>CAWUFW010005464.1:0-1327203 GCA_963921515.1 Calotriton arnoldi | reverse complement strand
GTGCGGGGAAGGCCAAGGAGAAGGAAGAAAGCGAGGGTACAGTCCATGAGAAAACCCCATCGTACAGTACGTCACGGAGGTGACAGAGCACCAACAACAACTGTCCGTCACCAACACCGTGTCATTGGCAATACAGACAGAAAAATGGCATCCCATCGTGAATGCAGTCGGAGTGCCGAGGAGGCTCAAGATGCGCTGGCACGATGTGAAAAGCCAAACCAAGCAGGAAACCCCTGCCAACAGGAAGGGCAGCAACGGCGAATGGAGGTGGGAGTCCTGCGCCACAGGAGGAGCTGGAGCAAATGGCGCCCACAGTCATCAGTGTGGAGACGGTGCAAGGAGTCGGGAGTCCGGACACTGCTCCACATGACCTGACACAACAGCAACAGAGGGTGAGTAACGAACAGGGACTGTGGGGACGGGGGGACGGGCACAATGGCACACATGCACAACGACATATAGCACAACACCCACAATAACCCTGGGTCATGTCCCTGATCCCCGTGGCACACTGCAGCACACATACAAACATCAAGTAGGCCCCCGTTCACCATGTGCCCAAAGGGATCCCACCCCACACAACACAAATTACACAACACACACATGCACACGTGCGAAACACAGCAAAGATGCGTATGTGAAGGCAACACTGACAATGCAAGTGACACTACATGACCAGCAGCATGGCTGGAGTACAATCACCATGACACTGTGCACGCTACGAGACTGAGGTGGCTGGTGGACCACATCCGGAAATAGTAGGTCACACTCTGACACATCCAACTGCACAAACAACCACTGACGTCAACAACACATCTGCAGACAAACAATGCACAAGAGTACAAAAACCGTCCAAGAGCACAAATGAGCCAAGTCGCCAACATCACAGCACCTCAAAAGCACAAAAGCCAAAGGCACACCGCCTCCAAGGGATCAGGGGCAGAAAAATCACAGCTGCAGGTGCGACTCCCACACAAGAAAGCACACACACACATAGCAATTACCGCACACCCACATGGACGACAATGTGGTACACAGCCCAACACCTACACTGCAGAACAGAGGACAACTGGGTCCGCCTGTGCGTAGAAAGGAGCCAATCACATCTGACAAAGCAGAAAACTGTGAGATGCAAATGTACGTGTACAACCTCACCTACGTCATGTAGTCCAAATGTCCACTGTCCCGCATCCAATAGTCTAGCCCCTCCCAAACAGTCACAATGTACATTGTCATGAGTCTGAATGAAAACTTGAACAATGCAGCAACATACATGCCAACACAATGTCAACAAGCATCTCCCATTCACATTGCAGAGGGGCAAACAACACCTCCAGCAGAGCAGACCAGACAACTCCACAGTGATGCTGAAGAGGACCACCACACTTCCGACACCTACGCCCCAACAGTCCATGGACATCTTAGGCAATCACCGTCAGGAGCAGGGCAGCACAGCTGCTGAGGGATACCCCACCCCTGCACAGACAACACAGCTGGGCACCCACCACCGGCTGGCTCCCAGCAGCCCACCCAAGCACACATCGCATTCAAAGGACAGGTGTCAGACTGCCAGAAGGGGTGGCCGAACATGTGCGGGTGAGATGCTACCTATGGAAGCCGAACCAGATCACATACGTGGGTGTCTAAGTCCATCAGGGCCCACCAACACTCCCCAGCAGAGACCCACACTCGACAGAGACACATGCCTTTGCACATTTCCAGTACTGAACCACACCCAGGGCCACGGGATGATCATCCACACCCCCACGCCGGACTGGCATATGCCGGCCCAGTTCACTCCTTTTACGCATTGAATGGGGGAGGACAAAGCTACATGTGCAATGTCCCACCCCGCTGCCTGCGGTGACATGGCTGCATCCTCTGTACACGGCACAATGTAATGTTGTAGTGCCCGGGGCACAAATGCATACATCATGAGCACACGGACACACAGATAGTTCGTTGAACTGGCCACAGGCACGTCCGCCCGACACCTTTATTGGCATGGTCACATGTACAGTGACGCATGTGCTGGATGTGTGGGGTGAGTGTAAGCCAGCCCTCATGGACTCGTTGGTGTACTCAGCAGCAGCAGACAGTGATCACAATTGAAGCAGAAACATAAAACACCAGCACAACAGAAACAACTGTAGTATCATGGTGGAAGCCGGAGGGAGTACAGTGTTCACTCAACATGCAAGCAGAATGTTCCTTGATTGTGGTGCACTGAGTTAGTGGCACCTGAAGAGCTGAGCAGGGTATCAAGCTGATGATGGCCACGACAGGTGTGAGCAACTCCCTGACAGTCTGGCAGTAAGACGCTTACAACTCTGGCACCTGTCGTTTGGAGTTGGTCCTGGCGGTGGTGGCGTGTGCATCCTGCAGTGATGCGACGTCCGGCCAGGTCAGGACTCGATTTGATGTGTGAGCCAAGGTGGACCGCAGTTGAGGCCGGAGGCAGCGGACAGCGCAGGGCCACAGACACATGGCGTTGATGACCCCCAGCCCATCGACCCAGAGGCCATCAACTTATGCCATCAGACTGGGGCCATGGTTTGAGCTGCACAGAGTTAGTGGCCGCGGATGCACTGCGGCTGGCACAGGCACACCACCACGGGACGGTGACTTGCTGATTGCAGTGAGATAGGGCCACGCGAGTGTGGGTCCTCGTCAAGGGTAAGATATGGCCTTTGAGGTTTGCGGGGGACAGTGGAAGGTGTCACTCAGGGCATGATGCAGAGGGCAGGAGCCAGCCGGAAGCGCCGTGGAGGTGGAATGCTACTGCCTCGTTTTGGCCACATAGTCAGTATCACCGACATGATGATGAAGACAACCCCCAGTCCATGGACTCAGTCACCAACAAATCTCAAGAAGAAAGTGTCCATGGTTGTCGGGGAACAGACTTAGTGGCCCCGGAGCTGGAAGGGGATGCAGTCTGCGACCAGGCCAGTACAATGATATCAGGGCTGCCATAAATGAATCATGACTGAGTTCCCAATGTGTGCCCTACTCGACCGATGTGTAGTCCGGAGGCAGCGGCCAGCGCGGGCCAACCGCTGTTCAGCGACTTCCTCCTGGAACACTGACACACAACATGAAATGGCATGTGGGGATGACTCGTGGATGACCAAGGCAGTAGCGACAGAGCTGAGCGGGTGTTTAGCCAGCGACGATGCCGTGTCCTGCCTGGTATGGACTGGCATGGATTTGTGTGGGGCCTGCAGGACCGCAGTGTAGTCCGAAGGCATAGACATCAAGGGAACACAGACACGTGTGGTTGGGATGCCCAGCACATACTTTGTGTCACCACATCGAAGGGAGTATAGTGATATAGGCTCTGGCCATAAAGTGTGTACTCGGCCATTGTGTAATCAAGACTCAGTTCCAAATGTGTGACCTACTTGACCGCAGGTGTGGGCCTGAGGCAGCGTCAGCAGGGGCCCACAGCCACGTGTCGTTGGCCCGCGATGCACAGAGTTAGTGACACCAGAGCAGTTGTCGGCAGTGTTCGATCATCTCCGTAACGATGATCCTTTTCTCCTCCGGACTGAGCCGCGTCTTCCTCTTACTCGTCTCCTTGCGTACATTGATATGAACTCCGCCATGCAGAAAACAAGACTCAGTTCCAGATGTGTGACCCACTCGACCGCAGTGTGGGGCGAAGGCAGTAGTCAGCAAGGGACCACAGACAGTTGTAGTTGGAATGCTATGCACAGAGTTGGTGGCACCACATCGAAGGGAGTACAGTGATATAAACTCAGCCTTTGCATAATCAAGACTCAGTTCCAAATGTGTGACCTACTTGACCATAGTGTAGGCCGGTGACAGCAGTGGGTACGTCAACGAGAAAGAGGTAATGCGGGCCTGTGTCGCGGAGGCCGTGATGGTCTGAGGAGGCTGCCAAGGTCGCGGGCTTCAGGCTTGGAGCTTGCGCCGGCACATGGTGGGCCCTCTTCGACACACGCCGGTGTCGGCAGGTGAGCAATGAGGCCTGGTTGCGCAGGGGCAGGCATGACGGGTTCGGGGGACCAGCGACCCGGGGTGCAGCAAGCACAGGATTGCAGAGCCACCGCTCACGGTGACGGCGTTAGCCTCGGCGGGGTGGGAGGCGCCGCCCTGGCAGTCACGTTGGCCTCAGTGAAGGGAACACGCCCATGCTTCCGTGCTTTTATTCACACTTCCTTGGCTGGCGTCTCAGGGCCAGCCCCGCCTCCGTGCTGCCTTTTGGGGGGACGTCCTTGGCTTCATTCCTGGGTCTTCCCCACTGGCTGGGGTGACATGGTTGCGTCCACTGTCCACTACACTCCAAACACCAGCAGTGCATGTAGACATGGCTATGTCTGTGGTCTGCATACTGCAGTGTCAAGCACATCTCCACCACACTTGGCATTGTGTACACTCTCATTCATGGGTCACTTGCCATCCTTCGCACATGCCTGGTTCCCACCTCTCCCCACATTCCGGTATTGTGTGTGGCTGAGGTGCCATGCCATTGATGGCTCATGTACATAGCTAACCAGGTTGCCACAGTAAGTTGGGCTGTATGGAAATGCAATTCAGGGGCATGTTGTTTGGCATGTTGTTTGTGATTTTGTGACATGTGCAGTGCCAGAGTTGTGAGTTGCATGATTGTGGAGTTGAGGTGTGTGGTGTGTTCATTTGGTACTTTCCAACGTGCAGTGCATTTCCATAGGTGCCATCCTGGAAGCGCTGGTTGATGTTGGTCTGTCGGAAGATGAAGGATCATGCACACTGCCTGGGTAGTTGGCTATGACATTGGTGAGGAGTCCCCTGTGGTCCACTGTGCCTGCCGTTGATGGGATGCGTGTGTGCTTTCTGTTGCGGTAATTGTGTGCGGGGTGTGGAGGGCAGGGGGCACAAGTGGGACAAGTGTGCAGTCGATTGCCCCCGACACATGCGGGGATCCAGCTATGGCTTATAGTCCTTGCTTGGTCTCCAGCTGTTCCTGCGCATTGTGGGGGACGTATGGGTGCTGGGGTCCCTAGCTGGTGAGGGCATCCAGGACAGGTGTGAGAACTTGGATGGGGCTGGCTGTGAGACTCCTCCGACTCTGGCGGTTGTTGTTTGGGAGGATACCAGAGGCCAACAGGTGCAGCACAGCCAGCAGCTTTGTCTGCAGAGGGATGTTGGTTGTCCGCTGTGTTGGTACCGTCAGCCTGGGCAATGATGTTCAGGATGCGAAGGATGGTTGTCCTTTTGGGCCTGTAGTGGGCATTGGCATTGTCTGGTGTTAGGTCTGTAGGGCCGGCATTTATAGAGCGCGCTACTCACCCGGGAGGGTCTCAAGGCGCTGGGGGAGGGGGTAAGTTACTGCTCGAACAGCCAGGTCTTGAGCTGCTTCCTGAAGGAGAGATGGTCCTGGGTTCGCCGAAGGTGAGTGGGGAGGGAGTTCCAGGTCTTGGCTGCCAGGTAGGAGAAGGATCTTCCTCCGGCGGTGGTTCTGCGGATGCGCGGTATGGTGGCGAGGGCGTGGCTGGTTGATCGTAGCTGGCGTGTGGGCGTGTAGAAGGTCATGCGGTCGTTGAGGTACTTTGGGCCCAGGTCGTGGAGGGCCTTGTGTGCGTGGGTGAGGAGTCTGAACGTTATTCTCTTGCTGACGGGGAGCCAGTGCAGGTCTTTCAGGTGTCCGGTGATGTGGCTGTGTCGGGGGATGTCCAGGATGAGTCGTGCGGAGGCGTTCTGGATGCGCTGGAGTCTTTTTTGAAGTTTGGCTGTGGTTCCGGCGTAGAGGGTGTTCCCATAGTCCAGTCGGCTGGTGACGAGTGCCTGGGTGACGGTCTTCCTGGTTTCAGTGGGGATCCATCTGAAGATCTTGCGGAGCATGCGCAGGGTGTTGAAGCATGAAGATGAGACGGCGTTGACTTGTCTGGTCATCGACAGGGAGGAGTCCAGGATGAAGCCCAGGTTGCGTGCGTGGTCCGTTGGCTTGGGCGCGGTGCCCAGGGCCGGGGGCCACCAGGAGTCATCCCAGGCGGAGGGTGATGAGCCCAGGATGAGGACTTCCGTCTTGTCTGAGTTCAGTTTAAGGCGGCTGTTCCTCATCCAGTCGGCGACGTCTCTCATCCCGTCGTGTAGGTTGGCTCTGGCGGTGGTGGGGTCGTTGGTGAGGGAGAGGATCAGCTGGGTGTCGTCGGCGTAGGAGATGATGTTGAGGTTGTGTCGGCGTGCGATGGCTGCGAGGGGGCTCATGTAGACGTTGAAGAGGGTTGGGCTGAGTGAGGATCCCTGTGGAACGCCGCAGATGACTTCGGTGGCTTCGGATCTGAACGGGGGAGGCGGACTCTCTGGGTTCTTCCGGCGAGGAACGAGATGATCCATTCCAGTGCTTTCTCTCGGATTCCGATGTTGCTGAGGCGCTTCACTAGGGTGCGGTGGCAGACGGTGTCGAACGCCGCGGAGAGGTCCAAGAGGATGAGGGCAGCTGTTTCCCCGTTGTCGGTTAGGGTTCTGATGTCGTCGGTGGCTGCGATAAGGGCGGTCTCGGTGCTGTGGTTGGCCCGAAACCCGGACTGCGAGGGGTCGAGGGATCCATTCGTCTCGAGGAAGGCGGCAAGCTGTCTGTTGACGGTCTTCTCGATGACTTTGGCCGGAAACGGAAGGAGCGAGATGGGACGGTAGTTCTTAAGGTCGGTGGGGTCCGCCGTTGGTTTCTTCAGGAGGGCGGTAAGCTCGGCGTGCTTCCAGCTCTCCGGGAAGGTGGCGGTGTGGAAGGAGGAGTTGATGATGTCCCGGAGATGGGGTGCGATGGTGGCGTCGGCTTTGTTGAAGACGTGGTGTGGGCAGGGGTCGGTTGGTGATCCGGAGTGGATGGAGTTCATCGTGCGGGTGGTGTCTTCGGTGCTGATCGGGGTCCAGTTGCAGAGGGTGGTGGTGGCGGGCGTTGGTTCGGCGGTAGGGTGCGTTGTTTGTGCGTCGAAGCTGTTATGTATGTCGGTGATCTTGCGGTGGAAGAACGCGGAGAGTGAGTTGCAGAGGTCTTGCGAGGGGGTGATGTCGTTGTTTCCGGCGCTGGGGTTGGAGAACTCTTTGACGATGCTGAAAAGTTCCTTGCTGTCATGGGCGTTGTTGTCCAGTCGTTCTTTGAGTGCCGACTTCTTGGTGGCACGGATCAGCTGGTGGTGTTTGCGGGTGGCGTGCTTGAGGGCGGTCCTGTTGTCTGTGGTCTGGTCGAGTCGCCAGGTTTTCTCGAGAGTGCGGCAGTTCTTCTTGGATTCCTTGAGTTCGTTGGTGAACCAAGGGGTTTTCTTGCTTCCGGGTCTGCTGGGAGGGTTTTTAGTGGTGCGAGGTCGTCGGCGCAGGCGGTCAGCCACTTGGCGAGGTTGCTGGCTGCTTCGTTTGGGTCCGTTGTGTTGGTGGGTGTGTTCTGGCTGAGGGAGGCGGTGAGCTGCTCGGCGGTGATCTTGCTCCAGCTCCGGCGGGGAGCCTGTTGCGGGTGGTGGTGGGTCGTAGTCTTTCTGAAGCTGAAGTGGACGCAGCTGTGGTCGGTCCAGTGGAGTCCGGTGGCGTGGCTGAAGGAGATGTGCTTGCTGGACGAGAAGACGGGGTCAAGCGTGTGGCCGGCGTAGTGGGTGGGCGTGTTCACCAGTTGCTTGAGTCCGAGGTTGGCGAGGTTGTCCAGCAGGGCGGTGGTGTTTCTGTCGTTGTTGTTCTCCAGGTGGAAGTTGAGGTCCCCTAGGAGGATGTAGTCGGCGGAGGGCATGGCGTGCGGGCTGATGAAGTCTGCGATGTCTTCGCTGAATAGTGTGCGTGGTCCCGGGGGTCTGTAGATGAGGGTGCCTCGGAGGGTGGTCTTGGGGTCAGTGTGTATCTGGAAGTGTAGGTGTTCGGCGGCGGTGAAGGTCTCGTCGGAGTTAGTCGAGATGCGGATGGTGTTCTTGTGTACGATGGCGATGCCTCCTCCCGTCTGGTTGACGCGGTCCTTCCGGGTGATCTTGTATCCGTCCGGGATGGCTATGGCGATGTCGGGCGCTGAGGAGGCGTTCATCCAGGTTTCGGTGAGGAAGGCGATGTCCGGTGCTGTTGCGTCGAGCAGGTCCCAGAGTTCCACGGCGTGCCTGTGGACGGAGCGGGTGTTCAGCAGGATGCATTTCAGGTGGTTGCTGCTGGTGCTCGACTTGGCGGAGGTGGTGCACGTCCGGGGGCAGGTGAATCGGCAGGTTTGGCAGGTGAAGGGTCCGTGGGTGCGTCTCGGTGAGGCTCGGTAGCAGGCAGGGTTCCGGCCGGCATTGAGTGCGGTGAGTGTGGCGGCGTCGTAGGTCCGTCGAGTGGTGATGCATCGGTGGGATCCAGGGGTTCTGGCGCTGGGCGCGGTCCAGTCGCGGACGGGCGCAGACGGGCTTGCCTTAGGCGCGCCAGCGGCGCGGCGCACAGCGGCCGCCATTTATGGGGAGGTGGGAGGGAGGAGCAGCTGGGAGGCGGGAGGCAGGGGCAGCGAATGGGCGGTCAGGGGCGGGGCCGCAGGGACGCAGCGGCGGGAATGGCGAGAGGCAGCGGGGGCACAGAAAGGAAAACAGGGGAGAGAGCAGACAAAATCACGGGCACAGCGACAATGGGGCAGCGAGGGGCACAAAAGGAAAACAGGGGAGAAAGCAGACAAAATCACGGGCACAGCGACAATGGGGCAGCGAGGGGCACAAAAAGGAAAACAGGGGAGAAAGCAGACAAAATCACGGGCACAGCGACAATGGGGCAGCGAGGGGCACAAAAAGGAAAACAGGGGAGAAAGCAGACAAAATCACGGGCACAGCGACAATGGGGCAGCGAGGGGCACAAAAAGGAAAACAGGGGAGAAAGCAGACAAAATCACGGGCACAGCGACAATGGGGCAGCGAG
This sequence comes from Calotriton arnoldi, assembly GCA_963921515.1. NCBI lineage: Eukaryota > Metazoa > Chordata > Amphibia > Caudata > Salamandridae > Calotriton > Calotriton arnoldi. The sequence continues at coordinate 1,318,350 of CAWUFW010005464.1, read as the reverse complement.
GGGCACAAAAAGGAAAACAGGGGAGAGAGCAGACAAAATCACGGGCACAGCGACAATGGGGCAGCGAGGGGCACAAAAAGGAAAACAGGGGAGAAAGCAGACAAAATCACGGGCACAGCGACAATGGGGCAGCGAGGGGCACAAAAAGGAAAACAGGGGAGAAAGCAGACAGAATCACGGGCACAACGACAATGGGGCAGCGAGGGGCACAGAAAGGAAAAGGGGAGAGAGCAGACAAAATCACGGGCACAGCGACAATGGGGCAGCGAGGGGCACAAAAAGGAAAACAGGGGAGAAAGCAGACAGAATCACGGGCACAACGACAATGGGGCAGCGAGGGGCACAGAAAGGAAAACAGGGGAGAAAGCAGACAAAATCACGGGCACAGCGACAATGGGGCAGCGAGGGGCACAAAAAGGAAAACAGGGGAGAGAGCAGACAAAATCACGGGCACAGCGACAATGGGGCAGCGAGGGGCACAAAAAGGAAAACAGGGGAGAGAGCAGACAAAATCACGGGCACAGCGACAATGGGGCAGCGAGGGGCACAAAAAGGAAAACAGGGGAGAAAGCAGATAAAATCACGGGCACAGCGACAATGGGGCAGCGAGGGGCACAAAAAGGAAAACAGGGGAGAAAGCAGACAGAATCACGGGCACAGCGACAATGGGGCAGCGAGGGGCACAAAAAGGAAAACAGGGGAGAAAGCAGACAAAATCACGGGCACAGCGACAATGGGGCAGCGAGGGGCACAAAAAGGAAAACAGGGGAGAAAGCAGACAGAATCACGGGCACAGCGACAATGGGGCAGCGAGGGGCACAAAAAGGAAAACAGGGGAGAAAGCAGACAAAATCACGGGCACAGCGACAATGGGGCAGCGAGGGGCACAAAAAGGAAAACAGGGGAGAAAGCAGACAAAATCACGGGCACAGCGACAATGGGGCAGCGAGGGGCACAAAAAGGAAAACAGGGGAGAAAGCAGACAAAATCACGGGCACAGCGACAATGGGGCAGCGAGGGGCACAAAAAGGAGAACGGGAGAAAGCAGACAAAATCACGGGCACAGCGACAATGGGGCAGCGAGGGGCACAAAAAGGAAAACCGGGGAGAGAGCAGACAAAATCACGGGCACAGCGACAATGGGGCAGCGAGGGGCACAAAAAGGAAAACAGGGGAGAAAGCAGATAAAATCACGGGCACAGCGACAATGGGGCAGCGAGGGGCACAAAAAGGAAAACAGGGGAGAAAGCAGACAGAATCACGGGCACAACGACAATGGGGCAGCGAGGGGCACAGAAAGGAAAAGGGGAGAGAGCAGACAAAATCACGGGCACAGCGACAATGGGGCAGCGAGGGGCACAAAAAGGAAAACAGGGGAGAAAGCAGACAGAATCACGGGCACAACGACAATGGGGCAGCGAGGGGCACAGAAAGGAAAACAGGGGAGAAAGCAGACAAAATCACGGGCACAGCGACAATGGGGCAGCGAGGGGCACAAAAAGGAAAACAGGGGAGAGAGCAGACAAAATCACGGGCACAGCGACAATGGGGCAGCGAGGGGCACAAAAAGGAAAACGGGAGAAAGCAGATAAAATCACGGGCACAGCGACAATGGGGCAGCGAGGGGCACAAAAAGGAAAACAGGGGAGAAAGCAGACAGAATCACGGGCACAACGACAATGGGGCAGCGAGGGGCACAGAAAGGAAAAGGGGAGAGAGCAGACAAAATCACGGGCACAGCGACAATGGGGCAGCGAGGGGCACAAAAAGGAAAACAGGGGAGAAAGCAGACAGAATCACGGGCACAACGACAATGGGGCAGCGAGGGGCACAGAAAGGAAAAGGGGAGACAGGCAGAAAAAAACGGGCACCGGGGCCACAGCGGAGGGCGATCTTACCTGCAGAAGCAGCGGGCAGACAACACAGGCGGAGCTGTGTGGTGGGGGAGCGACCTACCTGGCAAGGTCAAGGGTCGCTCTCCTCACGCGCGCAGCGGCCGCCATTTATGGGGAGGTGGGAGGGAGGAGCAGCTGGGAGGCGGGAGGCAGGGGCAGCGAATGGGCGGTCAGGGGGCGGGGCCGCAGGGACGCAGCGGCGGGAATGGCGAGAGGCAGCGGGGGCACAGAAAGGAAAACAGGGGAGAGAGCAGACAAAATCACGGGCACAGCGACAATGGGGCAGCGAGGGGCACAAAAAGGAAAACAGGGGAGAGAGCAGACAAAATCACGGGCACAGCGACAATGGGGCAGCGAGGGGCACAAAAAGGAAAACAGGGGAGAAAGCAGATAAAATCACGGGCACAGCGACAATGGGGCAGCGAGGGGCACAAAAAGGAAAACAGGGGAGAAAGCAGACAAAATCACGGGCACAGCGACAATGGGGCAGCGAGGGGCACAAAAAGGAAAACAGGGGAGAAAGCAGACAAAATCACGGGCACAGCGACAATGGGGCAGCGAGGGGCACAAAAAGGAAAACAGGGGAGAGAGCAGACAAAATCACGGGCACAGCGACAATGGGGCAGCGAGGGGCACAAAAAGGAAAACAGGGGAGAAAGCAGATAAAATCACGGGCACAGCGACAATGGGGCAGCGAGGGGCACAAAAAGGAAAACAGGGGAGAAAGCAGACAGAATCACGGGCACAACGACAATGGGGCAGCGAGGGGCACAGAAAGGAAAAGGGGAGAAAGCAGACAAAATCACGGGCACAGCGACAATGGGGCAGCGAGGGGCACAAAAAGGAAAACAGGGGAGAAAGCAGACAGAATCACGGGCACAACGACAATGGGGCAGCGAGGGGCACAGAAAGGAAAAGGGGAGAGAGCAGACAAAATCACGGGCACAGCGACAATGGGGCAGCGAGGGGCACAAAAAGGAAAACAGGGGAGAAAGCAGACAGAATCACGGGCACAACGACAATGGGGCAGCGAGGGGCACAGAAAGGAAAACAGGGGAGAAAGCAGACAAAATCACGGGCACAGCGACAATGGGGCAGCGAGGGGCACAAAAAGGAAAACAGGGGAGAGAGCAGACAAAATCACGGGCACAGCGACAATGGGGCAGCGAGGGGCACAAAAAGGAAAACAGGGGAGAGAGCAGACAAAATCACGGGCACAGCGACAATGGGGCAGCGAGGGGCACAAAAAGGAAAACAGGGGAGAAAGCAGATAAAATCACGGGCACAGCGACAATGGGGCAGCGAGGGGCACAAAAAGGAAAACAGGGGAGAAAGCAGACAGAATCACGGGCACAGCGACAATGGGGCAGCGAGGGGCACAAAAAGGAAAACAGGGGAGAAAGCAGACAAAATCACGGGCACAGCGACAATGGGGCAGCGAGGGGCACAAAAAGGAAAACAGGGGAGAAAGCAGACAGAATCACGGGCACAGCGACAATGGGGCAGCGAGGGGCACAAAAAGGAAAACAGGGGAGAAAGCAGACAAAATCACGGGCACAGCGACAATGGGGCAGCGAGGGGCACAAAAAGGAAAACAGGGGAGAAAGCAGACAAAATCACGGGCACAGCGACAATGGGGCAGCGAGGGGCACAAAAAGGAAAACAGGGGAGAAAGCAGACAAAATCACGGGCACAGCGACAATGGGGCAGCGAGGGGCACAAAAAGGAGAACGGGAGAAAGCAGACAAAATCACGGGCACAGCGACAATGGGGCAGCGAGGGGCACAAAAAGGAAAACCGGGGAGAGAGCAGACAAAATCACGGGCACAGCGACAATGGGGCAGCGAGGGGCACAAAAAGGAAAACAGGGGAGAAAGCAGATAAAATCACGGGCACAGCGACAATGGGGCAGCGAGGGGCACAAAAAGGAAAACAGGGGAGAAAGCAGACAGAATCACGGGCACAACGACAATGGGGCAGCGAGGGGCACAGAAAGGAAAAGGGGAGAGAGCAGACAAAATCACGGGCACAGCGACAATGGGGCAGCGAGGGGCACAAAAAGGAAAACAGGGGAGAAAGCAGACAGAATCACGGGCACAACGACAATGGGGCAGCGAGGGGCACAGAAAGGAAAACAGGGGAGAAAGCAGACAAAATCACGGGCACAGCGACAATGGGGCAGCGAGGGGCACAAAAAGGAAAACAGGGGAGAGAGCAGACAAAATCACGGGCACAGCGACAATGGGGCAGCGAGGGGCACAAAAAGGAAAACGGGAGAAAGCAGATAAAATCACGGGCACAGCGACAATGGGGCAGCGAGGGGCACAAAAAGGAAAACAGGGGAGAAAGCAGACAGAATCACGGGCACAACGACAATGGGGCAGCGAGGGGCACAGAAAGGAAAAGGGGAGAGAGCAGACAAAATCACGGGCACAGCGACAATGGGGCAGCGAGGGGCACAAAAGGAAAACAGGGGAGAAAGCAGACAGAATCACGGGCACAACGACAATGGGGCAGCGAGGGGCACAGAAAGGAAAAGGGGAGACAGGCAGAAAAAACGGGCACCGGGGCCACAGCGGAGGGCGATCTTACCTGCAGAAGCAGCGGGCAGACAACACAGGCGGAGCTGTGTGGTGGGGGAGCGACCTACCTGGCAAGGTCAAGGGTCGCTCTCCTCACGCGCAGCGGCCGCCATTTATGGGGAGGTGGGAGGGAGGAGCAGCTGGGAGGCGGGAGGCAGGGGCAGCGAATGGGCGGTCAGGGGGCGGGGCCGCAGGGACGCAGCGGCGGGAATGGCGAGAGGCAGCGGGGGCACAGAAAGGAAAACAGGGGAGAGAGCAGACAAAATCACGGGCACAGCGACAATGGGGCAGCGAGGGGCACAAAAAGGAAAACAGGGGAGAGAGCAGACAAAATCACGGGCACAGCGACAATGGGGCAGCGAGGGGCACAAAAAGGAAAACAGGGGAGAAAGCAGATAAAATCACGGGCACAGCGACAATGGGGCAGCGAGGGGCACAAAAAGGAAAACAGGGAGAAAGCAGACAAAATCACGGGCACAGCGACAATGGGGCAGCGAGGGGCACAAAAAGGAAAACAGGGGAGAAAGCAGACAAAATCACGGGCACAGCGACAATGGGGCAGCGAGGGGCACAAAAAGGAAAACAGGGGAGAGAGCAGACAAAATCACGGGCACAGCGACAATGGGGCAGCGAGGGGCACAAAAAGGAAAACAGGGGAGAAAGCAGATAAAATCACGGGCACAGCGACAATGGGGCAGCGAGGGGCACAAAAAGGAAAACAGGGGAGAAAGCAGACAGAATCACGGGCACAACGACAATGGGGCAGCGAGGGGCACAGAAAGGAAAAGGGGAGAGAGCAGACAAAATCACGGGCACAGCGACAATGGGGCAGCGAGGGGCACAAAAAGGAAAACAGGGGAGAAAGCAGACAGAATCACGGGCACAACGACAATGGGGCAGCGAGGGGCACAGAAAGGAAAAGGGGAGACAGGCAGAAAAAAACGGGCACCGGGGCCACAGCGGAGGGCGATCTTACCTGCAGAAGCAGCGGGCAGACAACACAGGCGGAGCTGTGTGGTGGGGGAGCGAGCTACCTGGCAAATGAGGAGGAGAACCAGGCCCTGCTGGACGGGCTCCTGCCGCAGTACACCAAGCTCTATGGGAAACCAGGGGAGCAGGTGAGTGTGCTGTCCACTGCTTTGCTAATTGTGCTACTGGTCTGACCAGCAGCAGCATTAGTGTGTACACCAGTGGCTTGGTTGCCCACTGACTACTGCTCTTGCCACAAATGGGGCACCCACATGTACTGCACAGTTGCAGTGCAGTGCAAGGTGTATTGTCACTAGGTCCCCTTCCCAGGCCATGTCTCAAAGCTGTGAGTGCTGGACACCGGTCCCTCAACCATAGTTGCACCACCTGTGTACCTCATTAGCCTTGCTGATGCCTACATGTGTGACTGCCTGTGTGTTGCACTAATATGTTGCCAGTGTAGTAATGTCCTCTGCACTTTGTCATCCTCACAGGTTGCTGCCCAGAAGAAGCATGATATCTGGAGGAGCATCGTCCGGGCGGTGAGATCCGTGGGGTTCTACAGGCGCAGGATCCGCAACTGCCAGAAGAGGTGGCAGGACCTTCGGGGCTGGACCCGGAGGATCGCACGGGTCCAGCTGAAGCTGTCGCCTCCACGCAAGAGGGGCGGACACCGGACCCTGACCCCCACATGCTCCGGATCCTGGCGGTGGTCTTCCCGGACCTGGATGGGCAGCTGAAGGCCAGACAGCAGCAAGGAGGGGGTGAGTACATGACTGCACTGTGTGCTGTGTCTGACATGCTATGTGCCCCCTCTGGCCTGGTAACACCTCAACAGTACATTGTTCAGTTAGTCCAGGACCCATGTCCCTCTCTGGTGACTTGCCCCCTTCTCATCTGTTTGCCAGGTGTTGCTGTTTCTGTCTGGGCATAGTGTCACGTGGGAACTGTGCCCTTACATGTGAAGGTGCATGGGATGTGGGCCAGCATTGCTTCAGGGGACTCAGTGTTGTGCTTCAAGGGTGGGACCATTGTACAGTACATGCCAGGGTCCTGGTATTTATCTGCATGTACTCCTGTCATGTGGCCAATTGACAGCTCGGGCTCACCACATGTGCCTGGGGCATTCGGCACACACCCATGCTGCTGGTTGGGTAAACTGTTGGGGCCTCTGGAGCATGTACCTCAAGTGTGTCACATATGCACAGCCACCTGCCTACTGTCCATGGCTATCACCTGTTCCACGTGGAGCAGGACAGTCATGGCTAGTCCAGGGCATGCTACAGTCTGTACTCCCACTCCCGTGTCTCGGTTGGCACTTTGTGCCAGGTGAACAGTTCCCTCAGGTGTCTGCCCCTGTGTCATTGTGCTGTGGCACCGTTGTCAGGCCCACTGGTGTGTACATGGGTTTGGGGTCAGCATGCAATCTGAGATGTGCCCATGTGAGACAATACCTCTGTGACATGTATGGATGTGATGACTTGACCGTGCACAATGGTGCCTGCAACCGGGTAGTTCCAGCAGCTGGGTGTCATTCACAGCAGAGTGCGAGTTGCTCAGCTTCAGAGTGCCCTGTCCCATGTCTCTCATGCGTCCAATGGATCTGGGGTGGGCACATCAGAATCCAGACGCTGTTGTTACTGTGGATGGTAATGTGTAGTTGTCAGCTGCAGAGTTTGCAGGCCCCATGTCTTGGGAATGTGACACAGTGGTGACAGTTGTTGTAGGGCTGCTCTGCCCCCTGTGACTGGAGACTGTGATGTATGATCTCACAGGCATGGCTGAGCCATGGGACTACACTACCTAGGGGTGATCCAGCAGGAGTGTGTCATGTGCAACATGCACTCCATTGTGCCAAGGTATGCAGGACTTGCGGGGATCAGGATGTCTGGTGCATGTACTCAGCCCCAGCCTCTCAGATGCAACACTGGCCATCCCTACGTCCAGGCAAATGTACAGGTCCATTGTCAGCAGATGTGATGTGTGCATGTTGACAGACCACTACGTATTTTCAGGTCTTGTCAGGTGATGGGTAGGTGGTGCATGTGTCTGCAGTGGGGTGTAGGGATCCTACATGCGCAAGACAGATGGGTGCAAGGGCAGGAGGGATGTGAATGCCATGCTCGACTCTCAGACTAACCATTGGCCTATGCAAATCTGTGTGAGCACTCCTAGCAAAGTTCAACTGATTGATGCCCGCACTTGGCCACTGATGTGCTGTACTTTCTGTGGTGTGTGTGGTCAGTGCAGATGACTAATGTGTTTTCATTCTATTTTCCCTGTGCAGATACAGACACGGACACAGAGGGAGACCGCTCCACGGACCAGGGGGAGCCAGAGAGCCAGACTGGGTCGGAATTTGAGGAGTCGGAGGGACCCAGTGGCACGGAGGGCGAGGGGAGTGAGTCTGTGGGCTCCTCGGCAAACACCACCGCAGCTGAGGACCACAGCAGCAGTGACGGGGACTTCCTTGTGGAGGCGGGTGGCAGCAGCCACCATCCAACACCTGTTGAGGTTGTCCCCGCCCCAACCATCACTGCCCTCCCCATGGCTCCCACATCTAAGGTCCGTGGAGGCGCCCGTGTTCATGGGCATGTCTCCTTCCAGTCAGGCACCGCACCCCCTACTCCTGTGTCCCCTGCAGCCCTGAGTGAGGAGTCTGTCGACCTGCTGCAGCAGATCCATGTGGGGCAGTCATCCATGCTGCGTGTCTTCCATGTGCACACGGGTCTGTTGAACCAGCTGGTGTCGTACATGGAGGGCATGTCATCATCCATGTCTGCCCTACAGAGGACCAGTCAGGGCATGGCCTCCTCACTGACGGCAGCAGTGTCCCTCCTCCAGCAGTCCCTCCCCCTCCTGCCCCTGCCCCATCCCCTACTCCCAGCACCCTACCTGTCCAACTCACACACACACCTGCACCATCATTGCACACAACAGACCCAGGCACTACACACACCCCCAAGCCAAAGTCTAAACATGCACGCACGCATACTCAGGGGACTGAAAATACACTCACCGGGGATGGGTCAGACACACACACACATGCATCCACAGGCACTCCGCAGTCCTCCAATGCCTCACCCTCCACAGCCCCTTCCACGGCCCCTTCCACTGCCTCAACTGCATCCCCAGCTGCAAAGAGGCTCTTCCTGGTCGACCTCGGACTCTTCCCCACTGATCCATCCACACCAGCACACAAGGGGAAGAGGGGGTCCGGCCACACAGAGGGGGTGTCCCTCGCCCCCAGACACCCTCCCCCAGGCGCAGGCAGGCTGAGACACCACGCCGCAGGTCCCCCCGCACACGGAAGAGCAAGACCCCACCACCGGCCCAACACTCCACCAGACAGTCTCCACCCGCCATCCCCCAGGCTCCCACTCCACAGGTCCCACCACCACACCCTGCCCCAGGTTCACCCACCCACCGCTACCGCATCCCCAAGATGCTCAGGCCTTCCCCACCTGCCTCTTGCTCTTCCAGCACCCCACACCCCACTCAGCCTGTGTGTGGCACTGCTGTGGAGGGCGTGCCCTCCCCTCCGTCCTGCCCACATCACCGGATCCACTTCCTGCTCCCCTGGGGATGGGCACTGCAGTGGAGTCTCTGCCCTCCCGGTCTGACTTGGGCACTGCAGTGGGTTCCGTGTCCACTCCCTCTGACCTGCCCACTGCAGTTGTGCCGGCACCCACTGCTCCTGACTTGTGCCCCCCAGTTGTGCCGGCACCCACTGATCCTGACTTGTGCCCCCCAGTTGTGCCGGCACCCACTGCTCCTGACTTGTGCCCCCCAGTTGTGCCGGCACCCACTGATCCTGACTTGTGCCCCCCAGTCGTGCCGGCACCCACCCTGTCAGACTCCTCCGCTGCAGCTGCCGCTCCTGCACCCACCAGCCCTTCCCTGCCTGTTTCTGTAGACCCATGATCCTGTACCTGCGGTGCCTGGCTGGCCTCTATGTATGCCCCTCCCAGGGGTATGTCCCCTTCCGTTGGCAGTGCAGGCATGCCAAATGTGGCATTTGGACACTTGACCCTGTTGGGTCTGTTTATGGACTGGCCATAGGCCTTCATGTTTTTCTTCTTGATTTTCCATTTCACAAATAACTCGGCTGAATAAAAGCTCCTTTTTGTTCACTAGTGGTTTTGCTTCAGATGTACATGATGTTGTTGATACTTGACATGCCCTTGCTCCAGTGATGGTGTATTCCATGGCTGGGAAATGTAGTGTCACTGTGCTGGAGACCATGTGGCCCATGGGGGGTATGTCCTGTTGGGGTGTGTATCCATGTCATCCTTTGCAGCAATCCGACGGGGTCATGATTATGGTCTTTGGAAATGTGTTATCTATCTTTTGTTAGCAATGTCTCATCAGTGTCTTACACACATGCACACCTGTTGGCCTTAGCATGGTTCAATTGGCCCATTTCACTGACTGTGTGGCCATCTCCAATGGACATGCAAGTGTATGCATCTATGTGGATGGACTCATCTGTGTCCTCAGTGCTACTTCATCTACATGTGTGTTGACTCTGTGCAGTTGACTCAGGGGACCCTCCCGTGCCCAGGCTGCTGTTACCAGGGCCACCAATGTGTGGTATATGTTAGCTGTGTGACAAAGTATACTGCTGACATGCTGGTGGCCTGCATGGACAACATATGGCACAGCTTTCCTTCCACAGGAGTGGAGTCCCCTCATGTCACTGTGCTGATGGGGGTTGAGACCCCATTGGCACAGTGCTCTACATATGCTGCATGTGTGATCCCCACACTCACCTTCATGTCACTGTGCTGATGGGGGTTGAGACCCCATTGGCACAGTGCTCTACATATGCTGCATGTGTGATCCCCACACTTACCTTCATGTCACTGTGCTGATGGGGGTTGAGACCCCATTAGCACAGTGCTCTACATATGCTGCTGTTTAGTACCACACAGTTACCTTTTGTACACTCAAGTGATGGGTGTTGAGGACATTACTGCAGTGCTCATGTGAGGCTTGGCTTGTGTTAGCCACACTATGGTATTGCAGACACGTGTTGTGAGTTACATTGTGTGTACATGGTCATGTTCACTGTGGTGGGTATTGTACACAGACTACATGTTGTGGTCATGAGGTTGTTGTGGATATCCTTTGGTTTGTAGTCCTTATGTTGGGGTATGGGGTATGTGTTACACATCACCCATCCTATGTGTGTGGGCATTGGTAGTGGTACTCACACAGTTCACTATTGGTGGTGGTGACAGGCAAGAGGCCCCCTATGGGTGGGGGTGTGAGTAGTCCCAGCCAAGAGGCCCACTATGGGTGGGGGTGGGAGTGGTGACAGGCAAGAGGCCCCCTATGGGTGGGGGTGTGAGTAGTCCCAGGCAAGAGGCCCCCTATGGGTGGGGGTGGAAGTGGTGACAGGCAAGAGGCCCCCTATGGGTGGGGGTGGAAGTGGTGACAGGCAAGAGGCCCCCTATGGGTGGGGGTGTGAGTAGTCCCAGCCAAGAGGCCCCCTATGAGTGGGGGTGTGAGTGGTGACAGGCAAGAGGCCCCCTATGGGTGGGGGTGTGAGTAGTCCCAGGCAAGAGGCCCCCTATGGGTGGGGGTGGAAGTGGTGACAGGCAAGAGGCCCCTATGGGTGGGGGTGGAAGTGGTGACAGGCAAGAGGCCCCCTATGGGTGGGGGTGTGAGTAGTCCCAGCCAAGAGGCCCCCTACGGGTGGGGGTGTGAGTGGTGACAGGCAAGAGGCCCCCTATGGGTGGGAGTGTGAGTAGTCCCAGCCAAGAGGCCCCCTATGGGTGGGGGTGGAAGTGGTGACAGGCAAGAGGCCCCCTATGGGTGGGGGTGTGAGTAGTCCCAGCCAAGAGGCCCACTATGGGTGGGGGTGGGAGTGGTGACAGGCAAGAGGCCCCCTATGGGTGGGGGTGTGAGTAGTCCCAGGCAAGAGGCCCCCTATGGGTGGGGGTGGAAGTGGTGACAGGCAAGAGGCCCCCTATGGGTGGGGGTGGAAGTGGTGACAGGCAAGAGGCCCCCTATGGGTGGGGGTGAGAGTAGTCCCAGCCAAGGGGCCCCCTATGGGTGGGGGAGGTAGTGGTGACAGGCAAGAGGCCCCCTATGGGTGGGGGTGATGGGCAAGGGGGGCCTGGGTGTTTGTCACAGGTTTACTGGTACGTGTCGGCTGTTTGTTTGGGGGTGTCTCTTACCGTCTCCGTCGTTGGCGTCTGTTCCGGATCAGTCCATGGATGTAGAGGATCGGTATGGCCTGTGCGATGGGATTCATGTCGACACCGTCTCGTCTGCACTGGTCGTTGGTTCGTTTCGTCCCAGTTGCAGGCTTGTACGTCTCGTGTCCGGGGATCGTGTTGTGGCGCGAATCGTTCCTTTCATGCAGCTTTTCCGGATGCTGTGACGTGCCGTACGTGTCGACTCGCTCGGCGCATAGGAAGTGCGCATCGTACTTGTCCGGCCGGAAACAGCTCTGACCTAGCCCCGTGCGAGTCGATTCTGCGTTTACGGGACCGGGTCGTAGGGTGAATTGAGTATTTATTTGGCGAGTTCGTGTCGGTCGAGTTTTCAGCACATGCACGCATCGTACTTGATCGGCAGGACTGACCGGCTCCCGGGACGGGTCGGTCGGGAGGTAAGCGTCCGGACGGCTCTTTTTGAGCTGTCCGACCCGAATCGGAATCGGCCCCTTAGAAGCAGCAATGAGTTTCTTCGTTTCATTGTTGCAAAGTTTTATGCTTTTTAACAATGAAGCATTAAACTAAAGCAAATTGAGACAAAAATCTCAATTTCAAGGTCTGGCACTCACAGAAACCTTTCCTGAAAATTATTAAGCAAGACCCAAATAAGATATAAACTCTATTAGATGGGTAAGAAGAGGTTGAACAAAAATACATTATAGTTATTTTTTCCACTAAGAAACATATATCTAATAGATTTGATGTCCGATTGTTTCCCTAAGGGATGCCCTTGGTATTGTAGAGCAAAAGATGGTCTAGAGACACCTACATATGCTAGCCAAGCTCACACAGAATCCTTGCCAGGAAAGCTCCAAAGACGCAAGTCATGACATTCTCAAAGCATCTATGTGCTACTCTGTATCTGTGAGAGCAGAACTGAAAATGAAATCCTAGTGACTGGCTTCTAAACCTATTTTGCAGTTGCCAATGCTGTGATTCAGAAAATAAGTTCATTTGTGACTACAAACTTGGTTTTTACTATGTAATGATCCTATTTTATGAGTCTGTATACTTTTAGTGACTCCTAAAATGAGACTGTGAATGGAGAAAGATCGCAATTTAGAAGGGGCTTTTTATATTCATCCCTCCCAAGTTTTGAATTGATATGAGAGGAATCAGTGCATTGCGGACCCATTCCAGTTACAAAACATTGAAAAATTGCAGACTCCTGAGTTGGGGTGGCAATTCCTTTGTGAATCTTAAATAAAATGTATTTGTGAGTAGACAGTGGACCATGGGAACTGCATAAAAAACAAAGGTTTTTTTATTGAGAGGCTATCACAGACATGGTGGTCTGCTGAAACTAGCAAGCCACCATTGGTGTGATGGCCTCCATTAGGACTGAGTCACAATTTGTGACATATCTCTTGAATATTAATAATGATGGTTGGACTGCAACCAACTTTCCTTTTTGTTCAACCCAACCTATTACTCTATAAGTCACTTTGCGGAAAAAAAACAAATTCTGCTTTCAAAATACAGGTCTCAAATTGAGACCGGATTTTGTACATCTGGCTCAGGTTCTGACTATAGCAAGGTAGTTCTTCACGAAAACCAATGGAGTCAAAAGTTTAAGAATGTAATATCCAAACAAATGTTGGACAAACTAAATATGTATTAACTAACTGCTAAAAATATTTAAGAACATTTGATAAAAGAAAACCAGATAAAAATAGCTTAAACCATTTTCACGCCCTGTCTATGGGGCCAATCATTGCAGCAGCTATAGAAATAGTTATTATTTGGTTATTTTTGGAAAAGTCAGTAAAACATTGAAGTATTACAAAGTGTCTATAGCTTGACATGACCATTGGCAGGATAACTCATCCATATAAGCAATAATATGGCTTGGTGAGTTCCATGTACACAAAAGTTTTTAAATGTTTTTTATGGTGTGCTACAAATAGCTGCAGTCCCTATCATAGAAGAGGGATCTACAAGGTCAGAATTCCTTATTCAAAGTATGTAGTGGAGCGTGTTCAGAGGCAAAGAAGCCTCTGTTAATAGAAAGTCTTCAAAGAGGCAGTGGAGTTTGTGTCCTTCACGAGCAGACTGGCGTTGGAGCTTTATTCTATTCCTCACACAAGACAAATGTCAAATTGCTGTGGTGGCACCACTGTGAAGCTAAAAATTGTGAGTAGACTTCTGTTGCTGCCTAGAGGAATTCTACATTCTAATTAGCAAAGACATTTCCATGTGTACATTTAACTAACGTGTAAATGGTCCACTTTCACACTATGTACAAATGTGCATGCAGATTTGACTTTGTGTTCACAAGAATTCCTCTGAAAACATTTTCATGTGTACTCCTTGAATTCTGCAATTGGGATGAGTAGGTCTCCTACACTACACTCCCCAGATACCAATAATACAAGCTTTTTCCAAATGGAAGTAGGCAAGGCATCATCAGCAGGGAAAGCAACCTGCTGTCTAAGGGTAAAGTTAAGGAAGTTGACATTCCAATTTCTAGCAGGTAGGTTTATTTCAGGGAGAATCTGGTGCAACTGCGAATAACCTTTTTACTTATTGGCCATTTCCATCTACATGCAAAGCTGCTAAGATACGTATGTGTGAACTTGTATTTTCAATTTTATAAGGTCAACAGATTTGGGTGAAATATTTATGTCTTTACTATACAATTTAGTTTTTCCCTAAAATACTGTATCCCCCTTTTTTCACCAATGTGGAAGCCACAACATTTTGAGCATTTCTGGTGAGGTTGATAAGTCCTCTTGCCACGATTATTCGAATTTCCAAGAAAGCTCGGATATTCACTTCCTGTTTAGAGTATTTGCCCTTGTTCTAACCTATATCAAAGGCGAAGTTAGGACACTCAACATTTTGTTCGAGTCTGTCAGCAACTGGCCCTGACAGAGACATTTTTTTTCTCTGAGAACCAGAAGTAGAGTAATATTTTTATGGAAAATACACGTCCAGGACAATATCTCACATTGTGAATTTTGAGCAAGGTTTTACATCAAAATGCAGACACCCTGAAAAAATGAAATAAATAGCTCCTGCTTTCAAGAGGAGCACAGAATATGAATTTCATTTTAGTGGCTACATTATGCACTGGTCGTTGGTACTGAGTGCAAATTATATTGGTTGCCCAAGCATATAAGAAAACCCAGCCACGTAAGGGAAATTGTCTCAACCCCTATTTTAAAGCGGCAAAGTGATTTGCAAGTGCTTCTGCCCACATGCATATGTAGGATTGTCAAAATGTGCTCTTTTTATCTAAAAAATACAAAAAAAAGTTTTCCTGGCATGTAGTGTTAGAGCTGGTGTGAGCTAGTCCAAACTCATTGCACTTGCAATGCTGTAATGGGATATATTCGTTATCTGCTGCTCTGCTACACATAGGCCTCTGAGGATCTACTGCCAAAAACAAATACAAAATAACCTTCTATAATGAAGTTCAATGTTCAGAGATTAAAAGGAAAGCTCTACATATAGGTTGATTTTTAATAACCATTTTCAATGTATTTGCATAATTTAACCAAATTCTCAAACATTTGCTGGAAGCCAAGAAGCTAAATCATTTGGGTTTTCCTTCAATATTTGAGGATTTACAACTGAACACATTAATCCTTCTTCATCAACATGCCTCAGTTCTGCTGCCATCTGTTGTGAGCAGCTTGTTACCAATCTGAATCCCTCGAAAGACAATTCAGCCTATCATCCTTCCAAAATTGATGAACAGAGAATAATTAAACCGGAAAATAGTAACACCTGCTTTGCAAAATGCTTAGGAATGAGAGAAAGAGGTGGTATGAATCACTGTTAAAAAAGGTTACCCATTTTTCTCTGGCAGACTGTATAGGTATGAAGAAACGTTAGAATTGTAGAAAAGAGAAAATACTCAGATCGAATTCTCTCATAGAAATAAACCCCCAAAGAACATCCTTCTTATTCATTAAAATCATAGATCATAAGCCATGCTTCATAGACATGTAAACCGAAAATTTTGAATCTTATAAATTGTTGCACCTGGGCCTTTTTGCAGGGTTATCCTCAAACCTTTTTGCCTTCTTCCTCCTGTTTTTTCTGGCCTGTTTTTGTTGGTTTTAGGACTCTGGGCACTTTGCCACTGCTAACCAGTGCTAAAGTGCAGATGCTCTCTGTCTAAATTGTATCAGTGATTAGCTTATCCATGTTTGGCATATTTGATTCACTGGTAAGTCCCTAGTAAAGTGCACTAGGTGTGCTCAGGCCTGTAAAACAAATGCTACTAGTCGCCTGCAGCACTGATTGTGCCACCCACATGAGTTGCCCTGCATAGACCTGCCACTGCAGTGTCTGTGTGTGCAGTTTTAAACTGCCATTTCGACCTGACAAGTGCACCCACTTGCCAGGCCCAAACATTCCCTTTTACTAAATGTAAGTCAGCCCCTAAGGTAGGCCCAAGGCAGCCCAATGGGCAAGGAGCAATGTATTTAAAAGGTAGGACATGTAGTAATATGTTTTACATGTCCTAATAGTAAAATACTCCTAATTTTGTTTTTCACTATTGCAAGGACTATCTCTCCCATAGGGTAACATGGCGATTGCCTTGAAATATCTTTTAAGTGTAATTTTCCATTGGGAGCACATAGATATTTGGAGATTGGGGTCTCTGAACTCACAATTTAAAAAAAACATCTTTTGGTGAAGTTGGTTTTTAAATTGCTTGTTTGAAAATGCCACTTTTAGACAGTGGGCATTTTCTTGCTTAACCATTCTGTGCCTCTGCCTGTCTGTAGACAGCCACACAAAGGGAGCTGAGGTGTGCCTTACATATCCTGATGGCCATCACCATGCTGATGGGCTTTCCTGAGCTAATGTGGTGTGAGAAGTTGTCACTGACACCTGAATAGGTTTGTGCCTGTCCTCACACAAGCTGTCTCGACTCCTCTGTAGTGTGTCTGGAGCCATTTCAGGGAAAGGAGGGTCTTGTGCAATACAAAGGCTTTCCTTTGAAGTTTGCCTACTTTAAAGGCAGAAAGGGGTATACATATTGGACCTCGACACTCCAAAATCAGAACATTTCTTGACTGAGGACATTCTGCCAGGAAGAATAGCTGGATGCTGCAGGAGGGACTGCCACTCTGCCTGTTGCTTTGTTGTGCTGGGTTGCTGCTTCTTTCCTAGGAGTGACAAGACTGGGCTTTGCTTTCTGTATCCTGCTTTTAAGGTTCTTCAAGGGCTTGTGTGTGCTTGCCTCCTGTTAAGAAGTCTCAGGGCCATCCAAGACTTCACCTGCCAGAGCCTGGGCTCTTCTGCTCAGAGTCCTGTCTTGTCAAGAGGTGCCAAATCCAGTTCCTGGGCCATTGGAAGTGTAACTTGGTGATCTTAAGGAGAAAATCCATGCATTGACTCCCAGCACATGGTTTATTGATGCATCACTGCAAAAGATCGACACATCGCCGCTGCCTGCCCCAAAGCGTGGTTCCCGCTTGAAGCATCGACCACAGTGTTCACCACAGGCCCCAGCGTGCAATCGCCGCACACCAGAAAAATCACTGCATCGTGAATCCCGAGCACCGTGTCACTGACGTCTGTGGCACCCTCTCCGACTCTGATGCAGCATTTGCTTCTTGGCTGTGGAATCGACATAGTGCCTGCTTTGTGGCTGTGGAATCAGCGCACCACCTGAATCGCCACTGTTGCATCGACGCAGCATGTCTGGGTTTTCAGCGCATCATCCCTGGGCGCTGATTCTTCATCACCACCATGCAGCAGTAAGGATCCAAGGCTGCATGTCCAGAAATTGACACCTCACGCCCCCTGACAGTAAGGTACCAATACATCACCTCCCCTGCCAGTAAGGAACCGATGCATCACCTTCCCTGCCTAGCAGTAAGGAACTGACACATCACCTCCCCTGCCAGTAAG
This sequence comes from Calotriton arnoldi, assembly GCA_963921515.1. Taxonomy (NCBI): domain Eukaryota; kingdom Metazoa; phylum Chordata; class Amphibia; order Caudata; family Salamandridae; genus Calotriton; species Calotriton arnoldi. The sequence continues at coordinate 1,300,803 of CAWUFW010005464.1, read as the reverse complement.
GAACCGACTCATCACCTCACCAGTGTAGTAAGGAACCGATGCATCCCTTTGCTTTTCTGGCACCTCACCTCCCCTGCGTGTTGCACCATCTTTGATTTTTGATGCAAGATACTTTGTGCTAAAATGAACTCATCCATTGATTTCAATGGATTAAACTTGCTTTATCTTTTAAAAGTGATATTTTGACATGTGTATGTTGGATTTTTGTCATTTTGGTCTTGTTTTATTCAGATAAATATTGGCTATTTTTCTAAACTGGACTTCTTTTGCAGTGTTTTCACTGTGTTACTGTGTGTGTGTGTGTACACATATTTTACACATTGCCTCTGAGATAACCCTGACTGATCGTGCCAAGCTACCAATAGGGTGAGCAGGGGTTAACTTAGCTGTGTGACTCCCTTACCCTGACTAGAGTGAGGGGCCCTACTTGGACAGGGTTCAAACCACTGCCAACTAGAAACCCCATTTCTAACATAAATGATAAGACGTACAAGGTAAATCTTAAAACCTTTATCATGTTATAAACCCTAAATCAAATGTTTGTCATATACATGCGAAGTAAACCTCTAACTATCCAAACACAGATAAAAATAAAGTCCTTACATTGTTGATGCATCGCAAATGTCATTGCTATTGACCTTGGATGAGTTAAAAAAGTATCCCTCCTGCATCTATTAGATTCCAGGTTAAATAATTAGGAGATGTGGTTTGCTTCCAACTACGAGCATTGATCAGCTGAGAGACTGTCATGCTGAAACAGATCAGACCATGATTATCAAGTGATTCAATGAATGCACAATTATGATATCTGTTTTAACCACCTTAAAACCCTTTCATATAGAAGGATAATAAAATAGCCATTACCACTTGCCCACAGCTCTGGGCACATTGAAAAAGATATAAACAGGATCAACCAATCTGGTGGCGAGGATAGCTATACGGATTGCTGGTCTGTTGTACACAGGCCTGCAATTTTTTCTGAGCCACATAAAGTGTAAACACATTCTGGCAATGCTTTGATTTGTATTTAGAAATTCAGGAGCTCTTGCATAAAGTGCAAACTGGGCAAATTGACAAGAAGATCATAGTAGGCATTGTTGATCCAGATACCCATTTAGACCATTTGCCAAATGATAATAAATTGGTCCAAAATTTATGTTAAAATATTCATCATAAACCATGCAGACAATTGTCTATTATGAATCTAGTCGGAGTGGTCTATTCTGTGTCAAAGTAGTCAAATCTGGACATACTTAAAACCTTTCTCTGTGGTAACACTGGCGTAACCATCTCCAATGTGGTGGAGAATCAAAAAATGGATTCTAAAGTGAGGGGCAGAAAATAAAATAAACTGGCAACCAGCAATGCCTTCCTCGAGTTCAGAACTCCTTTTGATGTGGAGTTACTCAGAACTAAAGTTGTGCCAAATAAAACTTGAGGAAATCAACACATAAAATGGATAGAATACATGAAGCAGCAGTCAGTCGAAGCTAATGTAATTAACTAAAATAAAAAGAGAAGACGTTATTGAGTAACCTCAACTGTAATGTGAGAACCCAACCTAACTACCACTCTTCATTAGCCTTCACAGAGGTTTTTAGTATAGTACAATTTGATTCCATTCACCTTTATTGAGTACGAAGCCCAATGGATCAATGTGCCTTGAGATAACACGACTATTTAAATTCCCTAAAATATAAATATGTTGTGGAAGTCCTCTTCGTCTTTGCATAAAAAATGAGATTTCATGAGACCATACAGGCCCCCGATCACCATATTTGAGTTGATTGTTTAGAAATGGAGGGCCAATCATCAGGTGTTGCCATAAGCACTTCAATTGGCCTGGGGAAGCACCATGGCAGACCTTTGACCTGATCTGTGGATGGCAAGCTACTGCATAAGGCTGCTGTCACATCCATAAGAAAAATACCTGAATGTGAGGCAGCTAGAGTGTAAATATGAGGTTTCAAAAAGCTGATAAAATGGAGACTGCTAATGTTTTTTTTTAATTTTAACTTCTGTAGAGAAACGGTAACATATATTTTTTTTTTACCAAGTAAGTCACTTTTTACTTGAAATCTGTTTATTACAGATTTCCAGAAAGCAATACATGACGTGCATCATTACTAATGTTGCGCTACATTTATATACAACAATATAATAGTACAGTAGCAAATAGCAATATTCAAGTGACAAGTGTGCACTAAAGGTGGTGCAGGCACAGAGAACTCAAGCAAAAGGGCTTCGCAAGCAGGAAGACCTCCCAGGGGTCTAAAACATTTAAAACAAAACAATAGACCTAGTGTAAGTCAAAGGTGTGGCTCATGAGGCTACCAAGACGGAGAGATGTCTTGGATTAGCATAGGCGGTGGCCTCTTTAGTAGTGTGGGGGGTAGCATGGGAAGGAGAGGGTAGGGGGTCATGGGTCAAGCACCCACAGCCTCTGTATCATCATCATGCAGGGCTGCTAATCAAAGAGTTGCTGAGCTTTGAGCCAGGGTGGTGTGAAACAGTCGTATTCTGGGTGAGTAAAGTAATTGGTCAGGGGTTGCCACATATGGGTCAATTTAGCGCCAGTGTGGGACAATTTATGAGGGAGAAGATCCATTGCCATAACACGCCAAAGAACCCTAAACCATTGAGCGATGGGAGGGGCAATGGATTTCTTCTAGTGGATTGTTGTGAGCTGTTTTGCAGCGCCTCGTATGTGGCTAATGAGCCTCCAGTCAGTGTGTGTCATTGCCTCTAATTCAAGGGGCCGGATACCCAGACTACCAGTTTTATGTAACCTATGACCTTCTTCCAATAGGTGGTAATGAGAGAACATGACCACCAAATATGGCATAAATCCCCCTGGTCACCATTGTGTCATGATCTTGTATGCTCTCTCTCGCTGCGCTATACTTCTGTAAGTTTTAGGGATGTTGTGCCAAAGAATTTCCCACTGTTTTAGTGAGATGCCCTCTGCAGAGTTAGTTTCAAAGGGGTTATAGACCTGCGTCGCTCCCTGAGTGTGAAGTACCCAGGAGCGTAGTTGGCAGTTTTGAAGTCATGTCGATTTGGGGACTTAAAAATCATCTTTGCATTATTCAAAGATTTTAATAGCATCTCCCTCGAAAAGATTGCACAGGGTTCTACACTTGCCAGCCTCCATGCTGGGAAATGTGTCAAAGGCCGGTGTGAAGTCTGGGTTATAAACAAGTGGTGTGTTGGGAGAAGGGAAGTTGGTGAGGCTCCTTATAAGCTCTATCCTGGCCCAGATCTTGAGAACTGTCTTTGTGGGGGTGGCAATATGCTCACTACTCCGTCTGGCATGTTTGGGAAGCCAGGAAAATCGCAGAGGTGACAACAAGCCACTGCTCAGTTTATGTGGAACCACCGCTTTTCACTTTTGTTGATCACCCATTTGGAAATATAGTGAAGATGGGCCGCCCAATAATATTCAAGGGGCAGTCTCCTCAAGGTACTCAAAGGCTTTAAACTCAGCCGCCAGGCCTATCTCCACCAGCCAATGATCCCTCACTCGTCGTCGAGATCACCCCTTCAGGGTAGCCTTAAATCCATCCTATAGTGTGTGGGTTGATGCAACCAGGAGATTGTTATGTTCAAAATAGTCCACGATTCCTTGTTTAATCTCTGCCATGTCTACCAGGTCTCTAAGTAGTTGTGGGGGTAATCTCCATCGTGGTGCACCTCGACGCAGACCAGCGTTCCCTGAACACACCAGCGCCACATGAGCATGGTCTGAGATTGAGATGTCTGAAATGGGTGCTTCTTCTAGATCGCGCAGCAGGGAGTGAGTGAGTTAGAAGTAATCAATGCTGGAGTACGAGGCATGAACATGTGAGTAAAAGGAGTAATCCTGTGTATCAGGGCACATGTATCACCATGCGCCCACCAACCCCAGGTCCACAATGTCACACTTAAGCTGAGCAGATTGGGATCCCACACCATGTTAAGGTCATCGCCCACCTCATTCACCAGCTGTTCCCAAAGAAGTGCCCAAAAGGTAGGAATGGCATGGCATAGCAGGGCAGGCACATGGGGCATGCAGTGTCAGGGATGCTGTGAAGTGAGAGTCCCCCCTCTACCCCTCTGATAGGGGTGCACCCAAGTCACCGGTGGAGGCAAGGAGACAGTCAAATCCAGTCAGCGGATGTAGGTGCCTACATCTGAGGTGGCCAAGGCACGACAAGGATGTGCCACCGGTGCAGTGGTCAAAGTGGTGAGGGAGTGAGTACCCAACAAAACCCCCTGAGCACATCAGAGAGCTTGTGTTTTCTTGAGAGTACACTGGGTGTTCTCCCGCCATGAGCTCACCAGCCATCCAAGAGAAGTCCAAAGGCATTGCAAGTTGACACAGCTGCCGTTGTGCTCCTTTCAGAGGCGTGACCAGTTCATAGTGAACAGTGGGAAGGGGGTTCATGCAGTGGCTACACAGTCTCTCATGTGCTCTTTGTATGCACTGGAGGGGCAGTGCAGGGCCTGCAGCTCAGGGCCTGGTAACGGAGCCTCCAGGACACCCAAAGTCCAGTGGTGGCAAAATCTCAAGATAGAGCTAACAGCAGCACTTGCAGCACACACCCAGGCAGGCCCCAAATGTAGAAGCAAGCAAAGGAGGTAGCAGCACCCCAGACAGACTCTCAGGTGAGCGGTCAGAAAGAGGGTTTCAAATATGGAAGTTCAGCCACCGTAGGCCAGCATGTCGATTTAGCGTGACCCTGTGGGTTCGGGCTGCACCCCAGCACCACACCAAGGGGTAGCCCAGTGTCCCCGTATCCACCCTCAGCTCGCCGATGTGTCCCGCACCAATTTAGCCTCTCACCACAGGGGGAGGCCTCTCGCCAATGGATGGTCCACACGGCTGCACTCTTGCCCGTCAGGGTGGCGGCTTGGGAGCCCCCTGGGCTAGACATCAAGGGGGGCCTCCAAATTGGCACGGGATCATGCCGGACACCCCTGATGGCCAAGTACTGAAGTGGATGGTGTGGGTCATGGACCCAAGGCCCGATGGATGGCGGGACGTGCTACCGATCTGAGTGTCCAAAATATCGGTTAGGAAAGCCGTGCTAGGCTTTGGGACGTCGGGCAGTTCGGGAGAGCCTGCAGCTTCAGTTCTCCACCCTGGGGAGCGATCCTCCAGGCCCATAGGTGACAGCAGCAAGCAATAGGAGACTGTGGGGCCTGTCCCGGGCAGTAATGCCTTGTAAGAGGTCACGAGAGTCCCTGCTACACAAACTCCAGACCATCCAGAACACCGCGGCCAGACTCATCCTCGGCACCCCACGACATGAGCACATAACCCTACACCTGCGAGACCTCCACTGGCTCCCTGTCGAGAATAGAGCAACCTTTAAGCTACTCACCCACACCTACAAATCCCTCCACAACATCGGACCCAAATACCTCAACAAAAGAGCCTCTTTCCACGTACCCAAAAGAAACCTCCGCTCCGCCGACCTCACCCTAGCAGAAACCCCACGTATCCGCAGAACCAGAGTAGGTGGAAGATCCTTCTCCTACGTCACAGCCAAGGCATGGAACGAGCTCCCAGTCAACATCAGACACTCCCCTACTCTGCACACCTCAGGAAGAGCCTCAAGACCTGGCTTTTCGGCTGACCCGGAGCTGCACCCCCCCGCCCCCTTCCGCGCCTTGAGACCCTCACAGGTGAGTAGCACGCTTTAAAAGCCCCTGATTGATTGATTGATTGATTGAGAGTCCGGAGATGAGTCTCACTCCATTCCAGCCCTGGCCACACCCCCAAGTAAGCCCTTTTAAGATAATCTGTTTGAAATTCCAAATGTTCAAATGTAACAGCTTGATTTTACAATTCATTACTTCAGCCATACAGAAAAACAGCAATGAAAATGCCAGTGGGCGTCTCATGGTCAATTGCAAAACAGAATTCCAAGATCCATTTTCGATGATAAATAGAAATGTATTAGGAAAGTTGGCATAAAAGGTCTTTAAATGATTGAATATTTGAACATACTTGAATCAGAACAAAAACAGCCAGCAATGCCAGATTGTTACTGAAAAAAATTCAGTGAAGCAGTACACTTAATTGTCGTGACATTTGACTCAAACTCCAAAGAACCATTTTTGTTTTGACATTGAAAGGAACACAAACACACACAAAACATATTTACATTTGAATATTTCATGGACAGCGGCTGAAGGAATTTCAAGATAGTCAAGCTTATGTTCAGCATGATGACAGCCACATTAAAAAGGAAATGCATCAAAATGTGTAATCTACGTCATTACGCGAATGTGCATAAAACAGAAAAAGGATGAAGAGTTTTAAAAATATAGATTACTACATTCACATGCTATGATCATCAGATTTGAAGTTGACAATAATATCTTTATCAGTGCGAAGGAAAATTACGGCTTATTTTACTCAGTACGCATTGAACTACATTTGCACCTGCCAAAGATATTACTTGTGCCACATGGCAGAAAGGGCCAGATACTCAAAGTCTTTTGCTCCCCTAAAGGTCACCTTATAGCCGCAAAGTGCATCTTTTGTGACAGCAAAATCAACTTTTTGATTAACAGAAATAGAAAATGTTATATCTGTGCGACAACAAATCGGGTTTTCTCACACAGAAATGAGGCCAGTATGAAGGAATATCTGTGTGAGCCGAGACAATTTGTTACTGGGACCAGTTTGTGGGTGCTTTTGGCTGAGTTCCCAGCAAAGGTAGGTGAACACCCACAAACTCACCTTATTATAGGCGAGACTGTGTAAATTCCTCGTAAAAAAGATTCCGATTTATTTCTTAATACAGATGAGTTTTGACATTAGAAAATACGTGTAACATGATGACGTCACAACACACTCGTAATAACTCATGATGTGGTACTTTGCTCCTTTCGACATACCCAAGAATCACTGCCTGTTTGAGGGAATCCCTCCTGCTTCCTTCACAATCTCACCAGTGGAAAAGGTAAAGGCTGTTGGACATCCTCCCTCTAGTGAACCCCTCACCCATGATGGCGTCTGACCAATTCTCCTACTTCTGCCTCTTCCAGTGGTAGGAGCTGAGCATGCATGCTGGTGCCCGCTCAAATACTTTCCTTTCTCAGTGATGGTAAATTCAGTGTACAGGCTGATAGAGCTGGAAAGAGCAAGAACCATGCCACATTCATGTCAATTCACCTTCTTACTACCCACTGATGCCAGTGATCATTACAAACTGGTTCTATAAAGGCCTTTTGTCTGCTGCTGCCAACCCAGTGCCTACCTGACAATACATATCCCAAAAGTAGGGCATGAATGAAAGGGAGGGGTTAGGCCAGCTTATCGTAAAGAAGATCAAATGAACACGTTGATATAAACTTTTTTTTAAAGTCACCTTAAAGTTACATAACATGATAAAAGAAGTGAGCCTACAGTCTCGTGTGCCTAAATGGCAATGGAATTCTTCTTTGACTTCCATTATGCTTACATTACACAGCTGTGGGTGCATTATCCTAAAGTATGTAAACGTGGAGGCCCGTAATCCCACTCTGAAATCCAGCAATCATGATCTTACTGCAGTGTGGTGATATAGCTATTTATCAGCAATTCGAAAACAGCATCACTATACCCTAATATAATAACTTGTTTTAGTTGGGTTGTCATTTGACAATGCATGCTGCCCCTGCGAGCAAACAGAATGAAAAGTATCTTCCTGAGATATGCAACTGGCACTAACGCAATCAAAGGGAGGCCTCGATTTTCACTTTCTTTTCTCCTGACTTTTCTGTGCTGAGATTTCAGTTATTAACTGTTCAGATTTATGGTAGGATGTTTATTTCGCATGTTGGCATTTTTTTGCGCTAACCATTTGGTGCCTGCAGTCAGTTTCTAGGTCTCAAGACTGGGTGTAGTTGGCAGTTGGACTTGTTTATTCCTGCCAGACAACCACATTAATAGAGGAATTTAGTGTGCCTGGTTGGGCCATCAATGGGCAAGAGAGATGGGTGAAACTGGGCATAGCCCCACTTACATCAAAAAAGACTGTGCTCTGCTTTCACAGAAAGGGCATGTCATTCCTTCATTTAACATACAGACAGCAAGGAGCCAGTGCAGGGGAAGCAGGAAACTTCAATCCCTTCAAAGGCATTCTCTATAAACTTCTCCTACTTCAAAGAAGGCACCAGGTATAAAAATAGGACCCTCAGACTCACTCTTCAGTTCACTCTTCCGACTTTTGGAGGGACTCTCAGAGGACTGCCTGCTGACGTGTCCGGCTGTGTACTCTACAAGACTGCTTTGCTGCACCTGGAAGGACTGCTTTGCTGCCTGGAGCCTGCCTTGAGCCCTCCTAGTCCTGCCCTGCTGCTTGAGCCCTGTTTCATTACTTGAACCCAGGCCTATCAGAGAGACTTCAAGGGTTAGTTGGCTAGCCTCCTGATCGGAGCCTTAGGGACAGAAAAGACTCCAACCATCTTGAGCCCACACCTGGACTCAGCCTGAGTGTGCCCTAACCCCCAAGTGGTGCCTCTCCAGTCCTGGACCCTTGGTGGTCGTGCTAAAGGTGCCCATATAACCAAAAGCTAAAACCTGGAACTTGGAAAATTTTGGCGAAAAACTGCTCTGATAATTGAGGGAAGACAGGAAACAACATGCTTCTCTATCCGCCCAAGGTGCTTCGTCGGTCAACTTGAGTTTGCAGTAGCTCCCGCCACCTTCTACTCTGCAGCAGCAAATTCTGTTCAGTGGTCCTTCACCCCAGGGGTATCAGTCCTCATGGAATTCTCATTGGGTATAGCCTCCTGCCTCATCCTGCTGGAGATTTTCGAATTCGAAAAAAGAGACAAAGCCCAAATGTAGATATATTCACTGTGGATTCGTCCAACAAAGACGCCTCCTTCTCGGACACTGCCTCGAGCCTTGCCCCACTGAACTTTACCTTCTCAGAATATTTTCTTCAAAATGTCTTCTAAGTCCGAAGGTAAACACTGAGTGGGTCCAATCCACTCCTTCTATCTGACACACGTTCATCGATTGACCCAGTCTCCAGCGACTGGATTGTGCTTTAATCTTTTAAGCACTATTTTTTACCTTAAACTTTAAAAACACATAACTCTGGTTCTACTGATTGTATTTTTCTTGTTTTGGTGTCAAATAAAATTCACCCTATTTTTCTAAAATGGTGTGAGATTTTTCTTGTGTTTAGTTTTCACTTCACCACTGCTTGTGTGCTGCATAAATATTTTAGTGAGTAAATTGCGTTCTCTACTATAGGGAACATCCCCGTGGGCACTACCTGGCCCCCTGGGTTTTTTTTTAACGTTGTAATATTTTTGTAATCTTCTTTCAAGAAATAATTAAACCATTAGTTTGATATCTTCATATTTATTTTTCTTTCTTCATATGAATTGGGTCGGATTATGTTTCCAAACAATATGCTTTCATTGGATACTTCTTGCACTCCTTGAGTTCCAATGCATTTCGGGTGAAAACACCCTTCTTCAGGGAACCATGTGGAGAGTGTCCATGCTCCGCGTTCTCCGATAGGTGTTACGGGTAAACGTTTCTAATTTAGCATAAATATTTTACACATAGCCTCTAAGTTAAGCCTGACCGTTTTTGCGCCAAGCTACCAAAGGGTTAAGCACAGGTTAATTTAGCACATTTTGTGGTTCACCTTGATGGGGTTGGGGCTATTGCTTTACCAGGGATAATTCAATTATGTAAAGCTATGATAGCAGCTCCTTTCCCTGACTTGCCCTTTGGTAATCTTCACACTAACTGGTTACCCCTGATCGCAGGAGTACTGATACAGCATTAAAAACAAGAGATAATCTGGGCTTGAGGAGTCTTGTTTACTTGATGTAATTTCCTCTACTTGCCTCTAGCCCTAGCCTTTAGCAGCCGATGCAAGGCTGCTAAAGAACTATGGGCTGGGCAAGAGTTTGGTGCAACGCAAATTTGCCCATCCTTTACACTTCACAATACGTTACAATTTCATAACAGATACATGACATGAACATGAACTTAGCACATGTTTTTTATGTAGTCTAAGGATATTAAAATAACTGTTGCACTTGACATTATTTCTAAAGTGCATTTACTGTAGGATTGGTGAATTTACTCATATTGTGTGCTTTAACCATACCAATAGAGCTATTCCTTGAAGTCTTGCTGAATAAACCATCCTTACTTAGTAGACATGTACTAACTATAAAGTGAATTCGACTAACATGAAGTGTGCCTTAATACATTAATTGACATTTAGGGGCACATTATGATGGCGGGCGGATCGCCACCGCCCAGCCGGCGGTGGCGATCCGCCCGCCATCACAACACAATTTACCCCCGCCATATTACTATGGCGAGGGGTACCGCGGCGGGCGGAAAGTCCGTCCGCCGCTTCTGCCGGTCGGCAATCGTCACGATTGCCGGCCGGGCGGAACTCGGGCATAATATGGTGGCGGTGCCTGGAAGGCACCGCCATCCATATTATGATGCCTGGCGGTTCCGGACATTTCATGGCGGCGATGCCGCCTTTTGGGCCCCCAGGGGGGTGGGGACGTGGAGGGGTGCACTTGGGTTGCCATGCACAAGGTGGCAGGCACCGCGCGGTGCCTGTCGCATTGTGCATGGCGATGCGCAACATGCCTATTTGGTATTGCGGCGGGTGTTGTTTACAGCAGCACCCGCCGCAATATTAGATATGCGGAATGCGACCGCCAGGGTGGCGGTCGCATCCTAATTTGCGGAGCGGGACCACCGCACGTATGGCGGACGGTCCCAGCATCGCTAGGATGGCGGGCGGACTGAAGTCTGCCCGCCATCCTAATAGGCCCCTTAGTGTTTAGATGTTTGAGTAGAAATGAAAACCATCCTCACATTATGAAATCTCATTTATGTTAAAACAAATTAGGTTTATGTAATGTGTGCACTAGTAGTTCAACTATTGCTTGCAAAATGTAGTTCGTAGACATACTTACACGTATAAATTCAAGAATTTACTGTATGTCACATGTAATATGAATTTAATGTACTGGAAATTCATATTCATTGGTGTTTAAATGTGCACACACATATTAAATGTACACTATTGAGTTAATACTTTAAGTTGTCCTTAGCAGGCCTGCTCGCTGTGCTGCATAAAATATTATATTCCAATTTCTGCTAACATGACATTTCTTGCATATATTCACATGCATTGTTTGTTTGAGAATAGATACATTACTGTACTAGTGATAGAAGGAGAGAGCCTGAGAATAAGACCTTGACGAAAGAACATGGAGAGCCAGAGCGTTAACTGAAAGGCCTATTCAGCAATGTTGCAACCTAGCCTGTGTGTGAGAAGACAATGTCGTTCCCATGTCCAGTGTGGGATACTTTGCAAATGTTTCAGTGTGCAACATCAAAATAGAAGAGGCCATGGACCCCTGATGATGCATACCAAGAGGTGTTGCCCAAGAGACTCTTGTGTGCTATAACTTAGTTTTCACACCGTCTGAGATTGGAACTCTTTTCAGAACGACCCCAGAATGCTTTCAGAACATGTCCTGACCTTTTTACCACAATTTCGTTTGAACTCTGAGAGGTTTAGACCTCTATGCTTCCTTTTGATTCATTGCTGAGTGTGGCTTATGCTAACACTTATCACCTGACCCTAGAAGACTCTTGACCGAGCTTCTGAAATGCTGACACCTTCCTACTAAATTTGTCCTTGCCTTGTTCACATTTCCTTTATTGAACTTCCCTGATTTTTTAGATTCTTTAGGATTTTAAGAACCATCCTCCCAGCTTGGACTCTGATTTAGGAGATTCAGATTTACTAATCTAGAGAAAAAAACCTGCTCAGATACTGCTGATCGTGATTTCTGTTGCCTTCTTCTTTGTGGGTGTCTATTTTCTTTAACGGTTATGTCTACTGATGTGACCATTTTCTTAGCTTAACTTTGAACAGTTGTTACTGCAACTGTTTGCTGAGGCTGTTTTGAGAGAGAAGAGTTTCTGGAACTACTTTCATGAGGAGTTTGACTTCAATCTGATTCTATTTCAATGCTCTTTTAAATCTTGCTCTTTTCCAAAAGGACCCTTTATGGTTTCTGGTAGGTTAGGATCCACTTAGAGTAGCGTAGGGATTACCTTGCTTTATTGAACATGCTGCAATTTACTTAGTTGACACTATCCATGATTTTCTTGATATTTCTGTAAATGGATTTATCTGATTTAATAATTTCAATAAAGAGACCAAAATTATACACTAAACTCTTATCACTAAATAAAGGTTTTCGAACTCATCCAAAATTCTCATTATTGACTGAACTAAATGACTAAATTGATGATGTTTATTAAAAAGATTTTGATTGATGCTCCATTCTAAAAGGGTGGCAAAGATCCATTGCAGAGTAGAAGATTTTAGTGTAGAGCTGGAGACCCCTACTGTAAGTTACAGGATGAGCTGATTAAATTAAAGACATTTCTTTCGTGCCAGCAATTGTTAACTTGTAATAAACCTTCTTAAATATAGTTACAAATTCCTGGTTCTTATTGTGTAGGCAAATGGGTTACACTGTTAATTGATATTGATTGATTAAATGCTAACTCTCCTCACCCCTCAGTGTGGATAAGAAAGGCTCATCAGAAGAAGATAAATGGTAAGAGAGTAGGCCCAATATGCTGCAACAAGTTCGTCCTGTGATGTCTTTTTTTAAACAAAAAAGCATGATGTCAGCTTTGCTTCCCTTGGAATTTTGGTGATTGGCTTCCACGGTGCGACTTTCCAAGGTCATCTTTCTTCATATGTCCAATGAAGGCTTGCCAAATCATGTTCCATCCCTACTGAATTGCTATTCACCCAAAAAAGAGTCAGACGATTTAACTTCTATGTTACTTCATAGAAAGAAAGCATGCATGTATAATAAAACTGTTTACGATTTAAACCACAAATTGTGGTATCTATAGTTTCAAGAGTAAATTGCACAAAATAAAGATCCATTCCATTTGCAGTGTTGTCTTTATGCTACATACATTTTCAAAACATCTTGTTCCCTTCCTTTTCCACGTTCTTTTTGTGCTTCCTCAAACCACTTCATGTTTGAATTGTTGTTTTCAATGACTTTCACCTGTTCTTTGTCTCTTCATAAAAGAAGAGAGTGCTTTTCATCACAGTTCTTTATTTTTTCCTTTGTTCCGCTGGATTATTCTTTCCTGGCTTCGCTTTCTGTGCACCTACCTTGGATTTCCAATTTGCATCTGCGCTCCAATTAAAAATGTGCAGCATAGCAAGGAAAGGTGAATTGTTTACTGTTGTTTAGCTTTTCTTTCCCAGCATCGCAGCTGTGACTCCCGCTGCCACAGTGTTTGCAGGTAGAACATCTTCGTTTCACATCATTTCAAAGCATTTTTCGCTACACTTATAAAAGAAAGCAGCTTTTTGAGTACTGCTGAAAGCACAGAAGTCTTTCAGAATTCTTGGAGCAGAAAATTATGACCATGTTTCATTCATGACAGGCAGGGGGTACAGACTGAAGAAAATGGATTGGCCTTGGCTGTGTAATAATAGCACGGGATCAAATCAAAATATTACTAATACAGTAACCCTATAAATAAACTGATCAGAAGTTTTTAATTTTTCCTGAGCTGTTATTCAGTACCATATTAAATACTGTATGTGATTGCTATTTTGCTTTATTTCATTTTGATCAATGATTTTTTGCAGCAAAAAATATTAGTGGGTGTGATTTCAAACCCTGAATCCCAGTCAATTTTAGTGCATTACACTTCCAATGGAAAGTGCAGCAGATTTTCCATGGATACACGTTTAGGGGTAGGACTAGGAAATTCATGCAACCAGGGATGGGAAAGGTAGGTGAGCAGTGGGGATAATGTGATCACTCACAAAGTGAAAACTTTGTGAGTATTCATACATATTTCCAATTGATCCAACCACTCCATTTTTACCCATAAATATACTTCAAAAAGATTGGATTAAATGTGTAAGCTAGCTGGAACATCATCTCCAGGCACCTAAATATATTTCAATAGATACAGAGGAATGGGGTTCTCCAACAATCATATAGGTTTCTCTGTGGATAAAACAAAATGAAGTTACATATGTAAAACATATTTATATCACACCTACATAATGCAATGACCTATTAAAAAAAAGACCCCAACACCATAAAAAAATACATTCATTGCTTTCCTTATTCATTGTCTATTGGCATATCTAAATTTCAGCAATCACAATCTGTTGGTGGGTATGCTATTAAAAATATTGATGAAAGACCTTAGAAATACTGTGACAATTCAGGATTTTCACTGGCACATACATCCACTTTTGTTGGAAAAGGAGGAGTTTCGAAATTATGTTAAAACAGAAATGGGAGCAGCAAGGAAATATAGTACTCAACCACAAGTGAATAAGCACACAGAAAGACTGCTAAGTCACAAAATCTTAGATACAAACTTACTTAAATACAACTCAAATCCCAGGTAAGGCAGCAACAAACTCAGTATTTGAGGAAGTCAGGCACCACATAGAGACAAAACAATTGAAACACAAAGGCTACATTATGAACTTCATGCCTAACTGCCATCTACTATATATTGGTAAACATGGATGAACCAGAATGAAAAACTTGTAGCCACAATTAAACCATTTAAACAAGTAAGAACACATTCCAAACTTTTTGTGTACGCTGGGCACCTCAGCTAACAATTAATTACAGCTGGTGCCATATTACACTGAGTGTGCCCACTTTCTGAACCCCAAGGAACTTTTGCATTATAAAAGTGCGATCCTAAGAGCGCATTCCCTCATTGGTATATGAGTGTGCTCCCCTGCAGTTGAGGAAACACTTTGCCTCAGAGCCCTTGCAGTATAATAGATGTGCGCTGTAAACACACTAGGGAAAGCCAATAGCCCCTCAGGAGATTGATATCTACAAGTAAAATATAAACCATGGAAGTCCTGAAGTAAATATTTCGGTCGATTGAATCTGTAATTCAATAGATTGGTCATGAAGAATCCACACCACATGCAATTAAATTGTATACTGAGACATTTTGGTCATACAATGTATGAAAGATATGAAATACCTATGAAAAAGCGTACTCTGTGCTGGGCTTATAAAATAAATAGAGACATTTATTTTGAACACAAATACTTTTTTAATGTTAAATCACACAATGGTCAATGATTTTTCAATACATGTGAATAACAGTATAGGTATATACTAAACCAAACAATCATGAAATCATTTTCACAGAAGTGTAAAGTCCAAGCACAGATTGGACACACTAAAAAAGGCAAATCATTTGTTTCAAAGCAATAGTCCATGGAAGAGGCCTTAAATGGTGTATCAACCACATAGCCCAAGCGTAAAGTCTCTGTGTTGCCAAATATGGAGCATCAAATGCACGATTCATGGGCTGATTTGGGAAGGTTGTCGACATCTCAGAGAGAAGCAATCATTGAAACCATCCTCAGGACATTGTGTCCCTGTACCATAAATTTGGGCCATATTAGTAAGAAACTCTAATAAGGACTTATGAGTGCATATTAACAGTAGGATACACCTAATGAGAGAGGTAGGGGAGGATAATCAGCCAAGAGGTTGAACAGCAGGGATTAAATACAGAACAGCAGAACGCAGAAGACACGATGACACCCCTTCGAGTATTGGGAATGTCCACAATACGATGAAAAAAGAGAGTCTGCAGCTCACTCCATTCCAACTGTACATATTAGTAATGACCTTTCTGGGAATCCACTCCAGCTGCTTCAGAAGGAACATCAGTTAGCTGTTAAGTGAAATTGATATACATATGGATTCAATGTGACATACTTCTCATGATAGTGACCTTTACACTGCATAAAGCATTTGAAGATCGTACCTAATCATTTAATTAAGTTTTGGATCACATTCCATGACACTATATGACACCCACACAATTAAGCAAATGCAATCCATCTACATTCACCACTTACATGACTAAGTGAAAAGCACATACTTTATTAGTTTATTTAGCCAAGACGTATCCAGAGATGGTGCAATATACAGCTTTGGTGTCTAACTGTATTGGGGGGGGGGGGGCAATTTATGTATTCCTGGTTACTGTTTAGTGGTTCTGTCGTGTAGTTCCTATAAACCTATATAGGATCTGCACGTTTAGACAACATACACTGTAGGATTGGTGTCCGGACTGATTCTAGACACCCCTACCAGGTATATTAGCCTGTATACCAGCTAGTTCACAGTGCCACTAGAAACCCCTCTTATCAAGGAGAGAATAGTTCTTGGCAACTATCAAACATGACAACCCTGATTCCTCAGGATCGTGGAAACAGTGCAATACTTTTTGCTTAGTCACTCGTACTCACCTTGTCTCAGAGAAATACACAGAATAAACAGTGGAGACGTTTTTCAATAAGCATTTATTGAACCAGTGTCATTCTAGTGTAAAATAGGTGTGCTGAAACAACCACTAGACAGTAACAGATATAAATGATCATAAGCACTAACAGAGTAAAAGGATGGTAGATTTCTACCATCGTGCTAAAACAATGAATACAGGCAAGTATATAAAATACATGACAGTAGAATGCGTACTCCTACGATGCGACCTAACTAGATGTACCTAAGTATACCTAACATGTATGTTGTAGGTGTAAAAGCCAAGAATCCCTTTAGGATAAAGCCAACCCCATTACCTGAAGTGAGCGACTGTGGGACCCTGTCTTGGTCTCGGGGCGGACACCCCGCAAGGGATGTCAGACCACTGCGAGCTGGAGTGTCTGCGTGCAGGAACCTCAGCGTCTCGCATCAGTGTGTCGACATGGAAGTCTTTTTCTCCTCTGACTACCTCAGCAAGATATGGTGTATATATACCCAAAGTGGTACCCCCTGGGGATATACCTTGCTGTGTCATGTCGGACTAGGATGATGGAAGGAATGACCCTTACACATAGTTATTATGCAGGAGATGGTATGCCTGCTGCACTGCTGTGATTCCAAGAATCCTCATGCATAATGAATGAGGGTTAAGCTTTTCGGAGAAAACCCCATGTCATCTTTAGGCATTACCGTAACTAGGTAAAAGGTCAGTACTAAGAACCGTTATGTAGTGTAATGGTAGGGGACAATATAGGTGAAAAGTTAGGTGACTACCTGAGCCTATATTGGGGTCCTTATATGGAACATAACAGTTCACTTACAATGGAATATGAATAACTACGAGTTGCACTGTGCAATATCTACATTAGAATGAAATGAACTACAAATGCTTTCCCTGAGTGAATTTGAGCACTCTCAAACCAGATAAATGACAGAATGATCTGTCCAGCAGTCTCTGACATCAAATGTTTACATATGGCTTGTATAGTAACCTTTACTATCAATGAATTCTGATCCATTAATACTTTCTAGTAGGCCAATTTTAAGCAATTAATGATACGTCCATATGTAGGCTTTTGGCTGTCTGTGGTGAATTAATTTATGCATGTTGCATATTTGTCATATTTTACATTTGTGGCCCAGCAAATGTAGAGTAGAGATGGACTCATGTCCCCTTGCCTCACTCAGGCTCAACACGCCTAGTCCCAATAAGATGGCAGTGGGTGATCACATGTTGCGTTCAACTAATTCCTAAATGTGCATATTGCATAATATCCAGATCTTGCCTGTTTGAGATTCTGGTAAGCAGGCACAGTGATTTCCCTCTAGGCATTAGATATTCTGGTGATGGGATCGATCGAGAAATGCAGCATTACAGAAACCACGTCACATTGGTGTACTGTCACATATCTACAGTCTCACCACTGAACATTTTTGTTACAGGACTGGATGTTTCTACAGCATGTTAGGTGTCCTAACTTGGCATCCTTGTAAACACCTTTTTGGCTAGTAGAGCAATTCAGTATCATATGCATTAACTTTAAGAATGACTAATAGACTAATGGGCAAAATGAACGAACTGGACAATTAGCACAGAATAGCTAAGCAAAGTACAAAATCTGTCCAAGTGCAGTGCACCAAAATAAATGCACCGTTCATGTAATCATATTTCCCCTCAAGGTGCTAAAATTGCATATGTGTCAGATAAGACTGATAAATCCAGCTCACATGTATGAAGCTTGAGGGGTATTATGGCACACAATTCCCGAGTGCTGCGTGTGCATGTCTGATGGGAGCAAATGTTCAAATGACACATTGCTATCCGGTCGCTTCAAAGGATGTTAGTGGAACATTGACTGGTACTCCAAAACCTGCCCACATAGGAAACATTGCCCAAGAGAGAATTACATTGAAGGAGGAAGTTAGGGAGGAAAACAGCCTATGTTAGCCATCATCCACAGAATTAATGGTGACTAGTTTGGAGGGAAAGGTTGACTTTATGGACAACAGCATTGCCCTTGTGCAGTCATTGAGGGAGGATGTTCCACTGACCTCTAAATGCAAGGTTCTAGCTGCAAGGCCTTTACATTGCCCCCCCATCAAACCTTCCTCCCTCTCCTCCAATGTTCATTTATAAGTAAGCAGCACCTAGAAGCTCTCTCTTCTTCTGAGAATTTGGAGGACAGCTGCCTAAATACTACTATTGAAGATGAGCTGTATGGTATCCTTGTGTGCAGAGGTCCAGGAACTGAGTGTCAAGCACCCATGCTGGACCACGAAGAGCCTGAGTGGTCCAATATGAGGTTTTGTGACTGTGGTCTTCACACCTCTGTTCTTGGGAGCCAGACTGCATTCTTCCCCTATTTAGCACCCCTTGAATGTGGAGCCACATCAGACAAGCCTCCAAGCCACCCACGTTTTATTTTCTTCCCACTCTAACAAACCAACACCACTTAAACCTAAACCTGGAGATATGTTTACCTTTCCACACACTGCTCTGCATTTCCAAAACATTGAGATACTTCCCGTTTTGATTGCATCTTTCCTGGCACACTCTTTAGCATATTTAGCATTGCCCCTGTGTTTCTCTTTTGTTTCAAACAGGTTTTGGTGTTTGCTATCAATATGATTGCGAACTGTAGGGTGTGTAAAGGTTTAAAAAAGGATTCACTTTTTGTTGGGAACATTATGATTCTCCATTTTACAGTATACTTTCACAATTAGGTAGCAATCACAAACCTGGTACTATCACCTCTCATTCACGACTGGCCCTTCGACTGAGCAAGACCTGCCTGAGTACCAACACCCATGATAAAATGTCCAATAGGATTGTTTGAAACTTTCTACCCTTCTTCAGACCTTGATCTAAACGTTATGATTTATCAACTATCAAGTTCTCTGAAGTGGCTACAAAGTGAAACGGTCAGTGCTATATAAAACGCCGTATTATTTTAATTACTTTTATTGTTATTATTGTTATTATTACTTCATAACACATGGGACTCTGCAATCCCTGTATAAATTTCCTGCCTCTATGTTCTTTATAATCTGCAACTTGTGACGCACCCAATTAATGATATTCAAGAAAAGTCTTCAGAACTCAACTGTAATAAGTTATTTTAGTCGAGTTCGGATGTCACAATGCCCGCTGCCTGAGACAGCAGCTAAGATGAAAGGAAGGTCAGGTCACGGAGCAGCTGTATAAAGCCAGGAAAATTAAACTTGCTTTTCTCTCTTCTGCTCTATTTTTCTAGCTTACAGTGATTAGCAGAAAGAACATGTTTATTGAAGGCATTCCTTAGATAAATGTAGAAAGTTAGAATCTTTTTGAATGTTTCTACAAATTCTGAACTACTGCAGCTTTTGTTTTTAGAAACTGACCTGCATTGAACTGTTTCTAATTTTAGTTTTCAACAAATATCTAACAGGTTTTTGATGTGTTTCATTTTGCACTAGAGGGTCTATTTGTATTCTTCTTGTTTACATACATGCTATGCACCAAGGTTTTAAGTGGTTTGTGGGAATGATAATGGAGTGGCCATGTATTACATGGGATAAAGTACACCCTGGCATACAAGTCACCTCGGAGTTCCATAACCTTATAATGGAACTCCGCCTTCAACCTCATTCCTCTAAATGGTTATGGAACTCCTCTGTGACTTGCAGTATCCTTATCATGTCAGCAGGGGTACTTTATCCCTTATACGATTATCATTATTTGTATTATTTTCATCATTATTATAATTTGTATTACTACCACTACTACTACTACTACTACTAATGATAATAATAATAATATATGTTTGCAGGCATTCCTTAAACTATTTCATTATAACATTAAACGGATTGGTATTTTATAGTGCTTCTTGTTTTCATGAGTGTGTCTGTATGGTTTAGCACCAGTGGCCTGGTTTATCTTTGCATTTCATTGCATTTCTTACTGTGCATTGCAATTCGTATGCGCTGTTTACTATATAACATTTTAAATATCCTGGATAGTCAGGAAAGCGACACTCTCACTTTTCATAGTGGTTCATGAGACTGCAGAGATGGAGTGAAAGGTCTGACAGTGACTCTTCAATGATTTCCAATTAATTTTTCAAACGTGTCATAACTTGCCCCAATGTTTTGCCTGTCCGTGCTGCACATTTTTACAACTTGTGGTTAATGTTTATTCCAAATACTGTTCATGGAGAAAGAGCTAAATTCAGGGAGTTTAATAATATTGAGAATCTACTTTTAGTGCTCATTGAGTGAGCAAACATCTCTCAGTTCAAAACAAATATAAGAGCTAGAGTTGTTTCCAACCCCTGGGGTTTATTGTTCATGATGTGCTGCCTGTTTGTCTTTGGGCACTAATATCTACGCTTTAGATTCACCACTCTGGTCCCCCTGCTGTCATAGAAGAAGCTTTTCTCAGCATCCCATTGTTCCTTTTAAAGAAAAGCAGCAACACATCAGGATTTCTCCAGTATGCAGCGCTTCATTGTTTGTAAATCCCAGTATTCAGGGCAATGCTTCCTTTTAATGACATTTAGCTTTTATACAGTTTTCCTCCGACTTTTGAGGTAGACTTAGAAAACTCATTCAAATATATGGAACACTTCCTAACACCAGAAAAACCTCAGTATTCATTGTTTTATGGACAGCTTTAATGATGTTGTAAAGTTTGGAATAATTATGTACTATACTGGAACAATTTCTAGAAAAATTGTAGTCGGTGTGAGTTATATTTCCTAAACTGATGTTGTAGCAATGCATGAAAGTGAAAAGGGAAAGAAAGGAAAGCCTTGAAATGTCTTGGGTAAAAGACGGTTCTAAGATGAATGGCAGTGGAAAGAGTAACGAGAAGCAATTGATGTCAATCAATAAATCAAAGGTCTTTATTTCGCTAAAGTTCATAGCATATAAAGTACAAAAGAATTCATAAAAATACATTTTACAATACATACAATATTAAAGCTAAAACCATTAAAATTCAATTATAGGTAAAAGCACTACAGTCAATAGATACATTTAAAATCTCTTTGCGTCACATAAAAGGAGAACTGTTCCCAACTTACAAACCTTATCATTAAAATCTTATACACACATTGACTCCCATATTAGTCACACATCCATAATTGGGTGAGCTTTCCTATTCTTCAAGGCAGCCCAAAAGAACGAAGCCAAAGAGTAACAAACCAGGGGATCAGCCAACGTTAGGACAAAATAGAGAAAGGGATGACATCGCCTGAAGTTATATTTTTTCAAAATTGGAATTATAAATCTTTTCCTTTGAACAGTATAAAAACTACAGACAAAAAGTATAAGTAAGTCTGTCTGTGTTGACGTCCCATCACAAGGGCATAAGATCAAATCACCTCGAGAATATACATTGTCAGGATAGCCCAGCATCAAAGGTATATAGTTTAAGCGGAATCTCACTAGAATAAACCTGTGCTGGGGATTGGAAACTGTAGATAGATAGGAGTGCCAATATGGGTAATGCAAGGGGACCTTGAATAGAGCTTCACTGTGGATTTTTTGCTATTGGTCTCCCATCTCTCCTTCGCCATTTTCTGTAGAAAAATTGATTTAATCCTGGCCTTGGAGATAAGGGAGCAACTAGATGGGTCATCATATAATCCAACTAACCAAACTGCCCTCAGAGCACTCTTACATACTGTAACCACGTTATCTTGTGTGCTGAATCCAACTCAAGACAATCGCTCAATATGATCTGATTCAGAGTCGCCGTCTCCTTGCACCATATAGAGTGCCACAGAAAAAATCGGTGCAAGGTGGACAGTGTCTAACTGGTATGGGGCATCTAGTTCTGTGTGACAGATGTAATTTGAGCAAGCTCCTGGTAGGGCTAACAATCTTTTGAGGAATCTGTCTTCCGTACGCTGAAGGCACTCAATTTCCCCAAAGCCCCAAAGCCCCAAACTCCCACCCCATATGAGGCTACAGAGATAGCCGCATATATGTTCAAAATTTCTCAGATGGGTTTCGTGCCCAGCCTTTTAATAAATATAAAGATGCCCGCTATGCGCTTCTATACGAGGAGTGCTCTACTGGACGCAGCCCTGTCTGACTCCGCGAAGTCCCATACCGGATGGATGCGTGGAACCTGGGAGTACATCTGGCAGATAAACACGATGATGGAGTTGTCTATGCCCATACTTTCCAACACCAACTGTAGCTTCGAGTGGGTGACACAGTCGAATGTGGTGGAAAGGTCCATACAGGCCATGTATGTATGATGTATTTCTATTAAAAGTCAAACACACACACTCTACTTCCGATGCGCCCACACATCCCTATATTCTTTCATATATTTCCCATTAATTAAGTCATGTAGTTTTACATTTTTGAAGTAGTCCTTCAGACTGGCCACATATATAATAAAATTTCCCTCCCAAACTTTAATTAACGTTTTTATGTGACTGCCAGGCCTCAGCCTTCAAAAACTATCAAGTAACTTCTTGACCAGTTGTAAAACAAACTAAGCAAGATTACACATATTTGTCATTTAAAAGGGCACCTCACAAAGGAGTTTTATGATAGCTGACAAGATTGTGAGAAAAGGAAAAGTTTCTTTTTTGTTTGCAAGCTTCATGACGTCCTATGGAAAACTTTAAAGCTATGCTAAGGTTGCAAAGTTTTTAGCTTTGCCACTAAGTCACTAAGTTTCTGACTTTTGAGTCAATTTATGTAGCACATATTCATATAAAACACTTACCAAAATGGTTAACCGCCTCATTTACTTTGCAGAAAACAGGAACTCGTGCTAACTGTCCTGATAATCTTGATTGAGGCACAAGTTTGCACTTGCACTTGACTCAAGATTAAGCGTAGGGGAGTTACAACACTTTCAGTTGGATTATCAAGGGCATTTTTGCCAGAAGCGATATGGTTAATTGTGCATGGGAAATAGAGGACAGAACGAGGTAAGGCATGCAATAATCCAGTTTACAAACTCCGATACTATTTCTCATACCCAGGTATTCATCTTGCAATAGTGTCTGAATGAAATACTGCACCCTGTGCTAATGACGATTCCCTGGACGGTATTGTGGTGATTCCCCAGGCAGTATTAAAGCAGGAAAATAAGTTTTTTCCGAACGACACCTTTGTCGGTGTTTTCCTGCTCATTACCTTCCTCCTCCGTCTTCCTCGTCACAGTCACCCTGGAGCACTTGTGTTCCAGGCCCAGCATTCACCCATATAAAAAAAGTCCCCACCGAATATGGCGGCCTGACAGGAAGTACCTGTCACCTGACCTAGAAGGGTGGGACAACTGTAGAACATATCCTGTTTTTTCACTGTGTTCCTGCTGGAATACCCATTGTGTACTTCTTCATTGGTACGTGTATTTTATTATTTTCTTTTTGGGGTCTGCTATAGCGTCTCCAACTATTCTTTCTTTTGTGCATATGCTGCCACGCTCCCGCTGGTGCCGTGGTTTGCGTTTGGTGCAGCTCCCGCGCCGAGCGATTGGGAGCGGCAGTGTGCTCGCTGTTTCTCTGCCCTGTTTGCGCCGCCACTCCTGTGCTGAGCAACTAGGGAGCGGCAGTGGTGGGTTGTGGCGCTCATGCTGCTCCTGCGCTTTAGTGGCCAGGAGCGGCGGTCCTTATTTATTTACTTGCACGGGGCGCCCGGGTCCTCCATTACCCTGCGGCTTACCTGGGTGCTGTTCCCTGCGGATCCTGTCTCCACGTGGGGCGGTTCCCGGGGATGTTTATGGTCACGAGATGACCGTCTTTGGCGTGCCGTGTCATGAGGGGCAGTGCCGGTTGCTTAGCAACGGTGTGTCTCGTCCCCATAAAAAGTTTGTTCCTCCTCCTTCTCAGCAGTTGTGTTTTGCGGCCATGGCGGGTAAACGCCCAGAGAAGCGTAAACGTCAGTCTTCTAGTTCGGAGTCTGAACCTGCTTCCTCCCAGCAGCCTGTGGGCATGGACCTTGATATCCTTCAGGCAATGATAAATAAGGCGGTGGATTCTGCTTTTGTGGCTCGGGATGGGCCGGTGCCTAAGATCCCCAGAGTTTCTTCTTAGCCTTACCCCGACTCTGATGGTTCGGATGAGTAACAGCGGTGACGCATTGTTAAAGGCGCCAAATTGAAGGAGGTCATGACTCACTTGAAGGACAATGTGGCCTTTCATACCATTGTACCTCTGGATGAGGAGGAGGATTTTTTCTCCCAGTACCGCCGGAAGGAGCCTGACACTCTTCCCATCCATAAGGCCATCTGGGGTCTTCTGTCCAGGGAATGGTCTGATGTCGAGAAAGCTGGGTTCCCTCGGTTCCTTGCTAAAAAGTACCCTCTTCAGAACTTCCTGACGGAGTTTCCCTCTCAAGTGAAAGTGGACTCTCTGATGGTGGGTCTGGCCTCCAGTGGTTCCATAATCTCGGAGGACGCCTCTCCTAGCGATCCTGTGGATAAGAGGGTGGACTGTGCTGCTAAACAGGCTTACTCTGCCGCTAACTTTTCCATCAGGGCGGGTGCTTATGCCTCATATGTGGTTCAATCTCTTCTGCATGATTTTCAGGCCTTATCTGAGGACGTCCAGCAAGGGGAGGACATTAATTCCCGTCTGTCCCTTATAGAATTGCAGGTTTGCTTTTTGTCGGACATTACATTTGACTCTCTGTCAGCTGCAGTGGCCATTTCTCATTCCATTGTTTCTGCTCGTCATAACATCTGGATGAGGTTTTGGAAGGCAGAGGCCCCCCAGAAGTCCCTCCTCTCACACTTACCTTTTGATGGTGCTAAGTTGTTTGGGCCTCAACTTGAGGATCTACTGAAGAAATCGGTGGAGGATCGTAAGCTCCTAACACCTCTGTGGCCTGCTCTGAGAGGTCGTTGGTTTGGTTATAGGTGAGCGTTTGGGAATCCCCTCTTGGCTGGGAAGGGTCCCTCCAATCCCTTTCGTGGGAGGGGTCGTGGCTGTGGCACCCCCTTCTCTGCAAAGTCTCGGCAACAGCCCGCAGGTGCAGCCCTTACCGATGCCACTCCAAAGTTCTGACTATCTCAGGGTGGGCGGCCAAATTGGACAGTTTTCTTCTGCTTGGGCTCGCAACATCACTGATTCCTGGGTTTGGCGCCTGGTGATCGAAGGTTATTCTATCAACTTCTCTTCTCAGCCTCCAGATCTTTTTGTCCCCACCCAGACTCCTCGGAATCCTCTGAAGCTGCTGGGGTCGAAGCGGGGGATCTTGGATCTTCTCCAGAAGGGTGCCATCGTTCCTGTTCCCCGGGCCGAGTTGGGACAGGGTTGCTACTTTCTGATGCTCCTGGTGCAGAAGGCGTCAGGGGATTTCCGCCCTGTTCTGGATCTCAAGACTGTGAACTCCTGTGTGCCTTACCAGAGATTCAAGATGGTGAGTTTGCAGAAGATTCTGCCCGTTGTTTCCCCTGGGGCCTTTCTGTCATCCTTGGACATTTTGGATGCTTATTTCCATATTCCTGCGCATCCTCTCTTCCAAAGGTATTAACGGTTCTTTGCCCTGGGACAACACTTCCAATTTTGTGTCCTCCGCTTTGGTATAGCCTCCGTCCCTCGGGTGTTTACTATGGTCCTGGCTCCCCTTGTGGGTCTGCTGCATGCAGGGGGGTGCTTTTGTTTCCCTACCTTGATGACTGGTTAATTTCTTCCTCGTCTTTCCTTAAGGCCCAGGAGGATGTGACGTTGGTGCTGAATTGTCTGGAGTTCCATGGGTTCCTTGTGAATCTCAGAATGTCCGACCTCATCCAGTCTCAGGAACTCCAGTTCATCGGCCCCCGCGGAGAGCTGGATGTCTTTGAATTGGAAGGAACTGGCAGCGGTGTTCAAGGCGCTCCTTCACTTTGCCCGTCATCTGAAGGACAATTGGGTTGAAGTCCGGCCAGACAATCAGGTGGCCCGTGCCTATTTGAATCATTTGGGGGGAACTCGCTCTCCTCTTTTGACTCTCCTGGTGGATCAGATTGGGTCTTGGGCGAAAGCCAACCTGCTGGGTCTGATGGCAGTCTATCTGCCGGGGAGGGAGAATGGGCATACGGATCAGCTGAGTTGCCGTCTGCCTTCTTCAGTTTCTCTGTCCCTGTCTCCTCTGGTCTTTCGGGAGATGTCGGGGCAGTACGGGAGGCCTTGGTTGGATCTCTTTGCCTCCCCTCAGGATGCTCTTTTGCTGATGTTTTGCACCCTTCTTCCTTGCAGGGAGGCATGGGGGGTGGAGTTTCCCTTGGCCTCGGTGTCTTCTCTCTGTATTTCCTCCTTTTCCCCTTCTCAGCTGGTTTTTGGCAAAGATCAGGACGGAGGGGATGGTGGTGCTGTTGGTGGTCCCCTTTTGGCCTCGCCAGCCTTGGTATCCCCTACTGCTTCATTTGGCTGTTGCTCCCCCTTGGAGGTTCCTGCTGCCCCCTTCTCCGCTCCGCTTTCCTCTCCTGTCTCATCAGGCTCTTGGCCAGTTGGCGTTGGGGGTTTGGAAGTTGAAAGGCGATGGCTAGTGTCTTTGGGTTGTTCCTCTGCGGTGGCTCTGTCCATATAGAACTCTTGGAAGGGCAGTAACCTTAACGTCACTGGAGGAATTTCTCTGCTTGGTGTTCTTCGTCCGGGGTTCTCCCTGACTCCTGTGAGGGGGGTTCTGTGCTTGAATTCCTCCAGGATGTTTTTTTGCTTGGACTGTCAGTTTCTACTCTCCACAGCCAGTGGTCCGCCATTAAGGCTATCCGGGGTGCCTCTCTCATCTCTTTTTAGTCCTTGGCTTCTCGCCTTCTTCGCAGTTTTTTTCTTCGACGGCCTGTTGTTGCTTCTCCTGTTTCCCCCTGGGATCTTCCTCTGGTCATTCATGCCTTGCAGCGTTCCCCGTTTGAGCCACTACCTTCTGTGTCTCTGGAGTTTCTCACCCTGAATGTGTGTTTTCTGGTGGCTATTACCTCGGGCGGCGTTTGGGGGAGCTTGGCGCCTTGCTTTGCCATCCTCCCTTCTTGTGTTTTATTCCTGACAAGGTGGTCCATTTGTCCCAGGATATTGTCCTTCCGGCCTTTTTTCCTACCCTCTCTATGGAAGGCTTTTGTGATTTACCTTGAGCGAACCGCCTCCCTTCGCCAGGTGGATTTTTTGTTTGTCACCTTTGGGGTTGCCCAGCAGCGTCATCTGCCTACCACGGCTACTGTTTCGCGTTGGGTTCGGTCGGCTATTTTCTTAGCCTATCTTCATTCTGGGGTCTCTCTTCCCCCAGTCATTCAGGGGCGTTCCACCCAGGGTGTAGCTTCCTCCTGGGCTTCTTTTAAGGGCACCTCCTTGAAAGAGCTTTGTGCGGCGACAACGTGGTCTTCCACTCATACCTTCATCTCCCATTATAAGTTGCAGATGGGGAAGGTGTTTTCTGGAGATTTTGGTTCCGCTGTCCTTGCTGCTGTTCACTGATTGTGCTTTTCTGCAAATAAAATTACTTGGCATCCTTTGATGTCTGTTTCTTTTGTTCGTCTGGCGCTTGGGTATACGCTCCTGGGTGACTGTGACGAGGAAGACGGAGAAGGAAGGTAATGACTCAGTTACTTACCGGTAATCTTCATTACTCCGAGTCATAGTCTTCCTCGTCACAGTCATGGCCCCTCTCTCCTGCCCTTGGTTGTGGAGGGACGACCAAAACATTTTTTGCTTTTTCCTTCTGGTTGCTTCTCTGCTTGTGGGTATCGCAGGATGTGTTCTACGGTTGCCCCACCCTTGTAGGTCAGGTGACAGGTACTTCCTGTCAGGCCACCATATTGGGTGGGGACTTTTTTTATGTGGGTGAATGCTGTGCCTGGAACACAGAGTGCTCCTGGGTGACTGTGACGAGGAAGACCATGACTCGGAGCAATGAAGATTACCGGTAAGTAACCGAGTCAATTCCATTGTGGTTGGGTGAGCCAAAATGGTAAACTTTTGAGAACAATTCTGCAAACCTGTGCATTGAAAAGCTTTGTAAAAGGCAAACTCACAGAGAAGTATTCTGCATATTTTTTCTAGCTTCGCTCGGTTTGATTAGAATGAAAATGCTCTCTTTTTCATTTGAAAATTATTTTGCAATGTGGAAAAAATTTCGCTCAGGGGTAGGCGAAGTTAAACCTGGATATTTCACAACATTTGTGAAGGTCCGTAATTGGGAATTTCAGCAGGAAAAAATAATCTTCGAATACCCCTAGACTCCCAGTGGTAAATATCGCATCCTATTAAAGACAAACGTTTCTTTAAAGTCATTTATTGTTCTATATTCTAAAAAGCATCACTGGTGTAATTGACTGTACAAAGGCGAGATGGCTTTGGTTGACTGCTTTAAGCCTTCCACACACTCACAAATCTCACTTTCCTCCTTAGACCACCAGAAAAGGCAGCTGGATACCGACTTGGAAACATTCCCCAGGGCCTTCAGAAATGCTGTAATGTACAGTAGTAATTCGCACATTTGATTTAAAATGCTCTAGGACAGTATGTAGAAGAAGTGCATAGTTGATAGAAATGTTATATGGAAAATCAATTGTTTTTTTGCAGTGAAACTTTCTTTTAGATTGTATCATGATAGAGAGAAATGATAGTCTTTCACCTCCAGAGTACACATTTTTGAAAGATCGATTTTATTAAAATATAATCTTGGTCAAAATCGCTTCCATTCAAAAAGCAGAGAAACTGTGTTTTACTTTACCCAACTGTCCTCTTTTTGAAGGTTTTTTTTGTTTTCGAGTCTTATATAGCACGAACTAGACCCGAGACATCGGGTATCAGAGCGCTTTACATGAGCACCAGTTTCGATATAGATGAGCACATTCATTTTTGTTAGGCACGGAGAGATTAAGGGGTCGATTCCGATACGGGCCGGAAAAAGCACCGACCGACTCGGAGCCGGAATTAATTCCGACCGACACATACCTGTGGCGCCCGACACGCCAAGTACGATGCAAGGCGTGCAAAATCCGACCGACACGTACTGAACCCAAGCCGAACGACCGAGCCGCACGGAAAACAGCAATCCGGCCGGAAAAACACACGAATCGAACCGACCGACACGCACCCGGAACAAATCCAACCGAAACGTACACGCGAACTCCAAACCGCTAAGTACGATGCAAGGCGCGAAAACCACGACCGAGTCGAACGGAGGACAAGCCGTACGACCGACACGCATACAAAACCGAGCCGAAGTAACACAAAACACCGCGACCGACGCGTACGCAGCATAGAAAACTGCACAAACACAGCGTGAACGAAACGGAGAAGACCGTACGAGACAAATGCAGGGTCCGACTCGGTCACAAGAACGTTTCCAACATGCACAGAAAGTACTAAGGAAAAATACACAAAAAAAGGCCAAACAAGCAATTACAAAGCCAATAAATACTGGGGGGTGGGGACAGAGAACAAAGACACACCCACAACTCCACCCATATAAAGGACACAAATCCCAACCATGATCCTTTGCAAATGCTATTCTACTGCCAGCACTCAACAGACAGCAACCACACACCCACAGCTCATCCCTCACACAAGCCACACACCATCAGCACACCAACAAATAGCTACCTCACATACACCCAGCAAAACACACACTCACACACCCTCACCTGCACACCAACACACACATCACTCACCATCACCACCCATCACCATGCCCCCAAGAAGAATCACAAGTTCCTAGATTGTGAATTGGAAGTCCTGGTAGACGAGATCCTCAGGGTAGAGCCACAGCTGTTTGGCACACTGGTCCAACAGACACCCATCTCCCAGAAAACCAAGATGTGGGAGAGGATCATCAACAGGGTGAACGCACAATCACCATGTCTGCGCACAAAGACTGACATCCAGAACAAGGTGGTATGACGTGCGCAGGAGGGTACGGGAGCTGCTCAAGAAGGACTACCTCCTGAGCCAATACACCGGCAGTGGCCCTCCTGCCAAGCCAGTATACCTCAGGCCCTGGGAGGAGAAGGTGCGGGCCATCCTTCCGCCAGTGAGCGTCTATGGACTAGAGAACATCCCAGAGCCTGGTGAGTACACAACAAATGTACACAATATTCTGCCACAATACACACACACATCACTGTCAAGGGGAGAGTCAAACCATGCACTGATAGCAATTACACAGCAACCAGAACAGAATCATCCCAAAATGTGTATGTCAGTCAGATAAACACAACACATGCCATCTCAAAGTTACATTTAACGTGTCATCACATGTACAAACACAACTACAACTACAGCTAGGCAGTGGCACAAATAGAACTAACAAACACATCCAGACATGTAGCCACCACTACAACACCAACACACAGTGAAGACCACTGAAAGGAAGGAATTCTGTGTATGCTGGGCAAGTCAGTGTAGCCAATAGCATCATGGGAGTCGTAGTCACAGATATTGCTCACCCCCACAACTGTCCCATCAACACCACCATGAACCATGCGCACATCACAGGGAGTGGAAAAGGACTCACAAGATGGCTGACACTGGCTACTGCTGTGGGGAGCACAAGGCCCTGCTGGCAACTGTGCAACAACCAACAGCAGGACACCACTGACTGACATCCTGAGAGACAACTTCCACTCCCTGCAATGGAAGCACGTTCCATGGTGGGATATCTGGCTGGGTGGGAAGGAGGACTCGCAGCACTGACCATAGTCACAAGCACCTCCCCTCACACACCCCCTCAACACAAACTCCACAGAACCCACCTGGGAGAATGCAATGCCTCACATCCTAACTCAAGATCCCACAAAGAACCACCACCCTGGGTTATGTTGTGTGAAGCACAGGGACACTCCTGGGACTTTTAGCCAAACAACTGCCAGGACAACACTCCCAGCCATCCTGTCAGCACAGGCAGCCCACCCCACAGGGAAGCAGAGTCAAAAGGAAGGAAGCATGGGCATGCTGGGAAGGGGGTGGAGGCAATAGCATGATGGGAGTAGTAGGCACAGATATTGCTCAGCCTCACAACTGTCCCATCAACACCACCCTGAACCATGCTCACATCACAGGGAGTGGATAAGGACTGACAAGATGGCTGACACTGGCTACTGCTGTGGGGAGCACAAGGCCCTGCTGGGAACTGTGCACCAACAAACAGCACAACACCACTGCCTGACATCCTGAAAGCCAACTTGCACTCTCTGCAATGCAAGCACGTTCCATGGTGGGATATCTGGCTGGGTGGGAAGGAGGACTCGCAGCACTGACCATAGTCACAAGCACCTCCCCTCACACACCCCCTCAACACATACTCCACATAACCCACCTGGGAGAATGCAATGCCTCACATCCTAACTCAAGATCCCACAAAGAACCTCCACCCTGGTTTATGTTGTGTGAAGCACAGGGACACTCTTTGGACTTTTAGCCAAACAACTGCCAGGACAACACTCCCAGCCATCCTGTCAGCACAGGCAGCCCACCCCACAGGGAAGCAGAGTCAAAAGGAAGGAAGCATGGGCATGCTGGGAAGGGGGGTGGAGGCAATAGCATGATGAGAGTCGTAGGCACAGCTCTACATCCCCCACCACATGGCCCAGCAAGCTCACACTCACGCATGCACATCCCATAGAGAGTGGAAAGGCCCATCAAAGATGTCTGACACTGTTGCTGTGTCGTGGGGAGCACAAGGGCATGCTGGGAACTGCACACCAACCAACAGCAGGACACCACTGTCAGCCATCTTGCCATTGCTCTCACACCCACACACACTGAACTCCCCACAAAAGCAAGTAAGAATGGGAATGCTGGGAAGTGGGGTGGAGGCAATAGCATGATGGGAGTCATAGTCACAGACATAGCTCACCCCCACAACTGTCCCATCAACACCACCATGAACCATGCGCACATCACAGGGAGTGGAAAAGGACTCACAAGATGGCTGACACTGGCTACTGCTGTGGGGAGCACAAGGCCCTGCTGGCAACTGTGCAACAACCAACAGCAGGACACCACTGACTGACATCCTGAGAGACAACTTCCACTCCCTGCAATGGAAGCACGTTCCATGGTGGGATATCTGGCTGGGTGGGAAGGAGGACTCGCAGCACTGACCATAGTCACAAGCACCTCCCCTCACACACCCTCTCAACACAAACTCCACAGAACCCACCTGGGAGAATGCAATGCCTCACATCCTAACTCAAGATCCCACAAAGAACCTCCACCCTGGGTAATGTTGTGTGAAGCACAGGGACACTCTTTGGACTTTTAGCCAAACAACTGCCAGGACAACACTCCCAGCCATCCTGTCAGCACAGGCAGCCCACCCCACAGGGAAGCAGAGTCAAAAGGAAGGAAGCATGGGCATGCTGGGAAGGGGGGTGGAGGCAATAGCATGATGGGAGTCGTAGGCACAGCTCTACATCCCCCACCACATGGCCCAGCAAGCTCACACTAACGCATGCACATCCCACAGAGAGTGGAAAGGCCCATCAAAGATGTCTGACACTGTTGCTGTGTCGTGGGGAGCACAAGGCCCTGCTGGGAACTATGCACCAACAAACAGCAGGACACCACTGTCAGCCATCTTGCCATTGCTCTCACACCCACACCCACTGAACTCCCCACAAAAGCAAGTAAGTATGGGAATGCTGGGAAGTGGGGTGGAGGCAATAGCATGATGGGAGTAGTAGGCACAGATATTGCTCAGCCTCACAACTGTCCCATCAACACCACCCTGAACCATGCTCACATCACAGGGAGTGGAAAACAACTGACAAGATGGCTGACACTGGCTACTGCTGTGGGGAGCACAACGCCCTGCTGGCAACTGTGCAACAACGAACAGCAGGACACCACTGATTGACATCCTGAAAGACAACTTTCACTCCCTGCAATGCAAGCACAGTCCATGGTGGGATAACTGACTGGCTGGGTGGGAAGGAGGGCCGGCTGTCAACCAAATACAACCAATGCAGACCATGTTCACACCCCAACAAATACATAGAAATGCCCAAATAATGCAGGACAATGTGCTACACCAATATCAACCCCTGACTGTGACAACTTAGGACAATGCAATGTACAGGCCCGCACCCAGAGGCACAGTCACAACTGTCAGGTGTGTCAACCATTGATGCCTGCAGAAACATAACATACATTGTGTGTGTCTCCCAAAAACAGGTGATGATGGGGACACAGCAGCAGACGCTGAGGAGTCCCAGGCTCAAGAGGAGACGGAGCTCACTGGTGTCTCTGCCCTCCTCGGACGAAGAAGACCAACCTGGCACATCCGGTGCAAGTCAACATGCAGCACCAGCAGGACCACCAGCTGCAGCACCAGCAGGACCACCAGCTGCACCCCCTGCACCCACCCCTCCAATGACTGTCACCACAAATACCATCCCTGCCGACATGGACAGAACAAGGAGCACCACCAGCACAGGGACCCTGGACCAACGTGGGGCCATGGACACCACCACCACCACCAACCCCCAAGGGGGACCAGGGTCATCTGTGCGTGCCACTGCACGCACTGCACATGTCGGCAGGGGTGGTGGGAGGGGTGGGAGACAGAGGTCGCTGCTTGCAGAGGTTGCTGGTGTGCATGATGACCCACAACTGGTACGCATAGCTGATGCGTACCAGTCCAGCACCGGAGATCTCAGCCAGGTAGTGGGGCTCCTCAGAGACATGAAACAGCAGCAGGCTGCCCATCATGCCCGCTTGGACTCACACATGTCCCGCGTGGAGTCCAAGTGGGATGCACTGCAAGAGATGACGGCGGTGCACAGGGACATATTACAATGCCTCCGCCAGATGAACAGCAACCAGTCCACACCTCCCTGTGTGCCAACAACATCTGGTGCTGAACAAACTGCAACTGCCACAGGGAGGGAGGATGACTCTGGCGGAGAGTCCCCTGCACCGCAGCAGCCTGTACTTGAGGGGCCCCGCCCAAAGAAGAGGGGTAGTCCGAGGAGGGGCAAGTGAGAGGCCGATGGCCAAGTGCAACCCCCAGGAAGCCTGAACCTGTTCTGGATGTTCACCTTTGTGCACAAACTGTTCACCCTGTTGACGGCAACACAACTCCCACACATGACATGGGGAGTACAAGTTGGACCAATGTCTCAGACAACTGTGGCCCCGATACTGGGGATTTTGTCTACCAGGACTTTCAATTCACCTAGGAACTTCTGATTGCAATATATATGTACAGCACTAACCATCCTATGCACTATTCACACAAATGTATCACAATAAACACACTAATACACCATACTTGCCTCTGTTGTGATTCCAACGTGGGTGCTGTCATGGGGATGATGAACTGCAAAATTACACTGTGTATGCGAACTGCAACAGCAAGTACAACACAGGCATGTGAGTAAAGGCAACGTGACACATATGAGGGAGACACACCACCAGGGCTACACAACACATACACACCTAGGCCATCTGACTCATTGCCTACACTGATGTTGCCAGGGAAGATGGTGCAATGCACAGACACCACACCTATTCCCAGTTGTAGTCAAGTAGCCCACAGGTGCAGTAAGCAAATGGCAGTCAAATGTGTGACCACAGACAACGCACATCACAAAGTGAAGCACAGGTTTATTACACAGTTGCAACATGTCGTAACCACTACAGATGCAAGGTAATCCCACCTGGCAGTGGGCACACAGTCAACAACTGTAGAAGGAAGGAAGTCCATGGGTGTGGCGCACATCACCTGTAGGGACACAACAGCTACCACCCTGGAAGTACAATCATGTCGTCGGTGGACACATTTGACCAAACGAATCTGAAAGTACCCTGTGAAGGACAGGAAATGACACACAGTCAAAAGCAATGGAGAACAGGACAGAACAGCAAAACTCATGCACAATACATGTTACAAGATACCCACCCAGAACCAAGTTAGCATGTCAACACTGTTGGGGAGTACAGACCACCTGTAAGCACACATCGCTACACACATCCAGTCAAGTAGCCCATGGACACACTCCAACAGCACCAGAGCACCACCTACACATATCATGCCAACTCACATCATTGAGATGACACCTCAGGATACTCACATTCAGCTAAAGAAGTTGGTGATGAGCTGTGTGCGGACATCACCCTCATCATCATCATCATCACTGGCATCGTGGTCCAGGCCAGGATCCTCCACAGGTGGCGGATGTTGGTCATTGTCATCCTGGATGAGAGGCAACTCCTTCCGCACTGCCAGGTTGTGGAGCATGCAGCAGACGATGATAATCTTGCACACCTTCGCTGGGGCATATGGGAGGGACCCTCCTGTCTTGTCCAGGCAGCGGCAGCGGCTCTTCAGGAGACCAAATGTCCGCTCAATCACTCTCCTGGTCCGACCATGTTCCTCATTGTAGCGCATCTGGGCTGGTGTCACAGGGTTCCTGAGGGGTGTCAGCAACCACGGCATGTTGGGGTATCCCGAGTCACCTACGGACAGACAAGTGCACATTAGCTGACTTGGAAAAGTGGGCGGAATACTACAGAGCAGATCACACACAATGGCACAAAGTCAGTACACACCGACAAGCCAGGCACGCTGGTTCTGCATCTGTGCCATCATCCTGGGGATGCGACTACTCCTCATCACAAAGGCATCGTGTGCTGAACCAGGGAAACGGGCACACACGTGTGTGATGGTCATATCTGCAAGACACACCACCAGTGCATTGACCGAGCGGTAGTGCTTGCGGTTACGGTAGGCCTGCTCCTGGGCCTGTGGTGGTACCAAAGCCACATGTGTCCCATCAATGGAGCCAATGACATGCGGCATCCTCCCCAGGGCATAGAAGTCACTCTTCACATCAGTGAGTCGTTGCAGTCTAGGGAAATAGATGTACCGGTTCAGGAATAGCAACATTGCCTCCAAAACATTGCGGAGCACACGGCTCAACATGGTCTGTGACATCCCACCAGCAGTCGCCACAGTATGTTGGAAGGTACCGGTGGCAAAGAAGTGTAGGGCTGCCATCACCTTCACCTTGGGGGTCAGCGCTGTAGGATACGGCCGGCCAGGCTGCAAATGTGGGGCCAACTGCACTGCCAAATCCTCAATCAGCTGCCTGGTGAAGCGGTACCGTCGGATGCTGTCCCGTTCCACCATCGTTGCCAGGTCTGGGAATGGTCTATGGACAGCAGGAGCCCTGCAGTGCAGAGGAGAAGAAAGCAAGATTGTCAGTCACCCCACAAATGCGGCATTGAACACACTCAATATCACAACATACATCATTATGAGGCACAACTACATGAAGTGTGCAGTTCCGTAAGGACATGTATGGTACATACATGGCCAACATCTGTCATCACGGTTCAACAAGTGGCATCAATAAGTCCCAGGTTGGCCCATTGGATATCATGAGGCCGTGTCACAGTTCCCATCTCCTGCTGCCGTGTCACAATCACCCCCCACAGTGACATGTGAGGACAGATGTGCCCCAGGCATCACAGCTCAACGACAGGTACATTCCCAGGGACCCTGTATTGCCACATGGACACTGGCATTACATGGAGTATCATGTATACACCACAGCAAACAACCATGACCCCCACAGGTAGTGGTCCCACTTGCCACTGCAGGACAGACATGGACGTCTGTGACACACACACGCACAACATCAAAGTCCATGCACACACAACGTGGATGTGGAGACTGTCTCCCATTGTGCACATGAAATCAGAGACATTGTAAACACTACATGCACACAGACTGTGGAGGACCATCACTATTGTGCCACTGGGACACCCTGGCTCAAACATACCGTCCCACATGGGACTCACGGGGTATGTGACATGACATACACATACACCACCGTGAAATGTGACCATGGCACATGCACAGATATGAACAGTTGCACATCACAGTGGTCATGTACACGTAACACCCAGGATCCTGTCCCCATGAACACGTGCACAGCCTGAGGGTGGCTGCCCCCAGGTGACACCCACAGGACAACATGTACACCAACATACACACAATAGGAAATGCAGCCTTACATGCCTTATGATACAGTTTGGACAGGCTGTCGTGTTGTAGGTGTGCCCCTCACTCCCTGGGAGCTATCTGTGGCTGGCATATGTTCATCTGAGACAGGCATGGTGACATATGCCAGTCACTTGTACAGGCATGCGTTGAACAGCAATGGACCGATCGGTGCACCCGGCCGGCCCATTGCATTCAATGTGTGCGGGTACGCGTTGTACCCCTGTGCCGCGTTGAACAGCAATGGACCGATCGGTGCACCCGGCCGGCCCATTGCATTCAATGTGTGCGGGTGCAGCGTTGTACCCCTGTGCGTGTTGAACAGCAATGGACCGATCGGTGCACCCGGCCGGCCCATTGCATTCAATGTGTCGCGAGTGCAGCGTTGTACCCCTATACGCGTTGAACAGCAATGGACCGATCGGTGCCCCGGCCGGCCCATTGCATTCAATGTGCGCGGTCACGCGTTGTACCCCTGTACGCGTTGAACAGCAATGGACCGATCGGTGCCCCCGGCCGGCCCATTGCATTCAATGTGTGTGGGTACGCATTGTACCCCTGTACACGTTGAACAGCAATGGACCGATCGGTGCCCCCGGCCCGCCCATTGCATTCAATGTGTGCGGGTACAGCGTTGTACCCCTGTACGCGTTGAACAGCAATGGACCGATCGGTGCCCCGGCCGGCCATTGCATTCAATGTGTGCGAGTACGCGTTGTACCCCTGTGCGCGTTGAACAGCAATGGACCGATCGGTGCCCCGGCCGGCCCATTGCATTCAATGTGTGCGGTGCACGCGTTGTACCCCTGTACGCGTTGAACAGCAATGGACCGATCGGTGCACCCGGCCGGCCCATTGCATTCAATGTGTGCGGGTACGCGTTGTACCCCTGTACGCAGTGTACCGCAATGGACCGATCGGTGCCCCCGGCCGGCCCATTGCATTCAATGTGTGCGGGTACGTGTTGTACCCCTGTACGCGTTGAACAGCAATGGACCGATCGGTGCCCCGGCGGCCCATTGCATTCAATGTGTGCGGTGCAGCGTTGTACCCCTGTACGCGTTGAACAGCAATGGACCGATCGGTGCACCCGGCCGGCCCATTGCATTCAATGTGTGCGGGTACACGTTGTACCCCTGTACGCGTTGTACCGCAATGGACCGATCGGTGCCCCCGGCCGGCCCATTGCATTCAATGTGTGCGGGTACGCGTTGTAGCCCTGTACTCGTTGAACAGCAATGGACCGATCGGTGCCCCCGGCCGGCCCATTGCATTCAATGTGTGCGGGTACTCGTTGTACCCCTGTACGCGTTGAACAGCAATGGACTGATTGGTGCGCACCCAGTGACAATGGCCTAGCCTGGCAACGGACGCGTTTTCGAAATTCGAATGAGTCGGTTGCTGGAAATTCAGTTGGTCACCCACAACAATGTTGCAAAATCATGTATGTCATGAAGTTGAAGATTTGAAGGATGCTGTGGGCGTGTATTGGTGCTGCTATTCCATGGATTGGCCAGATTCAGAAGATGCAAATGACTTGGACCTATCACTTTGGACACATGGGACAGTATCTGCCTCTCCAGCACATATATATTGCTGGCTGTTCCCCTGAGAGCTCACTTGCCTGCACTACATGCTCCAGGACGACATCTGCCACTGCACTGCTGCTGTCTCTGCCCCCTCTGGACCCTGCAATGGCACGTACTGTGGAGAGAGCCCCAGCCTTCAGCCTTGAGGAGAACCAGGCCCTGCTGGACAGCCTACTTCCACAGTACAGCAAGCTGTATGGGACACCAGGGGAGCAGGTGAGTGTTCTGTGCACTGCCTTTCTGAATGTGCATTTTGTCTGACTAGCAAGGCTGAAAGTCTGCACGCCACTGGCTAGCAGGCTCACTGAGTAGTTGTCACCCCCCATAGTGTGTAGTGACATGCACTGGACAGGTATGGTGCAGTGACAGTGCATTTGAACAAGGTTTTACTTCCCATGCAATGATACCATGTAGTGACTTCTGGCAAACTGTCCATGGGCAGCGTTGCACTGCCTGTGTACATCATGTGCCCCTGTGATTGAGACATGTATATACAACTGTGTCATGCACGGATATGTTGCATGTGTAGTAATGGCCTTTTCACTTTGTCATCCTGACAGGTTAATGCCCATCGGAAGCAGGAGATCTGGAAGTACATCGTCCGGGCTGTCCGGTCCGTGGGGGTCTACAAGCGCCGGATCCGCAACTGCCAGAAGAGGTGGCAGGACCTTCGGGGCTGGACCCGGAGGATTGCACGGGTCCAGCTGAAGCTGTTGCCTCCTCGCAGGAGGGCGGAACACGGACCCTGACCCCCACATGCTCCAGATCCTGGCGGTGGTGTTTCCAGACCTGGATGGGCAGCTGAAGGCCAGACAGCAGCAAGGAGGGGTGAGTCAAAGACTGCACTGTGAACTCTGTATTACATGCTATGTGCCCTCCTCTGGCCTGGTTAAACTGCCACAGTACAGCAGTCATTTTGTCCAGGAGCCATGTCCCTCTATTGTGCACTGCCCACTCCTCATCTGATACCCAGGTGTGGCCCTTACATTCAGGGAATTGTGTCACTTGGGACTGTGTCCTTGCAGTTTGCTTCACTCAAGGTGGGGGACAGCATCTGTTTCCCTAACTCTGTTGTGGGCATCATGGGTGGGTCCATTGTTCACACAACGCCTGTGTTCGGACATGTAATCTGCGTGTTGCTTTGATATGCGGTCCACTTGCTGAGATGAGCCACCACATGTGCCTGGGGTATCTGGCACACACCCATGCAGCGGGTGGGAACAATGTTTGGGCCCCAGGAGTGTGAAGATTACGTGTGTCACACATACATAGCCAGCTATCCACTGTCCAGGGCTCATCCCTCATTCATGTGGGGCAGGACAGTCATGCCTACTCCAGCCCATCCAATACACCTGTACTCCCACTCCCGTGTATCAGCTGACACATTGTGCGCAGTGATTTGACCCCTCAGGTGTCTGCCTCTGTGTCAGTGTGCTGTGGATTTGTTGCTGTGGGGTGTTTCTCGGTAGGGGCTCAGCATGCCACTGGAGATGTGACCATAGGAGACGATACTTGTGTGTCACATAGGTGTTTGATCAGCTGCCCATGCAGACTGGGGTATGCGAATGTGAAGTTCAGGCAGCTGTTTCCCATTCACAGCAGATTGTGAGGGGCTCAGTTTCAGAGGGTAGTGTCACAGGTCTCCCATATGTCCAATCGGTATGACCTGGACAGATGAGGGTTAAGATGATGTGTATTTGTGGGGGATGTACATGTGCACTTGTGCAGCTCCAGGACTTGCATTCCCCATGACCTACTATTGTGACACAGTGCAGAGTGTTGTTGTCTGGCTGCCAAGTCATAAATCACTGAGACAGTGATGTATGACTTAGCAGTCATGCCTCCGGCATGGCATGTGTCTACTTATTGGTGATCCTGCAGGGGAGTGACATGTGCTACATGCACACCATTGTGGCGATGGCTATCAGGACATGGGTGCATCATGGTGTCTGTCGCTGGTATGCATCACATGCATTTCCTATTTGACTCTGGGCATCCCTTTCATCCGGAAACCTGTACTGACTCAGTGGCAAGAGTTGTGATGTGTGCATGTCCACATGCTACACCGTGTCCTCTGCACTGTCCAACTACTGTGTAGGTGGTGCATGTGTCCACACTGGGGTGTTGCTATCCAACAGACACCAGACAGATGGGTGCAAGGCCATGTGGGATGTGAGTGCCATGGTTGGCATCAGACTGACAATTGGCTTCTCCTGTTCAGTTAGGGCACTTTTAGCAATGTTCAACTAATGATGCCAGGGCTTGCTCTGTAATGTGCTGTGCTCACAGTGGTGTGTGCGTTTGGTGCAGGTGACTGATGTCTGTCTGTTTCCCCATTGTTTGCAGATACATCCACGGCCACGGAAGGGGACAGCTCCACGGACCAGGAGGAGCCGGAGAGCCAGACTGGGTCAGCAGCCGAGGAGTGGTCGGAGGGACCCAGTGGCACGGAGGGCGAGGGAGCCACACCGAGGAGTCCTCAGCAGCATCCACCTCAGCTGAGGACCACAGCGGCTCGGAGGATGACTCCCTTATGGAGGCGGGTGTCAGCAGCCACCACACCCCAGCTAGTGTTGCTGTCCCCGCCACCACCAGCACCACCACCGCCCTCCCATCGGCTCCCATTCCCCAGGTCCGTGGAGGCTCCCATGTTCGGGAGCGTGTCTCCTTTGGGCCAGGCACCGCACCCCCTGCCCCTGTGTCCCCTGCTGCCCTGAGTGAGGAGTCTGTGTACCTCCTTCGCCAGCTCCTTG
Source organism: Calotriton arnoldi (assembly GCA_963921515.1). Lineage (NCBI taxonomy): Eukaryota > Metazoa > Chordata > Amphibia > Caudata > Salamandridae > Calotriton > Calotriton arnoldi. Next base: position 1,259,165 of record CAWUFW010005464.1, on the reverse strand, counting down.
TAGGGCAGACAGCCATGCTGAGTGTCCTCCATACGCACACCGCTCTGTTGACTCAGCTGGTGTCGTTCATGGAGGGCATCTCATCGGGCATGTCTGACCTACAGAGGGGCAATAGGTCCATGGACTCCTCCCTGACAGCAGCAGTGTCCCTCCTCAGACAGTCCCTCACCCCTCCTGCCTCTGCTCCATCCACACTCCCCAGCACCTTACCCGTCCCAAGCACACACACACCGGCACAGGCACACACCAGCACACACACGTCCAGCACACAGACACACACGCCACAAACAAAACGCACACGCACGCACAGTCAGGGGACTGAAACCAGACTCACAGGGGATGGGGCCCTGGAACACACACACGCATCCACGAGCACTGCGCAGTCCTCAGTTGCCTCTTCCTCCAAAGCACCCTCCCTTGCCTCACCTGCAACCCCAAAGACCCAGCGGCTCTTCCTCAGTGACCTCGGCCTCTTCCCCTCCGATCCAGCTGATACAGCATTCAGGGGGAAGAGGAAGCCCACCCACACGGAGCAGAGTGCCCCTCGCCCCCGGACACCCTCCCCCAGGCGCAGACAGACTGAGGCCCCCACCCGCAAGTCCCCCGGAGTCGTAAGAGCAAGACCCCGCCGCCGCCCTGCAGCTCAGGCACCAGGTCTCCTTCCTCCATCCCTCAGGCCCCCACTCCACAGGTGCCCCCACCACACCCTGCCCCAGGTTCCCCCACCCACAGATATACCATCCCCAAGAGGATCCGGCCTTCTCCCCCTGCCACTTGCTCTCCTGGCACCACACCCCCGCTGCGCTTGTCTGTGCCACTGATGTGGTGAGGGTGTCCTCCCCCTCTGTCCAGCCCACCTTGCCTGTTCCCCATTCTCCTCCCCTGGTGGTAGGCACTGCAGTGGAGTCCACTACCACCCTGTCTGACTTGGGCACTGCAGTGGCGGACCTGTCCATTCCATCTGCAGGGTCCACTGCAGTCGTGCCGGCACCCACAACATCTGAGTCATGCCCCCCAGTTGTGCTGGCACGCACCATGTCATACACCTCCACTGCAGTTGTCAGTGGTTCTCCAGCACCCACCACCCCTTCCCTGCCTCCTCCTGGTGAGCCCTGATCCTGTCCCTGCGGTGCCTGGCCTGCCCCCGGTTGCCCCTCCTAGTGGATTGTCCCTGGTTTTGTGCAGTGCAGGCATGCGTAGGGTGACATCTGCCACTGTCACCCTGTTTGGACTTTGACAATGGACTGGCCATTGGCCTTTGTGTTTTTTCTGGACTTTCACTTTTAAAAACACACATGTGCTGAATAAAGCAACTTTCTGTTCTCTAGTGCTTATGCTTCTGATGTACATGTTGTTGATGATGCTAACCATGCCCTTGCTGCAGTGATGGTGATATTTGGTCTCATGATAATGAAGTGTTTCTGTGCAGGAACCCATGTGGTCCAGGGGGAATGTGTCCTATCCTGTGGTGTATCCATGTCATCCATAGCAGCATCTGAGGGTGTCATGTGTTCAGTATTTGGCAATGGGATTTCCTACTTACATTAGCAATTTCACATCTGTGGCTTCCACCCCTGCACATCTGTTGTGCCTGCCATTGTTCAATTCGTCTACTTCCCTGACCGTGTGGCCATCTCCACTGGACATGCAGGTTTGGGCATCAATGGGGAAGGACTCATCTGTGTTGTCAGTGCAACATTGCTATACAAGTGTGTTGGATCTGTGCTGATGATTTCGTTGGCACTTCCATGACCAGGTTGATGTGACAGGAGCCTTCATTTGGTGCTAATTGTTGATTGTGTGACCAAGTGCTCAGCTGACATGATGGGGCCCTACTGAGGCAACATATGGCACAGCTTTCCTCACACAGGAGTGGAGTCCCCTCATGGCAGTGTGTACTCCTGTGACATTGCCTGCGCCCAAGGTGTGTGTTGTATGAGCATGTCTGTGTGTTCACTTCCATTTAGCTGTGCATGCTGTGATCCCTAGTGTTGTACCTGTTTGTGATGCTTGCTGACTTGACCTATGTTCCCCCAAAGTCTTCTCCCTGGGTTCTCTGTGATGTGGGTGCATGGCACATTACTGGTCATCAGGGTGTCACCCATAGGTGTGTTTGCTGTCAGGGCTGAGTTTGTGTGCAGACGCAGATGGGTCACAGTCAGGTTTCCCCTTGGCACTTGTTGTTTGCACCTGTCATGTGATTTCCAGTTTGTGTTATCTTTCAGTGATTGTGACACGTTGTGTGTGTGACTGCTGGCACTCCTCAGGGTCCGGGTTGCAATGTTGGTTGTTGTCTATGTGTGTTCTTTGTGGGTGACCTTGGCTTCTTCATTGGTGTGTGACTGTGGCTGGGATCCCATTGGTTGGTGTGGTATTGCCGTCATGTCCATGTACAGCGTAGTGTGCAGTGTGTCAGACATTCAGGAGTCTTGTTGAGTGGCCATGTGTGATGTGTTTCTGCACCTTGGTTCCCACCCACCACCCTGGAATAGTCATGGGTGCATGTGCAATGTCACCAGTGCATGTGTGCTTCACTGCTGCACATTGTTGGAGGTCGAGGTGTGTGGTGTTGAGTGTGTGCAGATGAGAGTTGTTGCCCGGCTAGACCCCTGCCTCCATGTTGGACTTGGCTTACTGGCCGTGCTGATTGATTTGTGCTTGTGTAGGTGTGATGGTAGTTTGTTGCTCAGGACACATGACTGTGGTTCACAGTGTGAACGACATTTAGCTTTGTCATCACAGTGGGATTGTAATGCAGCCCAGGGTCACCACATTGTGGGGGCCCTGGGGGTAGTGCTGTGGTGTGTCTGTGTCTTGCTGTGTCAGTTGCTGTTCCTACGTGCCTGTCTGACATGTGTGATTTGTGCTCCCTCTCATCTGACAATGCCTGCTTGCCCACATAGGGGATTTGGATCCATGAGTTACCTTTGTGTGGCACTGTATGCACATCTGTATGATTGGTATTCAGGCCTCCTCATGTGTTGTGTGGTTGCCTGGGGACACTGGCACCCCCCTCACCTGTTGTGTATGATGTGCAGTGTGGGTCTGCCTGTTTGTGTTTGTGCATCTGCACCACTGCATTGGCATATCTTGGGTGTGCCATTGGCTGTATGTAGTTTGGTGGGTTTCCCCTGCTGTCCCTGGGACTCCTAGGTCATCGGTCAGCACAATGATCATGGTTTGTGTGTCCCATTGCTGCCATGGTATGGTATCTGTTCACCTCACATCTACAGTCTCCACAGGGTATCTGCATTTGTGTGCCCATTGGTGCAAATATGTGGGTCTGCATTCTGATGGTCACTTCTGTCATTGTGTCATTGATGAATGTTGACAGTGTCAGCCCCCATGGGTGTTGTTTGTCTGCACATGGCCAAAGGTATGTCTTATTTGCACTGCAGTATTTGCCACCCCCAATCTATGTTGCAATGGGACACATGCACTACTTTGCCACTGATGTGTTTTATGTTCTGTGACCAGGAATCATCCATGCAGTTTGGCAGTTGCAGCTTTTTCTTTGTCATCACTTACATTTTGGTCACTGTGATGATGGGGGTTTGGACCCCATTGCCACAATGTTCAAAAGGTGCTTCAGCTATGGACCCCACACTTACCTTTTGGTCACTGTGATGATGGGGGTTTGGACCCCATTGCCACACTGTTCAAAATGTGCTTCAGCTATGGACCCCACACTTACCTTTTGGTCACTGTGATGATGGGGGTTTGGACCCCATTGCCACACTGTTCAAAATGTGCTTCAGCTATGGACCCCACACTTACATTTTGGTCACTGTGATGATGGGGGTTTGGACCCCATTGCCACAATGGTCATGGCCTGCTTGCATTGTGGGGGCCACACACATATATGTGTGGCACATGTGATAGGGGGTCACATTGTATGTTCAAAGTCATGTTCAGTGTTGTAGGCATTTGTCACAGTCTACACACGCTTGTCATGGTCTTTTTCTTGCATTCCCTAGGTTGTGGTGTGCTGGTTGTGTCATGCATTGTCCATCCTATGAGTGGGGGTGGTGTTGGTGTTAGGCATCCAGCCCCCCATGGGTAGAGGTGGTAGTAGTGACAGGCATCCAGCCCTCCCTGGGTAAGGGTGGTAGTTGTGGTAGGCATCCAGCCCCCCTGGCTAAGGGTGGTAGTAGTGGTGGGCATCTGGCACCCCCATGGCTAAGGGTGGTAGTAGTGGTAGGCATCCAGCCCCCTGGCTTAGGGTGGTAGTAGTGGTAGGCATCCAGCCCCCTGGCTTAGGGTGATAGTAGTGGTAGGCATCCAGCCCCCCTGGGTAAGGGTGGTAGTGGTGGTGGGCATCTGGCACCCCCATGGCTCAGGGTGGTAGTAGTGGTAGGCATCCAGCCCCCTGGGTAAGGGTGGTAGTGGTGGTGGGCATCTGGCACCCCCTGGCTAAGGGTGGTAGTAGTGGTAGGCATCCAGCCCCCCTGGGTAAGGGTGGTAGTTGTGGTAGGCATCCAGCCCCCCTGGCTAAGGGTGGTAGTAGTGGTAGGCATCCAGCCCCCCCTGGGTAAGGGTGGTAGTGGTGGTAGGCATCTGGTACCCCCCTGGCTAAGGGTGGTAGTAGTGGTGGGCATCCAGCCCCCCTGGCTAAGGCTGGTAGTTGTGGTAGGCATCCAGCCCCCCTAGCTAAGGGTGGTAGTAGTGGTGGGCATCTGGCACCCCCATGGCTAAGGGTGGTAGTAGTGGTAGGCATCCAGCCCCCCTGGCTTAGGGTGATAGTAGTGGTAGGCATCCAGCCCCCCCTGGGTAAGGGTGGTAGTGGTGGTGGGCATCTGGCACCCCCATGGCTAAGGGTGGTAGTAGTGGTAGGCATCCAGCCCCTCTGGGTAAGGGTGGTAGTGGTGGTGGGCATCTGGCACCCCCCTGGCTAAGGGTGGTAGTAGTGGTAGGCATCCAGCACCCCCTGGGTAAGGGTGGTAGTGGTGGTAGGCATCTGGCACCCCCCTGGCTAAGGGTGGTAGTAGTGGTGGGCATCCAGCCCCCCTGGCTAAGGGTGGTAGTAGTGGTAGGCATCCAGCCCCCCCTGGGTAAAGGTGGTAGTAGTGGTGGGCATCTGGCACCCCCATGGCTAAGGGTGGTAGTAGTGGTATGCATCCAGCCCCCTGGGTAAGGGTGGTAGTGGTGGTGGGCATCTGGCACCCCCTGGCTAAGGGTGGTAGTAGTGGTAGGCATCCAGCCCCCCTGGGTAAGGGTGGTAGTGGTGGTAGGCATCTGGCACCCCCTGGCTAAGGGTGGTAGTAGTGGTGGGCATCCAGCCCCCTGGCTAAGGGTGGTAGTAGTGGTAGGCATCCAGCCCCCCTGGGTAAAGGTGGTAGTAGTGGTGGGCATCTGGCACCCCCATGGCTAAGGGTGGTAGTAGTGGTAGGCATCCAGCCCCCTGGGTAAGGGTGGTAGTGGTGGTGGGCATCTGGCACCCCCTGGCTAAGGGTGGTAGTAGTGGTAGGCATCCAGCCCCCCTGGGTAAGGGTGGTAGTGGTGGTAGGCATCTGGCACCCCCTGGCTAAGGGTGGTAGTAGTGGTAGGCATCCAGCCCCCTGGCTAAGGGTGGTAGTAGTGGTAGGCATCCAGCCCCCCTGGGTAAGGGTGGTAGTAGTGGTGGGCATCTGGCACCCCCATGGCTAAGGGTGGTAGTTGTGGTAGGCATCCAGCCCCCTGGCTAAGGGTGGTAGTAGTGGTAGGCATCTGGCACCCCCATGGCTAAAGGTGGTAGTAGTGGTAGGCATCCAGCCCCCCTGGCTTAGGGTGGTAGTAGTGGTAGGCATCTGGCACCCCCATGGCTAAGGGTGGTAGTAGTGGTAGGCATCCAGCCCCCTGGCTGAGGGTGGTAGTGGTGGTGGGCATCTGGCACCCCCCTGGCTAAGGGTGGTAGTAGTGGTAGGCATCCAGCCCCCCCTGGGTAAGGGTGGTGGTTGTGGTAGGCATCCAGCCCCCCCTGGGTAAGGGTGGTAGTTGTGGTAGGCATCCAGCCCCCCCTGGGTAAGGGTGGTAGTGGTGGTGGGCATCTGGCACCCCCCTGGCTAAGGGTGGTAGTAGTGGTTGGCATCCGGCCCCCCCTGGGTAGGGGTGGTGGTGGTGGTGCGCATTCAGGCCCCTGTGTGCATATGTGGCATTGGTGATGGGCATCCCGCCCCTATGGTGCTGCTGTTGCAAGTAAATTCTGCATCCCTCTGTGTGTGTGTGATGTGTCGTGTACGTGTTGTATGTGTTTTGGCATTGGTGTCTGACTTACCTTCTGCGCCGTACGGGTCCGTGCCTGTTCCGGTAGTAAATGTAGAATATTGGTATGATCGGGACGAAGGGATTCATGGTTGGTTCGCGTCGTTCGTCTTTCTCGTCGCTTCGCATCGTCCTCGTCGCTGGCGTGTTCGCCTCGTAGCCGTGGATCGTGTTGTGGCGCGAATCGGAGCTTATGTGCACCTCTCCCGGATGCTTTGACGTGCCGTGCGTAGCGACGGGTTCGGCGCGTACGGAAAGCGCATCGTACTTGTTCGGCCGGACGGGGCTGCATTTTCCCTTCCGTGCGACTCGATACTGCGTTTCCGGATTCGCCTCGGTCGGAGAACAGGACCTGGATTGGGTGAGTACGACTCGGCCGGATTCTGTGCTGTTGTGCGCATCGTACTTACTCGTTCGGTATGATGTACGTATCGGTCGGGAAACAGGCATTCGCATGGCTTTTTTCCCGACCGAATGGTATTGGGTGCGCCTCCGACCGAGATCGGAATCGGCCCCTAAGTGATTTGCCCAGAATCACAGGATGTTGAGCGTCGTTGCTGAGACTTGAATCCGGTTCCCCAGGTCCGAGGTCGAGCACTCTAGCCGTAAGGCTACATCCTCTCCCCAAGGGTTGAAAGCAATTACACTCAAAGATGCTTTACCCTGTTGTCAGCCATTGCTATGGCATGTTTTTCATACAGCACAATGACCCTCATATCTCTGCTGAAATAGCAGCTTAAATCGATCTCCTTGCGCATGCCATTGATCTGCTTACGAAAAGTGGTAATTGCAAGATAGTATGTCTCCCTAGTACAGCACTGCAGTGAAAAAGTAGCGCTTGAGTGGTCCTTGGAGCTATGCCTCTTTATAAGAAGAAATCAACTAGAAAGATACTGAATCTATTCCAAAACTTGTAGGCAGCAGTGTTTTACAGATAAAAATGGAGCACAATCTAAAAACATAGGGGCATATTACCAAGGTAATGCGATAAACATCGCAAATCGCGCTTATCGCGCTTACCATTATCGCCGTCTATCGCTGATTCACATCGCCGTGTTAGCGGCGTATTAGCAACACTTTGCTGAATGGTGATGTGAAAACCAGCGATAGGCAGCGATAATCGGCAATAGCGCGTGAAATCAAGCGATGATTTCACAGCGCTAAGGGAATGCTTGATAATATGGGAGTGTGGACTTAACCTGTAAATCCACCTCCCATATTACAGATAGCTTAGTCAGGATTTTACCAGACGTTAGATTCCGGCGAAAACCGCGGTTAGCGCGGCTTTTTTCATCGCTTCACGGATCTGCTCCATGCTTGTAAATATCGCGAAGCCTTGTTAGCGATTATTTACATGGAGTAATGGTCAGGAACGCCTTCTTTGCATCTCATTAGCGATGTATATCGCTAAGATGTGTGGCGCTACAAAAACGGAAGCTAACAGGCGCTAATGCATGTTAGCGCCGCGTTGTTGATAGGGAGATAATATTATCGCCGCTTTTTTGGCTTTTAAAGCCAAAAAAAGCGGCGAGATGGCCCTTGATAATATGCCCCATAGTCCATAACTATATGCCTATGTAACTTTTATCAGTAGCAAAGCAAAATACCGCATTAAAGATCGGATTTCATTGTGGTGTTACTTTACACGGTAACTCTGAGACATTTGTAAAGCATTCTTGGTACCAGGGCAGAGCAGTGCTGTCACTTGCCGTTCTGTCTGGGAGGGAATGCTGGCCCTCAGACTTTGAGTAGGGCAAGGATTAAAGGCAGTGGCGGCCGGTAAGTTTTGAAGGGAGGGGGGAGGATGGGACGCACACATACACATAACACTCACAGCCATGCATCCACACATGCGCACACACACACACAAACACATCCATTTACCAAACATTCATACATGCATGCACCAAACATTAATTTAGAAGAAAACACACACTTAACTCAAGCCAGCTCTGCCTCGGAGGTTCCAGGAGGCTTGCGACTGCTGCCTTGCCTCATTGGCTGACCTAAAGTCAGCCAATGAGGGAAGGCAGCAATCCCAATGCCATCACAGAGTGGGATAGGGTCAGTGAGACTGCTAACCCCACTCCACTCTGTGGTGAAGTGTCACTGATTGGCACTCGATTCTGGGCGCTTCAGGGTTTAAAACTGAAGCGCCCAGGTGCGAGGCAATCAGTGACGCTACCCATTGTCACTGAAGGGAGGGCCTGAGGGACACTTGCTGAGCTGAGGACGTCACGCCCACATGAGCTGTGATTTCCTCAGCCCAGCAAAGTTCAGCTCAGGCAGCCAGGAGCCTGCGCAACTAGGGCATGTCTGGCCTCTGGCTGCCTGATCTGAAAATGAACAGTGTCTGTCAGGCTGAGCTTTGTTCAGCCTGACAGACACTATTCATGAGGGGCGAAAGGTGGAGGGGCGTGGCCCCTCAGCCCCAGTGGACCAGCTGCAGTTGATTAAAGGAGTATGCCACTGAGGCATTCTATGAAGCTGTACTGTGTATCTGTGATCCAATGTCCAAATATGGGTCCAAAATCATTATTTGGGAACCCCCCATCATTGTAAGCAGAAGCAGTCTGTAATTTCCTGTGCACAAAGAGTTCCTTGGAAGTCAGTGAGATATATCTTTTCCTCTTTTATGCTAGAAATCTGAGGTGGGAGGTATGACCACAAAGTGGATTAAAATTACACAATGCCATCATTAACAAAATAATGCATTCCTTGATTTATATGTGCCACACCCCCATAAAAATTAAGGAGCATCACCTTTACTGTATGGGTAGTAGAAGAGCACCCACACATTTACTTTTACACAGAGAGTTATGTAGGCCACTTTTTCATACAAAAACTTGGTCACACAAGACCATGAGCATGAAGAGGTTTTGTGTCAGGCCTCCTAACCCTAAAACACTGGGTTGAAAAACCTAGGTCCTGAGCTGTTTTTTTTCCTCAAGAGCCCTTCAAACAATAGCAAAACCAAAGCTGACGATGTAGAGAATTATTGACTGACCAGTAGTTCATACAATCTATATAAGTTTAGAACAGAACTAATTCTACTTTTTGACTTTCAAATGTTAAACACAATACACTGGTCTCCTGTTAAACTAACCCCACTTTTTACACACCACCACAAGCGTAAATATAACTATATTCAGCTCTTAAGCAAGGGTAAATATAACTATATGTAGCTTATAACCATTGCGAAACAACAAATCATACTAAGTGCCCCTGATTTCTGCTCCTCAGCAAGCATGACACCAGCATAAGCACAGTTAGGAATGTAAAAAAGTTTTTTTTTTTTGCCTGCAAGGTTTTGGGAAGTTACTGATCTTCTTAGTTTGCAAAGTTTGTGGATCTTTCCGGTTTACTTTCACTAAGGTATTTCCTCTGAGAAAGATTAATATTATAATAGTTAAAGCCTGTTAGGCTGGAAAATGTATGCATAATTTATTTTTGCAAGTCTGCCTTTTTGATGTAATGAACATAATAAGGGCTAGGCTAGCTAGGCCTAGTATAGCATGGGGACTTAGGCAAAGAGCATCAATAACATCTAGAAAGGGACTCCTTTCACTCACATATTTTACAAGATAACTTTGAACAAAAGGAAACACAGAATAGTCGGGGTCATGAATACTAAATTCAGACAGAGTTACAATGTATAAAAAAGTACAAGACTTAGGACCTGATTATGAGTTTGTCAATCCGATGGACTGTCAAACCCACGGTGGTGGTGTGACATTGCCCCACCGTCAGTCCAACCACCCTATTACGAGTTTGGCGGTCGGACCGCCATTGGCCAGCTGCAACCGCCGGGATCCGTGATCCCTCGGTGGTGGCTCAGTGGTCAGAGGCTCACAATATGCTGGCGGTGCCCCTGCAGCACCACTAAACTTATTTCGAGTTTCTTCACTGCCACAGTTTTCATGGCATTGAGCCCACCATGAAAAGTGTGGTGGTGAGGAAACAAAGGGGGCCCTGCAGGTCTCCCTGTTACCTCAGGGCCTTGGGATGCAGGCATCCCCCAGTGGGCATGCACCCCTGTTTCTGCACAGCATGGACTTCACAATCTATGCCGTGCAAGGACCGCCCGCCAGACCAGGAGAAAACTCCTAATCTGGCGGGCGATCAGTGGTCGAGTTTGGTGGTGTGGGAGCGGGGCGGTGGTGTGGCGGTACGCTCCCACACCGCCAAACTCGTAATCAGGCCCGTAATGTATTTCATATCATCAAAGTTTAGTTGTAATTCTTTTGTGGGTTCATAGCTAATAAATATGAAAAGTAATATAAAATGGTGTAAAAAGGTCTTGAAAACTTTGGAAAATATTTGCAATTCTCTTCAAGTTCACCTTTTGGGAAGAGTTTCTTTGCACAAAGGCATTGCAGAGGACAACATTAAACATGCTGTTTAAATTAAATACAGATATGTGTAATGTGTATTGCTGCAAAAGGTATTTAGGCAAATATTGAGTTTAACATATTGACAGGCATAAATATCAGAAATTAAGTATTGTGACATAAATATCATGATGTAAAAATATTGATGACAGGAATATCGTTTTTTGAGATAAGTAGTAATGTTTTAAAGGATATCAATGCTTTAAATATCATAATATAGGTGTTAAAATATAGTTTTTAAATTATTTTACTGTGTTTTAGTTGATATATTAATATTGTTAGAAATTGGGTTCCTGGTTGACCGGTGTATGAACCCTGGTCAAACAGTAACCACAATCCTAATCACGGTAAGGCACAAGTACACCCTAAATTAGCCAGTGCTCACCCTCTGGTAGCTTGGCATAGAGCAGTATGGCTTAACTTTAGAGGTAATGTGTAAAGTATTTGTTCAACATTTCAAACAGTGATACAGTGAAAACACCACAGAACTGTAAACTGTAAAATAGCACTTCGAGGCGCTAAGCACTTATTTGGTCTATCTGGTTCTGCCGGACCTTGACAAAGTAAAAAATTCAGGCCAACTGCGATGGAATGTGGGCCAGATACAGGGATCCAGTGAGACCCGCAGAACAAAAGTACTTTGATCCTGGTTGGGTCGACTTCGAGGATGCGGATTGCAGCCTAGGCGATGCATCAATACAGATCAATGAAGCAGCAGTGATGTGCCATTCCTCATCCACACAGCAGCGGTGATGCCTTCGCTACGATGAGCTGCGATGTGGAGGTTCAGCGTAGTCATCGAGGTGGCCATCAACGTGGATGTGAACACTTTGTACCTGGAAGAGAGTCTTGCAGGGGAGGTTCCAAAGGTGATGCATCGGGTCCAATCCACGCAGCAGAGGCGATGCACCAGTTCTGGTACACGCAATGACAGCAATGTGTTGGTGCTGATTTACTCAACAGAGTTGATGCACCAGTTCGACAAAAGATACATGGGTACTGCTGGAGCAAACACCTTAGGCCCACTTCCAAGGGTCCAGGACTGGGGTGGCACTACTTGGCAGGGCAGACTCACAGATGGCAGAGTCCAGGTGCACAAGCAGGATGGTCGGAAGTCTTTTATTTTCCTGAAACTTCAGATCAGGAAGCCAGCCAGCTAGCCCTTGGAGTCACTCTGGTTTCAAGTGATGCAGGCTCAGTCCTTTTCACTGAGGCAGGGGAACAGCAGGCATCAGGGCAGCACAGCACAGCAAGGCAGGAGTCCAGCAAAGCAGCAGTCCAGCAAAGTGGCAGTCTTTCAGCAGCACAGCAGTCCTTCTTCCTGGCAGTTTCTTCACAGGCCCCGATGTGTACTGAAGTGGTGGTGTCTGAGATCCAGACTTCTGCCCAGTTGTGTCTTTGAAGTGGGAGAGACTTCAAAGACATGCACAGAGGTCCTCCCTTCCTGCCCTGGCTCCAGGCTCACTACAAGGGGGTATGCAGCCCTTTGTGTGGGGACATGACACAGCCTATTCAGATATAAGTGAGGCTGGATCCAGCTTCTCCCTCATATCCTGCCAGAATGGCCAATTAAGTCACACCTACTCTCCCCTTATGAGTGCCTGTCTAAGGGAAATACACAAAGTCCAACTGTCACCCACCCCAGACATGTGATCAGAGACAGGCAGCAGGCACCAAATGGCCAAAGTAAGAAAATGCCCACTTTCTAAACATGTCATTTTCAGAATTGCAATTTAAAATCCGACTTCACAGTCCATTTGGATTTTAAATTGTGATTCCAGAGACAACATACTCAAAAAGTCTATCTCTTCACAATTGGGAATGACCCTTATAAAATGTAATAAGGTAATCCCAGTGTTATCTTATGGAAGAGATAGGCTTTGCAGAAGTGAAAAACGAGTTTAAGTATTTTTCACTACCAGGACATGTAATACTTAAATGTACATGGCCTGCCTTTTAAATACATTGTACCCTGCCCTCTGGGTTGTTTAGGGCCCACCTTAGGGGAGACTTATATGCATAAAAAGGGAAGGTATGGGCTTGGCAAGAGGTTTTTCTTGCCATGTCGAAATTGCAGTGTAAACTGCACACACAGGCTCGGCCTGAGCCATGGTTAGATTGCTGCTTTAGTGGGTGGCTCAAAAAGTGCTGCAGGCCCACTAGCAGCTCTTAATTTACAGGCCCTGTGCACATGTAGTGCACTTTACTAGGGACTTATAAGTAAGTTAAATATGCCAATTGAGGATAAGCCCATAATACCATGTTTTAGGGAGAGATTACATGCCCTTTAACACTGGTTTGCAGTGGTAAAGTGCTCAGAGTCCTAAGGCCAGCAAAAACAAGGTCAGAAAAAGTGGAAGTGGAAGGCAAATAGTTGGGGTGGGTGGGGAGCCACCCTAAGGCTATCAGGGCGAACAAATATTTTGCATTACTACTGTTTATATAAATGTTACTATTCATTTTTTTTAAATATAGCTTGTAATTTTAAGTGGTTTAGAATTCTTATTAAATTATTAATAGCAACTTATAGTGTCATAACGGGTAGGAACAGGCGAACTCCTCTTGTGGTGGCAATGAAGGTATTATTTTATTTCTCACTGCTGCCTGCCATGACGCGTTTCGGCCAGTACAATGGCCTTGTTCACATGATATATATTATATATATATATATATACATATGTGTGTGTGTGTATATATGTTTTCAAAGTAATATATTTAAAATATTAAAAAATTAATATGATGAAAAATACCTATTTATGCTATAAATAATATACTTTTTATATACAGACATATTTATATGAACACAAACATATATATATATATATTATATATGTATATATATGTGTTTATGTGTTTATATAAGTATATATTTATAAATAGTGGGTGTGTGTATATGTTTTCAAAGTAATACATTTAAAATATTAAAAAATTAATATGATGAAAAAGACCTATTTTTGCTATAAATACTATACTTTTTATATACAGACATATTTATATGAACACAAACATATATATATATATATATATATATATATAGATATATATATATATAGATATATATATATAAATATATATGTGTTTATGTGTTTATATAAGTATATATTTATAAATGGTGTGTGTGTATATGTTTTCAAAGTAATGCAATTAAAATATTAAAAAATTAATATTATGAAAAATAACAGTTTGCTATTTATATTATACTTTTTTATATATACATACATATTTATATGAACACAAACATATATATATATATGTATATATGTATATGTGTTTGTGTGTTTATATAAGTATATATTTATAAATAGTAATTAATATTAGTGGAATTTATTTTAAGTTAAATTATATTACATTTATATATTAAAAGATTTAGCATTTACTGCTATAAACTCTATTTATACTACAAAATCAATATTTTTGTACATTTCTGGGTGATATTCGTGTCAACAAAAAATGTTTTCCCAATATTTTGGTACATACCATTATATGTATAGGAGCACAATATTGTGGTAAACAATATTTTGACACAATCTTTTGTTAAAGATATTGTTTACCACAATATTCTGTCATTGAACCGCTGCAAAAACAAGACTTTATAGCAGAAGAGTCAAAGCAAAAAAAGGTTTGCTTGTACCTTCCAGGTCTTGGCAAAGCCATTGAATCATTCTACATTTTAAATGGCACCATTAACAAAAATTACAATATTAAATGCAATTAACAGTTTAAAAGCTATGCATTACAAATGGAAATGCAAAACTAATACAAGAATCCGCTATTCGAATTAAGAAATCTTTGAACGAGTAGTCATGATTCGGGGGCCAATGCTGACAAAAGTTTTTAAAATAATAATCTCTTTACATGTGATTCCCACTCTGCAAGGACAGGCTGAAGTTGTAAGGTCCTCACTGTGAAGTCCAAGTTATTCGAGATTCGACTGACAGCAGTGTCTCTGGCAGAGTTAGCAACAACAGAGAGGTAGGAATACTGCATTCCCAGTCACTCCAACATTACATTTGAAAAAATTGGGTGACATTTTTTATGGGAATGGGTCCAAAGTTGAGAACTTCATTGGGAATATATAATGTGGTATTGCCAATGTCTAAAATAATTAACTATTTTTCAGCGGACCCTTTGAATTAAACTGTAACCCTGTGGTATTCATTAGGAATTATTAGCCAACACTATGTGCCTCCTTACAACTTCTCCCTTTGGTAGATTATGTGATGTTCAAATTACAAGTACTGTAAATAGCCCGCAGTAGTTAGTTTGTTGTTACTCTAGCTCCTGTGCTGCCTGATTGGAATTGGAAATGAATATAGGAAGTTATATCAATGGGTGATCTTCAGCAGAAAATATCTTTGTTAGAAGAGTTTTAATTATTCTTTGTGTAGATTGCTGATTTGAATATTTGGTATGAGAACTTCCTCATGCCTCTCCTACTTACCAATGGATTGTTCAATTTAATGTTCAACATTCCAGTTTGAAATCATTACCTTGACCTGATGTTAGCTCGTAGTCAGTCCAGATAGACTTTTTAGCTCTATATAAAGTTTAATTCATGCAAAATGTAAATATGTCTAAGCTAATGTGGTGCTTCTTTCTCTTAAGGAAAGTCCTGGTGAAATGATATTGATGCTGCATTGGATGGGTATATAAGCCTCAGGAATACCTGGGTAGGGGTATTGAGATATAGTAAACCTAATGTGCTGAAAATCATAATATTGAAATTTTTAATACTGCTAGATGTCACACAATAAACTTCATTTAAAATAATGTCAGTTGCGTTTTGCTAACATATAGAAGCTCATAGGCAGGATCAAATAATACAGTAGCTCCAGGTGTGGTCTGATTCACAGCTGACATTCACCCATCGAGCTAAGTATTGGATTTCACAGTAAACATCTGATGATGATGAGAACTGAAAACATTAAGGGCCCGATTCTGATGCGGGTTGGAAAAGCTTCCCGACCGAGGGCCTGATTCTGATGCGGTTAGGAAGGCCTCCTAACGGCATTTGCTCCTTCCAAATCGGATCAGGAACGTGTCTTCCCGACCGAGGGCCCAATTCTGATGCGGTTAGGAACAAATGTTCCCATTGAAGTCAATGGGAGTTCAACCAAATCGTATCTGGAAGCATCCGGATGCATCCTACTCCGCCGGTCGGACTTTCCCGATCCGAGTGGGTCGGACACCATTTCCCAACCGATTCGGTCGGGAAGCTTTTCCAACCCGCATCAGAATCGACCCCTAAGAGACAGCTGACCAATATGAACGTGGAGTGTAGGTCTGCTGAGGCAATATATATTGGAAAATATTAAAGTCTTAAATCAAGGATTCAAGGATTGAGCAATCAGTAACTCATAGATACATTGGTGGAAAATTAAGGACCTTTATTGTTACAGAATCAGACGCAGCAAGGCCATTGCTGTATTACTCTAGACAATCAGATCTAATAAAAGTCATGCAATTTAAATAAAGAGCTGGCATATCTTACCATATATAAATATCCTGATTCTTGAGAAAGCCCATTCCAAGTAATGCAAGGAGAAAGAGGAAAGAGGAACAAGGCCATAATTAGATACCCCAAGAATAAGCTTGTCTGAATCTAGGGATGAGAAGACATTTATTCAAAGCAGGTTTGATATTTGGAAAACTGATGAGCAAGACATTTCGGTTTTCTTTGGTGAGAAATTCTGTGAATAATGGTGAGGATAAATGAATCTTTTTCCAAATAGGAAACCTATAAAAATGCTGATGTGTACTTCAATAAGAGATGAATTTGCAATGACTGATCTGACTGTGGCGGATTGGATGTCCTGAAGTCTGTTTGCAATTTGTTTATTTGGTTGCATAAGTTAATTAACACCATTGCATTACAATAAAACATTAAAAAAGGACATCACAATTCATAGAAGTAAAAAGAAGTTGTCAAGTGCTTGTGCTTTGCGACTGTGTAGGGGAATGTTCTTTCGCGGGCCTTAGTTAAAAATAATCCAGTATCAGCATTTGGACAGTTTGAGGGCTAGGTCGGGAGGCTAAGCCAGGGTACATAGCACCCCTGATAGTTTGTACAAATCTTCCCCAGCGGGCCAGGATATAAGGTTCTTTTTGTGTGAGGCATAATGCAGAGGCCTCCTGGCAGATGGTTACTTTTTCTCTCAAGCAAAGATCTCTAAGAAGGATCCTCCTTTCAGTTACTAAGGTCGGGCAGCAGCACAGGAGGTGTAGCCATGATTCTCATTTGTATTCACACAGGCAGCATGCTCCTCCTGTGTTTTGGTTTGCCCAAGCCCGGCTAAAGTCTGAAATTGGGAGTGTCAGTAGTCGCATGTACATAATCTCTCTTCTGGCTTTAGGGTTAAGCAGGGCGGAAAGATAGGGCTGAAGTTTATTTATTAGAAATTAATCATTCAGCGGTATCAGGAAGGGTAATGTTTTTAATGTTGCCTGGTCTTGCTGGAACGAAACTTGTTGGACTTGTTTATTGATATGCGTTTTCCAGCTAGTGTAAGAAATGCAAGGCAGAGCGAGTGCTGATTTGTTTATTTCAATGGAGACCATGGCTTTCATGAGCTGCTTATTCCATGGCGATCCAGTTTTTTCAAATGTGTCTCTGAGGCAGCTTTTTAAGGTATACCCCGGAGATTTTAAGATTCGAATGTAGTATTTTAAGAAGTCAGCCTCAAGGGTTAGTGATTGTTTGACTAACCCGAGCTCCAACCTAAGTCCCGCCCTTGAGAGGTGTTTTGGTATTTGAAAAATTCTTTTGTAGGCCACACACTGCGCCCACTCTAGGGTTTCTGAACAAGCGCCCGGGAACGCTTGATGCCCATGTGAGAGTGCTGGGAGAAGAGAGGCTTGAGTGACCTTTCTAATGGCCTCTGCTGACGGACTATTTAACTTGTTGTTCAATTTTATTAAACCATGCGTTATGGCCGTCGATTTATTAATCAGATCCTTTTTATGAGCGGTGGATCTTGCTGTTTCTGTGAGCCATATCCCCAAGTACTTATATTTCTGCACTGTGTTAATTATCCTGGAGCCAATTGTGCATGTGATAAGTTTTTTGTGTTTTTGCCGGCCTATTACTATGATCTTGGTCTTATCTGAGTTGATAGTAAGGTGGTTGGATGTGCAGTATTCATGGAAACTGGTCAAAGCTCGTTGGAGGCCCACTTTGGTGTGATCCATGATGACTATGTCTTCTGCATACTGAAGAATGTGTAAAGGACGATTGCCTAGTCGGGGAGGGGCCAGGCATCTGTTGACGAGAGCTTTTCCCAGATCGGCGGTATACAGGTTGAAAAGGAGGGGCGCAAGCACACAACCTTGTTTCAAACCACCAGTAGTGCAGATTTTTGCCGAGAGAGACGTGGGGCCTGTTTTCACCTGTACCCCTGTTTCTGAATAGAGGGACATTATGGCTGTTAGAAGTGAAGATGGAATGCCCCAGTTCGCTAGTTTCTTCCACAACAGTTGTCTGTCAACCTTATCGAAGGCTGCGGTTAAATCAACAAAACAGCAAAAGAGTGGAGGTTGCTGCAGCTGGGTTGCATGGTGACAGAGGGCAGATAGAGCAATTATATTGTCAGTTGTTGCGGCTCCACCTCGGAAGCCTGTTTGAAAGAAAGGGACCAACTCATTTTCTTCAGCCCAGTTTTCTAGTTTTTTCAAAAGGATACGTGCATACGCTTTGGCTTCCAGGTCTAACAGGGCTATTAGGCGATAGTTGTTCGGGTTAAGCTGGTCTCCTTTTTTGTGAATTGGGCATAGTATTGATCCTTTCCAAGCTTCTGGGGTTTTTCCGAGGGTATATGCAATGTTGAATAGTGGGGTCAGTAGCGTTGCCCAGCCCTCTAGAGCGGTTTGGAAAATCCCCGCAGTGAGGCCATTTGGGCCCAGTGCCCCGCTCGATTTCATAGATTTTATTAGTCTTGTAATATCCCTTGGTTGAACTGAGGTTTGATGTTCATCTCTATTCGATGAGACTGAGGCCGTGGTGGGTGTAAGGTTGGGTGCCAGGAACTGTGTTCTCACATGGTTCTCCCACACAGGTGCCCGGACCGCGTTTGACCTCGGGGGTCCGAGGGATTTTAATGTGTTCACATACTGCCAGAATCGAGCTAAAGATCCTTCTTTGAGCATAGAAAATATATTTTTCCATTCCTCGTCTTGCTGAGCACGTTTCAGGGCCCAGATCGTTTTTCTGTGGGCATTCCGTGCTTCCTTTACTGTCAGTAGATTTCCATGTGTTGAATTTAGTTTAAACAGGCAGGATTTCTTCCTCAGGTTCTTCCGCGTGAGATTAATGCTTCGTTCCGACAGAGATTTATTAATGTCGCTTGGCAATTGTTGAAATCGCTTTGAGAGGCCTCTGTGGCTCTGGAGAAGTACTCCCAGCTCTCTGGTCATCAGATCCCAATTTGTTAAAAGAAGATTCCCTGGATGATCCTGTAATCGGAGGTTCACATCGTTGAACCATTAAGACACCTGGGGCGAGTGAAAAGGTTGCCACTTTATTCTCTTTACCATGTTCATTAATTCATCCTCTGTAGAGTGGCCTAGCTCCTGGCCTGTATCTGCTATCTGGTGGTTTAAATTCAGATTTATTACCAGGGGATTGTGATCACTTTCAGTGCGATTTACGATGGCAAAACTCTGAAGATGATTAAATAAGTCACTTGACATGAAGATGTAATCGATTGTAGAGATTTTCTTAAACGTGGGACAGGCATCCGGAGTCTGGTCTTCCGATTTTAGACCGTATATGGTGAGTAGATTGTTGAATTGGTCGTGTTCACTATTCCTCTGTCCGGCATTATGACGATGGCCCAGGTATTTGGTGTTAAAGTCGCCTACCAGCAGTATTTCATGTGCGGGATAAGATTTGATGATTGTCTTGATGGTCGAACACAGGATCCCCATAGCGAGCGCTTTTGAAGATTTGCGGGGATTCAGGTAGCAATTTATGAGGACCAATGAGAAAGTCTTCTGGCTGCTTTTTAGGCTTTTGATGGCTAGGGCTTGCACGTTCTTGTGGGCCCGCATATGAGCGGAGATCGAGACTATAAGAGATTGTTTTAAAAAGATCTAAAGCCCCCCCAAAGGCCGCCCGAATAAGCGTGTTTGCGTTGCCGATTGAAAACTTTCATAATACCCATAGATTGCCGTGGGGATAAGTGACCAGGTCTACTGGAGGCAGATGATGTCGTTGTTGTTTAAGAAGTCTGTTAAGATTTATCTCATCTACATTTCCCAAATAGATGTTAATAGTCAGGCAAGAAGTGACAAAGGCTTTAGCAGCTAAAATTTTGTGAGAAACATAGTGATTTTAAGATGGAAATGGCAAGATTTGTACACCCTGGTTCTCACGATCACAGAAGAACTCAGAAGTCCATAACAGGTACTATCAAATAGCAGGGGTGCCAAATATCAAGGCTGCATAGTCTTGATTTTACTGCATGCCTCTTTCATCCATCCAGAGACAGTCCCTATCCCTTTATATTGCTCTTTGAGGATCTTCTCCAGCCCTCTTTCTTTCTTTGCCACGTTTTCTGTCTTTCTCTTCCTCCTTTCCCGCTATTGTATTTGTCGCTCTCTTGCTCTGACTCACAGTCTGATGAGCTCAAAATCAGCTCTGTCCCCATCAATGAGTGCTGTGAGCCCCACCTGTAACCATATTAAGCATTCTGACTACATGTTAACCTGTGGGGGATAGCCATTGCAGAGAACAATGGGTTAGGGAAGACAGGAAAGTGCAAGGGTAAACTACCCAGGTTCAATGTTACCCTGTCTTCTCTCCTAATCCTGTCCTATTCACTTTTTAGTCTGACCCATTGTACTGCCTTCTGGAATTTTTTAGAGAAGTCCCCCAATTCATATCCGCTGTCTGGGTACTTCCCAACCTTCCATTTTAGATAATACTTGCATTTTATTTCACACAAAAGTAAAGTTAGTGTGCCCACTTCCCGCTCATCGCACTATGGGGAGGGGTACTGAGATTCAGATTGAAAGCAGAGCCTGGAACAAAATTGAGGACGCAGAATTAGAAGATGCGCTTATGGCATCTGCCGGTCAGATACCCTTAGGAGTAGAGGAGGCCTCCACCTATTACACTTAATGGGTGGAAACAGTCTGTAACAAACTGGCCCCAGTAAAAGTTTTATTTCCTAAAAGATCTCAACCAACAGCCCCCTGGTATTCGGAGGAATTGAGGAAACAAAAACTCCCTTGCAAGTTTCTTGAGCGGAACTGGAGGAAAGAATATAAGGAAGGAGAGAAAAAGAGCTATAAACAAAGTCTCACTATCTATAAGCAACTCATATTTGAAGCTAAGAAAAGGTTCTTTACAAATCGAATTAATCTAGCAAAAAGTTCTGCGAAAGAACTTTTTAAAACTGTATCGAGTCTGGCCTCCCCCAGTCCTACGAAGATTCAGACGAGTCAGGAACTATGCGAGGATATCGCTAGGTTCTTTCTGAATAAAGTGGAGGTCATCTTCTTGGCTTTTAGTCACCAAAGCCCGGTAGGGGCTGCAGCTCTGATGGAGGGAAGGAGGCTAGCTGTGAACCACCCCCTGTCTTCGACAAATTTGCGTTACTGTCCACAACTGACATTGAGAACCTTCTCCTGTCAGCAAGATCAGGCTCCCCCTACAATCCCTGTCCAGTTTCAGTGACCAAACGTGCCTCGGTACCTGTGGTCCTGTTACTTACTTCCCTGTTCAATGCAATGTTTGAAGCAGGGCACTTCCCTAGACTTTGGAAGGTTGCTTCAATATTACCTCTGTTAAAGAAGCCCAGTTTAGATCCAAAGGATCCCAATAATTTTCGGCCGATCTCACGCCTCCCACTACCTGCAAAATTGATTGAGAAAACAATGAACTTGCAACTCAGTGCCTTTCTACGTGAAACCCAAGTCTTAGACCCTACTCAATATGGGTTCAGAGAAGGGCACAGTACAGAGTCCACCCTTATAAAATCTACAGAAGAGATAAGGGAGGCTCTGGATAGGGGAGGTAAGGCTGCCCTAATTATGTTGGACTTGTCTGCGGCCTTTGATACGGTCCATCATGATTTATTGATGGACCGTTTGCTGGCATGTGGGGTACAAGGTAAAGCATGGAAGTTACTGAAATCCTTTCTGACGGACAGATCTCAAATTGTGGCGCGGGGTGAATTTAACTCTAAACCGCTTTCTCTGCCTTGTGGAGTGCCACAGGGGTCGTCGCTTAGCCCCACTCTATTTAATACATATGTATCATCCCTAGCCTCTTTAATTGGCTCCTTTGGCTTTAGCCTTACCTCCTATGCAGACGACACACAAATTGTTGTGACTCTGCGGCCGGGACAGGCAGTAGGAATTGAAAATCGGTTCCATGACTGTATGGAAGCAGTTGGGGGTGGATGTCACAAAACTGCCTAAAACTGAATTCAGGAAAGACGGAGGTCATCTTATTTGGAAATGATGCCAACTTCTGGACCCCGAATTGGTGGCCAGAAGCTATGGGGACTCTTCCTATACCTACCAGGAAAGTAAAAAACTTAGGTGTTATAGTTGATGATAAACTCAACTTTGGTGGCCAGATCAATGCAGTGGCATCAACCACCTCCTATGCAATAAGAATGATTAAGAAAATACTCCCCTTCTTGCCGGCTGATTGTCAGCAGACAGTAGATACAGCACTTATCCTGTCGAGGCTTGATTACTGCAATAGCCTTTATTTAAATATACAGGAACGTTTTCTGAATAAACCTCAGCTGTTGCAAAATGCGGCAGCAAGGTTGCTTACTGGTACACCCAAATTTGCCCCCATTACTAAGGAAATCAAGAAACCTCACTGGTTGCCTGTTAGGAAACGGGTGCGTTTCAAAGCGTTATGCACCATTTTCAAGGCACTCCAAGGCACAGGCCCAGATTACCTGAAACAGCAAATGCAGTGGTACCTGCCCAAAAGAACCCTTCGCTCCCTTGGAGCCAAGTTGGTGATAGTACCCCCCATTAAAAAAGCTTCATGGGGTGGAAGAAGCTTTGTTGTTTGCGCAGCAAAGGCGTGGAATGACCTTCCCTTCCATCTGAGAAATGCCACCGACCTCCTTACATTTAGGAAGGGATTAAAAACTTGGCTCTTTAACCTGTAATGTTGTATACCATTTCAATGCTCAGAGGATAGTAGCTAGCGCCAGGACACCCTTGGGTAATCGCCGAGCTTTAGAAATACCTATAACATAACATAACATTTTCATCAGCACCACACACATGCTGTCTTCCACATGCATACAACACACTGATGCAAAGTCCATGTGCTACATGGATGGGGGAAGATTCAGCTGCAGGGGACTGAAATATAGACTTAGAAAGTGGGAGCTGCTGGTTGGCCCACTCTCTGGCAGGTGGCAGGTAAAAAAGCCTGCTCTGTGACACCACTGTCGTCCACTAAGGCCTAGTGAAACAGCAGTCACACTCATAGGAAAATACTGTACTTGGTGTGCACTTCAGACCTCAGAGCCCCACTCTGAGTCTCATTCCAAAGGACAAAGGGGGCTCAGTTCACATATCTGATTGTCACCTGTGCTGAGGTGGGGTTGAAAATCACTATAGCTTCCTATGATAAACGACAGGCAGAAGTGAAAGCTTTCAAGTGCCATGCAGCTTACCTTTCTCTGTCCCAACAGAACTATGGGGTGATAATTGTTTTCCTGCTTAAGGGTGGGAGGTACCAAATTAAGTAATCAATAAGAGCGGGAAATATATTTACTAATTTATTTCCTGTGCAGTGGCGAGCAGTATTACTGGCTCCAGGGCCCAAACATGCAGCAGCTGCCATATATGACACCATTCAGCTGAGTTGCTAAAAGGGCATAAAGCAGTGAAGAGTAATGCTCATCCCTGGCCAAGCAAAGAGATGTGGCCAAAGAACAAAAACTGCAAAAAGAAATAATTAACATAAAAAAGAAAATTAAGTGAAATTTGGGCCAGGCAGCCCTTGATTTTACAAAGACTAAAATTCAACAGGAAGGAATATAGAACTAAAAAAAAGCTGAAAGCAGTTCCAGGCAGACCTTCACAAAAGTAGTAACTAGAATATGCTAAGTTACATGAAAAGAAACTGTAGGGGGTGTGGCCAAGCAAGATGGCTGAGCGGGCGTGAGCTGCTTCAGCTCCGGACCCCCGTGGCTGTCCTACGTGATTTCACTGACCTTCAGAGAGCCAAGCATGGCTCACAGCAGTGGGTCTTGTAGCGGCACCAACCCGCAATGCAGCGACTGAGCCTGGCGGCGATCCTGTGACGGGGGAGTGGACCATCTGCTACAGTGAGACTCGGGGCTGGAGCGTCCTCCATTTTGCAGCGAAGAATAGCGCGGGCCGGAACGGGCGCGACCTCGGACTCGCCATCTGCCCTCATTCCTGGTGCACTGTAGCTGCGGCCACTCGTCCCCGGGGCTCCGACGCTGCGGGGGCCGCCTGGATCCGCCCATGCCCGCCCCTCCACCGCGGCCGCGGGGAGACTGACGCGCGGCTGCGAAGTGATTGGATCGGAGCTGGAACTGCGCCTGGAGCTGCACGCGACATCTGGGAGCCCCCAGAGGTCATGAGATACGGTGCTGGCTGACGGTGAGAGGTGCTAGGAGCGAGAGCACACAAAAATACATGAAGTGACTGGTGACTCCCTTGCTGGGAGAGGTCTCCACGTGTTGCTCTGCCTGACCTTAAAATGATGCCGGCACCCTGACTAGGCCCTGGGGGGTCCCCAGTTCAACGCTGCCTGACCACAGGAGGTGAGTGAAGCTCTACTCTCTCCCCCCAGTCCCCCCTGTGGCTGAGGCAGTTGCGACTGATTACTTCGCCTATAGGGTCTGCCTTCCCGCCCTAGATGCCTGACCTTAAGATGGCTGCAACTACCCCTTAACTGCTGTCTAGCCTGGGACTACGCGGAGTGCCTGCAGAGACTGGGGAGCCCCCCGGGACGCCTTTCCACTACACAAACCGGTCCGAGCCCAGGTGTTCCTTGCCGCACAAGCCCTTATGCCACCTAAGAAGACCGCAAACAAAGTCTCCCGTTACTTTACAGCCGCGGATAAGAACTCCACTTCAGACGAGTTGGGCCAGGCGCGAGCTATGGCGCTCACCAGAGAGGATCTGGTAGCCACGCTACGCGATTTTAAAACTGACCTCTGTCAAGAACTGAAGAACGACCTCCATGCTTCCATGGACCAACTGAAAGCCGACCTCACGGGTCAGTTGACCTCCCTGCGCCGGGATGTGGACGCGGTGGGCTCCAGGGTACTGGAGGTGGAGGAACAGACACAGGCCCTCGATGCCCGCTCCCACAGCCTACACGAATCTCAGTTGGCAACCCAGTCCCAACTGCAACAGCTGCTGCTGAAGACGGAAGATTTGGAGAACAGGTCTCGGAGGGATAACATACGTATCCGAGACCTGGAGGAGGGCGCGGAGTGGCCCGACCTTGAGGACTTTGTCATGGGGCTCTTCATGGAATTACTGGCTCCACGTCAATTAAAGATCAAGATTGACCTCGTCCATCGAGTTGGACCCTCGCAGACGGGCGAACGTAAACGAACAAGGGACGTCCTAGTGAAACTACACTCCTTTCAAACGAAAGAGGCCATACTGGGAGCAGCGCGGAAAAAAGATGAGACCTCCTTTCAAGGATACAAATGTTCTCTTTTTCAGGACTTGGCGCCTGCCACCCTGGCACAACGGCACTCTCTACGGCCGGTCACCTCCAAGCTCCAAGAGGACAATATCAAATACCGGTGGACTTATCCTTTTGGTCTCGTCTTCGAATATCGGAACAAGTCCCATCATGTAACGGAGCTGAATGAGGGGCTGCGGGTCCTCGGCCTCCCGGTACCAACGGACGGGGACGCTCCAGGTCCCTCTACCGGTGAGGACCGACCCAGACGAGAGACCCGATCATGGCAAACAGTTACAAAACACAGATCGACAACCAAGTGACTCCCATGCTCGGCGCATTGAGTCTTCCTTCGAGTGGAGACTTGAGGTTCCTGTCTCACACTTTCGTGTAAAACCCCCGGGGGTGTCTGCGAGGGTCCGATGAGGCGGTAGGAGAAGCATGCCAATCTTTCACACCACGCTGCAGAGGAGTGCTCGACATCCACAGACTTTACAAGTACTCTCTCTGACACAGAAGCATGGCAGCCGGGGGTACGGGTCTTGACCGTACTGCCCAAGTTATTGTTTCGCTTCTTTATGAAGTTTCCTGCCAAGAGCCTGTTGGCGTCTTGGCTTCTTTTTCCTTTGAGGTTGTTGGGGAATGGGCTTGGGGGGGATGCTCCTGGTGGTGGTGAGTGGGGGTTACGGTCCTTTCGGTCGCATGGGGAGGCATTCAGTAGGGCAGTCACGCTAGCGCTAGCACCGCAGTTGTACACTGGATGGGGTGGTTCTCTGCGGGAGTGCATTGAGAGCGGCAGAGACGCTAAACTTTCTAGATGGTCTCAATAGCGTCCTGGAATATTAAAGGTCTTAATTCGCTGCAAAAACGGCAAAAAATGTGGAAATATATCACTGACCGTCAATTCAAGGGAGTGGCGCTCCAGGAAACGCACTTGAAACGATCGGAGAATGGACGACTCCGTCATAGATCATATCCATTAATTTACCAATCATCGGCCAGCACCAAACACAACGGAGTCGCTCTGCTTTTCCGGTCCTCAGCTAAAGTCCAGCCAGAAGCCGTTAAAACCGACCGGGAGGGGAGAACTCTTATGGTGAAGGGGAGGCTGTGGGGCATCGTGTGCACCTTTATTTCTCTGTACGCACCCAATACAGGTCAGGCGACTTATCTTTCTAACACACTTGATCTAATAGGTATCTTCGCGGAGGGCCCAGTGATCCTCATGGGCGACTTTAATCTCACTTGGCAAGACACATTAGACAGCTCTCACTCTCATAGGTCGACCCCCACCTGCTACCCTAAACGACTCAAGCAACAATTCCACACCCTAGGCCTCTTAGATGCATGGCGGACGCTCAATCCTGACTCCAGAGATTATACTTACTTCTCTCATGTACACCACACCTACTCTAGGATAGACCACATTTTTATCAGCCAAACACTTCAGGGTTCCCTGCGAGCCACCCAGATCCTGCCAATTTCAGTTTCGGACCATGGCCTCGTCTCTATTAGCTTAGCGTGGGGGGGTCCCAAACCCGACACAGCCAGGTGGTATTTTCCAGGCTCTCTTACTAGGGACAAATCTCTCAGGGAAGACCTGCAGTCAGCAATTACTGAGTTCTTCTCACTTAATGCCCCGGCAGACACATCCCCGCAAAATAATTGGGACGCTTTTAAAGCGGTCTTGCGAGGTAAATGCATCCAACTTAACGCCGCCCTTAATAAGCAAAGAGCGAAGGAACGCTTGGCTTTGGAGGCGGATCTGGAGGCCGCTGAAAAAGCGCCCAAGGACCAGCCGACTCAGACGCTGCAGAGACAGCTCACGGCTCTGAGGGGGAAGCTCAGGGCTATCTATCAAAATAGGGCCGAATACACATTACTCAAACTGAGACAGACGTCGTACATGCAGGGGGATAAGGTTGGGACACTCCTTGCACGCCAGCTGCGAGAAAAGCGAGAGCGCGAATATATAGGGGGTATTCTCGACGCTGACGATAACAGTAAAGCTAACATTTTCGGGGCCTTTTATGGTGACCTCTACCGAGGAGCTCCCCCTGATCCCATCCTGCAACAGCAATACCTTGACTCACTAGATCTCCCCGCCTAACACCTGCATCAGCGGACGCGTTAGATGCTCCCATCACAGCAGAGGAGGTCGGACAAGCCATTAATAAGCTTAAATCACACAAGGCACCGGGCCCGGACGGCCTCACGGCACACTTTTATAAATGCTTTGCCTCCGAGCTGACTCCTCATCTAACCTCCTTGTTTAATGCTATTGCGTTAGAGGCCAGGGTTTCGCCCTCGATGGCCGGGTCGGTCATCTCTGTCATCCCCAAACCGGGGAAGGACCCTCAGCTCTGTGCCTCTTACCGACCCATAGCCTTACTTAATTTAGATGCAAAGCTTTACTCTTCAATATCGGCTGCCAGACTTGAGGACTTGATGCCCACGCTAATCCACCCGAACCAGTCAGGCTTTATTAAGGGTCGGCAAACGCATGACAATATCCGACGCACGATACATCTCATAGAAAAGGTATCAAAGTACCGAATTCCCGCAACCTTGGTAGGGCTTGATGCCGAGAAGGTGTTTGATAGGGTCGACTGGTCCTTCCTCTTCCTCACCATGCAGAGACTTGGCATTAGGGAGGGGTTCCTTAATATGGTCCGGGCCAATTACCACCTCCCGCAATCGCGAGTAGTGGTTAATGGTCACCAGTCTCTCCCCTTTGCCCTTGGCAGAGGCACGCGTCAGGGCTGCCCTCTTTCTCCCCTTCTATTTGCCCTTAGCATCGAACCCCTAGCTACTCGATTCCGTGACAACGAGGCAATACGGGGCATATGTTTTGGAGGCATGGAGCATAAAGCATCCTTCTTTGCAGACGATGTTCTGTTAACACTGACGGAACCCTCCACCTCCCTCGGAGCTGTACAGGAGGATTTACGAAACTTTGAGCGGGTCTCTGGTTTCAAAGTGAACCTCTCTAAATCTTCCATACTAAATCTCACACTCTCAGATGCAGCTGTGGTGGCATTACGGGGCCAAACAACATTTCACTGGGCCAAACACTCCCTGCTCTATCTTGGTGTGCATCTCACTCCTAAAATTGGCGACCTATACAAGGCAAACTTCCCCCCACTGGAATCGCAGCTTAAACAAGATCTAAAGAGATGGAAGCCACTATATATCTCCTGGCTGGGGCGGATTAATGCTGTTAAGATGGTAGTGCTACCCCAGCTTTTATATCTTTTTCAGGCACTCCCCATAGCACTGGAGCGTGATTTCCTACCGCGCCTGCGATCCATGACCATCAAATTTATCTGGCAGGGGGGAAGAGCTCGTCTCCCCTTTCACGTTCTGCGACGTCCTAGACACAAGGGCGGGCTGGCTCTCCCCGACTTCCATCTATACTACCGGGCAGCTCAATTGAGGGTAATTATGGAGTGGACGGTGCGAGAATCTGAGAAGCACTGGCTCCATATGGATAGGGCGATTGTGGGGCAGTCCATTTGGGATATCCTCTGCAAGCCGAAATCTGACAGACCGGCAAATGCTTACCTCAGCACGCCCACCTGTACTACAATCACGATATGGGACCAGGTTACGAAGCGGGAGGGCTGGACCACTTTCCCCTCGCCATACACTCCGATCCATTTCAACCCAGCCTTTCCACCAGCAATGAGCGAGGGGCCTTTTGATATTTGGCGGGAGGGGGGTTGCCTGAAACTGTCAGACTTGTTTCATAACTTTGACATCTGGACCTTTGACACTTGCAAAAGAGACTTCCTGATTACCCACAAGGAACACTTTCACTACCTGCAACTTAAGCACTGGGTTTCCCTCCCACACATACGGGATGCCGCTACTAGAGAGCTCACAGCGGTGGAAAGGTTGGTACTCAAGGCGGGAAACATGAAGGGGGTGATCTCCTCACTCTACACCATACTCCTCGATACCCTACATGCACCCCAAGAGCGCTATATGTCCTTTTGGGAACAGGTGTTGGACCGGGGGGTCTCAGACGTCGAATGGAAACATTTATGGGGGGACATAGTTAAATTCAACCACTCGGTGGCCCTACGTGAAGCACACTACAAGACATTACTGGACTGGTACCTCTACCCTACCAAGCTAAGAAAGATCTTCCCTGACACCTCAGATCTCTGCTGGCGGGGCTGTGGGCTGCAGGGGGACTTCTGACATATCTGGTGGGATTGCCCAGGTATCCGGCCTTTTAGGGAAGAGATCCTCTCGCACATTAAGGACATACTAGGGTACCCCATACCGACTTCTATAGAGGAGGTACTATTGGGCCTTAGGGAGCCCAGCTGGGAGCACCATACCAGGACAGACAAGACTATCTGGTGGACATGTCTGGGGGCGGCGAACCTCACGATTGCATTTGCTTGGAAAAAGAAGGCCGCGCCAGAGATTTCTTTATGGCATGCCCGGCTATGGAGAATCCTCTCTATGGAACGCCTGGTCGACATCTTCCGGGACAACTTTAAGGCCTTTGAAACTAGATGGGCCCCGTTGGTGTCTTACCTGTCCAAGGGATTACCCTCGGCGGTTTGCCCTCCCTCCTTGAGGGCCATGCATCTCTTTCAGTTCTAACTCCCTAGTAACACACTGACTACAGCCTCCGCCACTCCTCTCTCAGTCTAAGATCCGTTTCAGTGGCTGCACCTTTCAGACACACCCAAGTGACTTACTCTCTGCTTCGACGATTTCACAACCACCGGCGCTTGGGAGGGGGGAGGGTTGGGATGGGGTTGCTTAGTTCTTCTTTATTACTTCTTAATTTTTCTTTTTACTTGTACTAGCTATAAGGTTTGGTCTACGGGCGGCTTGCCCGACACAAAATGACTTTCAGCCTAGTAGATAACAGGGGGAATGTATCAGACCTAGTGATATGTGCAACTGGACTTTCATTAGCCGAGAGGTTTGCCTCTAGGTTTTGTTCACCCTACTGTTCTCTGTTTGTGATATTCCTCATAATGCTGAATAAAAAAGATTTTTGACGAAAAGAAACTATAGAAAAGTGTCAGACATAAAAATGCTTCACGGTTCGGTGCAGATAAAAAACAACTCTCAGGAATCACTTACGTATCATACTTGACTTTGGGTCAGATTTAATTGTAGGCAGATGGCCCATTTCTCCGCCAGGGCAATGGAGTAAATTACTCTGTCGCCCTGACAGAGATGCCAACTGCCTAATTCATAAATGACCACCAAGTTGGCAGTCATTTATAAAGCATTGGTAGGAACCACTATTATGGAGGTTCCTGTCAGTGCTTTTCGTAGCTTGGTGCAGGGATCTGTCAACATGGCAGAGCCTTGCACCAACCTGGTTCTTTTTTTTTTTACAAGAAAATCTCAAAGCAGGATTTTCTATCAGAAAATAAAGAAAGATAATGCCCCCCTCGCCATGGAAGTCATCTCACATTGCGTGGGGTTTTTAGTTTTTTTTACTGTTCCTTACCGCTTTTACTGGCAGTGATGGACAGTAAAAACTGTTATATGTCTGCCCATCCTAATTCGGTGACAGGCATATAGCCAATTCTTTGATGGCCCTTACTCTGTCGGGCCGTCACAGAAGTTTGCCTACGGTGGTGACAGAGTAGTCAAGTCCATAGCCAAACCTGTAGTACGCCTGCATATAAAGTGGGCTGGTGAACCACTGTGTTGGTGGGGAGGGAACTAGGTTGCCATTGCGATGGAGTTCCCTTTCGACCCAAGACTTAATCGACCCTTTTTTCTCAGATGGTTAAGAGGCTATTTTCATCAAGACTTGAAATCAGGTGTTCATCTTCTGACTCACTTGTGAGGATGCAAGAGTACCCTCAGTTCTCTCTGCTAACTGCCAGGGAAAATAAGTATTTGTTTTCTGCCTCCCCGCGCTGAGCATTTTCATACAAACAGCCACCTACCAGCACTCTGACGCTATAGACAACCTTTATTAACATTTTTTTATTTTTTTATTGAGAATGCAGACACAGTGATAAAGAGTACACTGGTTAAGAGAAATGTAAGAAATAGACAAAAATACAAAGTTAACAAATTCATTTAAACAAGAAAATTCTTAATAACATCAAAAAAGTACCATACCATTAAAAACTATTGAGAGGAGAGAAATAATAAAAAAATAAAATACATCAAAATAGTAAATGTATATACTACATAAGTATTGTTTCTGTTTCATTTGTTTTTATTTTATATCAAAGGAGAAAGAGGAGGGAGGGGGAAAGAATGAGAGAGGAAAGAAAGTGAGAAGAAGTAACACATGGATATAATCATAAGTATTAGGAGAAGGATGAGTGTGAGGATAGAAAAGTGGTAAAAGGTAACCATAATAAATCATATTTAATCTTTTGAAATATTGAAGAAGAACAAACAGAAGCTATTCTATGTTCATCACAAATTAAGTTCCACCAAACCAAAAAGGATAGTTTAGAATTATCTTTCCAACAAGTTAATATAACTTTAAAAGCAAGAGCAATAAAAAGGTCGAATAAAATAGTTTTTGAAGGGAGATGATCAAAATCAGTAGATATAGTCCCCAAAAAATATTATGAATAGAAAATGGAATATTACATGAGAAAATCAATAAACATTTAGACCATATAGCTTTCCAAAATTCATGTACTTTAGGACAATAATAAAGTAGGTACATCAAAGTACCATCAGAGGAGAGACATGACCAACATAAGGGAGAAATAGAAGGGTCAACTTTATGAAGAAATTGGGGAGTAACAACCACTCTATTATATATAAAATATAAGGATTGTGTAATATTGGCAGCTTTAGAGGTCTTAAAAATCTTTTGCCACATTCGATCCCATTGATGAATAGATAATGATTGAGATAAATCATTTTCCCACAACAGTTCAGTGGAGGATTTATTCCTTGTAGTAATGGGGGAAGACATAATTTTGTATATAAAGGAAGCTCTTGGAATGGGATTCATAGTGATATTAAATAAGGGTGTCATAGGGGTAATTGCAGTAACATCGGATTTAAATTTGTTGTTTAGCAGAAAGGTTTGAAGTACAGGGAATAATATGTTATATTGTTGAATGCAAGAGTCAGGAAGACCAAATTTTTCTTGTAATTGAGGGAATGATATGATGGAGTTATTAGCTAACAAATGATGCACATAAAAAATACCCTTTTCTTTCCAGTGTTTAAAATAAAAGGATTTATGGCAAAATTCGATAAATTTGTTTTACCAGATAGAAGAGGCTAAAAGAGATTGAAAAAAGTCAAATCCTTGGCTTAAAAGAGTGTGTATTAAATGATGGGAATACTTTAAAATTTGGTATTTGGAAATGAAAATGCAATTAGTCATTAATACAACATCCTGAAAGGAAAAATCCTGCAACGGGTGAACGTTAAAAAACAACCCATGTTGGTATAGGAGAGTCATGATATTCTTTAGACATAGCATAAAATTGTCGGATTAAAAGGCAGTATGGTATAATTTAAAATCAGGGAAACGCACACCACCCTCCGTTTTTGGTCGAATTAATTTAGATAAAGCAATACGAATACGCTTATTGTTCCAAAGGAATTCAGTACAAATAGAAATAATCTGGTAGAAATAATAATTAGGGATTTTAAAAGGTAACATTGAGAGCATAAAAAGAACATGAGGAACAATCATTTTAATGGTGTCTAACCTACCCCACCAGGATAAAAATAACGGAGACCAGGAAGATAAAAGCTTCTGAAGCTTAAGTTTTAAGGCAGTGAAATTATGAACTATTGTGTCAGGTATGTTGGAGGAGAACCATACTCCTAGGTATTTAATCTTTTGGGAACACCAAGAAAAATTAGTTTTATCAAACATGTAACGATAACAAGAGGAATTTAGTGGTAAAATCTCGGTTTTAGAGAAATTTAACTTGTACCCAGAAACATTAGAATATAAAGCAATCTCTTGTATAAAAGGATCTAGGGAATTGGAAGGATTGGACATATAAATTAGGATATCATCTGCATATGCAGAGAGCTTAATTTCATGAGAGTTGAGTTTAAAACCAGTTATATCAGGATTATGTCTAATACGTTCAAGAAAGGGTTCTAAACAAAGGAGAAAAAGTAAAGGGGAGAGAGGACAACCCTGTCTAGTGCCCCTGTGCAGTTTAAAATAGGGAGAGAAATGACCATTAACAAACACACAAGCACGTTGTTCAATATATAACAATTTGAAATAAGAAATAAACTTATGACCAAAACCAAACCATCGGAGAGTAGAAAACATAAATTGCCAATTTATACGATCAAAAGCTTTTTCAGCATCAAGTGAGAGGGCAGCTAGAGGAGAGGGGTACTTCTTCCCAAGGGCAAGGATGTTGGAAAACATTCTGCCGTTGTCAGATGCAAGTCTACCCTTAATAAAGCCAGCCTGGTCAGGGTTGATAAGGAGTGGGATGACATTCTCCAGACGAGATGCTAGGATTTTTGCAAAAACTTTTCAAACATAGTTGATTAGTGAGATGGGTCAAATTTTTTTACAGAGGGTAGAGTCTTTGTCTGGTTTGGGAATAATAACGATGAGGGCTTCCAAAAAGGAACCACTTGCTTTAGAGTTAGACAAAAATGAATTAAAAAGCTCTAGTAATTTAGGGGCAAAAATGGAGGAGAAAGATGAGAGGAGTTCAACGGAGAAACCATCCGGTCCAGGAGCTTTAGCCTTTTTTAAAGATTTAAGAGCATCCGTAATCTCCTGGAGAGAAATATCTCTCTCAAGGGGTAAGAAAGTGTCAGGTAGGGAAGGAGGTTTGGGTATTTCCCGAAAAAAAGTTTCAAAATCATTTTTCGAAGGAGTTGTGTCTTCTGTATATAATAGTTCATAATAAGACTGGAAGGTATTTACAATTTCAGAGTCGGAGGAGAACATTTTGTTATTCTGTTCAGAGCGAATAGGGCCAATAGTTTTCCATTCTGATTTGATTTTTAAATAATTGGCTAACATTTTCCCCGCCTTATTTTGGCCTCCATGATATTTGGATTTAATTTTAAGAAGGATATTGCAAGCATCGACTGTAGCAATCTTATTCAGGGCAGACTTGGCTTTAATCAGTTCTTGTAAACTTGAGGAGGATTTCGAAGAGAAATATTTCTGTCTAAAATCTTTACCTTTTAAGGGCTGTGTGATATTCAGTGTTTAGTGCCTTTTTTTCCAGCAGAATATGCAATAGTAAAGGCTCTAAAGGAGGCCTTAAAGGCATCCCAATTGTTATGAAAAGAGGTATCTATGGATTGATTAAATTGAAAAATTCATTAATAAAGGAGGTCGCTTCTAAAATGAAGGTTTGGTCTGAAAGTAGGGAATTATTAAAACGCCAACGGCCTTGTTTGCAATTATTGAGAGACATATCAAAGGAAGATAACACAGGAGAATGGTCAAAAATGAAAATAGAACCAATTTCAGAGGATTAGATGGAGTGGAGCAATGATTTAGAAACCAGAATATAATCAATATGAGACATAGTATGATGAACATTAGAAAAAAAAGTGAATTCATATACATCAGGATTACATGTTCTCCATATGACATAGAACGGGCGAGAGGAGATGGCGGACTGGAAGGCTTTGTGAGCTTTATCAGGCTTAAATTTGCACTTGGATTTTCTATCAGAAAAAGGGTCTAACCAATGATTAAAATCACCGCCAACAATTATATTAGGATTAGGGATGGAAGATAATTTCAGTTTAATACTTTGCCAAAATTCAGGATCAGATTTAACAGGGCCATAAATATTGAAAAGAGTGACTTGCTTTTGATATATAATGGCATCAACCAAAACCCATCGCCCATTCGCATCACATTCAGTTGATAAAATTTGCACATTCAATCACTTGTGGAATAGAATAGCAACACCACCATGACGATTAACAGCAGGAGAAAAAATAACCTGATTAACCCATTGACGTTTAAGCTTAAGTGATTCCACATCATTACAGTGAGTTTCCTGTAGAAAGGCAACATGTGTGTTAAGTTTGGATAAATGAGATAGTACCTTTTGACGCTTGACGGGATGACCTAGACCACGCACATTCCACGAGACAACGTTAAACATGTTGTGGGGTGAGGGGAGACATACGAAAACAGGAACAACAAGCTGCAAAGCCAATAAGAAAGACAAAGAGACACCATTTATCGACCATCAAATAATAGAAGAAAGAGATAGTTGTAGTAGAAAGAGAGTCAAGGAAAAGAAAAACACTCATACATAGGCAAAAATAGTAATAGGAGGAGACCAGGAAGAGAAAAGTCAAATAGAAGGGAAGGAGGGGTGAGGAAAAAGAAGTAAGAAATAAAGAGAGGAAGGACAGATCAAGGATAAAGATCCAGATCTGAATTGCAAAGGTTAGAGGGTAAGCTGAGGACATGCCTACGCCAGAAACAAGAACGGCGACAGAGACAGGAAAGAACTATAAAAGTTACTAAGTAAGTAGCCATAGATTTAAAGTGAGATACGGAGGGAAGAAAGATAAAGTAAAAGATGACTATGGTATGAGTTAGGAATATTAATATTACTAAAGTAAGATATAAGAAGACAAAGGAGAGGAAAAAGAAGGACTAGTGAAGAGAAAAGTGAACATTTTAGAAAATATTAAGGCATAATCTCCATGTTATGGTTTGTTATGCTTTGCAGAAAAGTTTTCAGTTTCACCGGCTCCTCAAACGACCGGGAGGTGCCTTCATAGGTGATGTTGCGAAGACAAGGACGAAGAATGCCATACTGAATGTTCAAATGTCTCATCTGAGGGTGAAGAGCTAAGAACTCTTTACGACGGGCATTGGTTGCGTTTGAAACATCTTGTGATATAAACAAATTATGGCCAGACCAAATAAGATGACGTTTTAGCTTAGCCGCCTTTAGGACGCACATCAAATCAGTAAATTCCAGAAAGAGCATTATAATACCACGTGGTTTGGAAGAAAGAGGTTGAAGACGTCCCAAACGGTGTGCACGCTGAATGTTCAGTGGTGGTGTAGTAGAAGGAAGATCCAGAAGGTCTGAGAGAAATTTCTTCAGGAAGACCAAGAGATCAGGACTCTCAATGTTCTCCGGAAGACCATAAAGACGTAGATTGTTCCATCTATTACAATTTTCAAGGTCTTCGGTGTGTAACTTAAGCTTCTGAACTTCTTGTTCCAGCATTGGAATTTTGGTAGATAAGTCTTGAAGGTCTCCCACACGTTGTTCCAACTCCGCCATCTTCCCTTCCATAACTATCCAGCGATCCTCAATTTGTTGTAATTTTTCGTTGGTGGTAACCATGAAAGGTTGCAAACCATGTACTTCATCTAAGATAGAATCCAACACGGGATTGTGTGATGATAGAATTGGAGAGGGAGGGTCTTTCTTCGCTCTTTTAGGTTTGGTGCCCAAAGGAGACGGCTTGGCCGATACATGCAAGTCACTGGCCATCTTTACAGTGAGAGAAGCGCTTTAGTAAAGATAGTGATCCAGCGAAGCTCCAATATCTATCAGGGATCAATACTCTTTTCATCATAATACAATGGCCCATGCACATTCACCCAGAATCCCTGATGCGCTGGTGTCAATTTATTTGTACGATCAATTCTTTCTTTTAATAGATTAATTTATGGCACCACAATCGAACCTTTTACATCAACTTTCCTTCCACTTGGTCGATGGACCAATTAGTTGAATAGTTGATGGCAATGATTAACTTCTAACTTACCAACCATTTAATTAATTAAAATGATCACAGACTCTCGGTGAAATTAATAATTAATTTTTATCTCAAGTAATAAAGGATTATGCTCAACTGCATTTGGTCACAAAATACAAACACTGAATCTCACGAAAAGAGAAATTTTACATATGCAAATTAAATGAAATACAGACTCATCCAAGCAGCAATGACTTTATGCAATGAAGAAGTGGATAGGATGAGAGACAAAAGTTTCAGCAAAAATATGTGCGAAACATCATATACCTAACGGAGGGGATAGATGAAGAAACAATAGTTTCATCTAATAATACATATCATTGACGGAGTGGATAGGTGGAGAGACAAAAGTTTCAGAGACAAAATACATCCATAAGTTAAATTCTGAGAACAAGTTTAACTAAATACAAACCTATTGGTCTGTAGTTAAAACCAACCCCTCGGCCTAGGAGATGGTGGGGGTTCCCTGAAATAGGATCAGGGAACAAAGGATAAGAATAAAACAGGATCAGGACAGGTCAGGAACAGTTAGGCCTCTCTGAAAACCGACGGACAGCGACACTTCTCCCCTCTTTCTCTCCTGCCGGCCTAAGCTACTAACCACGCCCCTAAAAGGCACCCCAATTATACCCTAAAACTAACATGTCCGTCCCACAATTGTTGCAAACATTATTAAATCTCGCAAAGGGATTGGGGGGCTTGGGAGTTGGCGTTGTCACACCACTGTGACTTCACCTTTATTTCAACTACTTCTTTGTTTACCATTCGTTCCCAGGGTATGGTTCTCAGCTTGTTCTCACTTTATTACATGTGATACAAAATTTAACATTTTTCATTCATTTTTTAACATCATCCGCAGTCTGTGTCTCCGGTCCCATGCCTGGGCACTTGTTTTGGCAGTCGTTCGACACACTGGCCTTCACCCTTCTCATGTCATCTGCGGTGCACTGCGCGTCTGTCTTGCTTCTGACAGAGCGAACTCACTCCTCGTGCTTTCCCCCTCCCACTTCAGCCAAGTTTAGAAAGAAGGCTGCTTCATCTAGCACACTAAAGTAAATGAAAATGAACATATATTAATTATATGATAATGAAACCTTTACTGTTTACCACCCACCTTGCACTATTCCCCATTAATGTTACCTAGCATAAGCTTTTGTGCAAAAGCGGCATTATTTATTAGTTCAAAATCGTATGCAACATGCAAATTACTGAAGCATATGCGGCCTATTTATCCAACGCTTCTCGTTTTTCTCAAATCACAATGTTATTACAATATTATTTTGTGTACGTGTTAGTTCAGACATGCGCAAAGCAATTTCCCTTATGTTCGTGTTGGGTGTACATTTGTTTTTCAACAACTACATACTGTTAGTACGTATTATGGGGGTATAAATTCGAGCAGGTTTCATTTTTGCGAAACCCTGTGCCATCAATTTCCCCTCTGATGGCTGATAGGAGCCATCATAAAATACCTACCATACCGAGTGCCATCTTTAATCATTTACAACTCCGTATTCTTCTCTCTTTTTATGGCACCCTCATCTAAATCTTTCATCAAGTCATAATATTCTCCTTTCATTTCCTCTAATTCTATTTCTTCTCTTTTTCTCTTTCTTGCTCTTCGTTCATTCTTTGATTCTGTCACTTCCTTTCTTCCATACTTGCACTTACAACACTTATATGTTGTTATTATTACTAAGATTATTATTGCCACTGAAACGATTGGCATTATTATTTTTCCTAATAAATTACTTCCAAAGGTAGAAAAACATTTACCTATAGAGGAGAAACTCTTACCAAGTCTCTCCCAAACACCATCAACCTCCAGTTGGGTCAAATCTTCATGTAATTTTGTAATATTATTTATATATCCCTCGATTCCTTTACTTTTATCAGGGATATATGTGCAGCAATGTTGGACTTTCAACATTCCACAGACTCCACCCTCCTTTTCCAATAATATATCAAGGGCAAGTCAATTTTGCAAAACCATTGACCTGATTGCAACCATTTCCGTGTCAATCATCAAGAACCTACCAGCAGTATCTGTAGATAAACGATCAACCACTATGGACAATTTTCGAATTTTATGTGAATTCAGAAAGACTCCAACTGAGGATATCAGTGCACCAATAATATCTCCTACTATTTCTGAGAAGCTTGCTCTTTTGTTACGTGTTAGTCCTTGCTTTACTTCGTTCAGTTTATGGCTGCTTCGGTCCATATGGTAGACCTTGGGAAAGATAATAGCAAAATAACAACTACCATACCAATGTGCAGGCAACCTATAATAGGCTTTCTTTCCACACACATAATAAATTCCTGGAAAAGCAGGATCAGTTCCATCTTTCAATCCCCAACCTCCAGTGATTTGAAAAGTATGCTCACATTCACTAGAACCAATAAAATAAATATTATAGTTAGTTTTCGTTCTAAGCAAACAAATTTTTCCCTTCTGTGGCCAGTCCAGGGACATTGCAGCGTACCCTTCGCCTTTCTCATAATTTCCTTCCCTAAAATCCCATGGTGGTACCCGTGACTTCTGTTCAGCAGCTTTCCTTTTGAAACTTTCTCTTCTATTTTCTACCATTTCTATGAAAATTTTCTCTTCAACACGCAAACTACAAGTTAAGTTATTCTTATAAGCATATTCTATGTCTAATGTTTTAGTAATATGGAAAAATCCCCCCATATATCGCGCATTTTTACCACTTAAAACCTTATTTAGTTCTTTAATAATAGGAATTTCAGAAAATACTAAATCTATATTGGAAACATAGTACTCGAGCTTTCCCGTCACGTAAAATAGGCTTGTGAGTATACTGCAAGACACACCAAAGGTTAATAGAAGGTGGTGATAGGTCACCCCCTCTGAGACAGACGAAGGTAATTGCATGCACACGTAACAATCCCTTACATTCATTGTATTAATATACTCATAAAGTTATTTTGTGAAGACATTTAATGAGAAATCACCAATTGATTTATCATGATGGAGAATACTTGCATCCAACTGTTCTAAGTTAGTATTAGGAGTTGCATTAGTGACATCACTCATTCTTTCTTCTGTTACATTGTTAGTATTGTTTCCATCATTAGTTACCATTAGAATAGGTACAAGGACAGTTAATAATAACCACATAAATGTTAACATCAAAACATTACATAAGCAAGCTTTTATACATCTACGTTTTAGACTAGATTTTGGAAGTTCAGTCACTTTTGCTTCAGCCATTTTATTTCTAAAAAAATAAAAATCTATCTAATCCTATAATTGTAATCTATTTAAAAATCCTAAAAAAGTAGTAGTGTAATCCGAAACTTCAAGGCTTTCGTCTTTTATTCTTTTTCTTCAGTTTTCTCTGGGTCTTTGTTTTGTTTTTCTTTTAATCAGCAAAGTTGCACCTTAGATTTTGTCACAATTCTTTAAGGGGGTCTTAGTTTGCTTTCATCAACTTGCTCAGTGTCAGATTTATCTTTTTCTTCACTTGGATCTGAACTTTCAATTTCTTCTACAACGACATAGGTCCATTCAGGTGCTCTGTATTTCTTGTTTGGAAATCATACTCTTCTGGTTTTTCATACTAATTCTTTTCCTGACTCTTCTTGTTCTGTTTGACTTGATACCTTATTACTTTGTTCTGGTCTTTTCTTAATCTTCTTTCCACCAGAGTGTATTTCAGTCTTTTCACTCCACTTGGCCAATTTTCACCTTTTCTTGGTTTCTTTGCTTTGACCACTTTCTATATTTGTTTCACAGATTCTTTTACATGCTCTTACTTCAGACTGTTCTTCTTCCTGAGTTTCAGCTTCTTTGGGTTCCTCTAATTCAGCAATAACTTCTCTTTCAATTTGAACTCACTTCCTTCTGGTTCAAGAACAATCTCATCTGTTTCAAGTTCTGCTGGGAGCTTACTTTCTTCTGGATCAACAGTAAACTTGCTTCTTTCTTG
Organism: Calotriton arnoldi; assembly: GCA_963921515.1. Classification (NCBI taxonomy): domain Eukaryota; kingdom Metazoa; phylum Chordata; class Amphibia; order Caudata; family Salamandridae; genus Calotriton; species Calotriton arnoldi. Next base: position 1,218,210 of record CAWUFW010005464.1, on the reverse strand, counting down.
CTCAATGGCAGTCTCTCGAACCCTGAAATCTGGTGCCCACTCTACTCGACTTGTGCTCGGCTGTTCACCATCTGGTTGTTGGTCAGAATCTATCACTCTAGATTCATCAGCTTCACACACTTCAAGCACTGGTCTTTGTTTTTCATTCACCAGTTGTTGCTCCTTCGGTCTTTCAAGTGGATCTAGGGTTTGTTTGGTATGGCTCGAATGAATCCAATTTGACAAGCCAGCGCACTTCACTGCCGTTGTCGTCACCAGTATGATTTGATAAGGTCCGTGCTACCTGGGTTCTAAACACAATTTTCTTACGTGCTTCTTGATTTAAACCCATTCACCAGGACTCAGATCATGAGCTTGATTTTGATGTATCGTTGTGGCTTCTTCTCCAACCTGGTGAGACACAGAACGTACCAGTTCAGCCAATCCTCTGCAATAGTCAAGCACTAGATCATCAGATATACTCATTAGTTTGTTTGCTGGTATATATGATTGTCTCATTGCTCTTTCCATGAGAATTTCATGGGGACTCAATCCAGTCTTTTTGTCAGGAATACTTCTTAGACTCATCAGCACAAGGGGTAAAGCGTCAGGTCATTTCAGTGATGTGGATGCACACACTTTCCCTAATCTCGATTTTATAGTGCCATTCAATTGCTCTACTACTCCAGAGGCTTCGGGTCGATAGGCACAATGCAGCTTCTGCTCAATCTTAAATGCTGCACAAATCAGCCGAATTATCTCATTATTGAAATGCGTTCCTCTATTTGTCTCCAAAGTGACTGGAATTCCAAATCTAGGGATCAGTTCTCTTAAAAGTAATTTAGCCACAGTGAGGCTATCATTCCTTCTCGTGGGATAGGCTTCTACCCAGCGAGAGAACAAACAGACAATGACCAGTACGTATTTCAGCCCGTTACACGGGGAAGCTCAATAAAATCAAGCCGGGTCGGGTAAATGGACCTCCTGCTCTCCCAATTCATCCCCAACTTACAACTGTCTTTCTGCCTGGATTTCGTTGCTGACAGATCATACACCTCTGGCAAAGGCTCTCTGCAATGACCCTGAACTTTGGATTATACCATGACTGTTTGAAGAGCCTAATCATTGCATCTCTTCTGACATGTGCCATTCCATGGTAAACTCTGGCCATATGGGAAAGTAAGGAATCTGGTAACACTGGTCTCCCATCAAAATAGACCCATTGTTCATCTTCTGTTCCTTTGCTACAGCCTGTTTTGTTCCATCTTTCCTTTTCCTCATCACTTGCTTCTTCCTGCATCTGTCTAACTTCGTCCCATGTTTCAAATGTTGTTGTAAACAAAAGATGGCATTCAGTATTTCCCCTATCAATTGATCTGTTCAAAGCCATTGTATTTCTTGCACAGTAACATGCTATTTGATCGGCATATCTGTTGCCCTTCGTCACATAATCATCTCCTGATTTATGTGCGGCACATTTGACTACTGCAATTATTTTGGGCAATTGTAAAGCATCCAATAGTTCTTTTACAGTTTTACCATTTCTAATAGGGGAACCTGAGGAGGTCAGAAATCCCCTTTGCATCCATAGCTGGCCGAAATCATGAACAATTCCAAATCCGTATTGGCTGTCTGTGAAAATTGTTACTTTCAGGCTTTTGGCAATATTGCATGCTTTAATCAGAGCTATCAGCCCAGCTATTTGGGCGGAGTTTACTCCTTTCAGAAAGGATGCTTCAAGAACCCCTTCTATGGTGCAAACAGCATAGGCAGTGCACAATTCACCTCTTTCATTTCTCAAATAGGATCCATCAACAAACATTTCACAATCTGATTCCTCCAAGGGACAATCTTCTATGTCTGGCCTAGGTTTGGTGCAGAATTCAGTCACATCCAGACAATCATGAGCAGCTTCCTCTCTCACTTCCTCACAACGAAAATTAGGCAACAAAGTTGCCGGATTCACAGTAGTGCACCTTACCACAGTCACATTTTCAGCACCCAGAATCACTCTCTCGTACTTAGTCAGCCGACTAGAAGTAAGATACTGTGTCCTGGTACGGGTCAAAAGAATCTCAACAGAATGGGGCACATACACTTTAACTGGATACCCCATCACAATCGGTTCACTCTGTTCCAGACTCATGCAAGTAGCTGCTACTGCTTTCAAGCATCCTGGCAACGCTGCAGCCACCGAATCCAGAGTAGCAGACAAATATGCTACTGGACGTCGTGCCATTCCATGTTTCTGTGTTAGGACTGAGAGTGCACACCCATAAGTGCACAACAGTACAATGCAAACTCTTTGGAATAATCTGGCATTCCCAATGCAGGTGCATGACACAAACTATTTCTCAATTTTACAAAAGCTTCCATACTTTCATCATCCAAAACAATCGGATCCTTCACATCCTTTCGTGTTAACCTCTGTAGAGGTTTTGCAATCAGTGAGAAACCACAGATCCAATGACGACAGTATCCAACCATTCCCAAAAACATTCGAACTTCTTTCTGTGTTTTAGGTGGACTCATTTGTTTGATCACACTGATTCTTCCTGGAGTTACTTTTCTGACTCACTTTTCTATTTTATGTCCAAGGTACTGTACTTCCTGTTTACAAAATTGCAATTTTGCTGGGGACACTCAGGGGTCGATTCCGATCCCGGTCGGAGGCGCACCTAACACCATTCGGCCGGGAAAAAAGCCAGGCGAATGCCTGTTTCCCGACCGATTCGCACATACGTTCGAACGAGCAAGTACGATGCGCACAACTGCCCAAATCCCGACCCAGTCGTACTCACCCAATACAGGTCCTGTTCTCCGACCGAGGCGACTCCGGAAACGCAGAATCGAGTCGCACGGAAGCCAAAATGCAGCCCCGTCCGGCTGGACAAGTACGATGCGCCCTGCGTACTCGCCGAACCCGTCGCTACGCACGGCACGTCAAAGCATCTGGGAGAGGCGCACATAAGCTCCGATTCGTGCCACAAGACGATCCACGGCTACGAGACGAACACGCCAGCGACGAGGACGAGGCGAAGCAAAGAGAAAGACGAACGAGACGAACCAACCATGAATCCCAACGTGCCGATCCTACCAATATTCTACATCTATTACCGGAACTGGCATGGACGCGTACGACGCAGAAGGTAAGTCAGACACCCACCACACAAACAAACCACACGTACCCGACATATCACACACACACATAGGGATGCAGAAATTACTTACACCAGCAACAGCAGCACCATAGGGGCGGGATGGCTATCACCAATGCCACATATACACATAGGGGCCTGGATGCCAACCACTAACACCACCCCAACCCAGGGGGTGCTAGATGCCTGTCACTACTACCACCTCTACCCATGGGGGGCTGGATGCCTACCACCACTACCACCCCTACTCAGGGGGTGCCAGATGCCTACCACTACCACCACCCCTACCCAGGGGTGCCAGATGCCTACCACTACTACCACCCCGACCCATGGGGGCAGGATGCCTGTCACTACTACCACCTCTACCCATGGGGGCTGGATGCCTACCACCACTACCACCCCTACTCAGGGGTGCCAGATGCCTACCACTACCACCACCCCTACCCAGGGGTGCTAGATGCCTGTCACTACTACCACCTCCACCCAGGGGTTGCTGGATGCCTGTCACTACTACCACCTCTACCCATGGGGGGCTGGATGCCTACCACCACTACCACCCCTACCCAGGGGGTGCCATATGCCTACCACTACCACCACCCCTACCTAGGGGGTGCCAGATGCCTGTCACTACTACCACCTCTACCCAGGGGGTGCTGGATGCCTTTCACTACTACCACCTCTACCCATGGGGGGCTGGATGCCTACCACCACTACCACCCCTACTCAGGGGGTGCCAGATGCCTACCACTACCACCACCCCTACCCAGGGGGTGCCAGATGCCTACCACTACCACCACCCCTACCCAGGGGGTGCTAGATGCCTACCCCTACCATCACCCCTACCCAGGGGGTGCTAGATGCCTGTCACTCCTACCACCTCTACCCAGGGGGTGCTGGATGCCTGTCACTACTACCACCTCTACCCATGGGGGGCTGGATGCCTACCACCACTACCACCCCTACCCAGGGGTGCCAGATGCCTACCACTACCACCACCCCTACCCAGGGGGTGCCAGATGCCTGTCACTACTACCACCTCTACCCAGGGGGTGCTGGATGCCTGTCACTAATACCACCTCTACCCATGGGGGGCTGGAAGCCTACCACCACTACCACCCCTACTCAGGGGGTGCCAGATGCCTACCACTACCACCACCCCTACCCAGGGGGTGCCAGATGCCTACCACTACCACCACCCCTACCCAGGGGGTGCTAGATGCCTGTCACTACTACCACCTCTACCCATGGGGGGCTGGATGCCTACCACCACTACCACCCCTACTCAGGGGTGCCAGATGCCTACCACTACCACCACCTCTACCCAGGGGGTGCCAGATGCCTACCACTACTACCACCCCTACCCATGGGGGCAGGATGCCTGTCACTACTACCACCTCTACCCATGGGGGCTGGATGCCTACCACCACTACCACCCCTACTCAGGGGTTCCAGATGCCTACCACTACCACCACCCCTACCCAGGGGGTGCTAGATGCCTACCCCTACCCCTACCATCACCCCTACCCAGGGGGTGCTAGATGCCTGTCACTACTACCACCTCCACCCAGGGGTTGCTGGATGCCTGTCACTACTACCACCTCTACCCATGGGGGCTGGATGCCTACCACCACTACCACCCCTACCCAGGGGGTGCCAGATGCCTACCACTACCACCACCCCTACCTAGGGGTGCCAGATGCCTGTCACTACTACCACCTCTACCCAGGGGGTGCTGGATGCCTGTCACTACTACCACCTCTACCCATGGGGGGCTGGATGCCTACCACCACTACCACCCCTACTCAGGGGGTGCCAGATGCCTACCACTACCACCACCCCTACCCAGGGGGTGCCAGATGCCTACCACTACCACCACCCCTACCCAGGGGGTGCTAGATGCCTACCCCAACCATCACCCCTACCCAGGGGGTGCTGGATGCCTGTCACTACTACCACCTCTACCCATGGGGTGCCAGATGCCTACCACTACCACCACCCCTACCCAGGGGGTGCTAGATGCCTACCCCTACCACCACCCCTACCCATGGGGGGCAGGATGCCTACCACCAACAACACCCCCACTCATAGGATGGGTAATGCATGACACAACAAGCACACACCAACATAAGGAATGCAACAAAAAGACATCCCCCCCAACACCATGACAAGCGTGTGTAGATTGTGTCAAATGCCTACAACACTGAACATGACTTTGAACATACAATGTGACCCCCTATCACATGTGTCACACATAAATGTGTGTGGCCCCCACAATGCAAGCAGACCATGACCACTGTGGCAATGGGGTCCAACCCCCATCATCACAGTGACCAAAAGGTAAGTGTGGGGTCCATAGCTGAAGCACATTTTGAACATTGTGGCAATGGGGTCCAACCCCATCATCACAGTGACCAAAAGGTAAGTGTGGGGTCCATAGCTGAAGCACATTTTGAACATTGTGGCAATGGGGTCTAAACCCCCATCATCACAGTGACCAAAATGTAAGTGTGGGGCCCATAGCTGAAGCACATCTTGAACATTGTGGCAATGGGGTCCAACTCCCATCATCACAGTGACCAAAAGGTAAGTGTGGGGTCCATAGCTGAAGCACATTTTGAACATTGTGGCAATGGGGTCCAACTCCCATCATCACAGTGACCAAAAGGTAAGTGTGGGGTCCATAGCTGAAGCACATTTTGAACATTGTGGCAATGGGGTCCAACCCCCATCATCACAGTGACCAAAAGGTAAGTGTGGGGCCCATAGCTGAAGCACATCTTGAACATTGTGGCAATGGGGTCTAAACCCCCATCATCACAGTGACCAAAAGGTAAGTGTGGGGTCCATAGCTGAAGCACATTTTGAACATTGTGGCAATGGGGTCTAAACCCCATCATCACAGTGACCAAAATGTAAGTGTTGACATTGAAAAAGCTGCAACTGCCAAACTGCATGGATGATTCCTGGTCACAGAACAACAAACACATCAGTGGCAAAGTAGTGCTTGTGTCCCATAGCAACATAGATTGGGGAGGCAAACAGTGCAGTGCAAATAAGACATACCTTTGGCCATGTGCAGACAAACATCACCCATGGGGGCTGACACTGTCAACATCCATCAATGACACAATGACAGAAGTGACCATCATAATGCAGACCCACATATTTGCACCAATGGGCACACAAATGGAGATACCCTGTGGAGACTGTAGATGTGAGGTGAACAAATAACATACCATGGCAGCAATGGGACACACAAACAATGATCATTGTGCTGACTGATGACCTAGGAGTCCCAGGGACAGCAGGTGAAACCCAACAAACAACATACAGCCAATGGCACACTAAAGATATGCCAATGCAGTGGTGCAGATGCACAAACACAAACAGGCAGACCCACACTGCACATCAAACACAACAGGTGAGGGGGTGCCAGTGTCCCCAGGCAACCACACAACACATGATGAGGCCTGAATACCAATTACACAGATGCACATACAGTGCCACACAAAAGTAACTCATGGATCCAAATCCCCTATGTGGGCAATCAGGCATTGTTAGATGAGAAGGAGCACAAATTACACATGTCACACAAGCTTGTAGGAACAGCAACTAACACAGCAAGAGACAGACCCACCACAGCACTACCCCCAGGGACCCCATATTGTGCTGACACTAGCCTGCATGATAATCCCACTGTGATGACAATGTTAGATGTCGTTCACACTGTGAACCCCAGCCATGTGTCCTGAGCAACTAACTACCATCACACCTACACAAGCTCCAATCAATCAGCACGGCCTGCCAGCCAAGGCCAATATGGAGGTAGTGGTCTGGCCGTGCAACAACTCACTTTTGCACACACTCAACACCACACACCCTGATCTCCACCAATGTGCAGCAGTGAAGCTCACATGGACTGGTGACATTGCACATGCACCCATGACAATACCAGGGGTGGTGGTGGGAACTAAGGTGCAGAAACCCATCACACATGGCCAGTCAACAAGACTCGTCAATGTCTGACACACAGCACAGTATGCCGTACATGGGCATGATGTGAAATCCACCACAATCAATGGGATCCTGGCCATAGTCACACACCAATGAAGAAGCCAAGGTGACACACGAAGAACACACGTACACAACTACCAACATTGCAGCTCTGACCCTGAGCAGTGGCAGCAGTCACACACACAACGTGTCACAATCACTGAAAGCTAACACAAACTGTAAATCACATGACTCGTGTAAACAACAAGTGCCAAGGGGAATCCTGAATGTGTCCCATCTGCGTTTGCCCACATCCCCAGCACTGACAACAAAGACAACCTGGGTTGACAACCTCATGAACATTAGTTTGCCATGCACCCACATCACAGAGAAACCAGGTCCAAGATGCTGGATGAACACAGAACAACTCAGCAAGCATCACAAACAGGAACATCCCTAGGGACACAGCCTGTGTAGGAAAAGGGAAGGGAACACGCACAGACATGCTTACACAACACAGGCCCACGCAATGTCACCAGATTACACACTGCCATGAGGGCACTCCACTCCTGTGGAAGGTCCGCTGTGCCAAACCTTGTCTGTGCACGTCCCAAACATGTCAGCAGAACACTCCGTCAGTGAGTCAACAACCACAACACACAGAAGGCTCTGCTCACATCAGCCTGGGTACGGGAGTGTTACTGCATGTCCAGTGGAGCTGGGCACACAGTCAGGGAAATCGGAACATTGAACAGTGGTAAGCCCACCAGATGTGCATCAGTGTAAGACAAAGATGTTCATTTACAAATGCAAAAAGGACATCCCTGTGTCAAATGCTGAACATTACACCCTCAGACTGTAGCAAAGGATGCCATAGATCCAGACTACAACAGGACACATATCCCATGGACCACATGGAGTCCATCACTGCAACACTTCTTCGTCCTGATGTGAACACTATTACAACTGCAAATCCAGGATGCTACTCATCCACATCATGTACATCAAAAGAAAATCCAAAAGTAAACAAAAAGGGGCTTTATTCAGCAAATGTCAGGGTAAACACAGAAGTCCAAAAGAAACTAAGGCCAATGGCCAGTCCAAAATCACAGTACCAACGTGGTGAGAAGTGACAACTGGTCACACATTGCTTGCCTGCACTGGTACGGTTGGGGGACATCCCCTTGGAGGGGCATACAAGGGGCAGGCCAGGCACCGCAGGGACAGGATCAGGGGATGGCAGAGTGAGGCAGTGAAGGGGTGGTGGGTGCAGGAGTGTCACCGGCAACTGCAGTGGAGGTGTCTGACTCAGGGGGGCCGGCACCACTGTGGTACACAAGTCAGTTGGTGTGGGTGCTGCAACCACTGCAGTGGGCTGGACTGATGTAGTGGACTGGGTACCCACTGCAGTGCCCGAGTCAGACGTGGTGGTTGTGGACTCCACTGCAGTGCATGACTCCAAGGGAGTGGAAGGGTGGGCAGATGAGGTGGGCAGGACAGAGGGGGGACCCGGTCCCCACAACAGTGCCACTAACAGGCAGAGCGTCTGGGTTGGGGGTGGAAGAGCAAGTGGCAGGGGGAGGGCCTAAGCAGTCTGGGGATGCGGTATCGGTGTGTGGGGGAACCTGGGGCAGGGTGTGGCGGAGGGAACCTGTGCAGTGGTGGCCTGGGGGATGGAGGAGAGAGACTGGGCGCTGGAGCTGCATGGTGGTGGTGGTGGGGTCTTGCTCTTCCTGCTCCGGGGGACTTCCTAATGGGCTCCTGTGTCTGCCTGCGCCTGGGGGAGGGTGTCCGGGGGCGAGGGGCACTCCTCTCTGTGTGGGTGGACTTCCTCTTCCCCTGGTATGCTGGATCAGCAGGAATGGAGGGGAAGAGGCCGAGGTCACACAGGAAGATCTGCTGTGTAGGTGGGGTAGCAGGCGAGGCAAGGGAAGGGGTCTTGGAGGGAGAGGATTTGGAGGACTGCGGAGTGAATGTGGATGCCCGTGTGTGTGTGTGTTCCCCATCCCCTGTGTCTGTGGTATCAGTCCCCTGAGGATGCTTGTGTGCAGAGTCTTGCCTTACTCTTGGGTGTGTCTGTGCTGCTCGTGTCTGTGTGTTTGGTTGACTGTGCAGGTGTGCATGTGCTTTGGACAGGTAGGGGGGCAGGAAGTGTGGATGGGGCAGAGGTGGGAGGGGTGAGGGACTGTTGGAGGAGGGACACTGCTGCCGTCAGGGAGGAGTCCATGGACCTATTGCTCCTCTGTAGGGCAGACATACCCGCCGAGATGCCCTCCATGAACGACACCAGCTGTGTCAACAGAGTGGTGTGTGCATGGAGGACACTCAGCATTGCTGTCTGCCCTACATGGAGCTGCCGAAGGAGGTACACAGACTCCTCACTCAGGGCAGCAGGGGACACAGGGGCAGGGGCTGCGGTGCCTGGCACAAAGGAGACACGCTCCCGAGCACGGGAGCCTCCACGGACCTCAGGAATGGGAGCCAATGGGAGGGCGGTGGTGGTGGTGGTGGTGGCGGGGCCAGACAGACTAGCTGGCCTTTGGTGGCTGCTGAGACCCGCCTCCACAAGGGAGTCATCCTCCGAGCTGCTGTGGTCCCCAGCTGAGGTGGATGGTGCTGAGGACTCCTCGGTGTGGCTCCCTCGCCCTCCGTGCCACTGGATCCCTCTGACCACTCGTCCGATGCTGACCCAGTCTGGCTCCGCTGCTCCTCCTGGTCCGTGGAGCTGTCCCCTCCTGTGGCCGTGGATGTATCTGCAAACAATTAGGGAAACAGACAAACATCAGTCACCTGCACTGACCGCACACACCACAGTAAGTACAGCACATTACAGAGCAAGCCCTGGCATCCTTAGTTGAACATTGCCTAAAGTCCTCACACAGATTCGGGGAAGCCAATTGTCAGTCTGATGGTCAACCATGGGACTCACACCCCTCCTGCCCTTGCACCCATCTGTCTGGTGCCTGTCTGATGGTAAGACCCCAGTGTGGACACATGCACCACCTACACAGTTGTTGGACATTGCAGGGAACACAGTGAAGTATGTGAACATGCACGCATCACATCTCTTGCCACTGAGTCAGTGCAGGTGTCCAGATAAAGGAATGGCCAGAGTCTAATTAGAAATGCATGTGATGCATACCAGCACCAGACACCATGATGCACCCATGTCCGGATAGTCAATGCCACAATGGGGTGCATGTTGCACATGTCACTCCCCTGCAGGATCAGTCCCAGGAAGTTTAATGCCATGACACAGGAATGCGTGCAAAGTCATACATTACTGTCTCAAGTCACATGGCCATGGCAGCCAGCCAACAACAGTCTGCACTGTGTCACAATCCGAGGGCATGGGGAATGCAAGTTCTGTGACTGACAAGTGCACATGTCCATCCCCCAAAACCACATCATCTGTACTACTATTTGTCCACGTCATACCAACTGGACATATGGGGGACATGAAACACAATTCTCTGAACATGAGCACCTCACAGTGTGCTGTGAATGAAAATACAGCTGCCTGAAAGTCACAGTCGCAAACACCTGTGTGCACAGTCAAGTGATCAGACACCTATAAGTCACAGAAGTATCGTCTATCATGGTCACATCTCAGATGGCATGCTGAGCCCTAACCGATAAACATACCAGTAGTCCTGACAACGAAGACACAGCACAATGAGACAGAGGCAGACACCTGAGGGTACATTTCACTGATCACAACATGCCAGATGATACACGGGAGTGGGAGTACAGAGTGTATTGTATGCCCTGGAGTAGGCATGACTGTCCAGCTCCACCTGTAAGAGGGATGAGTCCTGGACAGTAGGCAGGTGGCTAAGCATGTGTGACACACTGGTTACACATACTCCTGAGGCCCAAACATTGTTCCCACCAGCAGCATGGGTGTGTGCCAAATTCCCCAGGGACATGTGGTGAGTCAGAGCAGCAAGCGGACCACATAACAAAGTTACACCCAGATCACATGTCAGAACTTAGGCATTGTGTAAGCAATTGACCCACCCATGAATCGCACAACATAGTCACGGGAACAAATGCTGTCCCCCACCTTGAGCAAAGCAAAATGCAATGACACAGTCCCCAAATGACACAATTTCCTGACTATAAGGGCCACACATATGCGTATCAGAGGAGAAGTGGGCATGTCACAAATGAGGGACATGGGTCCTGGACCACATGACTGATGTACTGTGGAAGTTTAACCAGGCCAGAGGAGGGCACATAGCATGTCAGACAAAGTGCACAGTGCAGTCATGGACTCACCCCCTCCTTGCTGCTGTCTGTCCTTCAGCTGCCCATCCAGGTCAGGGAAGACCACCGCCAGGATCCGGAGCATGTGGGGGGCCAGGGTCCGGTGTCCGCCCCTCCTGCGAGGAGGTGACAGCTTCAGCTGGACCCTTGCGATCCTCCGGGTCCAGCTACGAAGGTCCTGCCACCTCTTTTGGCAGTTGTGGATCCTGTGCCTGTAGACCCCCACGGATCTTACTTTCCGGGCGATGGTCAGCCAGATGTCCTGCTTCTGGTGGGCATCAACCTGTGAGGATGACAAAGTGAAAAGGCCATTACTACACATGCAACATATACGTGCATCACACAGTTGGATATACATGTCTCAATCACAGGGGCATATGATGTACACAGGCAGTGCAACAATGGCTATGAACAGTTTGCCAGCAGTCACTACATGGTATCATTGCATGGGAAGTAAACCTAGTTGGAATGCACTGTTACTGCACTGTACCAGTTCAGTGCATGTAACTACACACTTTGGGGTGTGACAACTACTCAGTGGGCATGCTAGCCAGTGGTGTGCACACTGAAAGTCCTGCTAGTCAGACAACATGCACAATTAGTGATGCAGTGGACAGCACACTCACCTGCTCCCCTGGTTTCCCATACAGCTTGCTGTACTGTGGAAGGAGGCTGTCCAGCAGGGCCTGGTTCTCCTCAAGGCTGAAGGCTGGGGCTCTCTCCACAGTACGTGCCATTGCAGGAGCCAGAGGATGCATAAACAGCAGCAGTGTTGGTGGCAGATGTCGTCCTGGAGCATGTAGTGCAGGCAAGTGAGCTCTCAGGGGAACAGCCAGCATTATATGTGTGCTGCAGAGGCAGATACTGTCCCATGTGTCCAAAGTGATAGGTCCAAGTCGTTTGCATCTTCTGAATCTGACCAATCCATGGAATAGCAGCACTAATACACGCCCACAGCATCCTTCAAATCTTCAACTTCATGACACCCATGATTTTGCAACATTGTTGTGGCTGGCCAACTGAATTCACTGCATCAGACTCGTTGGAGCTTCGAAAACGCGTCCGTTGCCATGCCAGGCCCCAGCCAATGTGTGCGCACCGTTCGGTCCATTGCTGTACAACGCGTACCCGGGATACAATGCGTACCCGCTCACATTGAATGCAATGGGCCGGCCGGGCACACCGATCGGTCCATTGCTCTACAACGCGTACCCGGGATACAACGCATACCCGCTCACATTGAATGCAATGGGCCGGCCGGGCACACCGATCGGTCCATTGCTCTACAACGCGTACCCGGGATACAACGCGTACCCGCTCACATTGAATGCAATGGGCCGGCCAGGCACACCGATCGGTCCATTGCTCTACAACACGTACCCGGGATACAATGCCTACCCGCTCACATTGAATGCAATGGGCCGGCCGGGCACACCGATCGGTCCATTGCTGTTCAACGCGTACCCGCTCACATTGAATGCAATGGGCCGGCCGGGCACACCGATCGGTCCATTGCTGTTCAACGCGTACCCGCTCACATTGAATGCAATGGGCCGGCCGGGCACACCGATCGGTCCATTGCTGTTCAACGCGTACCCGCTCACATTGAATGCAATGAGCCGGCCGGGCACACCGATCGGTCGATTGCTCTACAATGCGTACCCGGGATACAACGCCTACCCGCTCACATTGAATGCAATGGGCCGGCCGGGCACACCGATCGGTCCATTGCTCTGCCAACGTACCCGGGATACAACGCGTACCCGCTCACATTGAATGCAATGGGCCGGCCGGGCACACCGATCGGTCCATTGCTGTTCAACGCGTACCCGATCACATTGAGTGCAATGGGCCGGCCGGGCACACCGATCGGTCCATTGCTGTTCAACGCATACCCGCTCACATTGAATGCAATGGGCCGGCCGGGCACACCGATCGGTCCATTGCTGTTCAACGCGTACCCGCTCACATTGAATGCAATGGGCCGGCCGGGCACACTGATCGGTCCATTGCTGTTCAATGCGTACCCGCTCACATTGAATGCAATGGGCCGGCCGGGCACACCGATCGGTCCATTGCTGTTCAACGCATCCCTGTACAAGTCACTGGCATATGTCACCATGCCTGTCACAGGTGAACATATGCCAGCCACATATACTTCCCAGGGAGTGAGGGGCACACCTACAACACCACAGCCTGTCCACACTGTATCCTAAGGCATGTAAGGCTGCATTACCTGTTCCGTGTATGGGGGTCAACATGTTGTTTTTTGGGTGGCACTTGGGGGCAGCCACTCCCAGGCTGTGCACGTGTTCATGGGTGTTGTGCACATGAACACTGTGGTGTGCAACTGTTCATTTGAGGGCATGTGGCATGGTCACATTTCACGGTTGTGTATGTGTATGTCATGTCACATACCCCCTGAGTCCCATGTGGGACGGTATGTACGTCCCAGGGTGACCCATTGCCACAATTGTGATGGCCCTCCACAGTCTGTGTGCATGTTGTGTTTACAATGTCTCTGATTCCATGTGCACAATGGGAGACAGTCTCCACATCCATGTTGTTTGTGCATGGACTTTGATGTTGTGCGTGTGTGTGTCACAGATGTCCATGTCTGTCCTGCCGAGGCAACAGGGACCACTACCTGTGGGGGTCATGGTTGTTTAGCTGTGGTGTATTCATGATGCACCATGTCATGCCAGTGTCCATGTGGCAATACAGGGTCCCTGGGAATCTACCTGTCGATGAGCTGTGATGCCTGGGGCACATCTGTCCTCACATGTCACTGTGGTGTGTGGTTGGAACGTGTCAGCAGTACATGGGTACTGTGACACAGCCTAATGATATCCCATAGCACAACCTGGGACTTGTTGAGGGCTCATGTTGAACTGTGATGTTAGATGTTAGCCATGTAGGTGCCATACATGTCCTTACGGAACGGCACACGCATCATGTACTTGTGTCTCGTAATGATGTATCATGTGATATTGAGTCTGGTCTATGCCACATATGTGGGGTGACTGACAATCTTTCTTTCTTCACCTATGCACTGCAGGGCACCAGCTGTCCATCTGCCATTCTCTGACCTTGCAACAGTGGTTGAACGGGACTGCATCCGACGGTACCGCTTCACCAGGCCACTGATTGAGAAATTGACGGTGCGGTTGGCCCCACATTTGCATCCTGGCCGGACATACCCTACAGCGCTGACCCCCAAGGTGAAGGTGATGGCAGCCCTACACTTCTTTGCCACCGGTACCTTTCAACACACTGTGGCATCTGCTGGTGGGATGTCACAGACCATGTTCAGCCGTGTGCTCCGCGATGTTTTGGAGGCTATGTTGAGATACCTGAACCAGTACATCTATTTCCCTAGACTTCAACAACTCACTGACGTGAAGAGTGACTTCTATGCCCTGGGGAGGATGCCGCATGTCATTGGCTCCATTGATGGGACACATGTGGCGTTGGTACCACCACAGGCCCAAGAGCAGGCATACAGGAACCGCAAACACTACCATTCGGTCAATGCACTGGTGGTATGTCTTGCAGATATGAGCATCTCACATGTGTGTGCCCGTTTCCCCGGTTCTGCACACGATGCCTACGTGATGAGGAGTAGTCGCATCCCGAGGATGATGTCACAGATGCGGAACCAGCGTGCCTGGCTTGTTGGTGTGTACTGACTTTGTACCATTGTGTGTGTTCTGCAATGTAGTGTTCCAACCTCTTTTCCAACTCAGCTAATGTGCAATTGTCTGTATGTAGGTGACTCCGGATACCCCAACATGCCGTGGTTGCTGACGCCCTCAGGAACCCTGTGACACCAGCCCAGATGCGCTACAATGAGGCACATGGTCGGACCAGGAGAGTGATTGAGCGGACATTTGGTCTCCTGAAGAGCCGCTTCCGCTGCCTAGATAAGACAGGAGGGGCCCTCCCATATGCCCCAGCAAAGGTGTGCAAGATTGTCATCGTCTGCTGCATGCTCCACAACCTGGCAGTGCGGAAGGAGTTGCCTCTCATCCTGGATGACGATGACCAACATCCGCCACCTGTGGAGGATCCTGGGCTGGACCACGATGCCAGTGATGATGATGATGATGAGGGTGATGTCCGCACACAGCTCATCACCAACTTCTTCAGCTGAACGTGAGTATCCAGGGATGTTATGTCAATGATGTGAGTTTGCATGATATGTGTTGGTGGTGCTCTGGTGCTGTTTGAGTGTGTCCATGTGCTACTTGACTGGATGCGTGCAGCGATGTGTCCTTACAGGTAGTCTGTACTCCCCAACAGTGTTGACATGCTAACTTGGTTCTGGGAGGGTATCTTGTGACATGTATTGGGCATGAGTATTGCAATTCTGTCCTGTTCTTCAGTGCTTTTGACTGTGTGTCATTTCTGTCCTTCACAGGGTACTTTCAGAGTTGTTTGGTCAACTGTGATCCCCCGACACCGTGAATCAACTTCCAGGGTGGTAGCTGTCGTTTCCCTACAGGTGATGTGCGCCACACCCATGGACTTCCTTTCTTCTACACTTGTTGACTGTGTGCCCACTGCCTGGTGGGATTACCTTGCATCTGTAGTGGTTACAACATGTTGCAAATGTGTAATAAACCTGTGCTTCACTTTGTGATGTGCGTTGTCTGTGGTCACACATCTGACTGACATTTGCTTACTGCACCAGTGGGCTAGTTAACACAGACTGTGAATAGGTGTTGGGTCTGTGCATTGCACCGTATTTCCTGGCAACATCAGTGTAGGCGATGAGTCAGATGGCCCTGGTGTGTATGTGTTGTGTAGCCCTGGTGGTGTGTCTCCCTCATATGTGTCACGTCGCCATGACTCACATGCCGGTGTTGTACTTGCTGTAGCAGTTAGCATGCACAGTGTCATTTCACAGATCATCATCTCCACTTCAGAAACAACGTTGGAATCACAACAGAGGCAAGTATGGTGTATTAGTGAGTTTATTGACATACATGTGTGAGTATAGTGCACAGGATGGTGGGTGCTGTACATTGTGATTGTAATCCAAAGTTCCTAGATGATTTGGAAGTCCTGGTAGCAGAAATGTCCAGAGTAAAGTCCACAGTCATCTGATACATTGGTCCAACTTGAGTTCCCCATGTCATGTGGGAGAGTTGTGTTGCATTCGACAGGGTGAAGAATTTGGGCACAAAGGTGATTTTCCAGAACAGGTGTTGGCTTCCTGGGGGTTGTGCATGGCCATCAGCCTCTCAGTTGTCCTTCCTCGGACGACCCCTCTTCTTTGGGGGGTGACCCTCAAGTGCAGGCTGCTGCGGTGCAGGGGACTCTCCACCAGAGTCATCCTCCCTCCCTGTGGCAGTTGCAGTTGTTGCAGCACCAGATGTTGTGGGCACACAGGGAGGTGTTGACATGTTGGTGCAAATCTGGCGGAGGCATTGCAATATGTCCCTATGCACCGCCGTCTGTTCTTGCACTGTGTCCCACTTGGACTCCATGCGGGACATGTGTAAGTCCAAGCGGGCATGATGGGCAGCCTGCTGCTGTTGAATATCCCTGAGGATCCCCACTACCTGGCTGAACTCTCCGGTGCTAGTCTGGTACGCATCAGCTAAGCGTACCAGTTGTGGGTCATCATGCAGTCCAGACCCCTCTGCAAGCAGCGACCTATGTCTACCACCCCTGGCAACATGTGAAGGACCTGCGGTGGCACGCACAGGTGACCCTGGGCCCCCTTGGGGGTTGTTGCTGGTGTTGTTGTCCGTAGCTCCACGTTGGGCCGGGGTCCGTGTGCTGTTGGTGGTGGTGGTCCTTGGTCTGTCCGTGTCGGCAGGGGTGGTCTGTGTGTTGGCAGTTGTTGGAGGGGTGGGTGCAGGGGGTGCAGCTGGTGGTCCTGCTGGTGCTGCATGATGACTCACTGCGGAGGTGCCAGGTAGGTCTTTGTCATCCGAGGTGGGCAGAGGCTGTTCCACACCAGTGAGCTCAGTGTCCCCCGGAGCCTGGGACAGGGACTGCTCAGCGTCTGCTGCTGTGTCCCCATCATCACCTGTATTTGGAAGAGACACAAAATGTATGTAATGTTTCTACAGGCATCAATGGTTCAAACACCTGACAGTTGTGACTGTACCTCTGGATGCGGGCCTGTACATTGCATTGTCCTAAGTTGTCACAGTCAGCTGTTGATATTGGTGTAGCGCATTGTCCTGACAACATGAAGCATTTCAATGTGAATGTTGAGGTGTGTGCATGGCCAGCATTGGTGGTATTTGGTTGACATCCGGACATCCTTCTCCCTCCAGCCCAGTTATCCCACCATGAAGCATGCCACCCTTGCAGTGGGTGCAGGTTGACTCTCAGGATGTCAGTCAGTGGTGTCCTGCTGTTTGTTGGTGCCCAGTTCCCAGCAGGGCCTTGTGCTCCCCACAGCAGTACCCAGTGTCAGCCATCTTGTCAGTTGTTTTCCACTCCCTGTGATGTGAGCATGGTTCAGAGTGGTGTTGATGGGCCAATTGTGAGGGTGAGCAATATCTGTGACTACCACTCCCATCATGCTATTGCCTGCACCCCCCTTCCCAGCATGCCCATACTTCCTTCCTTTTGAGTGGACTTCACTGTGTATGGGTGTGACAGCAATGGCAAGATGGCTGACAGTGGTGTCCTGCTCTTGGTTGGTGGCCAGTTCCCAGCATGGCCTTGTGCTCCCCACAACAGAGCACCGGTGTCAGACATCTTTGATGGGGCTTTCCACTCTCTGTGAGGTGTGCATGCTTCAGTGTGAGCTTGCTGGGCCATGTGGTTTGGGGATGTTGAGCTGTGACTACCACTCCCATCATGCTATTGCCTCCACTCCCCTTCCCAGCATGCCCATACTTCCTTCCTTTTGAGTGTACTTCACTGTGTGTGGGTGTGACAGCAATGGCAAGATGGCTGACAGTGGTGTCCTGCTGTTGGTTGGTGGCCAGTTCCCAGCATGGCCTTGTGCTCCCCACAACAGAGCACCGGTGTCAGACATCTTTGATGGGGCTTTCCACTCTCTGTGAGGTGTGCATGCTTCAGTGTGAGCTTGCTGGGCCATGTGGTTTGGGGATGTTGAGCTGTGACTACCACTCCCATCATGCTATTGCCTCCACCCCCTTCCCAGCATGCCCATACTTCCTTCCTTTTGAGTGTACTTCACTGTGTGTGGGTGTGACAGCAATGGCAAGATGGCTGACAGTGGTGTCCTGCTGTTGGTTGGTGGCCAGTTCCCAGCAGGGCCTTGTGCTCCCCACAACCGAGCACCGGTGTCAGACATCTTTGATGGGGCTTTCCACTCTCTGTGAGGTATGCATGCTTCAGTGTGAGCTTGCTGGGCCATGTGGTTTGGGGATGTTGAGCTGTGACTACCACTCCCATCATGCTATTGCCTCCACCCCCTTCCCAGCATGCCCCTACTTCCTTCCTTTTGAGTGTACTTCACTGTGTGTGGGTGTGACAGCAATGGCAAGATGGCTGACAGTGGTGTCCTGCTGTTGGTTGGTGGCCAGTTCCCAGCATGGCCTTGTGCTCCCCACAACAGAGCACCGGTGTCAGACATCTTTGATGGGGCTTTCCACTCTCTGTGAGGTGTGCATGCTTCAGTGTGAGCTTGCTGGGCCATGTGGTTTGGGGATGTTGAGCTGTGACTACCACTCCCATCATGCTATTGCCTCCACCCCCTTCCCAGCATGCCCATACTTCCTTCCTTTTGAGTGTACTTCACTGTGTGTGGGTGTGACAGCAATGGCAAGATGGCTGACAGTGGTGTCCTGCTGTTGGTTGGTGGCCAGTTCCCAGCAGGGCCTTGTGCTCCCCACAACAGAGCACCGGTGTCAGACATCTTTGATGGGGCTTTCCACTCTCTGTGAGGTGTGCATGCTTCAGTGTGAGCTTGCTGGGCCATGTGGTTTGGGGATGTTGAGCTGTGACTACCACTCCCATCATGCTATTGCCTCCACCCCCTTCCCAGCATGCCCCTACTTCCTTCCTTTTGAGTGTACTTCACTGTGTGTGGGTGTGACAGCAATGGCAAGGTGGCTGACAGTGGTGTCCTGCTGTTTGTTGGTGCCCAGTTCCCAGCAGGGCCTTGTGCTCCCCACAGCAGTACCCAGTGTCAGCCATCTTGTCAGTTGTTTTCCACTCCCTGTGATGTGAGCATGGTTCAGAGTGGTGTTGATGGGCCAATTGTGAGGGTGAGCAATGTCTGTGACTACCACTCCCATCATGCTATTGCCTCCACCCCCTTCCCAGCTTGCCCATACTTCCTTCCTTCTGACTCTGCTTCCCTGCGGGGTAGTGTGCCTGTACTGAATGGATGGCTGACAGTGTTGTCCTGGCGTTTGTTTGGCTACAAGTCCCATGTGTGTCACTGTGCTTCCCACAGCATGACCCAGGGTGGTGGTTCTTTGTGGAATAATTGATTTTAGTGTGAGGCAATGCCTTTTCCCAGGTGTGTTGTGTGTAGTTTGTGTTAGGGGTGTGTGTGGGAAGAGCTGCTGGTAACTATGGTCATAGTTGTCAGTCCTCCTTCCCACCCAGCCAGATATCCCACCATGGAACGTGCTTCCATTGCAGGGAGTGCAAGTTGTCTTTCAGGATGTCAGTCAGTGGTGTCCTGCTGTTGGTTGGTGCCCAGTTCCCAGCAGGGCCTTGTGCTCCCACAGCAGTAGCCAGTGTCAGCCATCTTGTCAGTTGTTTTTTACTCCCTGTGATGTGAGCATGGTTCAGAGTGGTGTTGATGGGCGTATTGTGAGGGTGGGCAACATCTGTGACTACAACTCCCATGATGCTATTGGCTACACTGACTTGACCAGCATACACAGAATTCCTTCCTTTCTGTGGGATTCCCTGTGTGGTGGTTTTGTAGTGGTGGCTACATATCTGACAGTGTTTGTTGGTTATATTTGTGCCACTGCCTAGCTTTATTTGTTGTAGGGTTTGTACATGTCATGACACAGTTACATATCACTATGAGATGGCATGTATTGTGTTTATCTGACTGACATACACATCTTGGGATGATTCTGTTTTTGTTGCTGTGTATTTGCTAAGGGTGCATGGTTTGACTATCCCCTTGACAGTGATGTGTGTGTATTGTTATAGGATGGCCCGCACCGTCTCCTCCCAGGGCCTGAGTGTAGTATAGTAGTATAGTATAGTGGTTTGGCAGGAGGGCCACTGCCAGTGTGTTGGCTCAAGATGTAATCCTTCTTCAGTAGGTCCCTGACCCTCCTGCACACATCATACCACCTGTTCTGGATGTCTTCCTTTGTGCGCAAACATGGTGATTGTGCGTTCACCCTGTCGACGATCCTCGCCCACATCTTGGTTTTCTGCGACATGGGGGTCTGTTGGACCAGTGTACCAAACAGCTGTGGCTCTACCCTGAGGATCTCATCTACCAGGACTTCCAATTCACTATCTAGGAACTTTGGATTCTTCTTGGGGGGCATGGTGATGGGTGGTGGTGGTGAGTGATGTGTGTTGGTGTGCAAGTCAGGGTGTGTGAGTGTGTTTTTTGCTGGGTGATTGTGAGGGTGCTATTTGTTGAGGTGCTGATGGTGTGTGGCTTGTGTGATGGATGAGCTGTGAGTGTGTGTGTGGTTGCTGTCTGTTGGTGTTCTGTGCTGGCAGGTAATTTGAATTTGCAAAGGATCATGGTAGAGATTTGTGTCCTTTATATGGGTGGAGTTGTGGGTGTGTCTTTGTTCCTGTTTCCCCAGTATTTATTGGCTTTGTAATTGCTTGTTTGGCCTTTTTTTGTGTGTTTTTCCCTTTGTACTTTTTGTGCATGTAGGAGACGTTCTTCTGACCGAGTCGGACCCTGCAGTTGTCTCGTGCGAGCTTCTCCGAGTCGCTCACGCTGTGTTTGTGCTGTTTTATGTGCTGTGTACGCCGTCGGTCGCGGTGTATTGGGTTGCTTCGGCTCGCTGTTTTGTATGCGTGTCGGTCGTACGGCTTGAGCTCCGTGCGACTCGGTCGTGTTTTCCACGCGTTGCATCGTACTTGGCGGGTCGGAGTTCGCGGGTACGTTTAGTTCGGGATTCTTCCTGGTGCGTGTCGGTCGGTTCGATTTGCGTGCTTTTCCGGCCGGATAGCTGTTTTCCGCGCGGTTCGGTCATTCGTATTGTGTTCCGTACGAGTCGGTCGGATTTTGCACGCTTTTCATCGTACTTTGCGGGTCGGGCTGCACCGGTACGTGTCAGTCGGAATAAATTCCGGCTCCGAGTCGGTCGGTACGTTTTCCGGCCCAAATCGGAATCGGCCCCTCAGTGTCCTTTTTCTGCCAAATGGTTCAATAAGGCAATTGTGTCTGTCACACATGCCTCTCGTGTCTTTGATGCCACCAGTAGGTCATCAATGTATTGAACCAAAACCAAATTACCTGGCATGACTAGAGTCTCCAGACATTTTTTCAAGATCTGATAAAAAATTTAGGGGCTTTCTGTTTATCCTTGAGGAACACGGCCCCATGCCAAAACACGGTCTCCGAACCGGAATGCAAACAAATATTGGCTTTCCGGATGGAAAGGAATTGAGAAAAAGGCTTGGCACAAATCAATAACTGTGTACCATTCAGCATCACATGGGATCTGATACAGAATCACGGCCGGATTTGGTACTACTGGACAACAGGGTACTACAATTTTATTAATTTTGTGCAAATCCTGCACTATCCGGTATTTCCCACTGGGCTTTGTGATACCTATGATAGGTGAATTACAAGGACTGCTCATTATTTCTTTTAAAATTCCTTGTTCAATCATTTGGTCAATCACAAGAGCGACTCCTGCAATTACCTCTGGACTCATTTTATAGTGTGGTGTGTTTGGATATATAGCACCATCCTTTACTGTAATCTGAATTGGGTCTATCTTTGTCATTAGGCCAATCTCTTTTCCTGAAAAATCCCACACATCAGATTTCACTGTACTTTTTAATTCTTCAGGCAAACTTTCTTCTGTGAGAAGTGAATACAATTCATCCACTTCTGTTCCTTGCGTCGCTAGCATCATTTTAAACTTAACATCCTCATCGGGTGTCTGAAATGCAATTTCATCTGGTGTACAATAGATGGTGCAGTTCATCTTGCATAACAAATCTCTTCCCAAGAGATTTACTGGGCTTGAGTCACATTCCACAAACCGATGCATGTCTTTGAAGTTACCAATGTGAACTTCAATTGGATTTGTAACAGGTGTTCTAATATGCTTATTTGAGACTCCCACAACTTGGATAGTTTCTCCCGAGAGGGGTAGGTTTGGAATTTCTCCTGCTCTCACAGTAGAACGGGTAGCACCAGTGTCCACTAAAAATGTAATATCATTACCTTCCAACTTTCCGTCAACAAATGGACCCGACTGATCTACCGCCAAGGATGCGCCAAGTGCGCACTCTTCCTCCCCCCTCAGGCACCGTCATTGAGATGAGTCTGAATCACTCCCATTGCACTGCACCCAATACTGTGGAATCACACCTTAATTCTTACCAATCCAGTATTCACATTGTACCGCTGCACTTGAGCATTCACATTATTTGGCATGGGAGCTTGCGGCACCTGCAACTGTTGAGTAACTATCTGCTGCTGCTGCTGTTGATTTACACCCACCTCATTCTGCATCTGTGGAATCAAATTTTGATTTCCCCCATTAATCTTTTTAGCGGATCTACACTCATTCTTCCAATGTCCAAGCTTTTCGCACGCATGACAAGGAAATTTCTTCATAGCTTCTTCTTTATTCATTTTTCCCCTTCTTTTGCCTCCACTGAAATTCTGTCCATTTTGACTCTGACCACCCGCCTGATTACTGGTTTGAGGATGACTATTTGCCTCTTGCTGTTCTGCCACTTTTACCTGTGCCCACATCATTTTCTCTTTTAACTTTTTATGTCTTGATTCAATGTCATCACTACAATATTTTGCATACCTCAAAATTTTGTCTATCGTTTTGCTCTGCCAGCAAATTAAATGCTGTTGAATCATATTACTAATGTCTGGCTTTAATCCGAACACAAAACGATACACGAAATGTCCCATATCTTTGTTTCCAATGTTTTCGAATCCACTATACTGTTTGAATACCTGCAACAATCTTTCATAGTAGGCGTGCACTGACTCTTTTGGTTCCTGGGTAGTCCTGTCAATTTTAACCCAATCTGTTTCCTTTGGGGAAATTTTCCCCTTCAGAAACGTGATTACCTGATTGTACTTTTTCATCAACTCCTCCGATGGTGCACCTGTTTTGGCGTCTCTAGGATATTCATCCTTTGGCCAATCAACAGTGATCTTACACTCTGTCCACAAGTCTGCCGGAACAACAATTTCAAACAACCCATCTAAATCTTTTAACAAAACCTTCGAGACCTTCACAAACCTTTCTACCTGTTTGTACCATTCTACGGGTTTCTCTCTTAATCTGGGGAAATCATTCGTAAATGATAATATATCCTGCCTTGACCACAGAACATGAACATATCCACCACCTGGTACTTCTCTCATCGGACACGCCCTTTCAACCTGTTCTGTTTCCTTTAACGGGAACATAAACACTCCTTTACTAGCTGCTTTTTCCTTCTTTCTTACCCATCTATTTCTCCATCGATCTACATGTCCCCATTTTTTCAAAATATTCATCAACTCTTTTACCTGTAACCTTTTTCCAGACGCATTCAAACTCTCCAGATCTTTTTCAGTAAGTGCCAATCTGCACGATTTCGGTAACACCTTTGACTTTTCTATGTCTATTCCATACTCACTAGCAGCTTCAGATATTTTCTCATGAAGATTCTTCGCTCTCCAAGTAATGCTTTTACACAAGAACAACAATTCATCATCTCGATAAGTCCCTAATCTGTCTGGACTGATCATACCAATAATCATTTCTTCCAAATCTACCTTCAATTGGCTCACATTTATACTCTGTGTTTGTTTTTCTTTCTTCTCCCTTTCCTTTATCCAATCATTCAAATCTTCCGATGAAGGACCTGCTGAACTCCCTGTCATTGGAGTGACATTTATCCCTATTCTTCTTGGACTCATTTGTGTATCTCTTTTAGGGGTTTCTGTTATCATTTCACAAACTGGAAGATCTAATAGTGTAACATTCGTGTCAGCCTGTCTTTTCTCATTGATTATCGTCTCCAATCCGCTTCTGACATTACCCATTGGTACTGCTAATGTATGTACTTTAGGTGTATTTGGGTTTTCTCCAAACAAAGGAACTACAGGACCTATTGTAACTGGTACCGTCAATGCCTCTGCATTTAAACTTAACTGATTTATTTTCTGAATCTGCTCTACATTGTCTTGTTTAGCATCTCAAACTCTTTTTCTCTCATTATCCTAGCCATGTCCGCAATCTGTGGGATCAATGGATTTCCCATAAAGGGTGCATTCTGAGTCACTTCAACTGAATTTTCTCGATATGGCGGGAGTCTTTTGGTCATAATATCCTCTAATAACTCATCATCAGAATAATTTACACCATCTCTTGCACTTGAGGTTTCTATATTTTTCTTTTTCTCTTTACATTTGCCTCCTGTCTGCTCATCAACTGTTAAAACCGGATATAATCCTTCCGTTACCACAGCTATCCTCCATCTGTTCAGTTTTTCTTCTCTATTCTCAAAAGGATATCTGCACATCATAGTCCTATGACCTCTGTTACCAATTCTATATTTTTTTCTCTCAAATGCATCAACTTCCCATTCCTCCAAGGCTTCATACTGTGTGAATCTAGGGTTTGGTTCTAATGAATTCATTCGATCTCTCAGATTCTGCAATATCCTTACATTGAATGTACCATACTGAGGAAAAGCTAGAACACCATCATCCTTTGTATACTCCACCCAATTTTCCAACCATACACACGTATGATATCCTCGCTCTAACATCATAAACGAAGCAGGCGTCTTTGGAGGTGGAATCGGAATTCCCTCTCTAGTCACAATTGGTTTGTCCTTTTTAAAGAAATTCTTTATTTTCTGCATCAACTTCATTTTCTGACTCTTTCCGCTAATGGGTCTTATCATAGAAAAATAACGACAACCCTTCCGTATTTCTCTTATTCAATTGGTAAACTTTCGTCCAATACTAGTGCGACTCACACCAACCAACCAATCACAGTACCGCTACATAGGCAAAATTTAAACCAATACTAGCGCGACTCACACCAACCAAACAATCACAGCTCAGTACACGCCCGCTGCCTGACAATGCCAGCACGGCTTTTTCTGACGTCAGTATTACTCCTTCTACTGACCCTCCCTTTACAAAATAATACGGCAATATTTTTCTAAGCACTCTTAATCAAAAATTCGATTAGTAAAAACATAAAACAATGCTACCTGTCTGTTTCACAAAATAAAGAGATAGTTTTTCACTTTTTCAAGAGGTTTACTCACTACGAGTCCTAATAACGACAAGAGCTATTTTACTCTTCAAACAAGTTCCGGGTGGACCTATTACTTCTCTAGGGATAAGGCCAAGATTTCACAAGAGGACTTTTTGGCGTAAAAAGGGATCTTGTTATTCTCCTGGGGATAAGGCTAGAGTTTCGGAAGTGGACCCATCGCTATTTCAGTTGCTCCACTTATATACGAAATTTCCATAATATAACACCTACAGCCCTCCGTAGCTTTTAGGTATTATTTCAACAGACAAAGTACTTCTGCAGTGTGGCTTCATTACCACGCTCTTCTTCTGCCTACTCCAGGCTAAATTCCATTCCCGGTATTTCCTCAGGTATCTCCGTACCTGAACTTCTAGACAACATAGAACATGATACTAACTTTCCATGTTAAGAACATACAATCAATAATCAATAATCATTACCAAACTAATCAATAATTAAACCGTCCTCTGCTACCAAGAAACTGATCCAGCGAAGCTCCAATATCTATCAGGGATCAATACTCTTTTCATCATAATACAATGGCCCATACACATTCACCCAGAATCCCTGATGCGCTGGTGTCAATTTATTTGTACGATCAATTCTTTCTTTTCATAGATTAATTCATGGTACCACAATCGAACCTTTTACATCAACTTTCCTTCTACTTGGTCGATGGACCAATTAGTTGAATAGTTGATAGCAATGATTAACTTTTAACTTACCAACCATTTAATTAATTAAAATGATCACAGACTCTCGGTGAAATCAATAATGAATTTTTATCTCAAGTAATAAAGGATTATGCTCAACTGCATTTGGTCACAAAATACAAACACTGAATCTCAAGAAAAGAGAAATTTTACATATGCAAATTAAATGAAATACAGACTCATCCAAGCAGCAATGACTTTATGCAATGAAGGAGTGGATAGGATGAGAGACAAAAGTTTCAGCAAAAATATGTGCGAAACATCATATACCTAACGGAGGGGATAGATGAAGAGACAATAGTATCATCTAATAATACATATCATTGACGGAGTGGATAGGTGGAGAGACAAAAGTTTCAGAGACAAAATTAATCCATAAAATAAATTCTGAGAACAAGTTTAACTAAATACAAACCTATTGGTCTGTAGGAAAAACCAACTCCTCGGCCTAGGAGATGGTGGGGGTTCCCCGAAATAGGATCAGGGAACAAAGGATAAGAAGAAAACAGGATCGGGACAGGTCAGGAACAGTTAGGCCTCTCTGCAAACCGACGGACAGCGACGCATCTCCTCTCTTTCTCTCCTGCCAGCCTAAGCTACTAACCACACCCCTAAAGGCACCCCAATTATACCCTAAAACTAACATGTCCGTCCCACAATTGTTGCAAACATTATTAAATCTTGCAAAGGGATTGGTGGGCTTGGGAGGTGGCGTTGTCACACCACTGTGACTTCACCTTTATTTCAACTACTTCTTTGTTTACCATTCATTCCCAGTGTATGGTTCTCAGCTTGTTCTCACTTTATTACATGTGATGCAAAATTTAACATTTTTCATTCATTTTTTAACATCATCCGCAGTCTGTCTCTCCGGTCCCACGCCTGGGCACTTGTTTTGGCAGTCGTTCGACACTCTGGCCTTCACCCTTCTCATGTCATCAGCGGTGCACTGCGTGTCTGTCTTGCTTCTGACAGAGCAAACTCACTCCTCGTGCTTTCCCCCTCCCACTTCAGCCAAGTTTAGAAAATGGCTGCTTCATCTAGCACACTAAAGTAAATGAAAACGAACATATATTAATTATATGATAATGAAACCTTCACTGTTTACCACCCACCTTGCACTATTCCCCATTAATGTTACCTAGCATAAGCTTTTGTGCAAAAGCGGCATTATTTATTAGTTCAAAATAGAATGCAACATGCAAATTACTGAAGCATATGCAGCCTATTTATCCAAAGCTTCTCGTTTTTCTCAAATCACAATGTTATTACAATATTATTTTGTTTACGTGTTAGTACAGACATGCACAAAGCAATTTCCCTTATGTTCATGTTGGGTGTACATTAGTTTTTCAACAACTACATACTGTTAGTAAGTATTATGGGGGTATCAATTCGAGCAGGTTTCATTTTTGCGCAACCCTGGTCCATCAATAGGAAAGAAATAAAGCTGTTCCCGTGAGGTGAATAAGAGGTCGCAAAAACCTGTTTTCACAGAGCTTTAGATACGCTGTTGTAATAATCCACAATATTGATGTCAAAAAGGCAAACCCAGGTTAGAAGAAATAAAAGGTCATTGAAATAACATATCAAAAGGGATATGCCTTCACCAGAGACAGTAGACTAATAGTGGACCAGTAGGAATAAGATTCACCAATTGCAGCAACCAAGTTCGAAAATTGCAGGCATGGAGAAGGTCTCAGATGAAATAAGAAGCCATAATGTACAAGTAGCAAAGGCTAATGTCCAAAATAAAACAGTAACGCGAGCGACGCAGTTTAAAATGGCGGCCGCTCGCGTTTATGAGGAGAAATCACCGCTGCGGCACACGGTTCTCAAAATGCACCCTCATGGTGCGGAAACGGCAGAAGTGCTTACCGCCGCTATTCATCCGTTGTACTCCGCACTCGTATACGGAGAGGCGGCATGAGGAAGGCTACAAAATCGAAAAAGGCTCCGCGCCCTCGACGGAGCTAACGGGAAAGGCGCCATCTTGATTCTGCGTTGAAGCCACACCCCCGCTATAGACAACCTGCATCCACAATTTAGTAGTAATACTAATATAGTACTGATTTTGACGTATCACCGCAACCCACATGTTGTTACTTACTGATACACCTATCACTGTCTCCACATGGTATAAAGTGAAACCCGTCTGCATTATCTCATGTACAATATTTACATGCATTAAATAATCCACAAATTGTGAATAACAAAATATAGAATAACCTACAGTATATTAATATTTTCTGCTATATCAGACTGTTTTTAACAAAGGATCATCTCCTTTGGCGCATTCTATTTTGGACGCAAAATTAAATGCTACAATAATTAAGACTTCCTTTCCTCAACTTTTTATGCATCAACTTTAGAAGGTGAAAGATCAGGCCGAGCTCTGAAAAATATTACCAAAACACCCAAGAGAACTCATGTGACACTTGCTCTAAAAGGTGCTCTTTTACATCCTGTAAAGGTGTATGGTAACTTGTAATCATTGGGCACTATTTGACCAGATGACATCTTACTATCAAATTGTATGATCTCAAACTTTGTGTATTATTCTCATTTAGTGTTTAATACGAGCATTAAGAAGCCCTTTAACATCTGCTAAGGATATCACAGTTAACTTGTTTATGTTGATTGACAGTTCACGTCGCCATCAGGGGACCGCACTGACAATGACAAATACAATGGCCTTCCGGGAAAAGTTTATTGATTCTACGGCAGTCAGCTGAAAGGATATAAAGAGAATTAAATACAATGAGTGAAAAGGGAAAATCTCTGTGGTATATGTCGATCAAAATACTAAAAGTGTCTTATTGACACAAGACTGATATGACACAAAAGACATCCTTATTCATTTTTAATGATGAAGCCTCACCTACGGTACCAATGTTTTTATGTATAAATTCATAAAAATACCCACAAGACAGAACATTGAATAAAATGAAAGAATTATGAGGGAAAACATTTCCTGAGATTACATTTTCTGATTACATGCTCATGTTTACAATATAAGAAACAATTATTATAGCTTACTATTATTCTTCTTAACATTACAGATGTTGAAATGTGTGATGTATTCCATGTAGCTTGATAATGACTTTAATTTGCAATTCAGCACTCAGAGATATTCTTTCTCTACTTTGTGTGGGAAAAGTGGAGTGTTTTTTGTATTACCTCTACAAAAGCATCTTATTTTCTGTAATACCACTTCGAATACATAATACCTACTCCACCACTTTATCAGTTAGTTTAACAATAAGGGATTTGTCATTCATAAATTCCTTCTAAGCTGAGATTTCATTAGAACTTATGTTTGAATTTCGAAAGTGAGATTTACATTTCTTCTGTTTAAAAGAGATTATAATATATAATTACATGACACTCTTCCTAAAAAGATTTGTTCTGGAGATCTACTGCCAGCATCTACTAGGAAAAGGATTAATAAATCAATGATGTGATAGTTAAATAATTTGAAAAAATGAAACCCATAAGAGAATTGAAAATGTTTTCCGATTTTCATTCGATTGAACTGTAATCAATCCGGAGCAGTGATTAAAGGACCTGTAAATCTGGATTCCAAAATTGGCAAGAGGTTTTGATTAAGCAGTTTGCAACTTGCTCAACCAACAGTGTGATTTATGTGATTATGTGCATTGTGCAAAATTGTGTGTTGGCCAAACATCAAGGTCATTAAGGACACCCATTTCAGATCGTAAGGACTCGAGTGTGAATGCTGGTAGAACCACAAGTGGGATTTCAAAGACTGTCAGTTACTCCATGTGAATTCCCATGCATGTTCCTGTCAATGAAGTGATAAAGATACCACCACAAGGGTGTGTTCAAGGGTGTTACATTAGCAAGAATGAGGGCGGAACACATTTTTAGAGACTCGTGAACTGGTAGCAGCGACAATTATATGGAACTTCCTTCCAGTTCATCTCAGAAAGACTGTGGGGCATATTCTCAAGGACTCCCACCCCCAGTCTGCATTGCTGCTTTGCAGTTGTTGGCGAGTTTCAGCTTGGTTTTGCGCTTCACATCATTCCAGCACCTCTTGACCTCTTCCATTGTCCTCCTCAGCACTCCGACTGCATTCACCTTGTCCACGATGGACTGCCATATTCCATTTTTTGTTGCCAATGACACAGTGGAGGTGACGAACAGTTGTTGATGGTGTTCTGTCACCTCCGTAATCAGGATCCTGTTTTCCTGCGGACTGAACCGCGTCTTCCTCTTCTTCTTCTTCTTCTCCTTGCCCTTCCCTGACCCCGAGGTCCCAGGCTGGTCCTCCGTGGGGCTTGTGGGGTTCCGGTTGTCCTCTGTGCTTGCTCCGGCTACCTCCATGGTGCTTCGCAGTTGTTTGTGTTTTATTTGTATTTCATTTTTGCCGCTTTTATAGTAATTTTTCCCGCCTTACTTGTGGGACTTGCGGGCCTGGCGCTGCTTTTCGCTGGATTTTTATCGCAGTTGGGTCCATCCCAACTTTTTTCACGTTCGGGTTTCCTTTTTTATCGCCGTCGCGGTAGTTGTATCGCGGACATTTGAGGTGTTATCGGGAAACTATCGCATGTTACCGCCGTGTTGAGAATACGACGTTGACACAGAGTTATTTTCCCGAGATAGACTGCGATATGAAAAATTGCGTTAGCCTATTTTGGCGATGTTTATCACTTGTTCTTGAGAATATCCCCCTGAATCTTTCCTCTCCTTTAGATAGCAACTCAGAAGACATCTATTTAAACAATTCTCTTTCCAATCCTCGTTTCTCTCAAAAATATCATCCAAAGAATGCTTCTTACTGCCATAAGTGCCTTTTTTCCTCCTGCCTTATTGCGGTGTTTCCCTTCGCTTGGTTTGTGTGTCAAAATAAATGGCCCTCAAACCTCTTTTCTGACCATGCTGTGCTTTATGAATTTCGAAATAAAAATAGATAAATAAAATATGTAAGTATAACAAATTTTGTAGAACAATATCAGCAGGAACCTACAATAAATCAATCAATAATTATGTCTGTTTTCCTTAAATAGTAGACTGATATATGCTTTCCTTAGATATTAGATGTAGCTTTGCAAGTTAATAGTGTGCCTTTGGCATCCTGAATATAGAGTTAGTATTTTCCAGTAAACCTACAGTTCAGCATAACGTTAACTTGTCTTCTTTGGTACTTGCTTAGAGATTGTCAGCATATGGCTGGGTCCAAACTGAGGTGACATGATGTGCAAAACAACCATGGACTTGGAAGTTGCCAGAGTGATTACCAGTGGCTTAGAATAATGCAAGCATTCCATCCATCCCTTTTTTGTATACTTTAGTGAGTCGCACTATGTGGGATGTGTATGCCCAGACATGGGTCCGGTGCACATTGTGTCACTGGAACCAAGCTATACCTGGCTGTTGCGCCCTGAATAGAGCGAAACTGATCCTGGGTTGCTTGCATTCTGGTTCAGGAAGGACCTAGCCTGGCAGTTCGGGCTGGACTGTTCCCATTGGAGCAGGGTCAAGACTGATTTGCATATGGCTGGGTCCGAACTGAGGTGGCATGGTGTGCAAAATAACGATGGTTTGGGATGCGTCCCGAGTTATTGCCAGTGGCAGGGATTCATTTAAGCATTACATCCATAACTTTTTTGTACACTTTAGTGTAAAGAAACTTAATGAAGAGGTCATGGGCCATTCTCACCCCAATCAGCCTCGCTTGAGGACTGTGTCTTGTATACTTCTACCCGAACATGAGTTCTAATCACTAACAGCACATGGACATTCACACATTTGCATCAGGCATCTATAGGTCTTATTTAGAGTTTGGCTATGGGTTATTCTCTCGTAATTGTGATGGATATCCAAAGCCTTATTTTAAGTAGCATAGGATAGAATGCACTTGTAATAGGGCAGAAGGGATATCCATCATGTTTATGACAGAGTAACCGGTCTTCAAAACTCTAACTCAGGCCCTTAATACAGTGCTTAATTTGTAAAGAAATAAGTGCCAGGGCCCATGTCAGGGGGCCACTGCATCTTGCACCACCCATTGCCCCCACAAGTGCTGCCAACCACAGTATCAACACAACTAACCATCACACTCCTATAAGTGTGACAATTGAGACATAACATACATTAAAAATTACTAATACCTGCTGCCCAAGCTATTCTTATAGCTTTGTGTGGCAGGTATTAGTCATTTTAATGCACATTGAGTTATCAAACAACTATTGCTGTGCTCATTACAAAAAGAGACAAACAGCATCAACATGTGGCAGGCTGTCATAAATGCAGCAATAAAGGGCCAGTGCCGAGCACCAGAAATCTCCGCCTCAAATTAAGCACTGCCTTAGTGTCAGATGAACTTCACAGTAAAACTACGCTTGTGTTATTCCTATTACAGAAACGGCCTCTGAACCTTTATGTAATGTCAATATGCATAACATATTAAACCCATGGAAAATATGGTTTTAGATACGGTGCACAATGTTTAGTAGGGATTCTCATCAAAATGTTAAATATTATGCAAATGTCACATCTAAGCTCGAAAGGTGCAAAGGTACAAATACAATTCATACAAGCACATTCCATTTAAGTGAAGGATTTCTTACTTGTCTGAGCCTTTTCTGTATTTTTCAAAGGCTGACTGCTATAAACACTTGCAGATAAAAATAAATCCCATCAGAATTTCAGTTTTTCAAACAGAATTCAGAACATCTACTTTCAAAACCATGTTCTTCACTCACTAATGACTGCACAACAACTTCTGGCGACAAGCTGATTGCCTCACCTGGAGCGCAGTCATTTTCCCGCGCCTTGGAGCTTAATACAACAAATGCCTATGTGGTGCTTTGGTTCATAACGTATTCATTGCAATCAGGATACTGCGCGTAAATGGCATGGGAAGGGAAGTCTTCATTAATCATAGTGCCAGTTGCAGTTATTGCTCTGACACCCCAGGCTTACTTAAGCCTGGGATGTCATCAGGCTCACATTGACTTTTTGCCACAGATAATTGTGCTGTGATTATACAGCAGCAATCCATCATCACTTAAACCACTACCCGGTTGCACATGTTCCTTTTTTATTCTTCTTTACTAAACTATTCTAAGCCACTGGTAATCAAGGAACAGATTCCTTTTTGTCGAGATGCCAATGTGACCATAAAGAGTTACTCCTGCAGGGGGTATCCCATATATTCCTTGCCAGGTTGAGTGACATGCATAATAATAATACAAATAGTAAAGATTGTCAAAAACCTAAATATTATATTGCTTTTTTTTTTTAACTCAAACACGCTTAAATTAATTTTTAATAGAGAAATGTACAACAATTAAATAACTCAGCACCTATTTATAAGCTGGTGGAGTTGGGAAGAGGCAAGATGGCGGCTGATCCTTCAGCCGAGTGAGCGCTCGTAACCTGACCCCCTTGAACCCCTGATGCGAGACTGTGGGTCGGTACGCGGAGTAGAGGAAAACAGTAGATGATTAATTAAAAATACCTGGGAGTGCTGAGGAATGCTGTGGAGCCTATTTGCTTTCCAACGTCTTGGTGCGGACATCTCACTGGTGCTTCACTGGCTCGATTCTCGGAGCTGGCGCCCGACTCGTGGAGCTTTGTGGCGTGTGTCGGTGGGACGAACTGGAGTATCGATCGAGACGGGATGCCGCCGAAAAACGCTAGGGGTGGGAAGACTCGCGGTGCAGGAGGAAACGCTGCGTCGAGCAAGCCCCCGGAAAACACCCAAAACACACAACGAGGTGGAGCGGCTGTAGAGAGCCATACTGACAGCCCGGCTAGCAACATCAACTACGGGAAGAGAGTGACACCTGCAATCTTCATGACTGCTAGGAGGGCAAAACGCAGAACCCCGGGCAGGGCACAATTGAGGAAATCTCTATTGCGGAAATATCTGAAGAGGTGAGCATGGGAGATGGAGGGGCTACGGGACTTTCTATGCTGAGCACAGAGCTAGGGAGAGAGAGTGTTTTAGAACCTCACGACAGCCCTGTTCTGAAAAAGCAGATTTTAAAGCCTGATGTGAGGAGTGAGGGTTTGCCAGCCTTGGTCCCTTCAGGCCCCATAACTGATATTAGGCAAAGAGCAGAGCTCTCGCACTCACCGGGTGACAGGTTGATACTTTTAAATAATATAGGTGGCTTAAATGATGGTGTAAATTCGTTGGAGACAGACGCAGAGGGTCCCTTCTTCTCACTGTCAGACCAATCCAATTCTTCAGGTGATGAATCATTACAGATATCCGACGACCTACTCGGCTCAATAAATAGACGATGGAGCGAAACCAGTAGTATATGCCAGGAGGACAAGACTACTGGGAAAGATAATATGATGTCCAGCTCTGGGACTGTGCGAAAAAAAAACAATAACTGCCGCATCTTTTAAATCACAGCGGGCTGCTCCGGGACAACCCTCAAAAGAGAAATCCGGAAATGGACCCAATAATAGGCAGTTGCTAGGGGGTCAAGACCAAGATAACTCATCAGAACGCTCAGGGGACATCTCGCTCACAGTCATATATGAAACAATGATGGCGCATAGAGAGGAAAGCCGAGCAGAAAGTAAAAAAACCCAAGGCGCATGCAGGAAATTGCAGAATTCAATCCGGCGGGTGGCCAAATCCTGCTCAGAGATAGCGGAAAGGATATCTGAGGCCGAGAACCGAATTTCTACTCTTGAAGATGAGATTGCTGCGCAAAAACAATCACTGAGGCGCTGACAACACAGAGGGATGATATGTCCTGGAAGATTGAGGACATGGAAAATCGCCTTCGGCGGAATAACCTAAGAATTCTCGGTGTACCAGAGGGAGTTGAAGGCTCAGATCCTCGGAAGTTTGTTGTGAAACTTTTTACAGAGGCCTTCCCAGAATTGGCTCAATGGGCATGAGACACCGAGATACAGCGAGCCCACCGATTTCCTTTTCAAGTGAAACAGAACCAATCGAATGCAAGGCCCAGAGCTATATTGATATGTTTATCCCATTTTTTGTCTAGACAGGTTTTGTATGATTTAGCCAGGCCAGATAGACAGAGAAAAGCAGCTGTCGTAGAGTTTTTGTTCGCCCTGATTTTTGCCATGCTACTGTAGAAAAAAGGTGGCAGTTACGACAACTAATTAACCCTTTTCAGGGTAAGGGCGCACAAGCATTTCTTTTAAGCCCAGCCAAATTGAAAATAGTATATAAAGGAAAAACGAGCTTTTTTACGTCTGAGGTAAAGGCAAAAGAATATCTCCAAGTGATTAAGTTATAGGAAGGATGACATATAAGTTTGGAAATTATAGTTAAAATTCCTATTCTTGTAGATTTATGCTGACCCGCAAGCTAGAAATTTTTTAAGGATATTCGCTTACAGTTAATTTTTCTTTTTTTTTTCTTCTTCTTTCTTTAGTATTTACCTTGTTTTATACACATGAGTTAGGGGTACGTTACTATCGGGGGGACACGGGGGTTAGGGGTGGGTACGAGGCTCTCCATCACTGTAGACCGCTGGGTCTACCAGCCTCCTTGTTGGGGAAGGTAGTGGGGGGGACCTTCTTTGGTAGAGGAGGTAGCGCAGGGAGGAGGGGGGCTGTCGGTGTGGGGAGGAGGGAGGCTACCAAGGGTGGTGGGTCCAAGAGGGGTAAAACTATAAAAAAGCCAGTAGCTATTACAAGACTTATAAAAGGGAGGGAGATGAATTTAAGAGAGAGAGGCAGCGATGTTTACTCTTCAAAACCAGGGTAAAGTGGCATTTTTGACTATATGTACATTTAATGTGCGAGGACTTAACGAAAGGGGGAAACGCCAAAGAGTGGCTCGAGAAATCAAGAATATAGCCCCTGATGTAGTATGTCTCCAAGAGACGCATGTCCCATGGAGTAAACATAATGTACTAAAGGAGCTAGGGTATGAGCTTCTGGTATGTACCTCTCAAGGCACTACTGTGTTGCCATTCTTGCTAAAAAGAACTTATTAAAAGTAGCGAGAAGCTCAGCTGATAAGTATGGGCGCTGGGCCATGATCGAGTGTATTATAGCTAATGAGAAATGCACAATATGCTCAATATATGGCTCTAACTATGATGAAACCCAGGTTATTGAACACTTGAATATAGAATTAGCCACGTGGGCAACTCCTCTGATACTTACGGGGGATTTTAACATTCAATTGGGGGAAGTGACTTATGGACGGGGTGAAGGAAAATATTTTGGCAGGAAACCCAAGGTATACAAAGCTCTTCAGCAACTTCTCCATGAACATGGTTTAGTCGATGTATGGTCCAGGCTAAAACATCCAGTGCCAGGATACACGCATTATTCCTATTCCCATCAAAAGCTAGCCAGACTAGATTATTTTTTTGTAACCAAAACTCACCTTAATAATGCATACATACAGATCTTCCCCCGAATAACCTCGGATCATAACCCAGTTCTATTGAAACTTACAATGTATGGCTTGGTACGGCCCAGAAATGCATTCTCCTTTGATAGGAAACTATTATTAAATGAAGAATTTATTAACCATATACGGAAGTGGCTGACACAATTTTTGGCTATAAATCGTAACTCCACTAAGTATGTTATAGTCTGGGATGCTATGAAAGCAGGGCTCAGGGGAGAGATACTCAGCTTTGGATTGCACGTGCAGAAACAACTTAGACCGCATCAAATGGCGCTATATGAAGATCTGCGCCATGCTGAACTTAATTTGATGGAAGCAATTCAGGGGAAGTTAGATATTACACAGGCACAAACAGAGGTAGCATGCTGCAAAACCAGGATAAATGAGGAATGGGCTAAAGATGTTGCAAAGAAATATCACCTCTTTAGGAGAGAGTGCTACGAGTTTGGAGAGACAACAGGTAGATGTTTGGCCAAGAAGATCAGGTGCAAGGAAGTTAAAAATACTATTACGTCGATTGAAGACTCAATGGGGAACATAGTAGA
Source organism: Calotriton arnoldi (assembly GCA_963921515.1). Taxonomy (NCBI): domain Eukaryota; kingdom Metazoa; phylum Chordata; class Amphibia; order Caudata; family Salamandridae; genus Calotriton; species Calotriton arnoldi. The sequence goes on along the minus strand of CAWUFW010005464.1, from coordinate 1,180,758 downwards.
AACACCAGAAGGAATTCTAGAGATCTTTAGGACTTTTTATGAGCGGTTGTATTCAGAGGATAGTGTTAATCACGGGGAAGGGGAAGATTTGTATAAAGATCCTTATAGGAAAATGGTGGAGGAGGAAGACCAGAAAGCATTAGAGGAACCAATTACAATGGAAGAGCTTGTAGATGCCGTAGGCTCATTAGCTACAGAGAAAGCTGCTGGGCCGGACAGGCTCCCGCTACAACTGTACAAACGTTTTTTACCAGAAATACAATCAGACATGCTAGCTGTGCTCAGGGAGGCACAAAAGGTTGCTGCCCCTGCATCATGGGAAGCAGCCAATATTGTAATTTTTCTTAAAAAAGACAAGCCACCCACACTTCCAGGCTCATTCAGACCGATATTGCTCATAAACTGCGATGGGAAAATCTACGCTAAAATACTAGCAACGCGACTCTCTAGAGTGATTACACCTTTAGTTTCGGTCCATCAGCATGGATTCATACCAGGTAGAGGCACGGTCAACCATATAAGCAGAGTTACAACAATGCTGGATATCGCCAACACACGCAAACTGCCATGCGGGGTGATGCTATTGGACGCAGAAAAAGCGTCTGACCGTGTCTCCTGGGATTTTTTATGGGCAACAATGAGGTGGCAAGGGTTTGGAACTGGTTTTATCCAGGCAATCAAAGTTATGTATAGATCACCAAAAGCTCAAGTCTGTGCGTTGGGGCTAGAGTCGAACCCGGTGTCTATATCAAGGGGTACCCGACAGGGCTGCCCCTGCTCCCCTCTGCTATTTGCGTTATATATCAACCCGTTCCTAAACCTATTGGAACAAATGCTCAAAACCCAACCATCAGGCTCCAGGCAGGAACGGGTTGAAATACTAGCATACGCAGACGATATAGCGATAGTCTCGCCGGATCCCGCCACCACACTGGCAGAGACGGAACAACTGGCATTAATATATGGGAGGAGCTCAGGCTATAAACTTAATCTGGCCAAGACACAGATTATATGTACAGATCAAATACATCTTAATGATCCTAGAGTCACGGAGGAGGCTATATATTTGGGGGTGCGACTGAATTAATGTCTTGATTCAATGGTGGTATCTAACTGGGACCCTTTGCTGCGTAAGATCAAAAAGGAATTAGATAGGATGGAAGGTCTTCAATTGTCAATGATGGGAAGATGCAATGTCCTAAAAATGAACATTCTACCTAAGGTCCTTTATCTTTTTAGGGCAGTTCCACTAGAATTTAGAAGGAAACAGATTCAGAATCTGCAATCCATCTGCAGCAGCTTTCTGTGGGCACAGGGGAAACCCCGCCGAGCTTTGAAATTTATGACCCTTCCGTGAGAATGAGGGGGCTGGGCAGTCCCTAACTTTCAGTTTTACTATTGGGCGTGCTTATTACAATATATGGGAATTTTATTAGTTGGGGTTAAAGACGAAAGCATAGAAGATATACCACATATTTTTCAGCTGCTAATAGGGTCCACAACAGAGAAAACTTTTTTTAAGATCCTTGAGCCCAGTTACTACAAAAAAAACCGTTTTAAGATGCTTCAGGCCGCTCACAAGGCCTGGCTTCAGATCAGGCGACATCTAAAGATTGGCAGGATTAATTACTATACTCCAACTGATGCCCCAGGTTTACTTCCTCCAATTTTTTCGGATGGCATCATCAACAGATGGAGAAGTAAAGGAATTCTGACGTTAGGAAACCTAGTAGCTAGTGATGGTATTAAGACATATACTTCATTAATGGCTAAATATGATCTCCCTAAAGCAGACTTTTAAATATCTACAGGTCCGAGACTATTTAATTAAAAGAGGATGCTCCACGTTTAGCACAGAAAAATAATCTATTAGAAGTGGTGAAGGGGTTCGGGAAGATTGGTAATATATATCAAGCACTTATTGAAATACAAAAGGACGACGTGGAGGCACAAAATAGTAAATGGAATATCAGGCTGTCATTAGAGGGCAATATCTTGCAAGAGTCTATTGCACTAGCGGAAAAACTTTTAATGTCTTCCAATCTCAAAACACAGCAAGTTAAAACTATGTTTAATTTGTATTATACACCGGCAAAAATAGCACGTTGGGGGGATAAGTGAGGATAAGTGTACCCGGTGTGGAAGGGATCAGGCAGATATAGGCCACATGTTTGCTACATGCCCAGAATTAAAACAACTAATTAATAGGATGCAGACCTATTTGACGGAAATCACAGGGGCGCAGATTGAGATAACCCCAGCAGTTATGATGTTGGGGGTCTTGGAGGATGCCGCATTAATACAGGGAATGTATACATTCAGATATTTAGTATATATCGCTGTTGCAAGATTGTGTATAGCATCACTGTGGCGTCAGAGAGAACCCCCTACTTTCGAGATGTGGCGAGGTAGGTTGTTTGCCATATGCTAACTCGAAACTAGTCTTTATGCCATCAAAGGACTACAGAAACGAAGATTGGGTGTTAAAATGTGGGGGGCTCTGACAGAATTTTTGACACCCGAAACACAAGAAAACTTATGATCAAATTTAGCCTTTTTTAGAAGGTATCAATCTTGCTTGTGTTGTATAAATTTTCAGCTCTGTTATTTTTTAACGGTATGTGTATTGTTTTCTGAATACACAATGCTACTTACCATACCATTACCATATACCCTCCTGTTTATGCTTTCTGGCTTAATGTATATGTTTTTTGTAAAATAACTACTGGCTCAAAAAAAAAAAAAAAAAAACTATTTATAAGCTAACTTAATAACAAGTTTTTGGGAAATTTACTCAAAAGCACTGAGGTTATTTCCTTCAACCTGAAGGCCACCCACTAATCTCTGGTTGGCAGTCAAATTGAATCCACTCCCGGTACCAGACTAATCGGCCAAACATTTAGGGATCCTGTTTGACTCTGATCGTGCCTTTGCATCCCATATCAGGCAGATCTCTTCGTTCTGCTTCCTGAAGCTCAGATCAGTCAGGAAGCTACTACACCTACTACCGGTAAAGACCCAGAAAACTGCAATCCACACTCTTGTGACATCACATCTAGATTAGGCGAACAGCCTTTATCCGGGTCTTTCCACTTTCCTGATCCATAGGCTTAAGATTATACAGAATGTGACTGCTAGACTGATCCGGCGAGTCCAATTTTGCCATCATATCTCGCCGCATCAGAGGCAGCTACACTGGCTCTCTGTGGCAAAAATAATCAAGTTTAAGGCTCTGACCTTGGCATTCAGAGCCCTCACAGGCAAAGGCCTGCGCTATCTGAGAAATAAATTCAGTTGGTACCAGCAGAAGAGATCTTTGCGATCGCACCACCTCTGACTAATGCACATTCCCAGGTTTGCCAAAATCCTTCCGGCGGAAATCCTTCTCAGTACTGATGGCGTAACTTCAGAACACGCTTCCAATCAAACTTTTAATGACCAAGTCTGAGCACTGCTTCAGGAAAGAATTAAAAACCTGGCTTTTTGACCATAACTAGATTTGTTTGCCGCCTCTGTTCTTAGTCTCTGCTATAGCGCTGGGACGCTTCTTTTGAAGCAGCCAAGTACTGTATAAATGTCATTGAGTGATAGTTTTAACCTTTTCCTCACAATATGTTGTTTCTGCATTGAGGAGATGAATCCCTCATTTGGGTGAAATTGAGTTTCCCAGTTTTATCACAAGCATTTCAGTTTGAAGATTAACATGTTTAAACAGACTGTATTCTATGGTTGTGGATCACACAGTACACAGTACATTCATAAGGTGCATTGGATTTCCACATAGCTATGCGCCGCAGATAAGCATTAGCACCATTGGCTTCTGTGACACTATAGAATCTATACAGACCCTACTTTAATGGTGGGATATTAAAGAGGTTCTGCCATAAAATGCCATAAGCTATTTCGGTGCCTCAGGTATCTAGTCATTCAGTAATAGGCTTCCTCAGAGGTGGTTGTGGTAGCTGTCAGTGTAGTAGCCTGAATCTCTGCCATCAGGTATACATGGTTAATTGCTAATTCTCCCTAAGACGGCGGCAAGCCCACTGCCCCATTTAAAGTGCCTGGACAGCAACGTTTTTGTTAGACATAGCTCCCTGACACACTGCCATGGAAAGTATGACTGACTTTCACCAATAGGTAAGGATTGTCTTTCTTAAAATGCTGCGAAGAACCCCAAACACATGAGGGACATAGTACATGTTTGCAATGACAAAGTACTCTGTATTTTGTGGTTCTCTATCAGTTTGCACATTGAAATTCTACCATGTCTCACAGACATATTACCTACAGATGATTCAACTTCCTAATTTGAGACTCTCGTCACTTTGGTAGTCAAAATGTCAAAGGCATAGTAGCAAACTCATAATGCAGTAGAATTTCCACAACCTGTAGGGTGCAAGAGAATGAAAATGTTATTGGACAAACTATAATTCAGGCTTGGATTTGTGTATGCTTTTTAGATAACTGAGGATCTAAAAGGGAGTATCGGTGATAGGCTTGCAAAAATTAAAGCAGTGAACATGCCAAGGACAAGCTAATATATTTGTAATACATTAGCAATAGCATGCATCTCTTCATGGTCATTGTGAAAAAGTGGATTATTAGTTGGGGTGGATGATGGTCCACCACAAGTAATATCATCAGTATCTTCGTAGGTCCAGTAAAGGTTTGAGTAATTTAAACCTGAGGTCATCCTCTATGAGCTATGGCACAAAGCAGACAGGATTAAATTAAGAAAATGTGTAAAGCATTTAGAAATACCAAAAACAGTTTAAAAGTGAAAAACACAACATAATAAAAATCCTACTCGAATTTATAAATATAGAGAATAATTTGAAAATGACACCAAAACCACAAAAATCTAATAAGTTGAACTGAACGTATGATTTTTTAAAGTTTTAAATTAAAATAGTGCCAAAAAGCTTTAAAGGTCAACCACAATCAACTTTGAGCAGCAGACTGAGACCCAGACACAATTTGAGGCCAACCGCAATGGAGCATGTATCAGATATCAACCAGGCTCGACCCGATTGGAGGTTTCACCTTGAGACTTAGAACCTGATTTAGATCTTGGTGTATGGGTTATTCCGTCAACGGTGATGGATATCCCATCAGCCGAAATTTTTATTCCATACGGTATAATGGGTTTATATTTCAGCAGACAGGATATCCGTCACTGTTATGATGGAGTAACCCGTCCACCAAGAACTAAATCGGGTCCTTAGTCTTTTTTTGGAAGTCAAAGTCCTTCAGCAGTGTGAAGCAGCAGGCTGTATCCGAGGAGGACTCTACAACATCAGATAGGCATTGGGTGAGATTCTGTTGGTTTAGGCAGCAAATGCTCAGTGCAGGTCTGGCCAAGTTTTTCGACAGACTTAGGGCTCTGCCTTCCACCGTATTACAAGTGCTATTGGATAGAATGCACTTGGAATACAGCAGACAAGATATCCATAATGTTTGTGATGGAATAACCAATTCGCTGAACTCTAAATCAGGCCCTTAGTCAATTTTCTGGAACTCAGATTCCTCCAGTGAGGCAAGGCTGCCAGCCATAGCCAAAGAGTGTTCCACAAGGCCAGATAACTTTTCCATGTGGTCCAGCAAAACTGATTTTCTGCTGTGGGAGAAACTTTAATCTTTAGCCCAGCACCAATGCACTTTGGTCACATTGACTTGGCAGGTTTGTCCCGGTCCTCTCGAGCTCTTTGGAGCCAAAAACATTCTAAGTCACAGATTTCTCAAGATGTTAGGAGGAGAACACTTTGACAAAGTGAAGGGTTCCAGGATCACTCTAGCAGAAGCCACCAGCAGAGCCCAGGGCTGGTCCAGTTGGAACTGGTCAGCTGCGCTCTGCAGGGAAAGGGATTTTTGCAGCTTGTTGTGTGTCTGTAGCTTAACCGGATGTCAGCCAAATGACACTTTCAGTCCACCCTTTTTCTGGGCTACAATTGGGAGCACCTCCAGCCCTTCAGGACTCTCACAGGTCTCAAACAACAGGTGCAATCCTTCTTCTGTTCTTCAATAGGCCCAGAATATTGCCTTAGGAGGGTACTGTAGGTGTCACATGTGTGCCTGGCACCAGCCTTTAGGAGAGGATAACTCCTAACCCCTCCCCAACCAATAGGGTAATGGTTACCAGGGGCAACCCTAACCACTTTTGCAGCACTGTGGGCCCTACAGCAAACAAATTCACATTTCCCCTCTCTGCCTAAATCCAAGATGGTGAAAACATTTTCCCCTTCTGCATTGCCTGTGTGTGTCTACCCCAGAGGTGTGTCCAGGGAAATGAGCAACCCCTCCTCTGTGGCCACTTCAAACCAGGTCTGTGGGCAGCTCCTCTCCCACTGGCATTAGTCCCTGCCCGAGTGGGGGAACAAAGAAGTGCCCTGATCAGGTGTCAGCTAACATTTGCCTGTGACAGGGTAGGTCTCTTTAAAGTGAATCACATTCCTGGGCACAACCCAATGGTCCTACTCTGGAAGCAGTTTAACACCTCATCAATGGGGCTATTTAGCTGCCAGGTGACAACAGGAGCTCATGCAAATGGGCCTCCAGAGGCTTTAGGCAGGAAAAAGTTAACTTTATGAAAGTACCTTTTTCTTAATAAAAAATGTATTTTACCATTAAATTAGATTTTGAACAACTAATAGAAAGGGTCTTCAAATTTTATTTTTTGCTTTTCATAACAGAATCAGCATTATTAAACATAATAATGTAACCCAGTTTTTTCCTATGGAATAGCCAGACTTGCTACAGTGAAAATAGCTTTTGGAGACATGTTTAACATTACATTTTAAAATGTTTTACTTTTAAATACCATACACCCAGCTTGTTGGCAGTAAGACCCACTAAGTGGTGACCTATTTATTTAGTAGGAAGGTTTAGGCCTGTAAAAAGGGTATATTTTGACAGGTTGAATTTGCAGTTTAAACAACCAGGCTACAAAGGTAGGCTGAAGTCTGCACTGCCTTTGTAAATTGGTGGCACAATGGGTGCTGCAGTCCACTAGTGACATTTAACTTACAGACTCCGGGTACACTTTGTACCATATACTAGGGACTTACAGGTAGGTTAAATATGCCAATTAGTAGTATATCCAATTCATACATATTTTAGGAGTCAGAGCACATGCTCTGAGGCCTGGTTAGCAGAGGCCCAGAGCATGGAGCAAAAAGAAAATAGCAGCATCAGTTCACAACAAATAGGTGTGACCATGCAAAAAGTGGTATTTTCTTACTTTTATATTAGGGGTGGGCTGTATATTCTGCTCCTCCGGGGGAATTAGAGACATTTTGGCCATTCTGTTACACTTGTAATGCGGAGTTCCTACCAAATTCCACTAACCGCCATTTGGCAGAATTTGTCCTCACCCGCGGCTCCCTAATGGTAAGTTGGCGAGGACGAGACAGATATGGCATTGCAATTTAGCTAGGAAGGCACTCAGCGAGATTTCTTCAACTTGGCCAGTCACAACCGTTTGCGGTCAGAAAGCTGCTGTTCAAGTAGAAAATCAACTCAAGAAACTGAGCCCTTTAGCATGTCGCGTTGTGCTGTGTGACCTAATGTTGTAGAGCAGAATGAGCTCCTGGTGCTAAATCACAGTGTGAGCAGCGCGACATGCCTCTTTCCACCAGTTCATGGAATTCTGCGAAAACTCACAGGGGCATATTACCAAGAACACGCGATAAATATCGCAAATCGCGCTTAGCGCGTTTTTCATTATCGCCCTCTATCGCTGAATTACATCGCCGTGTTAGCGGCGTATTAGCAACGCTTTGCTAACAGGCGATGTACAATCCAGCGATAGACTGCGATAATCATCATTAGCGTGTGAAATCCAGCGATGATTTCACAGCGCTAATGAAAAGCTTGTTGATAGGGGAGTGTGGAATTAACCAGACAATCCACCTCCCATACAAAACATGCTTAAGTCAAGTTTTTAACAGGCGTAAGAAGCCGGCGATAACCGCGGTTACCGCAGCTTTTTTTATCGATCCGCGGTTCCGGGGCCGCATTGTAAATACCGCAATGTCGTGTTTGTGACTTTTTTCATGTTGTTTTTCGTAGGAACGCCTATTTTGCATCTCATTAGCGATGTATATCGCTAACATGAGAAGCGTTAAAAAAACGTCAGCTAACATGCGCTAATGCATGTTAGCGACGCCTTGATGATAGTGCGATAAAAAATTCGCCGCTTTACCGACGAAAAGTGCCGCTAAAGTGGCGAAAACTCGCTTGATAATATGCCCCACAGAGTTTTGTTGTAACTGCAGAATTCTGCAGGGGAAACTCCATGAGTTCTGCCCAGGCCTAATTTATACACTCAGGCCACCCTTCAGCAAATTTTTATATTTTATATATGTTTTGTGGCTTTGGTTAATTGGAACCAAGATGATTGGCAGTCCCACCTACTCATCGACCTCATACAGTCACAATCACAACATCAAGTCATTACGTCAGTGTCATGCTCTATCAATCTGAGGTCATCCAATATTTTCGAAAACAGGTTTTCGAAAATGGGCAACATTCTATCTCAAATGGATTAAGCTAATAGTGTTTCCAAAATGTGTGCATTTTAGCAATACTCAGTGTTCATGAACTTCGGAAATGAAGGGAAGGTTACATTATTGGACCGAAGCAACAGGTTTCCATTTGTTCCAGAGATGACCTCTTAAAGGACGTGCTTACAACTTCTTATTGCAGTAGAAGATAGAAGAGAAAGACAATAATTATTTCAGAGCTAAGAAGCGTGTTAAAGAATCATAAATCTGATAAGTCTTTGCAGACTATGGGACTGCATAGCATGACAGAAAAACAGAACACCTGCTTTCTAGGGGTGGGCAAAATATTCCATTCCTCCTGCCAAATTTATGGAATATTGACGACTCCGCGTTGCAAGAAGCATTACTCGTGTACCATTGAGTTCTGGCCATAATCCGGCGTTCGTCGTATGGTGGATTTTTTTTCCGCACGTGTGCCAAAACAGTAAGTTGGCGAGTGCGAGCAAGATTTGGCATCCGCTAGTGCGATTTTAGAATGCTAGGAGGGCATCCAACATGGGTGGTCACAGGTGGTCGCGATCGTTTGCGGTCAGAAGGCTGCCACTCAAGTAGAAAATGTACTCGAGCGGCAGCAAAATCAACTCCAGTGGCAGTGCCCTCTGGCGCCTCCGCATGGTGCCGTTTGCTCTGTTTTTTCAGCACAGAACGCACTACCAGTGCTAGATCACAGTGTGAGCAGCCCGACATGTCTATTTCTGACTGTTGGTGAAACTCTACGGAATCTCGTGGAGTTTTTTGGTAACTACACGGAATTTCGAGGAATCAAATTCTGCGAGTTCCACCCATCCCAAATACTTAAAATAAGATTAAATTTAGAAGGGGAAGTGATTTTTAAAACCTGCAGCTGCTAATCAGTGATGCTGTAATGCACACACTGTGATTTTAGTAGGCCCTCAGCACATCCAGAAGGAATGAGAACTGCAGACCTTACAGTGATATCTTTAAGTGATATCCTAATGTAAAGTTCTTAAAAATTGATAGAACTCTTGTTGCAGATAGCCGTATTGATAAATGCACATGAATTTGTTGGTGTAGAAAATAACCTTCTCGAAAAAGGAAAAGAGGAAAAATACTTTTAAAACTGAAATTATTTTATTGTTCAACAAATTATTTTGTGATCTGTTTTTATGAAAATCGATTGTCTGGAGGTGCACTCTGGCATGGGAAAGGCAGCACTCTGTTCCACATTTGATGTAACAAGACAAATACCGCAAGGATGCTTTAAAATGCATGTAATGTAATGTAAGGTGAATTTGTAGAGTGCTGCTTGGCACCCATAAGAGTATACAGGCACTGTGTAGGTGAGTGTAGGCATGCAGTGTAGCTTGGCCTGAAAACAGGCACTCTGGATGGTCATGCAAGAAGACTAATTGAAATAGCCAGGTCTTCAACTTCTTGTGGATTTCAAAATGTGTAGAGGAGGCCCTGATGTGTTGGGGGAGGATGTTCCAGGATTTGGTGGCTTGTTAGGAGAATGATCGACCTCCCATTCTGCTTCTGTGGATGCGGGGTGTGTGTGCGAGTGAGAGTGATGCTGAGTGAAACTGGCTGGTGGGTTGGTGTAAGTGAAGCCTGGGATTGAGGTATGTGGGTGCCATGTTGTGTAGTTACTTGAATGCATGTGTGAGAAGTTTGAACTAGAAGCGCTTCTGGATGAGGAGCCAGTGGAGTGGTTGGTGAGGGTTTGGCACGGGAGGTCAAGGATGTTTCTGGCTGCAGCATTTTGGATGGTTTGAAGTCTGTGAAGGAGATGGGTTGGGATTCTGGTGTAGACTGCATTGCCATAGTTACAATCTACTTGTGATTAGGGCCTGATGATATGTCTGGTGTCCAGTGGAAGCCATTTGAAGATTTTGCGTAACATGCAGAGGATGTGGAAGCATGAGGAGGGGACAGTGTTAACCCTGGACTTCATTGTGATGTTGGTGTCCAGTATGATGCCTAGGTTCATAGACTGGTTGGTTGAGGTTGGTGTGGGTTTAGGAGCAGCAGGCCACCAGGTGGAGTCCCAAGGTGAGTTCTTATTCCCAAAGATCAGCACTTTAGTTTTGTCGGCTTTGAGCTGGGGCAGTTTTTTTTCATCCAATTGGCTATGCTGGTCATGCATTGTTTTCAGTTTGTCTTGGTGGTGACTGTGTCGTCAGCGAGGGAATACATGAGCTGGGTCTTATTGGCGTAGGAGATGATGTTGATTCCATGGGATTTGATGATGTTTCCGAAAGGAGTCATGTACAAGTTGAAAAGTGTGGGGCTGAATGTTGATCCCTGTGGGACTCTGCAGATGAGTCCTTGGGTTCGGAAACATCCTTTAGCATGCAGTGAAAACCATGTAGTGCCTTTACAAAACAGTCTCTACAACGACTGCGACATTATCATGCATTACTGTAGCAGCAAATCGTTACAACGACTTGCTTTAGGGAACACGGTGTTCGACTTAAAGTCTGACACCTTCCCTACTGATACACCGACTGGAGTTGGAATAGTAATTTATACTATTCCAAAGTCCAGCGCTCACCCTATAGCAAGTCGTTGTAATGACTTGCATGCTAAAGAAACGCATGGTAATGACACAGTTGTAGTATGCGTTCCTAAGCCATGCGTGGCTTAGGTGTACATGGTTCCGTCATACAACCCTTGGGTTCTGATGTGAACGGCGAGAGCCTGACTTGTTGTGTTCTTCCAGAGAGGAAGGAAGCTAACTATTCGGGTGCTAGTTTCTGTATTCCCGCTGTGTGTAGTCTGGTGATTAGTGTGTGGTAGGAGATGGTGTCAAAAGTGGTAGAGAGGTTGAGGAGGGCCTTTGTCTTGGTCTCTTACTAGATGGTGATAGTGTCTAAGTGCTGCCTTGTAGGTGTTTCTTGCAGTAGTTCCTTGGGTGGTTCTCCATTTCCTTTTGAGTTGTTTAGGCTTTGAGCCATTCCGTTTCTGTAACTTTCTACCAGCAGCAGCTTTGGGTGTTTCTGAAATCTGCAGGGGCGGTTGGTGGCCCTGTAATGTGGAAGTGGATGCCAGAGTGGTCTGTACATGTGAGTGGAGTGATGTGGCTGACTTTAACCTTGTCGCTGGAGGAAAAGATGAGGTCCAGAGTGTGTCCAGCGATGTGGGCTGTACAAGCTAGGTGAGGCCAGTGGTCTGGAGACTTTCGAGCAAGTCTATGGAGTTGGAGTCTGTGGGGTCGTTGAGATGAAAGTTGGGATTGCCTAGGAGTATGAAGTCTTTGGTACCCATTGTAAGGGGCGCAGAGAGGTTGGTGAGGAGGTTGCTGAAGTGGGTGGGAGGTCCTAGTGGCTGGTATGCTAGGGTGCCTTTGATAGTGGTTTTACTGTCCGTCTGAAGTGTATGTGATCCATAAAAGCGGCTTCTGGGTCAATGTAAGAGGAACACTTGGCAGTTTCTCTGCAGATGATGGCGAGTCCTCCTCCTATTTTCTGGGGTCAATCATGGTGAAGGATTTTGTGGCTAGTAGGGATGGCTGTGGCAATGTAGGGTTGCACCAGTTTTGGTGAGGAAGAGGAGGTCCGGTGAATTGGAGTTGATGAGGTCCCAAATTTCAGTAGAGTGCTTGTCGAGTGAGCGTGTGTTGAAGAGCATGCATGCAAGTGAGCGTTGTTGTGTGGGATGGGTGTGTGGTGGTAGGTGAGTGTGGGTCTTGAGTTCTGACTTGGCGACGGGTATGATGTGTGTGTGGGAGGTGAGAGCAGGTGTGTGGAGGCAGGTGAAGTGGCAATGAGAGCAGGCAAAGGGGCCCACCGTGGACTGAGGTGCGGCTCGGCAGCAGCATTTGTGGTGATGTCCAGGGCTGTGCAAGTCTAGTTCATCAGTGATGTAGCTGCAGGAGGTATTTGGACCAGGGTTACTGGCACTGGGTGCAGTCCAGGCACCGACAGGCTCAGACAGTCTTGCCCTTTGGCATACCTTCAGTGTGCCCGCAGCAAACCCGTTGCACTCATCCACTGCACCCCCGGCCTCTCTTAAGTAGGGCGTGTGAAGTGGGAGGAGTGCGGGGCAGTAAATGGGCTCAAAAAGGGTGGGACAGTCCAGCAGGGAGAACGGGAAAGTCCAGTGGGAGTGGGAGTGGCAAGGCAGGGAAACGCAATCGGTGGAGGAAGTCAGAAGGCAAATGGAAGGCAATGGCAGGCTATGTGGCAGCAGCTCCTTAAAAGTCGTGAATCCAGTAGCTAACTAAAGGGTTCCACCAGTTATATATTTCTAAGCCCATGGGGAATGTGGCTTGTTGATAAATCCATCTCCATTCTCAATTGAGTGCCAAATGTTTGCTACTTTCTTAGAGTTGAAGAATTTGAATAATGCATTGATTTGTGAATTATTTGTTTTGTTCCCCTTTTTTTTAACTCTAGACTTTCTTTCTAAGGTTTGATTTACCCCCTGTGTCTTAGTAATGTTAAAGATGCAGGCTTTTATTATTCCCTTCCTCATAAGTTTCACCATTGCTTTGAAAAACACTAGCTTGCCATAATGAGTATGCATTCATGCCACTTCCCTCAAAGACGTCTGACATGGAGTAAATCTGATGGCATGAACGTGTAATTCACAAAAAGCAATTTTATTTTCTGGCATGCGTTCTATTCAGTTTGACACTGTCAGCACAGCATGAATTTTGCTCACTCAATAAACGGAATTGCATGGCAGGAACCTTGGATTGCAATTACATTCTGTTTCCAAGAATTGATATTCTGTTGCTTACCAAAAAGAGAACTTTGCTGTGCGTATTCGAAAGTGGCAACACTTAGAAGACATGCCCAGGCTAACACGAGTTTAAAATGGCATCCCAGGAAGTGGCAAAATATTATCGCAACCTTTCTTAAGAAGCACTTGTAATCCATTACCATTCAGGAAAAATATTCAACTAAACAACTGTGGGGGATATTCACAAGAACGTGTGCTAAATATCACCAAAAAATGTTAACGCAACTTTACACATCGCAGCCGATCGTGGGAAAATAACCCCGTGTTAACGTGCAATTCACAACACGGCGGTACCATACGATAGTCCCCCCGAAAACGCAGTCAATGTCCGCGAAACAATCACCGCGAGCGTGATAAAAACACAAACCTCAACGCGAAAAAACATGCGATGGGCCAAAGCGCGATGAGGAAATCAGTGATAAGCAGCGAGAGGCCAGCAAAACCCACGCGTAATGCGGGAAAAAGCACAAGAACAGCATACGGAAAATGCCACCACAAACCAAATCAACTGCGGAGTACCACGGACGCACCCTGACCGACTGCAGAGAACAACATGAACTCCACAATCCCCACGGAGGAACACCCAGGAATACAGGGCACGTGGTAGGGCAATGAGAAGAGGAAGAGGAAGACGGGCTACAGCCTACAGGAAAACCACATGATCACCACGGATGAGACAGAACACCACCACCAACTGTACGTCACCTCCAACGTGTCATTGGCAACAAAGAGGCAAAGATGGCACACCACCTCGGACCATGTGAATGCCGCCGCATGGCAGAGGAGGACAAATGAAGAGCACAAGAGACGCTGGACTGATGTGAATGGCAAAACCAAGCAGAAACCCGCTGCCAACATGAAAGCAGCAACGCACCCCGGAGGAGGGGGTCCAGCAGAACACCAGGAGCTGAATGACATGGAGAAGATGGTGGCCACATTCACCAGTCAGGAGACGGTGACATGAGTTGGTGATCTGGACACTGCCCAACATGACCCTACATCACATCAACATGGTGCGTAGCGACCTAGGAGTGGGGGGACTGTTGGAGATGGGCACAATGGCACACATGCACAATCAAGCAGGGCACACTGCACACCCACAATGACCCTGGTCCATGTCCCTGATCCCACGGGAACACTCCAGCACACACACAAACACCAGGTAGTGCCACGAACAGCCTGTGTCCAAAGGGGCACCCACCCAACACATCAACAGTCACACAACCAACACATGCCCACTTGCGAACATGCGAACATGCACATACGTCAGCCACACTGACAATGCAAGAGACACCACATGACCAGTAGCTTGGCTGCAGTCCCAACAACATGGCAATGTACACGGCACGACACTGAGGTGGCTGAGTGCGGACAACACCCGAAAAGGAGCAGGTCACACTCGGACACAACTACCTGCACAAACAACCCCTGACGTCAACAACACATCTGCGGACAAATCAGGCCCAAGAGTCACAACTCGACAAAGAGCACAAGTTACCCAAGTCTGCAACATCTCAGCACCCTGGAAGCACAGAACTGACAGGCACACCGCATGAAAGGGATCAGTGGCAGACAAATCAGAGCCGCAGGAGCGAATCACCCACCGTGCAGCATACGCACATAAGTATAAGTGCAACTCGACATTGACAACATCCCGGTATCTCCACAACAGAACACAGGGCACATCTGGTGCCACAAATGTGCACAACATGGCAAATCACATCTGGCACAGCAGGAAACTGTGACATGACAATGTACAAGTACAACCTGTAACCTGCAAATATGTTTTATTCACACATGCTGTGCTTGTGGACATTTTGTACTGTCCCGTGATTGCCAGGGACAGCCACAATGTGACGTTCTCATGAGAAGAAATTGTTAATGATGGTGTTCCTACGGGCCAATCCTGCCGCAGCAGCAGTGGGATGTGGGCCACCTGCCCCATCGTCCCCATCACCGTCCGGTACTTCTGGAACTGGGATCCATTGGACATTGGTGCGTACACAGATGCTGTGCAACACACAACATGCAACAATCATCTTGCACACGATGTCTGGGCTGTACAGGAGCCTTCCACCTGTGACGTCCAGGCACCTGAAACGTGACTTCAACACGCCAAATGTGCGTTCAACGATGCCCCTGGTGCGTATGTGGGCCGCATTGTACTGCCTCTGGGCGGGTGTGTTCGGGTCTCGGAGGGGTGTCATCATCCAAGGGCAGAGTGCATATCCTTGATCACCTGTGACAGTGCAGAGAGAAAAGAGTCAATACTTGGTTCGGCATGATGTGATGGCAGGCCCACTGATCCAGTGACGCCTGTGCTGGCTGTGTGTGGGGTGAGTGTAAGCCAGCCCTCAGGGAGTAGCTGGTGCTGGCAACAACTCCAACAGTCATCAGGCACTCCGAAATGCATTGTCAGAACAACAAGGGAGCATGACTTGAGTCGCACTGGCTTAGTGGCCCCGGATGCACAGCGGCCGACTCGGGCCTACCGCCACGGGACGCTGACCTGCGGGAGACTGGGGTAGGGTCATGAGGGCAGAGCAGGGTCTCCAATGTCTCAGAGGTGCCTTCCGCAGAGTGTCTCGGGGGAGAATGGGAGGTGTACACCCAGGGCATGATGCAGAGGGCACATGCCAGCTGTGACCGGCAACGTGGCGGATATGAATGCCACAGACTCATGCCAGACACCAAGTCCGTACCTGCCCGTTGCTGATGACAACCCCCAGGCCACAGGCTCAGACACCATCAATGTTCCGCCGGAGGCTGAAGGTCACTCACGCCGCACAGAGTTAGTGGCACCAGGTCAGTCCTTGCTACTGGTTGACCTCCTCCGTAACCGTGATCCGTGTTACTACCGGACTGTGACGCATCTCCCTCTCAGTCCTCCCCCTGCGTACACTGGCATGGACCCTGCCATTGATCAATGATGACTCAGTCCAGGATGTGGGACATGCTGGACTGCAGTGTAGCCGGGCTGCAGCGGTGGGGTATGTCAACGAATGGGGACCCCTGGGGGCCTGTGTCACGGAGGACAGCGATGGCCTGAGGAGGCCGCCAAGGTCGTGGGCATGGGTCTTGGAGCTAGCACCGGCATGTGGTGGGCCCTCTTTGACACACGACGGTGTCGGCAGGTGAGCAGTGCGGCCTTGGAGCGCTGGTGCGGGCAGGCCTGGTCTGGGTATCAGCGTCCTGGGGTGCAGCAGGCACACAGGCTCGCAGGCCCCGCTGCTCATGGTGTCGGCCTCGTGGTGGGCTGAGAGGCGCCGCCCTGGCAGTGACGTTGGCCTTTCCGGGAGTGAACCACGCTCTGCGCCATGGGGTTTTTGTCCACACCCCTGCGCAGGCCTGGCGTACTCCGGGCCCACCCACTACGCTCACGCACACAGGGGGGGAAGCAGCGAGCGACATTTCCGCGATCTGACCCACGGCCTGGGGTGACATGGTTGCGTCCACTGTTCACTACTCTCCAGTCACCAGCAGTTGATGTCTGCATGGACATATCTGTGGTTTGCACACCCATGTCTGTCCGGCACATCCACGACTCACTTGTCGTTGTGTACATTCCCATTCACGGGTCACTTGCATCCTTCGCACATGGCTGCATTCCGCATCTCCACACGTTCAGCTGTTGTGTGGATGTGGTGCCATGATATAGCTGTATTGTGTGCAGGGGAAGCCCAAGATCCCAATGGAGTTGTGTTGTCGTGTCTGGTAGGTGGGCATGTTGATTGACATGTTGTGTGTGGTTTGGTCACGTGTGCATTCCCACAGTTGTGCGTTGTGAGATGGTGGCTTTGAGGTGTGTGGTGTGTTGATTTGCCACTTACCAACGAGCAGCCCAGTTCCATTGATGCCATCCTGGAAGCGCTGGTTGATGATGGACTGTTGGAAGATGTATGAATCGTGCACACTGCCTGGGTAGTTTGCAACGACATTGGTGAACATTCCCCGGTGGTCCACTATTGCCTGCACATTGATGGAATGCGTGTGCTTTCTGTTGCGGTAGTGGTGTGCAGTATCCGCAGGGGGCACAAGTGGGACATGTGTGCAGTCAATGGCCCCCAACACGTGTGGGAAGCTAGCAAAGGCGTAGAAGCCTTGCTTTGTCTCCAGCTCTTCCTGCACAGTGTGGGGGAAGTGAAGGTACTGGGGTATGAAGCTGCTGATGGCATCCAGGACAGGTTTGATGAACTTTGATAGGGCTGGCTGTGAGACTCCTCCGACTCTGGCAGTTGTTGTTTGGAAGGTACCAGAGGCCAACAGGTGCAGCACAGCCAGCAGCTTCGTCTGCGGAGGGATGTTGGTTCTCCGCTGGGTTGGGACCGTCAACCTGTGGGCGATGTGGGTCATGATGCGGATGATGGTTGTCCTTTTGAGCCTGTAGTGGGCGATGACTTCCTCGGGCGTTAGGTCTGTGAGACTGGTGCGTTTTCGGTAGGTCCGCTGTCTTACTCTGCCCTGCCTCTGTGATGGTCCGGGGGGGGGTGCGGGTCCTGGTCCTGGGGGTGGTGGCGGTCCTGGGGGTGGTGGCAGTGGGTGTTGTGGCCCTATTGGGGCTCCGAGCTGCATGATGAGTAGCTCTATGGCGTCATTTGTTCTTCAGGTTTGGCTGTGTGCGGGGCTCCGTTGCCTTCTGCAGGTAGTCGTCCGGCTTTACACCAGCTGAAGGCAGGTGTTAAATACCTGCTGCTACCGCGGCTTATCGCGTGGTTTTGACTCGCATCCCAGTTCTGGCAGTTCGTTGTGAAAGTGGTGTAGTGGTGTTTTCGTGTGTTTTTGCACGGGAACGCCTACTCTGCATCTCATTAGGGTTAGTCGGTGGTGTCCACCGTGGTGTTAAATTTTGGGGCAGTTATCGCGGGAATACTGGCGATGTCTGCAGTTTGCACCCGCTTGTGAATGGGGTGTTGAATCTATCTCCACTTTTGATGAGTTAAGGTGGAGATAAATCGGAGATAAGTCCCTGTGAATATCCCCCTGAGTTTGTCTAACTCACCGTGTGGATTTCATGAAAATGTGGTAATGTATGTTGAAGGAGGATGTATGTGACCTGTCGACATTGGAACTAGAGAATCTGGTTCGAGTCCCGGTGTGGCCTCAACTTTTTGTGATTCTAGTCAAATCACTTAATCTTCCTGTGCCTTAAAAAAATATTAAATACATCTGACCTTGTGAAATGAAATCTGGAACTCATGAAAAGCTCATGAAAAGCGCTCTAATGCTCCAGGGCAAAGATCACACAAAATAAAAACTGTACAAAAAGGAAGAAAAAGTTCACAAATGGTGCAGGGAGAGTAGAGAGATGAGGTTTATCTAGTGAAGTGTATGCTTACAAATGTTGTAGATGAGGTGGAAATCTTTAAGGTGTGCGCTGTTCTTTCCAAATCGATATACTGGAAAGAAATGTCACAGGGACATATAATGCTAGTATTTGCAGATTTCATCACACTCAGGGGCATATTATCAAGCGAGTTTTCGCCACTTTAGCGGCACTTTTCTGCGGTAAAGCGGCAAATTTTTTATCGCACTATCATCAAGGCGTCGCTAACATGCATTAGCGCATGTTAGCTGCTTTTTTTTTAACGCTTCTCATGTTAGCGATATACATCGCTAATGAGATGCAAAATAGGCGTTCCTACGAAAAACAACATGAAAAAAGTCGCAAACACGACATCGCGGTATTTACAACGCGGCCCCGGAACTGCGGATCGATAAAAAAAGCTGCGGTAACCGCGGTTATCGCCGGCTTCTTACGCCTGTTAAAAACTTGACTTAAGCATGTTTTGTATGGGAGGTGGATTGTCTGGTTAATTCCACACTCCCCTATCAACAAGCTTTTCATTAGCGCTGTGAAATCATCGCTGGATTTCACACGCTAATGATGATTATCGCAGTCTATCGCTGGATTGTACATCGCCTGTTAGCAAAGCGTTGCTAATACGCTGCTAACATGGCAATGTAATTCAGCGATAGAGGGCGATAATGAAAAACGCGCTAAGCACGATTTGCGATATTTATCGCGTGTTCTTGGTAATATACCCCTCAGTTTCCTAGTTTCCAATATGTCAGTACATACACATTTAGATAATCTATCCAATGATGAACATTTTAGCATGTACAACATCAGTAGGGCATCAGCCTTATGAGTTTCAAATCTGTTTTCCTAAATACCTTTAAAGTGTCTTATATTTCTTTGACTAGAATCTTGCCTTTCCACTACTGTGTTTAGACCGCCAAACCATAATTCACAATTAAAGGATATCTATGCAGGAGCATTTTATGTTGTTAGACATTGTTCAGTTCTTGCTTCTTGGACTACCGATAGCTAGCTATGTTATGCAGTAGCTCGGATAGCTCTGACTCAACAAGTTGGCATGCCAGGTCTCTGGGTACAGGTAGCCACTGGGACAACCTTTGCTCTGTATGCTGGAGAAGTGGGGTTTTCTGTATATGAATCCTCAGTTGTAATCTTTAAAATGAAAACACCACTGGTCGTATGGACCTTTATTCATCAACAGGGAGAAGTAAGAAGCAATCATCTGCATAGCAATTCAATTATTAAAGACTTTTAGTACAGTCAATAAAGAGAGATTTGAATGATTTTAAAACTTTTATTTTTCATTGTCTCAGATATCTCAATTTTATGCAGTAAGGATTAATCTTTAAGGCATTAGCATTAAATATTAACATAGTCCAACAAATGATATTTCAATATAAGGTAAAATGATGCAATAGTCAGAATATTAGTTGCTATAGTTATAATGCAGCCATTGTGTTCCAAAAAGGGACATACCATAATCTAAATTAAGATGGAATAATGAGAGAAAAAGGTGTCAGTTCAGAAACCCAATAAAGAGTTCTGATGGGAGAATCAATGGCATGCATAAAGCCTTTTCATATCAGACTGGAAAATAATATTCACAGCCATATACTAGCAGACATAGAAGAAATACGCTATATTACATCTCATGTAGAGAAGTCTAAGAAATTCAGAGATGGGTCTCTAGTCAAAGTGTCAGAAAA
The DNA here is from genome assembly GCA_963921515.1 of Calotriton arnoldi. Lineage (NCBI taxonomy): Eukaryota > Metazoa > Chordata > Amphibia > Caudata > Salamandridae > Calotriton > Calotriton arnoldi. The sequence goes on along the minus strand of CAWUFW010005464.1, from coordinate 1,160,464 downwards.
GGAATTCTGAATCTGGCTGCTAATCTAGCAACACACACTAATATAAACACACAAATGCTATATTACAGCATTGTTTTCTTCCGTCCCCTGAGTTCTACAATAGGAATTCGGCAAAGTCCTGGGAATAAGCAAACTCCCCATTTTCACATGGTGGTACAATAAACTTTCAGACATTAGACCTTGAAAAGTTACATCATTGGTATTTTGTGGTCCATACATTTCTCATGAATCATCCTTCTGGTTGCCTCCTCTCCTCCCAGTGAGAACTCACCATCAGTTGTCTAATACTAAACAAATGCCTATTCACTGGCTAACAGAAGGTGTCTCGAAACATACATCTGTAACAGAAAGAAAAACATTGAGTGCAAACAACTGTTGAATGTCAAAAACAGACCTTTCAGTGTTAATGCATTAATTTTCAGTTAACATGGCATCAACAGTTAGGGTAACTCAAATCAGCACCTTCATTTTTTTGCAGGCCTATAATATTTAAGTATGATTACCTACTACAAATTATGTATTTTGCATATGTTTTACTTACAAAAAGCTGTCATTGCGGCAAAATCATGCTTTTTTACCGGGAAAATTAACTCGGCAAAAAACTCAGCCACAGAGCTTTTTAAAACAGTTACGACCCTATCCAAATTAGACGAGAGCAAACAGCATACCCCCAATGCTGATTTCTGCGATAAATTAGCTGAATCCTTCCTCAGCAAAGTAAAAAGTGTCTTTGACGAATTCTCTAGCCATCAAACTGCAGATAGCCTAGACGTAACAGATGGTCTAGAAATTGGGGAAGTGACTACGCAGGCTCAACTTAGCTGTTTCAGCCGCCTAACGCCCAAGCGAGTGGAGAAACTCATCCTGTCTACCAAATCAGGCTCTCCATTGGATCCCTGTCCGGTTAAGGTTCTCCACTTAGCACCTTGCACCATAGCGGGCCACTTAGCACTCCTCCTAAATAACATCCTAAATGCTGGATCCTTCCCAAATATTTGGAAAAAAATCTCTAGTACGGCCCATCTTGAAAAAACCTTCTCAAGACCCCAACGAGGTAAAAAATTATCGGCCAATTTCTTGCTTGCCACTTCCTTCCAAAATTCTGGAAAAAGCGCTAAACAAATATCTGCTGGACTTCCTGGAGTCAAATGATAAAATGGACCCAGAACAACATGGATTTCGACCTCTACATAGTACGGAGTCAGCCCTCATTGTAGCCACCGAGGGGATCCGCATCCAGTTAGATGGAGGAGGGAAGGCAATACTTATCTTGCTAGACTCTCAGCGGCATTTCACACGGTAAACCATCAAGTTCTCATTCGGTGTCTTGCCGAAATGGGGATCACAGGTGCAGCCTCCAAGATACTAAAATCATTCTTAACAAACAGAGAACAAACTGTCACGATGGGTGGGCACAAATCACATCCGTACGCCCTGCCATGTGGAGTGCCCCAGGGGTTGTCGTTGTCCCCAACCCTGTTCAATGCCTATGTGACCCCTCTCGCTAAACTCATCCGCTCCCACGGTTTCACCACTATCTGTTATGCGGACGACACACAAATAGTTGTGTCTCTATCATCAAACCCTGGTGACGTGGCAACAAAATTTAACAACTGTATGGTCCATAAAATAGGCTGGATGCGTGAAAACTGTTTGAAATTGAACACCGATAAAACCGAGGTGCTACTTTTTGGAAAAAACACCACCCTCTGGAATTCAGCTTGGTGGCCTGAAGGGGCAGGATCCTGCCCGTCCCCCGTAAAGAAGGTAAAAAGTCTAGGCGTCCTTCTTGATGGTCAATTATCCCTATCAAACCAAGCTAATTCTATTACATCTTCCTGTTATTACACCCTGAAGATTATAAGAAAAATCCTTCCGTTTATTCCGATGGATCTAAGGAAAACAGTGATCGTGACCCTAGTGGTATCAAGGATTGACTACTGTAATACCCTTTATTTAGGTGCAAATAAAGGGACCATACATAAACTTCAATCGTTTCATAATGCGGCAGTACGACTGTTACTTAAACTACCTAAATTTAGCTTGGTGTCCAAAGGGATCCGAGAGCTGCACTGGCTGCCCGTCCAGGCAAGGATACAGTTTAAATCCTTGTGCATTGTCCATATATCCCTCTACTGGATAGGACCTGCCTATTTCAATAATTGAATTAGACGGTATACTCCTCAACGCAGTCTCAGATCATCAACTGCCTCGTTGTTGGTCATCTCCAGGGTGAAGACCGTAAAGTGGGGTGGAAGAAGTTTCTTCCACCTGGCCCCTAATCTTTGGAATACTCTGCCTTTCAATCTGAGATGCCAAACAAACAGACAACAGTTTAGAAAGGCGCTGAAAACTTGGTTGTTCGCGCCCAACTCCTAATTTTTAACCTACCCCCTCCGTTTTAGGATATGACAGCTTCAGCACTAAGACGCCTTGGCATACACGCGCTTTATAAAACCCCTATTTCATTTAATTTAATTTCATAAACGTAAGCTTTGCATTTTATTGGTAAAACATTTTTGTTAGTGAATACAATTTGCATCAACAGTTTCGCTCCTCTGATGGTTGAAAATTCAGCACAATTTCTTCACAAATGAATCTTTACAGTGCACTCTAATTCTCTGCTGAGTCATCCCTTATTATTTTTCTGGGTTTCAATTTCCTACAATTTCTTATATTGTCTATACTTTCTTTCTTACATTTCTAATTCTCCACTGATTTGTCTTCCTCGTTCTTTTCCTTTGTTATGATTAAGTAATATCTAAATCCTTTGTACAAAACATATAAGTGTATTAAACAAATGCTAATGATTAATACAGGTCTCAATATGACTGTAAAAGATCCTAGTCATACTGTTGCAAACCAATTTCCAATAACAGAAGCTCCTTTGCCTAATTTACCTAGTATACTAGTGGCTTCTAAAGGTTCTTTTTGAAGTTTAAAATAAAGATTTTATTGAGATATAAGTAAAACCAGTAAAATAATTAGAACATTTTTTGATAAGATGAAATAACCACTGATTAAATACAATGTATATCTCTTCAAAACGGCATAATAAAATATGAAATATATTTTTAAAAGGAGATAAGAAAAAGGGGAGGAATCAGAGAGAGGGAATGGGAAAGGAGTAAAAACATTCCTTATAGTGAAATAAAAATTTAGTTAAGTAATCCAACCAATATACAGCAATGTAGAATAATGCTAACAAAAAAATAAACTGAGCAATAATTACAATTAATATGAATTCAAAACAATATAAAGGAAAGTCAAAGGGGTTTGGAAACTTCGTCAATAAAGGGTTGATGTGAACTAGACAATAGAGCCGAGTATTTGGGTAAAAGCAGGTACTGGTGGCCAAAGAATTTCTCTTCTGATAGCCAGAGATATTGGGGTGACATAATATCTATCCAACCTGTGATTGTAACAAATGCCATACCTCCATGCTTGAAAGGAAATGTTAACAGCTTTTTTCCAGTTTTTTGTTGAAAAGCATCAGCAATTAATATGTCTACAATTTGCCAATTGAGTTCACAATCATTCCAAGCGGAACTTGACCCTATTGAGACTGGGATCCTTCCCCTCGAAAGACCTCACTCCAAAATGGAAATGGACTTGGACAACAAAGGAGTGCCGCCTTTGTAGACACGGAGACGAGTCATTACTACGTCTCTTATAAATCTGCCCTGCGCTACTAAACACTCGGAAAACCCTCCTCCGCGAAATACTGAGGAGTGAACAAATAAGGACCTGCTGAGCAGCTATTATAAAATGTCTTGACGGCTCGTCCGTCCAACTGTCCTGCAAAGCAATAGAAATTTTGGAACCTAGCGGCAAAAGAACTAGACAAGAATGCTGACGAACTGAACTAGACCATACAGTATTGCCTCGTTCATCTATTTCAAACCCCGCAGTCCATATCCCCTCAGCACTTGCACTTTATTATACTTTGGAGAAGCATGTGAATATGTGTATAGTTTTAATCAACTCACCAAGAAGTTAACTTTACTCCATACAAATATAGTTTTAATTCATGTGTTTATTGTAATTGTAACTCAATCAATTGTTCTGATGCCTCACGCACCTAGGTGGTCTGTTCCACTCTTTTATGATTTTAAAGAAATCAAATAAAAGTATTACTTACTTACTTACATTCCAATGTTCGGAAAGGCTACCAAGAAATATATTAGTGCTAGAGAAAGGGATATGTGTGTGAAAAATATAGAGAAAGGGATATGTGTGTGAAAAATGTGGTTAATCTCTGTCCAGACTTGCAGCCAAAATTGATATACATGAGGACATTCAATAAGCATATATTTTAAAGTTGAATTAGAGAGGTGGCTTGTCCAACATGTAGGTAATATACTGGGGTTAATTTTGTGTAAGGCACTCAGTGTAATCATCAATCTGTTGTATATTAAAAATAATGTCTGGGTTACATTAGCAGCATGAGAAGTTTCACGGCTCTTTAGCCATATTTTATTACATAAAGTAGCGGAAAAAGAGATGTGCAGATCTGTTTCTCATAGCAGCTTCAGTGATGATATATGGTGTGCATCAGGTAGATAAGTAAGATGTGTATATATATTAGAAGCAGAGTGATAATGTAATAGCAATTTTCGCAGGGATGAAATCCCAGATTATGGAGAGCTTCTAGAACAAAGGGAATCATAAAATTCAAGAATAGCTGAGATTCAGCGTAGTATTTAAGGGCCTGATTACGACTTTGTACGTCTTCCCGCCAGACCGCCACCATGGCGGTCCGAGGAAGATGGCCAAGACATCAGCAATCCTGCCCGCTGAATTACAACAGTAATCCAGGGCTGGCTGTGCAGCGGCAGCGGTGTTACAGTGGGGGCATGCTGCAGCTCATAGTCAGAGCCTGCAAGACATGCCACCTCAGGACAGCTCCTTGTGCACATCCAGTGGACTGCGTGGCATGCTCCATGTCATGCATGCCACATAGTGCACCCACAACAGTGCAGGAATTGGGACCACAACATGTGGCCTCTGCCAAATTTCAAAATGGGCTATAATGCCCAGGGCCCCGTTTGAGCCACCTTCCTTGCTGTCCCACCAACATTTTCATGGAGGGATCCCCGCCATGAAAAGGTTGACAGGAAACCAAATCGTAATTTGGATGGCGATATCGGCATTGGCACCACCGTCAAAAGCTGCAGCTTTGGCCACTGCTGCCACGGCAGGATCAGAGATCCCGGCGGAGGCAGCAGTCTCACCACCCTGATTGTAATCAGGCGATGGGACCACCGGGATGGAGGTTGTTGCACCGCCATCCAATGGTACGGTGATCTTGCGACCACAGTTTCATAATCAGGCACAAAAGTTTGTATGAGTTTGGAAAACTAAATAAAGTTTCTGCTTGAGAGAAGGCAATCACTGATTGATTATGCATTAGTTGAGGAGTCCATAGCAAATCTTTCTCCTGCCAAGATCTTCAAAAAAAGGACCTATTTTTTAACTTTAATGAGCTTCAGGAATATCTTGAAGAGAAATATCAGTATCAAAAGAGAAAAAATCTATACTTGGATCAAAATCCCTATGAATGGAGGATAGGTACCTGTCAATGTCAATATGAGAGGGCCGACTTTCTGTAGTATAAAGTGATTTATAATAATCAGAAAATTTGGCTAAAATGTCCTTGTCTTTAAAAACGATAGCTATGTTATTACGCAAGGTTGTTTCAATTTTATCTCATCCTTTCTTTATTTTAAGATAATTTGCTAAGGGTTTGCCAGCTTTATTCTGCCCACCATAGTATTTATAACTGGATTCAAGCAGGTAAGAAGAAGCATTCTCTGTAAAGATTTTATTACATTGAAATTTAGCTTTAACCAGTTTGTCCAAACATGACTTGGATTTGGATGTATAAAAGGAGTGTTTTAAAGATTGAATATGTTCCATAATGTCTAAAGCATTTTGTAGCTATTGTTTTCTTGCTAGAGACATACAATAGAATAAAATCCCTACCTATAGAATACACAAAAGGTTGAGGGTAGTGTGACGCCACATAACGAAGATGGCACAACTGGAACCATGAGGCAGCTGACAGGGGGAAAGCCAGACCACCTAAAACACTAGTGACTTATTCTTCAAGGCGGATGCCAAACATTACCTGAAATGAGAGGAAGAAAAGAATAAAAGAACACATTTTACACAACTATCCACATGAGATGGAAAGGATTACATGAACATAACATATGAGTGATAACGAGCAGCTAGATTATTACAAAAATTATCCCAAGAAAAACCATAGTAGTCCATGAATGTCAAAGTGCAGAAAGTGTGTAGGTTTCCATCTCTTCCCCTCTACCCATATCGATAAAATGTTGCAAAAACAGAGGATCTTCATATGTTGTGGTTTTATTCTTGTAAGTCACCTTAAACGGACATGGATGGAAGAGTCTGAATCTTGTATTTAAAGAGCAAAGAGCTGGCCTCATGTCTAGAAATGTTTACCTTCTATCTGCCGTAGCCTTGGCAAAATCCTGAGCAAAAAATAGCGGTGATCCAAGCCATGAAATTCAACATTTGACCTTAGCAGCCCTAATCACATGAAGAAGATCAACATATTTTATGAAGTAAAGAATGACTCCTCTAGGTTTTTGTGAGGATGAAGGGTGATGACTAGAGTGTCTTAATCTGTGCTCTCATTGTATATTTAATAAAGGAGTAGCTGGACGGTCTAAAATCTTAGGTAGAAACGGCTAGAAGAATATAATAGGGTCATTGCCTTCCATCCCCTCCCGTAGACCATAAATACAGAGGTCATTCCTTCTGCTTTGATTTTCTAAGTCTTCAGCATGCTTTCACAGTTGTGACACTTCAAATTATAAACTTTGAAATGTATGCACAGTATTTTTAAGGTCACCAACCTGCTGCTCCACATGCGTAACCCTATTATCCATTAGTGACTAGTTATCATTCAAGACTTGCAGTTTATTATTCGTATCCTCCATATAGCGTTTAAGAGCCCTCATTTCTTCAAGCAAGAGCTCCTTTGAGATAACAGTGGATGCTTTGATGAGAGATGGAGGATCTTTTTTAACCCACTTAGAACCCTGAGTAATAATAAAATTTAGTTTGGTAGCCATCTTAAGATCATTGGTGATGTTTCCACCAGATGACGCTTGGAAGACGAAGCTGACTCCTAACTACTGCTTTCCATATTATTTGACAGCACAGAAAAATAATTATAAATATACAGCAGAAATATGCGGAAAGCAGAGAACTCTCTAGATTATGAATATGAGGCAATGACAGAATAAATGATGAAAAAAGTCACAAGAAATTACAAGAAAACCTTTGGCTTATTCCTGTGGAGAATTTAACAATATTAATAGCCAATTTCAAAGTATATAGTAGTATGCAGTGTTGGATTTAAGCAAAGAACTGCTTGTGCGGTAAACTGAGGAAAAATTAAACCTCATTTTATCAGAAAGTAGCCCGCGACCTCTCTGTCAGCGTGCCTGCCATATTTATGAAGAAATACCCATGTTCACAGGCAGTGAAATTAACCTGCAGAGAGGGGTGAAGCTCCCACAGCTCATCCTGCCAAATATTGAATGCTTCTTCAGGGTTTGGTAGAAGTCGGGCCAGCATTTCCCCGCAGCCCTTCACGTCACGCCCCACAGTTTCTAAAGGTTCTAATTCAGGTTTCAGTTCTGAAATGTTCTTTGAAAATTATTCTATCTTCCTACTCTCATCAGGAACGTATGAGAACTTAAGCAATGTTGAGCTTTCAACATTTTACAGACTCCACCTTTCTTGGTTAATAATATGTCTAAAGCTAATTGATTTTGCAAGAATATCTATCTAATATCCACCAATTCTGTGTTAACAGCCAACAAGGCACCAGATGTAGTAGTAACCAGTTTATCTGCTACTATTGATAGCTTTCAAATTTTCTCATAATTTAAAACTACTCCTACAGGAAGTATGATTGCTCCAAAGATATCTCCCACTAATGTTATCCCAACATTAGTACTACGTATATATATATATGGAGTGGTGTCATTGTTAAGGCACCTATACTATTTACATGATACATTATAGAAAACAATAAAGATAAATAGCAAACACCCTCCCAATCAACAAGTAACTGAAATTAGGCATCCTGTCCACACACAAAGTTAAGTTCGGGAGTAACTCCATCTTCCACCAATACAATTTGTACAGGTCCTCCCAAAACTTTGATTGTATGTTCACAATTACTTTTCCCCAATGTGTCTTTTTCTAAACTGATTCCTTTTTTGTAAACACATAATTTCCTTTTTTGTCATCAATCTAATTTTAATTTTGGATAAACAATTTTCTTTTTGTATTCATCTTCCTCTTTCTTCCAGCCATTTCTCAAAACATATTCCTCTTTATTTGTATTACGAAACACTTGAGCTCTTCTCTTCTCTAATGTTAAAAGGAACTTCTTTTCTAATGGCCTCATTAAACAGCTTAGATTCTTCTCGTATGCCTTAACAGTATCTATAACTGTGGGAGTTCGAAAGAAATGGCAAGCAATGTCCATGCCTTTTGCTTATGGATAAGAATTCATTGTTGTCTGAAGAGGCGCTTTGGAAAGGATCATGTCATAATTGGAGAAATAATGTTCAAAATGTTCTTGTCTGAAAACTAAACATACTACATGTAATTGCATATAAAAGTGAGATGTGATGATATGTCACTTCTTCTGCAGCTGAAGAAGGTAAGTGTTCGCAGATATAGCAATACTTAGTATCAAAAGCTTGAGTGTATTCCTGAACTAATCTAAGGGGCTGATTATGATGCGGCCCGTAAAGGCTCCGACCAATGGTTGGAGCGTTCAGGGCTGCATTGTAATGGGCCCCTCGGTTTACTTTTCGACCACCTAATTATGATCTAGGCGGTCAGAAAGTAAACCAGCTGGCTTCTGACGGGCTCCAAGAGTCCGTAGGGCAGTCGGAAGCCGGCCAGTAATCTCAAGGGTGGGCCTTTCCGCCCTTGAGATTACGATGCACGGTTTCCAGCATGGTTTCCATGTCAGAAAGCATGTTTGAGGGCCCACAGCAGGGCCCCCTTGGGTGTGAGGCCTCCAGTTGGGGGCCCTGTTGATCCCTGCACCCCATGGCAGGGACTTTGAGGTGCCTGCCACAGGGTGCAGGGATGAACTACACCTCCTATTTTCCCTATGGGAGCTTGCATTATGGCCAGTTTATGGCCGTAATGCAGCCTCTGTATTCCAGAGAGCTATGGAAGATGTCCTGCATGGGTTACCTGGTGTCAAGATTTACCAAGACGATGTACTGGTATATGGCTCTTCCAAGAGTTACATGATGACAGACTCAGGGCCATTCTGAAGCATTTCAAGTCCCGTGGGTTGACTCTACGTGAGAACAAATGTAAATTTAACCTCACTGAAATTGACTATTTGGGACACAAATTGTCTAAAGAGGGTGTCAAACCTAAAGATCATTTAGTGAAGACTATCGAGAACCTTCCCGTGCCCCAATCCAGGGATGAGTTAGTCACCTTTCTCGGCATGGCCGAATATTACAACAAGTTCGTCCCACAGTTTGCTTCACGTACTTTCACCCTTAGGGCTCTTCTCAAGAAGGGTGTGAGGTTCATCTGGTCACCACAGTGCCAAGCGGAATTCGATGATATAAAGGCGGCTTTGAGTGAGGCTCCCTCTCTCCAGAGTTTTGACACTTCCGCCCTTTCCATCCTCATCACTGATGCTAGCTCCAAGGGTCTTGGGGCTGTTCTTAAACAAGTGAAGGATGGACACGAGATAACTATCATGTTCTTGTCACGAGCACTGGTGGGGTCTGAAATGCAATACTCTGTCATAGAGAAAGAAACCCTTTGCATCTTTTGGGCTATTAAGAAACTTAAAAAATTTCTCTGGGGAAGTTCGTTCTCAGTACAGTCCGACCACAAACCTTTGAAGGATTTGTTCACTAAAAAGAGTCTTGATGCCGTATCCTCAAGGATCGCCAGGTGGATTGTCGCACTCCAAGACTATAATTTTGTTGTACATCACATTCCTGGTGCTCAGAACAAGGTTTCGGATTGTCTTTCCCGCCTTGTCCTGAACGACCCTAATCACGCCCTTGACGCCTCTGGAGACTCGTGGGAGGATGACGATTATAAAGTGTGTGAAGTCACGGCTGGCGTCTTGAGTGAGAGAGAGTGGAAGTCTGCCATTGAAAGTGATCCCATAATTCTTGAGGTCTGCAAGTTAGTGACTGATGGTTGGGGGGGCATTAAAAGTTTGAGTGAGGAGACACGAAAGTTTTGGAATGTGCGTCATGAGCTGTCTGTCTCCTCTGGGTTGCTTTGGAGAGGTACCAAGCTCATTCCACCCCTTCCTGTCAGGCTTAAAATCGTTCAACAAGCACATCAGGGGCACCAGGGCATCTCCAAGACCAAAGAAATGATCCGTTTGCACTTCTGGTGGCCAGGAATTGATCTCTTAGTCGAGCACATGGTGAGAGATTGCTCTGAGTGTAATGCCTCTGACAAGATCTATAATACTAGAGTCCAACCTATGGTTGTGCGTGAGGCCCCTGTTCGTTGTTGGGAAGAAGTGGCATTGGATCTTTTGGGTCCCATTACTAGTAGCTCTGGTCATTCCTATGTCCTAGTATTAATGGACATGTTCTCCAGGTGGCCGGAGATTAAGATCACGCACAGCATTGAGACTAAGGACGTCACCAAGTTCCTTGATGAAGTCTTCTCCCGAGAGGGACTCCCGGACTGTCTTCTTACCGACAACGGGGTTCAACTGGTCTCGAGAGAGATGGAAGAGTTTTTGGCAGAAAAGGGGGTCAAACATAAGCGGTGCGCCCTCTACCATCCCGAAACCAATGGCATGGTGGAGCGGTTTAACCGTGTGTTAAAAGAATCCATTCAACTGGCCAATGCTCAAAACAAAGACTGGAAGTCAGAGGTTGTGGAACGGGTAACAATATACCGTCTCACACCTCATTCAACCACGAGTAAAGTTCCCTTTGAGCTCTTTCGCGGGCGGAAGCCCAATACCCGGATGTTCCAAGCATGGAAGAGAGACAAAAGTGCGAGTGTTGGTTTGGATGCTTGTCCTGCTACAGGTCCTAGCATAGTTTCCTCTGGTACGGGTCCTGGTGTAGCGTCCTGGCAAGCAGGTCAGGATTTGAAGATTGCAAAAAGGAAAGAGTATTTCGACGCCAGACACGCTGTCACTCACACTCGTGTGTGAGTGGGAGACAGGGTGCGAGTACGTCTTCCCCAGAGGTCCGCTGGAGTCTCTAAATTCTCCTCGCCTTATGTGGTAAAGAGACTCTTTCAGAATGCTGTTAAATTGGATGATGGTCGCATCTGGAACTGGAACAGAATCGCTCCCATGCACAACAAAGTCCACCCTGGGTTGGTTGATCCTTTCAAAGAATTGCCCGCTTTACGAAGGAGTTCTTGCGCTGGAAAGATTCCGGCAAAACTGCATGATTTCGTTCTTCGTTAATGTTTCTTTTGCTCCTTTCTTCCTTGCCTAACTCCTTCCCTTCCTCCTGATCTCTCTCTTTGCTTTTCTAGTGTAAAGGGGGAAGGTGTGTAATGACCTGCGTGTCATTGTGTTCTGTGCAAATGACCTGCCTGTCATCATGTTCTGTGCACCACACTTACAATGGGGTTCTCCATTCTAGAGCTTTCATCTTGTTCAAGTGTCCTTAGAACTCCCACTGGTCAGTTGCTGCTGGCGCTGTGTGGGTAGGACGTTATCTCTGTAGATACCTACTCTATCTTCAATAAACCTTCTTCTGCCAACTCCATCCAGTGTACCAGCTTTATTACACCACACACAGTGTTCTAAGGACCTCATTACAAAAATGGATCCTTTGGTCTGACACCAGGAAAACTGCAAATTTGAACCATGTAATGTGTTCACATAACAGCAGTTTAGCTACAGTGAGACTGTAATTTCTCTGTGTTGGGCAGGCTTCCATCCTTCGAGAAAAAATGCACACTATAACTAGGACATACCTCAGCCTTAAGCAGACAGACATTTTGATAAACTTCAACTGCATCCTATTAAACGGTCCTCCTGATCTCCCAACGAGGCTAAGTGGTACAGGGGTTCTCCTTCCCACATTCATTTGCTGACATTTGATGTATTTATGGCATACCTCCTCAGCTAAAATTCTGAGCCTGGGATTAAATCAATTTTGTCTAAACAGCCTAACCATTGCATCCCTTCTAATGTGTGCAGGACCATGGAAAACACTGGCCTTCCATCTGCTGGAACCTGAATGTTGTTCATGTTTTTAACACATCCTGCTCTGATCCACCCTTGCTGTTCTGTCTCTGAGACTTCTTCCTGCAATCTCTTAATTGTTTCCCATGTATCGGCTAATGACAACATAGAAAAGGTGGTGTCCTCATCAGATTCATTTGTGTATTGTTCGTTAAATGTGCATGCCTCAAGTCCCTTTGTTTGGGTTTAAAATCGGGGACATGCATGTTTTGTATAAACATATGAGGGCTGAGAAATAAATATAGGATTTTGTCGCATGGAACAAACACTTTATAGGGGTACCCCTATGGGCATAGTGGGGACTCTCCTTTGCCTATTTTTCATGTTCATTTTAATTTGGTTACCTAATTTGATATTTTGCATGCCAAGAATTGGTATATGAGGTGCAATTCTGCATGTAGGAGTTTGGTTTATCATAGTGTGCATGTGGACCTTAAGAGATGTTCTAATATATGGCCATGGTTTTAGATGTGACATATGTCCATTTGGCATTGTGGATGATAACAGACGGCGGATTGTTGTTTGCGAAGGACTTTGCGCCAGAGGCGCAATTAGTTTGGATGTAGCAGAAATCGAAAAGGAATGCGTTAGCAAAACAAGCTACTCACTTCATTCCAATATGGCCGCTGTGATTTATAGGGTAGTCACTTAGTCTGTGTGTGAATTGGACTGTTGCTATAGATATGACCGGTGTAACCGGAGGTGTGGTTTATTCTACCTATGACTCTCCTTTTGCCTATTTTTCATGTTCACTTCTATTGGGTGATGTAATTTGATATTTGGATACCTTGAATTGGCATATGAGGTGCAATTACGGATGTTGGAGTTTGGCTGATCGAAGTGTGCATTTGGACCCTAAGAGATGTTGTAATATATGGTCATGAATTTAGATTTGACATCTGTCCATGTGACAATGTGGATGACAAAATATGGTGGGGTGTTGTCTGCAAAGGATCTTGCTCCAGAAGCGCAAATAGTTTGGATGGAGCGAAAATCGACAAGAAATGCATTGAAAAACAAGTCGCTCACTTCATTCCAATATGGCTGCTGTGATATATGGGGTATTTACTTGATTTGTGTGTGAGTTGGACCTTCGCCATGGATAGGGCTGCTGTGGCCGTATGTGTGGTTTATTCCGCCAATGAGTTGCCGGTATATAAAAACGGGCACTTTGATTGGCCGCATTTGTGTGGCCGGATGCGGATGCTTTCTCCACAATACAGATCCTGGTAAGGCGTGAATGGGGTAGTTTCAGCTGCCGGTGCATGATAAATTGGGAAAAATGGGGCTACTTTAACTTACACTGCCCGCAAAGCCCATTTATGACTGTCATGTCTCATTTATGTTTGTAATGATGTTTGGTGGCATTTAATGAGATAGGGGCTTGAGTGATGGATGTTGCTATATGATCCAGAACAGTCTTCGATCCTGTTCCCTGTAAAGAATGGATCCTGGCAAGTTGGGAATGGGGAGATTTCAGTCATCGGTGCATGATTAATCTGGAGAAATGGGGCTATCATAACTTACACTGTCCGTAGAGCCTATTTATGATCGTCATGTCTCAATTTTGTTTAAAGTAATGGTTGGTGGCATCTAACGAGATAGGGGCTTGAGTAATGGATGTTGCTGGCTAACCCGGACCAGCCGCGATCCGGTTCCCTGTAAAGAGAATTTTTTGGCATTGGCTGTTCTATTGTGAGAACAGGCGTTACACAATGATTGACTCTGAGTAGCCTCGGGCAACCTTTGAAAAAGCTCTACATACTGGCTATTAAACTCTCAAAAATATTGTCTGCCTTTGGAGCTTGTTCACAACTCTTAAGTTGCAGGGACCCTAGTATTGGGAATGGAGACAGGATCAGAAACACGGGGTATGAACAACGGGGTATTTTTATAGTTTCACTGTTTTTTGCATTGCAGTTTGTTGGACAACGTGAAATATATTTTGAAAATGTAAATTCATTTGGGGATCGAGTAATCCCATGATGTCATAACTCCTCCATCTTTTAGGCATTGTATAGGGGTAATTAAAAACCCTACATCGAATAGAAGTACACACGAGAGATTGCTAAAATCTAATGTGGAAGGTTACTGTAGACTGAAGGATCAAACGTGATCCACGATTATCTAGGCATGGATACCTTAGATTGATACAAGCTACAAGGAAAAGGTATGCTTGTAATGTATATACATATTAAGAAAACAAGTAGAAATTGTCAATTCTTAAAATATGGTCTTATTTGTTACCCAACAACAATGGACTAAATCAGTGGGTCCCAAACTGTGCACCGTGGCTCCCTGGGGAGACGTCAAACCTAGCCAGGGAAGCCACGCACCAAGCACTTCAATGCATTTAATGTTGAAGGGTCTGTTGGCTTCAGTTAAACTAATTAGACTTAAACGCATTATGTTGATGATTTGTAAGTGACATGCCTAAAGCTGTAAACGTTGTGCTTAATTGATGGCATGTCGAGGGAGATGACCTCCATATTTCACTGGATCTCCACGTTCCAACACTCCCAAAGTAAGCGGAAGATGCCTGATTTATTTTGTTAGACTCGTTAATAGTTTTGTTTTTTTCCAAATGCATTTTACACCAATGCAAGTTGTCAGGAAAGTACAGTTGTCCTGTCTATTAAACACACTAAGTATTATTAAGTATTGACATTTGTACTTGAATCATAGGTACTTTCAGTACACATTTCTTTCAGTACACGCACATTTCCAGACAGGCCTGCTCTCTCCTTGAGCACAGGGAAGTAAAACACCATATTCGGCATAATGCCAACATTTGGAAGCAAGAAAGAGGGACGTTTAAAAAAAAAAAATCTTAGGAATTTATTTTACTTGCATTGATTTGGAGGCAATTTTAGGGAGGAGACAGCAAAAATAAAGCTGTATGTGTTTAAAAAATCGTGAGTCACCCTGCTGAGACAGGTGTGTTGGCATGGGTAGTAATGGAAGTGCATGCAAATATTCTTCAAGCCCAGAAACACTTTGGCAATGGGGCCTACATGCATATGGGTGGTAACTAGCACTGTAAGTGGGATAACAAAGTTTGAGAGGGTACTCTAAAAAAGGCATGGCATAGACAAAGAAGTGTAACTAGGAATATTTTATTAGAGGCGCCGCCTTAGTAATACAAAGCGATACCAAAGGGGATGATGGACGGAGCGTTTGAGCTAATCAAACACTCACCCCCAGTCAACTGACCTGGGTTTAATCCATCATCATTCTTTAGCTCACTCCACCACCCCAGTTCAGACATGGCCATATGCAAATCAGTCTGACCCTGTGCCTCATGGGAACAGTCCAGCCCGAACTGCCAAGCCATGTCTTCCCTGGACCGGAAACAAGCATCCTGGGACCGGTTTCTGGCCATTCAGCCGTCATCAGCCAGGCTAGCTTGAATCCAGTGGCAAAGTGAGCAAGGGACCCACGTCTGGGCATACCCTGCCAACTTAGGGCGAACAAAGCGATACCAAAGGGGATGATGGACGGAGCGTTTGAGCTAATCAAACACTCACCCCCAGTCAACTGATCTGGGTTTAATCCATCATCATTCTTTAGCTCACTCCACCACCCCAGTTCAGACATGGCCATATGCAAATCAGTCTGACCCTGTGCCTCATGGGAACAGTCCAGCTTGAACTGCCAAGCCATGTCTTCCCTGGACCGGAAACAAGCATCCTGGGACCGGTTTCTGGCCATTCAGCCGTCATCAGCCAGGCTAGCTTGAATCCAGTGGCAAAGTGAGCAAGGGACCCACGTCTGGGCATACCCTGCCAACTTAGGGCGAACAAAGCGATACCAAAGGGGATGATGGACGGAGCGTTTGAGCTAATCAAACACTCACCCCCAGTCAACTGATCTGGGTTTAATCCATCATCACTCTTTAGCTCACTCCACCACCCCAGTTCAGACATGGCCATATGCAAATCAGTCTGACCCTGTGCCTCATGGGAACAGTCCAGCCCGAACTGCCAAGCCATGTCTTCCCTGGACCGGAAACAAGCATCCTGGGACCGGTTTCTGGCCATTCAGCAGTCATCAGCCAGGCTAGCTTGAATCCAGTGGCAAAGTGAGCAAGGGACCCACGTCTGGGCATACCCTGCCAACTTAGGGCGAACAAAGCAATACCAAAGGGGATGATGGACGGAGCGTTTGAGCTAATCAAACACTCACCCCCAGTCAACTGATCTGGGTTTAATCCATCATCATTCTTTAGCTCACTCCACCACCCCAGTTCAGACATGGCCATATGCAAATCAGTCTGACCCTGTGCCTCATGGGAACAGTCCAGCCCGAACTGCCAAGCCATGTCTTCCCTGGACCGGAAACAAGCATCCTGGGACCGGTTTCGGGTTCATAACCCTCATCAGCCAGGCTATCTTGAATCCAGTGGCAAAGTGAGCAAGGGACCCACGTCTGGGCATACCCTGCCAACTTAGGGCGAACAAAGCGATACCAAAGGGGATGATGGACGGAGCGTTAGAGCAAATCAAACACTCACCCCCAGTCAACTGATCTGGGTTTAATCCATCATCATTCTTTAGCTCACTCCGCCATTGGCACATTGCATGAACTTCGGACAATTTCCTTCAAAATCATTTGCTTTAGCATTTCTTCAATCACTAGTGTTATTCCAGCCACTGTTTCTAGTGTTAAGTGATAAGGTGGTGTTCTCTGGAAAACTGCATTTGGTTTTATAATGATTCAGACTGGTTCTACACCTTTGATTAGGTTGATGTCTTTCTCTGAAAAATACCATACTTCTGATTTTATAGTGTCATATAAAGTGGGAGGTAAATCATCTACAGTTCTTCCAGGATATAATCCTACAGCTGTTCCTTGTCGGGCCATTTTAAATTCAGCATGTTCAGCATGATCATCAGTTCAACACCATCCGGTGTGCAGTAAATAGTGCAATTACATTTTCATTAAAGATATCTCCCTAACAGATTTAGAGGACTTGAATCGCATACCACAAACTGATGGTACAATACAAATCCCACTAGTTGACTACCTCTTGCTTAAATTTGAATCCAACCACTTCTCCTTTGTCTGTGCCGTATTCTACATGCCTCCTGTCCCTATGCCTACTTTTTCGCAGTTGCTGAGTGAGGCCATTGCTGAATTGGCCATAAATCACCCAAAAGTATTGATTGTTGGCGATTTCAACTACTGGCCTAATGATGCACGGGAAAGCCCTCACTCGGCCGAATTTACTGACCTGCTGACAGGTATAAACTATATCCAGTACATAAAAGTAGCCACTCACATCAAGGGACACACCCTAGATCAGGTCTGGTCCGCCAATCTGGAGATAGCCGACCTACGAATTTCCCCATGCTCATGGTCGGACCATCATTTTATTTCCTTCACCATCCCGAGTTTTCCTCTCCCCAAAGTTTTGTCCTCAGTCACTATCAGGGCCAGGAATTGGAGTCGGGTTGATACCAAAGAATTTGGCACCTTACTAGCTGCATCTAAACCTTCTGGTTTGATTGTATCCCCTCACATCCAGGCGGAAAATATTAATGCTTGGTTGGAATCTGCCAGAGACAGTCTTGCTCCTTTGAAGACAATTAAAAACAAGAGGCCCCACGACGCACAGCGTTGGTTCTCTGACAAATTGAAGGCAATGAAATTAGCCTTGTGACAAACCGAACGGAAGTGGAGACAGGACTACTGCCCTCATAAAAAGATTATCTTTATGACAGCACTTAAAGATTACAAAAGCGCCATTCTCAGGACTAAATCTGAATACTTTTCTTCTAAAATCCTGGAATCCACTAATAAGGCCAAGGACATTTTTACGATAGTAGATGAACTTGTCAAACCTGATCGGGTTATAGCAAAACCCACTCCATCACAATCCCTATGTGACTCCCTCAATACTTACTTTATTGAAAAAATTGCTAACATCAAATCCAGTATTCCTCAGTCCTCGGCACCATCAGATCTCCGAGG
This sequence comes from Calotriton arnoldi, assembly GCA_963921515.1. Lineage (NCBI taxonomy): Eukaryota > Metazoa > Chordata > Amphibia > Caudata > Salamandridae > Calotriton > Calotriton arnoldi. The sequence goes on along the minus strand of CAWUFW010005464.1, from coordinate 1,142,211 downwards.
CTCACACACTAATCCTTACCATCTGGATCAATTCCCTCTCATCACCCAAGAGGTTTTCGTCTCTTTACTCAAGAAGGTTTGCTCTGGCTCCCCCACGGACAGCTGCCCTCCTCATATCCTTTGGGAAGTTTTCCTCCATTGTCCTGAGCCCCCTATGTCACTTCTTAATAATTCCCTTACTAAGGGCATTGTCCCCAACCTTTTTAAGAGTGCAGAAGTTGTACCTATTTTAAAAAAACCAGGCTCTGATCCTTCTATCCCCAGTAACTTTTGTCCTATCTCACTGCTGCCCTTCTTGGGAAAAATCTTGGAAGCCCACGTGGCCAACTGCCTCAGCACTTTTGTTGAGCAGTCACACTATCTAGACCCACACCAAGCCGGTTTTAGACCCGAACATTCTACCGAGTCTGTCATTTTAGCAGTCCTCGAAGAATTACGAATGGGGGCCCACCGGAGCTCTACGCAAGCTCTGGTACTCCTGGATCTCTCAGCTGCTTTCGATACGGTCGACCACCGTTTGCTGGTCGACCGGGTCGAGAGCGCGGGGATCCGGGGTTTTCCACTGAAATGGATATCGTCCTTCCTCAGTGACCGCTTTCAAGCAGTCCGTCTCGCTAGCTTTCTTGCTGAGAAAAGGAGAGTGACGTGTGGGGTCCCACAGGGTTCTTCGCTTTCTCCCCTCCTTTTTAACTTGTATATTTTTCCCTTAATTTTGGCCCTTCAAAAGAGAGAGGTGGTTATATTCAACTACGCTGACGATCTCCAGTTGGTGTTTAACATTGACTCTTCCCCTTCATCTACGGAAAACTTTCAGTCTACCATGATATTTATCAGCAACTGGATGAACACTAACCATCTTAAGTTAAATCCCGATAAAACCGAGCTGATTCTCACTGGTGGCCCAGTGAATCCCTGGAACTCCAACTTTTGGCCATATTCACTGGGGTGCCCTCCATCTCCTGTCAGCTCGGTTAAAAGTCTGGGAATTGTGATTAGCAACGACCTCACGATGAAGGCACAGATAAGTGCTGTGGTCTCTGCGTGTTTCTTTCACCTCCGGAGAATTCGCAAAATAAGCAGATATTTAACCATCGAGGCCCGGATCCAAGTTATACTTGCTCTGGTTATGTTGCGTATTGATTACGCTAACTCCCTGTATACCGGCATACCAGCCTACCAATTACGTCGGCTTCAACTGGTGCAGAACCAAGCCTCCAGACTTGTTTATGGTCAACCTAAATCTCAGCATCTGAAACCTTTGTTGAAAAACTTACATTGGCTTCCCGTGACCCAACGCTGTCTCTTTAAATTAGGCTGCACAATCTACAAAGCCCTTTCGGATCATGGTCCGGCCTTCATCGCGTCTAAAGTATGGCGCTACGTCCCCTCCCGCGATTTACGTTCTGCAAACATGAATCTGCTGACCCCTTGTCCAGTTAAACGTAAAATACACGGGGGTCTAAGATTCTCGTCTCTGGCACCTCAATTCTGGAATTCTCTTCCCCCCGAATTGCGTCTGTCCACTTCCTATACTCAGTTTAGGAAGTCTCTCAAAACTTGGCTATTTGCTCAGTCCTACAATTGAAATCCCCATTTTCCTGTCCCAGCAACCGATTGACCCCGCTTAGCACCAAGAAACCGTTGGTGAACGTGCGCTTTATAAATGTTTTTTTAACATAACATAACATGGTCTTGCACAAATTTACCTATTTTTACAGGAACTCTCCTTAAAGCAGGATTAGTTATTTGTTTATTTGTAATACCTACAACTTGGATTTTCTTTCCCGAGAGGGGTATGTCAGGGACTTCTGCTGTTTTAACAGTGGAATGGGGAGCTCCTGTGTTGATAAGAAAAGACAATTGGTGGCCATTAACCTCTCCTTCTACAAATGGTCCACTTTGGTCTACCTTTAAGACTGCATCAAGTACGCAATCTTCCTCCCCCCTCAGACACCATCATTGGGAATTGTCAGAATCCAACCTCTCATTCTCCAACATAGGGAACTGTTGAAATGGGTTGTGATTTTTTAAATGATTTGAAGTTTGATCTTGATGCTTGATTAATATTGAATCTGGGATTAACCTTATTTTTTGGGGCCATAGGAGATTGCCTCACTGCATCATGGGAATTTGTGATTGGATTGGCATCCACATTCATTGGACTGGAACCTGAAAAAGAACATTTTGCATTTGCGTTTGATTTACCCCTTGCATTTGCCCATCATCGCTTACTCGATTTGGATTCCATCTACACTCCCTCTTCCAATGACTGAGACTGTTACAGTAATGACAAGAAGTTGATCTCTTCAACGTTGCAACATCTATTCCTGAATTTGGATCAGCGTAAACAATATTTGATATTTCACTATAAGGTAAAATAATACATTAGTCAGAATAATAGTTGTTATAGGTATAATGCAGCAAGCTTGTTCCATAAAGTAAATTCCCTAATCTAAATTAAGTTGCAATAATGAAAGTAAAAGGTGTAATTTCAGAAACCCAATAAAGAGATCTGATGAGAGAATCAATGCGCAAGCATAAAGCCTTTGCATATCAGACTGTAAAATATTCACAGTCATAAATCAGCAGACATAAAAGAAATAGGCTAAATAACGTCTCATGTAGGGAAGTCTAGGAAACTCAGAGATGAGTCTCTAACAAGAGTGTCAGGAAAGGAATTCTGAATCAAGCTGCTACTCTCGGAACAAGCACTGATATAAACACACAAATGCTCTAATCTCCCAAGTTCCCCAATAGAAATTCAGAAAATTCCTGGGAATAAGCAATCTACCCGTTTTCACATTGTGGTGCAATAGACTTTCAGACATTAGACCTTGAAAAGTTACATCCTTGGTATTTTGTGGTCCAGACAGTTCTTCTCATGAATCATGCTTCTAGTTGCTTCCTCTCATTCCGGTGGAAACTCACTATCAGTTGTCTAATATAAAACAAATGTCTATTTACTAGCTAATAGAAGGCTTCTGGCAAAATATAACACCTGTAACAAAAACATTGTGCGCAAACAACTATTCAATGTGAAAAAAATGCCTTTCAGTGTTAATGCATTATTTTTCAGCTAGCATGGCATCAACAGTTAGGCTAATTTAAAACAGCACCTTCTCTATTTGCAGGCCTATAACATTTAAGTATGATTACCTACTACAAATTTTCCATTTAGCATATGTTTTACTTAAACATAAACATTGCCCATTATTTATTAAAGCATTTTTGTTAGCGAATAATATTTACTTCAACAATGCCATGTTGATGGGAGACTATCCTAACTCACCATATTTTGCATTAACTTTATAAGTGCTAATATAGCAAAGAAAGCCTTGGTGTACTACCTGAACTACTGCTGCTGCCTAATGTCTTTGTGAAATATTCTGGATGATTGTCTTTGAGTATTCATTTAGAAGGACTTCTTTCTGCTCTTTGTCTTTTTCAGTGAATTTGTTGTTTTTCCATGTCTTTTTTTTTAAGGCATATTACTGTTTGTGTCTCTTCCCTTGTTCATTAACTTTTTGTGTTTTTTGTGCACGGTATTTTACTTGGCACTGCTCCCTCGTACTGCATTGAACATCCTACCCTACCTGCTCTGTCTGTAAATCTTTTCTCTGGTGGACTTGCCATTCCTGTCCCTAGAGTACATTCTGAGTAACTTGAGTCAACAAACGAGAGAATATCATATCCAAGTCTAACAGCTAAACATTAAATAAAATGACTGTAAAAACAGTAGATCACAAGCAATGTGATAGGATAAAATTGGTGGTTCGTTGAACATTAAAAGTCATTGGATGAAATGTCAGGAATTATTGTTACATTGTCCTGGTATTTCAAAACGGTTTTCCCTATTCTAGGTCAATGGAGAAACATAAGGTTGGTACATAAGGGCAATTGTTCACAGTATTTTTTTCAGATAAAAGAAGACTAGGCATTGTCACCTTTCAGCATTTTTTGTTGTGAGCCCATATGAAAAAACCCAGCTCATTTCAATGTAAAAAAGTGTTCAAAAGAAGATAACAAAAGAAAAAGTAGAAAGATCATGCATCTGTCACTTTAGAGGAATCAGCAGGGGGAGGAGTTATTTTTGCTATTTTTAATCAATGACTGTAGATAGAATTGGAGAAAGAATGGATAGTAAAAATGGGTAGTAAGCACACAGAAGTAGATTGCTGAGTAGAAACATCAGGAGAGAGATATGTGGAGCGTGGAGCAAAAGAGTACCAGGAGAAGAAGGGGGAGATGGATTCCTTTAGGAAGGAGTCGGAGATAATATTGGAAAAGTGTTTGAAGAATTGGGATATAGAAGGCATTTTGAGTCAACCTCTAAAAAATTGTTAGACAGAACAGGAGAGGGAGAGGGGATGAAGGGGGTTCTACTCTGCATATAACAATACCAAATAAATAAAAAACAAAAATCAAAAAAGTGCCTCGATAAACTGGATCAATAATGAAATGCAATTGGTCAAATTGCCCTTGTAAAATCAGAGAGAAATTTCTTCAACCCGAGACAGGTAGCACTCTTAAATATAATCTTCCTCCCATCCCTCCTCTGTCCCTTCTCTTTTGCTCTTTTCCTTCCTATCATCCCTTATATGCTTTCTTTTTCCCCAGCTGTGTTGCTGGCTTTGCTGCTGCAGTCTCATGCTTCATCCTTCTCTCTGGTCACTTCTGCTCTTCTCTTTCTCATTCTTTTTGTCTTCTTTGTCTTTTGTTTCTGCATATCTTCACAATGTTGCTTTCTCACGGCTCTTTCCTGTTGAGTGTCTGCCGTATGCCAAGTTCCCTCCGCCTCCTCTTTTTCTCCCAGTGCACTTTCAATGGAAAATGTGGAATGACTAGGGCTGCCACAGTTTCCACAGTGCACTACATTTCTAATTTTTCTTTTGAGAAAAAATAAATGGGGAACAGAGGATTGTTTCATAAACTAAGACTCTGGCTTAAACACTTCAAGGTTTGCCTTCACACCCTCAGGTATCACAAGTGAAATTATTTAGTTCAGAGGATGTTGATTTAAATAATTCAGTCCCTCAGTGCTGCGAACAGGAGGATTTTATTTTTCATTTTCAGGTGTTATCACAAAATCCATTAAGACAGTTACAGATGCATGTTTTCAATCACTGGTTATAAAAGAAATGAGGAGGCACGCATTTAGGCAGATTTAAATGTGACACACATTTGAAGAACCAAGTATGTATGTGTTTTAATGTTATACACAATTGCAGGCTCAACCATTTCACGGTATTCTTTACTTCATTAATCATGATCAACCACGGGCAGTGCGCCACATTCAATTCAATCCTTTTCCTATAGCCAGATAAAGGGTCTTATTGTGGCAAGCAGATGTCATCATTTTCAATGTACTATTACTGAGGCTCACTTTTCTTTTTTTCTGAGCATTTTGTATTTCCTTAATCAAACTTTGAAGTCCGATGTGTGGTGCATATAGTAATCATAGTATGACGTAAGACAGACTGATGTTCGGGCCAGGCATGAGGAAAATGACTTCCGGATGAGATAGCATGGTCCTCCCAGACAGTCTGAGTTAAATTTAGCACCTCGTAGAGCAGAACTAAGTTTACTCTTAATCCATTTTTCAACTGTGCTTCATAATATGCACACACTCCTTTCTCAATTAGGCTGTCATTTCCAGAGGTTTGATAATTGTTGGTGTGGGAGCTCATATAAAGCTTATCCACATGAGGAGTATGAGATATAGTTGCCCTTGTTCTTCCATAGGGTGGTCAGAAGAGAGCTTTTTCATGGATGGATGGGCAACTGACACAATTATTTCATTCTCAGGCACCACTTCCTGATTTAAAAAATGTTGGTGAGAAAAGAAAATGAGGATCTGATGATGCCAATGAGTGACAGATTTTTGACCAATTTTACCATTTTGTTTATTCATTCATAGAATGATGCTTCACTGCCCATACTGCTATCCTAAGTAGCTCGTCCTATTTACACATTAGATCTACAGTCGTTTGCAACTGTTACTAATCTCTCCAAATAATGATATGGTTACCTCTAACTCTGTGGTTAAGGGGCTACACACTGAGGTTGGACTCCTTCATGCACCTGTGGCAAGCCACTAGCCTACTCCTTTGCAGCATTACACAGAAATACTCCTGTGCAAAATTAGGTTCCTTTCAGAGTAACCTTCAACATAGTCTTTTTGTTACTACATACACTGCCTTTTCTTATATGGAACCTTTAAACAGTTGCGCCGGGTGCAAACAGGGACTGTGCACCCTATTACAATGAATTAGATGCCCAAGGAAGCTGCAAACTCACTCTGCTCCCAAGGCAACTTATTCACTGAAATACAGAGTGGCCGCTTCAAAGCTGCTCCATGTTTCAAAGTGCAGAAGGCATGGTGCCTGCACTTTAAAGAAGGGAGAGCAATTCTCATGCAGGCGGATGCAGTGAGTGATTCCATCTGTCTACAGGGGGATGTCGGGGGTTCCTAGGACCTCTTTTCCCTTCTCCAGAGAGCTGCATTCCATACTTTGGTAGCGCCTTGTGAGTGCGCCTCCTAAGGGCCTGTAATGTAGAGTCTGTAATATGGCGCAGAGCCAAAGCGATACCCTCATTTGCCTGGGGCCACGCCTCCATGCAAATGAGGGAACACCCTCTCATGATTGTGTTGGCGCTACTTGTGCACCAGTGCGATCAGTATTACAGAAAGGACTGCATAAGCATCTGCAGCCTCTTCTGTAACCATTATTGCACGGGAGTGCACAAAGTGGTTGCACATACCCTTTGTGTCTCCACAGCATAATGTGCAATGCGGCCCCTGGTGTGTGCTAGTCATGGTACCTACAGTTTTATCCTTGTTTGCAAAAGATGAGAGTGGTATCAACCTCTATAGATAGCTTTGTTGCAGGTCCTCTTTATGAAACAGTTCCTGGGAACAACCATGATAATATTGCTTAAATGACAACTTTGGGCCTGATTACGAGATTGGCGGAAAGGCACTGCCGCTGCTTTTTTTGCAGTCTTCCCACCCGCTGCCTTGGCGGTCCGACTGCCCGATTATGATCCTGGTAGGAAATTGGCTACAAGACCGTCGCTGGACTGCAGCCACCGCCGAGACTCCTGCTACTGCATCGACGATGGGAAAGCTAGAGGCAGGACTTGAGGCAGTCCCACCAAGGTTCTTGCCATATGGATTACGATCCACCCTTCTTTCGAGCTTTTCCTAGTGAGGAGACCGCCATGCGCAAGTCGGCACATAGGTACTAACAGAAGTGAAAACTCACCTTTTTTCGGGGACTCACTTTGGAATCTGTGTCGGACGCCATTGTCCAAGTCCCTCCTGAGCTGCTGCTACCAGATCACGATGCTCTGCAACCCTGTTGTCGCAAAGGTAGGCTTCACCGTCACTTCTCCTATTTAGTGCATTGTAGCAGTTTGTTATATTTAACATGCAACAAAACATATAGTAAACATGACCTACATATACATTATGACACATACACAACATATATATATATATGTGTTTCAGATATACACACGTTGTACTTACCTATCTCTCCAGCAGCGAAACAACACTCTGTTGGGACACCGCCACCAAGAGACAGCCAGCCCATCTGGAACATTGCAATACGGCGGGTGGAAGACCACCGAGCTGGCGGACTTCTTGGATCCGCCGCTGCGGTGGTATGACGGTGAGACCACCAAACTAGTAATCAGGCCCTTAATGTTTTATCCAATCATTAAATTACAACTTTAGTTTATGATAGACATAAATCTTATGATGAAATCTGAGATGACTATAATATGGTTTTTAACATATAAAGAATGTTAACACCATAATCAATTTTACTCAATATGAGAACAATGAGACAAAACATTCCTCCTTCTCTTCTATCTACCCAGCTCATCCTATTCACACACTACTCAGAGGAACACTTGCTAAATAGTATTTTATAATGACCAAGGGCTTACAAAGCAAAGCCTAGTGTTTTTCCAGATGTTTTATTCTAATTCTTTCCTGAGACTGCATTCTAATAGTTAATTTGTATCTGATACACTGAGGAAGATGATTGTTTACTCCTACACCCTTTTAAAGTGGTCAATATTATACTTTGAGTTAGAAGAAGCACAAAGTTAAAACAAAATGGCCTGGGTTAAAGGTTAAAACTCTTTAAAAATATCATAGATAACAATTTTAAATTATGGCACAACATGTGAGTGCTCATATTCTTCACTCTAGTATAGCCATATAGCCCGCCGTAGCGGGCTATACCGGCTATTAAAGACCCACTCCAGCGTTAAAGGGAGCGGGACTTTAATAGCCGGTATAGCCCAGCTACGAAGGGCTATAAGGCTATTAGAACATTCTGCCACTAGAGGGCAGAATGTTCTAACAAATAAAACAAAGGCTTCAGGGAGCGCGAGGGGATTGAAATCCCCTCAGGCTCCCTGAAGCCTTTATTCACAGCCACAGCTGTGAACAAAGAAACATTGGAATGTTGGAGCTCCGGGCTTATACCTGCCATTATAAGCCCAGAGCTATTCCATTGTGTTCAATGTAGCTCCCAACATTCCAATGTTCTAATATAGCCTTATAGCCCGCCGTAGGGGGCTATACCGGCTATTAAAGGCCCGCTCCAGCGTTAAAGGCCCGAGCCGAAGGCGAGGGCCTTTAACAAGGGAGCGGGACTTTAATAGCCGGTATAGCCCAGCTACGAAGGGCTATTAGAACATTCTGCCACAGCTGTGAACAAAGAAACATTGGAATGTTGGAGCTCCGGGCTTATACCAGCCATTATAAGCCCGGAGCTACTCCATTGTGTTCAATGGAGCTCCCAACATTCCAATGTTCTAATATTGGTTAAAACAAACTACTTCTTTATAGTGTTCATAAAATTTAGTTCTGTGCAAAAAGACATCTTTTGTTGCACTCTTAGAAAGATAAGGATCATGGGCACTGGTTGAGGAAGGAAGGAGGTACGAGCCTAGTGACCCTCCAGCATTGGGCATTACCCTCCCACTTATACTTTCACCATAATCATTCCCTGCTGCAATGTCACCTGGGTCCAGCTGTCACTACCCCACCTTTATACAGGTCTTTTTTTGTATGATGTTTCAGTTCCACGCTAGAGCTATTCACTATCTTATTCGTATATGGGCTTTCAAGAACTCAAAAAAGATGTTTTTCAGGGCAGAAATTTTGCTATGCAATTTTCATAAAGTGCAAACTCAACTCGAAAGTATGGAGCGCCTTAAATGAGCACCAGTTACATTACACAAGGACACATTCATTTATGTTGGTTTTTTTCAGGCACTGGGAAACTAAGTGATTTGCCCAAAATCACAGGATGTTGAGCTGATGCAAGACTTGAACCTGTTGCCCAGTTCCAAAGTTAGCTTTATTGGATGTTACGCCACATCCTCAAACAAATCTGTTAACAAATCAGTTTTAAGATGAAATATTATGGGAGGATTACATTAGTCACAGTTGCCAGATGAATGTTACATGAGGACACTGTGAAGCAAAGCCCCAAAGGACTTTATAGTGCTCAATCTCGTAATATGTATATTTGAAGAATATCCCTAGAGTGAAATGTACAAAGTTTTCAGTAACTGTACAACCAGTTGGCCAATTCGTTAATTTGCATTTTTGGTAGGGCAATAGTACACATTCTCTGTGCAAGAATCTCCATTCTAAGGGTATGATTTAGAGCCTGCTGGATGGGTAGTCTAGCACAAATGTGACGGATATTCCGTCAGCCATACTGTATTCTAATGCACTGGATAGGATATCCGTCTTGCTTGTGACAGGATACTTGTCCGCCAAACTCTAAATCAGGCCATAAGTATTTAAGTATCAGCTTCTTAACATGGTCACTGACAATGTCAGATATTACATTTTGCAAACTCTGAACTGAATTAAAAATATTATGCTTACTAATGAAAACTTCAAATTAGTGAGTGAATTTCCTACTGCAGACACACACTCCTAAGTTCTTTGAAGGGAATACCAGGCACTACCACTGCCTTTGGCTCTTTCCATTCAGTTCTTAACAATTATTAGCAATATGACCACAGGAGTCAGAAAATTTCATAATCACTCACAATTCAACTTCATTGTTCTCCTAGGTTCTCCTGCGGGCAACTTGGCTGTTCTGCCACAGCCTTGCTTTTTCCCTTTTCAAGGCGCTCCATTCTCAAAAAGGTCAGGACAAGCTCGAGGCAATTAACTTAAGTTCCTTTGGGTTTAATTGGTTGCCTCATGCTATGACTTTTTCAAGGAAGGGATGCCTAGGGTGCAAACTGAATAGCATTTAGAGGGAAATCAGAATTCTGTTTCTCTGCATCTCTACTCAGTGAATATTTAGAAGAGGCAGGGAAATGGATGTAAATTAAATAGATTGTGTTGTGGCGCTGGAGGTGACTCACTGCGCATTCCTACGCGTCATGCGGCTTAAGAGCTAAAAAGCTAAAATAATACCGTATGGCAAATTATATTCATATTGTACTCTGAGATGAAGACCAGCAGGGCACAATGAATTCCTTAATCATAACTCAGAGTATTACATTTGTCGTCAATCCGAAGTAGTTCAAATTGAGTTATTAAAAATCCACTTGCAGTTTCCTGGCTGTCAGAAATGAGTGTATTCGGATTTAAGGCCACTATACAACATAGTCAATTTATTTTTAATTTGCAATTTACAGACATAAAAACGGATATACTGTTTCAGCAGACTGTAGCATCCCAAAATAAACTCTAGTGCAATATATCTTGAAGGCATCATAATTTACCTTAGTATGGATGCCGTTGTCTGAACCTCATGATAGATAGAATTAAAAGCAGGTTTCTTCCATTAAAAACCAGCTAAGGTAAGTTCAGGCTTGCTCTAATACCTAAACATGCTTATAAATGCTAATGACATCACACATTGAGCCACGAGTCATTGCATTGGTGATGGTATTTGTAATATCATGTTTTTATAGGGTGATGTCATGAGCAATGCATTGGTGGAGGATGCTGTGTTTGCATTGCTCATTTGAAATGCAACTCCAATGTCAATGTTGTTCTTTAAAAAATATGTAGGTGCCTATTCACAACGGCAAAGTTGGCTCTAAACTTATATTTATGACTGCCATTACTTTACTTAAGCCTACAACGAATTCACAAAGAGATTCCTGGCAGGTGCAAGTCAATGTACGTGTGTGGAGATCTCTGACCTTAAATCCAGCTCAAACGATGGGAAAGAGGGTGTTTCAACAAGTGGTTAGCTTTTTAAGTTTTTGGACACCCACAAACATGGCTATTTGTCAGCATATGGCAAACTCCTCTCCTAGTTTTCACCCTAGAAAGGGTCAAACTTTTATTGCAAGTTGCATTCCAGTTTGGGAAGAGGAATGGATCATCGTAGGTTTTGGTGAGGGTATAGGTAAAGGTGATCCCCCATGGGGAAAAATATTTTCTCCTGTAGAAAAAAGTGTGCCACCGTGCACAGTTCTGCTCTATGAACAACATGGGATACAGGATCCTGTGCAGCTATCCATGTGTATTACTGGGAATGTTTGTGAATTCCAAAAAGAAGTACATCTACACTCGCACATCAGGATGAATTCACTTTATAACATTTAGCAACACAAATTAAAATGCCATTACAAATTCCAATGCAGCTGACACAAATCTGTGCATGTTCTAAGACAATACTGTTGACAAAATCAGCTGACCACAATTATGTGGCAGAGCTCAATAGTTGTTATCATGTGTATTTGTTGCATAAATGGCTTGTTAGACCTGACAGCCTTTGGGTGGTCTCCCCCAAACATTTTGCCTGCTTACCTCAACTTTTTGCTGTATTCTTTTTGTCAGCCTTAGGACTCTGAGCACTTTACCACTGCTAACCAGTGCTAAGGTGCATATGCTTCTCTCCTAAAAAGAAGCAATTGCTTATCTACAATTGGGATATTTAATTTAGTTGTAAGTCTCTAGTAGAGTGCACTCCCTGTGCCCAGGGCCTGTAAATTAAACTAGTGGGTCTGCAGCACTGATTGTGCCACCCACACAAGTAGCCCTTTAAATATGTCTCAGGCCTGCAACTGCAGAGTCTGTGTGTGCACTTTACACTGCCATGTCGACTTGGCATTTAAAGACCCTTGCCAAGCCTTAAACTCCCCTTTTATGACATATGTGTCACACCTAAGGTAGGCTCTAGGTAGCCCATAGGGCAAGGTGCTGTGTAACTAAAAGGCAGGATATGTACTTTTAAGTTTAGCATGTCCTGGTAGTGAAAAACACCTAAATTAGTTTTTGACAACTGTGAGGCCTACCCCTCTCATAGGCTAACTTTGGGAATTCCATATTACACTTTTAAGCTGTAATTCCTGATTGAGAAGGAGTAGCTCTATCATGTTTTATATCATTGGAAGGGTAATGATGAATTCTGTTTGCTGGCAAAGATGGATTTAACATCACTATTTTGGAAATGCCACTTTTAGAAAGATCAGGATTATCTGGTGCGTCGTCACGCACCAGCTTCAAGCTGTACTGCCATTCAACTTCAGTTGCAAAAAGTCAAAAAACAAGAATCCAGTGTTTGTCCAAGTAATCCACGTTTATTCAGTATTTTTCAGTCATTTTCAAAACAGATGTGATGTAATTCTAAGCATCAAATGCCAGAGAACACTGGATTCTTGTTTTTTGACTTTTTGATACTGAAGTCGAATGGCAGTGCAGCTTGAAGCTGGTGCGTGACGATGCACCAGATAATCCTGACATATACACGTGCTATTGGGACATAGCACTCTTCTGGTCTACATGCAAATACGGATCTTTGAACATTTTTCTACACTGTATACTTTGAGTATAATTGGAGTGCATTCCAATATTTTCTACTTTTAGAAAGATGGCATTTCTCTGCTCTTAAAGCTCTGTGTGCTTGCAGCCTGTCTCCAATACACGTCTGGGGTAGGTGAGAGCTGTACTTTGTACATTCTCTGTTGTGTAGTTCCTACACCCCGCAAGGGATGCTAGACCACTATGAGCTGGAGTATCTGCATGCAGGGGCTTCAGCGTCTCGCGTCAGTGTGTCGGCATGGAAGTACTAGTTCTCCTTCTCTTGTCTCAGCAAGATGTGATGTTTATATACCCAAAGGTCTCCCTGGGGGTTCTACCTTGCTGTGCTACTTGTTGGACTTAGGATGACGTCGGGAATGAACCTTATACATAGTTATTATGCAGGAGATGGTAGCCCTGCTGAGTTTCCAAGAATCCTCATGCATAATGTATGAGGCTTTTACCAGGGAAAATCACCCGTTCTGTGTGCAGTGTCGTATCTAGGTAAAAAATCAGTCCCCTAGAACCGTTATGTGTAATGTAGGGGAGAGTATAGGTGAAAGGTTACGATGTTTCCTGAGCCTATATTGGGGTACCTATATGGAATATAACATCCCTTTAGACAGCCACACACAAAGGAAGGGTAGTCCCATCTACATCCTGATGGCTCATCCTGGGCAGGATGGGTGGGTGGAACTGACGCCTATACCTGAATGGGCAGTGTCTTGTCCCCCAACAAAGTCCCATCCACTTCAAAGGCATTACTGGGTATAAGAACTGGATCTCTGACCCTACCAAATCAGACACTTCTGGACCTGTAAAGAAACTCTGTCCGGAAGATGGACTGTTGTGCTACTACAAGGAGTTCCACTCTGCTGGACTGCCACCCTGGAAGGACTGCTTTTCTGCCATGCTGCCCTGTTGCCTGCTACCCTGTGCCTCTGCTGAGGAAGAACTCAACTCTTGTCTGAACCCAGAGTGATCTCCAAGGGCATGCTGGCTAAGCTCCTGGTATGAGACTCAAGGATATCAAAGTCTCACCTCCAGCTCCTGTGCATGGTCCATTGGAAGTGGATCCAGATGCTTGCTCCAGGGAAACCGACGCATAATCTGCTTCGTGAAGCAGAATTGATGCATTGCCACTGTTGCGGGAACATACCCATCAGAACCAGCGCATCACCTCAAGAACTGACTCATCGCAACTGCTGCATTGCTGCTGCAATGTGAGAAGATCGACTCATACCCTTGACTGCAAGGAGAAACTTGGCGCATTGACTTCGGAACCAACGCATCTCGACTTTGACGCTTCATTTTTAGAACCAGCGCATCACCATTGTGGAATGGAGGAAATCGATGCATCACCTTGACTGCAGGGATCGACACAACACATCTCTTGGCTGCACCCCGCATCTCGATGTTACGACCAGGATCAAGGTGCTCTGTTCAGCGGGCTTTGAGTAGCTTTTGTATCCAGCCTGCGCGCCATTGTGGTTGGCCTGAACGTGTCCCGGTCCTGCAGGACCAAATAAACCCCATAGGCGCTTAAGGCTTCTAAGCGCATTTTTTACCTCTAGTCTGTAAAAAAATCATATCTAGACTTCTACTTATTGGATTTTTGTTGTTTTGGTCTTGTTTTAGTTATATAATCACAATCTATTTTTCTAAACTGGTGTGGAATCTTTTTGTGGTGTTTTCACCAACCAACCAAGAACCCAAATTCTAACATTGATGATCAGCTGTGAGGATAGGACTTGTGTCCACTCCATATCTAGACCAATTCAAGCCAATTCTCCCAACTGACATCTTTGATTGATACTAAAGTCTTTTTGCCCAATTCCCATTCTTCTGCTATGTCTATGGCCTTTCCTAGCCAATCTGGAGACCTACCTAGTGGTCTAGCTCAAGGGGTTATGCCAGGAGAAGAGGCTGTTCATTAAGGGGAGTGCAAAGAAGGCAGAGATTCAAAGAGCCTTAAGAGCATAGGCAACAGCCCACCAGACCAACCCACATATTGAGGAGGAAGGGTCAAACTCCTAGGAGGAGTTGGAGCAGAACCTGTCTGAAGGACTTGTCATGCAGCCTACTGAGGAGGGTGGTAATATCCTCCCCGGACTGGAAGTCCATCCAAGAGCAGGCAGCAGTGTGTCTTCTAGAAACCTGTCCCCAGAGGAGCTGGAGGACAGGAGAGAGGAGCGGAAGTTAAAGCTTGCCAAGATTGAGAGAGAGCAAAAATTTACCAAATTGAAGAAAGAGATAATGGTAGAAAAGAAAAGGCTGGCCATAGAGCTAGAGGACTGAGAGAGATGGACATCAGAGCCATGCACGTGGAGTCCAGCAGTAGTTTAATGCATGCCAAATTATTTCTCAAATACCTCATTATTCACATTTCTATCTCCTGTATTTGACTATTTCTGATTTTGTCCTTGGAAATCTCTTCTTCTCTTTATTTACTCAAAAATATCACCTCCTGTGTAAAGTGTGATGGATTATTTCCTGTCATATCCTTTAAGTTACTATGCTGTTGATCTCATTTGGTCATGAATGGAATTAGCTCAGAACATTGCAGATTACCTATTTTGGATGGCATCTTCTCATTGCACTTTGCTCAAGAAAAAATATTCACATCCCACTGTAACCTTTGTTTAGCTTAGCATCTTTATTATAATTTCCAATATAGAGAGGAATAGAGTTTCTACTAAACATTGTCCAGCATGTGGGCGTAGGCTAAATCTTTAGGAGAATCCATGAGTGGAATATCTACAATTACACTATTCTACTGTGTCAGGTTCCTACTGCATAGACCTGCTGAAGGCCCTTGCCACAAGTGATCTTGTAGCCTATCCAGCAATAGAGACTGCTCGCTCCCTTTAGCGATCCTGGGACAGACAGAGAAATGAGCAGAGAAGCAATGGACTGGAGCTAACTTTCAAGACACCCGCCACAAATCAGACGAGACAGAGCTGAAGGAGCAACCGAAAGAGAGAGGATATGTGGCACAACAAGCCCAACAACAGTAGGGAAGAAGAAAGGAAATGCCGAAGATGAGGTAACCAAAATGAAGCAAAACAAGAAGAATAAAAGATGCAATAATTGATACAAAATATAACAGAAAGGAAAGCCACGACAGCTAGCAACACATGACCATGCATCCTCCTCATGTTTACCAGACCTTTAAATACTGGCTCTATCCTTTCTGCCCTGGAAGTATCTAAAACCAGGAAGTCACTATTATCTCTAACCCTGCACAAGGTTAAAGGTCTGGTGTTTGACTTTTCATAGTTTCCACTGACCCATTCTCCAAAGTCACCAGGCTTGACTCCTACTAAGCCTGATCTCATATATCCATTAAGGTATAAGCCTGCCACACTGGTGGAGAAAATTGCCCAGATTCTCCCCTAGATTTAACACTTTGGTTGCAATTCAAGTGATTTCCATTGATGATCAAAATCCTGAACAAGGTAAAGGAATCACAATGTATAAATAACACCATAGACTTTTATAGAATCTGGTAAAATCGATAACCTAATATAACACTCTGCAGTAAATGACAGTGTACATTTAGCAATACGTGAATAATTATTATGTTTCATTTTTCTCATTTCTTAGCTACAATAATATATGTTGTGCTTCTTGATAAATGTTTGTACCCACATATATTACGGTATTTTGCCATTTAAGGAACAAGAATTTGTAAGATTCTTAACCAGGTTATCTCAATCGTACATTCTTCATCCTTGCTTTCTGCTCCCAGAGAGTAGCTATTCATTTGTGAGTTGAATTTCATGAAGCAGGGTAGCCATAATCTTAAAATTTTGCTAAATTTGATTGTGGAATTATATAAACATCTCTCTTAATCCTAGTCAGTTTTTAAACATGATCATTTAGCTCCTTGTCACAAACTCCTAGGACACAAATCTCAAAGGTAACTTTTTATGTGTAGATCTACTTAATGTAGATCTACTTCTACACCAAAGTGTAACTCTCCACTATTTTGCTATTCACTATTTCCAACTGGAGATTCACAGCTAGGTGTAGATGTCATTTTGGATGTCATTATTGATGTCATCAGTGATGTCACTGACCATGTAATTAGTGATGTAATATGTGAAGTCATAAGCATAAGAAAGTTATAGTTAGCTCAGGAAACTATAACTGCTGAAACTCAATGGTTTTGTACGAATTAAATGTGAGCCTAACTATAACATCCCTTTCACCTTTGTGTTTTTTCACTGAATTTCTAAGTTTTTTTTTAAATTCCATTTCCTAACTATAACGTCTTTGTAACCTTTGTTTTTTTTCTGTGAATTTCTCAGGTTGTTTAATCTTTAAGTGTTTGTGTGGATGTGGTAGTAGCTGTATCAGTGATTGGGCCACAACAGAACTGCACCTGCTCCTTTAACGAAAAAGAGTGCACAGTTTTCCTCAAAATATGTAACCAAGTGGAGGAGTTTCTAGTGGTTAATTAGTAGGTGTTACCGTCTTGGGTAAATTTCCAGTATGTATTCTGCAGTACAGCTGTGTAATGGAGTATGAGGAAATGGCACTAGTGACATGCTGTGCATTTTTTCAGGGGCGTGCCTTGGTCAGTAAGATTGTGGTGGTGTGAACTTCATATTTTCCAACAATCAGGCTAGCATGCAATCTTTGAATATTATACAACAAGCAGGGTACATGAGCTGGGCCTAAGGGGCAGTGAAAAGGAAGAGGAATACAGATTGATAGGAGTGCTAAGAGAGAAAACACAATATTTTGTAAAATAACCAATATTTTTGAGGACTTTCAAAACAGAGAATGAGAGAGTGTGTGCGTTTTTGTCTGTGTATATGTAAAAATTGCTGCTGAAATCCAACTCGATACAAAAGGGGACGTGGGTCCCTTGCTCACTTTGCCACTGGATTCAAGCAAGCCTGGCTGATGACGGCTGGAATGCCAGAAACCGGTCCTAGGATGCTTGTTTCCGGTCCAGGGAAGACATGGCTTGGCAGTTCGGGCTGGACTGTTCCCATGAGGCACAGGGTCAGACTGATTTGCATATGGCCATGTCTGAACTGGGGTGGTGGAGTGAGCTAAAGAATGATGATGGATTAAACCCAGATCAGTTGACTGGGGGTGAGTGTTTGATTGGCTCAAACGTTCCGTCCATCATCCCCTTTTGTATCGCTGAAATCCAACTGACATACCTGACTGAAAGCAACTGTACCCAACTGCTTATCAGAAAATACATGAATATGGGGGGCCAGAGGGGTGTAACACTTCAAACACCCTCATGAAGCTATGTCCCTGGTGTTTTGGCAATGTGATTATTTCTTTTGTGTCTTTATGCAGAAAATTATCATAACATCAGTGTTCCTTCAGAAAAGACTAAGAGAGTACAAAGATGTAAATATTTACCAAACAATGTTTCTTTCTTTTAAGTATATAAAGTAAGTGCTTCTTTGTTTGGTGGAGTTGTGGTCATATTCCTCATCAAGAAGATAACATCAACAATTTGTATGGGATATTCACTGGGAGGCGTTTTGGTATGCTGCCCATCATCTTGGCAAAACACAGATGGTTGTGAGGTATGTACAGTAATATGCTGCTTAATTTTATATTATTTTTTTCTCCCCAAAAAATTAGAAGTTGCGCAGCTGTTGCAACCCATCACGGTGGGTATGTGACCCCAGCGTAGATTTGGTAGTAGTAAAACACATATATAGACACTTTAAAGGTTTAGTTTAAGGTAAGTGGTTTAGCAATATGGTAAGGAAAGTATTATAGTAAAGGATTAAAAACATTTTAATGGTTGTTTTAATATTTGTTTGGGAGTCACAATGCCATTGTGTCCTGAGTCGCACTGGAAACACGGCTCCATCATTTTACTTTACAGTACTAAAGCACATATATTAACAGCTTTAAGGTTTTCTTTAAGGAAACAGGTTCACTAATAGACTAAGACAAGTAGTATAATTAGAGAGGAAATACAATTTAAATGTGGTTTTAATGGATTATGCGAAGTCTTGCCGCCACCGCGCCAGAGCCGCGCCTGCGTCACACATCCCATGTGATACAGAAACAAATTAAGGTTAAACTCCTTTCTAGCATGAATACAGGAAGTCCCCACCACTTTCATCCATGTTTTAGGAGTGGCTTTGATTTTTCACACTTTCCCATTGGCACTGACCATTTTGTATTTTGACTTGGTGTTTAACTTTGGGTTTTTTCACCGATTCAAGATGGCATCTGCTCCGGAAGATTTTGATGAACAATATGACAATGCTTCAGTGGAAGAAGCAGAAGTTTAAAAAAAAAAAAGAAAGCAGTGTTTGGCAATTTTTCTCAATTCCGGATGTTGAAAGAAAGGTGAACCCACGAAAAGTCATGTGCACTCTGTGCCAGAAGGTTCTGTTGCGTGGAAGTGAAAAAAAGCACTCAGTAGTACTTCAAGTATGTACAAGCATTTGAGAACTATCCATGGAACCCATCTGGCAGGAACCCAAATGCAAAGATTAAAGAGCCAGGGAGGAAGTTCTGCTGGTGCAGAAGGAGAAGCAGACACATCATCTGCTGCTGGACAGATTTCAGGCATTTCAAATACCATTATGGAATTTGCTAAAGTTGACTATTTTTGCCCAAAGCGCAGAGCAATATTTAGTGTAGGTGAAGAAGCTGTGTCTACTCTAATGCAGATCATTGATGCACACAATTGTTAATTTATTTTTGAACTACTAGAGCACTTTCTGTTTTTGTGTGCTTGTTGTTCCAAAGAAAGTTTTTTTTCTTTTTCTGATGAAACAAAAAAAATACAAAACTGTAAAAAATCCACCCCCCCAAAAAAACCTTTTTAGAACCACTCATTTCAGTTTAAAAAAGAAACATTATGGGGCATATTCTCAAGGTCTTGTCGCCGAGTTAGCGGCACTTTAGCGCAGCCAAAGTGGCGATAGATTTATCGCCCGATTCACAAGCAGGTGCTAACAGCCGATATCGCCAGTTTTCCTGCGATAGCAGCCGCAAAAAACATCGCCACGGATGACACCGGCAACTAACGCTAATGAGATGCAGAGTAGGCGTTCCTGTGCAAAAAGCCGCGATAACACCACTTCGCAATATTCTCTACGACCAGCCAGATCAGCGATAAGATCCCAAAACAGGCGATAAGGCGCGTTAGCAGCAGGGATTTAACACCTGCTCTTACCTGGTGTTAAGTCGGACGACAACCTGCACCACAAAAGGGAGCCCAGACCAGAGCCACACCTGAAGAACAACAGATGCCATGGAGCTACTGATCATGCAGGTCGGAGCCCCAAGAGGGCCACAACACCCACCGCCACGCCCCCCCAGGACCACCCCCCCTGGGGCCCTACCCCGGACAAAGATATTTAACATCAACTTTACAAAATCATGAACAAAACAATTGGCCTGATGTCGCACAAGTACAACAATTAACATTCATGTGTGGTCAGAAAAAGGAGAATCATTCATTCACCTTTGAATTTCCAAACAAATTATTTTATTCAAATTTAACTCAAAACAACTATTCGGAAGAGCCATGGCGGGTCTTCTCTGGACAATCTGTAAGACACAGCCTGCAAGACAAAATTCAAGATAAGAAGGTGTGTCATGCGCTCATCAAAGGACAGAGAGAGAGAGAAAGAGAGAGAGAAAGAAAGGGAGAGAGAGAGAGAGTGAAAGAGAGGGAGAGAGAGAAAGAGAGAGAAAGGGGGAGAGAGGGAGAAGGAGAGAGAGAGAGAAACAGAGGAAGAGAGAGAGAGACAGTGAAAGGAAGAGAAGGAGAAGGAGAGAGAGAGTAACAGAGGAAGAGAGAGAGACAGTGAAAGGAAGAGAGGGAGAGAGAGTGCCGACACTGCGGACCCAGGCCTCACTGCTCACCTGCTGCCACCGGTGTGTCTCCAATCACGTGCCGGTACACACTGCAGCCCACCAGGTCCCTTATCTGAAACAGAGTCCAGATTTATGAATGGCAGAGTTCATATCATTGCACACGCCATCATCGCTTGGCCGCCCCTGCGCACACAGGCTGCTACACCCCAGCCCCTCCCGCCGCCCAGCGGGGTTTGCCCGCCCCTGCGCACCCAGGCCTCACTGCTCACCTGCTGCCACCGGTGTGTCTCCAACCACGTGCCGGTATACACTGCAGTCCACCAGGTCCCTTATCTGAAACACAGTCCAGATTTATGAATGGCAGAGTTCATATCATTGCACACGCCATCATCGCTTGGCCGCCCCTGCGCACTCAGGCTGCTGCACCCCAGCCCCTCCCGCCGCCCAGCGGTGTTCGCCCGCCCCTGCGCACCCAGGCCTCACTGCTCACCTTCCGCCACCAGCGTGTCTCCACGAGGGCCCACCACGTGCCGGTGCAAGCTCAAAGCCAGGGGCCCACGACCTTGGCAGCGTCCACATCATGCAGCCCTGCCCCGCGGGCCACCAGGTCACACACGTGATTCTGGGTCTTGATTTCGCAATGGCAGAGATCATATCAGTGCACACAGCATCATCGCAGGCTGCACACCCGCTCAGCTCTATAGGAGCCACTAACTCTGTGAACCGCAAGGCAACGCCACGTGGCAGTAGGCCTGTGCTGCCCGCTGGCTCAGGCCTACACTGCGGTCCAGCAGGGCTCACACAAATCCTTACCAGTCCGGACCGCCAGGACGGCGCATCATCGCAGGCTGCACACCCGCTCAGCACTTAAGGTGCCCCTACCTCAGTGCACCGAAAGTCACCGTCCCGTGGCGGTAGGCCCGTGCCGGCCACAGTGTATCCAGTGCCACCAACACTGTGCAACGCAAGTCATGGACCCTTTATGATTGAGTCTTGTGATATGCCAGGCGGACGCAGCCCTGTCACCTCCGGCAGTGGGGAAGAACTGGGACACGTAGCGTCGTCGTCGTCCCCTTTATACGTAAGCTGAGTGGGCTGGGTCGGCGTACGCCAGGCCAGCATAGGGGTGTGAATAATTATCCCTGGGCTCTGGGCGTGGTTCATTTCTGGGCTGGACAGGAAACCAACTGATGCGTGTGTCTCTGTTGCAGTGTCTGCGCCACATGACCCGCAATCGACAATGTTGCAATGTTGCATGCACCCGGAGGGCGGCCGCGCACGAAGGGATTGTACAAGGAGCGCAAGGCCGCTCCGGCTCTTGGCTCATGCATGCCAACTGTTGTGTGTGTAACGCTATTGGTGCACCATAAGCCTAAGGCCTAGTCTCAATTGCAGCGCGAAAGCCACTTCACATTCCCAGAATGCAAGCAGTAGTCAGACTAACATTAGGCATGAAAGCTCCTTTGTCTCAACACATAAGGCGGAAGGACATCTGCACCTCCGACCTTGGTCTTGCATGCGGCAGGCACCCCCTGAGAGAGATACCATAGCATATGATGACGACTCCCACACTACGCACAGCGCTAATGAAAGACCAACTTATCCACACCCCACACACAGAAGTTCTTGCTCGAGGTACTCTTGCATGGAATGCCCTTGACACTTACGTACACAACAACCCATACGTCCAAACGTTGCACACACATACGACTCATTGCTCCGAGCTGTGGCATATCATCCACATAACTGCCGCAGGTCAGAAGAGTGCCGGTTCTACGAGAGCC
Source organism: Calotriton arnoldi (assembly GCA_963921515.1). Classification (NCBI taxonomy): domain Eukaryota; kingdom Metazoa; phylum Chordata; class Amphibia; order Caudata; family Salamandridae; genus Calotriton; species Calotriton arnoldi. The sequence continues at coordinate 1,119,798 of CAWUFW010005464.1, read as the reverse complement.
ACCAACGCAATGGCAGAACATCCCGGGCGCATGCACAACGCCTGTCACGTGGAACTGTACCGTGACCGAATGCTGCCTGTTAGTGTCTGATGCATTAGTCAGCATGTTGTGGCCCTTGTCTTGCCCGTACTGACACGCACATGCTAATAAAGTCTACGCAACTCCACTAGTGTTCAACTGTGATGAGTGTTGATTAGAATGACAAATCGTGTGCCTCAATGAGCATTGTCCGTACACAGGGAGGGACTGACTGACGCATTTCACTTAGGGGTGAGTCCCTATTGCCAGCTCCACCTCTGTGAGCCAGACATAGTGGTTGGGATAGTTGCTGATAGACCTGTGCTCTTACGTGTCTTCAGCAATGTGAGTATGGTGTCCATATTCTTGCCATGTGGATCAATGTGACCCATCACTACAGGCTGTGTCCACCCAGTTGAGTGTGAGTAGGTATGCGAAGAGATGTTCTGTTGTCAAATGTGATGGGGGACACTACTTTAGGCCTGCCAACGACTTTGACATTTCATACCCAGCCCTATTTCTAACATTGCGTGGGGCAAAGTTGAGAAATTGCGCGATTGTTGTTTCAGAGCAATGAGGCCACAGCTAGTGCACACATTCCCAGTCATCTCACTTCCGATGTGTGTCACGGTCAAACATGCGCATTGCTTTCATTTCCCAGGGTGTACCTTTTTGGGCAATCAATGTCCTTACATTCATCCATACTTTCATACTTGATCGATTATGGACATGAGACATCTGTGTGAATTTGAATGATTTATTCACATTCGGTGGAGTGTCGGAGCTGGAGCAGTACATGGCCATGCAAACCCCATATTACATTGTAGCCCAGTGGAGGGCCAGCCAGAGTCATTTAGGGATTGACAAGTACATCGGAAGAGTAGAGTCCGCAGTCTGATTGCTGTGTCATTGGTAAGCAAACAGAATATGGCAGTCCATGTCGAGGTCCAAGGTGAGTGTCGCAGAGTGTTTCGGGGGACAGTGGGAGGTGTTATTACAGGGCATGATGCAGAGGGCAGAACCAAGCTGAAACAGGGCATATGGCGGAGAAGAATGCTACTGGCTCCTTCTTACTACAAAGGTGGTATCACCCGCATCTTCGTCCTCTATGTCATCTGTCTGACATGTGGGTGCTGATGTTTGGTCTGCAGCACTGTGTGCCACTGACACATCAGGGGCCGGAGATGTGTGTGTAGAAGTACCAGCAGCATTCATCAGCGACTGCCTAGTGGCAGCAATGCAATCATGAGGATCTGCAGGGCATGGAAGATCCCAACAACTTTTCGCTGGTGTGCATCCGTGGCAGCCATTCTTTCTGCATGCATCCGCTCCATGTTCTCCATTATCCTCAGCATCTGTGCCAACTCTCGGCTGACATCGCTAAGGCCACTCTGACTAGACAGTTGTTCTCCTCTCAGAGTCATGACTCCAGCGATGTCGGGCATGGATTGTTGAACATCATGGAGCCAACTGTGGGTGTCCGTTAGGGAGTGTAAGTGGTCCCTGATGGGACTTAGACACCCACGTATGTCATCTAGTTTGGCTGCCATGAGGTCGAACCCCACACGCACCTGTTCAGCCACCTCCTTCTGGCAGTCTAACACATGGCCTTGGAATGCGAAGTGTTCTTCGGTGAGGTGCTGGGAGCCAGCCGTGGTGGTGGGTGCTTCCTGCTGTGTGGTCTGTGCAGGGGGTGGGGTCTCCTTGATGCAGCTGGGCTGCCCTGCTCCTGGAGGTGGGTTGCCATAGCTGTCCATGAGCTGTTGTAGGGCGTCGGTGTCGAAGGTGTGGAGGTCCTCTTCATCATCACTGATGAGTTGTCTGGTCTGCTCTGCAGGAGGTGTTGATTGTCCCTCTGCAATGTGAAGGGGAGATGCATTTTAACATTGTGTTGACATGTATGTTGACGCATTGTTCAAGTTTACATACAGACTGCATGACAATGAACATTGTGACTGTTTGGGAGGAGCTGACTATTTGATGCGGGACAGTGGACATTTGAACTACATCACGGATGTGAGGTTGTACACGTACATTATCATCTCACAGTTTCCTGCTATGCCAGATGTGTTTGGCCAGTTCCTACGCACAAGCGGAACCAGTTGTGTCCTCTGTTCTGTAGTGGGAGTGTTGCACTTTGTACCACATTGTCGTCAATGATGATGTGCTGTTATTGCTATGTGTGTGTGCTGCATTGTGGGAGAGTCGCCCCTGCAGCTGTGATTTTGCTGCCCCTTATCCCTTTGAGGCGGTGTGCCTTTGACTTCTGTGCTTCTACAGTGCTGAGATGTTGCAGACTTGGCTAATTTTGGCTCTAGTTCAGATTTTGGACTCTTGGGCATGGTTTATCCGGATGTGTGTTTTTGGCGTCAGGGGTTGTTTGTGCACGTGGATGTGTCAGGATGTGACCTGCTCCTTTACGGATGTGTTCCACACTCAGCCACCTCAGTTTCGTGGCGTGCACCATGTCATGATAATTGGACTGCAGCCATGCTGTTCGTCATGCAGTGTCACTTGCATTGCCAGTGTGGCTCACAGACACGCAGCTTTGCTGGTTTTGACACGTGTGCATGGGTTGGTTGTGAGATTGGTGTTGTGTGGGGAGGGACCCCTTTGTGCCCATAGTGGACGGGGGCCTACTTGCTGTTTGTATGTGTGCTACAGTGTGCCAAGGGGATCAGGGACATGATCCAGAGTCATTGTGGGTGTGCAGTGTGCTCTACTTAATTGTGCATGTGTGCCATTGTGCCCATCTCCCCCCGTCCCCCCAGTCCCTGTTCGGTACTCACCCTGGTGCTGTTGTGTCAGGTCATGTCGAGCAGTGTCTGGACCCCCAACTCCTGCCACCGTCTCCCCACTGATGACTGTGGCCACCATTTCCTCCATCTCATCCAGCTCCTGGTGTTCCGCTGGACTGCCACCTCCAGTCTGCATTGCTGCCTGAGGGTTGTCAGCGAGTTTCTTCTTGGTTTTGCGCTTCGCATCATTCCAGCGCCTCTTGACCTCTCCAATTGTCCTCCTCCTCACTCCGACTGCATTCACCTTGTCCAGGATGGACTGCCATATTGCATTTTTATTTGCCAATGACACGTTGGAGGTGACGAACAGTTGTTGGTGGTGTTCTATCACCTTCGTGATGATGATCCTGTTTTCCTGCGGACTGAACCTCGTCTTCCTCGTCTTCTTCTCCTTGCCCTTCCATGACCCCGAGGTCCCAGGCTGGTCCTCCTGGGGGCTTGTGGGGTTCTGGTCGTCCTCTGTACTTGCTCCAGCTTCCTCCATGGTGCTACGCAGTTTGAATTATTTTGTTTGGCTTTTTCTGTGCTTTTATAGTGCATTTTCACGCATGACGCATGGGAATTGCAGGCCTGTCGCTGGTTGTCGCCGATTTTTTAATCGCGGTTGGCCACATCGCAACTTTTTTTCGCGTTCGTGTTTCGCGTTTTTTCGGCGTCGCGTTCATTTTAACGCGGTCATTTGGCACGTTGTCGTGAGACTATCGCATGGTGCCGCCGGGTTGAGAATACAAAGTTAACACAGTGTTATTTTCCTGCGATAGACTGCGATGTGCAAAGTTGCGTTAAGCTAATTTTGCGATAATTATCACACGTTCTTGAGAATATCCCCCTATATGTGTTACATGTTTTTTGTAACAATGTCAATGTGTCTTGTTATGTCTATTGGTAGAGCAACTGTCATGGACATGTTTTACGGCGGCTCGGCCGTGGAGGACTGCACTACCCGATTGATTGTAAAGGGGCCAAGGCGCTCGGAATGATGCTGAGTCCTTCAGGTGGAACAGCAGTTTCTGTGGATTGAGAACTGATACACATTTTGAGGCCTATTGGAGGGTTTTGAATATTTTTTCAGCTCGAGGTGACATAGCACCCACGAAGGGAAGGATTTCTGCTAAAGACACACTACAAGTCCCAGCAAACAACGGGAGATGACTCATCTGAGTAGCCCATTAGAGGTCAACCATTTATATATAGGTGTGCTAGCAGCAGTGTGAACCTTCGAGCTGAGCCTATGAATAAGGAGCAAAAGCTCTGAAATGCATCAGGCTGCAAGAACCATCAGAATGCATGTATCTGTTTTCTAGAAAATAAAGTCTTTTTTGAAGTCAGCTGATGCTCGAGTGCGCCCTCAATTTCAGAGCAACTGTCTCGGATATATATATATATATATATATATATATATATATATATATATATATATTAATTCGTCAAAGAGAGCAGGTCCTTCCGGGATCGAGCCCATGGTCAGGTGGTGCGTGGTGCCGGTAGAACCAAAAAACCGGACCTCGTAATCCAAGTAGCTATGAAAATAAAGCGCACTCTCGGAAATCCTAGTGCAATAAGCAGAAGCTCTTTATTCCACAAACGTTACGCGTTTCGACAAATTAATGTCTTGATCACACGATGAGTTATACAGAAGTACGTGTATAAATAGGCAAAACCATAGACATAGGACTTGCGGTACATAACATTCACAATAGTAAGTGAAGGCAGCGGCTATTTTGTATTGTACATTATTTGAACAAATACATTCATGAAAGCAGCACATTGTATGACTTATATTCATAGTGACAATGTAGACTTGATATACATGTCAAAACCGGCCAGTAATATCCCCTAGACATGCTAATGTCAAAAATTATCGCCAAGTGGCGTAAATCACCATGATCTTATTGACCAATGTTGATAAACATAAGAAGGTTCAAACACGTGCGTCGACAAATACGTCTACATAGGACCTAAATTGTCTAGGTAGCAAAGGTGAGTAACATATCTGGAGCAGTGTTGACGGACTAGTGCCAGTGTAACTAAAAAGGCATAGTGCCTAATTCCATAATGGTGCCTATTGGCCTGGTTACCTGGAATTGGTATACCAATACAATTTGTCTGACAAGGCTGCTTATTTAACAGGTTTAGGACCGCACAGACATGCCTAGACTACGTGAACAATACATGCGCCAAGTGGCTGCTGTTAGTCCAGTCCTAATGAACAATGGTTTGAAACAAATGTGAAAACAATAACTCTATAAATTCAAAAGTGAATGAAATCAATAAAAATAAAGTAAATTGAAAATTTAAATGTCTCTTATCTTGATCTCAGTGCAAACCCGAGCCCGGGGAAGAAAAGGGTAGGGAACCCGTGAAGTATCCATACTGTGTGGTGGGTCCCTTCCTTTCCTCCTGTGAAAAGGACAAGACAAAAGAACAATGAGTTCAAAGTTCATACAAGAGTAATTCATTCATGATAGATATATACAGTTAAAACAGTTATCAAATGAGAAGTAGAGAACAGTAAACAATATCATGAAGAGACTTTTGCAGCACCAATCAATCAATCCTCATGTAAATGTGTTGCTAATTCTTCATCCAAATTATGCCCTCCGGGGAATCTAGTTTCTAGCTCCAGTATTCATTTAGATTCTTTTTTCCTTAGAGCTAATTCCCTGTTGCCACCTCTGTTGCCCAAGTTTATCTGCTCTATGGCAAAAAAGCGAAGAAGAGAGCTGTTGGATTGATGATGTTCCTGGAAGTGTCTGGCAATGCGGTAGTGCAGGTCCTTGTTAGTAATGGCCCTAAGATGTTCCAGGACTCTTTTTTTGACCATAAAGGTCGTACTGCCTACATACCGCAGCCTACATGGGCATTCTAAGACATAGATGACAAAGCTGCTGCTACATGTAAGGAACTGTGTTATGCTCCTATTCTTGTTGTGGCCAGGAATATTAAATTCTTTAACTAGGTGGCTAAATTTGCAAGCTTTGCAATGCCCGCAAGGGAAAAAGCCTTTAAGATTATGCATGTTGGCCTTGCGGGATTCAGTGATATCCCCTTTGACTAGAATATCTCTCAGACTCCTGCCGTTTCTATAGGTGACCATAGGTCTCTCGCTCAAATTTGGTCCTATGATGGCATCAGTTTTAAGAATGTTCCAATTGTCAGCTAGGATTTTGTGTACTTTTTTAGACTGATGATTGAATGTAGTGATGACTCTAGTATTGGTATCATAGGTCTCTTTTTTGTCTGCAGTTTTAAGAGACTTTTGTCTATTAGTCTCACTTATTTTCCTGATGGCTTTTTTGAGAACCCACTCTGGGTATCCACGTTCTCTGAATCTATTCAACATGGTTTCCTGTTATTTAAGATAGGTTTCCTCAGTATTGCAGTTTCTTCTCGCCCTCAATAGCTCCCCATATGGAATGCTCCATTTAAGGGCATCTGGGTGGCCACTGAGGGCATGAAGGAGACTGTTGCCGGCAGTTTCTTTGCGGTACAAGCTCGTGATAAGTTTACCTTCCTTGACTTCAATCCTGATGTCAAGGAACTCAATACAGCCTTTGCTTATATTATGGGTCAAAGCGATATTGTATTTATTGTTATTAAGTTTTTTAATAAAGTCAGTGGCTTCCAATTCACTGCCTTTCCAAACAATAAATAAGTCGTCGATGTACCTTAGCCAGACTGCCACTTTTTCAAAATCAGATTGGAGTATAGCCTCACTTCGAATTTCTTCCTCCCATTTGCCTAGGAAGAGGTTTCCAAAGCTAGGTGCGAAGCACGTACCCATCGCTGTGCCTCGCACCTGCCTGTAGAGCTCCCCATTAAACATGAAGATGTTATTGGTTAAGCATAACATCATCATGTCTGCAAGCATTTGAGTGTGTTCAAGATAGTTTATGTTTTTCTCACTCAAGAAATACATGCAAGCATCGATACCCTGGACGTGATCAATGATGGTATAAAGTGAGTTCACGTCCAGGGTAATGAGGGTGTACCCTTCTTCCCATGTGATGCCCTCCACTTTGTTCAGGAAATCTTTCATGTCCCTATCATAGATGGTAACAGAATGACATATTCTCTTAAGAAATGGTCAACATACTTTGAGATGTTTTCACATATATTTCCTACTGATGATACTATAGGCCTCCCTGGTGGGACCGTGGGGTGCTTGTGAATTTTAGGGAGGAGGTACAGGATGGGCAATTTAGGATAATCTTTTTTCATAAAGCAATACTCATGCCATGTGATGATTCCAGACTGTTGCCACTCTGCAAGTTTTTCCCAAGTGGAAGTGATGCTAGCATTGTATGTAGTAGTATTGCATGGACAGTAAAATCTATCATCATCTAGCTGTCTGCGGGCCTCATCAATATACATTTGTCTACTCCATAACACTAGGACTAACCTTTTGCCCAAAGGAACTGTTTAATTATGCTATCAGGACCTGATGAGGTTTGGGAGAGGGTGCCATGCAGTCTTCTTCTCAATCAAACAAATGCGGCCCTGCGAGATGGGGTGCCCATGGCCCGCTACCTTTTTAAAAACTAGTTTCCTGCGTCAGTGTGTGGTCCGCAACGCGCCTAGACACCTATGGGTAGTAGTGCGCTATACAAGTTGTTATAACATAACATAACATAACATACCCTTTTAAAAAAAGATGCAGCCTCAGGGGATGGGGTCCAGAGGGCCTATAAAGGTTCGGGGGTCCCCCTTTTATTTATTTTTTGGCCCTGGGAAAAACTGCATCCTGAAAAAACTGATACTGCCAGGTGTTGTATTTACTAGGTTGATATTACCTCCTAATTCTGAATTGCACACCTTGAAATGAGGGAAAAACTGCATATTACCTCGATTCTGAGCTGAAAATTCACAATTGAAGTTTTTCCCTGCAGAAATTCTGCTTTTTATTTACCTCAAAAATATGTGCAAGTGTGGTATTATTGAAAAATTTGCAATTCTGGTAAAATGTGTAATTTAAAGCACATTTAATGAATGCTTTGTGTTTTGTCCAAAATGGAGCACGTAGACCATTTTAAAGTACAATTATATGCATTTGCCTTATCATGCCTCTAAAATACTGCACTTTAAGAGATACTGTGTTTATTAAGAAATTAATTTTTTAACAGGCATAATTTTTAGAAATGGTCAGAAAATACAATTTAATTATATATATTCAATTATAACCGGTTTCAATACAAATGATCTTTTAGCCGTTCTCTGTTAGTTACTAGAGGTACAGATCATAGCCTTATGTTAAGGTGATCGTCATTTGGTTGTTTCAAAACTGGAGGCCAAGCCTGTGGCACTTTTAATTACCATATTGGAATTTCTCTAATTTAATCAAACTCTGTAGTAGATGGTGAGCAATCTATCTTTTAGAGGACATCGTCCATTTAGATCTTGGCAGATTAATTTGGAGGCAGGACTCAGCTCTGCAATTACTGCAGATAAAAACTCCTTAGCTTACATTTGATTTTACTCTGGCTTTCATTGATGGCTGGATTTCAGTATTTCTTCGAGGTCCTAAGCATTTTGAAACGCAAAAGTATATTTTATTTTACATTGGTGAATACATCAATCACTAAAATTTCAGACAGGCTGAGATATATTATTGCCCTTTGCAAGAATGCTAGAGGGCAGAGACTAAAAAATAGAGAAGGATATTGCATTATGCAGACATTTAATTAAGGGACTAGGGGCCTGGTGTATCAAAAGGTTTTACACATTCTATGTCTACGGGAAACACGTTGATAAACAAGGACCTATATTCGTTATTTGTTTTTTGATCTACATACCATTATAGCACATCAGACATACACACACAAACAAAAGCACATAAAAGTAGAACATTAATTTAAGTACACAATCTAAAATTAGCATGTGTGAGTTACCAATAGAGTAATAGTTTACAAACACAATAGTGTAGTGTCCTCCCCCGCCCGGTAGCATGCAAATGACGATGCCAATCATGGAGCACTGTAGTGCATATCTTTATTCTTCAGAGTGCAACTGTTAACTGCCCGCACTGCGTCATAAACTTTATTAACCACACCCAGACACACTCAACCTATCATCTTCTACAGAGTCCATCATGGACCAGAAGGGTCCTGCTATTCATATTCACAAGACAATACATCTCCTCTTTTGTTAAAGAAAAAGTACAAATATTAAATAAATGCAATATAGTTCCTCAATGAGTCGTCAAGGTGCTAGAACCAATCTTCCAGATCTCATCATGTGAGGTTGAGTAGGCATAGGAGTGAGGCCTACCTCGGGTACAAGCGATGAAGAGGCCTGTGATGGGTTGGGCATTCCGGAATCTCAGGTGGACATGTCTCACTTCTAACATCAGCTGCTTGAAATGTGGCGAGTCTCTTCTGATGGACTTTCCGGGACGATGAGCGGTCACCATATGTCCTTTGCTCGTCACAACCCTCAAGGGTCAGCATCAAATGGAGTGTCAGACTTGCATTTCTGTCTTTGTTTGCTCAGGATCTGGACCCGGACACCGTCCTTGAAACCGTGTCCCAAGCACATTGATGTTTGTCAGCATAGGCCTTCATTCTGGACTTGTGAAAGGAATCCCTTGTACGGATCTCGTCAGCATCTGTTGATCTATTAGTGGTCCATTGTGGCAATTGTGTTACCATGGTTCTCCGAAACATCAAGGTGGCAGGGCTTTCATCTGTCGTTGACCAGTAAACACTGTTGCAGCGGAGTTATATATTTATTGATATTACTCCTCTCACTGTACTGTCTTTTATGCGGAAGCATATATGTATTATTCTGTTTACCCCAACCGCTCTGGGCCCTCCTATGGTTAGAGTAAAAGTCAATTTCATAAGTTTCTCTCAATTAATCTTTTTATGCTGATAGAAGGAGTAATTCTAGAAATTACAAAACATCACCACTACTTACCCCCTTAGGCCCAAATGCAACCCACTTTCATAGTTTCTTTCAATGAAGAAACATGGACACAAATAAAAGTCTCAATCAATTTAAAGTTAAAATGAAACTTACAGAGTTACAAAGTCCTGCTACCCATAGGATAGTAGGATAGTTCTCCCACTAACAGCAATAACCTACTCTCACCTGGGAAAGGGAAATGTAAAGTCTCTCAGGGGCATTGTTCATAAATCTAAAGAAAGGAAGAAAAGTTCTAGCTCAGTTCGAGTTCGTGTTCGGCAAGAAAGGTTTTCAGTCCATCAGCTACCGAATGTAGCATCAAGCCATAAATTCAAAGTAAAATAAGTAATCCTCAGATATCAGTCAGAAAGGGAAGCTTAAGTGCTTCAAAGACAAAGTAAAATGTGCTCTCCCAACAAAAATCATTGAGTGCAATGAAAGCAAAATCAAATGAGAGCCGTCCCCTCTTTCGGGGTTTCGTCTTTTATAAGTTCTTAGTGAAACATTCAAGTCAGGTGTTGTTACACCACCATCGAAAGACCATAGTTCATGATGCGCAAATATGTCATCCAAAGAATAGAAACATCGATACATTTTCCCACATGCACCATGAGAACGAAAGATTCACAAGTCCTCATCAGCTGTCAAAAGAAACATAATTGCAAATGCGTAGGATAGAAGAGGTACAGTTCATGGCCTATCCATTCCCATGGGACTGGGATTATGCACAGATCACAGAATGTGCATTTGTAATACTAAGAGCAACAATATTCTTAGTCGCTAAGCCATTGCTCAAAATCTGGAGTAGAGGTTAAACTAGTTCTATACTAACATGAAACCTTTAACTTGACTTCGCATTCATTTTACCTAATGCATTTGCAAGTTTCTCTAAAATGATATAAACTTATAATAACTTCATAAATCATCATTAGTATTCATGGATTATCATCATAATGCACTACTTATGCTTAAGTATGCTATATCTCTGCAAATGTGATAAATTCTGCTCTTATACTGTTTTCAAGATATAATAATTGTTTTGATATTTTCATAAACTATTTCACTTCCAATATCCTTCTCTAAAATTTCAGACTTCTAGAACATTATTTAGCAATAATACCACCACATTTTCTACCTCATGTTATTTTTCCATAGCACTTATCAATGACACTAGACCATGTTTTTCCTTCTTTCACGTATTATATGTAAATGTATAAATTTGCATGTTTACTCCTCTCTTGTGTTTTAAAGCACACTTTTACGTGCTGCTGCTACATTAAACTTTATTTTCCATGATGTTCTATCTAATAAGTGCAATTCCAAATTTGTGTTTTCATTTCTTTTGAACATGTATATGGTTTTAAGATTTACGATCTATCAGCATGAAGGGCTGAACAAAAAGCTGACTTGAGGTAATTTCTTTCTAGCTCAGCATGCTGAGCTACTCTGTTTAGGGTGCCCATGAATAGTTTGACAACACCATTTGCCTGTGGCCAGAGAGTTGTACTTTTCTGATGTTTAACATTCATATTAGTAAGAAAATCCTTAAACTCTCAGCTATTGAATGATGGGCCAATGTCAGACTTAAGAATGGAGGGAACACCCCATGTTGCAAAAATGTCATTTTATGTCCCAATGACTTTGTCATGTGTGGTTGATGATGGATCTTCCACAAGAGGAAATCGTGAGTACTCATCAAAGACTATCATGAGATAATGTCCATTGTTGTGGGGTCCAAAGAAATCAACTGCAATTGCAATCCTCTCCCACGCTTTCTTTGAAAGATCAGACATAACTAGTGGATGCTGTGTTGTTTTGGGAGATAAGCAGTTACACAAATGACAGGCCGATAATTCTCTTTCAACTCTTTCATTAAGGTGAGGAAACAACACTGAGGGCCTGATTCCGATGCGGTTAGTAAAGCATTCCCACCTAGGGCCCGATTCCGATGCGGTTAGGAAGGCCTCCTAATGGCATTTGCTCCTTCCGAATTGGATCGGGAACGTGTATTCCCAACTGAGGGCCAGATTACGATGCGGTTAGGAACATAGGCTCCCATAGAAGTCAATGGGAGTCCAACCAAATCGTATCTGGAAGCATCCGGATGCATCATACTCGGTTGGTCAGACTCTCCCGATCCGAGTCAGTCGGAAACCATTTCCAAACCGATTCGATTGGGAAGATTTCCTAACCGCATCAGAATCGGGCCCATAGGGGCCGATTCCGATCTCGGCCGGTAGGGCTCCGAATCGGATTTGGCATAACCGGATCCGATTCGGAGCCCTATTTCCCGACCGATTCGTACGCGCGTCCGGACGAGCGAGTACGATGCGAATTCGCCGACCGATTCGTTCGGGCATCCCAACCGCTCCGACCGACTCGTTCCCGAGTCTAACCGCACCGACCGACTCGCTCGGACATGACTCGCACCGCGCAATGGAGACGTTCCCCGGCCGGGTAAGTACGATGCGCGCCGCGAGCAGTCCGACCGACACGCGCCGTCCGGCTCGAAACAGCAGTCGGAGCCATACTTCGGGGGTCCGTGTCGGACCCCCCTGTATGCGTAGCCGCGCGACTCGCACACAGGGGGACCCATGGGTCCCCCTACCTGTGCGTGTACGGCGCGAGTCGCCTCGCCGCGTACCCGCTATAGGGGCGCCCTTGTTCGCCTCGCACCCATTGAGGCAATGGGAGCCCGCGTACGCGTTGTACGACCGGCTCCCATTGACTTCAATGGGAGTCCGACCGACTCGAGTACGATAGCATACGGACGCATCGTACTCGTTCGGTCGGGCTGCATGGGTCCGATTCGGTCAGAAATCTCTCCGGATCCGGCTCGGTCGGAGAGATTTCCGGCCCGAATCGGAATTGGCCCCTAAGTCTTGTAGCGCTCTCTTAGTGGTGACAACGTCACGATGACCCTTGTGTTCTAGTTCATGACTTTTTGTCTCAGACTCTCCGGAATGACAATTCTCGAACCTCGAAATAATGCCTTCCTGAGTAACAGAAAGCTCCTCTCTCACATTTTTGAACTTTTGATATTCAAAGTCATCCGTAAGAGGTCGAGCATGTTACCTTCAGGATTGCTGTGCAATAATATCCTTGAGGGCAAGCATAGCTCAATCAGTGTTTGCAGCAGCAAGAATTTGTCCCACCAATAAAGCTGCAGGCGTGCTTGACTTGATTCTGAAGTTAATATATGCCTCAGTTGCTTTAGATGTTGTACTGTGACACTGCAATGGTACTCTTGAAAAATAGTCAGCAGGATTTTGATCTTTCCCTGGCCAATGCACAATATTGTAATCATACTCTTGCAGTTGCAACCCCCAACTCTTGATGCGAGGGGGCATATTGGCTTTCAGATTTAAAGAATGACAACCAATGCCTGGTGATCGGTGACAAAGGTGAAGTGCTTTCCGTATAGGAACACCTGGAAGTGTTCACAGGCCCACACTACAGCTAGGTTTTCTTTCTCGGGTTGGGAATTAGCACGTTCGGTCGGCAACAGACTCCTGCTCACATAAGCCACAATGTGTCTCTGAGCATTGTTGTCTCCATTGTGGTGGGCAAGGATTGCACCCAACCCCACTGGGCTTGCATCTACCACAATCTCAGTATGTACTTTTGGATCAAAATAGACCATTTCTGTTGTGTTCTCAATTGCATGTTTGATTTTCTTAAAGCTCTGATTACATTCATGTGAGTCACATATGTGCTTTGAAGAGTAACTGGCCATGCCGAGGAAAGATCACAGTATGGTCACACCTTTTGGGGAACGACTGGATGAAAAGGCTTGCACCTTAGCTGGATCTGGTGTCATCCCTTTTCTGTGAAAATATGCCAGAAGAATTTGAGTTTTGTGTAGTGAAACTCACAATTCTCTGCCTTCAAAGTGAGACCTGCGTCAGCAAGTAAATGGCATACTTGCGTAAGGGCTTTGTGATGTTCCTTGCGAGTGGCCCCAAATACAAGGATCTCATCACTGTAATTAAAAGCATGTGTGACAGGCTGTATTATGTGGCGAATTACATCCTATTAAAGATCTGCAACTGACAACACCCCAAAACTTTGTCTTTTATAACCTCTGTGTGAGTAAATCGATGCACTAGTGCTAAACCAACTTTGGTTTGCAAGTATAAGTTATACTATTTGTACATGCAATTCAAATATACAGATACAAATAGATTTGTATAGGTGGCCTCAAGAGTTTAATGGCCTTTGACAAATATTAACTAAAAATTAGGCATACATATCAAGAGCTCTGGCCTTTTTCAGCATATTCTTTCGAATAGGCTTTGACTTTAAGACACAAAATACTTTCAAACAAATGTCTGCAACCCACATCAGGTATGCACAGACTTTACATTGCTTAATATGGAGTGCTTCTTCCAACCCATATTTTAGTGATTTGTAAATGGTGCACCATCTAACTTTTAAAATTCACAATTGCATTTGTCTCAAGGGCTTACTCTATTTCCATGCCATTGGCCCACATATGTACACTTAGTACACTGCTGTATATGACTATGGTGTTTTCACTGATTTCACTGAAGTAATCAATGATGTCATTGAGACGTCGTAAGTCAGACCCCCCGGATACTGCAGCATAGTTTGGGAAATTTTGCTGCGAAAGAATGGAAATTTCGAGGCACAAAAATGGAAATTTTGCGGCATTATTGCAGCACTTTATTTTACTTGTAATCAGTCGTTTTCAGCCTTAACTCAATGGAAACTGTTTTAGCAGAGTATTCCACTTAGAAGTAGGCTTGTTTAAAGTGTCTGATAGTGTTTGTTTGCTTCATTCTCCTTTGTGGTAACATTCTGGGGCATAGGTTAAGCCATATCACCAGCTTCCATTTACAGCGTTTCAAATCACAAGTCTGCACTATATAAAGGCATGCAATCCACCTGCTGCCAGTTTCAACGTAAAGTAGAAAATAAGTGATGCTGCTGATAAAGAAGTCCACGTTTACAGCACCCTCTTTTGAAACTAAGCTGTATAGAGACACTGGAACATGCATATCTAGTTAGTTGCTTAGTGTACATACACAAACTGCTCAGAGACACAGGGGCACTCCATTGAGGCATGCTGAAGCTGTACAGAGACACTGCAACACACACAGGTCATCAGATTGAAGCTGAACAGAGACAGCAGAGCATACTTAGCTAGACAAGCACTGTACATGGGAACATGGGCAGTAATACATGCACACTGTGTCGAGACAAAGGAATATGAACAGAGGCACTGTACAGAGACACAGAAAAGCAGACAGCGATGCTGCACAGTGATAACCAAAATGTTTAGAATTTTTTTAGATGAGACCCATTCAGATGGACAAAACTATTCGAAGACACCAGGACATGGCCTATTATATCGACTCAAGCTGTACATAGGCACAGACACATGAACAGATCCAGACAGAGAGAAGCTATTTGAAGAGACTAGAACAGGCCTAACCAGGCATAACACAGTAAAAGAAACATGAATAATCAAATAGAAACTCCAAACAGACACAGGAATACCATTGGATACATAAAGACACAGCAAACCATACAGTACTGACATGCATACAGCAAAAGACACAGCATGAGACAGAAATATGGTTATCAACAAATGCAACCAAGAGAAAGAGAAAAAGGGACAGGTGCAGCCAGATGGAGACAATGTGCAGTTACTAATTATTGGTCGCTGTAAAACAGCCTCCTTATTAGAGACACAGGAAAAGGTGCAATATGGCAACGTCACTGTACAGACACACATTAGAGTTGTGAAACACCCCGAGCAAAACTCCAGGAACATTAGCACACTGTACAGAAACACCAGGGTGTCCTCAAACACACTGCAGACTAGAGAGAGAAAGGGAAACGACGACACACTCAAGTGCTCTAATCTGAATGATGAGCAATATTTCCTGCTAATTTTTACCTTGGGCTGGGCGTTAGGCAGTGCATTGGGTGAGTATTGTGTAATTTGAAAAAGTTGTTAATGAATAACTGTTTTCTCAAAGTGGAAAACATATATCACAATTTTAATGTACGCCCCTAAAAGGTACATGAATACTTTCTTGGAACTGTGTATACATGCATCAGGGTTCTCTCCAAACATCTGTCACATGAAGCCACTGGCCTGAGATTCACAACCTCCCACTGAACTTGTTGGCATAGCAGGTCTGTGAATTTTTGCCTGGGTCCAGTATATCCTAGGGACTAGTTTAAACGCCAGGGCTTGCAGCTCCAAAGATCCAGCGACCTCTGCTGGATATTGACACAGATGCTGTGTTCATTTCTACTCTGTGATCATTTTTATATGATTATTCAATTTGTTTAGGCTTTGTGTTCATACATTTGGATTTGATCGGGGCAGGCTCTGCTGTGAGTTCTAAACATCGCTTGGTAAAATGTGATCCTAGAAGCATTGGCTCTGTATGTCAGAAGCAATGTGAACTGATATTTTTTTGCCTTTCAGTAGATATACTTACTGATAAATACGCGCAGGAGAAAACTCACGCAGGAGGAAGTAGCTATTGAGACTGTACGGCGCACGTAGTGATGTGTATGCGTACAGCCAATAAGTAGTCACCATTTTTTTGCCGTCTGCCGGGAGACATTTTTTTGTGGCCCAAATGGTAACTATCGAGTTTATCGCGCTCCTGAGCTGATTTCGTGATAATTTCACAAATGACAAAAAGCTGGAGGGTCTGATAAGTGATTTCATTAATGATGTAATTTAACATGTCATAAATTCTGCAGTATTTGAGGTCATAGGCAGTGCATGGTAGGGGCACATCTAACTATAATATCATTAGGATGTCGGTGGGACCGACACCCACGGCACGTCGGTGTCGGTCCCACCGACATCCGAAACAGCAGTCAGACCACTGCATTACAATGCTCAAGGAGCCCGTCGGCCCTGTGGTCAGATTAGAATCCCTACAATGAGGGCGGTGCCTTGCTCAGGCACCACCGTAAGGATTACAATGGCCCTTTCTGACGGCCTTTCAATGGTGGACAGTCAGAAACAGACTTTGGGGGCCCCTAGCAAGGCCCCCATCCCTCTGCAGCCTCTACTATGAGGCCAGGGGAGCACCAGAGGTGGCCCCACACACATCCATGCCCCATGTGGCAGGCACCGTGTGGTGCCTGTCACAGAGTGCACGGATGTTTAAAAGCATGCCTTTTGGCATTGAGGCTTCTGCTGCCGCCCTTTTCTGGGCTGCAGCACAAGCCTCAATGCAAAGAGGCATGCTTCTGACCGCCTCCATGGCAGTTGGATCCTAATTAGATGGTCGGGACTGCCGACTACCTCTCGGCCAGTCCCTTTAACGCAACGATGGTGGTCGGACGCTCATACAACCGGCATCGTAATTAGGGCTAAGATTTTATTCAGATACCTATCATTAAGGTCACTTTAACTTTTGTTTTTGTTTTGTCTTAAGACCAAAACTTAAGTTTAACTGAGACAAAATCCTAACTTTACGACTTTCGGTAATCACAAAGGGCATTTAGGAGTAGTAAAGTTAGGAATCCTAACTTTACTACTCCTAAATGCCCTTTGTGAATGCTGAAAGTCATAAAGTTAGGATTTTGTCTCAGATTACTTTTGTGAATCGAGCCCATAGTGCTTACTTATAGATAATATGGTCTCATTTTAGCTTCAGGGACATATGCCATAACCTCTATGAGAAAACTATGAGAGAAAACAGTTTTCTTTCAAGCAGGGGTTATCAAATCCCAGAAGAGAATCAGAATGTTTTACAAGGTAAAATCACTTTAGAATACTCCACAATTGCTACAATTAGTATGGTACCACCAATAAATGTTTTATATTGTGATTAAAATCTATTATTATCCTTTGTATGTGCTTCTCTTTGTGAACGTCACACACAGGCTTTCACTACAAGCATTTCAATTGGAACCATGTCTCTGAGTCCCTTAATGTCTGCCATAAAATGCAGTCCATGTTGTGGGCATCAAATCAATGGGGGTTCTCTTTGGGAGCATCACGTGCCCCTTGGGGCCAGAGTGTGCTTGCCTTGCCCTCTTATATTTTTTTTAATTAATTTTCAGGATACAGGGGCCATGTTCATGAGTCCTGTAATGGTTGTCACAACACATTGTTCCGTTTGTGGCCAGCCAATCAGGACTGACTAAACTCCTTTAATGTGGCCAGTCAGAGAATATATAGACACCAATAGCCTGAATATACCTATTTTTAACCCCTTTATGACCAACCTGAGCAGTTCTTCAAACACAAATTTCTTGAAAGCAGCTGAAGAGATATACATGAAAGCACAAAAATATGCATTTTGTGTAATGTTCTAATTTTGTCAAATTCAGTGTATTTATGTTCAGCTGTTTTTGAATAGATGTGACAGAGGTTTGCTCAAAGACATAATATATTCAATATATATATATATATATATATGTGTGTGTATATACATATATAAAAATATATATATACACACACACACACACACATATATATACACACACACACACACACATGCACACACACACACACACACATATATATATGGGATTCCTGGTTGGCTGAGGTATGCATCCAGGACAGGCAGGAACCATCACTCTAGTTAAGGTAAGTAAGATACACACTAAAGGTTTACCTGTGCTCACCCTCTGGTAGCTTGGCACAGAGCAGTCAAGATAAACTAAAGAGGCAATGTGTAAAGTATTTGTGCAACACACACAAGCACACAGTAACAAAATTAATACACCACAAAAGACTCCACACAGGTTTATAACAATAGATTATTATATTCTAAACAAAAGAAGATCAAAACAACAAAAATCCAATGTATAGAAGTTGAGATATTGAATTTGAAAGGAATAAATGCAGTAAAGCATTTAGAAGCAAGTAGCACTAAAAAGGTTACTTTAGGTCGTGCTAGCCTGGGTCAACGTCAAAGTTCACACCAACCTCGTGGAAGCGCAGGCCGGCTACAGGACCCACTTGGAGCTCAAAGTTCCTGGTCGGAAGCAAAGAGATGTATTGATCTTCTCCAAGCAGTGAAAGTGATGCATCAGTTCTGAAGACAGGTGCTGGAGTTGAGAGGCATTGAGCGATGCACCGGTTTCAGCCACACAGTCGAGGGGATGTTTTGATCTCACCAAGCTGCAGGGGCGGCAACAGGCTGTCCGATAAGTCAATCTCTGGAGGAAAAGTGCTGGTTCCAATGCTATCCACTAATTTTACTCCTGCAACTGGTTAAGTGCACCAGTTCTGTTTCACACAGACAGGAGATGCGCCAAAATACATGTTGCAAGTATCTGGGCCTCTTCCAGTGAGTTAGGCACAGGACCGGGGTAGAGACTATGATTTCCCTGAGTCTCAAACAACAGGAGGCAAGCCAACCAGCCCTTGGAGATCACTTGGAGTGAAGGCAGAGTCCAGCTCTCCTTCAGCAGAGTCAGGGAGCAGCAGACAGCAGGGCAACAAACAGAAAAGCAGGCCTTCCAGATCAGCAGTCTAGTGGAGTCCTTTAAGCAGCACAGCAGTTCTTCTGGAAGAGCTTAAGTTACAAGTTCAGTAGTTTCTGATTTTAGGAGGTCAGAGACCCAGTACTTATACCCAAAAGTGCTTTTGATTTGGAGGTGACTTCAAAGCAGCTCTATGAAGTGCACAATGATCCCCTTCAACCCAGCCCTGTCTTCTGGGCTGCCTGTGGGTGTTAATCAGTTCTTTGTGTGAGGACAGGACACATCTAATTCAATTGAAATGTTAGCCCCTCCCTTCCATCCTGTCCAGGCAAGGCCATCAGAATGCAGATGTATGTAGATGGGTACTCAGATACACCAATCCGTCCTGTTTTATGTGTAGCTGTCACCCACCCCAGACGTGTATTAGAGGCAAACTGTCAGGCACACAGAGCAGTAAGTGCAGAGAAATGTCCACTTTATAAAAGTGGCCTTTGTAAAACAGTAGCGTTAAATCCAACTTCACCAATAAGGCGGATTTATTGTTACCATTCCAAACATATGAAACATGAAAATGCCTCTGCTCTCTGATCAGGAATTACAGCTTAAAAGTGCATTAAGGAATTCCCAATGCTAGTCTGTGAGAAGAGTAGGCCACACAATAGTAAAAAAGCAAAAAAGGCTGTTTGTCACTACCAAGACATGTAAAATATAAAGGTACATGTCCTACCTTTTACTTACATTGAACCCTGCCCTTAGGGTTACTTAGGGCCTACCTTAGGGGTTTCAAATGTAATAAAAGGGTAGTTTAAGGATTTGCAAGTAGTTTTAAATGCCAAATTGTAGTGGCAGTAAACTGCACATGCATGCACTGCAGTGGAAAGCCTGGGAAAGGTTTGAAAGGCTACTTTTGTGTGTGGCAAAATTAGTGCACCAGGCCCACTAGTAGTATTTGAAGTACAGGCCCTGGGTATATGGTATACCAATCTACAAGAGACTTACCAGTAAATCAAATATGCCAATCAAGTATACACCAATGTCATCAGGTTTAGGGGAGAAGAGCATGCACTTTAGCACTGGTTAGCAGTGGTAAAGTGCTCAGAGCCCTAAGGCCAACAAAAAAACTCATCAAAAGGAGAAGGCAAAAAGCAAAAAGTCTGGGGGAAGGCGTCTAACGATGCATATATATGTGATGACATGGTCAGTGACATCACTGATGACATCTCAAATGACATAACTTGCGACCCCGCAATGCACTGCTTATGACCTCACATATTACATCACTCATGACATGAATGGTTTTTTCAGTGAATATCTAAAGTTTTTTTTAAATTCTATTTCCTAACTATAACAGCCCTGTAACCTTTGGTTTTTTCAGTGAATTTCTAAGGTTTTTTAAATGCTAATTCTTCGCTATAACTTACCTGTAACCTTTGTTTTTTCAGTGAATTTCCATGGTTTTTTAAGTAGCAAAGGTCTTTGCAGAATGCTGTGGAAAGGGGGCAGGGCCTCTGAACAGCTCTCAGAAATCCCACTGAGTAGGACTTATAGAAAGTACCAGGAGGGCTTCTTGGTTCCCAAGGTCCTTTAGCATCCAAGACAACTTTGTTCACCAAACAGTAGTGTGCCAGGAGACGTGTTTGCAGAGTGGTGCAGAAAGGGGTTGTGGCCTCAGGACACCAGAAGGGAGTGACCCGATTAGGGTCACCCGCGTCACTCGCAACCACCTCTCAGCCTTCCAAACAAATGAAGAGTCGGTCAGACAGTAGAGAATACAAACCAATATATTTATTCAGATACACTTGAGCGGAGCCCAGTCTGCCCAGTCTCTAGGGATTGCTGCAGAGGGACTGACATCAGCAAACATGGAGATACATTATGTACAATTCAGAATCAATTAAGGCACACCCATATTGGAATTTTCCAGGCAGATGCAGTTGAACAAAGGAGTACAGAAGGAAAGGTTTCTCTTCTGAGGCCGGGCACACACTATCTTTTACCCAAGGTAATTCTGTCCGTGTCCGCCACTAGACTGGTGGGAGAAGGCCTCTATCTAGTGGTAAAGGTATGCGCTAATAAGAACAGTGTATTCATTAGCAAAGCAAGGCCCAACCTTGGAGAAAAGAAACTTTCCACAACCCGTTCTCTCAAAGTGGCAAGAAGCAGTCTCGAGCATGGTTCAAAATATAAAATGGTGCCATAAATGCTAACTTACATAGAATAATATGCAGACAAAATAACAAGAACATTTTCATTCCAACAGACCCTCCTTTTAGCATTCGCTAACAATTTTATAAGATGATCAAAGAAAATATAACATTTTCAAGGACAAAGGAACATCAGTATTAGGAGCAGGTCATATAGTCAGTATCAGGGATGGATGCTGCAAGGAAAGACGTAGTCTCAAAACTACCTTCGTAAATCTGTATCAATTCATCAATGTCTTTTTGTATCATAATTGCGGCATTAGTATCATGAATTGACATTTTCTGTTTGGGAGTGAGGATATTGACACAATAAAAGCAACAAGCTGGGAGACATTGTATACAGAGGCAACATGTGCAGATGTTACTGGTAACCACAGCCAAGAAAATGAGGATCTTCCAACCCCAGGATGTTAGCGTATTCCAGAGCCACCCCGACAGAGTCCAAGTACCTGTCTCTTGGTGTATCTCAGCTGATATTCTATGTAATTTTTGTATAGCTGAATAAACATTGGGAGCGTCATCAGGTATGTAAACACAACAGCTACTTCCAATGACGCGACAGGCCCCTCCTCTATCTGCAAGTATAATGTCTAACACCATCCTGTTCTGCAAAGTGACTAATCTTGTAGCCTGGAGCTCAGCAGTAATATTTGTAAGTATCCCAGCAGTTGTATTGATAACCCCTTCAACGACTCTTGTTAACTGACGAATTTGAAGGCTATTAGCCACGGGACCCCAATAAGGTAGTATGCCCTTCACAGCATCCCCAAATTGTTGTGCGGTGGTGTCAGTCTGATCTATATCTTTCGTATCAACAACCCTCTTGACTCGGGACAGGAATGGACTTCTATGTTGCAGTCGATGAGTTTGGTGATAGTTAGACGGGGCAACATATACAGGGGGAAGAAGGAAAGAGAGATAACATGTACCTGACCATCCCCTCGGGAGCGAGACATGAGCTTGTGACCCACAAACAAAATAGACATTATGGGGCAGGACCAAAGGCGGACTACTAGTCGTATTCAGCTTGTAAGTAAAATTACATTTACTCTCCCCCAATTTTATCTTCCCTGTCCCCTGGACACAAAAACTAGCTGTCGTGTTGACCACCAACACAGGTATCGGCTTATCTTCAGTAAGATTTCGACCTCGGAAGGATTGGAAGTACTCAGAGGTGTTAAACCATTGGAAGTCAGCCATTTCCATTCAAAACCAGGCATTATTCTTTACTTTACGATACGTATTCAAACATGACTTTGGGGACAATGTGCCTAGAGTCCCTTGCCCTGCCAGTCCTATGGGGGTAAACCCTTTATAGAAGCGTAAATAGTCATTCGCAGTGCAAGAATCAGTGAATGTTATATCCAAAATAGAAAGATGAAATTGGAAGTACACCAACCGAAACAGTTCATACCAACCCTCAAAGCTGCCAATATATGACAGTGGCATGGACAACAGATTGTCACTCTTATGAGTGATCGAAGGGAGCCACCCACAAACCCAACAATTAGTCGTATTGGACACATTATGAGCATGATGCAACATTTGTATAAAGACATTATCTGCATAGGATTGCCTGTGCGCTTCTTTGTGTGGAGCTAGAGTAACAAAAATGTGTTCAGGGGAAGCGGGAGGTGTACCAACCAAGGAATGTACAGGAAACTTCTCCTCTAAAAACCAGGATATTCCAAATATTGTCATTAGTGTAATCACAACAATTAATATGCAAACTATTTTGCTTTTTGTCGACCAAGCCCTCATTGAACGCGGTGGTGCAAATGGCTGTTTATGCTCATCAATAGGCCGACCAAAGGGATGCATAATTAAGCAAGGAGAGAAATGCAACAAAATGATAATAAAGGTAAGTGTTCCCAGTGTCTGTCAGAGCCTCACTGGCACAGGCTCCTATTGTTCATCAAACGTTGGTGCTCTTGAGCACCGGCGGTGGAGCACATTCAATTTATCCTGTCCCATGTCAAAACAGTGCACAAATCTCACTCCACCCAAAACTAACTCCGTTGGTACTACAGCAAAGTACATCATAACTTGCACAGTCCATCCCTGTCTAATCTGACTTTTCCTTTTGTACACTATTCCCAAGTCGGGGCCACAAATTGTACCTTGCAGCCCCAGGCACCGTTGGATCAACAAACCGCAGCTTCTTAATAGCTTGTATTTCTGGGGGAACCGCTGCATTCAGCACTTCATCATTCTCCTTTTCGGTTTGGGTCCAGGTCAGCTTTGCATCACTAAAGGGGATGAACTGGGGCATCTTCTCACACTCAGAGTCCCCCACACCGTCCCTCACCCACTGATCATAGGGCAAGGGCAAAGGTATCCTGCAGCAGTGGGTGGCGTGCACCCAGTTCTTTTGGCCTGTGACCTTCTCAGCGGTACGGGTAGCCAGGAGGACCTGTTCTGGTCCCTTCCAGCACGGGTCCAAACTCTTCTTCCGCTGGAAATTTCTGGTGAGTATGAAATCCCCAGGCCGAATGTCGTGTCCGGATCCCTCTGGTGTGGGTGGCAGGGACTCGCGGACCTGTTGGTAAATAGAATGCAAATTTTCAGTTAACTGGTAAAGGTAATCGATCAATAATGGATACTCAATATCTGACAACCAATGAGGGCGCAGGATGCCCCAGACATTTGCCCGGCGTCCAAACACGACCTCGTACGGTGACAATCCGGTCCTACAATGTGCTGTTGTTCTTGTCGACAAAAGAGCTAATGGTAAAGCATCTGGCCACTGTAACCCTGCTGTCTGCTGAATCTTTGCCAATTTCAGTTTGAGAGTACCATTGCACTTCTCAACCAAACATGCCGACTGTGGGTGGTTTGCAGCATGAAACTTCTGCTTTATGTTCAAACCATCGCAAATTAGCTGAATCACCTTGGCATTAAAATGACTTCCGTTATCACTCCAAATTAAACGGGGCAAGCCGAAACGAGGAAAGAACTCCTTCAGGAGTACCTTTGCAGTCGTAACAGCTGTATTGTCTTTAGTGGGGTAAGCCTCAACCCATTTACTGAATGCACAGACAACCACCAACACGTACTTCAAGTTATTGACCCTGTCTAATTCGATATGGTCTATCTGAAGGACCGCAAAAGGGAAAGTGGGTGGTGCAAAATTACCGAGTGGTGTAGGGGTACCCTTCCCATGATTGTGCATCAGGCACACCATACAGTATTTCACTAAGGGGCCGATTCCGATCTCGGCCGGTAGGGCTCCAAATCGGATTCGGCTTTACCGGATCCGATTCGGAGCCCTGTTTCCCGACCGAACCGTACGCGGGTCCGGCCGAGCGAGTACGATGCAAATCCGCCGACCGACTCGTCCGGGCGTCCCGACCGCTCCGACCGACTCGTTCCCGGCTCGAACCGCACCGACCGACTCGCTCGGACTCGACTCGCACCGCGCAATGGAGACGTTCCCCGGCCGGGTAAGTACGATGCGCGCCGCGAGCAGTCCGACCGAGCCGCGCACTCCGGCTCGAAAGAGCTGTCGGAGCCGTACTTTGGGGGTCCATGTCGGACCCCCCTGTACGCGTAGCCGCGCGAGTCGCACACAGGGGGGACCCATGGGTCCCCCCTACCTGTGCGTGTATGGCGCGAATCGCTTCGCCGCATACCCGCTGTAGGGGGCGCACTTGTCCGACTCGCACCCATTGAGTCAATGGGAGCCCGCGTACGCGTTGTACGACCGGCTCCCATTGACTTCAATGGGAGTCCGACCGACTCGGGTCCGATGGCATACGTGCGCATCGTACTCGTTCGGTCGGACTGCACGGGTCCGATTCGGTCGGAAATCTCTCCGGGTCCGGCTCGGTCGGAGAAATTTCCGGCCCGAATCGGAATCGACCCCTAAATGTGCAGCTGTTTTGAAATGTTGTCATTCTGCCATACAGGGTCTAACAACTTGCAAATACCCTAAGCACTAATATGGGCTGGGCCATGAGCCGGTAAAGAGTCAGAATATCGAGTTGGAAATGTCGACTTGCACTAATATCGAGTGCAGAATATCGAGATACAGAAATATCGACTGCAAGAATATCGTGGTCAAGAATATTGAGTTTAAGGTAAGAAATATCGTTTTCAAAAATATCAAAGTCACTAATATCGTTTGCAAAAATATAGTTGTTAAAAATATCGTTTTTTTAGTTAGTGTTATGTATTTTAGTATGTATTTTAAATGTATGTGCTCTATTTTTTTTGTCTAAGTATTGCATTTGTTTTTTAATATATGTGTTAAATTTTTAGAAGTTATTAATTTAATTTTAATTAAATTTTGCATTTTAGTTCCGTATCGGGTTGTGGGTTTATAGGGGAATAGGGTGGGAAGTAATTTAATTATAATAAATTGAATATTCATTTTTATTTATTTAATTTTGATTTTATAGTGTTAATTGTGGGAATTAATTTATTATTAATTCATTAATTATTGGCTGTTAATTTTTATTGATTAATTAATTGGTAAATATGTTAATTGTGTCATTTTTTTAGCAGCGGGTTGTGGGTTTATAGGGGAATAGGGTGGAAGTAATTTAATTATAATTAAATTATTAATATTTTTTATTAAATAATATTTATTTATTTAGTAATTTATATTTTAATTGCGGAAATAATTAATTATTAATTATTTATATTTTGCTTGTTAATTGTTATTAATTAATTAATTGTTAATTAATTATGTTAATTGTGTCAAGTTTTAAGAAATTGGTAGTGGCATTTATAGGGAATATGGTGGGAGGTAATCTATTTATAATTAATTAATTATTTGTTAATTAATGCTAATTAATTATTTAAAATTTAAATATGGCAATTGTGTAATTATTTTGATGTGTGAGTTGTGAGGTTTATAGTGGTAAATGTTGGGAAGTAAATTATTTTAAATTAATTAATGATTTGTTGTTAATTGATATTAATTTATTAATGTAAAATTAGTTATGGAAATTGTGTAAATATTTTTAGGTGTGTGTTTTGGTGTTTATTGGGGTAGAGGGTGAAAAGTAATTTAGTTTAAATTAATTAATCATTACTTGATCATTAATATTAATTTATCAATTGATAAATATTTTTGGTAATTGTTTATTTTTGTTTTTGTTTGGGGATTTAGATTCTATAGCTGTAACGTTTGGTTAGTATAATAATTCTTACCTTTTTTAATGTGTTTTTTAATTATTAATAATTGTTTAATTGATAATTAATTGTGTTAATTATGGAGGTACATTTTTTTTAAATTTAGATATGTATTGTAAATTGTGTGGTGTTATAGGGTAGGATATAAAACATTACTTTCATGTAATAAATATTTTTTTTGATTAAAATTAATTTCTATTGCAAAATATTTATTTGTTTGTTAATTTTTTGTTAAATTAAAAAAATTAATCTTTTTATGTAAATTTTAGATTTTTTCTACATTATAATATGCTTCTATGTTTTTTAAATTTTTATATATGTTTTGTTTTGGGTTTTTTATTATATTTTGTATTGTAGTTGATATTTTGTTTGTTTTTAAATTTGAATTTTCTTTAGTGGGAATAGTAATTTTTACCCTCCGCTATCCAACACTTTCCCTACCGCTGCATTTGCAGGAGTGGGAATAGTAATTTATACCCCTACACTAGCCAACACTTTCCCTACTGTTGCACTGGTTGGAGTGAGAATTGTAATTTTTACCCCTACGCTATCCAACACTTTCCCTACTGTTGAACTCGCTGGAGTGGGTATAGTAATTTTTACCCCTCCGCTATCCAACACTTTTTCTACTGTTGCACTCACAGGAATGGGAATAGTAATGTTATCCCCTCCGCTATCCAACACTTTCCCTACTGTTGCACTTGTTGGAGTGGGAATAGTAAATTATTCCCCTCCGCTATCCAACACTTTCCTCTACTGTTGCATTCGCAGGAGTGAGAATAGTAATTTTATCCCCTCCGCTATCCAACACTTTCCCTACTGTTGCACTTGTTGGAGTGGGAATAGTAAATTATTCCCCTCCGCTATCCAATACTTTCCCTACTGTTGCATTCGCTGGAGTGGGAATAGTAATTTTTACCCCTCTGCTATCCAACACTTTCCCTACTATTGCACTCACAGGAGTGGGAATAGTAATTTTATCCCCTCCGCTATCCAACACTTTCCCTACTGTTGCACTCGTTGGAGTGGAAATAGTAAATTATTCCCCTCCGCTATCCAACACTTTCCCTACTGTTGCACTCATTGGAGTGGGAATAGTAATTTTTACCCCTCCGCTATCCAACACTTTCCCTACTGTTGCACTCACTGGAGTGGGAATACTAATTTTTACCCCTCTGCTATCCAACACTTTTTCTACTGTTGCACTCCTTGGAGTGGGAACAGTAATTTTTATCCCTCCGCTATCCAACACTTTCCCTACTGTTGCACTTGCTGGAGTGGGAATAGTAAATTATTCCCCTCTGCTATCCAACACGTTCCCTACTGTTGCACTTATTGGAGTGGAATAGTAATTTTTACCCCTACGCTATCCAACACTTTTCCTACTGTTGCACTCGCTGGAGTGGGAATAGTAATTTTTAGCCCTCCGCTATCCAACATTTTTCCTACTGTTGCACTTTCTGGAGTGGGAATAGTAATTTTTTCCCCTCCGCTATCCAACACTTTCCCTACTGTTACACTCATTGGAGTGGGAATAGTAAATTATTCCCCTCCACTATCCAGCACTTTCCCTACTGTTGCACTCATTGGAGTGGGAATAGTAAATTATTCCTCTCTGCTGTCCAACACTTTCCCTACTGTTGCACTCGCTGGAGTGGGAATTGTACTTTTTCCCCTACGCTATCCAACACTTTCCCTACTGTAGCACTCAATGTAGTGTAAATTGTAGGTTTAAAAAATATTAAATATTTTGATATTTTAATTTATAATATAATTTTTTTAAATCATTTTTATGTTACAGGTGTATGTATATATGCATATTTATTTATAATTTTTTATATATTTGTAACATTTTATAATTAATTAAAATTAATATTTATTAATTATTTTAAAGTAAATATTTATATATTACATTTTATATATGTATGTTTAATTTATTTTTAAATTAAATTTATTACTTATAATTGTTAAAATTTACAATTAAATCTAAAAAAATTATAAGTTAAATGTATTATTTAATTTATTTTACATTATTTTTTATACATATAAAAACGATATTTTGTACTTCGATATTTTTAACAACGATATTTTTTTTCCCGATATTTTTGTACTTACCATTATGAAGATAGGAGGTCAATATTTTTGACAACGATATTTATGTCCCGATATTTTTGTATCTCGATATTCTGGTACTCAATATTCTGTCAGTGATCCCCATGAGCCATCGTGACTACAGGAAAAACATATGCATCTGGCAACATCCATCTCTGCTTACCTGACTTATCAATCCAACATCCCTCATCGTTCAATTGTGCTGTACTTTCTTGCCACATTGCTAATTCTTCTACTGTGGCCTCACTTTGTATCTCCTTCACGTTCTCAAGTGTGTCTTCAAACATTGTGACTTCAGGCACGCACCTAGCGGGACCTGCTACAAACATTCTTTTCATTTTAGTCCGGGCCGTTTCCTTAGCTGTCTGATCTGCAAAAGTATTTCCCCTACCTACATCATCAGTGACTTTCCTATGGGCGCTACACTTCACTAGTGCCAATTTCATAGGGAGTGTCAAAGCAGACAAAAGCCTCAATATAAGGTGCCCATTCTGTATCTTGGCACCATGTGAAGTAAGAAACCCTCTCTCTGTCCAGAGTCGCCCGAAGTTGTGTGCAACTCCAAAGGCGTACTGACTGTTAGTGTCAGTATAAATATTGACAACCAGTCCCTCACTCAATTCACAAGCTCGTATTAGGGCCACGAGCTCTGCAGCTTGGGCCGACTGATATGGAACTCGTGACATCTCAACTACTGGACGCAGCGTAGTAATAGCATATGCAGCAGTCGTAGTGCCATCTGGTAATTTAAAACAAGCGCCATCGACATATAGTTCCCCTTGGGGGTCAGATAGGGGAACATCAGTCAAGTCTACCCATCTCTTCGTCTCCTCCTCCATCCGAAAGATGCAATTATAGATATCAATTTCATCATTCTCAGACGGGAGGGGCAGTAACGTGACTGGATTCAGAGTGGCACATCGTTTGATCGTGATGTGTTGCGCGAACAGCGTTAATTCATAGCCAGGCAGACGTGCACTGGTGAGGTGCTGTGTCTTTGTTTTATTCAGAAGTGTATCCACAGCATGGGGTACCATGACCGTGAGATCAGTATCAAGTACGAGTCCAGCCGATTGTCTTATTGAGATAGCCACATCCGTGACCACTCTTAGACAACTCGGGAGGGCTCGTGCGACAGGGTCAAGCACAGCAGAGAAATAAGCACACAGCTGTTGCTTATCTCCAAATTTTTGTGTTAAAACAGAAAGCGCACAACCAGCCGTCTCATGGACGTACAACACAAACGGCTTGTTATAATTGGGTGTGCCAAGCACAGGAGCCGAACAAAGTGCAGCTTTTAGTTGCTCAAAAGACTGCTGACATTCAGGTGTCCAAGGCAGGGACTCATGCACATCTTTAGTGGTGAGCCCAAGCAGGGGTTTGGTTAGTAAGGAGTAGTTAGGTATCCACTGCCTATAGAAGGAAGTGATACCGATGAAAGCGCGCACATCTTTCTGAGTCTGTGGGATGGGCATTTTAACAATGGTACTGATGCGCTCAGAAGTCAATCTCCTACCCTCCTTCGAAAGTAAGTGATCCAAATTAGGTGACCTCCTGTCGACAATACTGAAATTTGGAAAGAGAAACATTATATCCGTGGTGTTCCAAATGAAACAACAACTTAACTGTACTGTCCCTACAACCTTGTTCTGTGTCAGAAGTGATGAGCAAATCATCAACGTATTGTAGCAATACATTACCTGTGGGGAGCGACAAAGAATCCAACTGACCTTTCAATGACTGACTATAGATACTCAGACTTTCTGTATTGCCTTGAGGAGCGCGACAGAACCTAAAGCTTTTACCAGCTAGGGTGAACCCAAACAGATATCTGCTATCGGGATGAATAGGAATACTGAAGAACGTATTTTTCAAATCAATGACAGAAAAGAATTTAACAGAAGAGGGAATCATTGTCAAAAGAGTGGTGATGTCAGGAACCACCGGGAATTGAGGAATCACTATTTTATTAACTTCGCACAAATCAATCACAAAACGAAAAACATCTTCATGGTCATCAGAGGAACCTGGGGGTGCCCTTTTAAGAATTGGAAGAATAGGGCTATTGCAAATATTAGCAGTCGTCTCCTCAACCACACCTTTCTCAAACAAATCCTGTACGATCTGCAATAAGGCTCGCTCTCCTGCCTGCAGTATTTTATATAGAGGGATATGAGGTAAAATGGCATCATCCTTAACGCGTATCGAAACAGGCGATATCTGCAACAATCCCACGTCTGTGTCGCTTGTTGCCCACAGAGTGGGTGGCACATTTTTAAATTCAACAGGAAGGTGCGCATCCTTGGACAGACACTGCTTAGCGCACACCACATCCGGACCCATTGTCATATAGACACCTGCTGGGGAACAATAAATTGTGGCATGCAACTTTTTCAACAAATCCAAACCCATCAAATTGTCACCACAATTAGATGTCAGCAAAAATGACGAATCCTCAGTGAAAGGACCGATGGTC
This sequence comes from Calotriton arnoldi, assembly GCA_963921515.1. Lineage (NCBI taxonomy): Eukaryota > Metazoa > Chordata > Amphibia > Caudata > Salamandridae > Calotriton > Calotriton arnoldi. Next base: position 1,088,710 of record CAWUFW010005464.1, on the reverse strand, counting down.
AATGCAAGAGGTTTTGAAATGGGGCTTAGAACCTGTACACCAGAAAAACCTACCGAAACATTATTATGGCCGGACAGAGCCGCCCCAGGGCCCATATTTCGAGAAACAGAACTTTTCATCGCACCTGTGTCCACCAAAAATTCCTTGGTTGAACCCTGCCATTCTGCTGTTACATAAGGACCACCCTGATCTACAGGTATGGGAACTGGTCCCCCACTCTGTCCCTGGCTGTCCTAGCTGTAAGACATTCCTCTCACTTCATCCACATCATAGTCATCGTGGTAGTACTGTCCATCCCGAGGGTCATTAAAATAGTTATTATCAGAACGACCCTGCGAGGCTGCAGCATTCTGAGCCCTGCCTGCCCGACCAGTTCCACGACCCCTTTCACGAGAGCCTTGCCCTCTAGGGACCGCTACCTTCTGCAAAAGCACAGGACACTCGCTTCGCGAATGTCCCTCCTCTTTAGAATACGCACACTGATTCAGACCCAAGGGAGTAGCATTTGTCTGCCTACTAGTGCGTGGAAGCTGTCGGGCCAAACCACCACGTCCTCTACCATTGCCTCTAAAAGCCTGTTGCAACAACACCTTTGTCTTCAAATCCTTATGCTTTTTCTCTGTCCTCTCCTTTTCCTCATTCTCCCTATGCTCATAGTACTGTGCCATATTCAAAATAACAGAAGGGGAAGAGGTGGACCAATTATTTTCGGAAGCCTGCAATCGAGTCACAATCTCGGGAAGCAAATTAGAAACAAATCTATTAACAAACAGCCGAACACCTCCCTCAATAGACAGATCCTACCCACTGTAATCCAGGAATATATCTTCAAACCGAGTGAAAAAATCAGACACGCTCTCATCTTTCTTTTGTCGACAAGCCGTTAGTTTGTCCCAATCAACCTTCCTCGGAGGAATAAGAGAGTGCATATACGTAATGATACGGCCAGGCAAAGCAAGAATCTCCGCTCTAGGCCTATCACCTGGCTTCCGTTCCTGATCCCATACCCTAATTTGGACCCACGTGCCCCCCAACTCTGCAACATAGTCTTGAGTATGCACCTGTCTCCAAATATCATCCAGAACCAATAAACTAAAGAACATTTCAATATCTGCAAGGGTCATTACTGTTGAGGAGGCAGCTTCGGTCAATTCTTTATAATATGCAGTGGGATTCTTCCTTGGATCAGGCAAATGAGTCTTAAGAGACAAAACTTCACTCCTTTTCCACGGAATTTAAACCCATTGTTCCTGAAAACGAGCCGCCACGCCTGGCCTAAGGACAATACTGTGCTTATCCGTTAGCTCTGGTATTTCGGGGTGATATATAGGATGAACATCCCGCATCGGATACTGAGATACTGAAGTGGGGCTCTTCTCAAGTAGCCTACCCCGATAAGCAATCAATGTTGTAATACTGTCAAAAACTTGATCAGGCCCCATATTAGTGACATATACATGATCTTTAATATCATATAAAATCTGTGGTGCTGCATCTTTGAAACACTGCTCCCAAAGACTAATCAGAGTAGCAGACATATCCTTAAGGGCATGCTGTTGTACAAAAGGCTCATAATCTTTCATCACGTTCCACACATCTTCCACACTGTAAATGGGTTGATGAGCCCACTGGGCAGCCTGATTAGCTACTACCCTTTTCTCATCATCTCCCATATCAGATTGTACTAACACCCCCATACGTTCCTTAAATTTCATCCAGTCTCTATCCTCAAATCCACGTACTGGTGTCTCACTACTCAGTAATTTTGGGGGATGAAAAAACTGAGTGGGAGTAGCAATAGAAGTAACAGACACTAACATCACTGCTGGCTGCGTCGTAGGTGTAAGAGCTGGCGAAAGGGATGCTGAAACAATAGGTGTGGCAGGAGTACTAACAGTCATAGTTGCCACAGATTGCGAGGGCAAAGAGAGGACAGGAGGTGCTGTGGCCAAAGCAGTCTGATCGACAGTAGCAGGAGCAGAAACAGCAGAGACAGAAGTAGCGGGTGACTGGGACTGCGAGGGAAGAGCGGGATATATCCTCTGTGGGGCATATGGAGGTGGGGGTCGAGTATCTAATAATTCTTCCACAAATGTATCATTTTCTTCCTGGGCCACATAAGATTTATCAATATTCAATCGAAATCTCCTATCTTCACGTTCAATCCCTATTACTTGTTTCTCTCTATCATGTGCTACAGCTTTCTGAGTCAACGTCTGCATTCTCCCCTTCCGGGCCTCTTTCTCTGCTTTCATTCGCCTCTGTTTAGCTTCCTTTTGCCACGTTCGAAGAGAATCAAACATAGACTGCCTACTCCGCTTCGCAAACAATTTTTCCTGTAAAAACCCAATTTTATTGTTCATCAAAAGTGCCCGTCAATGGCCACTGCAACTCGGCATTGTCCCTCGTATATTTGTGCCATAGCATACTAAACATAATAGGGCCAAGGCCATGCTTCATATACATATCAAAATTCAGAGTGCCTTCCGGAGGCGTTGGCTGACTCTCCTCCAGTCGAGCATCAGCAGAACAACAACGTCAGCACAAAGAAACCAGTTTACTTCTGCCAGGCATTCTCAAAAGAAAACAAGTTCACTACTTATGCCTGGCAAAGTATTTGCAAATACTTTTCACCCAAGATCGGTCCTCAGACCGTACCAAATACAAACCAAAATGGTACCATATCCACAAAGAACCAAAACAAACTCACCTGATATATGCAGGTCAAATGAATTTATTCTCCACTGTCGACTCTTCAGACCAAACGGTCAGATCCAAGGGTTTCGCCGTTCGGGACCCCAGTTGGGATGACCGCTGAGTGGGGCAGGAACTCTCTCGTGCAGGGATCCCTGATCCGTCGGTCCGACCCGATGATGGCCCCGACCTCCCCACCCTACCTTAGGAGGGGATGGGCCACTCGCCCGATGGGGTCCCTGTTCGGGCGCCAACTGAAGGAAGTGACCTGATATGGGTCACCCGGGTCACTCGCGACCACCTCTCAGCCTTCCATACAAATGAAGAGTTGGTCAGACAGTAGAGAATACAAACCAATATATTTATTCAGATACACTCGAGCTGAGCCCAGTCTGCTCAGTCTCTAGAGATTGCTGCAGAGGGACTGACATCAGCAAACATGGAGATACATTATGGACAATTCAGAATCAATGAAGGCACGCCCATAATGGAATTTTCCAGGCAGATGCAGTTGAACAAAGGAGTACAGAATGATAGGTTTCGATTCTGAGGCAGGGCACACACTATCTCTTACCCAAGGTCATTCTGTCCTTGCCCGCCACTAGACTGGTGGGAGAAGGCCTCTATCTAGTGGTAAAGGTATGCGCTAATAAGAACAGTGTATTCATTAGCAAAGCAAGGCCCAACTTTGGAGAAATGGAACTTTCCACAATCCGTTCTCTCAAAGAGGCAAGAAGCAGTCTCGAGCATGGTTCAAAATGGGGGCCAAATATAAAATGGTGCCGCAAATGCTAACTTACATAGAATAATACGCAGACAAAATAACGAGAACATTTTCAGTCCAACAGATCTTAACAAACTGACTGTGTACAACTTGCTGGAGGTAACAAGAGGGATGCTTGGCCCCCAAATACCCTCAATAGCCATGGGGACTTCATCCCCCAACTTGTACTATGGCAGGAGGCACATTTGCAGAGTGATGCAGAAAGGACATCCTTGATGATTGCACAGGTAGTGCCTGTATGATTCTATGAGTGCAATTGCCAAGGACAGACTGCAAATACCGGGTGTTTTTGACAAAGTGTAAAACACATATATAGACATATTTGACATAAAGTTTTAGTGTAGCTATTTAGTAAGATACTAATATAACTGTACCCTTTGTATCAATTTGTTGAAATAATTACATCAAAAATGCATTTTCTTCCTTCACAGCAACACCGGAGGTCACAATGACAATAGTAGTCACGAATACAAATGAAAAAGTGTAAAACAGATATATAGACATATTTAACACAAAGTTTGAGTCTAGCTGTTTAGTAACATATTGGTTTAACTTTATTTTAACAACATATTTGTAAAAAAAAACAGTCTCAAAAATATCTTTAAACATCTAAACACAGGAACATAACATAACTTTCAAGCAAACATCAAACTATCCAGTGTTACCCAAACCCAAACTTATGGGGAATCAAGAACTGCTGCAAAACTAGTGCAATGCACAATGTCTGACAAGACCCTCTCTAAAGGAACGAACAAAAAATATTCGTGTGGGTCAATGTCCATGTTATACCATCTAAAGCAGGGTGTTGCTAGAGGATCATCTACTTCAGTGGCAGCAGCAACAATTCCTGGTCAGAAACTCCCTTTTGTGGGGCAGACTACTGCAACAGATATAGCTCCAGAGTTGTCAAGAATGGCCATGTACTGCATGGACTGTAGTGCTGTGTTGTTATAAGTGCTGGTGAGCAGTGTGTTACAGGTATTCACAATGCTGCCAAAAATCATACAAGGTATTTTTCACCCTTTTATCTTTTTTGCACATTTCATAAGAGGAGTTCACGTGAGCAGCAAGAAGGCAACGCAAAGCTGAAGGACCCTCAACTTCAATAGCAGCACAACAACACTGAAGCAGAGAGTCCATTCAAAAGTCCAATCTCGACTTCAAGATTTGGCTCCACAGTTTTTCACAATGGCCTCATACTGCATGGATTGTGGAGTTGTAGTTAGTGCTGGAGGGAGGGAAGTCCATAATGGCCCTTCACAATGCTGGAAAGAATAATAAATGTTGATGTGTTTTTTATTTTTGACATTCATAGTTTTTCTACATTAGCAGACATTTTATTATCTTACAAAATGGGCATCTAATACCTATCTGTTGTTCATTTTATTACCTTCCAATTTATTGTAACACTACTTACATATAACTTGCCGTATACACAAGTCAAACCATCCCTCTACAAATAAATACACAGCTAACTTTTGCCAGTTATCATAATTTACTTTTGCACTTTTTAAATATGTGAACAGTCTGTGTTTAAATCTTCTAGTAAGTGCATCAATGACATATACAAACATATTCTACTTTTTACAGAACACTCGGTTACATTTTGTAATCTCTTTTTTTTTTTTTTTTTAAGTTTTCAAAACCTTTATTGAAAGCAGAAAGCATTGACCACAGCAGAATGCCTACAACCCTCAACGGGCCGGCCTGCGAAGTAATATAGTTCTAATCTGTTGAGGCAGGAAAAAGTTACACAGCAAGCCGCCTACAACCACATCGGGCCGGCCGCGACACTTAAGACATGAGATGTTGGCATCTGTAAATATTCTGTACTCATTGAGGATCTAGGCAACAAAACGATAAAAGATCATAGACGCTACCCCACTGCATGCAATCACAGAGTGAGCCTGGCATATTGTATACTTTGATGAGCCGCCGCAAACTGGCGCTAAAGGGCCGCAGACATGGCCGGCTAGCAGAGCGTAATACTTAAGACCCGTTTGCAAACACCCTGACCAAGGGATTAGGCCAACAGTGGTTAGGCCATATTACAGGCACAATCGGGATCAGTCAGTGTGCATCGTACATGTAGGTGTGGGTCGAGACTCTAGAGATGCACTTTGCTGCGGCTAAGAGAGTCCAGTATCACCAAACGTGCAGATTAGGCACAGCCATGCAGTGCTTGGGAAGTCCCAACACTATGAGCGTGGTAAGAGAGGCATGGTGTCTTGCAGGGTGCCCTAATGACAGTGCACGCCGGCACCATTGATCTTTGCTGGCGTCCACTATGCTGTGGTGAGGGTTGCGGCCTCTGTGACCAATAGTCAAAAGAAGCCAAAAAGCTGTAGGCATCAATAAAACTGCAGGAAAGACTACAGCTACAGAAGAGAACATCTAGAGAAAAAGAGACAGGGAGAAAAAGAGAAAGTGAGGGAGAAGAAGAGGAGGGGGGGAGAGCATGGTGTATCGACCCCTCGGTGTAGGGGGTGCCCAGGCATCCAGAACCCGCAATGGTACAATAGTGGACAAGCTAAGGGGTATAGTTCCATCCCCTTCCAATCATGCCTCTTCGTCGTAAGTGTCCCCCCTTGGAAGTATAGGGTCAGCAAAGAGCTGAAGAGCTCTCAGTCGAGGGGGAACTGATCGAGCGTGCTCCAGCCGAGAGAGATGTGTGACCAAAGGCTGCCAGATACATTCGAATTTAGCATCAGTACATGCCAGCCTATGGGAGAGGAGTTCCGTTGCCATGACATGCCAAAGAAGTGTAAGCCAGACCAAGGACGAGGGAGAGCACGCTTTCTTCCAATGGAGTGCTATAACCTGTTTAGCTGCAGTGAGCAAATGGGCTGCCAAACGCCAATCCGTATGCGTCATCGCTTTGAGGGATGTTGGACGAAGCCCCAGAATGACCACCCCCGGGTCGCTTGGTAGAGGGAAGCCCAGCACCTCTCTGACATGGTCTAGAACCTCCACCCAAAAGTTGAGGATGAGCGGACACGTCCACCAGATGTGCAGGAAGGAGCCCTGTGCTGCCTGGCAGCGCCAGCAAAGAGGTGTGAATCCAGGGAACATCTTCTGAAGATGTAGGGGGGTATAATACCAACGAGTCATGAGTTTGTATGCGGACTCCTGCTGGGTTACACTTCTAAAAATACATGGGATGTCCCGCCAAAGCTGTTCCCATTGGTCTGGGAGAATATCACTTTCAATGTCTAGCTGCCATTGGCGCTGGTAAGTGTGGTGGGGCACCGCATGCGAGTGTTGGAGTGCTTTCTACGTCCGAGAAATCAAGCCGCGGGACCCATCGAAAGCGCGTACCAGGGCTTCGAATGCTGTAAGCCGTCTTGTAGCACCCGCCACATAGGAGGGGGCTCGGAGCCAGTGGCGAATCTGGAAGTATTCCAGGCGTATGGTTTTAGGGAGATTGAAGTCCTGTCTGCAGCTATCAAATGATTTGAAAAGACCGCTGTCAAATAGTTGCTCTATGACCCGACACTCGCCGGCCGACCACGCCGAAAAAGACGTTGGGGACAAAGCCGGTGGGAAGTCCGGGTTGAGTGCCAGGGGCATGTTGGGAGAGGGGAATGACGTGAGGCCCCTGGAGACAGCGATTCTATCCCAGATCTCTAAGACAGTCTTCGTTGGGGTAGCGATGCAGGCGCTACGATGCCTGGCCCCACCTCATATCCAGGCCAGATCCCATAGAGGACGGCAAGCTACTGCCCTGTCCATATGGAACCAGTGCTTTTTGCTTTCGCGAACTGACCATTCCGAGATATATTGCAGGTGTGAGGCCCAGTAGTAGACTAGCAGGTCGGGGCAGGTCAGACCACCGCGATCACGCGGCAGTAGCAGGACCTTGACGGAGAAACGCGGTCGTCCCCCTCCCCAGATGAAGGCGGTGAGGTCTCGCTGAAGGCTCAAGATGTCCCTCTGGGGGATTGGCGTGGGGAGCGTCTGGAATAGGTACAGAACTTTTGGCAATATTGCCATTTTAACCGCATTAAGGCGGCCCAGCCACGAGATAAGAAGCATTTTCCAGCGGTTAAGTTCAGCTCGGATCGCTGCCCTGCAAGCCGGCCAATTCGCCCCTGTCCATGTATCAAGTGTAGCAGTGACATTAATCCCAAGATAACGAATGGAATGGGAGGCCCATTGAAAAGGATTAACGTTTCCCAAGTCTTCCAATTGCCGATGAGGGAGAGTGAGGTTAAGCGCCTGTGACTTGGAGAGATTGATCCTCAGGCTGGACACCAATTCAAATTGGGAAAGTAGGTCCAATAGCGCAGGCAGGGAACTCATTGGGTCCGTGAGAGTCAGGAGGAGATCGTCAGCAAAAAGTGCTATCTTGTGTTCAACCCCTCCCATGCGAATGCCCCGGATGTTTGCCGATCCCCAGATGGCTATCGCCAGGGGCTCCACCATAAGGGCAAAGAGCAGAGGTGAAAGCGGGCACCCCTGGCGAGTGCCTCTACAGATAGAGAACGGGGGGTGAGAAGACCATTGACTCGAATACACGCCGAGGGCGCCGTATATGGGGCCATGATGCGCGCGACCTTGGTCGGTCCAAGGCCCACACGGTGGAGGACTGCCCGGAGGAAGGACCAGTCGACCCGGTCGAATGCCTTCTCGGCGTCAGGGGAGAGGAGGAAGGCTGGTATATTGTGATGTTGAGCCTTTTGCACAAGATGGGCCACTCGACGGATATTATCCGCCCCTTGGTGCTCCCGTCCGAAGCCCACCTGATCCGGCTCGATTTGGCCTGGAAAATGAGGGGCCAATCGCTGGGCAAGAATCTTAGTATACAGTTTGACATCCACATTCAATAGCGAAATCGGCCGAAATGAGGCGCATGCAGTGGCGTCCTTTCCTGGTTTGGGGATAAGGACAATCTCTGCCTCAGCCATCGTTAGAGTGACAGACCCGGTCGTCGCAAAGGAGTTGAAGAGCCTCAGCAGGTAGACCTGGAGTTCTGGGAGAAAGAGGCAGAAAAAGGTCAGCGGCAGGCCATCAGGCCCTGGTGTCTTACCCACGGGCAGACTCTTCAACGCTTTGCGAAGTTCCTCCGCCGTGATGGGTTCTTCCAGTTGTTCCCTAAAAAAGGGAGTAATTGGTGTCCAGGGGCATGTGGCTAAGAAGGGGTCTACCTAGTCTACACAGGTGTCTCCCCGACTATACAAATTAGTATAGAACTTGCTAAATTCCCGTTGCTTGTCCCGCTCAGAGATGGCCCAACCCCCCTCCAGTAAGGCAATTTTAGCAACATGGCTCTTGGAGATTTGATGGCGGAGGCGACGCGCCAGCAGGGACCCCACCCTATTGCCTCCCCCATAGAATTTTTGCTTTAGAGCCAGAAGAGAGTGCCCTGCTTTGTTTACTCGGATGGCCTTGAGCTGGCCTCGAAGCGAGGCAAGTTTCTTGCGCGCTGCGAGAGAGGGCACGCTGTGATTTTGTTGCTCCAAAGTTTTAATATCACGGCGAGGTTGTCTTCCACCAAACGGGATTCGCGCCTGCGGGCTATAGAAATAGAAGTGATGACACCCCTAATCGTGGCCTTAAAAGCATCCCACAGATTGTGCATAGACGTCTCTGGGAGGTCGTTAGCTACAAAATATGATTGTTTGGCCTGCTTGAGTTCGGCTACATCCACCTGTTCCCGGAGGACATGCGGGGGTAGGCGCCACCGTGGGGCGGAGTTCGGGTGCCGTCCCAGTGCCGACAGGGTAATTTCCAGGTGGGCATGGTCTGAAATGGATATGTCTGAGATCCCCACCGTGTCCAGGGAGCGGATGAGAGAATGAGATAAGAAAAAATAATCGATACGGGAATACGAACGGTGGACATGAGAATAGAAGGTGTAGTCCTGCATGTCCGGTTCCCGGTAACGCCAGGCATCGACGAGGCCTAGAGCGTCTAAGTCCCGTTTGAGAGCAGCGGACATGGCCCCCGTACCTTGATAACAGGAGGTGGTGCGGTCCATACCGGGATCCCACACTAAGTTGAAGTCACCCCCAAGGATGATAGGGTTGGTTTCCCGAGAGAGCGATGTCCTGAGTAAGTCACGAAGGAAGGCATCCTGCGCCTGTTTGGGCGCGTATACGTTAAGTAGGGTAAGAGGCTTACCATGCAGAGAGATCGCAAGTTTGAGGGACCTACCCTTTGCGTCCCGCGTGATGCGTGTGGTTTGCACGGAGAGCCCTGCTTTAAAGAGGATAGCCACCCCTGCCGTCATAGTTTGCGCAGACGCCCAGAAATGTAAAGGGTATTTGGGATGAGACATACGGGAAGTGTCGGTACGTAGGAGATGGGTTTCTTGGAGGAAGATAATGTCGGGATCTTGTAATTGAAGGTAGCGCCAGATCTGCCGTCTCTTGTTCGGGGCATTTAGGCCTTTGACATTAAGGGATAGGCATTTAAGCTGCGTCATTGGTCTGCACCCGTCCCCGCATGCGCTAACTGGAGCATAAACCAACACATCTCTCACCAACCGGTCGGCGAGCCCGAATCAGAAGCAATAACTGCAGTAGGGCGTATGGGAGATATGGGATCTCACCTGGGTGATAGGCAGAAAGGGCTTGTCCAGTGAACCTCAACGAAGTCGGGTCAGGAGCTGGGCCATAGCGTTGGAGGTGGGCTCTCTCCCCCCGAGTCCAAATAGCAAAGGGAGGAGAAGAGAAGAGTAGGGCAGAGAGGTAGTCAGAAAACAGAGAGAATAGCAAATAACAAAAAGGCCAACAGGGCCAAAAGTGACCTTTCTAGTCCAGGAGCAGCCCAGTGGTGGAAACCAGGGCGGCTCTGAGGAAGTCACTCCTCCTGAGGACTAAGGAAATGGTGGGGTAGGCCAGAGAAAATTCAGAGGGCAGACGCCGTCCGTCCTCCAGTGGTCAGCCCGGCGCAAGGGCAACGGGAGTAAACTGGAGCCTCACGTGATTGATCACAAGGGTCCGCGGTGAGACCGGGGGCCCTGCTCCAGAAACGACAGATCGGCCGAGAGAGACAGATCTCACAAAGATGTCGGGGGAAGGGGAAGAGGAAGGCCGCGGGGCGTAGGCCGCCCACAGGACCTAGCGTGTCCGGGGCATGCATGCTAGCAGGTAACATTTTACAAATATATAGCACATATGATCAATATATAACAACTATAAATGTCCCTCATGAATAAATGACTGAGCTAGGCAGGGTGGACCTACATATGAACAGATTGGCCGGAACACCTTTCTTAAAGCTACGGACAAGAACAATTACAAAAGATCAATTTAACTTATTCTCCAGGCCAAGCATTCGTGCAGGGGGTCAGAAGCAGACGCACGAGGTGAAGAACCAGGGCTCCCACCTGCCAGGGGGGAGTATTCCGACAGAAATTCAGTTTCCGGTGCTTGAGCCTGACGGCGAAGGGGGGCCCTCCCCCGGCCCTCCCCCCGCCGACGACTGCGAGGCCTCTAGGGCTTTCAGATGCTGTATGATGTCTTGTTTGGCTTGACGGGCCGTCGGGCCGGCCATGGAGGGTCTCGAGCGGGGAGGTCCCACCCTCGACCACTCGGGCGAAGAGAGATCTGGGAGGCTGAGTCAGCAGGCGTGGGGGACGAGGCCCGTGATCCTGGTGAGATGCAGAGCAGGCGGAGGGCCTCCTTAAGAGATCGCAGAGACCGACGTTTCCCCTCCCACTGGAAAATCAAGGCAAAAGGATGGCCCCATTGATATTTGATGTTAGAGTCTTTCAGCTTAGCAGTCATGGGCTGGAAATCCCTGCGGCGGCGGAGAGTGAGGGGGGATAGGTCCTGGAAGATCTGGATGCAGTGTCCCCCATATTCTAACTTCTCAGCTGCCCTTGCGGCCCGGAGAATGGCCTCCTTCTCTGTGTAGAAGTGCACCCTTGTCAAGATGTCGGGAACCAGTTGGGAGTAGCCACGCAGGGGGGCAACTCGGTGGGCGCGATTCAACGTTGGAGGAGAGGAGTCATCATCTCCCCTGATAGTATGGAGGAGTTCTGCAACGTAGGTCATTATGTCCTGCCCTTCTGTTCCTCGTGGCACGCCCCTGATACAGAGATTATTCCGGCGGCTCCTGTTGTCTAAGTCCTCCTGCTTGACTTGGAGCTCTACATGTTGCTCTTCAAGCACCAAGACCCGCCGCCTAAGGTCCTCCTGATCCTCCGTGCGGGAGTCAAGGGTGCGCTCCAAGTCATCCACTCTGGTGCCGATTTCGGTGACATTGCGGCGAATGTCTGCGAGGTAGGTTTTGACCTCCGTCTTGAGTGAGGATATCTCCGATTTTATTTCCTGGAGGAAGCTAGTCATGAACGCCTGTGTGATGGCTCCAGTCTCGGGGGCCTCCAACTGAGAAGCCATCGCAGAGTGTTCCTGCGAGGGCGCCGGGGTGTGTCTGCTCCACAGGTCCGCCACTGATGCGTCCTTAGGTGCTGGTTGCGTTGCGGATTTCCCCGCTCTAAGTTTAATCATATTGCTGGCAGGGGGGGCACAGCCCCCGCAAGCGCCCACCCGTGGTCAACCGGGATCACGCTCCCTCAGGCGATCCCTCCACCAGGACGGGTCCGACTGGAGAAGAGGTCACAGGCGGCAAGCGCAACCGTCAGGTGCAGCGTCCTCCGAAGAGCAGGTCAAGGCAGCCACCCCGGCACAGCTCCCAGGTGTATCCCAACTCCCCGGCTCCTCAGGACCAAGTAGGCATATAGGCGCCTCCGATTCCTCCCCGAAGGCCTAGGCTCTCTCCCGCATCAGTCCCAGAGATGGAGGTCCGCGCACCTGGCGGCACCCCCCCACCACCAGGAGGCTCCGTGGAAGGCTGCAGTAGTGTACAGTGGCACATTGCGGCGTGACTGCACCCAAGCAATCCCAGCCTCGTAGTCACCTCCAAGCCCCTCGTCTCTCCAAGCCCAGGCGGGCCTGCAGGTGCGACCCACTCGCCTCTGGGAAAGCAGTCACTCTCTTGCACCGGGGTCCAGCAGCGCGGCCTGCGCACGTGTCCGGGCCTCCCGCCGTAGAGAAGCCCTGCGAGAATCAGCAGTAGCGTGTGGGGGAGACGCACAGCGCGGGAAACCTCAAGCAGACCAGGCCTCCAGGTCCCTCCGGTGTGGAGCTCTCAAGTAGGGCAAAGCAGAGGCAATGGAGCAAGGCGTCCCGGGCCTGCCCCCGTCCAGCACACCATCTAAGACCACTGACGCAGGTTCCCCGTGCTGAGAGGTGGGCAGGCGCGGGGCGATGGTGCAGGCAGCTCCAACACAAGCAGGTCTCAGGGCCAGCAGGGCCCAATAGCAGTGGATAGTTGGCCTAACCCCCGCGATATCACCAGCGTCTGGGGGGGGAGGGGCACTCTCAAGTAGATCGGGGTATGGGGCCCCAGGGGGTCACCAGCACCCCCCGGAATGGCAGGATCAAAGTCTCTAACCCCCTAGGGCCTCTCAGCCACCCCCAGGGCTAGCGCCAGCCGCTCCTCACCTCCGCCCCTCCCCCGGGCCGGCGGGCAGGCCAGGACGCCTCGCAGGGCTCCGACAGGCTCCAGGGTCTCCCAGGGCCACTCCGGTCTCCCCGCTCAGCTCTCTCTCCACGCCGGGCCGCGGGGCAGCTTATCGCCAGTCAGGGACTCTCGCAGTTCCTCCGCCCGGCGGGGCACAAGTCTCGGGCTCTTTTACGCGGCCGGAGTAGCCGCGCGGTCCTCGGCAAGATGGCGGGCGGGACCGCCGCTAAAGCGCGACCCCAGCTCCGCTAGTCGTATCTCCGCACCAGGGCTCCTGCGCAAAGTCCGGAGCGCGCTACTGACTGCCAGCTATCGAGGGGGGACACAGATCATGCCTGTGAGCGCTTAATTAGGGCGCCGGGCCGACCTCAGAGGACGGAGCTCAAGCCTCGCACGTCCTACGCCATGAAGGTCCAGGCCATGCCCCCGTAATCTCTTTTTTAAAACTATCAACTGTAATATATGTGTCTTGTTCTGCAACTCCTCCTCTTAACAACTCTTCATTTTCCCTAGAATCCTGCTCAGGACCAAAGAAACGAAACTGCACATCACCAGAAACCTGCCACACTACCATGCAAAAGTGCTCTACTGACTTCTTCTAAACATAAAGCAGGAGTTTTCACATAATACAGTCTCCTACCTAAAGTTTGCATTGTCGAGTGGTATAACTTATTTTGTGTTTTAAACTTCGGCTTGGAAAGATACGTAGGAATTTTCTTAATATAGCAATGGATTCCTGTCTAATACTAAAAAAGCTACTACAATTCCATTTGCATACAGTGCCCTGACTACGCCGTCCTTGTACCTCTTCTGTAATACCTTCTTCTACATTTCTAGATACCATCACCTCTTTTGCTATAGGACTTCCATTCTTCATTTGATAACAGCATCCTCTTTAATCAATAGCATGAACTAATCTTGTTATACTGGATATAGCTTTCTTCATTAAAGAAAGCCTCTGTACAAAAAGTATGTATCCATTGTCCACTAAAAACTGTACAACAGTTACTTCTATTCACTAATCTTTTCTTCTGGGTTTGTCTCCTCATGCAAAACACTATTTTGTCAAGAGTCTTCATTCTATTTAGAATCACAATGAAAAGCTTCCTCTTCAAAGCAAAGGCTTTATCAACTACTCTCACAGTTTGTTCTTTTTGTTTTACTGCATCTCTCCTTCTTCACCACTTTTTTAAATTTAACACTAAATTTACAAGGATGTAATTATGCAATCATTATAACATTTGCGCAGAACCTATGCAGCCATCTAAACACCCATTTACAACCCATGCTCACATTGAAATACTGAGGCATACGCGTGCACTAATGAAACACTCAGGCTGTACTCATGCACTCATGTAATTATGTAGAGAGTACATTTATAGTAAACCTATCACCCATATTGTCTAATGACTACATATTCCTCAGTAAAACTTGAAAATACATGTGTTTGTGGTTGAATAAAGCAATACTCCCTGGATGATTGATGTGATTCTGCGAGGATACAATTAGTGCCTGGATGATTCCCTGACTATGTCATAACTCCATGGGTCATTCCACATCTGCATACTTACTGCCTGCATGTTTGCATGAGTATACCACTAGTATCTGGATGTTTGGATGACTGCATGAGTAGAGTGTGAATGATTCGCCAAGTGCGTGACTAATGCTTCAATAATTCAATATATGCATAGATACTGGTAGGATGATTAAATCAGTGCAACTCTAGTACCTGGATGATGCAAGAGTGCATACACAGTAGATAGGGGATTTATGCAATACATGATTGTTTAAGCGCATGCATAGCACCTAGCCTATTGGATGAGTTGATGAATAGTGTTTCAGCGATTGCATACTGCCCATGACTTTTTGGTTGACTGAAAGGTAGTGCCTGGATGCTTACATTACTACATGGGCAGTGCTCGGAGAATTGAATAAGTTCATCATTAGTGCCTACCTAATTAGATGAGTGCATGACTAGTGTCTGAGTGACTGTATGATTCCATTGTTAAAGCTTGAGAGATTGGATGAAAGTAAGTATACTGGGGTTATTGTATTAGTGCAAAACTATTGGCTCAGTAATTAAATGGCTGCATAGGTACTGGAGGGGTGATAGGTTTACTACAATGGTACTCTCTATGTAATTTCATGAGTGCATGAGTAGAACCTGAGTGTTTCATCAGTGCACACGTGTGCCGCAGTATTTCAATGACCGCATGGGTTGTAAGTGGGTGCTTAGATGGCTACATAGTTTCTGCACGAATGTTATATTGATTGCATGGTTACTGCCTTGTTAATTGCATAACTCAATAGATAGTACCTAGGTGCTTAGATGAATGTATGTGTAGTGCCTGCATACTTCAATGACTACATCATTTCTGCCTGCCTGATTGCAAGTGTACATGTATAGTTTCTGGATAATTGAATAACTCCATGGATACTGAATCACTGATTTTATGACTGCCTGCGTAGTGGCTGGGTGATTCCATGAGTGTCTGAATACTGCCTGACTGACTGAGAAAGTACCTTCAATGCTGTTAGATAAGTAACATTTGTCACTATATCTCTGTATCATTGGTTATCTCCTTCTGTCAGTATCAAACTACCTGTTTTACTGTATACATACTTTTCTTCTGAGCTATGTGTGAGTGAAATCTAGGTATCATACTTGATATATAATTGCATACATGGCCCTCTAAAAACATACATTGCTTTGTTACTGAGCGTGCACATGCATCAGTAAGTTTCTAAAATAGAAAACAACATATTCACATTTTTCAAAGCACAAAATGTTTTGCAAATTGCATACCTACATCATTTCTCAAATGCTTCTTCTGCTTCTAAAACATATATTCAACATATCTCAAACAAAAGTTACACTCGAAATAAAGCTAGCACAAGAACTCTTGAGGCATTCTGCACTATTAATCCTTCTCAATTTTATACAAACCATGTATAAAGAAAATCACTATCCTCACCATGTACATGAAATTTTCATCAGCCTTACTGAACATAGATCACCATGTAAACATATATGCGATTTCTTAATAGATATACACCTTACAGCCATCTTTCTCAAAATATATACCTCTCTGCATCTTTAAGCAAACTCAAAAGTCCCACCGTTTGGTAATCGCAAAATGAAACTTTCATGCATGTGCCCCCATATTTTTTTTTGGGTGTGTTCCTGTTGAGGAGACCCACTCCGTGATTGTTGTTTATTTTGTTTATCTTTTTGTTTATTATCCCATTTCTTTTCAGAAGAATTGAGTGCTTGCTTAGAGTTATCCTTTTCAGAATTACCCTTAACCACTGGCACTTCTGTATGTTGTGTATGTTTCTGTGATAATCTTAGGTAACTCCCTCTCCTTTTGTATAGGAGTGAATTCCCTCAGGCGCTCGTGTATAGCCATCGCGGCAGCCTCCTCTTGTATGCGGTTAACATAATTGCAGAAACATGGGCAATATTGCCTATTAGTTTCATCCCTAAGTCCAGGGCAGGTTCTGCTCTGTACTCATTCTGTATTTGTTTTAATACCTCTGGTATTACCGCTAATGAAGGGGTACCATGAGTTCTGGTGTAAACGGCAGCAAAGATTGTACCCCAAGTGGCACAATCTTCTATCAGGGGAGCCATTCCCATTGGCAAGCAAATTGTTAGAATTCTGTGTTTTTCCTGTTGGCCCGTATGGGGACAATTCGCTTCAAGCTGTGCTGTTTTTTTTGCTATCCAGAACAGTACTAGCTCCCGACTGGTGGGAATTTTTCCCATGATGGCATTTAGCGTTTGAGGGCTGATACCCATAGTAGCCAATTGACATTGTGCAGCATGAGCAGCCCTCACAAGTTGAACTATAAGTGTTTGCATTATGAATTGCGTGAGATTTTTGTAAATCTTTACTAAATGTTCATATAGTGTGCGCATTTCTGCTGCTGGTTATGTATGAATGTCTGGATGTGGTGTATACGAAGCTAAGACCGGCCAGGTCGGTCGTTCTTTACTGAGTGGACCGAGTCTTGCGTTTTCTATTGTTTATATGATATTGGTAAGTTAACAGGACTTCTATGTCCACGTATGGTGTCTCATCTTCAATGTCAGGGTGAAACAATTTTGTGCATGCGTGCGTCTGCAGCTGGGAATCTAACCCAAGAATAGAATACCTCTGTCCTGAATGCTTCGTGCGCCTCTACCATGAAGGTAAAATCTCCACCCATTGCCGGGAGGCCACGCTGTAATAATTTCATAGTCACTGCCTGTCTGCAATTTTCTGAAATATTTAGAGTAGCTACTTGTACATCAACGTCCTCACCATGTTCGTACATTGTTAAAGAATGAAAAAGTATTTGATGAAAAATGAATTTATTGAGATTTGGTTTGTACAATATGAGAAGAATGTTTGATCCTCCAAGCTTGATAAAACCTACAGCCAATACATAGGACGTACCTCCTCAGCTGAGGTGGATTGCCTTTCCCACTACGGACGTCTCCAGTTTATAGTGAGTAGGGGTCTCTGAGAAAGCACGATTGAACTACTCAGAATTGACCATTAAATGAGTGCCTAACCAACATTGATGGCACCATGTCGTGTAGTTCCTACTAATCCATAGGATCTGCTCATTGTTTGGACAACATAAACAAAGGGCTTGGTGTCAAGACTGATTTCGGACGCCCCTGCAGGATATGTTGGCCTATAGACAAGCTAGCTCACACTGCCACCATAAGCCCCGCTAACCTTACCAGGGAGCGAATGGACTCTGGCAACCACTGAACATGACAACCCTGATCACTCAAGGATCGTGGAAACAGTACAGAATCTTTCGCTCAGTCACTCGTGTATACTTTCTATCAGAGAAGTACACAGAATACATGGTGGGACGTTTTCAATATCTTTATTGAATCAACACTATTCTTGTA
This sequence comes from Calotriton arnoldi, assembly GCA_963921515.1. NCBI lineage: Eukaryota > Metazoa > Chordata > Amphibia > Caudata > Salamandridae > Calotriton > Calotriton arnoldi. The sequence goes on along the minus strand of CAWUFW010005464.1, from coordinate 1,070,846 downwards.
TAAAATACATGTGCTGCAATGATTAGGAGACAGAAGCAAATAAAGGAGATTACAAGCACCAAAAGAGTGAAAAGTAAATACATTTCTACCATGGTGCTGAAGAAATGAATATATTCAGGCATGTTAGACCTGGATTTTCCAGCGGGTTTATCCCCAGACTTTTTGATTTTTGGCCTCCTGTTTTTGTTGGTTTTATGACTCTGGGCACTTTACCACTGCTGATCAGTGCTAAAGTGCACATGCTCTCCCTGTAAATTGTGTTTATGGATTGGTGATTCCATGATTGGCATATTTGATTTACTGGCAAGTCCATAGTACAGTGCACTGTATGTGCCCAGGGCCTGTAAATCAAATGCTGCTAGTGGGCTTGCAGCACTGATTGCGCCACCCACATAAGCAGCCTTGCAAAGGGTTCTCAGACCTGCCATTGCAGTGTGTGTGTGCAGTTTTTACTGCCATGTCGACCTGGCAAGTGCAACCACTTGCCAGGCCCTAACCTTCCCTTTTTGTACATGTGAGTCACCCCTAAGGTAGGCCTAAGGTACCCCTGTGGGCAGGGTGCAGTGTATGTGAAAGGTAGGACATGCCCTGATGTGTGTGCCAGGTCCTGATAGTGAAATACTGCCAATTTCATTTTTCTCTATTGAAAGGCTATCTGTCCCATAGGATAGAATGGGGAGTTTATGTATAACATCTTATAAGTATAACTGCCCATTGGAACAAGATAGGAAAATGGAGTTAAGTATCCATGAACTCAGTAGCTACAGGTGTATCTTTTAGTAAGGATAATGTTTACATTCTGGGTTTGAATATACCACTTTTAGAAAGTAGGTATTTTCTTGATTAGTCATCCAGTGTGCCTCTGCTAGGTTTGTGTATTGACTGTCTGGCTTGGAGTGACAGGGGCTGGGGATATGCATTCTGTTCAGACAGCCACTTGTGGAGGTGAGGTGTGTCCTGCCTTTCCAGTGTGAGTCAGGGATGGGCCGAATAGAAATGGGCTGAGTTCAGAGTAGGGGGTGGAGATTTATTTTACACCTGGATGGGCCTGATCTGCCTTGGACAATGCTGTCTGCACCTCCTGCCAGGAAGCTGGGCCAAAGAGGACAGAACTGGTTTTGCTGAGCATAGACACTCTCTGCCTCCAGAGAACAAAGGATTTTCTACTATATAAAGTGGAACCCAGACCCCTGAACTTTAGATGACTTTTGGACTTCAAGAGAAACCTCTGCCAAGTAGAAGATCTGGAGGGGGAGTACTGCCCCTTTGCTGTGTGCTGTCTGGGGTTGGCCTGCAGTAGCTGTTTCTGCCAAGGAGAGGAGCTGTGTGTGTATCCTGCTTGACAAAGTATCTACAAGGGCTTGAGGTAGAGCTTGCCCCCTGTTCAAGAAGTCTCAGGAACACCAAAGACTTCACCATCCTTCTGGGCAATGTCTCTGGAACCGCAGGTTTCAGTCGCCGCAGAAGAAAAGAGTAACCGACTCTGTCACCGAGTCTGTTGCTGGTTCTGTGTCCTGAAGGCAACGCAGAAGACACCGCTGCACTTCGCACCGCATCTTTCGTCTCACTGACACCGCTGGGCGACCGTCACTGAGCAGTTGCTTGCACTGCATCCTGTGGGCACCGCACTCCGCACAGCCTCGCTTCACTCTGCCCTGACGTCACTGACACCATCGCTGCCCAACCCGAACATCGACCGGCTCTGTCGCCTGCACCGTGACCTGCCAGCACCGCATCGAGCACCGCCACAATCCGCATCATAAGCCTTGGCCTCACAGACACTGTTGGATGACTGCCACCGAGCCGCCACCTGCACCGCGCCGTGAGGGCACCGCACCCTGCACCGCTTCCACTTCATATCGCAACTGCGACGGTTGCCCCGACCGGACCGCACCAACATGTCGGCCGCAACGAGAAAGGTACTGTCTACGTGTCTGTAGACACTTTAGCTGACCCGTACTGACGCAGTCAGTTGGAACTGTAAGACTCTGTCGTTTTCAGCATCGCGGTAGCCCCGGACGGAGCTACTGACATGGAAGAAATGTGTTTTCAAGGAATTTTTGCAATTTGAAGGTTATCTTGCAGAGTACCTATTTTTACAGTGTTGTATGTTGGATTTTTGTTGTACTTGGTCTTGTTGGTTTAGATGAAGTTTTGCTTATTTTTCTATACTGGTGTGGTGTCCATTTGTAGTGTTTTCACTGTGTTACTGTATGGGTGCACAAATGCTTTACACACTGCCTCTGAGATAAGCCTGTCTGCTCATGCCAAGCTACCAAGGGGGTGAGCAGGGGTTACTTTAGAAGTGTATCCCCTTACCCTGACTAGTAAGAAGGGTCCCTACTTGGACAATGGTGCTAACCATTGCCAACTAGAGACCCTCATTTCTAACAAGGCATATATGCAAAATACGGTAATCTAACGTATTCCTATGATGCAGACCCTACTCTGAGTGTACCTAGAGTGTGTATAGGTGTAGAGCCAAAAATACCCCCAAGGGACAATCCAACCCCATTACCAGTGCGTGGTGATTTCTCAGCATGCAGAAACCTTCGGAGTCAGCAGAAGTGCCTCCTCTACCAATCTATCGGGATGCCTATTATTCATAATAAAAAGCAGCCTTTGCGATGTGCCCGTTAGATTAGTGATGTTATGGATATGTAGATAGCGCTGTCCCCCATGGATGAAGATAGGATGACTTTTGTACCTAGTGTGTAGAAAGGCCTAGTACATGATGTTCAAGGCATCATGATAATGTTGTGCGAAGCTGGATGTGTAAACAAAGTAGTTTCAGAGAAACGAATCCAACACTGTCGTGCATGCAAATGTGTGCAAAAGTTCATAGCTGAAATGTTATTTTCTAGGACAATGTAACAAATAGGCTGCTTCGCTACATGGGCCTAACTTGGAAATATAATAGCATCTTCGACCACCTGTCCTTGAAAAATATATAGTACACACCAATGCCCATTTAAACAAACGAGCCACTCTCACAGTTGCCATTGTAGTGAAATTACAAAGACAGGAGTCTACATAAGAATGGCCAAAAATGGTGACTCGTCAAATGAAATGCTAGTCTAGCACTGCATACTGCGAGGCAACACGGAGCCGGTTATTAATTCCATCAGGGTTCTGAATAACCAATAGTAGGAAGGCTAAATTAATGCGAGGGGCATTCTCATCAGCAATCTATGGTTCTGGAAATACGGCATCTTATCTGGCAGCCACATTTTCTAATGATAAATCTTGTACAAACACTGATCGCAGTGCCTTTCTGCCGCCATAGATAAGCACCCGCCACATCCCGTTGCACGTGCTTGCTCTGATTTTATTGTAGAAGGAGACTTCAGAGTCGACTCCTAAGTTTCTAAATGTAATATGGCCTGCTACGAATCGACCCTTTGTTAGGTCCCAAGTGTGTACCTAGTTGGATCAAATAAGTTCTAAAACCCACAACAGGCTGACATGTAACATGCTTTTTTTACATCTAATAGTCAAATTTTATTTATGATTATGCTTATATTCTAACAAAGCTGAACAGAAGTGGACTAAAACTGATTAGGCATACGTCTAATAGCATTATATAAAACCCTACATCAGTATGGAATGATCACTGTTTTTGGTTTAATGCATACAATGTTGATTTTGTTAAAGCTTACATTTTATTCTGTTGCATTTTTATGCGATCAAAAATATTCTCTCTCTGAATGTTTTTAGTCGTCGAATATTTTAGAGAAAGTTAAGAATTCCCCAAGTATGTTTTTTAAAAATGTTTGGAAAGGTGCCATTTTGAAGTCCTGGAAAGTGCTGTTCCGAGTGTGCTACTGCAGCCTTTTAACTTCCTGAAATATATATAGCATCTGGCTCAATCTAGTGGTGTTAGCTGTGTTAGCTGTCTCGTTACTAATAAACAGGACAGGTTTACTGTGAAACCTATACATAAATGTTTCAGCACAAGTGTGGGGCCCTAAAAAAGTGCAGACTTGGGGAATAATGACGCTCTACTCTCCACTTCTGATGGGCCTGAAAGAGGTCTTGTTAGTAAGCCTTTGATAATGAATGCCCAACCTCCCACCTGATTGAGCACTTTTTAAGGACGTCAAAAGGGGATGCATTATACAATGCAGCGCATTTTACTTGTTAGCGCCAGGCGCATCTTTCAAAAAGATAACAAGGAGAGTGCACCCTATTAGACTGAATGCGCTGTCCCCCGGGCTGCCTCTATCTTGTGCTACCCTTGGAGCAGCACATTCAAGTAAAATTGTACAGGGGCGGAACTCGCCTGCACTTTTAAGAGGGGTGAGAGATCCCCTTGCAGGCGGGCAGTGAGTTACTGCACCCGCCTGCAAGAGGATTTGGACCCCATTCACCCCCTCCAGAGGGCTGCCATCAGGGGGCACACTGACAGTGAGCAGCCATTTATGTGCTATACCGTCAGCGTTCATCCTGACAGCTTCGTTACCTTTGCGCCCACATCTATGTTATGGTGCGGGCGCAGAGGCAAAGAGATTCCCTCATTTGCATGGGGCCATGCCCACATACAAATGATTCAAGGCACTCTGATGATAGCGCTTGCGCTATATGTGCATCAGTGCTATCTGTATTACAGAAAGGCTGCACAGGCGTCTGTGGCCCCTTCTGTAATACCAAAGTGCCCCCGGGGAGCGCAAAGTGGACGCAAATGCCCGTTGCAACCCCTGGACACTTTGTATAATATGGCCCCAGTGCTATTGCCATTCTGTGGCAGCATCAACTGCCACTTGTAATTTCCAATTAGATAATATCCCGCCTATTATGCCCTCTACGGGCTACTAGGTGCCTACTTATTCACAGTCAGAATCTCTCCCTTCTCTAATTGTAAACTCATCCCCCAGTATCATATCTTCTTCACTCACGTGTCTTTGTCTCTCACGTCCCTCCATTTTATGTATTCAATTAGGTTATAAAGTGCTGACATGTCAACTTGTGATCACTACAGAGTGCTACCATAGACCAAATGTGGCAAATGTAAAAGCCATTAAGGGTGAGTAAAGGTGCAACGCAAGGTAGAGCACTAGTAATAGAATGCACATGAAAAGTAACCCATATTTAAGGAAACATGAATAAGAATACATATATTGAGCAGCGTCCCTTATACTGCTTTAATTTTTTATTCAAAACCAGCATAAATCTGGTGTAGTATCTGGGTAATAATTCTAGAAATTTGAATGATTCTGCTCATTCTACCCCGAGTAAAGTATTTTTAAGACTAAAAATTAAAAAAAAAGAAACATTGAAAAGGGAAAAGGAAATGACTGCATCCCATCTATAAGGATTCTTTACAAGGTAGCCTATTTAATGACGATGCAAATAGGAATTTCACAGTATTTGCCAACAAGTTTCTTGCCAGCTTTTATCCGCTGCAAACTTGTGGTAAGATAATGCGAAAAATGTACTTTGCTTTGGGGAAAATATACATGTACAATTGACTAATGGGCAAATATCAGATCTGGAATTTCATTTAGAGTGCAAACAGCACTTTTTACACAAAATAGTACTGTTCACGTAGCGGTATGGAGGGCCTTGGTGTCATACAAATATCTGTTTTTGGTGTTATATTCCGTGCTTCTCTCGTGTTAAACAATGATTGAATTCCCACCTTAGGCGCAAAAAAGAAAAACTAGATGGAAGTTGCACAGTGCATTTGGGCAACATCTGTGCATTGTTTCGCCATTTTAATTCTAATTAACTAAATTGCTAACTATTCATGTTAATTGTTTCAGGGAGCCCATCTCGGGTTTCGAAGAAGAGGACTGTATCTATAGCTTAACAAGCATCTGTTGCACAAAATGGTGTAGAATCCTGAACATTTCTCACCTTCTGAAATCCTGATGGCTGTCTTAATAAATCTTCATTATTGTCAATATATGCAAATAAACTATGTTAATTACATAGCTGAGAGCCCTTTGTCTTTTATTTATTAAAATGGATAATGTTTGTTATTATTAAAAGTTATCAGAAATATTTGTTGATATCTGCTTCATTTAGCAAACCGAAGCTGAGATGTACTATGTATCAGCATGGCGCAGAGCAGTGAAATCAGCTGAGCTGATTAACTCCCCCACGCAAAATGTATTTTATACTCAATAGTTGACAAGAACACAACACTAAAAAGGTGTGCATCACGTAGTGCCAATCCCCTGGTAATACATGCAAAGATGGCGTAATAAGGGCAGGAGCATCACAAACTCCCCTAGAATTTAACACAAAACCAGATCTACTGAAGTAGTGTGACTTAGCAAGCAGAATATTTTGCGATGTTCCCAAGCGAAAAGTGTAATTTCTAGGGTTGTGTGAAGTTTGCATGATTACACAACATTTTGGGCAAATAATCTAAATTATGCACAATTATGCAAAATGCAAATCCATTCCGTAGCTCAATTTAGCATACATTTTTGATGCAAGGAATCATTTTCAGTTACAAAATAGCACAAAAAACACAAGTGAATGAACAACAGCCACTTGCATTCTGGCCGTTTGTGCTATTCCAGTATGCTTCCAGTAAAAGTTTGCCGCAAATGGTATATAATTATGCGATGTGGCTCATTGGTGTAGCGTCAGAAATTTTGCATAGCAAGCGTAACATGATACTCCTGAAACTCTGCAAATGATGCGGCATAATTGAAATAACACCCAGGCCTGGTAATTTCCACAAATTACACTTGCTATGTAGTTTACCCTTGGCTAGTAGTCATTGCATACAAATTTGTACCAGAGGGTATAACTTCAGTATAAATATGGGGAAAGAAATTGCTCTCTGGCCTATGGTCCATTGTACACGGATAGCATCATGTTGAATGAGCATTTTTTGCATATGTGTGGCCAGTGGCAACTCTCTGCAAACATGGTGCTACAAATGTTTTCCTATTCATGCATGCAGCACTGCACTTCAGAATTTTTAGTAAATATTGTGCTCAATTCAACAGGATTTTTTTTAGTTTTAGTTCTTTCCTCTCATTGCAGGACTGGTGGGATTTGCTCTGATTGTGTGATCTGACTGGCTTCATTCTGCTTCTTATTTCAACATATGCCACAAACTACAAATCAAAGCCTCACAAGAAGGGAATGAGGGAATAAGCCACCCTTATATTTTGTGGATTGATGCTCCTGGTATTTGGACTCTGATCACTCGGGTTCTGCTTTCCATTCCTAAATTTATGTGCCAAGCCATGTCAGAATTGGCTTATTCCTAGATGGCATATTTAACTTTCCAGCTGTCAGGGTTGGTTATCCTCGGTATTGGATCGATGCTCAAATTGGTCCACCTCCTGACAACTCCAAAGTCTGAAGACTATGATAATACAGACTGATGAAGGGATCAGGTGAGGCAAGGAAAGGAAGGGTACAGCAGGGAGGGAGATCTGCAGGTTACAAAGAAAATGGATTACTCTCTCTCTGGATTGAATGATCATACATAGCAGGTAATTACTAGAGAACCTCAAAAATATACCTGTAAATAAAATATGTTGCTCCTGGACAACTATAATCGGTTAGACCTGAGCGTCTGCCGCTGAAATAAAAAAAACAACAATTTAACAGAGTCAAGTAATGCTGTCTCTATCCTTACAGCACTCTATGAATTCATATGGTAGAATGATACCCTTTCTTCTTAGGCCGTAAACATTCACTGGGGAGAATAACACAAGAGATGCTGGAACACTTCTACCCCCTGTGTAGTAAGGTAAATAAACAAAACAACACTTTTGATTGGCAGTTTGAAACGTCCGTGCCTATTTCATTCATAGCACTACTGAATCCATTTCTTCAGAACTTCACTGGCATTCATATCAAAAGAAAGTACATAACTTCAATGCCCAAAGTGTCAAGGGGATGATACCACTCTGCGGCATGTAAACATGTTCCTTTTTCAAAACAAGCTCATCTCTGGCATATGTAAAGATCGGTGATTTCTCAGAGCCGGTCCTTCACACTCATCCACAGGGAACTTAGTATTGGACATAAAGTTTCTTCCCCCTCCCACATGAGAACCTCCTGGTCTCACCAACGGGAAGGGTTAGTGTGAGAAACAGCTTTTTAGGATGTACCGGAACGCCAGAGGCACCCGGACTGTGGTTACGTCCTACAAGGACTCCGAGGGAAGTAGCTTTAATCACGTCACCCAAAACCTTCCCTTTTGAGTTTGGCAGAGCAGTAGAACTGCCGGCAAGTTAGGAAGGAAAACAATGCCCACAATAGAGACTTCCCGCAAGAGGCGCTCGATACCCAAGCCTCAACAACAGGAGTCTCGTCGGGTGTTACGCCATAGCGCAAATCCAAGAATCTGATACTGACACCGGCCGAATAACCAGCTGTGTCATTAGCAAAATCCCCACACAAGGAAAAAGAAATAAGTGAAGGCGGTGCGCGAAGCACCCTTACCAGACCGGGACAGGTTCGCTCCCTTTCCGAACAATAATTAGCGGCTGCGTCCTCTGCGGCACCAGGCTTTTACAGGTGGAGCTGACCTCATGCTGACGTGCGTGCGTCTCCTCCTGCAACTCAGGTTGGTACCTGGGAATTGTAGTCTTTAATAGTACCGGTACCTGAATCATTCCGAAACCTGTCTGTTTGGCCTGACAGTGTTCATAGATACTACGAAGGGCTAATGGGTCATGACACCAGTTCAGTCAAAGCATATGGTCAGGAAAATAAATTGAAGGAACAGAAGCTAATCGACACCTGGGGACTGCAGCAAATGTTGTGCAATCCAATAGGATGGCAAGGAAAACATGGCTTCAGGCTAGCTTGTGTAGCCTGGCTACTGCAGCTTTTAAATCATGCAGACAAACTTGTAGAAAATAACACCTTTTGACAGGAATAAGCCATATCTTTAAAAACTGATTTTCACCCCTAAGTAGGCTTTGTAGAGCCTAAGGTAAGATGCCTAGGGCCCCATTCACGAAGGTAACTTATGTGTAGTAAAGTTACAAGTGTGGAATTTCTGCATTCGCAGCAGACTCTCCACATTCGGGGTAGAATCTCCACACTGCACACTCTCTCCAGTGCACAGTGTGGAGATTCCACCCCAAGTGCGAAGCTCCTGCCCCCAGCGTGAAGGTTTCATACTTGTAACTTTACTACACATCAGTTACCTTTGATAATCGGGCCCCTGATGTTGAAAAGTGGCACATGCAAGTATTTAGTGTTGGCAAAAGCTATTTTCACCGTACAGGGATGTTGTTGATCCACTGTGGAAAACTAAAGTGCAATTAATGTTCTATTTTTTCTTCCTCTGTTTTAGGATATGTTACAGAAATGATTCAACACCTCTTTTTCATATTTATTAAAAATCCAATACAACTGTGAATCAGATTTTTGATACCTATTTAGGAAAAAAACTTCTAAAAAGTTAAATTTTGCCTGCCTAAAGCCCCAGTATGCTAATTAGCACTAACCTGCCAGAAGCTGCTCCCAGAGCAGAAACAATGGCTTAGACGTTTTGTCAGGAAGATCTGGGCATGATGAATATGGTTTATTTGCGTTCAGGAATGGCAGTTGGTGAGGGTTCAGTAATTGTATTGACTCAAAATAGACCAGGGTGAGAGCTGCCTATTCATAATGGAGTGTAAAGGGAGACCTGGGGAAAAAAACCTTTGTTCCCTGGGCCAATTTTAGTCAGCTTTGCACCAGTCCAGTGGGAGGGGACGCTGGTCCCATCACCGGTTTGGTGTGGTTGAGGAGGAGGGGACTGCTCATTTTTCTAGACACATCCCTGGCTGGGACACCCGCTACCTTCAAGGGAATAAGGGTTTTACCAGGTTGAATTTCATCCAATATTGTGCACGGTAGGAGTCATTGTAGTAAGGCAGCCAGGAAGGGTTTCCCCAACACATTTTTCCTCATGGTAAGGGAGTGCCCATGAGTCACCCCACCCAATGGATAGTGAATCCAAAAAAAGTGGGATCTTACCCACAGCTCATTCAGAACACATCTGGACCCATGGAAAAATAAAAGAGGACTAAACCTGCTGTCTGTGAGCTGTGTAGGGACCCAAGGGGCTGGCCGTGCTCCTTCTCGTAGTCCTGATACAGCTGGCAGACTTCCTGTGTGGCTATAGGGGCACAAAAAGCTACAAGAGGTCTTTTTCCTGGAGTGACCAGTTGACTAGTAACAATAGGCCCTGGAATCCACTTTGCTGGTGGCCTCTGCTGGTGTCAGTCTGAGCCACTAAGTGCTGCCCCTGAGGTCCTGAGAATCTTAGAAGAGGCTATTAGGAACTGGTTCAGAAAGCCTGAAAAGCTGAGCTCCAAAAAAGAGCCTAAGTCCAAAGGTAGAAATCTTGACTGGGCTAAGGTGGGAAAAGTATCAGAACCATGAGAGGACTTTAGTGTGTGTGGAATTTGAGTTTTTCCACTGAGATTTTCTTGCAAAAACCAAAGGCTTGAGTGGGACCTCAATCAATGGCTATCAAACGTCCAGAGGAATTCGCTAGATGCCATCTTCAATCTTTCCCTGCTCAAGGATTTCAGCTTTCATAAAAAAGACAACGTTTTATTTTTAGAAATTGGTTGTCAAATTGTTATTTTGTTGTTTTAACTTTCTTATCGTTTTGGCACTGCTAAATATTGTACACAGATCTTAAGTTAAGTAAGGGTGGGCGAAGCAGGCGGAGTTCCATAAAAACTCTGTGGAATTCCGCGGAGTTCCACTCTGCCCTATATACCATACCAAAGTCCTCTGCTGCTACTGCTCCCCAACCCAAGTCACCCCCTGACATCCCCACAGTCACTCTGCCAACCCCACAGCAGTTCACTGAGCCACTACTCACCCTAAGCTTAGACTCGCTCCCTCTCTGTTGTGTGTGATGTTGATGTGCAGCTAGGTCTCATCCAGAAGCACGGGTGCCCCCTCCTACCTGAGCCAAGCTCACGCAGCTGGGCTCTGGGATTGACAGCTCCAGGCCTAGGGCACAGACTGTTTCCACTCCAGTGTCAAGCTGCAGCGTTCCTGCGCAGGACCCTCACTGACTTGGAGCAGTGCGCATGTGCACATAGTCTGCTTCTGCTACCCTTCACTGGTCTAACCCAAATGACCAGGCTGTAACTTGCCTTAAATCATTCTTAAGTGATCAAGAGTTGATTCAGCATTGTGACCGGCCATCCCACAATAAAGGAGAAATTCTAAACCTCATCATCTCCAAAGGACACACCATCACATTGGATACCATTACCCCTTGCAATTGGTTCGACCACCACTGCATCCTCTTCTATATTAACAGGGAGGTGTCTATGAGGAAGGCTCAACCAACGAAATCGAAGATCTGGAAAAGGGACCTCAGATCTATCAATACAGATGAACTAGCAGCCCACTTTAAATCTGCCCTCTCCACCCAAGCTGACATGTCTGAGGTGCAGGTACTCACTGACTTTTACAACTTGACCATCTCTAACATCATGGATGACATTGCACCACTCCAAAAAAAAATGCCTCAACAAAAATATCCAAACCGCGGTTCAACGACAATTTAAACGCGGAACGCCGCAACCTTAGGGCAGTTGAACAATCGTGGAGATCCAAACCCTCCTAAAACTCCTTAGAGAGGTTAGGAGCTCCTACAACAAACAAATCAAGAGCACGAAGGCAGACTACTTCAGATCCCAACTTGATCAAGCTGCTAACTGCCCCAAGAAACTTTTTGAACTGGTTAAACAGCAATCGGTGGAAGCCCCAAACCACTCTGACTCTGGAGTCAGCCCTCCCTCATGCGACAAATTGGCTGCTTTCTTCACTGAAAAATCAAGACTCATCAACATTGAACTCACTTCTAAGAAGGCTCTACTGCCATCCTATGGGTCCGCACCACCTCCTCCCCTCTTAGAGAAGCTCAAACCTATCAGCCTGAGTACCAAGAACAATGCATCATGGGGCACCTTTACTCCCTTCAGTGAAAGAGACATCAACAAGATTCTTCAGAATATCAACTCATCTAATCACTTCAGCGACCCGTTGCCCCCTTCCATCTTCAAAGAAATCAAGAATGTCGTCATCCCCATCTGGACAAAGATTGTCAATGCTTCACTGTCACAAGGCACAATCCCTGATTGCCTAAAAGCAGCTCAGGTATCACCTATACTAAAAAAACCTAATGCAGATAGCGCTGACCTTAACAACTTCCGCCCTATCTCTAACATCCCCACCCTAGCCAAACTCCTAGAAAAATGCGTCCAATCACAACTCTGTGCTCACATAGAGACTTTCCATCTCCTGGACCAGCATCAATCTGGCTTCCGGAGTGGGCACAGCACTGAATCGGCTCTCACTCACGTTATGGATGACATTTTAAAAATGCTTGACCATAATGAATCCTGCCTCCTAATCCTCCTGGACCTTTCCTCTGCCTTCGACACTGTCAATCACGACAACCTTCTATCCATTTTGAAGAACAGGATGGGCCTCTCCGGTCGGGTGTTACAATGGTTCTCGTCCTTCCTCCACCACAGATCACCAAGAGTCAAGGCGAACCACTCTCTCTCCCAGCCCTCTCCAGTTTCCATGGGGATCCCCCAAGGGTCCACCCTATCTCCTATGCTCTTCAACCTGTTCCTGGAACCACTAGCTAATACACTAAATTCCATGAACATTCTCTTCCATATGTATGCAGATGATACGCAACTTTATCTGAAAATCTCCTCCCCGGATACCATCATTTCACTCAACACTACCCTAACGTCTACTCAGAACTGGTTAACCGAGAACCACCTCCTGCTCAACACCTCCAAAACAGAATTCCTTCTCATCTCTCCTCCGAATCACATCCCCAAGCTGGACCTGAATCACCTCACTGCCTTCAACTGCTCCCCCTTATTATCGACTCAGCCAAATCTCTCGGAATCACCCTGGACAAGCATCTGAACATGAAGAACCATATCAGCAATGTGTGTAAGGGAGCTAATCATTTGATGAGGATACTCAGAAATATCAAACCATTCCTTCCACAAGCTGATTTCAAGCAGGTGGTCCAAGCGCTTGTCTTGCCCAGACTAGACTATGGAAGTGCTGCGCTCTGTGGCCTCCCCAAATATACCTTGGCTCCACTAAGGGCATCACTGAACGCTGCGGCCAGATTGGTCATGGACACCAAAAGAAATGCGCACATATCCCCAGTCCTAAAATCCCTTAAGTGGTTGGCCTACGAAGCACGAATTCAGCTAAAGATTGCTTGTCTGTCGCACAAAGCCCTCCATTTCAAAACCCCCAGTTACCTAGCACAAAAGCTTGAATTATCCAGAGGGGGTAGACCCTCAAGAAGTGCCAACACTTTCCTCTTGAAACCACAGATCTTTAGCAGAAAGAGAACTTGCCACCGAGCCTTCTCCGCCGCTGCCCCGAAGATCTGGAACTCTCTTCCACCGGAAGTACGCAGAATCTCCTCCACGGTTGCTTTCAAATTGGAAGCCAAAAGATTCTTTATGAACAAGTCCTTACCTTAAAGGGGTTAGGACCATCTGCTCTAAGTCACTGATCTTACAACAGTAAGACCTCCATTGGATGCCTCTCTTCTTTACCCTTTCGTTTGCTCCCCTCTTAGCCCGCTATGTACCAGTTAGTGTATTATTCTCCTTTGATCCCTTTGTCCTGTAATTGTTCCAGCTGTTATTCTTATCTGATGCCGTTATTGCATTTGTTACCTCCTTCCATCCTTTGTAAAGTGCTCTGCTATCCTTCGGGATCTTGTTCGCGCTATATAAAACTTTATAAATAAATAAATACCACATGACCCGCTCTCTAGATTGACTTCATTAAGCTTCCGAAAAATGATACCCCTGGAGGACTGCAACAAGCTTGTTCTTTATGAGGTGCAAAATCACGCCCAAGCGGTAACAGAAAAGGTAGACTGGCTACCATCCGGCCTGATCCCATCACAGAAGCGCTGTGCGGAATTCCTTGCAAGAGGGGGCGAGGGGCTTCTAAGGCAGCCCGGGAGGCAGGACAACGCTTCATCCAGACAGGCGCTCCAGCAGCCCGACTCTGGGCATTGATTCCATCTGCTCCATGATGGGCCATCATAACCGTCTCAGGAGGTGTGAAGAGGACTGAAGCTATTATTGCCTCTGAGACTCTCTCAGGGCTCATTGTAAAGGGATTACACATTACAGACCATCTTGTCATGATGCACGCATTTAATCTGCCTGGCGCCTGTAAGACATGCTGGATGGATGATCGCATTCCACCGATACCTAACATCAACACAAAATAGCATTCAAATCGGTCATTTATCACCAGGTGAACCAAAGTCATACATGTGTGTGCCTGTGGCTAATGCTGATTAAACACAGTATAACACGCACACCCTTTTTCTTTTTTTACTTCAAGCAACGGTTTCCTTTACTGGTAAACATGAGATGTGAACGAACTAATTCTGTGCAGTAATTTCAGCCAAATGCCATAACCTCAACAACCCAGCCACAAAGGTTAAATCTACAAATGTAATACAGTGCAGACGAAGTCCTTAATATGTCATATCCAAAACACCGTAGCGCAGGACCAAATTATTAAACTGATGTAGAGACTCAGGTAGGGGTGGGCTGTGCCAGAAAACTATGGGTGAGGTGGAGCATTTTCCTGAATTCCGCATTCCAAGGGGAGCACGTAGTAAAACAACTTCGCAAGCTCTGCCAGCGGAGCGGAATTATTACTTGGGAAGAACTCATATCCTAGCCAACTAATAACCCTTTTTCTTACAGTTGGTTACAGAGCACGGTGGTAGTAGGGATATTCCAAGAAAACCAACTGAAAGACAAATTGTAACTGTGTAGCTTTTTATGGCCATTTAAAGGATGTCATTGCTCTTTTATGCTTTCAGGATCTCACTATGATTTGGAGAGAAAAATGTAAGTATTTCTCTCTAATTCCAACCAAATCAGCACAGAACTCACCAGCATCCTCAACACCTCCATCACCACAGCAGCCTTAACGGACAGATGGAAACACGCTGAGATCAGACCCATCCTAAAGAAACCCTCCTATGACCCCAGCGTACTCAAAAACAATTGAGCAATCTCCTTGCTCCCTCACCCTGCCAAGGTACTCGAGAAGGCCATCAACCAACAGCTCACCGAATACCTGGAAAAAAACATCCTGCTTGACGCTTCCCAATCAGGATTCAGAGCCAACCACAGCATATAGACCGTACTGATCACTGCCACAGATGACATCAGAACCCTCCTCGACCACAGGGAAACTGCATCGCTGATCCACCTCAACCTCTCTGCTGCGTTTGACACTGTATCCCACCACACCCTGTTAAACAGACTCTACAACACTGGCATACAGCAAAACTCCCTCAAGTGGATCACCTCCTTCCTCACAGGATGCACACAGAGCATCCAGCTGCCTCCCTTCACCTCAGAACCCAAGGACATCATATGCATCGTACCCCAAGGATCATCCCTCAGCCCCACATTGTACAACACCTACATGACTCCCCTCGCGGACATCGTCAGATCCCACAGCCTCAATATAATTTCCTATGCAAACAACACTGTACTCACCCTCTTACTCATTGAAGACCCCTCCACCACTAGAACAAACATCTGCGATGCCATGACCAATGAAGCCAACTGGATGAGAGGCAATTGCCTTAAACTCATTTCTGACAAGGCAGAAGTATTGATCTTCAGGAAAAACACATCCATATGGGTCCATAGCTGGTGGCAGATCTTAGACCTACACCTGAACCAAACAGACCATGCATGCGATCTAGGAATCATCCTCAACAGCTAACTGACCATGAAACGACAAGTCAACGCAGTTACCTCCTTCTGATTCCACACCCTCCACACACTCAGCAGAATCTTCAGATGGATCCTAGCCAACACCAGAAAGACTTCACCCAGGCCCTCATCACCAGCCGCCTCGACTATGGCAATGCACTCAACACTGGCATCTCCACCCAGCTCCTCAGTTGACTCCAGACCATACAGAACACTGCAGCCAGACTCATCTTGGACCGCCCTAAATGGACCCACATCACCCTCAAACTCAGAAACCTCCAATGGCACCCCATCCAGAAGAGATGCCAGTTCAAGAGCCTCACGGACGCCTACAAAGCCCTACACCAGTGATACTCAAAGTACGGTCCGGGGGCTGCTTGTGGCCCTCTTGACCTTTATATGTGGCCCCCCTGGTGAACAGCAGCACAAGCTGCTGTTTAGTGGCTGAGCAATAATATTCAGAAAAAAATGTTAAATAAACGGGCAAGCATTTATTAACCTGCAAATAAATGCTTGCCCACTTATTTAATATGATTTTACACCTCCTTACACAATCCCGGACCCACACAGACCCCCTACCGCCACCCTGCTGGCATCAGTGCAGCCCTCGGTCACACTGCAGACTGTACTTTGTGGCCCCTGGGCAAATGTTTGTGAGTACCCATGCCCTGCACGATCAAGGACCTGCCTATATGAACCACTGACTTTACTTCCATCAACCCGCAAGACACCTGCACTCTTCCTCACTAGCCCTTACACACCTTTTGGTGGTCACTCCTCCTCCTACATCGCTGCCAAGCCTGGAATGACCTGCCCCTCCACCTTCAAACAGCACCATCTCTGGCGGACTTCAGAAAGAAACTCAAGACCTGGCTTTTCGATGGAGACCTTGCACTCCAGCACCCAGATACCCCTCGGGTTGACAGTGATGCACTCTACTAATGCTGATTGATTGATTAATTGGTTAACATGTACTGTGCCATCAAAAGTGAATAAATGAAGATATCCATATAATTACTATGCTAAGTTGTATTTTGATACAAAATCACAAAATAATGTACCACAAAAATAACCTGTGTATATCTTTTTGACCCGCATTAAGGAGCTGTATATTCTTGTCTATTGCAGAATGAAAAATAGTTTTTTTACTGTTAAAATGAAATGTGCCAGAGTATCACAAGTGGTAAATTTACCAGCACCAGCTAGCAGTAATCACAAGACAACTGTTAAATACACTAAAACCCATCACATTAATAATATTGACTGACAGTTCTGAAAAATGCTGCCCAAGATAAGATCATCTCTAGACTGGTAGTAAGAAGGACAAGGACAGATAATCATCTGCTGACAAACACATGGGTAATAAAGAAGGACTGGTTTTTGGGATTAATTTGGGGATTTACTTCTAGATAAAACCCTGTATTATGCTATTGCCCGTGGGAGTGCAAGTATATGTTTGTGCTCAAAATCACATCTGCATTAATATGCACACTGTGCAGACACTGTTCATAAGACACACCTAGCTGCAGGAATGTGAAAAACTGAAAACTGGATCTGATACATCCATTCAGCTGGAGAACAAATCCAAAATACTTTTCAGTTCACTTGACTTGACAAGATGTTAGTCCAAAGATCACTCACACACCATACTTAAAAGCTCATGAGATTCATTACACAAGGAGTCCTGTGGTTGCAACAGGTATTTGCACTTGCTCTTTGGGGTCATAGGGCACTTAAGTATTACAGAAGGGCTCATAGCCACTTGTCAGACCGCTTCTGTAATGTAGCTCATCCTGATACAAAATGTGTGTGTGGGTGTGGTCCATATAAATGAGGGAACCCTTGTTGTCTGCACTGTATTATAGTTATGGTGCAGAGGCAGAGAGTGGGGTGGCGAAGGAAGTTTTTGGTGGTAAGTGCCACCTGAGAGCACCTATTAGGAGGGAGATACAGGGATCTCAAGGGGCCCAACGCATCACCTCCAGTTTTGTGCAGCAACTCGCTACACCTTCCCACGGGGGTATCCATATCCCTATCTTGTCTGTGGCCAGGTCCGCTTTGATTTAAAGACGCAGATGCGGTTTGAGACTGAGGTTCTGGTTTTCACTTTCACTTTCTCTGATACATGTTTTGAGTGGAGACACGAAGGGGCTATTCACAAACTGGATTTTTAAGTAAGTAAAATATCCTACAGTAGTACTACTCACATACTACAAAATGCTATTTACTAAACTATCGCCAAAATCCCCTACTTTTCCATGTGTAGATCTAGGCCACAGTGGTGGAGATCTCCGCAAACATACCCCTACATTTTTGTAGGAAATGTGGGAAGTTCAAAGTAGAATGGTAGAAAAATGCCAATAATTAGTACCAAATGGGATGTGTTTAGGGATTGATTTAAGGAGAAGCAGGCCACTGCAAACACCCACCCACAAAAGAGAAAGCCTCTTTCAATTCACAAACTACACTTCTAAAGTTCATACAGCCCTAACGGTGTCAAAAAGTAAAGATGCTCCACGCCAGCCTTGGAGTAAGTCAAGCACCACAGAGGGTCATTTACAGGTACTGCAACATACTCCTGTAGAGAGTAATGGATGTACTCCATTACTTTCTATAGGAGTTTGTTGCAATACCTATGAGGGACTTAAAATAATACCCTAAAGGAACTATTTTTAAATATTAAAAGGATTATATATGTTGTTTAATGTTAAGAAATGATAACTAAATAATACATGGTCATTTTATTATTTTAAAATGTAATAATGAACTTAATTTAAAGCTAAAAAGTACATCAAAGTTTTAAACATTTGTAAAGAAATTAAAACTATTTTAAATTCATTCATCACAACTTTTAACAAAAATGAATATATACAAAATAAAAATGTGACTGTGTATCAGACTTTTCAAATTATTATTTATGACATATTTCCTATACATATCATGAATATATTGTAAATAATTAATTGTTCAATACACATTTCATTTAATGAGTTATTTGCTGACTTTCTTATTAGTTGTATGTTACTGATATATAGTTGTATTCATTTTAGATGTATATAAAAATATTTTGTATATTTTTTCAAATATTACTAAACGTAAATATTTTCTCGTTAACTTTTCCGTAGGGTGATCTTCGCCATGTTGTTACTAGTAGTAACTTTACACTTATAAATCCTGGTATAGGAGGCTCTACCTAGTGATGAAACATGGAAGTCTACATTTAGGTGTACATTTGTACTCAGAAATGGGGAATATCAAACATGTGTAGTAAATCTACACATGTATATTCACCCTTGTGAGTCAGGCCCAAACTGTTTGTGTCTACCTAATGGATTACATTTTTTCTCTGTAATTGAACACACTGTTCATTTTAATGTAGGGGTCTATGTGCTTGGTTGAGAATGCTTTGTTTGAGGTCAATGTTGCCCTTTGTTGATTGTTATGGGTTTGCTCACTTGTGTTCATTCAGACAGTTTCAATCTTGTTTTTTCTTTTGACCAGATGTTACTGAATGTGAATACTAGTTACCATTCCCATTTTTCAACAGTATGCCAGTATTCAGATACCTTGAAAATATGATGTCTTCTCCCCTTCTGTTAACTTTCATTTCATTCAATCCCTTAAGGGCTGAAGGTTCAGCTCCAGTGCTAAGCTCTTTTTTCTTGTTTAGGGCAAATCGCGTTTAAGTCTTCATACCTTCTGAATTACGCAGGGTTTGTGGATTTCCCCAGTGGAAGTCAAGAAACTAGTGAAAATTGAAAAATGAGAAAAGTGTTGAAGAAAGTATGTGTTTTTTCCGAATATGGGATCAGCTAAAGGTTTAGTGTGCTACGATCATCCTCTTCCCAGGTTTCAGGAACAGGCTGAATTGTAAAAAAACATTTTTGCGATGTTCTAAGTGGCAGCCAATTTTGTTCTCTTTTTGTGTTATTTACCTACTTGCGGTTTGTGGTGTAAAGCGGTTTTAAACCATTGGGTGACCCCAAAAATTCATATATTTCCAAAAGATAGACACAATTCTGAATGTATTAAGGATTCATTGGTGTAAAGTGCTCACTGTTTCCTCCAGAGAAACTACCTATTTAAATCAAAATCCAACAATAAGTAGGAAAAATGTATGAAAAGGTTTGCATCTGTAATTTGTTGAACTCACGACTAATATACAAAAGTAGTATACCAATGCAACCATCAGACTCGTCTGGATGTAGGAATATATAGTGCTTGTTACATGTAATGGGCCCAAAAAAACATGAGTTCAGAAATAGTAGCTATTTGTACAACTCTGAATTTGGGGTACCAATAATATTGTGTAATTCAGAGTATATTTTGCATAATGTGTTCTTTCTTGCATGCTGGCTTACATTTGGATGCCAAAAATTGAGAGAATTCCAATTGACAATAAGAAAGGTTCGACTATTCTGTTTTCAAATATTTCTCTCAATAAAAGTGGTGTCTGACTTGTGTGGGTGGGCCTATTGCCTGTGACACAAAGGGCCCCAAAAGGCAAGTTTTTTCCTGAATGCCCTGCAACCATGGAACCTTTGGTAAGATCACAGATTTCTCTCACATTTCCATAAGGAAAAGTTCCAGAATATGTGGGAATCCACAAAATTCCTACAAACGAGCCTTTCTGCACCTGTTCCAATAAAAACAGTACCCTACTTGTGTGGCTCGACTAGTCCCGGAGACAGGAAAGGCCCAAAAACACAACAAGGAAACATCAAGACTTTCCCTTTCAAATAAATTAATTCCGGTGATGTGAGTAGCTGCAGGATTTGGGCCTGGGCTCCTCCGGCCAAACCTACCAACACCAGATATTCCTGAAAATTAAATACCCAGAGAAGTTCAGGGTAGTGTGACTTGCATTGATCGCCCTACATTTTCTTATCCAAATTACCTTGCAAACATCAAACTTTGGCTGAAATCACATATTTTCCTCATGTTTCTGTGAAGGAATATTCCAACATTAGCATGGATCCCAAAACGTCTTACCACCCGGCATTTCCTATTAAAATCCATACTCTCACTCAAAACAGCAACCGGTCAAAACATGGATTATGTGAAATAAATGGTGTGTCTATACATTTTTGAATGGTTACTGTTTTGACCTATTCCTATGGCATGCGTTAGATCCGTTATCATTTTTGGATGTACTAGTAACTATAGACAATGGTACCATTTTGACTGAGGTTTATCACAAACCGACGGATAAGAACAATGCATTACTATTTACTAGTTTCCATCCCCAGAACTTGATTCACAATCTTCCATTTTCACAATTTTTAAGAGCTAAAAGGATTTGTTCAGAGGATACCACTCTACAGAAGAACATTATCATTCAAAAAGAAAGATACATGTCTAAAGGCTACCCAGAGAGTGTTTTAAATGATGCCATTTCAAGAATTGAACTTAGAACGCGTAAGAGTCTTTTGAACAATCAACCTAAAACCAAAATGACTAGACAGGTTTTTGTGTCAAAATATTCTACTTGTTCTAAACAAGTCAAAAGGATTATACATCATAGATGGGGGATTTTGGAAAATGAAAGTGATTTTCAAGATCTATTTAAGGTGAAACCTCTATTCGCATACAGGAGATCCAGAAATTTGAAAGAAATGTTATCGTACAAACCAGCAGTAACCACCAAAGAGTTTAAAGGTACTAGACGATGTCAAAACTGTGTGCATTGTAATAATGTGATTTGTGGAGATGGGGTTCAACACCCACTAACAGGTGAAACGATTAAATTAAAACATAATGCAGATTGCAATTCAGCAAATTTGATATATGGTATCAAGTGATTACTTTATATAGGCAAAACCGAGAGAAAAATAAAGATTTGTATCTCTGAACATAAAAGTACCATTCGTAACTGCAACACCAAAAGCAGTTTGGCTGTACATTGGATGAAATTTAGACACACTATAGCTCAAATCAAGTTCCAAGTGATTGAGATGGTTCATCCCACTCCAGGTAGAGACCTGACTAGAACACTGTTACAGAGGGAAATATTTTGGATAAGGAGGTTAGAAACCCAGGATCCCAAAGGGATCAATGATAAAGTGGATTTAGGGTGCTTTTTGTAAATCTTCAGGTTGTGGTCGTCTAGGTGCTGCTATCAATTGTCTTCATATAGCATCTTGAACAACATTGTAAATTGAGTACATTATTTTTATGATACACTGCATAATGTCTTTCAGAATGTATGTATTTGTCACTCTGTCTCTTTTTCTTTTCTGTTTAATATGGGGTTTTGCACTATTGAGAGTTTTCAACACGAGGTGAGGTTCTGGTTGAGCATTTCTCTTGAGTTTTTTATTAGAATATGGTGTTCTTCTTAGGATGAGGTTATGAGGTTTTTGTGTTTTTTTAGGAGAGAGGGATTGGTTAATTCAGTTTGCTCGATCATGGCGCTCAAAATTGAATGTTCCAATATGGCGCTCAGTTCTATAGGGTTGTGATGAGTCCGCTTTCTATAGTGTTGTTTTTAAGAAGACGTCACACGCACAGGCAATAATATGCGTGTCTAGGAGGAAGAGAGTTTGGAATCTGCGGATCGGTTGAGTTTGGAAACGAGGTGGTTTTCATAGTTGGAAAGGTGAGACGGTCTGTGTATAGTAATGTTTGGACTCTGAGTAACACTGTTTTGTGATTTAGGGATTTTAATAAGAACTTATGGTGATTTCAGGTACCGGAGGCCATGGGTCTTTGAATTGACGCGATAACCAACGTTAAATGTTTGGACAAGCATCATGAGGTTGGTTTATTTTTCTTAGATGTTTATACCGAGAGGAACGATTAAGAGATCATGGTTTTTGATACCGGTACACATTTTTCTCTAGGATTTATTGCTTCGTGGATTATAATCAGGTACAGATTTTCGAGTGAGTTAGATCACGCATGTGGTTGTGTGGATAATATAGGATTAGTTTTGGTGAAGGCTATTTCTTTGATTTCAACGGTCTTTTTCACTTGTTCACTTTTGGTTGATGGTTGGTCCTTTTCTTTTTCTGTTTTCTGTTTTCTCTTGGGAATCTTATCCTGGAACGTTAAAGGCAGTTACGTAGAAATGGATGTTATATGTATGTATATTTTTTTAACGCTTCATTTTAATCATTTCATGTAAAAGTTTTGGAATTTTTTGTAAATTGGAGTACATGTTTTCCTGCAGGTTATATTAAATGAGAATACTGTTTGTGTTGTTTGCAGAAACGAGCCCCTGAGGAAGGGCCAATGAGGCCCGAAATGCATTGGGCGGGCATCAAAATGAACAATTTCATGGATTGAATTTTCCAAAAAAGAAATATGTCGTTTAAAATAATTTTTCTGTGAAAAGAACAGATTAAATCATTGTGTATTTAGAATATATGTTAACGTTCTATGGTGTCTATTTTTATGGCATTTTAGCATTACATTATGGATTGATTATTGAATATTTATGATTATTTTGTATCAATGTTAACATAGCAACAGCATATAGGCTACTGTGCACGGAGGTCAAGTGTCGAAAACTTGATTTATGTTATGCGTTAGATCCACCCACACATGGGAGGCATGGTTTCAATCGAGAAAAGTGTAGGAACTCAGGGTGGTAAGACTTTGGCAATTGGCCAGAAGTGTCTGAGCTTTCAGTCACTTAAATATGGGAAAATAGTCCTTTTAGAATCAGACTTTGATGTGTGCAATGTGTAGGTCATGCATACAAGCCACACCACCCCTGGACCTTTAAGTATCAAAAATAAGCAAACTTGGTAGGGTTGCCTGGTTGGCAAGTGACCAAGTGGCAGAATAGTAAAGCAATTTAAGGTGGCAAGTGAGAGGAAGTTGGGATTTCTCTGGGTGTAGTTTTGCTCTAAAGGTCCCCTTGTTTGCCTTCCCTGGGGTCAGTAATATTATCTGTTCCCAGGATTTGTGATTTAATGCCAAGATGGCCAATCACTCCTCTCCTTTTATTTTCTCACATCTTCCCTGATAGTCTGATATGCTTTCTGTCTCCATGGTGGGCAGGTTGGAGTGTTTAGTAACTGCCTGCCCATCCAAGAGGAGTCAGAAAGCCCACCAACCATCACGTAAAAAGTGAGAAACTAAATGAGTTATGGCGCTTGCCCATCCTGACACTGCATTACAGCCCCCATGCCCAACAGACCCATGTCCAAACATTAAAGCAAAGCACTTGTCAAAACCAGACAGCATGCCCTACCCTCAAAAACTGGTCAAACGTCCAGAGGTCTCAAACAGATTAAAAAAATCATTATGTATTATCCTAGAGGTTAATTATACACACACGATTTATATAGGCAGAGTTTTATTCTGACTATACTAGAGATACTTCAGGTTCCAATTTTCGATTCTACTGACATGTCAAGTATTAAAACATTGTATCACACATGCTACTTTACATGTGCACAAATGGCATGAAATTATACATCTGTAGGTGCAATTTTGTTCAGATGGTGCAACAAATGATACAATGTGGATGGATGGTAACTTTGATACCTAGTGGCAATGATTTCGTACTTACCCTCATGTTTCACCTATGCATCCTGTGATTTTGGCAAATGACTGAGCAGTCCCTTACCCTTTTTTTATATGAAAAGAAAACCAATGGAGTGCATTAAAAACCTCACACTGGCTGTGACTATCTTTCTCCAATGAACATTTGCTGATGGTTTCACCAATTTATACACTGAAATGTGGGGACTCTGCGATATCTGGCAGCCATGTTGGGTGGGTCCCACCTTTCCATTGTCCATTGGGATGAGAAGGCTAAGTAGGTGGACCCTTAAAACATTCAGAAAACATTAATCCAACTCAGACATCTGTGCAAATTTTAATTTTTAAAGACAGGTGAACTATTTCAATTTCTAGTTTTCTTTTGGTAATTTGCTATGAAGTTGTCCTTATTTAGCTTAACTTGCTCTTTTGCAAATTTGATATGAAACTGTGTGAAGAATAGGGGTTCTTGTTGGCTAGGGTGTGCACCTAAGCCAGGCAGAACCCACCACTTGAGTCAGGGCAAGTAAGTTACACACTAAAGATAACCTGTACTTGCCCTCTGGCATCTTGGAGCAGAGCAGTCAGGCTTATCATCAGAGGAAATGTGTAAATCATTTGCACAACACACTCACACAGTCATACAATGAATACACCACACACAGGATTATATAAAAGTATATAGTATATTATACATAACATAGACCAAAATGACGTGAATCATAAATACTATGCATACTATGCAAATCCTGAGTCGGTACTTATTATCCTGAGAATGCAAGAATCAAAATGACATATATCATAACATCAGGGCATGAGATGCAGCAGATTTAAAATTTACAGGAATCAGCACAAATCCCTAATAGTACATGTATCACAATATAAGTGCATGTAAGTCACAACAGCTCACTCTAAGTCACCATAAATGCATAGATCACCAAATATCCCCATAAGACATAGGGTGCAGCACACCTTCTCTCCTGTTACATGTTATACAGTAGATTCTTCTGAGACCCGTGGACACCAGGGCATTCCACCCCCAAAATGTAGGTCTTGGAACAACTGTTTGCCTATTATGTAATATGCAGTCATTTTAAGCTGTTTCATAAAGCTTCCAATGAAAATCAGGGACCTCTGTTGAGGTTACATCCCATAGACTAAAGCGGAGAGGAAAAGATGCCCCCAAAGTACATCCTCAAAAAGGGGGGCATACACCTCAGGAGTGCGCGGGGCGACCTCACTAGGTCCCCCGGGGTCAGTGTCTCAGAAAGAAATGCAGCAGCTCCACACGGAGCTGGTACTCGAAGGAGGGCGCGGAGGCTCCAGCAGGACCTTGGGGGTCCGAGTTCCCGCTCTCCTCCTTCACCAGCGGGAGCGATGACACCTACAGGATGGTAAGACCCAATACCTTGGCACCCCAATACCTTAGGAAATAATGGGAGGTGCTGCAAAGTGAGTCGCGTTGCGGTCCCCCCCCCCCAGAACAAAGGTGTGGCTGGGACATGCATGCTGATCAGTGCCTCCCGCAACACTGCTCCTCCAGCGTTTGGTTGGGAAAGCTGCATGGGCCCCTGGGGAAAACAAGGCTGGTGATGGGGTTGGGCTCCCTATTCCCAATTTACTGTGGAACCCCTGGTCAATGGACCATTGGTGCCTGCTTAGAAGTGTAGAGGGGAGAAATAGCTTGTCACATCGGGTTCACAAACACATTGATTCATGACTCCTAAGAATAACAGACTTCAGGTTCACGGTTAGTGGATTTATTACAAAGCCAAAAATAACTGGACATACAGACACCTCAAGACGAGGTTGTAAAAATACATCGGAACTAATACAAAGCCGAATCTGCGTGCGAAATTCAGTTTTTGTAGCATGAAAAGAATGACGAATTCCAATACCAGAACGCAGGCAATAAGTCATGATCAGACTTCATTGGAGGTTCGCAAGTATAAAGCATTAGTCTGTCCCTACACTACCACTAGCGTGACATACCTACTTAGCATTCCCCAGGCATGTTTAGGAAAAGGTGTCAGTGCGTGAAGACTTCCTCAGAAGTACACTCACGTTGTATGGGTCAAGTAGCGTAAGGCTACGGAGCTCGTTCTAAGATGCTCCTTCTCCCTCCATCAATCTCCTCTCTTCTCCTCACTCAACCCCCAGGGCACTGTCCCTAATTCCAAACACCAAAATAATAGAACACGCCCATTTCACATCATCCTATCGCCTCATCCAGATGGACACCTCCTCGTAGGTGATTTTCCGCTCGATTTCGATACTCCCAGCTCCTGGCTCGATGGCCTTGATTCCCAGGCCTTCTCCAGTGGGAAAGAACACTGTCTCACATTATCAGCACTCCTTGTACAAATGTATCCCCTCCTCCCCGAGCCTAACTCCTAAAACAAAAGCATTATTCTAACCAACAAAGATGAATTTCTCCACCTGCAACAGAAACGTGAGAAAAAACAAATTAAACATGCACATGAAATTCAGTTTTTAAATCTAATATGAGAGCTTCCAGGGAAAATGCATTACAGGCCTACAGAAATCGGCCAACATAAGGGCATGGCACATAGGCCTTATGAACCCATATATAAATGAACATTTTCTAAACATTTCTAAATCAACACGTTACATGAGCACATCAAATACATGAATAATTGTAAGTATCATACACAAATTCTGCACGTTAATGTATCAGCTAAACGCGTATGTATTGCAACACTTATTTCTTCACGTTTACATGGAAAAATATCCCTAAACAGGTCACCTTCACATTATTACAGTGCACATTCTATCACATATTAATATGACAAAAGAATAAATGCAGGTGCGAGCTACTCATGATTATGATGCACCCCTACAAATGAAAGAGCACAATCGTGCTCTATCACTGGTGTGTCTCTGTCGGGTCGATAGGCCCCACCCACCAGACATCGGTGGAATTCCTCTGCTCCTGCTCCTCTCTGGGGTTTCCCTATGACTGCAGCGACTCCTTTCAAAGAAGAAGGCAGCGCGAGAGAAACAGGGGGAGAGCAGGGTATCCTTGCACACAGCTAAAGCGCCCAACACGCACATGACAGGAGTTCTTGTTGAAGGGGAAATCGCTCAGCACGTGCTGGAACTAAGAGGCAGGCGGCAGTCCACAGTGCTCCCCACGTGCTGTCTATGTGAATAGGAGGCGCCCACCACACACTCCTTTTTGGCACAAAACGAAATGCCAAGTGAGGCGCTCACCATGCAGTAGTGGAGGAGAAGCTGGGAGTAGTGCATAGTACTCCCAATGTTCTGGGGCTCCTGGGAGAACACTTGGGCACAAAGGAGGATAGCAGGCAGCAGGCCAGCACATAGGGCAGTTAGCTAAATGGTGGTTCTTCCTTACGAAGGCCCAGCAGTCCTCTGGCAATGTGCAATTTGTGGAGCCAGAATCAGGGAGCAGCGGGGCAACAAGCAGACACGCAGTCCAGTTGAGTCTTTTGAGCAGCACAGCAGATAGCAGACAGAAGGGCAACAACAGAAAAGCAGTCCAGATGAGTCTTTTAAGCAGCACAGCTTTTCTTCTGACAGAGGTTCAGTTCCAGATCCAAAGTGCTCTGAAAACATGGGGTCAGAGCCCCTGTACTAATTCTCAAAATTGTCTTTGATCTAGGGGTGACTTCAAAAGAGAAATTAAAAGTACACAACACTACCTTTAAACCCCAGCCCTGGCTCCAGACATCAGAATGGGATAAATCAGCCCTTTGTGTGAGGGCAGGACACAGCCTATACAAATGAAAAGTGGGAACGCCCGTCTCTCTCCCAGCCCAGGAAGAACATCAGTATGCAGATGAATGCAGATGTAACCCTGTCACTCCCAACTCTTTCTGTGTGAAGGTTGTCTGGAAACTATGCATGAAGAGTAGCTGTCATCCAGGCCTAAACATGGATTGGGTCAGGCTGCAAAGCACCACTTGTGGTAAGCACAGAGAAATGCCCACTTTCTAAAAGTCAAAAACAACAATTGGTGGACAGAAGGCAGAACAATGTCATACATTCACCCCAGTATAGAGATCTGGGCCTAAATCCATCGTTTTTTTGCTCCCCATGCCATTACAGATTGAACCCAGCCATATGCAAATCAGTCTTGACCCTGCACCCAATGGGAACAGTCCATCCCGAACTGCCAGGCCAGGTCCTCCCTGGACTGGAAACAAGCATCCTAGGACCGGTTTCAGGGTTTCACCCCTCATCAGCCAGGATGGCTTGATTCCAGTGGCATGGAGAGCACAGGACCCACGTCTGGGCATACCCATCCCACTCGGGGTGACAAAGGCAAAAACAACAATTGGTGGACAGAATGCAGAACAATGTCATACATTCACCCCAGTACAGAGATCTGGGCCTAAATCCATCGTTTTTTTGCTCCACATTCCATTCCAGTTTGAACCCAGCCATATGCAAAACAGTCTTGACCCTGCGCCCAATGGGAACAGTTCTGCCCGAACTGCCAGGCCAAAGTGGCATTTCTAAAATATTGATGTAAAATCCAGCTACACCAGTTATCACCACTATTCCAAACATATCTAGCATGGCAACGCTACTCCTTTCAGATCAGGAATTACCACTTAAACTTATATATATATATAGGAGCAAGCATTTAAATATATTTCCATAAACAGCGGAACCATTAGACACCACAAAATAGGACAAGGAGAATTTAAATAATTTCAATAAGGATTTATTAACAAAATTTCATTAAAGCAATGACATTAATCAATTAAGAATTCTAATTAAAGCAATGATCAGTTACAAATTTAAGTAGTCAAAGAGTCCGTGTTTCAGGACAAGGAAAAATAGAACGTTTGTATGAATTATATGAAGAATACAACATATCAAAAAAGTTTGTTCCATAAAGTAAATCCCTAATTTAAATTTGCTAGGATGGTTCGAACTATAGGAATTTGGTTTAGACAAATAAGGTAAGGTTTCAGCTTCAGAAAACAAAATCAAGGTCTTTGAACGAGAGAATGAAAATGCTTCACCATGAAGCCTTTGCATTTAGGTTGTGGAGATCTGCAGGGGTGAGAAGTGTCTTCTCAGATCGAAGTCAGCAAGAGGATCACCCCTACCTAATCTCAGGAACACAAACTATTATAATTTAACAAAAACGTTATGTGCAACATTTCAGCTTGTTTCCACTCTCAGGAACAAATCAGTTCTCTCCAGACTCTAGGAGCAGATATACTCCCCATTTTCTCATGTCCAAACAATGATCCATGCATGGTGGTGCCCTTAAGTTGTTACACTGGACAGACTGTCAATTATAGTGAGCTCTTTCCTCGTGCTGCTTCTCCCACACTGGCACCTTCTTTCCTTTCATGAGAACATCACTATCAGTCATCTAATAAATAACAATTATCTATTCATTAGCTAATGAAAGGACATCCGAAAAAATACAGCATCTGCAACATTCAACACATTACATGCAAAGCAATTAAATACAGAACATGCAGACCTTTCAGCCTATCACGTATAAAATCATCATTCAAAATGGTGATAGAGAAGTAGCTAGCATTAACTATTTTATCATGTTAACTCAGGTGCTGCTCATAGTGACTAAATACAGTCATCAACTACAAATTATTTGATTAAGAAGCACATGTTATTTAGAAATGTAAATCATATTTTGCTTATAAATGTGCTAATTATGCAAAGGTAAAATGGTGCTCCTTCAAAAGTATTCTTCCAGGTGGAGAAATCCCTTCCCCAATGTCCCAAAAAAATATAACAGTGTATGGGTGTTTTCACACTAAGCCAGCCTTCATGGAATTACACTTGAATATGCATTTGCAAGCTATCAAACCTTAGGATTTTTACTCCTACCTCCTACAAACTGTTAACGAAAAAAACACTATTCTTGCCTTTATTCTGCAAAAGTATGTTCAATCTGCAAAGATAAATTCTGTAAAACAGCATTGCATTTTGCGCCTTGGTGTTTGCGTGCACCCAGGTAAGCAGGTGCACTAAAATATTGCGAAGCAGGCTCTTTATTTACATTTCTAAATGTTGCTCAGATATGATTTCCCCTTAAATAATAAAAAGACAAGAGGCGTTTGGCAACACAGGAACAAGTTGGTTTAATTAAGCGCAGCGGCCGGAAGAGTCTTGACAGAGTGCGTCTGAGGAAAGTCTCCCTTTGTAAATTTTTTGCCTAACATTTTATACATCTTGTGAAGTACAATAAAACCCTTCTGCATCGTTGAAAAAGCAGATCAGTCATAAATTAACAAGTTGGGCATCTGATAAGGACATAGATGGCTCTTGGGGAGAGCTAGAGCGGGCCAGTGTGTATGTGTCCAGTGGTCTGGTGTGGGGAGCATGTGATCACTACATGTGGTGTGTATGTCGGTGTCCTGATTGGCTGAGTGTTCCTACCTACATGTGGCATCTAGCTTTGTGGCATTTTCGGGGGAACGCGCGCCTTTAGCCAAACGTGTTTCATTGAAGCCAATTTCCTTAGACCTGCTTGTGGTGCAACTATCTGTGGGATCAATCAGGGTTTTCCCTGGGTGCGCGTTTGTCTTTGGGCTAAGTAAGATCCCACCTGTGACCTGTCTGACCACATATCTATAGCACAGGGTTCATGGGGAGGTCACCTTGGGTAAAACTGAAAGCAATGATACGAGTTCACTAGAACTCCAGGAAATAATATGGCAGTCATTGATATCCTTTTTATCGACATTCTCAACATTGTGCGTACAGTTGTCATAGCGTACATTGACATTAGCTTTACTTGTATTGACTTAAATATGCATGCCTAGATCACAACGTACCTTGAAATTGTTTCTACTGGTAACAACACTCTTATGCATGCATGGATTATGCCATACATTGACATTGTTACTGCCGGTATCAACACTGATGTGCGGGCATAGATTATGGCATACATTGACATTACTTTTATGGGTATTGACATTGTTATACAGGCACAAGTTATGGCACACGCTGACATTGCATTTATTGGCATTGCCATTTTCGGGTCTGCACATATCATGGTATTCATTGCCTTCATATTCACTCATTTCAACATTAAACTGTCCATGTTTAAAAAACACACTGGCAATTTGCATCATATAATACTATTCCAATCAGTCATGTTCCCATTTTTCACCCCATAACATCCTTGGACGGAACATGAAACATATTTGACAGTGACCTTTCAGTTGTATGCTAGAATGTCGATAAGAAAAATATTGTTGAGTCAAAATATATAGAGGCCGCAATATCGAGTACCAAAATATCGAGAAGATGAGTGCACATAGTAATTACAGATTTACTATTCTCAACTCCACATGTACCTATTGTATATAGGCCTCAATATTGTGGTCCTACAATATTTTCTAGTCACTATGCTATTTAATATCCTCTGTGGCTGTGTTCGGAACAAACACTTTTTACCAATGTGTTATGAAAAAGGTGTTCTGCAGGTTCAAACATGAGAAGAATGTTTGTGCATATTTACTGTGTGACATTTCGTTGTTGTGGTAATGTATTCAGTTGTTTTTACACTGCTGTGTTTTTTGCTGCATTATGGCAATGTGCTGTTTTTATGTTCTGTTTTGAATATCAATCAATCAATTGCTTTATTCGGATAAAAACATTTCTATAAAAGAACAGTTCGCACTACAGCACATAAAAATACACAATTCATATTAATCATAAAAAACCATGTATAAAATCAATGCAATAAAGATCATTCATACAGTACACATCGTGTGCCGGGCACGAACAGCAGTTTTCAGGAAAGCGCCCACACGAAATACCAATTCATCTGTTTTGAATATTATGTTGTGCTGTGCCTTTATATGTTGTAAGTGAGTTATTTTGTTATTTACATTACATCAGATATGGCAACAAATCCTGCTTCCTGTCCGGTCAAATGAGCCACATTCCTTTATCAAATATTTACCACTGTATAGGTCCAAGGTCTTCAAACTGGGGGCGGTAACCCCAGCAGCAGCCAGAATTGATCTCAGTAGGACATCAGGTTCTGGCCAACAGGAGCAATCATTGTGTCCAAGAGAACAGAGATGAACCCCATGCTTAAAATAGTGCTTTGTTTTAGTGAACTAAATCAAACAAGCAGTGAGCTCTGTAATGGGTCATCAGTAGTCTTTTAACTCATGTCATGGCAGGAATTAGGTGTCAAAGAGTGTGTGTGGAGATCGAGAGCTTTGAAAACTCTCAAAGTCTCTCACTCCATTTCTGATAAAGGATGAACTTGTGGATACTGTTAATCTTTTAGGGAGTTTCGGTGGCCCCTGTCATGTGTGCAATCATACTGTATTGCATTTAAAAAAATGATAATTGAACATATCTGTAATGCTTGAACTGCTAAATCCATTCCGAGCTGCCAATTCTATAGTACAATTACAAGTCATTCTAGAGGGCAATGATTTTTTTTTATTCGACTTGGTCGGCATTAAAAAGTTTGAAGACTACGGGGCAGATTTACAACTTCTGGCGCATCCCTGCAAATCAGCAGGGATGCGCCAGAATAGTTGCAACACGCAATTCTCTCCTTGCGCCACCACGGAAGCGCCGCATTTACAATGCGGCGCACCGTGGCGCAAGGAAAGGCCGATGCGTGTCGCATCCTGTGGCGCAAGGGCGGCGCATTGCTGGAGTCGTGTCGCAAGCGCGACGCAACTCCAGCAATGCTCGTGGGCCGCCCATACCTAACGTGGTGCGCCACTCCTTACGCCTGCTTGAAGCAGGCGTAAGGATTCGTCGCAGCGGCGTCGGAAAAGTGACTCAGTGAAATCTTGTAGATTTCACTGCGTCACTTTTACGAGGCATTCCTTCGACGGAACGCCCACCCTGCGGAGGAACGCCCACATGAAACCTGACGCAGGTTTCATGTGGCGCAGGGCTTTACAACGTGACGCATCTCCCTAGATGCGTCACGTTGTAAATAATGCGCAACGTGGCGCATGGTTTACGTCGCCGCTGCGGCACAAAAGTGACGCAACGGCGGCGCAAAAGTGGCGCAACGGGCTTGTAAATCTGCCCCTACTTGTCTAAGGTGACATAATAGTGCTGTTCTACTTCTTCAGCTGCTTAATATTAATCCCAAAATTATGTCGGAAACCGTGTTTTAAATTAAAATTTGCTGAGTTCACTTTATGTGAGAATGACCCCAATTTTCTGTAATAGAGCCTCGGCTGGATCAAATACAATATAATGTTCTATGTACTTAAGTTCAATATGCTTTTTCAACACTAAATATGCTCTTAAAAAATGCCCTGTTCATCTATTTGGAGCCAGGTCGGTGCAATGTGAAACAAAATGTCTATTAAAAATGCCTTTGCAAGTGAAAGAATTCAGTGGTTGTTACTTTGGTTCCTAAAACTCTGACTAAATTATATGCCTGTAGAATTGTATTGCAATTGTATTTATATAGCACTTACTGCACCAGACAAGGCATTGAGGTGCTTTAAGCCGGGCAGCACGCTTCTCCAGAACTCAAGGTTAGTGTTATTTCAGTCGCTATTATTGGTTATTGGGATTAGTCTTGAGCTTTCAAGAAAATCCTTCCAAGTGTTTAATTCAGTTTCTATGTGGTAGAATAAATTAATAGGAGTTATATCTCTAATGGAGGGGGGGCGTCTATTCAAGCAAATGATTGGTGGTATTGAGAGATGAGCTACAGAAGATGAGGTATTGATAGGTTGCATGGGTATGACTTTTAAAGAGGTAAAGACCTTTGAAATGAAGTGTGAGCAATTTGCAGAAATACAATAATAGGGATTAAAGCAAACATGCATATGACACTAGGCTGTGCTCAGAGAGAGGAGAATACAGCAGTTTTGAAAGAAAATTAGTGCAAATAATTGCATGTATGGAGTCAAGGTCAAATATTTTAGGAATACATAGGAAGCTTTTTAAAGATTGTATGAAATCTGAGGATGCAAAACTGTAGAAAGAAACAACATTAAATGTGTTCAAAAGAAAAGACACAACAAGATTTTTTATAGCCGGTATGGTTCTGATGTACATAACAATGCTTCCTGAAATGATTTCTTTTACTTGTCTTATTTAAAGCATAAAACTGGCAAAGACAATGTCATCGGATGCCTGCACCTGTCATCAAATGAGCAATCTCAATATATTATATATACCTAGAAAGTCTTTTCATTCTGATTCTCTTTTCAGGCTCACTCATAAATTACAAGATTGAAAAAACATGTAAACTGCACGTTTGCAAGAGTCCTTTTTTATGCAAAAAACGTTTGATGCACCTTTTATGTCAAATCGTAATCTGCCTATTTGATGCAATTTTTCCTGAATTAAACTCCCAATCACTAGGCAACAGGAGCTGAAAGTAAGGATAGCGGTAGGAGTGGGATTGGGGCGGGTCCGACTGACAGTCTATTCAGTCTTGCAATACTTTAGAGCTGTCATTGTGTGAATACATTTTGGAATGTAAAATCATGTTGTGGGAAACCCCACTCTGAAGATAGTTCCAGGGCTCCTGCTCTTTTTCTTTTCCTGCATTTCAAAGCAGTATAAATAGCTGAGCGAGTGAAACAATCCACGCTCCTATCTTTGTGTCCAGCAACTGACAGGTGCAGTTCTCGCAAGGGGCAACTCAGCCTTTCATCTGTCTGAGGAACCCGAATTTAAAAAAAACAAATCATTATAGTATAACCTCTGATTTAGTACACTGTCAATCACTATACAACAGGAGCAGAAAATTTGGATGCTGGTGGGGACATGATTGGGAAAAGGAATTAGTGACACTTCTGATAACTTTACATTGACTAGGAATGGAATAAAATAAAATAAATGTATCAAGCGCACGTTCACCAAAATAAAATCTTGGGGATGACACAACATGACATAAAGGTAAAACAAAAAGCAGCAACTAGCAGCAAATGAAATTTATAGGACAGAAATGTCTTCAATTCCTTTCTAAAAGGTATACGGTATAAAATGCAATTGATCCTCAAAGGAAGGTCACTCCAAATTCGTGGACCAAACAAGGAACAGGCCCGCCCATCTGATCTAGCCCTCTTAACACATGTTATTACTTGAATTGAAGAGCCAGTGGGAATTTTTCAATGCCATAAAAACCTTTGTGCATGAAATATAGCATCCTAAAAATACTCTCTGTACCACCGGTATTTGGGCCTAAGTTACATGTTCAAATCTCTTTATCCCACAAGCTACTCGGACCACAAAGCTTTGAATTATTTGATGTTGACGGAAGGGAGGGATCAAAAAGATCATGTTAATGGATATCAATAATGTATTCTGGAAAGAATGCAAGCCAGGAGAACCTGTGCATGAAACAGTTTTACTAATACTCTAAGAGAAAACAAACAAGCTGAAGAAACTGAGGAATCAAGAATTATTCCCCAATTCTACATGAACATTTGGTTTATGTGGATTTTTGTTCTCATCGTTTTACATATAATTTCCAGTTTTATAGTGTTCCTAATACATTTGAATTCTATTTCTTTTAAACTTGGTTTAACGTATACATTGTTTACCTATACATTCTTTCACATTTATTGCATTATCAATCAATCAATCAATCAGGGGGCTTATAAAGCACGCTACTCACCTGTGAGGGTCCCAAGGCGCTGGGGGGCGGGGTGGGGGCGCAGCTCCGGTTCAGTTGAAGGCCAGGTCTTGAGGTTCTTCCTGAAGGCGTGCAGGTTCGGGGAGCGTCTGATGTTTGCTGGGAGCCCATTCCAGGTCTTGGCTGCGATGTAGGAGAAGGCTCGTCCGCCAGCTCTGTTTCTGCGGATGCAGGGGGTCTCTGCCAGGGCGAGGTCGGCGGAGCGGAGGTTCCTTTTGGGTACTTGGAAGGAGACTCTCTCATTGAGGTATTTGGGTCCTATGTTGTGGAGGGATCTGTAGGCATGGGTGAGAAGTTTGAAGGTCACTCTCTTCTCGACGGGGAGCCAGTGGAGGTCTCGTAGGTGTTGGGTCATGTGTTTGTATTGTGGTGACCCTCGGACGAGTCGTTTTGCAGCGTTCTGGATGGTTTGGAGCTTGTGTAGCAGAGTTCTGTTGATTCCGGCGTAGAGGGCGTTGCCGTAGTCCAGTCTGCTGGTTATGAGTGCGTGGGTGACGGTCTTTATGCATTCGGGGGTATCCTTTTGAAGGTCTTTCGGAGGATGCGAAGGCAGTTGAAGCTGGTGGAGGTGACGGAGTTGATCTGGCGGGTCATGGTGAGGGAGGAGTCCAGGATGATGCCGAGGTTCCTTGCGTGGTCTGTAGGGGTGGGTGGACTCCCGAGGGCAGAGGGCCACCAGGTGTTGTCCTAGGCCGAGTTGGAGGGTCCTAGGATGAGGACCTCGGTCTTCTCCGAGTTGAGCTTCAGGCAGCTGTCTTTCATCCAGCACGCGACGTCCTTCATTCCTTCCTGGAAGCCGAGTCTGGTGTCTTCAGGGTTCTTCGTGAGGGAGAGGATGAGCTGGGTGTCGTCGGCGTATGAGACTATGCTGAGCCCATGCTGTCTGATGATGGCGGCGACGATTATTTATTCATATACGGCTCATATACTCCAAACAATTACCCTTGTGCTTGTCTAAGGTAACAGTGGGTGAGCTAATAGATACCTGCCTGAGAAAGACTGGTTCTAAGAAATTCTCCTCACCAGGAAAAGTGGATGCAAGCTTAGCACACAAGACCCTGTCTTTCCTCTCCTTAGCTTGCTAAGTATATTTCTAACAAGCTACTATTACATTACAGCTTTCCATATAACCTTTATCTTGTTATCTCTGCAATGCAACCTCTCTATCTTAAAAACACATGATGATAATACCTTTCATTGTATAACTCCAAAAAGTCCATTGAATGATCTGAACATGGTAAACAACTGGTGGTTCTGCTTCCTTTATGAATGTATGGTGATAACAACTAATTTCACCACGCATGACTTTTCCACACAGGATTTACCACGCAAGCCTTTACCATGCAGATGCTTTTAATGCGCATGGAAAGTATTTTTAAGGTGAGTAAATTCCATATATGGAACTAGATTCCAAAATAAACATAAATGATACATACAGAGTGTGTATAATTACAGAGCAGCCGCTCTGTAATTATAGTTAGGAGGACCAGAGATAGGGATTTTGTTTTTTTCGTCCCTGTATAACTTTGCAACCATTTGACGAATGTGGGTGAAACTTTGCAGACCTGCTGTGCTGTGTCATTTTGGGAGGTTTGGTGGTGTCTGGTCAAGGGGGTGCAAAGAAAAAAAGGGGGGGTCCCAAAACAGGATTCAAATTCAATGCAATTTCCATAGACTTTTGTATTTCACACAGCACAAACGCTGTCAGCTGGATGATATTTATGAAAATTGTCAGTATTGCATATTAGGGGGCACAGATGATTCTCTGGGTGTAATGCAGATAAGTAGAGTAAGTAAATGTTAAGTTAGAAGGTTTTACAACTTAGTGATATCATGTAGCACAAAACTACTAAAAGTAGCAATGAAACCGAAAAAATGCAATAGATTGCATATGTAAAGTTTCAGATTTTCTACATGAAAAACTGAATGATCCATTTATGGTCACATGACAATGTAAACCTATACACAAATACATAACAAATAGAATATATCTTAATCTACAAAAGTTTTCTTTGCATTCTTTCTGGCTCACAAAATAAAAGTGTCCCAACAAACCAAACAAAAACCATCTTTCTTATGCACTCCTGGGCAACAAAATCAAAAATTGCCCTATCAGTGAGCCACACAACCTATTATTTTAGGTGCTATGATTATTGACCACTAGGAAAAAAATAATAATCTCCATTTTTATAACAATAACAATGATTGCTATTCGTTCACTTTGACCTTCACGTGTTGCAAAATCCTTCTAAAAGTAGCAAGGAA
The DNA here is from genome assembly GCA_963921515.1 of Calotriton arnoldi. Taxonomy (NCBI): domain Eukaryota; kingdom Metazoa; phylum Chordata; class Amphibia; order Caudata; family Salamandridae; genus Calotriton; species Calotriton arnoldi. Next base: position 1,032,713 of record CAWUFW010005464.1, on the reverse strand, counting down.
GCCCAAAGGATAAACTAGACTGCATTTGTAAAGGTTCAGATTTATTACATGAACAACTGAAAACCACATTTATGATCACATGCCAATAAAAACCTATAAACAAATACATAACAAATAGAATACATCTTAATCTACATACGCTTTTTTTGCATGCTCTCCGGCTCACAAACTATAACTGTGTCCAACAAGCCAAACAAAAACTATCTTCCTTATGTACTCCTGTGCAACAAAATGGAAAAGTGACCTAGCAGTTAGCTGCAAAAACTACTATATGGAGGACATGAAAATAGGCCATTAGGGAAAAAAATGATCTTAATTTTTATAACAACAATGATTGACTTTCATTCACTTTGGGCTTCATATGTAGCATAATCCTAATAAAAGTAGCAAGGAAGTCCAAAAAATAAACTAGACTGCCTAGGCAAAGTTTCAGAATTACTATTTGAACAATTAAAAGACACATTTATGGTTACATGATTATGTAAAGCAATAAATAAATACATAACAAATTCAATCGATAAAAATAAAGAGACCACATCAAATCTGATTAGAGGTATAGTTAGTATTCCTAAAGATAGGAATTCCTAGAATCTTAGCTCCCTAATAACTTTCCATTTATTTGACGAATCCCCACAAACCTTTCCAGACCTACAGCATTATTTACATTTTGAGATGATGTACATTTTTGGGAGTGAATCATTAATGGGGTGCAAAGATAAAGGGGGCCCCAAAATGCATTTGTTCACCAATGCATTTTTCATACACTATTGTATTTGACGTAGCGTGAAAACACCTAAATGGATTTACATTAAATTTGTCAGGATTATACATTATGGTGCAGAGATTATGCTTTTTGGGTACTGCAGTTAAGTAGGGTATATATTTTAAGTTATAAGGCATTTAGACTTAGTGATATATGTCACCATGGTATTTTGAAGACTGTGACAACATTTTGTGAAACGAGAACAAGCACTGGCAGCTACGGACCATGGACGTCATTTGGGAGTAGTCAGGGGTCACAGCTGTGACCCCTGACCCCAATGCCATACCACCTGAAGTACTAATCAATACAGAAATTGCCTACCTCGAATGGCCTGCTACCAATTGACCATACATTAAATAATTTAGATATGTAATGAGAGGCAATAGAGCAAAGTGTACATTTAAAGTTAAACAGGAGAAATGCACAGAACAACAACCATAAAGCACAATAAGACGAGAAGGCCCTTTGCTTATATCTTTCTTTTTTATTTGTGTTCTTCTTCATAGAACATACACACACAGCCAATGCATTTTGCCCATTCAAGGACATCATCAGGGCTGCAAAAATGCAAAGGACACATAGAAGTTTAAGTTCTTTAAACTTAATAATACATAGTGTATAGTGTGATAACATACATAAGGTCAATGAAGCCCATCACAATCATCAAAAAAGCACCATTTGGAAACCCACTCATCACATTGAAAACACAACATATAAAAACATTTAGACAAATGTCAGTTGATCTAGAGCCCTTTCCATTTAATGAACACAATTGCAGCAAGGATTCTTGTCTACTTATACATTAGCATAATAAGTGCAGAGTTATGAAATGGACAAACTAAAAAAAGGAAGTAACAAACCATCCACCAAAAAATCAAGGGCTAGAGAAACTGGACGAATTAAAACACATCACACCATCTCTCAATGAAATTCCTAAAGGAGTTTAGCTTGTTGCAAAAAATCTTAAAAACCAGGTAGAAAGTATTGTGGAAAGAAGAAAGATGGTACCTTATAGCATAGTTTAAATTTGACTTAAGGTTACTTATGTCGTCAGTGTTGGAAAGTAATCCAAATCAGAGAACCAGAGTCCAATAAACAAGTAATACACCAACATGGACAAGAGTACTGGTGTCAAATACGTCGTACATTGACAGTGGTAATGAGGACCGTTTTCCAGGATTCCAAGTCTTCAGGGACAGCCGTCCATGTTGAGCTGAGAAGAAGAACCAATGAAACAATAATTGTGTCCGGACTCATCATCAAGTGCAAATGTACCTGTCTGGGAATTTACATATACCGTAGTTGTGTATGCTACTGGTATTTAAGTGTCCACATTGACTACAGAACAGTAGCTGAACAATGTGAGCATATATGGCCAATAAAGAACTTAAGTAAAAGCGCCACACATAAACCAAGCAATGGTATCATGTGCTAGTTCTAAACACAACGTTTATTGGTATGTGAGCGTGTATAGTAGGGGGACGAAAAGTGCAACGTTGCTTACATGCCTACGCTCCATCCACAGAATAATGTTCATAAAATCTATGCAGCCATAAACAAAATGAGCGTGTTGTAGTCACAAAAAAGTCTAGTGAGTGCATCACACACAAGCCAAGCACCAACCAGGGAATTTTGTTAGTAAAAGTTACTCAGCCATAAATAATGTGAAACGTGATAATGCGAATTTATGCAGTTATAAAGAATGTAAAATATGTGCGACCGATAACAGAGACTAGTGAGTGCACCAAACACAGTGTCTCCGAATATGAGATTGCGTTTTTTTTAAAGGACCGGAAAGGTCAATGTTGTTTACACTCCTACGTACCATCCATAAATCCCGCTCATAAAAGCTATGTAACCATTTAATGAAACAAAAAGAGAAGGGGGTATTGTCCACTAAGATATTTCAGATTGTTCCCAGAGTCTATAGCACCTTGTGGCAACTCTTGAAGTTATATTCTGTGACAATGCTATACTTGTAAGCACAGCTACAACGCCAGATTTGTTAGACCCCTAAGTGCAATTACTGCATGGTATAACCTCCACTGTACCTCAAGATTCTCTTAGGAAGCATCGCTCCTGAGATCCGAGATTTATAAGGATCCGGTGTGTGTGGATATCCATATCCCAGCCATATAACCAAACGATCATATAAAAATTACACCACACCTTCAATTCAACCGTGTTCGGCTTATAGCGTTTGATGTAATATCATGTGGCCAACAAGTACACCTAAACAAACAGGGCACCTTAAGTAGTTGCAGGCCCTGCCCACATGGAGTACTAGATTGTTACTCCTAACAAACAGTGCACATGCTCAAGTAAAGCCACTTCAAAATTGAACGCCCCAACCTGGCATCCATAACAACCCTCTATGCGACGTCACAGGAGGACACGGCCAAGTGCCTGTGTAATCACTGCGTCATGCGTTCTTTACACTAACTATTAAGATCAACAGTGCCCGACCCTACATCCACGTATTCAAACCAAAGCAAATATTCAAAGTTGGGATTTGGAAACAAACGAGACCACAGAACTCCAATTGACTGTGGTTCACGTATGGTAAGAAAAATATACAACATGGTCCGGCATGTGTTGATTTAAGCATGCCTGGGTCCCATATTATAGAGCTGGAAGCACGTATAAGAGGCATTGAAAACATACACAAGATTTAGCCAAAATGAACGTGAGGGCACCTGATTATGGAGACAAACTTTTACACTTGAGCATGTGATATGTGTATCCCAACAAGGTTGAAGTATCCTCTTCAGTATGGAGAAGTCATGTCCTGTGGGATGGCCAGTCAAACAGCAGCGCACAATTACGGCACCTCCAAAAAACCCTTTAAATATGATCACCAAACTAAAACTGATAAAACCACAAGTAACAAGCAACTGTTCAAACTCTGGGTTGGGAACAGGCGAGCCCACAGATCTCCATGTGCCTGTGGTTCGCATATAGTCAAAACAATATATATATATAAATATATATCTCTATCATGGTCCAGCATGCATATAATTAAGCATGCCTAGGTCCTGCATAATAAAAATAAAAATTTAAAGCACGTGAAAGAGGCATAGAAAACGTGCAGGATTAGTCATAAATGATGCAAGCGTACTGGATTGTGGAGACAAACTAGTATACTGGAATATATGATGTGTGTATCCCAACAAGGTAAAGGTGTCCCATTTATTTTGGGCATGTCTGTCAAGTTGGATGGTCATACATTGGTGGCCCATACTTTATTTCAGGTAGGGAAAACATTGTCATCTCAGTTAGTATCACCAAACGAAGGCAGGTAAAGCTACAAATTGCAAAAATCAAAACTGAATCTGCATTATCAATATAAGGACAAAACTATGCCATATCTCAGTTGAATTAAAACAAGAGGTAGATGATGCCCCTGGTGAAGGCAGCCCATATTTCCCTACTTTAGCTAATACTACACACTGACCAGTCAGGGCTCGTGTTCTTAACTCATGTTGTAAGTGCATTACCTAAGCATGTGATTATAGAGGAATATGGGGGGTTATGTACAATAAGCCAGAAGAAAACCAAGAACATGCAAGAGAGCCATTAAAGGAAGTGATGTAATTCATGGTCATCACTATGTCCCCTTTTTACAGTTCTTAAACTACATATCCACTTGGCTTCCAGTTGTCGAAGAAACAATGTCCTGACACCTCCCCTCTTATTTGGTAGGGCCAGGTCTATCCCATGAAACCTAAAGTTTGCTCTATTGGCCCCACTATTACAGTGGTGTGAGACCAAAAAAGTAGGAGGTGTCTTGGATGATGCATGCTCTGCGGTGTTCTTGAATACTAGTTCTCAATTGGCATATGGTACTGCCTATGTGTATTTTATTGCAAACGATATACAACAAAGCTCAATTGACAATTAATAAAGTGACGCATGTTATATCTTCTCTCTGTGTTGAACTTGAAGTTTTTCATTCTGTTTAGGCCCAATTGGCAAACGTTGCTGTCTACAACAGGTGTAAAAACCTCTGGGTCGTTAAAGCCAAGTGGTTTGTTCCTTCATTTTAGGTAGAGTGTAGCTTGGCCATAGCAGCTTCCTAATAGTTTTACTTCATCTATATGTGATTGAAGGTTTGCTCTGAAGTATACTTCTAATCCCAGTGACCCCATTTAACAATGACCAATGTCGGTTTAAGATCTTAAAGACCTCATGTTTGAGTCTCAAATATGTAGTGATAAAGGACAAAATTCCTGTGCTTCCGCCCTTTGTTTTGTCTTCAATGTGTCACTACGGTTAATCTTTTTTGCTTTGTCAGCCGCTCATAGTAGATCTGATTGCCTATAGCCCCTAGTTTTGAGCCTAGAGATAGTTTGTTTGACATATTGCTCAAAAAGGCCATCTTCACTGCAGTTCCTCCGCATTCTGATCATTTCCTCAAATGGAATAGCACATTTAGTACATGGGGGATGCGCACTGTCATAGTGTAGGATACTATTCACAGCAGTTTCCTTCCTAAACAGTTTACTGTGTAGTGTGATACAGTTCAACATCCAAGAATTGGATTGGTGTTTGTGACATGTTTAGAGTGAATGTGACTTTGAAAGGGTTGTCATTAAGATAGTTGAAATAGGACTTACAATGTTTTTTCCATGCCTGTCCAGATTATGATAATATTGTCTATGTAGTGTCCTCAGTAGTGGCCCTCCTTGGTCCACTCCGGCACTAGCGGGGCCCAAGCATGTGCTCTACCTAGCCCATAAACAAATTTGCACATGATGGAGTGACTTTTGAACCCATGGCCGTGCCCTGGAGATGCTGGAACCATTCCTTATCATAAAAGGAAGTAGCTATTAGTTAAGATTATATCAACCATTTCAAGCAATATTCTATTATGTTCAAGATAATTTGCTCTTCGTGTAGATAGAAAGAGTCCACAGCCAATTGTCCAAACTCTTTCTTTATACACGTATACAGTGACTCCACATCTAGGGTTACTAGCCAAATGAAATCGTCCCATACCAGGTCCTTAAATTTATTGGGGATGTTTGTGGTGTCCCTGACAAAAGAACGGAGATTTACCACTAATGTTTTCAGAAAAGTAGTCCACAAATTTTGACAGGCGTTCTATAAGAAAGCCAATTCCTGAAATAAACGGGCATCCAGGAGGGAAATATCCTTTCTTATGGACCTTAGGTAGAAGGTACAGGCAAGGGAACCTTGGGCAATCTATTTTCAGAAATTGAAACTCAGAGTATGACAATAAGTCACCTCATACCAATGTGTCAGTCTCTCATTAATGAGGCGTATTGTGGTGATGTAGGGATTCACTTGCAGTGTCTTATAGCAGGTTGTATTGCCTAGTTGTCTGTAGACCTCCCCTTCATAGTCAATTCTGTTCATTAAAACCACGTTACCCCCTTGTCAGCCTTGCGAATAATTAGTGAGGTATTATCCTTCAATATATAATACACATATATATGTGTGTGTATATATGTGTATATATATATATATATATCCACCAACACAACTCCCACCTCAAACTCCGAACTCAGGGCGGGTGCTATCTCCATATTGTGAGGATGGGACCTCACTCTTGCTGCACAGCAACTCGAACACGTTTGGAGCACTCGCTGGATCATTACTGGCTTAATTTGTAAACAGCAGACGTGTTTCGGCGTTCATCGCCTTTTCAATGCTGTGAAGCTTGTCCATGGTACACAGTGTAGGATTGAACAGTTATACTGTGTCCACTTCTGCCATTGGTTGATACTGGGCCAACCGTCATAGTCAATTCTGTTAATTAAAACCACGTTACCCCCTTGTCAGCCTTGCGAATAATTAGCGAGGTATTATCCTTCAATATATAATACACACATATATATATATATATATATATATAAATATATATATATATATATATGTGTGTGTGTATATATGCGTATATATATATATATATATATATATATATATTCACTGAAAAAACCACAGGTTTCAGGGACGTTATAGTTGGTTGGACATTTCACTCGTACAAAACCAGAGAAATTCAGCCGTTATAGTTAGTTGAGCTAACTATAACTCGTGCCCCCGCAATGCACTGCTGATGACGTCACATATTACATCATTCATGACATGGTCAGTGACATCACTGATGACATCACTGATGACATCTCAAATCTCCGCTACGGACCCCCGTTTTTAATTTACTGAATGTCCCGGGGAGGTGGTGGTCCCCGGGGCAGCGTGGGGGGGGGCAGGAGCACCCCCCACACCTTTAATTTTTAAAAAAGCCAAGAGCCCCCCCTGACACTTTTTATTACATTTTTACAAATAAAGCCCCGGGGAGGTGGAGGTCCCCGGGGCTGCGGTGGGGGCGCATTTGAATAAGGATCCCCCCAGGGAGGTGGCGGGCCCCGGGGGCCCCTGCACCATTATTACATATTGCCTCTGGGACCTGGCCCACCCGGGGGCTTTAAGAAAACGAAATGCGGAAGACCGCACTTTTTTTTTTTTATTTTGTTCCGGATTTGCTCACCCATCGTGACTCCTGCCGAATTCTTTTAAAAAAAAAGCTTTTTTTGGGAGCAGGCCTAGGGGGTCAGGGTGTTTCTACCCTGCCTCCTTTTCTTAATTTGTAACTTTTTTTTTCCTTTTACTGAGTCACAAGATGGCTGCCAACACTTCCTGGTTTGGAGTGTTGGCAGCCAATCAAAATGAAGCTCGTGCTCGGGAGGGTTCGCGGCTCCTCCTCGGTGCTCAGATATCGATATTTTTGGAATTTCTCAGGAACTACTGAACGGATTTACACCATTTAAAAAAAGGGCACTTTCTAAACCAAGAGCTACCTTTTTGCCAAATTTGGTGTAATTCCATTCAGCAGTTCGGGCTGTAGCCTGTTCCAAAATTCCTATTGGCCTCCGCTTGACGAATCACCCCGAAACTTTCAAGACAGGAGCTGACCTGAGTGAACCATTAGTTTGGAAAATTTTGCGAAGATTCGTCAAACGGCGCCAAAGATATTGGCAAAAGCTTTTTGAATGGAAACAAGGTCCTAACTATAACTACCTACTGGCGACCGCCAGTAGGTAATATATATATATTTTTTTTAAATGTTAAATGTTAGCACTATCAGCACTTTTTTGCACATTTTAATGGAGCGTTTTTTATCTAGTTAATGCTTATTTATGACTCCGTATGCATAACGATATGAGAATGTTGAGTTTTATTCCTTTGTATAACTCTGGTATATTTTAAAAGACTTTTTAAAGATTGAAGGGTCTTTTTGATCTATAAAGTAGGTTGATAGAGATATTATTTTTGGCGTTACATCAATTGTGGGCACGAGCCAAGAAGTCACCCATTGGTGCTTAGACTTTGTTTTTTATATGGGATTTTAATATTTATACCAAATATTATGTAGAGAACTGAATGTCGTTTAACCTGTAAAAAAATCATTTATTTACATTGAAAGTTTACCTAGAGTTCAAGTCAGCTATGCATTGTTAATGCTAATATTGGAGTATGTGAATTACAAGCAACAATAATTTGAGAAAAAGGCTTTTTTCCAATGGTATGCTCCGTAAAATAGTATGTTTTCTATTTTTTTCTTTCCACTGATTTACCAATCCCTTGTTATGATTGGTTGCACTGAGTTTAAATGTAGTGACACGTCACCAGTGCGTCAGGTGATCAAGATCGCTGTGGCGATCGAAACGCGTCTGGGGCGGACACTTGTCTGTTTCACTTGGGTGAATATCAAAATAAATTATGAAACTGTGAACCCGTGCCTCTGGATTCTTTGGAATACGATGGTGGTCCGTACCTGTGGTGTTTCCCTCTTGGCTGCAATAATAGAGACAGGACTTTGGTTTTGGTGCATATATATATAATTCTATATATATATATATATATATATATATATATATTTCTATATATATATTTATCCCTGTAGTGCACTTGGCTTATTTGGTCCTCTTTATTATTTTAATGGTTGTTCTAATTTGATAAATTGGCTGTCAGATACAAGATTTTTCAAAAGTTCTTTCATAGTCTTAGTTGGTAATCCCATCCATGGAAAAAAAAATATGATTGAAGAACAGTTTCATATTCATCATCAGATTTTCCAACTTAGGACCATTATAGATGCACAGTTGCCAGCAAGAATAAAAAAAAAAGTATATGATCTGACATAGTGGGTCTGCCTCACTTAAAATGACACCCCTTTATATTGTTACTTTCCTTTTAAAAAAACTCTGAAATTCACAGAAAAGCAGGTGGATGCAGCCAACCTTTGCCACACACGGCCACCGGACATGCAGGTGGGGGTTGGGCGCCTTCAGGAGGAGGTGGATGACTTACTTTCGAACTTTGAAAAATTCTTGAGAAAAATGTGAGAAGGTAAAGTTCAATGGGGCAAGGCTGCAGGTGGTATCCGATGATGGAGTGTCACTGCTGCGGTGAAGATCTTTACATTCTGGCTTAGTTGTCGAAAATCTCCAGTGGGACAAGGCAGAGGACTGTAGCCGAAGACAGTTCCACAAAGTCGGATACCCCTCTATCGAAGGTCCACTAGAAAGTATTTGCTGCTACAGAGAAGAACATATTGGGAGAAGCCACAAAGTAAATCCAACCGGTGATGCTTCTTGGGCCCCGTCTCTTCCTGGTTCTCAGAGGAGTTTTTGGTAAAAACATTTCTGTCCCCACCTTTGGATTTTGGCTATCTGGACACCTTTAGCATCACTGAGGGGACACCACTTGGAGGGTCAAGAGTCACTCAGGCTGGATCCAGGTGTGGGTTCAAGATGGAGGAAGCCTTTTGTGTCCCTGTGACTGTGAACAGTAGGCCAGCAAACTAGCCCTTATGAGTCACTCTGGAGGTCCTGGGACAGTTGAGGATCTAGTCCTTAACCCCAGGCAGAAGGTAGTAGAGCAGCAGGAGAAGCAGGACAACAACCCAGCAAGTCAGCAGTCTTTTAGAGCAGCAGTGCAGTAGGGTAGCATTCCTTCCAGCAGCACAGCAGTCCTTCTTTGTGGCAGATTGTCCACAGGTCCCGAAGAATACTGAAGAGTTGGTGTCTGAGGTCCTACTTTTATATGCTGGTTCCATAGCTCTAGAAGGTGGGAGAAGCTTCTAGACAGTGGCTTTGAAGTGCATGGAATTTCCTGCCTTCACACCCTAGCTCCAAGCTGGCTGAAGTGACAATAGAGGGTCTACTCGCTACGCCCTTTGTGTGAAGGCAGAGCACGGGCTTTCTCATGTGGAGAGGTGTGGTCCAGCGGCCAGGGCAGCTGACTTCGGAGCACAGGGTTCACGGTTTGATCCCCGGCTCCGGCGGCAGCTCAGCTCAGCACCATGTGACTCTGGGCAATAGCTCACTTAATTTCCACTCCGGCCCCCAGCGCCTTGAGACCCGTAAGGGTGAGTAGCTGCGCTATATAAAAACGGACTTACATTTTGCTTTCCAGTTATAAGTGGGCTGTGGTCATCTCCACCCCATCATGCCAACAGATGGCCCATTGAGGCACACTTAATCCCTCTATTGTGTGACTCTCTGGGAGGCATTCACAAAGTCTGTCAGTTACACCCAGTCATGTGACCTAGTCCAGGCTATAGGCAAAAAAGGGGAGAAAAATGCTAATTTTCTGAAAGTGGCATTTTTTAATTGTGATCAAAAACCTGACTTTCCCACTAAATAGGGCTCTCCATCACAATTCCAAAAACACCAAACATGACATAGCCACCAGCTCCCAATTGGAAATTACAGCTTATTAAATGTAATAAGGATTCCCCAATGTTATCCTATGGGAGGGGTAGGCCTCACAGTAGTGAAAAACAAATTTAGGAGTTTTCACTACCAGGATATGTAAAACTTAAAAGTACATGTTCACCCTTTTAATTAAACAGCACCCTGCCCTATGGTCTGCCTAGGGCCTATCTTAGTGGTGATTTATATGAAATAAAAGGGGAGTTAAAGTGTTGGCACAGGAGATTACATGCCAAGTCAACCTGGCAGTTTAAAACTGCATTCAGGCTGCAGTGGCAGACCTTGGACATGTTTTAAAGTGCTACCTAAGTGGGTGGTACAATACATTCTGAAGGCCCACTAGTTACATTTAATTTACCGGTCGTAGGTATATGGTATACCACTCTACAAGTGACTTACAAGTAAATGAAATATGGCAATTGGGTATAAGCCAATCTAACTATGTTTTAAGGGAGGAGCGCAAGCACTTGAGCACTGGTTAGCAGTGGTAAAGTGCAGAGGGTACTAATGCAAACAAGAATGAGTGCAGCAAAAATGGAGGGGGTGAAGCAAAAAAGTTTTGGGGAAGACCACCCTAAGGCTGACAGGACTAACAATTACACACACCTAATTCTATTTCCAGCACGCCTTTTGCAAGTATGGATGCTCTCGCTATTGCTTTTTTCAGTTATTGTACAGAGCTGGAATTGAAGAATAGCAATGCCAAAGTCCTACCTGCTCACAATATTGATATCAAGTCAGTGATTTTTTTGAAATTGGAAGTTTTTTTTAATGCAGAACAAACTAGAATGCTCAATAATCCCAAAGAAGTTAACATGGTCATCTTAGATAGTAGTGGTTATACTTAGTGGTCTCAAATGATCAACAACTAAGCACAAATATTGAGAAAGACAAAAATATTTGCTCCCATCCCAAAGCATTTGAGAAAGAATAAGAAACCATGAAAGATATATTTAAAATAATACTCTGCCCAGTAAACTCTGGAAAGGTATGTGTTAGAAAGCAAATGAGATGCAATAGCTTCAAAATGTTAATAGTGAGTTAGACAAATATAAAAGTAACGACAAACTATGATGTATCAACACTGATAAAGTTCAAATCAAACTTCAGGACATGCATTATAGCATTGGCACATTTTGAATATTAATTGGACACCCAACATCCTATAACAAATACCAGTAACAGATGATTCTGTAATGACGTAATGGCAAGTTCCTATTCACAACCTAGCAAGCAGATATTACATGAGTAACCTCATATTTTCTATCAAGTCTGAGAAATGTTGTGTAGGCAAAGATGTTAACAATCGTATGACATCTGTAAGCAGAAGGCAGAATGGGATTGTACAGAACATACAAAGCTGTGAAACTTCATTCTCAGTAAAAGCAAATAGTTGTGCTTAATATTTAAATTATTTGGCAGCAATATTTCCCCTCTAAAGAGACATGTATAGGAATACCTTTAAGGTCTAACCCTTACGAGCAAGAATTTGCAAAACAAAAAATGTTCATGAGGTGCATTGGATGATATAAGGGTGATATAAGTACTCACCTGAGAAGAAATAGGACAAAAATATTCATACTCATTCTTATGCTTAAAAGGAAAAAATTCTGAATATTAAATCAGGACGACATTGGTTTATATCAATGGATAAAAATTGTTACAAACTGTTAGAAATGGGATTTCTGGTTGGCTAGTCTAAGTCTGGCAGAAACCACCACTCTAGTCAGGGCACGGGAGTTACACACCGAAGATAACCCCTGCTCACCCCCTTGGTAGCTTGGCAGAGCAGTCAGGCTCATCCCAGAGGCAATGTGTAAAGCGTTTGCGCAACACACTCACACAGCAGCAAAACACTAGGCACACCACAAAAGAAACTCCACACAAGGTTATATAAAAAATAGCCTTTGTATTACTCATAAAACACATTAGAATGCAATCACATATATACACTGTGCCACCCGGCACTAGGTATTACTTTACAGGGATTACATACACTTACAGGGCCAATTGGGCCACTGTTATCACCATTAGAACACACAAGTAGTGGAAATAAAAACAACCAGTACCTACTGGCAACCGTACACTCAGCATAAACACATTATGCTTAAATCCTGAGGCACGTGTCATAACATCCTAACTTAGCACCAGTGTACCACAGTAACCCCTGCCACGGTGAACATCTCATTAGCCCCTTGTAAAGATCCACTTCCACGCAAATTGTGAAGATAAGGTGTCTTTATTGTAGAGTAAGTCACAGGTACCTCAGGCTCAGCTTCACAGCTTCAAGAAACTGCTTTCCTTTCAAAGGATAACATTCCAGCCTGGCAACATTCCCAGCATTCCATTACAAGTGAGATAACTCCACACATCTCCCCCATTATATGCCCTTTAACAACAATAAATCTACAAAACATTAGTTATCAAGAACTGGTTGAGGAGCACGACATTTACAAACATTTCCAGTGCTCCAAGCAGAACCATCAGTCAGAATGATAATATTTTTTTTTACAGTTCTTACTTGCATCGGTTTAGAAAATTTGCTGTCCCCTTTTGTGACAATTCCACCACGACTTCCAACCACCCAGTCTCCATCCTTTATATCAAGAGCCTTTACACCCTTCTTGGCATCGTAATACTTCGTCGCAGTCAACTGTCGCTGGGCCACACTACTTTCCACAGCAGCCCGATTGACCCACACACAATCCTTATCCTTCAGCCATCCAGGAACTTCCTTAACACCAGGCTCACGTCCCTTAAGAGAAATAAATGGTGAGACCCCAGTCATAGAGTGCGGTGTCACTCTATATGACCACACTAGCTTCTTAAGTGCTTCATACCATGACAGTCCACTAGAAAGCGACAATTGGATGTTATCCATTATTAGGCGGTTGATTCTTTCAACTAAGCCATTTGCTTGAGGCCTGAACATGGCAACCCTTTCGTGTTTGACTCCAAGTTTGCACAGAAATTCTTGCATCTCCTTTGACACCAGTTGAACACCATTATCCGATACCAAAACTTTTGGAATTCCCTCATTCAAGAACACTCTCTCCATAAATGTAATCACCCTTTGCGTATTCACACACTCCGTGGTTTCGATCACAAACCATTTGGAATGGTAATCTACCAGAACCATCAAAAACTTGCTACGTGACCCAAGTTTAGAAATTGGGCCCAAGAAATCAATCGCTACTCTTTCCCATGGGCGTTTGGGAAATGACACACACGCTAGGGGAGGTTGCCTAATTACCTTAGTCTTATCGGCTTGAGCACATGCATAGCATTCCTTCACTACTTCCTCTATGTCACCATCCATACAGGGCCACCAATATGACTGTCACACTCTTCTTTTAGTCATATTCATTCCCAAGTGACCCTCATGAGCAATGTTCACAATTTTCTTCCTTAGTCCAACCGGTGGTACCAACTGACACCTTCTCAATAATATCCCATCACACACACTTAATTCACCTTCCACATGGTGGTAACTTCTAAAGCGAACATCCTCAGTGAGATCTTCATTCCACCCCTCTGATACACACCTTACTACACGCTGCAAGATATCATCATTTAACATAGCATTCATCCATTCTTGTTTACTAAAGGCAGATTCTTCACTACCGCCCTTAAACACCACCTCAATAGCATCATCCACATCCGCATCAACTTCCTCCACTGGCATCCTTGACAAGTATTTAACAAAACATCAAGATCCACCATAAGGGTAGTGATCCAAATGATGAAAAAGGACCGATAGAGGGTGGGGGAAAAGTTGTATACCTACTCCATGATAGGACATACACAAAAGTTGTTTAAATACCCCTCACACACCAAAAGGGCCCTTGGTGTCATGCTTCATCATTGGGGTCTTCCCATCCCACTGTGGAATGGGGCGTGCTACGACCGGCGACTACGCGGGAGCACTAATCTAAAGCACTATGTGTGGTGTAGGGGTAGTGAGAGGAAGGGTCAAAAGTGGAGTTAAAAAGGAACTGGCCTCATGGACATAAGACAATTTAATAGGTCGTTGAGGCTGGACCTGTTAAAAACTGGTGGTTTGGAAAAGTCACGCATATAATGAGCTGACGTTCCTAGAGAGTCAACATGTTTCGAAGCTCAAGGCTTCTTCATCAGGACTGAAAAGATCCCTTCAGTGCTCACTAGTTGTATAAAAAGTGAAAGTTATTATATACAAAAGTGAAAAAATGCAAGTATTCAAGCACTACATGCAGTACCTACTTGTACTTCTAATATGTTAATAATGTATGGATGGGTATATTGCCCCATGAGCCTCAGGAACAGGTGAACAGGTAGATGTCACTAATTAGTGCTGCTAGACAGTGTCTTGCCCCATACTGCTCACCCGCGGCTCTTCTTTTAGTCATATTCATTCCCAAGTGACCCTCATGAGCAATGTTCACAATTTTCTTCCTTAGTCCAACCGGTGGTACCAACTGACACCTTCTCAATAATCTCCCATCACACACACTTAATTCACCTTCCACATGGTGGTAACTTCTAAAGCTAACATCCTCAGTGAGATCTTCATTCCACCCCTCTGATACACACCTTACTACACGCTGCAAGATATCATCATTTAACATAGCATTCATCCATTCTTGTTTACTAAAGGCAGATTCTTCACTACCGCCCTTAAACACCACCTCAATAGCATCATCCACATCCGCATCAACTTCCTCCACTGGCATCCTTGACAAGTAGTCAGCTACAACATTCCTCAATCCTCTAACATACTCAACCACAAAGTTGTATTCGACATCCACCTGGAAATTCTGGGAGTAACGCTACCCTCTAAACCTCTACCTCCTTTAAATAAATGAACCAGGGGCTTGTGATCTGTGCAGACTTTAAATGGTAAACCCCAAAAAAAATATCTAAAGTGTTTTATGCCCCAACAACATGCTAGAGCTTCCTTCTCAATTACCGAATATGATAATTCTGCATCTCGCAACCTTCTAGAAGCAAATCCGATAATTTTCTCTTCCCCATCACTCACGTGAGTCAGAACTGCTCCTATCCCATCCTCGTCGCCAATGTAAAGATCCACTTCCACGCAAATTGTGAAGATAAGGTATCTTTATTGTAGAGTAAGTCACAGGTACCTCCAGCTCAGCTTCACAGCTTCAAGAAACTGCTTTCCTTTCAAAGGATAACATTCCAGCCTGGTAACATGCCCAGCATTCCATTACAAGTGACATAACTCCACACCCCTCTTGGGCATAAACATAGTTGCCCACAGGCAACAATATTCCTCCATATCCCTGGGAGCCCACTGGCCCCCAAATGGCAGTCCCAGCGCTTCAGCGCTTACGGTGTGGGCTGCATAGCAATGGCAGGAACGGGATCTCCGTCGAGGGTTGCCACCCTGTCCTGCTCTCGTGTGTCCCCAAGTCAGTGCTTTCTGAAGCGGGGGCCCCGTCCTGGGCTCACCCCACAATGCCACTTATGACTAACTTGCCCCCGATATCAGGTAGTGCGCAGCTGCCCGTGACCATGCGTTGCAGCTGCTGTGAGGTGGACAAAATGCGGGAATGGCATTGGAGCTATGAAGGTACTTTAGCAAGTTAACCCCAATGGCCCCTCGGGACTGAGAACCAACAGTGCAGCCCTTGGACAAGGGGCACTCACCCGGTCTCCTCTGGGACAGTCCCACGAGGTCCGTGAGGCTCTGTGCTTCCCCCTGTGCCTCCGGCGGCGTACTCTGGGCGGGCCGGACGTCCCTCACGGGGGGAGATGGACTGGCCTCTCCTTCTGCGGAGCGAAGTCTCTGTCGTCTCAGGTGGAGCCCTCCCGCTCCTGCACACACGGGATCTCCTCTTCTTGGATCAGGGCCCCGCCCACAGTCAGGCCGAGTCGCCTGGCTTCCGGTTGAGCTGCAACAGCCTGCGAGGCTTCGGCTCTCCTGCTGGCCCCGCCCACAACCAGACGCTGTCACGCCTGACTTTCGGCAGCCCTTGCAACGAGCTGCAACCCCTTATTCTTCTTCTTTGAGCCGAGAGCCCCCACCACGGGCACAGGGGACAGAAGCATGCAGCGCTCCCAAGGCACTCACTCCCCTGCAGTTTTCTCTGCCTTCAGCGGCACGGGCATGAAAACCTGCCCAGGACTCTTCTGGGGTGCGATTGCACTCCTCAGCACCGGCCGCTCTTCCTGAGGGTGAGCCCCCATCTCAGGCTCGGCCCCACTCTCTGGTTCCTTGGTCGGGCTACCACGAACACCTGCCCTCAATTGCAGATGGCAGATTGCACAATCTACTAGTGCTCAGCCTGTCTCCCTCCTGGAGACAGCGCTCTTTTGCCCCTAAGTCCACAAGGGCAGAGCTGGGCACAGGCAGGCCAGCACGCGGGGCCTCCCAGCAGAGGGGCAGCAGCTGGTGCCACGGCGGTTCCTCCTGGCGGCATCAGTCCAGTCCCATTAAGCACCAAGCAGCACCTTCTTGGGGTCACAGCCCCACTACTTATACCAGTGCAAGTCTTTGTTTTCTCCCTGGCACAGGGCTCTGTGCCCGATCTCAACCAGTTCTGGGGGGCACTTAATATTTTATTTACAGTGCACAACAACCTACTTTGTAAGTGTAGGCTCTGGCCCCAGACACACCACAGGGGGGTGGAGCCAGCATTGTGGAAGGCAGGCACAGTCCTATTCAGGCCCCGGTGCTACTCCTCCCACCACTCCAAATGCAGATGGGCCTATTCAGCCTAGCGCTGACTCACCCAGCCCCTCTGGAGCCATTGCACCTCCCCAGCCCCTATCCCTCCAGAGCCAGACATGCATGTATACACATCAGGCAGGCACAAAGACACATAGCACACAGAAATGCCCGCTTAGTGGCATTTCTAAAATAGTGATAATAAATCTGCACACACCACCACGCAGCATTTATTACCACTATTCCAAACATACCAAACTTGATCACGCTACTCCTCTCATATCAGGAATTACCACTGAAACACATATCAGGGAATCCCCAATGCATTCCTATGAGAAGGCAGCCTCACAGTAGTGAGAAACCAAAATGGCTGTTTGTCACTACCAGGACATGACACACAGTTAAGGCACATGTCCTACCTTTTACCTACAGCGCACCCTGCCCATAGGGCTAGCTAGGGCCTACCTTAGGGGTGAGTGATATGTAGTAAAAGGGGAGACACAGACGTGGCGACCACTTTATGTGCCACATAACAGCGGCAGTAAACTGCGCGCGCAGGCCCTGCAATGGCAGAGGCCTGAGACAGGTTTGAAAGGCTACTTTGGTGGGTGGCGCAAGCAGCGCTGCCAGCCCACCAGTAGCATTTAATTTACTGGCCCTGGTTATATGCGATACCACTTTACAGGGGACTGATAGGTAAATTAAATACGCCAAACAGGTGTAGACCAATCTTACCACGTTTACCATAGAGAGCACATGCACTTTACACTGGACAGCAGTGATAAAGTGCCCAGAGTCCTAAAACCATCAACACCAGGTCAGAAAAAAATACCAGGAGGAAGGCAAAAAGTTCAGGGATGACCCTGCAAAAAGGGCCAAGTCTAACACAAACTATTTGAAGCTACTTCAATAATGGTCGTTTTTATAATAATGTTCTTTTTCCTTGGAATCTAATATTGTTTTTTTACAAACATATTGCATACAGGAGACTGAATTATGAATATAATTAAATCCATTGACTTTATTTTACTTGCCTGATGTTTAAATTATATATCAGTACTTAAGGTACAACTGCTAGCTTTCAAAGCGATCGGAAAATGATTTGGACATAACCTTGATTCATCTTTCATAATTTTAGTGGTCCAATCAATTTGCAACAAGTTGAACAATGGAATAAATGTAAAGGAAAAGGATATAGTAAACTCAGGTTACTTTACCACGTGGCCTATAACTGGATTATGTGATGGTTACATTAAAAGGTCGACACCCTACCAGAATTTTTGCACAATAGATTTTGAAATGGTACAATTAGGATCCTGTTTTTTGTATTATATCTTCAGGAAACATTATGGAGAAAATGATTGCCTGAGTTAGTGGCTCGCGGGCTGCAGTACACACTAGTGCTATGGTACTTTAATACGTTTAATTAAGTTATGATACAAAATGAAAGAGGCAACAAATTTAAAAGTGATGTATGTATGGCATGTGTTTACCAGGCGCCCATGTCCGGTGTCTGTGTCATCAATTTTCTCCCAATAGCTCCTTGTTTCATCTCCTTCTGTCTGTCTCTCAGCTACATCGTTGGTGTCCACACCACAGGCCTTGTGTCTCTGACCATCTAGAATGTCTCGGAGGGCTACATTCACAAAGCTATTTGCACAAGGAAGGTTAGCTATTACACGCAAAAACTGATTTTACACTTCAAAACGAATTTGTTTAGACAAACACAAATATTTTTTTGTGAGAAAAATGTGTTTCCAGGGGCAGTTTGAGCAGAGAATCCGTGTTCCAGGTCTGGAATGAGTAGAAAGTTTGCACACTCCCAAGCTTCCACACTTGAAGGTGTTCACAAAACTCTCTGGCTCATATGCACTGTGGAAAAGGTTGGAGATTTACTCCTGCCATTTGAAGGAGTACTTTTCTTTCCAGGGTGGGAAGGAGATCAAAACACTCTCCCAAAATAGATGGGGTTGTCTGTGGAGGAGGTGTGGTGCCAGAATAAAGTTGTAGGAATATCTTCTGACATAAATATAATTACCTAAATATCAGGTGCAAACATTCCACTCTATTGGAGTTTATTATAGATCTCTACAGTCAATGGGATGTTATTTTTCTGAATGATATATAGGACTCAATATGTATTTCATACGATATTTGTATATAGTATAGTCTGACACACAACTGATGAATCGGCATCTACATTTAGAAAAATATTTTCCCAGAGAGAAAAAAAAAAGAAAAATGCATTTACTCACCCGGGAATGCATTTCTATGTGCACAAAAATACTTTTGCGTCATTTTTAACATGGGAAAAGTGACGCAAAAGTGGCGCAAGGGGCTTGTAAATCTGCCCCTCTTTATATACGTGTGCATTAGGAAATGCCAAGTAAAGAAAAAACAAGGGGAAGCCCCCTTACAATCCAATTCGGGACAGGGGAATCATATAAAACAAAAGGGTCCCTACCAGTGGTGAGAAATCACACGTTAGACTGATGTTGGTGGTTATAAAACTAGCAATAAGGGAGGATATAGCAGTTTATACAATACTATGAAGTCACAACATAACATCAAGTACCCTCAGAGTAGGTTTACATAAGTTGTTTATTCACTTCCAATCTTTATAAAAGACAATGCCATAAAAACGTTACATCAAAGATACACAATTTTAAGCAAATGATAATCATAATAACATTTCTTAAAAAATCAAAAAACAATTGTCGTAAATAACATTAAACACGTAATAATCATAAAAGCATTTCATAAAAAGTCCGTAATTTTAAGAAAACAGTTATCATCGTCAGAATATTTCATAAAAAGTCCGTAATTTTAAGAAAACAGTTGTCGACGCATGACGTTTCGGTGAGTACGTAAGATAAACACCTTCTTCAGGACAGTTTTCTAAATAGCAAAAAGACATATAATGAATAAAAACGAATTAAAACAATGTGACTTCAAAATTTTTGTATAACAATCACAATTTCTGTATTATTAAAAAAAAAAACAGTATGCCTTATTCTATATTCTGTTTAACCACCAACATGAGACAATAAAAATAATGAATGGTGGCAACCTACCTAGCCACAAAATAAATGGTGTTAGTATTTGATCGAGCTAACCCATCAACTGGATAAAATCGTTCTGGAATCAAAAAATCTTAAAGAGGGAAAATGATGCTCTCCTCTTCAAACATAAATCTTTACAAAAACAAGAAAGAAGAAAAATAATTTTTAGTTTATAGAATCAGAGTACTACTTGTTATACTATATGAGAGTACTACTGTGCTTGCTCATAATGATATAAAATTTAGATGGCATACCTTGTATTGCAAGATGTTTTTCTTATAGGTATGTATACTGGTGCCACCATCAATTGATTAAAATCAGGATACTAGGAGACAAACCATCAATATTAAGTACCACATATGGTATTATACCCGGAGGTGATAAATCTAAATCTAAATATATAATCTTACCGATTGCTGAGGGATTAAATATCTCCAACTTTTGTAGTATGCAAAAAGCTCTCTACAATTTAGGCTGATTTGCCTATTTATAGAGCGTCGTTACGCAGATAAGTGCCCAGTCACTGGATCTGGCCTCTGTTGTCCCACCTGCAACAGGATGTTACTTATTATAAATATATAAGTTTTATCCATATCTAGTGGACATTAGATGTATTTTGATAAATGATCAAGCCTTTATTAATTATAATTTATAAACAACCTATAATGGTAGTAACTATTCCCAAATAGACAAATATAGCGATCAAAAGAGTAAAAAACGTAAGAAACGAGTCTTACTAGTTTGTTCTAATGTTATATTGTCAAAACAAGCTCGTAGAGCCTAGAAGTATATAAAATAAATATTGCGACAGTGATGTCAACATTCCTGGTATAATCTACCCGTGATAGTCAAACAACTGTTGTACCTTGATTTGTTTTAAAACTAACACAGTGTTGGAATCAGGCAAGGCCATCTTCACTGAATAGCTCAATGTTGACACATCAATACGGGTCCGCAACATACGAATTGTATTTTTGTCGCAAACGGTAGTTTAATCTATAGCGTTGTCAAGTAGGCGGCTACTTGGTATGCAGTTTTTAATTTGTAGCAACGAATGATTGCCTTCGTATGTTGCGGACCCGTATTGATGTGTCAACATTGAGCTATTCAGTGAAGATGGCCTTGCCTGATTCCAACACTGTGTTAGTTTTAAAACGAATCAAGGTACAACAGTTGTTTGACTATCACGGGCACAATAAATAGATTATACCAGGAATGTTGACATCACTGTCGCAATATTTATTTTATATACTTCTAGGCTCTACGAGCTTGTTTTGACAATATAACATTAGAACAAACTAGTAAGACTCGTTTCTTACGTTTTTACTCTTTTGATCGCTATATTTGTCTATTTGGGAATAGTTACTACCATTATAGGTTGCTTATAAATTATAATTAATAAAGGCTTGATCATTTATCAAAATACATCTAATGTCCACTAGATATGGATAAAACCTATATATTTATAATAAGTAACATCCTGTTGCAGGTGGGACAACAGAGGCCAGATCCAGTGACTGGGCACTTATCTGCGTAACGACGCCTATAAATAGGCAAATCAGCCTAAATGTAGAGAGCTTTTGCATACTACAAAAGTTGGAGATATTTAATCCCTCAGCAATCGATAAGATTATATATTTATATTTAGATTTATCACCTCCGAGTATAATACCATATGTGGTACTTAATATTGATGGTTTGTCTCCTAGTATCCTGATTTTAATCAATTGATGGTGGCACCAGTATACATACCTATAAGAAAAACATCTTGCAATACAAGGTATGCCATCTAAATTTTATATCATTATGAGCAAGCACAGTAGTACTCTCATATAGTATAACAAGTAGTACTCTGATTCTATAAACTAAAAATTATTTTTCTTCTTTCTTGTTTTTGTAAAGATTTATGTTTGAAGAGGAGAGCATCATTTTCCTCTTTAAGATTTTTGATTCCAGAACGATTTATCCAGTTGATGGGTTAGCTCGATCAAATACTAACACCATTTATTTTGTGCTAAGTAGGTTGCCACCATTCATTATTTTTATTGTCTCATGTTGGTGGTTAAACAGAATATAGAATAAGGCATACTATTTTTTTTAATAATACAGAAATTGTGATTGTTATACAAAAATTTTGAAGTCACATTGTTTTAATTCGTTTTATTCATTATATGTCTTTGCTATTTAGAAAACTGTCCTGAAGAAGGTGTTTATCTTACGTACTCACCGCAAGCGCTACGATAACTGTTTTCTTAAAATTACGGACTTTTTATGAAATATTCTGACGATGATAACTGTTTTCTTAAAATTACGGACTTTTATGAAATGCTTTATGATTATTACGTGTTTAATGTTATTTACGACAATTGTTTTTTGATTTTTTATGAAATGTTATTATGATTATCATTTGCTTAAAATTGTGTATCTTTGATGTAACGTTTTTATGGCATTGTCTTTATAAGGATTGGAAGTGAATAAACAACTTATGTAAACCTACTCTGAGGGTACTTGATGTTATGTTGTGACTTCATAGTATTGTATAAACTGCTATATCCTCCTTATTGCTAGTTTTTAACCACCAACATCAGTCTAACGTGTGATTTCTCACTACTGGTAGGGACCCTTTGTTTTACATTAGAAATGCCTCCATGTGAGCAAATAGAAATTCACAAAATGTCCCATAAGTGCATCTGTGACTGTCGCTAATTTCCATAGGCATCTTTATAGAACTTTACGAAGTCCAAAAATTTATAATTTTGCAATCTCGTGAGGTTGGAAACCTGCCAGCACAGATTTCTGACTTTTCCTGCCAATTCTGCTATCCATAGTTACATGTTCTAATAGGATAAGACATGGAAGAAACGAGTGAGGGTAATTTTTTGATGTAAACATTTCATAAACTGTGTAGGATGTTTATACTTAAGGTTGCCTTAACAGTATTTTTCTTAAAGAGTTTCCATAATGAATGCACATTGCTCCATTGCTGGTAATAGGTTTCTTCACTAATGTATTAATGCAGCATAATATAGCCTTATAGCCCGCTGCTGAGGGCTATACCAGCTGTTAAAGGCCCTGATCCCGAGTTATAGGCCCGAGCCGCAGGCGAGGGCCTATAACGAGGGAGAGGGCCATTAACAACCGGTATAGCCTGAGGCAGAAGGGCTATAACGCTATTAGAACATTCCACCCAGTAAGGGTAGAATGTTCTAAATTAAAAATGGAGAAACAAAAAGACAATCATTGGAATGTTGGAGCGCTGGGCTTATACCAGCCATTATAAGCCCAGAGCAACTCCATTGTCTTCAATGGAGCTCCCAACATTCCAATGTTCTAATAGCGGATAATACCGATGTTTTTTTCAACCATTTGTAACTATTCGATTTTATCATTACTGTGCAGGTAACAATTCTGATCCCCGGATCTGTCCCCGAGAACAAACTTCAAATCACCTGTGTGATTATGTATCCTATTGATTGACTGATTCTCATTCAAAGCTTTCAGATGTGTGCTGTGGAAGGACAGTTTAAGAATGCACAGCATCCCCGCCCGGTGACAGGCAATGGTGCAGGAACACATCAGAAAGATCTATTTTCAGCTGCAGTAATTGGAATTCATTCAACAATGTGTCATGCACCCCTAGCCCCCGCTAAAGCTTCTGCTGAGGTTCATTGAGCGGTGTCCCCGCCATTTGAAGCAAAGAAAGCCGCGCGGCACGGGAGCGGTCTGGGAGATTTATCTGCGCGCGCCAGCAGTCACGGACTTCCTCACTTGGCAAAGCTTTTAAACACCCAAACCACAACATCACAGGGCTGGGGCCTGGTCGCAGCATTCAACAAATCTTCTGAGATCTGCCGCTGCTTCGCCATGTTTCTCCACATAGGCTAGTGCCAGGTTCCAATTGCAAATCTCTTTCCTCTGATTTGCCATCAACATACTCGTAGTGAATTAAACACTTAGGGGCAGATTTACAAGACCCTTGCGCCACTTTTGCGTCATTTTTCCCATGTTAAAAGTGACGCAAAAGTGGCGCAAGGGGCTTGTAAATAAGCCCCTTAGGGGCAGATTTTTAAGCCCCTTGCGCCACTTTTGCGTCACTTTTAACATGGGAAAAGTGACGCAAAAGTGGCGCAAGGGGCTTGTAAATCTGCCCCTTAGATCACAGGCATGCAATATTCTCGATAATGAGAAGTTAACTGGTCAACTTTTGATATAAAAGATTAACAGGCTGTAAAAGAGAATCATTTAAAGAAAATCATCTTAAGCAAAAAAAAAAAAAACATGAAATCACTTTTCACATATTGATAATCGTTGACTTCTTTTGTATTATTTAGTGATTCAGTTGTTTAGCCATTTATGACCAAAGTGCTTTTCACTCACTCAGTTTGTCGAAAAACTCTAGCAATGCTAGCAAAGGAAAATGATGGCTTTTAAACAGGTATTACTAAAGCAGCTCCTTTTTCATGTTACCAACTGAGCAGGTTATAGCAGTGACTGTGATGAGGAAATAGAAATTAAATGAACGTTTTACACTATCACCGTAAGCTTCCTCGAAAGGTGTAAGTAGTGAGAAAATGGGGCCTGTGCTTGTTCTAAAAACATCACTCCCTCAGGAAATATGTGCAATCAGATCGATAGGCGGGACACCGGATATGTGTGATTCTTTCGTGTTTTCCACATAATTACATATGAATTACAAATGTTAGCTGGTCACCTTTTAGTTGTTGACTACTGTATTCAGGCGATAAATGGGAAGTAATGAGGTTAAACCTTTGCCCAGTTTTTTCAATGTGTGTAAAATTGACGTAACAGTGATATATTGCTGCCACAGAACGTGCCTCGTTTGCCACGTAATTTGCCTTTTATGCTGCAGTGGAGGACACAATTAACACCGCCTGCAGTATTTGTTACACCATTGCTCCATCGATAAAATATCACTGTCGATAGGTCGGTTAGTAAATCCTGCAATAGACTTTTGTAAATGTTATCTCATATTGACGATGGAATGTTCTCCAAGCTGCTATGAATTTAGCAGTGGCAGTGTGTTGGTGATTACTGTGAGGGCAATGTTTTACATTTATGTGACATCCGGGGTGTGTATTGTTCTTGACTGGAGTACCTACAGTTTGAACTTGAATTGTATTTTCATGTTTTTGAAGCTTTCTGGGGACAACGGTGGTGAGGTGGAGTGATAGGTTCATTCAGTGGAGTAGCTGGAGGGAGGTGGTCTGCCCTGGCCGGCTCTCTTTTTGGGGGCGGCAGAGGTGTGCAAGTCCCCACGCCCGCGAACAAGTTGTCAGGAGGACCCCCCAGAACAAGTTGTCTGTCGGTCGACTCCCCCCTTACCTTACCAAACTTTGGGGCCGCCCCGGGTGGCAGTAGGTCTAGCTACGCACCTGGGTTCATTTAATTTAGGAAGGCTGATTACAAACTGATTAAATTGTTTATCAGTTCAAATGTGGTTTGACTTTGGTCATATTATAGAGGTTTAACTCTTGGATGAAAATTTAAACGAGAGTGTGGCCCTGTGTATTGCTGAGTCCTCAGTTCATTTATTATTGTATGAGTTTGATGTAACCATTTGAGGTGTGTGATATCTTTATTACAGAAAAGTTGTTCCAACAACAAGAGATTTGTTGATGACGTGGTGCTGGTAAAAGGCATAGAACTTGAAGTGAACAAATAATGTAGGGATACTTCCGATAAGCTATTTTTGGCCTCATTAGATCTTAGGGTCAACGAGACAAAATATTTTGTCATTATAGCAGGAGCTAGAAGAGGAGCAAAATCCCCCCATTTCCAGCTGGCTTAAAAAAAAATCGAAGTGGTGGACTCCTTCCCATACTTGGGGGTCCTATTTGATAAGAACCACACCTGGAAAAATCTGGTGGCTGCAAGGGCTCCAGGTATGGAAAGGAGTCTACAAGCCATTAAGGGATTTGCAAGGAAGTTGGGAACCAGTCCTCCAGACACGATAAAAAATATCTACCTCGCTAAAACGAAGGCAATGGTAACTTATGGAGCGGGAGTGTGGGGGATGGCACCTTCGGATCATCTACAAAGTATGGAAGACACCTTTTTTTAAAACCGGGTCTCATTGCCCCCCTCACATTCTTATTATATTTTACATCTTGAATTGGGGTTACCGTACCTGCTGGATTCCATTAAACTGGCTCCAATTTTATTTTGGCTTTCGATTTGGCGTGGGTCCACTGTCAATTTAACTCAACGTATAATCGGCAGTTGTCTGAAGCTGGATCACTACAATGGGATTGGATGGCTCAGATATGTGGAAGCTGAGCTGACCGCACTTAGGGTAGGAGAGTTGTTCAGGGACCCCTCACTCTGCAGGAAGATCTCCAAACAGAAAATTACTGACCTGTTTTTACAGCGGGCCAACTTACTTCGGAGGGAAAAGAATCATCAACAAAAGGCGTTACGTGCATATGACCTCATTCCACCTAGACCTGGGGAGGGATTCTTATACCTCTCGTGTATTACCTATGCACATCATAGATTCATACTGTTGCGTTTTCGTCTGAATTATATCCCCCTGATGTTGGCCTTCCCAGTGAGGAAGTTTAAACATTCTGACTTGCCCCTTTGCCCCTGTGACAATCACTCTTCCCAAATGGATTTACATATAGTTCTATTCTGTAAATTTGATCAAAGTGAGAGAAAAGCATTTATTTTTCCAATTTTAAGGCGCCATCATTTTTTGCAATGCAGGGTGGCACTGTATTTTTTAAAGGCGCTTTCTGAACCCTTTGTCTGCTTTTCTGTAGCATGTTTCCTATGGGCATGTGTGAGAAAGAGGAAGAACTGGGGTATGTTGATTAAATAACTGCAAAAATTGGATTTTTAATAGAGAGATGAACTAAAAAAGTTAAACACCCCATGAAGATTGTGTTAGTCTTTTACTTGGTTTTAAATATTACCACTTGTGCAGGGCACAAGGGTTGTCATGTGTAATAATCTTAAAAGATTTTAAATGTTTTATTGTTTCTTTTATAGTAAAATGTATCTGAAGAAATGTTGCTTTTATGATCTGTTATAAAAATAGATCGAATAAAGATTATTATGATTATGAAGCTATTTTTCTTTTATTTTGGTAAGGATTTACTTAGGGACAGATTGTAATTTCGAAAGCATATTGCGGACCGGTGGCCATATACAGAAGGTCATCTCACATTGGAAACCATAAAGGTTTTGCTTAACTCTAAGTCCACATTTGACCGCCACTGATATTCTGGCTTTCCGTACAGGCTTCCTAAGCGCTGTATTTTAAGAACTGCGGCTTCTATTTTCCTGTAACAGTAGAGAAAGGTGAAATCCTGTGCATATGCAAACTGTGGCCGAGGACCAAATATAACATATCTTCCCACCATGAAAGTAAGAGAGGTTGAGCTGTCAAATTAGCCAATTGAGCGAAACTGGAGCTTACAGTCCAAGTTTGAAAGCCTTCCTCATAAACTGTGCTATAAGTTAAAACAACTTGACAGCCAGGCCCCTTTACTGAAACAGGTATGTAGTCATAAATATTTATGATACTCAATGTAGGAAAGTCATCCTTTTTCCCTGATCACCCTAATTTTTTTGACTGATACTGGTGGTTACTGACTCTGAATGTGCCGTGGGCTCTGCTAACCAGGCCCAGGGCCAGTGTTCTGTTTAAAAGGTATATGGCAATTGGTGTTATTACAATTGGTTCAGACAACCTACTTGTAAGTCCCTAGTACATAGTAGGGCATGTAGGTTTAGAGACCCCAGTGGATTTAATGCACTTAAGTGTGCACTGCTGTGTTGGCTGGTGTCATTTTAAAACCAGCCCTGCCTTGCAGGCTGGTTTTAAAATAAAACTGTGTCCAAATTCGACTTTGAAATTAAAAGTACTTCCAAAGTCTAGGTGTCTCAAGGTGCCTTGTTATAAAAAGCAGGGACATTATAACTGAAATTTTAAATGCCCTGGTGAGGGAAAAAAGGGCAAAGTAATTTTTTCCCTATTGTAGTGCTGCTAGCTCCATAGGCTAACATGGGAAGGCGCAGGAAATGCAGCAGCCCTCTTTGCCCCTAGCATTGCCAGGGCTTGTGGTCCTGCCCCTCTGCCTCCGGTAAGGTGACGCGCGCAGTGGGTGACCACAGGCTAATTAGAGCGCCTCCTGGCACGGGAAGTGCCGCAGCCTTCCTTGCTGCTAGCGTTGCTGTGGCTTGTGGTCCTGCCCTTCTGCCTCCGGTAAAGCGCCCCGTGCAACGGGTGACCGCAGGCTAATTTGAGCGCCTCCTGGTGCAGAAAGTGCGGTGGCCCTCCTTTCTGCTCGTGTTGCTGGGGCTTGTGTTTCTGCCCCTCTGCCCCTCTGCCTCTGTCTCTGCCTCTGGTAAAGCGTCCCGCACTGCGGGTGACTGCAGGCTCATTTGATTGCCTCCTGGCATGGGAAATGAGGTGTCCCTCCTTGCAGCTAGCATTGCTAGGGCTTGTGGTCTTACCCCTCTGCCTCCAGTAAAGCGACCTGCGCTGTGGGTGACCGCAAGCTAATTTGAGTGCCTCTTGGCTAGGGAAGTGCGGCGGCTATCCTTGCCGCTAGCGCTGCTGGGGTTTGTGGTCCTGCCCCTCTGCCTCCGGTAAAGCACCTGCGCAGCGGGTGACCGCAGGCTAATTTGAGCGGCTACTAGTGCAGGAAGCGCGGTGTCCCTCCTTTCCGCTAGTGTTGCTGGGGCTTGTGTTCCTGCCCCTCTGCCTCCGGTAAAGCGACCCGCGCAGTGGGTGACCGCAGGCTAATTTGAGTGCCTCCTGGCTTGGGAGGTGCCGCGGATATCCTTGCTGCTAGCGTTGCTGGGGCTTGTGGTCCCCCCTTTGCCTCCGGTAAAGCGCTGCCATCAACTTTTGTGCAACTTGGCAAGAAAAGTGACTAATGCCTTGTCTAGACCTAGATCCAGTATAAGGTGCCAAAGCCTGGATTGCTTTACCCCATCAAAGGCACAACCAAGATCCATAAATACTAGGTAGAGTGGACAACACCTGGAGAGGGTGTACTTGCTGTTGGAAGGTGGACTATTGGTAGGGGTTAGTATGCACCCACCACTAGCAAAAAGGCCACCAATGCAAGATAAGGTCCAGTCAAGGTCTCAACACATTATCCCCTGGCTCAACCCTTGGTAGCTGTCTGCGGGCAGGCACGCTTAACTCAGGAGACAGGTAAGTACAGCATTTAAAAACACCAATACATTAAATAAGTAAGACACAACACACAATAAAAATCCCACACCAATTTTTTAAAATAGGATGTATTTTTATCTTTAACATGACACCAAAAAGACAAAAATCCAATATAGAGAACCAGAGATATGCATTTTTAAAGATTAAACACTTTCTAGTGCTTAAAAACATATAGTGCCAACTTGGGACATCAGGTCGTGCTTGACCGGGACAAAGTCAAAGTTTGAGGATGACTGCAATGGAGTCCTGTACCAATATACTAAGCGGGAAACCCGGGTCAAAATTTTACCTTCATACTTAGAACCTTTTCTAGAGCTTTTTCTCTCGATGGCGAGCAAGGCACCTCGCCAGGCCAGATTCACAGCAGGTTCGCCGGCTTGGTTCAGCGGGAACCTCCGGTCAATTCCTGGAAGTCTTGAGCTCCGGATCTTTAAGTGGGATGAACCTGAAATCCAGGCCGGGTCGCGCTTAAACATTGTCGGCTTGACTCTCAACATCGGGTCGGTCACCTGATGGAGCTTTTCCCAAAAGTTTCTCCAAATGTCTCCGAACTTCTGGAACTTCTTCCTGAAGTTCCTCTTGAGTCTTCCAAGTGTCCAAAACACACATCCATGGATCTAGAAGCTCTGAGATGGTCCGTGGATGTTTGGGACCACAATTCCCACAATGCACCTGGCCAAATCCTTAAAAGTCCACTGGACGCCCTCCAGGATGGGGTCTTCTTGAGGCAGATGGTGCAATAATGCTCTGTTAATTTGTAGCTTTCAGGAAGTCCACTCCTCAATTCTTTTTGAAGCAAGGCAAAGTTCTCAGGGCTATAGTTCCAAGTGGGCAGCAGGCGCAGTCCATCAGAGTTCAATCCTGTGCGGTGCAGACCAGGGTTCCAGCAGGGAAGTCTTTCTTCGCCTTGTGCTTTCAGGCAGCAGACCTGAGTTACTATGCAGCTCTCACATATTTATTCAATGATCTGGGGCAACAAGCATAGGGGCACCCCTGTCCAATGAGGTGCAGGGTTCACCCAAAAGCATGACAGCTTCCTCCATAGTGTGGCATATTCATATCCCACAAAGCACTGTACTTCAAAATTCAAGATGGAGAATCCCTCTCCTTGGGAGTAAAACCTGGCTAACCCAACCTACAGGTGTGGCTCATTTCCATTAACACTCCCCACTCAGACCTCCTGCAAATTCCATTTCTGGGGCTGCCATCTGTCTGATGGGTACAGGAAGAGGGGTTAGGCCTGTTGTGTTCGGTACTGTTCTGCTCTCTTTGAAGCCCAGTTTGATTTACCCAGCCCCCTTCCTGGCCTGTTCTCTGCAGCTAGAGACCTACCCCCTTCTGATAACCTCTGTCTCTATGCAGGCCACTTATCACCTCATCAAAGCAGTTTGGCTAAGCCTGTTAAGTTTGGCCATTCAGGAGAGGCTGCTAGAAGGCGGGATTTTGGCTCACAGACAAGAAAGTCCTATAACTTCTTTTCTGTATTAGTTATGATAAATTCAACAGTGGCAAGTGGTTGGATTTATCATTACCAATCTTTTAAGTCCTTGAAATCTTATTTTGGCTCACTCCTATCAATAGTTACACTGTATTACAATTTTCTCATGTTAGCCTGTTGAGCTAAAATGCTACAATAGGGAAAATGAAATTGGCAGTTTTATCCTCACCAGGGCATATAAAACATATTTTATAATGTCCCTGATTTTAGTTAGATGGCACCCCACCCCTGGGGACCTAGTGGAGACGGTAAGGGTGACTTATATGTAAAAATTAGGTAGATTACCACCTTGGAAGTACCCTTAATTCCAAAGTCGAACTTGCATATAATTTACTTTTAAAGACGGTCTGCAAAGCAGGGCTGCCTTTAAAAATGACAGCAGGTAACACAGCAGTGCACACTCCAGTGCATGAAATCTACTGGGCCTCTAAACGTCCCTGCCTTATAATATAATAGGGACTTCTAGGTAGTTTGAATCCCCCTTGCCTTATTATATACTAGGGACTTACAGGGGTACGTAATTGCCAATTGCAAATATACCTAATTACCATATACCTGTTTAATCAGAGCACTGGCCCTGGGCCTGATTAGCACAGCCCAGGGTACAGTCAGAGTCGGTTACCACTAGTATCAGTCAAAACATGGGGGTGATCAGTGCAAAAAGGATGACTTTCTCACACTTGCCTAACAGGAGGATAAGATTTAGGCATTGCTCCCAAGTACCTCAATGCTCCCTGAAACCGTACTGATAAGGGCTAAGAATATTCCTCATGACAGCCAGGTCCCAAATTCTGTTAAAAATATTTCAACCTAACATCTGCACTGATGAATCGATGAGTGAGATTTGCCAGTAACAGCATGGTTCAAATCTATTCCTTCCTTAAAAATGGGAACTATGATTGATGTAGGCCACAACGGGGTAAATTGCTGGAGTAATGTGTGCTAGGATAGGGGCTGACATGTCCAGATTGCTTTTAAAGAGTTCCGTCGGCACACTGCCCAGCCTAGGGGCTTCACCAGCTGAGCTTTGTCAGCTAGCTAGTCAGACTTTATCTCTGGTGGAACATAATACATGTGATATGTGTAACATCAGGAATATAAATGAAATCCTTTTTTAACTGTAAATTGACTGAAAACATGAAATCGATTTTGTGTCACTAGTATGTGTACTCATTGTGGCTAAATGACTATCACATGTAAAACCAGCCCTGATCCACCTTCAAATTTTACAGTCCCTCAAAATGTGCTTAAATGTGGCAAGTTTCTTGGTGGGTGCTCTCAGATGTAGGAAAAAACGTTTGAGCTGCTGGAATTATGCAAAGGCCTTTTTAAATTGAATTTTTTATAGTACTTACATGTTAAAGATATGCACTTATGATGAAATGCACTTTTTATCCTTGTTCTTATGCAAGTGATGTACTTTTTATGTTTTTTATTTAACTGAATAAAGTATTTATTTATTGATTGATTGATTGATTATCGCTGTTTCAATAGAATTGATTGTCTGCCAGAAATTTGGGGTTGCTTTTTGCTGCTGCCTCCCTAATTCATACCCAGTGTGCATGTTGAAGATCCCTGTTTCTGTTCTCCATTGTGTATTTATAAGATGCCCGACAAGAAATTGTCTTATACTTACATCTAGGTTTTCTAGAAAAAGCCTCACATAAACGTCTGCAGACTGAGGACGATAGATCAGAACCAATGTGGGTGCGATTTCGACACTTGTGCTCGAGGCTTAAGAAGAGCTTTGAGAATTTTGCCACAGAAGTGGCTATAAAACTTAGTGATTTGATCAGAACAAGGGGAGTCTGAAAGGCAAGTCAAACAAGCAAAAAACAATTTGATTTTATCAGGTACTTTAAGAATATTGATAATTTTGAACGATGTCATGCTCATCTTAATCCTTTGGTCTTAGTAGCAGGCAAAAAACTATAAACTTGACAGGAACTTACCGACTCAGGGGATAAATAAAATGATACTAGCAGATTATGATCCCCACAATTGGCACCCACAATATCACTAAATTAAAAGTGGTTAAGTAGGCCTCTTGACATGAAAACTTTGGAGCTGATTAGGATGGCGGTGACACCGCCACCCAAAGCAAGTTTCCCACCCGTCACATTAGGATGGCGGACGGTTTGTTGGCGGTCTGCAAGACCGACTTCCACACATCCGACGGGCTCCTTGAGCCCACCGGTGCGGCGGAGGCGGAGTAATGCCTACAATGGTGGTGGTGCCTGCCAGGCACCGCCGTCGGCATTACGATGTTCCTTTCCACCGGCCCTTTCATGGCGGTGAACCCGCCATGAAAAGGTAGACAGAAATGGACATTGGGGGCCCATAGTGGGCCCCGCTTGTCACCCTCAGCTTTAGTTTTCATTACGTGCCCCCTACATATCCCTGCACCATGTGGCAGGCACCGTTGCATTGCGGCGGGGGCTGCAGCCAGCAGCACCAGCTGCAATGCAAAGAATACATGGTGCGACCGCCTTGCAGGCGGTCACATCGTAATCCCTATGGCGGGACCACGGATGGCTAGTTGGTTGGTCCCATTTCCGATAGACTGGCGGGCGGACGTAAATCTGCCCACCATCCTTATCGGGCCCTTAATGTATATTAAAGGTACAGCCATGCCCAAAGCAATTGGATAAGGAAGTAGTTATGGTAAAATCAGTTTTTTGTACAGTGTTTAAGTCATTATTCAGCATAATTGCCTAGTATTACGCCTCTTGGATCTGGGTGTGCGCAACACATCGGAACATGCACATTATTTGCAAGCAACTCAGGTCAAATGCAAGAATGCAGACTTTGGCATTGAAACTCCACAATTTAACAGATTTAGGAAGTTATTGCATTGAAGCAGGTCTTCCCCAAAATGAAACAATGTATATATATTTGAGTTATTAGAGATCATAAAATCATTATTATATAAATGAAGTAAGTAGAGGCAAAACTCATTTCAGGTGCTCACAAAAAAGGCCTGAACTGCTTTGCAATTTAACTCAATGGGGACAATCTTTAAGTTCAAGGAAAGTTTGAACCAGATTGTTATGCCATCCTTTGCTCTGCCTGATTTGGATGATATGACCAAGTTGAAATAACATAGAAAGCCATTCCTGAGCACAAGAACACTAGACCATGTTCTGTAAAAGGATGATATCAACATTATTGAGTAATCCTAGCCACTTAGATTGCTTCTCCTTTAAGTGTATCCTGCAATCTTTAAACTAATGTTAAGATAATGTGGCTGTACCTTTCTGTCTAAGACCATCTTTGGAGTAACTGATATCAGTGAACAAGGTGCAACTGGGTCAGGACAGTTTGAAATCAAAGGTAGGACTAGTCAATCCACTTCAGTCAAGTTCTCCAACACCACAAATCTATTCTCTAAATTAATGTCAGAAACTGCTAGTGAAATTTTGCTGGTGCTATTAGCCATAGTTTTGGTGAACAGGGTGGGAATCTTAGGTACCATATGTGGCAGTTGCCTGGGTGGTCTATAAAAGATACCAAGCGGGAGATTGATAATGCAGCTATGTTGAACTGTAATTGGTGGTTTAAAGGCTAGCAGGTTTTTCACATAAAAAGAGCACCTAAGATTTTATTGCACTGCAGGCCTCATTGAATGGCTTCTCAGATTGACCAACCAAGGGCACCCTCCTAATTAAAATAATGTATTAGTTACCTCAAGAGACAAAGCCTGGTATAGGGTGCAAGGCAGTGTCATTGAGGATACTGATAGCAAATGTGTAGTGTCCTTAAGATATAATAATTGGTTCAGTCTGAGGTCTACAAGATCCAACCTATCACAAATGGGATGTAACAAACAATGCATTAGTTCAAGCACCCTAGCACATATTTGGTCTGTCAGTGTTGACATATCAAATAAAGAATGGGCAAACTGCTCCGTTGTTCCTAGGTTGGATCTTGTAGGCCTCAGACTGAACCAATCTAAATATTACATAAATGATAATAATAACAAAATAAACTAAAACAACTATTTCGCAAAATAAAAGGTACAGTAATATATGAATAAAAATTGCACATGCAATACAATTAAAAATGACTGAAAATTAAAAGAAATGTTTTTAAAACAAAAATAAGTTTCCAAATATGTAATAACAGCCGTATTTTTAATACCTTAACAAATATATTAAAAAATATTATTAATCAATAAAAAAATATTACATTGAACTAAAACTTAAACATTAGCATTACATTTAAAAATAGTTAAAATGAAGGATACATGCCAAACAAGATCAAATATTATTTAAAATATAACCAAAATAATGTTTTCTCAAAATTAATAATTATCTGACAATAATTACACTCAAAATAAAAAATATTTTCCAAATGAAAAACATAAAAAAATACTCAAATTATTTTTAATTACATTTTAACAGTTTAAGCAAATTATTTCAAATATAATTAGAAACGCATTCATATCTCACCAAGAAATTACAATTAAAATGTTTTTTTAAATTAAATTACTTCTCACCTGCTAAAATTATATTACAAAATTTTACGTACATTACAAACATAAAAGCAATATTTCAATAAAATAAAACGTATTAATTAGACATAAAATAACAATATATATTACATTGGTATTTTTAACAATGATATTAAATAAATACTTATAAAAATGACATTCTTACCTGCGATATCCTGGCTGATAATATTCTTGACATCACAATTTTTTAACAGAATATTTGTGTCCCACAATATTTTAATTGATAGTGTGATGAAGCGCCACATGTGCATTTGTGTATAGTGATACATGTACACACATGCATGGTGACACGTGTGCATGTGCATCATGATGCATGGAGGACATTTTTAATGTACTGTTCTTGTATGGTGAATAAATATATTATAATGCTGAATTAAAATATTCGAAAATGTCAAAAAGAAGTACATCAAAGTCCAAAAAGGAAGCAACAGACCTGGCAGTACTGTGCAGCTTGGAAACAAGAAGCTGGGAGTGTGGAGAACCGTCACCAGTCCTGGAGTGTGGAGAAATCCTTTTTAACCTAAGAAAGGAGAGAGGGGATACGTCCTCCCAAAGCAAAACTGACAATACCTATAGAGTATCCCTCCTAACTTTACAGCACTGGGCGCAATGAGAGGAAGTGCTCACCACACCCAGACTCCACTCTACTCGGAGTGGGGAAGGCAAGAAATTCCTTTTGTGTATATAACCCTCACACACTCTATTAGTCTCATGCTTCATCATCGGGTTCACCCTGACTTCTAAAGGTCAGGGTGGGCTTGACCGTATTTCAGGGAGCTCTCAAAATAAAAAGACTAGGGGACATCACTATAAGATAAAAATCCCTCATACACTCCAAGGTATCCCTTTATTCGCGGAGCGGATACGGACAATAAAAACTAAATTATGGAAGGGGACTGTAGGATTTAGTGGTCCTGTGACCCTTTTTTTATTTTTATTATTTATTTGAGTTTTATATAGCGCTGGCTAGACCCGGAGGTATCAGAGCGCTTTACATAAGGTTCCACAAAGTTACAAAATTACATCAGCTACCAGTTACATCAGTTACTAGAAAAACATTTCAAGCGCGTAAAGACAAGAAAAAAAGGAGCTTAGAAGGGAGAGGGGGTAGGGTAAAGGGGTAGGAGGGAAATAGGATGGAGAGACGAGGGCGAGTCTGCCCAAAGTCCGGCTGGGTAGGTGACGGCCGAGGGGAAGTCCACAGCCCATCTCCTCTATAGCTATCAGGTAGCTCCACCGGGCATCGGCCAGATAGCTAGGTCTCAACGGAAGAACATTAAGAAGGGGACGAGAAAGTGGAGCATAGAGGGGAAAGGGGTAGGGTAAAGGGGTGGGGGGAGAATGCGAAGGCGAGACGAAGGAAAGTCTGCCCAAAGTCCGGCTGGGTAGGTGACGGCCAAGGGGGCCATCTCTTCTATAGCTATCAGGTAGCTCCACCGGGCATTGGCCAAAAAACTAGGTCTAGCGCTAACATAAGGAAACATCGTGTTACGAGTTCAGGAAGGGACCAAAAGTCTAGAGTCCAGAGATGGGCTGGTGGAGCTGGGAGGAGGCGGGGGAGGGAAGGAAACAGCAGGGAGACGCAGAAAAACAATGTCAGATGTCCGGCTGGGTAGGTGACGGCTGAGGGGGTACACCAGAGCCAGACTCCTCTATAGCTGCATAGGACAGCTCCACCGGGCATCGGCCAAGGTTGCTCGGGCTCCGTAGTAAGTAAAAAGCAGTTATGATATCCACCCAGTAGGCCTCGACATAGTTCCAATGGAAAACACCGGTCCTGGTGTTACTGGGCAGCGCCGTCCGCAACGTACTCCATCTCGCCCCCCGGTCAAGAGTGGTGAGAGGAGAGGTGGAAGCAATTCCTTCACCTCTTCTCTCCGCGTATGGAGGAGCCCGCACTTTTTAATCGTGTCGCTTCACCTGCATTTTTCCCTCCTACTAGTCATTTCACCACTTTCTGGAGGAAAATACCTACTATTTCAAAGAGGGATAAGCTTGCGCCCCTCCCCAATTCTAAGGACTAGGATCCGCACCTGCGAAGGCCAAGGCAGGTATCCACTCTTTCCGTTGGGGTATGGT
This sequence comes from Calotriton arnoldi, assembly GCA_963921515.1. Lineage (NCBI taxonomy): Eukaryota > Metazoa > Chordata > Amphibia > Caudata > Salamandridae > Calotriton > Calotriton arnoldi. Next base: position 995,174 of record CAWUFW010005464.1, on the reverse strand, counting down.
GACCTTAAAGCTCCCGCTCGCCAACACCCCCTCCCCCCTCCAGTAATCCTGAATGTAGGAACCCGAAGGGGCAGCCAGGTTCAGTTCTGCCTGCTGCTTTGGTGTATGGCGGGCGCCATATTTAGGTCAGGCAAGTCTCTTCTGGGTGCCATATTGGAGTCAGGCAAGCCGCAATCGGTCCCCCCCGCTGTTTATTTCAGCCCCCCAGACCCCTCCCCCCGTTTCATTTGTGCAGTCTCTGCCCCTCAGGCTGGCCTCTTAAATGTGAGGGGGTCGCTCGCATTAGGAGATCAAGCTTTCTGCTGTTGGCGGCGGTCACGCGGCCCCTGCTCCGGTTCGCTGCCGTTTTCTAGCCGGTGTCTGGCTGCCCGGTACTGAAATTGCTCCCGCTACCCTTTAACCACACCCGGTCATTTAAGTGTGCCCCCGTCTCACCGGATGTAGGAATTGCGCCTTCCAGGGGACCAAGTGTCCGCAACGAGGGTCCCGACCGAGCTCCTCCGGTCGCGGTATGCAGCGTCCCGCTCACAGCTCATTCAGGGATCACGATGGGAGTGCAACCGCCACAAAACCTCTCAGTCCGGTCCGACAAGGCGTATAGGTATCAGCGGCTCTTCCTCCCTCCGAGTGCGGCGGTCGCCATTTTGTGCCGCTCCGCTGCTGATCTCTCGGAGCCCCAGCGATGCTCAAAAAAGGTCTTATCTCAGTATGTGTGTCACTCGTTAAGCCCCTACTGGATCAGTAGTATTTCCGCAGCCTCTGAGGCAAGTTTGGTGAGTTTTAAGGGCGCTTATGCGCTCGAAACACTGACGCCGACCGGGAGCCGAGGTGAATCCCGTCCACCCGGCCGAAGCTCCTCCTCCTCCTCCTTACTTGACCAACATGTTTCAGCCCTACTCTGACAGGCCTAAAAAGGTCTGGGCTTTCGTCTGGATGAATTCAACTGTGAAACACTCCCCAGTAACCCAGCTATTTGCGCAATTTAACGATCGTGTGTAGCATGCAATTACCAAACCGCATGCCCTGGCAGGTATACACTTGCCACGCTTGATACGACCCAAAATCTCGAACTTATGACCCCATGGGTGCAGGAGGTCAAGAGGTGGTCCTGTAGTCAAACCTTTGTCAAGGGTCCTTCCCCCCACCTGCACCTTGTAGGCTCCTGCTCTCCCTGGCTTGTGTAGGAGTCAGGGTGAACCTGATGATGAAGCATGACACTAATAGAGTGGGTGAGGGTTACATATAAAAAATGAATTTTCTTTCCTTCCCCACTCAAAGTAGGGTGCAGTCTAGGTGTGGCAAGAACGTCCTCTCATTGCGCCCAGTGCTCTATAGGTATTGTCAGTACTCTGCAGCTGCCAGTCCATCATAAAAAATAAATGAAGAAAAATAATAATTTGCCATTTATCTCTGGGAGTGGAATAGGGAGTGGGGCTATGAACAGGGTGGGTGCATCAGCGGGCGGGGCCAAGAAGGTTTTGATGGTCAGGCAGCACTTTGCAGCTGCTGGTGACTTATAAAAAAATAAATAACATGGGGTATATGATGGGGCATACGGTGGAGCATCTCAGGAAGGCGGGGAATAAAAAGAGAGTGTGGAGGAGGAAATGATAAAGAGGCAAAAGGGAGAAAAAGAAAGGAAAGATACACACTCTCATGAAGTGCTCAATACTAAATAAAAATAGAGTTGCCTCAAGTATGCAGGGGAAGCATACAACTCATCCAATGGAAAACACTGAAACCAAATTGCCCTTCTATGGAACAAACACAAGAAAATGGAGGAAAGCTATTGAATCAAGAGCAGGCAACTGAGCTTGACAACAAAGCCATCCATTTAAGAGCAAGGGCTGAGTCAATCCTACTCTAAATAATGATATGCATTGGAAACAATAGTTCTTTCTATAGACAGGTAAAGCTCTTATTAGACAAGATCTAAAAATAATTGTACTCCAGTTATTTTTGAATTTTTTTACCTCTGTTCGTATTATTATACCTGTGTAGGTGATCAAAGAACTGAATTCCATGTCAATACAGCACTCATGCATCTAGGGATGTTGCAGCTGCTGAGACCTGCTCCCCTTTTTGTTGCAGCATCTGGATGCTTAGCAGTCTGTGCACCGCAATCAGAAGCACCACTTATACCAGCCAATAATAACCAATGCAATTCTAGCATGACCAGAAAGAGGAAATGCTCCTGTGGAATGATCCAAAGTGTGAACAGTACTTTTATCACACACTCACTGAAGGGTATGTGGCAATCCAAGTTGACAGCTCCATAAATCACATGCAGAAGCTGCAGGGTGCTATCAAAACCTAGTTGCTTTATTCTCCAAGAAGATCCCATCCCTCCACCAGCCTCCTGGTGTATCTGTCCCAGATCCCTCAAACCACAACACATTCCATCACCTGGTATGACATACCAGGTGACATCATGGTGTTCCATACATGCACAGGCGTGACAGCCACCCAGTTACCCAGCTACCACAGGGTACTTACCTAAAACAGCCAATGGCTGATCCAAAAGCCCTGTCTGTATAATTATTTGTTCATCACATCAGCTCTGTCTCAAGCATGTTTAGCCAGACCTAAAAGTGCTCTGCTCGATAGTCATGATGCTGGCCATGTGTGCCTCACTGCACACAGCCACTGCAGTAACGGAGCAACAGTTTGGCCAAGTTGCAGTGTTACACTGTGAAAAGATGTTTGGCCACATAACACCACTTCTAAGTCAAGAATCTCGGCCAACAACTGTCACTCAGTGTGCATGCTTGAAGGAGGTGTGCATTTTGAGATGGTAATGCAGCATTCCAGTGCAAAGTACTATGAATGCATTTGCAGAGAAGCATCACTAGCAGGTAGGATGTTGGGCAATTATATTGACTCAAACATACAACATCTGCAAATATACAGGACCATGTAGAGAGTGTCAACAAAAATAAACCAAAAGACACACAATTGATGGACAGAATACAGAACAAATCAAAACATTTACCCCCAGTCAAGAGATCTGGGTTAAATCCATCATTCTTTTGCTCACCATGCCACCCTGGTACCGGTCCTAGAATGCGTGTTTCCAGTCCAGGGAGGACATGGCCTGGCAGTTCAGGCTGGACTGTTCCCATTGGGCACAGGGTCAAGACTGATTTGCATATGACTAGGTTCAAACTGGAATGGCATGGGGAGCAGAAAAACAATGGATTTAGGCCCAGATCCCTGTACTGGGGTGAATGTATGACACTGCATTCTGTCCATCAACTGTTCTTTTTGCATTTGTCACTCCGAGTGGGAGGGGTATGCCCGGATGTGGGCCCCGTGCTCTCCATGCCACTGGAGTCAAGCTATCCTGGCTCATGAGGGGTGAAACCCCAAAACCGGTCCTAGGATGCTTGTTTCCAGTCCAGGGAGGACCTGGCCTGGACTGTTCCCATTGGGCACAGGGCCAAGACTGATTTGCATATGGCTGGGTTCAAACTGGAATGGCATGGGGAGCAAGAAAACGATGGATTTAGGCCCAGATCTCTGTACTGGTGTGAATGTATGACATTGCACTGCATTCTGTCCATCAATTGTTCTTTTTGCAACAAAAATAAACCAGCGCCGAATAGGTGCAATAGATATGATGGACCATCTGACAAAGATCACATTTGCCATCCATTAATAGACTGTCCTCTGATGAACAGATGAAAACTCTGGATTTCTCCAAGGCAAAACCACACAGAACAAAACAAATTGTATTTCGACTGACATAAAGGTGAACAGAAATAAAGTACCTAGTACAAAGGGCAAGTGAAACATATCCCAAAGCATCCTCTGTATTAGATTTCAAGATGAAGGTGAAGAAGAAAGTTGCAGACAGTTTCCTCCACATTAGTCAGGTGAAAGTGACTTACTTTGAAAAGAAAAGATTTGCAACGCTACTAAAGGGCAATATTGAGTGAATGTCATGTGTTCTATACAGTGCCCATTGTGGTTCCCCCATGTTATCGTAACTGTGCACGACACAGGCCACATTAGCTTTGCACACACTACTGTATAACACATTTGCTTCTGTGCCACATTATATTTTCACACAGAACCTTCAGTTGTTTTCTCTTTCTGTCCTTTCCTGGGATTTAGTCTGAACAGCAGAAAAGGTCAAACAACAATGTCCCTTGTTATTTTGTTCTGGTCATGCACTCACACCTAGACACAACACAGAGGTGCAGTTTTTTGTTTATTGCTATGTGAACCTTGTCACATAGGTATGCACAGCAATGTAAAACACAGAGAGAGACAGATATTGTTTAAGAGAAGATCACGGCTGTATCTGAGATGTAAGACGTTCATCTGTGTATGCTAAGATACAGGGTCTGCTTCAAAACCCAGAGATCTTTGCTGTATAATCAGTTTGTCTCAGTAGAAGGGGAGGTGGGGTTAGGCTATTCTGTCTTATAATATGACAGGGCTTTCCATAATATACGGTTTATTGACAATGCTGATGGTATTTTTGCCAGGCAGTTGTTTTCTTATTGTGCCACGTATACTGCATTCTAGAGCACAATAGTTTAAATCAACATTTCAAACTTCCTTCGTGTCTCTGTCATATCTTATTGTGAACGAGTACGAGTGAGCGAAAGGGGGGGTGTCCTGTTAACGCGATCCCTGAGAGGGTCCGTAGTGTTGTATTCTGGGGTGTTAATTCACTTGTCTCTCTGGATATGAGTAGGAGGGCAAGTGAGACACTATACCTAGTCGGACTAGGTCTCATGGTACTGAGGTGGTATGGTGACTCAGACCCTATCTACTAATGTTCTATGGTCCCAAGCATAGTTCCCTTCCTGAGCAGAATCCCTGCAACAAGAACTGGAAGGACTATCACACTGCCAGTGTGATCACTCTCTCAGGTGTTTGCAGAGATCACTGAGGAAACACATACTGTCGCATGAGTCAAGGCACAACCAGCGAGTGAGGGGTTATGGCATTGATGCCCTATATCAGATATGAAACACAAGCAGGGTAATTAAGATATTTTAAAAAAGCAAATCGCATACATTTTTAATTAATTGGGCACTTAATGGATGACTCCTCTGGATTACTTTTATGGGGATGTTTGTTTACCATTGTTGTTTAGTTCAAATGCCCCAGAAAGAAAGACTGAAATGCGCGTAAGGTGATAAGAAATGACTATTAGTACTAGCGGAACACACCAATCAGTAAAATGCTGTTCATATTCATAAGCAGGTCTCAACAATTACAGGAGGATGAGGTACTTGGGCCATCAGGCCCTCTGGTCATATGGGACTCTGTCATTTGACTTTTTGTCCTTCAATGCTACTGAAACACAGGGCACAGGATCAATGAATAGTACAGATTTTGAAAGGGTGGCTAACATCATTTGGGTAGCCAGTGTTACCACTGAACTTGGGGCTTGACGGAGTCCCTGCCTGCCGAATTTGGAAATGCCCGCCAAGCCTGCAGTCATTTCTGAAGCATTGGCAAGAACCACTGTCACATTGGTTTCTGTCAATGCTTTTTTAAGTTCGAAACATGTCTCCGTCAACATAACAGAGCAGTTCGTCAGACTTTTTTTTGTAATTTTCAAAATGAAAAATCCAAATCTTGATGTGGGTGTCGTATAAAGTATTTTTTCATGGGGGAAATGTTTACCTGTGGGGAAAAAAAGAACAATTTGCAACAGCTCAGCGGCTCTGCCTAATTGCACTCTACATACAGTTTTATAGTGGGAAAATACTTTCACTCTAAAAAGTAATTTGACTTCCCATGGGGTAAGCCTGAAAAACTGTAACTGGTGTAGTTTTCTAGGCATATCCTTGAAATGTTTTGAAGATACCAAGTAAAGGCAAATGACCATCAACCGGAAGGTGAGATCTCAGAACAGACTTTTACTTTTTGTTGCTCATCAGGACTATTACTATTCGGCTAGTACAACCTACAACCATAGGTAGCATGCCACTGCTTTGTTGAATGTAGAAAGCGTGCATTAAAGACGCGTGTGGTTGTTCTCCTCTCCTTAGGAGAACTGCTGTATTGTTTGGGACGTTGTTTGCTGTCACACATTCAAACACTGATTTATACTGCTCTTTAGCTGTATAAGTCTCAACATTGCAGGGTTTAGCTTATGAGAGTGCTGAATGTATGTGAAAATTCAATTGGTCAAGTCTATTGATGCTATATTTTATCAGTTTACAGTAGTAAATATCTTAACTTGGTAGGAACCAGATTTTATATATTTGCAAATTGTGACTGGACCTGGAAAAATGATATGCTAGAAAAATATACTTAGACCATGTACAAAGCATGTTCCAGGGAGCTTGAAGTTCAATTCTAAACCTTCATCGAATTCCATGATGTAAAGAAGTCAAGCTTTGAAAACAAATGTCAGTCACCGTGGAAGCTCTATCCTTGTTATTTATTCACTGAGACAGTGTAAATAAGATCTGATCAGTCTTCAATACTGTAGATATCTGAGTACTTTAACACCAGTAAGTCTTCAAATGTGTCCGAAAGATCTTTCGCTGGCCGGTCATTTTTTTGGTCTAATGGTTAACGGCGGGATAAAGATAATTTTCACCATTAATAAGATGTTTCATAGGAGTCATATGGAAAGCCTCAATCGTATTTTCCTTCGGTATGCTAGTATTCCTCACTACCAATCTTCTCTTTTAAATACCAGCCAACTAGACGCGATCCTGGTTATCTTGAGCTCGAATTAGTCTTCTGTGTGTCCCTGAGGAAGATCTGGAGATTGCTATCTTGGTTACACAACACCTTTCATACTACTCAAAAAGGTGTCCTGGTAATTTCCAACATCTTATTTATGGCCAATAATTGAACATCGATCTCAAAGAAATTTAAAGTGCACTAATTAAAGCATTGGAATGCTATTTGCTTGACTGAGACTACTCCGGGATCTTTAAAATGGATTCCGAGTATCGACCTAAGCACTTTTGTCTTTTAAATACAAAAGATTCATAAGGGTGGGAGTTAGATCACAGCATCAGTTCAGGATTTACATATATATGCCTAAAGAAGTTATATGATCTGAAAATTATGTAACTAATTACCAAAACAGCACACACTCAATAAATATTTTCTGTGTACCTTGAATTGAAATGCCAACAGTCAAGAACCACAAGGGACGCCCTTGACATTTCCTTGGCAAATCAAGTGTTTTGCTTTGATTTCCATAATGGCAAGCTGTGCCACAGTAAGCTCAGGAAAGGAATGTGAATGCTTAAAAGCTTTGTCTTGCCAATTTCTACAAATTGCTTTTTCACTGATTTCATAAGCAAACATTTGGCAGATCATCTGTAAACAAAACAGAACATTTAGGAAGAGATAAAACAAAAAAGTAGCAAATAATCACATAAGAAGCTTTCAGGTTTGACAACTGCAATTGGCAATTTTAGAAAGACTCTGACAAACATGATCAACCAATTATAACAAATCGGGAGTTCAACAGTAATGAAGCCTTCATTTTTATAGTCAAATAATGTACACATCAACAAGATATGCAACATACACATATCTGAGAGCATCATTAACAGTTCCCTGAATTTGGAATAAGAATAGTGTATTGCAAAAATTGACAAGGCATTAAAAATGTGCATAGTTGATGGTTAGGTTCCAGCAATGGGGATGGCTTTTATTTATGGGTTTTCAGTGTGTGTGATATGACGCAGGAAGATTACTAAGTACGCAAGGTTTGTGTTGTCTGTGAGACATGCAGTGCCCTGGGTTCAATGCAGACCCCATTCACAATGCTGTGTGTGTTGATCTTTCAGTTTTATTCTTCTTTCCTACAGGAATTACCCATGCACATTCCCCTAATGAGGAAGTGAAAGCAAAGCAGATTACACAGATGGGAAACAAGGTTGTTTATATGATATGTAATGGGTGTTTTATTAAATCTCACCTCCCAATTCCCTGGAAAATACTGGGACCTCAGTTTTGTGCAGTAGGCCTACCTCTCTCAGGAAGCAAAGCTGACGTTCATATCCTAGTGTAACACTAAAAGGATATATCAGTCTCTTATTCGGGTCTGTGAAACACTTCCACCTTTGCCAGCTTTCTTTTCCTTAACTGGGCGAGAGAAATCTCTTCATCCTCCACACGCTGCAGCCCTAACCCTCCTTCCTATCAGTGCAGAGGGGTTATATTCAGTCACAGATGAAACATGTATGAGGAAGGAAGAAGAGATATGTGTAGTGCGTTGAAAACATTGAACAGAAACTACTTACTGCAAGAATGTGATGTTGACTTTCACATAGCTGAGTAGAAAAAAGATGACAGGAGCACTGGAACCAAGTGCTGTCTGGAGAAATCCCTCCCACATAGCAGCAGGACAGCAGTTTGAGAGCTCTCGAAAATATTAACCATATCTGCTGTTAAATAGAAGGAGTGGACATAGAGCAGAAGTGGACATTGATCAATAAAGTTATCTATTCTTAAGAATAGAGCAGGATATTGATATTCACCCATCTATTATTTACTTCAGAAGTTAATATGAAGCTTATAAAACCATCTGGGCCGCATGAGGCAGTGCTTAATTTGAGCCAGTAGTCTCCGTCGCTCTGCACTAGCACTTAATTATCAACACTGGCACTTATGACAGTCTGCTACATGATGCAGTGTCTGTCTAATTTAGAGATGAGAACAACAACTATTGCTCAGTGTACATTAAAAATGACTAATACCTGCTGCCCAAGCCATTCTGATGGCTTTTGGGCCCTGGGATAGTCTGAATTGACACACTTGTAGGAGTGTGATGTTTAGTAGCTGTGTTGGTACAGTCATTGGCAGCGCTGGCATTGGCAATGGGTGGCGCAAGTTGGAGAGTCTTCTTGACGAGGGCCCTTACACCCTTTTTTTTTTTACAATTTAAACACTGGCATTAGGTTTGCTGGCAATAGTACAATCTACACATGAGGGCCATCATGAAGCTTGTAACAATGGCTGGAGGCAAAAGGGTTGTTTAATATTCATGTTTTGCTCAATTTGTAGATAAAAAAAGTGATTTCACAGTTTCTTCAAATCACTACAAATATAGTCAAATGTGTATAGTCAGGAACCCACAGCACAGTTTCTTGTATAGTTAGTAATGGAAGGTATTCATTGTTGGTGCTTCCAGTTCATACTTATGGGCAGATATAATCGTTTCTGGGCTGAGGCAGAGAAGCCCATCATGCAGGAGGATAAAGCCCTGGGTGGAAATAAATTTAGCACCCTTCCTGCTGCTAGCAAATAGGGAGTCCCTTTTGTGTTCACTGGTCAGTCCATGGCTTAGCAGTGACTGGCCTCTGAACACAAACATCTTCAGATCTGAACATTCCACAGCATACCTCTGTCACACTAGTGATGGAGTTGTTAGTGTGTGTCAGCATGGGTGAGTGGTAGAAGGGAGGGAAAGAAAGAGGGGCAATGAGATGTTAAAGAAATAGCCTACAGCATGTTACTAAAGGATTAAACCACTTTAAATTGCATAAACTTAATGCACACAGTTCTGAGCGTCCATCTGAAGATTGGAGCCTTGGGCCATCAAGATACGGTCCCAGGTACCTTTCATCTTAAAAGTCTGATTCTTTGTGATCTTCCAATCATGAGCTTTCAAGAGTCAAATCCTGCAGGCATTGATATCGATAGAAGCTACCTAAATTACAATCTTTGTCTGGAATGAATTCATACATCAATATTTGCATTCACCACATGGATGTATGATGGAACAATGCATTCAGTTGTTACGCATGCCGTTACAAAGTGGGCGTTACAACGTGAATGCCATTACCGCACATAACTTTTACCACTCATTTCTTTACAACGACTATTCCTTTGAATTTCATTGTAAAAGCATGAATGATAAAGGCATATGCGTTTTAAAGGTTTCACCAACAAATATAAGTATTTTCCAGGTAAGTATAAACACTATATATATATACAGCCTGTGTAATTAGAGCCCCGTGTTTTTGTTACAAGCCCAATATCTGTTTACCCCATGTGTCTGTTCCTGCGCGCATTTGGGAGTACAGTTTGCTCTGTGTGCCATTATTGTTCAAACCGGTCAGTTTTTGTTCTATTTAGATACGAGGCAATGTTGTGGAGGCAAACAAGTATTAACAAGATCGGCAGCATGAGTTGTATACAAAACAGTTTTAACTTTTGCAGTTCTCTTTTATATTATCTGATTTATCATCAGGAAGGCAGCATGTTTTGAGAGTATTGGCGCCATAATTTAGACAAATATTTATGCACCTCGGCTGGTTATTACGACATGTTTATTTTTAGGGCAGATGGCATATAAATATTTCTACTGTGCACATCAGGTAGCTGATGTCGTTCAAGTGTTGGCATAACACGCTATTTATGCACTATGCTGTTATTTGTCTTGATTAATTCTTTGCACTTTATGCATATGTTATGTTAAGCGTGTGTTACCAGTGTTATTTTCTTTTGCACAGTCTATCTTTTATGTCTATACATGCCTGTAGGAAGGAGGGCTATATAAATCTGAAACGCTATGGCGCCAATTAGATTGATAAAGCCTGCTGCGCAGGCGAAACGCGTCTCTCTTTCAATATGGGGTCGTGGGAGACCTGACCTTTAATAAAAAAGCCTTATACCTACATACCTGATGTACGTGCCTCTTCTTCTCAGGAGCAGGATTGTCTTTTTGGATATATATATATATATATAGATAGATAGATAGATAGATAGATAGATAGATACCGGAAGGAATGGATCATCTGAAGCAGAAGTGTCCCCCATATCCCCTTAAGTACACACAGCCCTAGGAAGAGGGTGGCATGCTTGGAATGTTAGTTTTAGAGTGATGTTTTGTATGATGCCCCTAGGTCGACTGGCTGAATGCTAAGACATCTATAGGAACTGTCACTGTGCCCGTGCTTTAAGTCTGCATCTCCTATGGGCATGATCTCTGTAGTCTGTTAAGACATGCAGATACAATGAATTCACCTCTAAAATAGTACCTACTTTTGTCCCTTCAACACACATATTTTATTCAGATTTTATGAATTAGAATGTAAAATCTGTTCTTAATCAGATCACGCTGGCAATATTGTTGTATTAGCAGTCCAAGGGGCTGGATCACAAAGCATTTTTGGCTGGCACTATTTCATGTCCTTTGTGATAAGTTAAGGCAGTTGTGTGGAAATGTCTTTTATCACTCTATTTCGAAAGTAGGTTTCGGGAGGTGGTGATTTGCGAGAATAATGTGTGTGCATGTATTTGGTGTAGCATTTTTATCTGTGTTGGTAATGTGCTGCTCTGACGTGTTTTTGTGCTGCATTATTGCAATGTGACCTTGTTGTACTGTGGTTTCTATTTTACTTTCTGTTAGTCTGTTTTGTTGCGTTGTGCCCCGTAATGTTTTAATTATGTTGTAATGTGGCTTTGTAATTTTTATTGTGTTATATTCTTTTGTTTGCTTTAGATTTGTCCACAAATCCTGCTACGTTCCCAGACAAAATCAGCACTAGCACTTTATTTTAAGGTTCCTGTGACAAACTAATATTTGCAACTGTCAAAGGTGGTGAAATACTGCAGCACCAGCTCTTCAACTATTTAAGATGACAGTTAGCCCTATACAATGGGAGAGATGCTTTACTCACTTTGGGGCATATTCTCAAGGACTTATCGCTGAGTTAGAGGCACTTTATCGCAATCAAAGTGGTGATAGATTTATCGCCCTATTCACAAGCTGGTGCTAACAGGCGATATCGCCAGTTATCCTGCGATAGCAGCCGCAAAATACATCGCCATGGATGACACCGGCAACTAACGCTAATGAGATGCAGAGTAGGCGTTCCTGTGCAAAAAGCCGCGATAACACCACTTCGCAATATTCCCAACGACCAGCCAGATCAGCGATAAGATCCCAAAACAGGCGATAAGGCGCGTTACCAGCAGGGATTTAACACCTGCTCTTACCTGGTGTTAAGTCGGACGACAACCTGCACCAGAAATGGGAGCCCAGCCCACAGCCACACCAGAAGAACAACAGATGCCATGGAGCTACTGATCATGCAGCTCGGACACCCAAGAGGGCCACAACACCCACCGCCACCACTCCCAGGACACCCCCCCTACCCCCCCCCCCGGGCACCTACCCGGGCACCCCCCCGGACAAAGATATTTTACACCAACGTTACGAAATCATGAACAAAACAATTCACCCGATGTCGCACAATTACTACAATTAACATTCATGTGTGGTCCGAAAAAGGAGAATCATTCATTCATCTCTGAATTTCCAAACAAATCAATGTATTCAAATTTAACTCAAAACAACTATTTGGAAAAGTCATAGCGGGTCTTCTCTGGACAATCTGTGAGTCACAGCCTGCAAGACAAAATTCAAGATAAGAAGGTGTGTCATGCGCTCATCAAAGGACAGAGAGAGAGAGAGAAAGAGAGAGAGAGAAAGAAAGGGAGAGAGAGAGTGAAAGAGAGGGAGAGAGAGAAAGAGAGAGAAAGAGAGAGAGAGAGAGAGAGAGAGAGAGAGAGAAAGAGAGAGAAAGAGAGGGAGAGAGAGACAGTGAAAGGAAGGCTCTTGGCACAAACATGCCAACTGTTGTGTGTGTATCGCTATTGGTGCACCATAAGCATAAGGCCTAGCCCCAGATGCAGCGCGAAAGCCACATCACATTTCCAGAATGCAAGCAGTAGTCAGACTAACATTAGGGATGAAAGCTCCTTTGTCTCAATACATAAGGCGGAAGGACATCTGCACCTCCGACCTTGGTCTTGCATGGGGCAGGCACCCCCTCTCTATACCATAGCAGATGATGACGACTCCCACACTACACACAGCGCTAATGAAAGACCAACGTATCCACAACCCACACACAGAAGTCCTTGCTCGAGGTACTCTTGCATGGAATGCCCTAGACACTTACGTACACAACAACCCATACGTCCAAACGTTGCACACACATAAGACTCATTGCTCCGAGCTGTGGCATATCATCCACATAACTGCCGCAGGTCAGAAGAGTGCCGGTTCTACGAGAGCCACCAACACAATCGCAGAACATCCCGGGCACATGCACAACCCCTGTCACGTGGAACTGTACCGTGCACGTATGCTGCATTTGTTGGGGGCACTGCACTGGCAATGTTGTGCATCATTTACTGTCTGAGCTTCCGTCTTGCGCACGTCACCTGCGTCCAGCCCTGGTTCCACTGTCGATCATGCATATTCGAGTGGCCCATGGATGTCTGCCTATCCAACACAACGGTAGCTGAACTGGATTATGACTTGTGTGTGCGCCCCCTGTTGGCCCATGACCAGGAGTGTAACCGTGATACCCGTTAATGGGATGCCTTGATATTTGGCATATGTGCTGGCAGTTGGGCATGGGAGATTGCAGAAGTCCTTGTGTGCAGTGACCACATCGAAGCGCTCCCCTATTGGGCTGTGTTGCGGATTGGTGAAACGGCGTGGACGGAGCACATCTGTCCGGACCAGTTAATGGATTGGCTCGTCCTCTTGGAACTTATTGTCCAGGAAGCTGCGCTCGCATTCATGGACGAGTAACTACGTTCCTGCAGCCACAACTGCTTGTAACCCAGAGTACAGGTCCCAACACCTTGTTGCATCTTGGAGAAATGGTCACATATCCCACCACAACAGTGGACATGGCTACATTCGCCTGGACTCAGAATGCATGTGCGTGCACCTACGCGTGTTGACACACACCTGTGCAAGGTGAGGCAGTGCCATGGGCGGAGCTGCACAGCGTCGCTTGGCAAGGTTCCTAAATCTGACATACTGCTGGAGGGAGAGTACACACATGGCAATGTAGTACTACATGTGACCTTGTTGGACCCTTTCACCTGCTCACTGTCAGCAGAGCAGACAGTCTGCGCAGTCCGGTGGTACAGCACTATGCAGATCCCATGGGCTGTGAGTCGTGTCCCCTGACACGGGGCAATGAGCATACGCCAAACATCACATGACTCGTCCAGCAATGCAAGGTGGGCTGAGACCGTTGCCATCCGTAATGATTGGTGTTCATTTTTGCCTCCCCATTTCTTGCACCTCTACATGTTCCCATGCTGCCTGTTAGTGTCTGAAGCATTGGTCTGCATGTTGTGGCCCTTGTCTTGCCCTTACTGACACGCACATGCTAATAAAGTCTACGCCACTTCACTAGTGTTCAACTGTGATGAGTGTTGATTAGAATGACAAATCGTGTGCCTCAATGAGCATTGTCCGTACACAGGGAGGGACTGACTGACGCATTTCACTTAGGGGTGAGTCCCTATTGCCAGCTCTACCTCTGTGAGCCAGACATTGTGGTTGGGATAGTTGCTGGTAGAACTGTGCTCTTACGTGTCTTCAGCAATGTGAGTATGGTGTCCAACTTCTTGCCATGTGGATCAATGTGATCCATCAAAACAGGCTGTGTCCACACAGTTGAGTGTGAGTAGGTATGCAAAGAGATGTTCTGTTGTCACATGTGATGGGGACACTACTTTAGGCCTGCTACCGATTTAGGCATTTTTACACACAGCCCCATTTAATACATGGACGTGGGGGTACGTTGGGGTGTTGCGAGATTGTTGTTCATGGGCAATGAGGCCACAGCTAGTTCACACGTTCACAGTCATCTAATTGGCCATGTGGGTCAGGGTCAAACATGCGCATTGATGTCATTTTCCAGGGTGTACCTTTTTGTGCAATCAATGTCCCTACATTCATCCATACTCTTATACTTGATTGAACATAGACATGACACATCTGTGTGATTTTGAATGTTTTATTCACATTCTGTGGAGTGTCGGAGCTGGAGCAGTACATGGCCATGCAAACCCCACATTACATGGTTGCCCAGTGGAGGGCCAACCAGAGTCCTTTGGGGAATGACAATTTAATCGGAAGAGGAAGAGTTCAGTCCGCAGCCTGATTGCTGTGTCATTGGTAACCAGAGCAAATATGGCAGTCCATGTCGGGGTCCAGGTGAATGTCGCAGAGTGTTTCGGGGGACAGTGGAAGGTGTTGTTCCTGGGCATGATGCAGAGGGCTGAACCAAGCAGGAGCAGGCCATATGGCGGGGATGAATGCTACAACGTCCTTTCTCACACAGAGTCATTGCCATCCACATCTTAGTCCTCTGATATGTCTTCTGTGTCAGGTGTGTGTGTGGTGGTGTTATGGCTGCATCACTGTGTGCCACTGACACATCAGGTGGCGGAAGTGGTATGGCTGCATCACTGTGTGCCACTGACACATCAGGGGGCGGAGGTGGTATGGCTGCATCACTGTGTGCCACTGACACATCAGGGGGCGGAGGTGGTATGGCTGCATCACTGTGTGCCACTGACACATCAGGGTGCGGATATGTGTGTGTCGAAGTTCCTGCAGCAGTCATCTGGGACAGGCTCTGTGGCAGCAATGGCAAGATGAGGTTCTGCACGGCATGGAAGATCCCAGCTACATCTCGCTGGTGTACAGCCGTGGCAGCCATCCTTCCACCCTGCATCCGCTCCATGTTCTCCATTGTCCTCCGCATCTGTGCCAACTCTGTGCTGTCATCGCTGGAGCCTGTCTCACTAGACAGTTCTTGTATCCGAGTAATGGCTCCAGCGAGGTCAGCCAAGGATTGTTGTAGAGCATGGAACGGACTGTGGGTGTCCGTTAGGGACTGTAAGTGGTCCCTGATGGGACTCATACACCCACGTATGGCATCAAGTTTGGCTGCCATGAGGTCGAAACCCACCCGCACCTCTTCAGCCAGCCCCCTCTGGCAGTCTGACACACGGCGTTGGAATGCCATGTGTCTTTCCGTGAGGTGCTGGGAGCCAGCCGTGGTGGTGGGTGCTTCCTGCTGTGTGGGCTGTGCAGGGGGTGGGGTCACCTCGATGCAGCTGGGCTGCCCTGCTCCTGGGGGTGGGGTGTGGAGGCTGTCCACGAGCCGTTGGAGGGTGTTGGAGCTGATGGCCAGGGGGTCCTCCTCATCATCACTGAAGAGATGTCTGGTCTGCTCTGCAGGAGGTGTTGATTGTCCCTCTGCAATGTAAAGGGGAGATGCAGGTTAACAGTGTGTTCCATGTATGTTGACGCATTGTACATGTTTACATACAGACTGCATGACAATGTACATTGTGACTGTTTTGGATGAGCTGGCTATTTGATGGGAGACAGTGGACATTTCGACTACATGACGGATGTGAGGTTGTACTCGTACATGATTATCTCACAGTTTCCTGCTATGCCAGATGTGATTGGCCAGTTTCTAAGCAGAAGCGTCACCAGTTGTGTCCTCTGTTCTGTAGTGACATTTTTGCACTTTGTACCACATTGTCGTCAATGTTGATGTGCTGTGATTGCTATGTGTGTGTGCTGCATTGTGGGAGAGTCGCCCCTGCAGCTCTGATTTAGCTGCCCCTTATCCCTTTGAGGCGGTGTGCCTTTGACTTGTGTGCTTTTAAGGTGCTGAGATGTTGGCGACTTGGGTCATTTGTGCTCTTGGACGGTTTTTGTACTCTTGTGCATTGTTTGTCTGCAGATGTGTTGTTGACGTCAGGGGTTGTATGTGCACGTGGATGTGTCAGAGTGTGACCTGTTCCTTTGAGGATGTGATCCACACTGGGCCACCTCAGTGTCGTGTCGTGCACCATGTCATGTATTTTGACTGCAGCCATGCTATTGGTCATGCAGTGTCACTTGCATTGTCAGTGTGGCTCACAGAGTCGCTGCTCTGCTGGATTCAGCACATGTGCATGGGTAGGTTGTGAGATTGGTGATAGGGAGGGGGGCCCCTTTGTGCACATAGTGGACGGGGGCCTACTTGGTGTTTCTATGTGTGCTGCAGTGTGCCAAGGGTATCAGGGACATGTTCCACAATCATTGTGGGTGTGCAGTGTGCTACACATAATTGTGCATCTGTGCCATTGTGCCCATCTCCCCCCGTCCCCCCAGTCCCTGGTCGTTACTCACCCTGTTGCTGTTGGGTCAGGTCATATCGAGCTGTGTCCGGACCCCCAACTCCTTGCACCGTCTCCACACTGATGACTGTGGCCACCATTTCCTCCAGCTCATCCAGCTCCTCCTGTGGCGCAGGACTCCTACCTCCAGTCGCCGTTGCTGCCTTCCGGTTGGCAGCGAGCTTCTGCTTGGTTTGGCTATTCACATCATGCCAGTGCCTCTTCACCTCCTCCATTGACCTCCTCAACACTCCGACTGCATTCACGTTGCTCACGATCGACTGCCATATTTCCGTTTGTGTTGCCAATGACACAGTGGAGGTGACGAACAGTTGTTGGTAGTGTTCTATCACCTCCGTGATGATGATCCGGTTTTCCTGCTTACTGAACCCCTTATTCCTCTTCCTCTTCTCCTTGCCCTTCCCCAAACCCGAGGTTCCTTGCTGGTCATCTGTGGGGCTTGTGGAGTTCGTGTTGTCCTCTGCACTCGGTCCGGGTGCATCCATGGTGCTACACAGTTTATTTTTTTTTGTCTTTTTTATTTTTCTGCTTTTCCAGTGCATTTTCCCGCATGACGCGTGGGAATTGCAGGCCTGTCGCTGGTTATCGCTGATTTTTTATCGTGATTTGGGGCATCGCAACTTTTTTCATGTTCGTGTTTCGCATTTTTTCGGCGTCGCGTTAATTTTAACGCGGTCATTTGGCGCGTTATTGTGAGACTATCGCATGGTGCCACCGGGTTGAGAATACAACGTTAACACAGTGTTATTTTCCCGCGATAGACTGCGATGTGCAAAGTTGCGTTAAGCTAATTTTGCGATAATTATCACACGTTCTTGAGAATATCCCCCTTTATGTGCTGTAGCCCCTCATTTTTTATGATGCTCTTCCAAAAATGCAGTTCTACTATGCAAACTATTCCGTCCTTCCTTCAGGCAACGTCTGCATTTGTAAAATACTCTAAAATTATAAGCTAAAACACCTTGCTCTATTTGATGGGTGTTTGCTCCTATATTCTTGATATAACCGAATGCCACACACATTTTGAATTTTCCTAATTCACACTAGAAAATGAATAACATTTTTGGATTACAAATATGTCATTGATCCCCAAAGGTTCTATCAAAATACCTTAATAAGATTGTAAACAACGCATCTTGATTTCGAAGAACAGCTCAGCGATGCAAGATCTAAAATCTGAACATGGTCCAGTGTTTTCTAGATTTTCACAAGAATGCATTCATAAATATTCCACTCTAGGCCTCTTAAGGCATTTGCATAAAAAATGCCTTTCTGACAAAACTGGTAATCTTATTCATATTTCTCAAAATATTGCTAGTTTAGTTGATTTAATGAACACTTAAAGAGTACTTCAAACCGCAGGAGTCGTCGGGTTGTTTACTGGCTGATAATAATGGAGTGATTAATGATTAGAGGGTGTAATAATTAAAGAAACAGGAAAACAAAAGCTGAAAGTTAGTATTCTGCTTCGAGATGATTGATAGTCCTTTATGAATATGTATGTCTTTATTCTAAGTAATTAATATTTGGAGGATATTCAAATCATCCGGTCTGGCTTCGGCTATAGTACAGTAAACATATTCATCGTACTGTTAACTGTATGGAACTATTTCCAGGGAATATTGCATTCTCACTAGTAATTGTCAGGAAATTGACATAAAAAGTAATTAAAGAAAATTAAGCAGTACTGAACCACAAGCACAAGTACCTTTCTGTTTTCTCTGTAAGGGCCTCATTATGAGGTCCCCATCACTTCCCCCTTAATGGTCGTCACATGGATACCAGGAGTCCCAATAACTGGAGGCTAGGGGCGGGGCTAGTTAAAAGGGATTGCAAGCGGAACAGGAAGTTTTGCTAAGAAATTAGTAATTACCAATGTTGACTCTCCTCTGATTTATTCATTTTCAAATTAAAGAGCAGAGAGAGGAAGGAGAAAGGCTGCCCATATTTAGACCAGCATTTAATCCGATTGATTGTGGACGGTTTTGTCTGGGAGCAGAGCAGATCTTCCAGAAAGACCAGAGCATAATGGAGGACCGAGAAGGCAGCAACCACCCCAAGAAAGTGGGCCAACCAGTTATGAGGAGGAAGGCACCATATATCCATCGTCTACCCAGATGCTCAATTTGCATCATGCAATCTGGTGAAGCGGGGGCCACACGCCACAACGCCACCCGTTTTACTGCTTGGGTCGTCAAATTAACAATTACTACCATAATTAACCCACAATAAATACCTAAGCAGGAGGAAAAATACTACCACCACCAGCACCTACTATTTGTTTTATAATAAGACTCTCGACACAGTGGGGCAACAAAAGACCCCGCAGCCCCCGCAGTGCGGCTCCAGGGGGCCCCTCAGCACAGTAACCTGACCCGAGAGCTCCTGACTGAGTCCATAGGGGGGGGCCCTCCATGAACTTTGCAGGGGGACCCCATGAAATTTTGTTGCGCCACTGCCTGGACATTCAAACCTTAGGCACTTTGGAGCACATTAATCGCACTAAAAATTAAATATAAATACATTTTAATGGCTTGGGGGGGTACTGTTCATTGCCCCCTCACATGTCCCCGTGTATAATACCACATGCAGATGTGTCAGCCATTTGTCTTTGGATTCCCGCCCTTGATATCTCTGTCTAATATTCAGTCAATCAAACAGTCTAAGGTATTAAATACCGTATATTCTTTAGTACATGGCAAGGCAGCATTTATTGAGCATTTACTAACAACTCGGTCTATTCTGTTGGAAATCTAATGCAACATGCCAGGTTTCCATCACAATGGAAGATTTTAGTCTCCTTCCCCCTGGGGAGAGGCTTAGGGTGACAGCGTGGAGCAGAAAAGAGGCATCATTGTAATATCTCACTCTGGCAGCGACACATCTGGAGTGCGGAAATCCACAAGAAAGCCACAGGGGAATGGAGATCTTGGCACCGTCTGGTCGTCCTCCTTCTGGTATTTCTGCTTTTGAATGGAAAACATATATTTGAACTTTTTTGCGTCTTTAAAGCTTTAAACTTGACAGTTTCTACATTGTTGCAAGGCAAACTATGCCTTAGATTGGTAAAACAGGATGCAGGCGGTAAAAATGTTACATGGGAATCGGAGGCTTCGGGGTGTGAAAATACAGTCAAGATTCTTTCTAAAAAATGATTAAAAAGGTAGTTATGGGGCAAAATAAATTTCACTTATTACAACAAGGCCCGCAGACAAGGCCCACTGGAGGATAGAATCTCATTAGAGGAAATGTCCAAAACAACAGACGGTGAAATAATGTTCAGTGCTGAAACGATAGAAAACATCGTTTAAGTTTAAAAAAAATACATGTTCTTAGGGAATATGACTTTGCAGAGCGTTGACAATAGTTTAATTGCTAGCGTATTCACGATAACGAAAATCTTGACCTATGCAAAGTGTATTTACATTTAGTTTACCTGTTTACATCGGGGAAACTAAAAAATAAAAGAAAGAATACTTTGCATCAGTAAAAATGTGTTGCTTCCTCTGTTGTGTCTTTCCTCATATATAACTGGCCCTGTTATATCGGGGGCCACTGGAATTATGCCGCAGGGGAGGACCATATTATGCAACAGACTAAATTAAGCAGCAAGAAAAGGTAGATTATGCGGCATAACATTTTTTTGATAGTATTACTTCACTATTTTGTAATTTTTTGCACATCTTAACAATGTTTGAGAAAAGGTTGCACTTCATTAGTACCAGTTACACATCCAAACACAAAGCAATCAGCAACTTAAAGGTGATGAGTCAACCTTTGCCCAGGGCCTTGCACTGTGCGCAACAGGTTTCACCACATTTTTTGTAACTTTTGATCTGTTTGAACTAGAAACATGTTTAGGTTTAAAACCTGCAAATTATGCAACAGATGATGGATTATGTGGGAAATGCGGCAAATCCATATGGTGCAGAAAACTCTGCAGCTGCAGAGTCACATTATACCAGCTGTCCTGGTTATAGAACATCCACTTGCCTTATAAAAATGATCCAATATATGATTTTGCAGTATTGAGAATTTTCTTATATCGCTTGAAAAATCTGTTTACATTGCACCCATAATGTGCTTGTTTTTTTTAAGTGTACTTGTGCTACTATGTGTGAAAATTAACCCCTTTCACGAAAAAATCAGTGTAAAGAAAATAAATCAAATCAATCAACTTTTTTTGATGATTTGCTTATTCAAAAGAATTACTATAAACAGATGTGCACATGATATATTCAGTATGTTACATGCATCTGAATTCAGGCTCAAATGTTTTAATAATAATTTAATGTACTGATAATTTATGAAGGGCTTTTTGACTGTAGTCCGCTGGAACCCATTGTCTTTTCTATATAACTAAACTTGCCACACCATCCGTCTCGGAGCGATATTCTGTTAACGATATTTAGGCCATGATATATATGTCAGACACTGTTTTTGTCACCGATATTCTGACAGACATCGTCTGGATGGTTCTCCTTGAGTGCCTGTTATGAGTCCACAAGACCCCCTGAGGTTTAGGGAGGATTAAGAGGAACAAGCCCAACATGGGAGAGGGTGTAAGGTGACCAGCTACCGGGAGCGGCCCATGCAGGTAAGAGCGGTGATGAGGGGGAGGAGAAGGGGAGGGGGGACTCGACATATGATGATGAGGGAAAATGTAATATTTATTTAATATTCCCTAGTTGTCATCTGTCGAGTCCCCCTATCCCCCACCCCGCCCCATCGCTCTTACCTGCATGGGCCGCTCCTGCCTGCACACTCTGATGTGGGTGTGCATAGAACCATATAGGTTAGGTGCAATAGGCAGAAATGACCAGGGTGGCTTCGGTTCTTTTTGCTGCCCTGTGCAGAATGGGGATTACTGCTCTAAATCCACTTAACCCAAACTCACCGTTTGGCCATAAAGAAATATCACCCACCCTGGCTTGCAGTTTCTATGGCAATGAGGCACTTATTGTAAAAGCACTTTTCAACAAGTTAGTGACTCTTTCAGGAAATATTAAATGTAAATATGTAGCTCTGTGCACTAGAGGTGATGTTCTTTACCTGAGACTGTGGATAATACCAGGAAGAGACGTGTCTAGTGATTTATCTAATCTGAAATGCCCCTTAAATTCTGCCCCTGATACATTTTCATCCGGTGCTCAGCCAATCAAAACCTTTGGCCCTCTGAATCACAAGTATTGTTCTTACAGAAGAAAGCAGAATTGATTGAGTCACTTACTAACAACTTGAGCTACACCTTGCAAATACGAAGCCACAAAGAGAATGCCATGCTGTCATCACAAAGGAAGCTTTCAGTCTCATCCCCCGAGGGGAGCTTGGGGTGACAGTGTAGAGCAGCAAAGAGGCGACATTGAAATATCTCACACTTTGTCAGTAACATATCTGGAATCCGGAAATACACAGGAAAGCCACTGGGGAAAATAAATCATGGCAGATTCTGAATGGAAAAACATTTTTACACATTTGTTTTAAGCTTAAAGAATTAAACATGGTAATGACAATTTTGCAAAAGTGTAACGAGGGATTTTCATTGCAGACACTGCACACATAATGAATTTATGTTGGAGCCACAATACGATCCATAAGAATTCTGCGGAAAATGACGAATAAGATATTGATGAAACAGCAGCGTGATTACCTAGCTCAAGAATCACACAGATATAACACCCAGAATAATAGAATTTTAGATACATTGTGAATGTTCAAAAGAACAGTCTGTGAAAAAAGTTTCATTACTGAAATATGGTAGAAATTATTAAAGTAAACAAATATTCAAGGAATATACTTTTACAGTGTATGCTTGGTTCCTGGCCCGAAATACAAAGGTACTTTATTTCACTCTATATTTAAATCTAGGTTTTGCATTAAAATTAAGCAGGCTGAGAGACAATGGGTCTCTCTTCCCCTGTTGTGTGGTTTTTCGTATGTATCTGGGCCTGTTACAGCAAGTCCATGGCTTGCTTTCTGTTTTTTCTCTGTCAATCCCACGACATATTCTTGACATGTCCTGTTGTTTTCCTGAGCCATTTGTTGTAAAACCATAAATTTGTATTAGCTGCTCTGCACCAAATCCTACAAAAATGTTATTATTTTGCAGCTCATTCCATGTATGTGACCAGAATAGAAATACTGTCACTAAGGGCCTAATTATGAAAGCGGTCGTTATTGCAGTAGGAATGAGACCACCCGAAAAGGAGTCGGCAGTCCCACCCACCATATAACGATTAGACCACCGTGTAGGCAGTCAGAAACTGCCTTTTTCTACTGCGGCCCAGGAAAAGGGCTGCAGCACAAGCTGCTGTAGAAAAAGGCAGTTTATGCACGTGCATGGATGTGTGGGGGGCACTACATGTGCCCCAGGCCACTTAGCAGTGGCCTATGGGGGATAGGGGCCCTCCTGGGTCCCCAAAGTCCCTTTCCGGCTGACATTTCATGGCAGAGAGACCGCCATGAAAAGGCAGTTGGAAAGGGATATCCTAATCCCTACGGCGGTGCCTGCGCAGGCACCACCCCCATTGTAGGGTTAGGAATCAGACTGCTGTCCCGACAGGATATTTGCTCCTGTCAGAGATGATGGTCCTACCCCATGAACTCTGCACTGTGACCGCCGGTATTGTAATCTGGCGGTCGGACCGATTCCCAGGATGTCAGATGGACCGCCACCGACGGCCTGCAGGTGGCGGTCCGCCCGACATTGTGATGACCCCCTAAGTGTGTTTAGGTGATTTTAGAGACACCAGATTTCTCCTAGTCTCATGCCATCGAGAGTCTGTTATCAGTCCTCTCCACCCGGGGTATAACCACTCAAAACATTCACTCTTTTTCATAGCATCCTCTCCTGTCTACTCACTCAGTCTCATTTCTTCTGGCCAGATGCCTTTTCAATGTATTCTTAGCCTGAGAAAAACTGAAACAGTAACCAGCTCATGGCTGGGGCACAGGCACACATGCCAGCTTGGTGTGCATGATGAGTCCATACATCTGGGAAAAATGTATTCTTCTAATAGCCTTTATTTGGCCAATTATGTGGACACATTGAAGTATGACATCTGCATTTTAAAAAGAAAGCCTGTAATGGCTACATTGTGTTATTTTTGATGTTATCGGGTGCCCATATTAATGGAAGACTTTTAACCTGGGTCTCTCTCTGCCTCTCCTCTTTCTTGGACAACCAAGAGTATTTGACAGGGAAAAGTGGAAACTGAAATCCAAAAGAACTGTTGCTTGTCTATTATTAGCTGATTGACCTTTTCCCCTGCTCCATCTACCACTGTCCAGTACGTGGCGATTAATAAAAGTGTGAAAATATATGAATCATTGATTCTATGATTTGGATAGAGCTATACAGTTTTTTTTGTTGATTTTATACATTTGGTGATTCACAAAATGTAGTAAACATTGCATGGGTATCCAGCAACATCTTACATTTTCCAGGTATACATACTGTCCATCATAGGTACTTTAGTAAATCCTCAGATGGCGTACACAGGAATCATCGAAATTATTTTTTACATTGAATTGTATGTCTCACTAGTGTGGGAAACAACTCGAAACTTGTGAATTACTGCAACCCTATGGATGTTCATTAAATATTGAAAGTCTTCCACGTAGAACACTCAATGTGTTGCCACTGCTACTAAAATTAAAACTGGGCCTTATCCACTGTAGCTGTAGCCTGTTACATTCATAATTCTGAGGTGCTAGTGGAAATGGTAAGTATCCTGATATAGGTATGTCTGACTGAAGTTCGCATTTTTGTACGTGTAAATTACATTTAAGTTAACAAAATCCTTTGTGACCCTGGCCCTTAATCTCTAGTCTGACTTTGAGAATAGAGACCAAAAAATTAAATGCTTCCCGGTCCCTTACCAGAAGGGTGTGTACGGAGCATGTGTCAGTCTTCTCACTTCATCTTTTCACTTCATTATCATCAGCATCCTACTAGCTATAATCTTACCCACCCCCCCACCTTGAGTTTGTTGGAAGCTTTATAGGAGACAGTGAGTGCTGGAGAGAACCCTCAGTTTCTAGAGACTCCAGCAAGATGCAGAACACTTCATATTTATGATTTTTGTTCACCTTTGATTGCTTTCTTTTTCACATAGCAGCCTTTTCAGTGTTTAGACTCTAAGTAATGTTTCTGAGTAAACAATCCTCAAATAATTGACATGATCTCATGAATTTGTCAGGGGAATCCTGTCCTTTGGTCAAGATTTGGTGCTCTGAATTACAGCAAATATACGCAAAATATGTTTTCCATAAAATATATGTATTGTATTTTCAGCTCTCTCCTTAACCCCCTAGTAGAGTGGGTCCTAATTTAGCTTGTGCTTTATGTCATGCCACAAATAAACTATAAGGACGATACAACAGAATTTGTTTGTGACCTCACACCCACTTTGTTAAAAAGTTGCTGTTCATCATTCGTAGCCAGGAAAGAGGTATATATGGTACAAACCGAGTTATTGTTCCTTGGATCTAAAGAAATGTAATTTCCATAGTGAGCCATTTAGCCACAACAATGCCTTTAGGTGTGATTCTCCCTTCGTCTTAGAAACATATTTATTATCACATCTTTCACTCTTAGTTTTTGACATTCATCTCAACTATTTGAACTCCACGCAAAACCTCCTTGTGGTGATGATTTTTGAAAACTCTCACTTGGTATGCAATTGTGTACACATTAGTTTATTTGTCTATCTTCTAAATCTTTTCTGACATCTCAGCTTGCAATGTTTTGCTTTTAAAAAGCAAACACTATTGAAAATGCATTAAACACTGGATTTATTTTGCATACATCCTCTATCAAAAATTCCATTACTTTAGATGTTTTGATCTATGTGATAGAGACAGCTGATGTGCCCTACCAAAAGTCTGCAACCCTTTATTTGGTTTATACGACTGAATGGCTAAAATCACATTTATCTGAACATAAGGACAGTGTTATTGGTCCTAGGAGACGGTTCTTCCATACTGACGAATGCCTCATACCTGATAGGGAAATCTAAGTGGGCAGAAACATAGAGAGAAAACTGGGTGACTGCATAACACAGTCACTTGAGTCACTTGAGTTCCTCAAACCCACCCTGTGTACCTTGCAGTCACCACATGGAGGAGGGACTTGATAATGAAGCATGTTACCTAGGTAAGTGAGGGCATTCATCCTTTGGAGGAATTGTCTTAGGGTACTTTGAACCAGCAATAGTAGTTTCCACTGTGCCTTAAATCAGGGTGTATGGAAAAAATATCAAGTTTGAAATATTGGAACTCCAAAATATCAGAATTATTTTTTTTGTAATGCAAACATATTGCTTTATACAATATCATTTTCAACAATATCGATTTTTTAGGTATATCGTTGTTTTCAATACAGTTTTCAGCAATATAGTGGGAAAAATATAGTTTTTTTCATCATTTTTTAAGTTTTAGCTTTTATATTCATTTTAATTGTTAGTATAGGCTTAATTGTTATTAGTTTTCAAAAAAGTAGTTTGTTATTTTAAGGGATATTTTTAAATTTCAATGTGATTAGTGTTTTATAGTGTTGTAGTGGGTTGCTGTGTCTATAGGGGACTGGGTGAGTAGTTATTTAAATTATGAATATGTTTCATTTATCGTTAAATAATTTTTCATTTGTAACTCATTTTTTAATTGATTATTAAGTATGCAATATTTTTTGTGTTATATTTTCAATTATAAAAAACACATTTTTATTTTTAATTTAGTTTAATATTAGTTATAGTAAGTTATATTTTCGTAGTAGGTTATTTGGTTTGTAAGTGTGTAGGGTGGAAAGTTAATTGAGGTATTAACAAAAGAACATTTATTGCTAATTAGTCCAACATTTTCCCTACTGTTCTGCTGACAGGAGTAGTAAATAGTAAATACAACTCCTCCGAAGTTCAACACTTTCCATACTGTTGCTTAGACTAGAGTGGGAGTAGTAAATCTAACCCCTCCAAAGTCCAACACTTTCCCTACTGTTGCATAAACTGTTGCATAAACTGGAGTGGGAATAGTATATTTAATATTCTTAGACTCCAATAGTTTTCATAATATTGGTTAAATAGATTTTATAGTATTAATTGTTTGTTTTTTATATATTATATTATTTGTTTTTATTTTTAAATTTATTTTAATATTTATAGTACGTTTAGAAAATGTGTTTTGGAGGTTTTACATTTTTTATATTTTATTTATTAGCTAAATTAATTAATGTAATTTGTTATTGAATTGTTTATACGGTTCATGATGTGTGTGTGTGTATATATGTATGTATATATATATATACACATACACACACATAATTGTTTATACGGTTTATGATTTGTGTGTGTGTGTGTGTGTATATATATATATATATATGTATATATATATATAAGCACACACACAAATAATAAATCGTATAAACAATTCAATAACAAGATACATATATATATCCAAATGAATAAGTAATGGATTCCACTCAGTTCTCTGGACTCTTTGAATGGCGGCTCGCAGATGGGCGTGGAAATGCCCGGAGTATATTCCAAACACCCGCGTTTCGCATGAAATGAGACACTTGCCCGGGCACTATGCAAAAAAGTGCTTAGTGGTTTGTTTAGGCAGCAGCATGTAGCCCAACGTGTTTCGGGGAAGGCACCCCTTTCTGCCTGGTTAAGCTTACATTGGATACTATTACGAGTGAATATAAAGGGTCGGTGCAGTAGACATCAACAACAGAATGTGAAGAAATTAATACTTTGGGAGTCAGGTTTCCAGAGTTGTCATACTGTGATGGTGTCACAACATATGTTAATAGAAGTCTTTTAGTTACTTTTTTAAAACACAATTTTTAAATCTAATGTTTACATGAACATAACTGATGTTTTTCAACACATAATTGTGATTCGAATCACGATAAGCTATCTATCACTTCTTTTTAACAAAACAGTTTTGAAACCATAATGTATGGTTAAAATGCAATGAGTGAAATTTGCATGTCAACAGATCGCATTGTTATACAAAACCCTGATATATGGAGAAAGAATGCATGGGGAAAAAATGCAATATTGCCCTAGTGAGCTCAGGTTTCATACTATATATTGCATCATTAAAGGTATTCCTATGTCAGTTCTGAGATCCTGCCCTAGTGAGCTAATGTTCAGTAATAATTATAGCAAAGGTACTATTTTATAAAGGTTCAGCTAATTCATGGACCTTAGTTCTCCAAAGAAAACTATGACATTATCTTGGCGTTACAACAGTTTTCAAACTTTTTTCAACACCTTTTGAACTTTGTTCTTTATCGCTATTTTAAGAGATCTGAATAATCATTTGTAACATAGACCCCTAAATATCATTTGGAGCAGGAGTGGATGTAGCTACCTTTTAACTCAGAGGGGATATCATTCATGAATCATATCATCGGCATAGGGCTTCAAGTTAGACATTCCAGGACCAGGGTGGAGAATGTTAATGGCTTTTTGAATGGCTCAATAAGTCCATCGGGACATCGGTATAAGGTCTCTACCCATCGAGACATGACAGCCTGCAGAACTGTAAATAGAAAGAACCGTCGTTTTGGTGGACAAGTTACTCTTTCAAACTCTAAGTCTGGCCCTTTCTCCTGTCATAGTAAACTTGTTAACATATGCACTGGTTCCTTATGTGCATTATCTTGTGTAACTGACACATTTACAATGCAATAGTTGTACAAAAGCTGTGAAAGACTCCTGTTTGCGAAATGTGTAAATTCTTGTTGGTTAAGGTAGGGTAATATTTGTATTACACATGGCCACCTCGCATCGACGAGAATGTTGGGAATGGAGTGTGGTATGAGATTTATATGCTCATGATAAAACATGTACTTGCCTCACTGTAATCGTTTGCGTTTGGAATATATATAAATATGCCCTCTTCTTTAGAGCTGAGTCCTGGTATCCGCAGGTGCTGGAACTATACCAACTTAGCACGTGTAGCTTAGACAACACATGACTTTCACTATGTTGTTTTCGACATTCTTGCTAAGGAGGCAAAGAAAGGTATTTGCCTGGAAATAGGACATTCCTATTGTGTCCATATAGATTGTTGGCATATATTCTGTTGTAAAGGCAGACCAGCTACACTGCAGTAGTTAAAAGGTTGTTAGTGCCTTCACCAAATGCCTACATGGATAAATATACAGTCTGTATGTCGTAGGAATGTTTCCTGCTACCTGGTAATGGATATTCTCATGTACTGCCAGTGGTAACATGATGAAATAAGTCACTAATCACTCTGTGGTGATCTCACTCAATAGAGGGTTTAGTCAGTACTTAATGCCTCTTCCTGGCCCACTGTCTGCTGTCACGCACACATTTATTAGTGTAGAGCTGCACATTCAGAATTTAGTTCATCAATTGTTAGAATTTTGATCCATCTCTCATCGTCCTGGACACAGTGTTTGTCCCTCCGTGCTTCTCAAATCTAACATCAGAAAGCCGCCTATGTAAGAAGTGTCTCGTTTAGCTGCCATTTTATACCCCAGAGGCTGTCTCACAGGTACCTCTCTCACTTCAGTTGATGAGCACACTGTCTAATGCTGTCTTCAGTTTCACAAGTCCGACACATATTTTGCAAGATGTCAACATAAGCTGAATTGTTTTTAGTTTTTTCGTCAGTAAATTTGTGTTTATTTTCTTCTTGCTCAGATCAGGCTTTTATTTGGTTCAGCTTTGGTTCAGTACTAACAGTGAGGAGAGCATTCAATCTTTTCCTCTCCCTGAGACACCAGCTTATCATGTTACATCTCTGCAATTCACACTGTAAACTAATGTTCAGACATTCTTACAGCAGGGTGCAACGCCCACTAATAAGATTTCATTTTATGCTTTAGCAGAGATAAACCTTTGGACTGCATTGTTTAACAAAAGCAACACGTTCCTGGGGAGGTTGCAGTTATTTGAGGCACTTTTACAATCTGCATACTAGCTTTAAGGCATGATGTGTGTGCAGAATCACCCTCTCAAGGTAAGGTTGGATATAGTTTTATAAGCTTTCATCACCCACGCTTTAGAGTTCACAGTCCCCTGGGCAGAGTCAGGGACACAAGGGATCCATAAGGGGATTCGACTGGGGAGGTAGAAGTAGCATGAACAGTGCCCCCAGCTCCTGCCACTCTGCTGAGGCTTATTGTGGGGCGGAGCTTATTTGAGGGAGTGCATGACCCTGAACCCTGTTACACCAGTGGCCTGAATGGATGTGATACAACAGGGTAGTGCCGCAGAGGTCTTGGTAGAAATAATCCTAGATTGACTCTTGGCTTAGAATATAAATTCAATGAACCAGTTGTGGAACTCTCCATGGGCAGTGGGCTGACAAAACATATCTGGCCTTTGTTAAACTTTGGCGGACAGGTTACTCCATTACAAACATGACAGATATCCCATCTGCCTTATTACAAAGCCAGAGGATGTAATGCATTTGTAATAAGGAGGGCGAGATATCTATCCCATCTGTGGTAGATCCACCAAACTCTAAATCAGGCCCTCACTTACCAAACAGACACAGTAAAGCATGGGTTGGTTCTCCCCAGGAAACAGGACAGCGAGTATCTGGTAGAAATAACTTAGGGAAATTGCCTAAACAAGGCAAAATTAGGCACTCATATGGAGAGTTACTGATTTAGATCTCGAGAGCCTTCAGTGATTTATACACTTAATTGTATTCAGGTAGCTTTCTATCCATTAGCCTACCCTTGTTATTTGTTACTGCTAGCACAGAATGGGATTCTAATAAGGTACCTGAAAACTCTGGTTACCTAAACTAGTTCAAACCAATATGTATAAGAGACAAATCTAGGAGCCAAGGAGTCTTGGTACTCGGATTAAGATAATACTTACCGACTTCATTGTTTGACTTCTTTTCTAGCAGTGGCGGCGGCACGAATCGGAGGTAGGGGGGTGGGAGAGGGGAGGACGTGTGAGGTGGGGGAGAGGATGCGTGAGTTGGGGGAGGATGTGGGGGGGAGGATGCGGGGGAAGCGGCTATAAAAAAAATTAAAACGTACCTTCTCGGCGCTTTCTCGCCGCGTCTCTCCTCCCTAGTCCTCCCTCGCTCAGCCACAGGAAGCACATCCAGCCTCCTAGTCAGCCAATCATTGTGATTGATCTGAACGCTGTGTTTTGGCACTCAGATGCTGTCTGGAGGCCTGGGCATGTTCTTCACGTAGGCTGTAATGCAGCCTGCATGGAGAACCTGCGAAGTGCGCAAGACTGTTTTGGGCGGCCCGAGAGGGCCATCCAAGCTGTCACTGCACACGTTAGGAGGGTGCTACCACTCCTCCCCTGCCCCCGCCCCCTCGCGCAAAGCTGTGGGTGGAAGTAGGAGAAAATAAAATGAGAATAACACGAGTTATTGCCATTTTATTTTCTTTGTGTTTCACTGCAAAACAATTAGACATATAAATGAAATCTTAACTAAAAAGGATCTACATGACAATCATTATAACAGGAGCATAAAAGTGGTTATTGCAATTGGTATCCTCAAGGGAAATTTAAGTTAAGACCACAATATTCATGCCAGTGAATGTTAATACTTTTTACTAAATCAAGTAGAAATTAAAGTAATCCTTAATGATAGCATAGACCAACTCTTCATCATAGTCTTTTACTTTACTTTCTTCACCATTCACAAACCTCACATATAGACGTAGGATTAAATATAGGGACACCCCTTAGCTGGATATCTATAACATGTCTAGTGTTTTCACTGCTAAGCAGTCCACACCCATATGGCATGTCATTTTCAATAAGGTACTATAAAGCAAATACAAAAAATGCAATAGGTGTTATTAACTTCTTCAGTTTTATGCCTTGATGAAGCCCCAGACTTGCATGTCAAATAGGGGGTGAAACACATGTTGCCTTTACTCAGATTCATTTATCTGCAGCGACCAAAAACTAGACCAGTACTAAGGTTTTACCAAATATTGTATTTGGAACTGTTTTGTACATGTCGGTAAAGAAAATGGCATACTGGACTTTTAAATGAAACAATAATGACAGTGAGTGAATATAAAAGGAAAAAGGAAAAGAAATCTGTCTTTTCAACTTTAGCCCCTTGATGAATCATTCTTATTTTCTTACTTTGTACCATTTGGGAATTAATTGCAAATATATTGTGAATAATACACTCTATACAATACCTGTTGTTTATGCTTGATCTGTGCTGCTTGTGATGGAAAAGTGCACTGCTTTTTGCATGTCCATTGAACAACTAACTTCAAACAATGTCTGATTAATATTTCATCCTGGGTGACAGACAACTGTTTGAAATTAAACACGGACAAAACAGAAGTTCTGTTTTTCAACCAGCCATCACCACCTAAAGCTGAACTCTGGTGGCCAACGGAACTTAATCCTCCTCCTCTGCCAGTCCTCTCTGCGAGAAATCTAGGGTTTAAATTTGACTCCGCCCTCTCAGGGAAAGCCCAGATATGCCTAGTTTCAACTTCATGCTTCTGGAAGCTGAAAACCTTGAGGAGATTCCTACATCTCCTACCTATGGACTGTAGGAAAACGGTAGTTCATGCACTGATCACTTCACAGTTAGATTATACCAACAGTCTATACTTGGGTCTCCCAGACTACCTCATCAGAAAGCTTTCAAAATGTGGCCGCTAGGCTCATTAGGAATGTACCACTCCGCCATCACATTTCCCCACACCTGCGCAGCCTACATTGGCTACCTGTGAAAAAGAGGATTCAGTTTAAGGCTCTGACTCTGGCCTATAGGTCCTCCAGAGACACCAGCCCTAAATACTTAAAGCTCAGACTGCCCAAATATAATCAAAATAGGACTCTGAGATCGAATCACCAGGGACTCCTAGCTATCCCCCGCTTCAAAAAAGCTAGACTGGGCGGTCGATCATTTGCTTATAAAACCGCCTCTCTCTGGAATTCCATGCCGGAGCATCTCCGAAAGGCTAACTCAGAACCTCTATTTAGGAAGACTCTTAAAACCTGGCTTTTCAGCCTCCCTTAGAGCCTCCCCCACTAGGTATTACCACCCCGCAATCGCTGTCAGCGCTGGGACACCTCCGTCGGAGGTAGCCGTACGCTTTATAAGATGCAATAATAATAATAATAATAACTGTGGATGGCATACTGCATTCATGTATTGAGCCAGTCAGCTAATGATAGTATTCTGATAGTAGTGGGGACATGTGGACTATGAGACTGTGTACTGTGGCTTGAGATTAGCCTAGGAAACACTTGCAAATTTATCATTGGCCTTGAGGTCCGAGAGTGTGCATGTGCCCCTGGCACAGTATTGAGCTAGTGCATGCCCCTGGCTTTCATCAGTTGGCAGACTGCATGGACATTGCCACAGATAAGCTGACTTTTTATTGTGTGATGACCTGTGCATTTGAGTGATCCCTGTTGTGAGGAAATGGGGTGTATTATATGGTGTTGTTGTGCGACCTCATCATGCAATACACTTACCACCCCTTTAGGACACTGAGGTTTCATTTGTCAAACCTTCAGCTCAACCCCTGGTAGTTGTGGCTCTCAGCAGAAAAGCTTATCCAAAGGAACAAGTGTAAAGCCTTTAACCAGCACCAAAACTATTGAAGATGAAATCGACAAGACACCAAAGAAATCCGACACTAATTTATAAAAATAGGCTGTATTTTTATGCATTTTTAGACACCACAATCACAAAGATTCACCGGAGGGTTCCAGAGATATAGAATTTACAAAGTATAGTAAATCAAAGCATGTCACTGAACCGTGAACAAGCATTGGCAAATTCAATGAATTTGACACTTAGAAACTTTTTCACCTAGAAGTTTGTGCTAGTTTTAATGCGGTCACTTGGAGTCACTTTAGGTGACCAACTCCAGGAGGGAGCTAGCCAAGGGGACCAGCAAAATCTTCAGAAACAGTTACCTCAGCAGGTAAAGCAGCCTTCAGTCAGTTCCAGGCACTTCTATCCTTTGCAGGGCTTTCCTTTGGAAGGGGTCTTGATGCAAGGGATGAAGGATGCTGAAGATGCTCAAGGATGTTGTGGAAGCAATGCAGTCAAAGGGGCTATTGCTGTGACTTCTCCTCAGTCCATGAAGGGTGAGAGGTGATCCTGGTCACAGGGTCGACGTCCCTCTAAGTCCTCTTGGTGCTGTAGAAGTACCTTAAAATGGTGCATGTTTAATTGCCTTGTTCCCAACTGGCATAGCCTAACTTATTTGCAAGTCCCTAGTATATTGTACTTGGGGTACCCAGGGCCTGTAAGTTCAGAGTGTCCCCCAAGAATGCAACACTTGTTTTGCCCCCTTGAGTTGGACAAGGTAAAACAAGACCGGAAGGACAATTTTAAACTGCTAACTCAACTTTGCCATTTAAGGTACGTTGGAAAGTCCAAAACTCCTTTCTTAATATATATAGGTCACCCCTAAGGTAGGCCTAATGAGCCCTAAGGCAGGATATTGTAAGTAAAAGTGGAACATTTACTTTTACATGTTCCAGCAGTAAAATACTTCAGTTGTAATTTTTACTGTGGAAAGCCTTGTAGCCCCATTGACATGTACAGAGTTACAGGCTGACACCTTAGATCTGCTAACGCCTGAATGAGACTAGTAAAGTCGGCACCGTAAGGCTCTGTTTAGCAGGGCTCAGGGAATTTCAGAGTCATTGCACCAGTACCTAGTAGGTAAAATGTGGGCAAAAAGTGAATAGTAACCGCCAAAAGCAGCAGATCTTTTTCTTTTCTTGGGCAGCAGCGAGGGGGACAACATCACCATATCGCCGCCGTGAGGGTAACGGCCAACGCTGCGGAATCTTGCTCTTACCTGCCGTGAGGGGAACGGCTCTCCTGAACTACACCTCCCAGCAACTCTTGCCTCGTCGCCCGCTCTGACGCTGTGCAGCGCGCCTGGAGGCGCGATATAATCGCCGCCAACCTCCAGCAGCGCGGGATGCCAAAAGCAGCAGATCTTTTTCTTTTCTTGGGCAGCAGCGAGGGGGACAACACCACCATATCGCCGCCGTGAGGGTAACGGCCAACGCTGCAGAATCTTGCTCTTACCTGCTGTGAGGGGAACGGCTCTCCTGAACTACACCTCCCAGCAACTCTTGCCTCGTCGCCCGCTCTGACGCTGTGCAGCGCGCCTGGAGGCGCAATATAATCGCCGCCAGCCTCCCGCAGCGTGGGACGCGCGCAGGCAGCGCCCGGGCGAAGTCCGGGCCAAGGGCGGGCCCGTCCTTGCCCGTCATCGACAGGAAGAGGCAGGGCTGGGCTACCCCCTTTGAATTTGCGGCGGATATTGCAAAGCAAGGTACTGTACATTCCGGGCTTCCCAACCCGATGCTAATTGCGAATATTTGACCACTTAGTAATTTTTGGCCACTGTCTCTGATGGTGTTTGACCCCCTTGTATTATAGGGGATTATATAGCGTTTCTGTTCTCTTTTTGTTTTACTGGTTTGTATTTTTGTCTCTTGTTACCATTGCAGGGGCTTACATGAATATTTATTGTTTGACCTGTTAGAACTGTGGGCATCTATTAGCATTATTATTAGAGTTATTTGGTGATTTAAGATGGGGAAGCGAAAAACTATGGAAGGAACTGGGGAAGCGGGGCAGGTAGGTCAATTAAAGGGAAAAGGGCTAGAAAGTCCCTCAAACATCCAGGCAGTAATTGTGTACTCGATAGGATAGATATCCTAATAAACGAGTGTGAGGAAATCTTGGAGTGTAATCAACCGATACCCCCAATTCATGAGGGCTCGGATGAGAGACCACCTCCAAGCTCAAGTTCAAGAACGGCCTGTCCCCCTGTCATCCCAATGATGTTCCAAAAGCCACACTTTAAAAAGACATCCACTAAATCCAATAAGTCAGCTCTTCCTGCTCAAGGTACAGCCCGACCTTCTAATACTTCCCCTGCCAATATTAGCACTAACGTATCTCAAGAAGCCCATGAACAAGAACTTACTATTCCTTGCTCAAATAGATTCCTACCGCTCCAGGTAATTGTGATAGTGGCCCTAAACAATTAACCCCATTAACTTCTAGCACAAAAAACTCTACCCACGATCCCAATGTTTACCAACTAGCCACCTCTGTCCCTCCGACCCGTAAATATGTTTCTAACGAACCCTTGAACCAGGGCATTAACAGGCCTAATAGTCCTATACAAGATAGGCTCCAGAGGTTGGCAGTTCCGCAGACTCTACAGGCCCCTGCAACGAAATATATCGCCCAGCCACGACAGGCTCAATTATCTACTCAACATTTTATCCATGGCAATCGAGACCTGCAGACCTCTCTAGCCTCTACAATTAATAGCAATGGATCACAATCCAGAAAAATTTATATGACTAATGTCCCAAGATTAAAAACTGCCACTAAAAGCACTGTTGAGAGTGAAGAATCCTTAATCAATAAAGTAATTCACTGGATTCGTTACACTAGGGGTTGTCAATCGGTGATCAGAGATGATATACTCAGAGCACGGAGATGTCCCGCACCCTTTACCCAATTGGATGACATTGAGATCACCTTAAAGGAAATTGAGATTGCGGGGAATCTCCTGGCTCTGGAGTTTCACACCTGCCCTCCGGATGGTTCTTCCATCCAGTTTAGACACCAGCCTTCGCACGAGCAGGGCAGATTACAACACACGCAGGCAATAATACATCTAGCAGGTACTTCCTCCCTGGAGTCCAACGATTGACTACAAGAACTATCGCATCTGATCTCCCCTAACTGTCCAAATCACTCTACGCAAAGTCCCCAATGTTTAGTGGGCTAAAATCTATCCAGATGAAAAGCTAGTCACTGATTTACACTTATCTATAGATTCACCAGCTTCAGTTTCTTTGCAAGAAAACATCCTCACCTCTCTACAATGTATAGCTCCTACGCTAAACCATCAGCTAAAGATCGTATCTTGGAATGTGGCGGGATTGAATAGCAAACTCCCTCTTCCTCACTGGAACGATTTTGTAGGGAATTTTGACATTTGTATTTTCCAGGAGTCGTGGAGTCTGGTTCCCCTATATAAACCGGGCTACACCTGTCATTTTATCCCTGCAACATCTGTTGGGAGAGGCCGCCCCTCAGGGGGCTTGACTGTTTGGACGAGTATTGCTCTTGACTGCCGAATTACCTCCCAGCCAAGCCCTAGTCCAGATATTTTGTGGCTCAGTATTAGGGGTCCCAGGGGTGGTAGTCAAATTGAGCTTTTTAATGTTTATGCACGAGGGACAAAATATGGCAGGCCCTCGAATATAATTTCTGCACTAGAGGACTGCCTAGATAAATGTCCACCATATGCAAGAATAATAGTTGCAGGTGACTTCAACTGCACCTATGAACCCCTGGCTATAGAGGAATTGATGGAAATCAAACCCCAAGATGTTAGGTGGGCAATACCCCAACTTGATCTTCCCCCGATCAAAAGATGGACTCAGCAGGTTCTTCAATTGAATTCCATTACCATGGAATATGGCTTAAGAGCAACTAATGGTAGGTCACCTTCTGACAAGTGTGGGGCCAATACTTACAATAGAGTTAGTTGCCCTTCCCGGATCGATTACATCCTCCTCGATATTAGATTATGGGGGCACTTGATTGATATGCTAGTGGGCTCAACCATAGAAAGCGACCACAATCCTTTGTGCTTAACTTTGAAACCGCTCTGGGAAGTAGATTGTTATCAGCAGAACACTCAACCTCAGGTAGTCACTAGAGAGGTAGTGCAATCAAATTGTAAAAGGACCCTGAAGTCGAAAAGGGTAGCACTAAATGAGGGGAAGATCGATGGCATTAGACAAGAGCTAGCAACTGGCACGGCTGAGCTTCAAGCTGCGGCACATAGTGCAACAAGATCATTGGATGTATCTAGGGCTCATGAGCGTACATTCACTCAAATCACTGCATACTTTCAGACCCCAACTCAAAAGTAAAACTCCGTGACTCTACCAGGGACCCATACTCTTGGTTCAATAAAGATTGTAGGGAAAATAGGTCAGCTCTAATCAAGGCAATTAAGGGGAAAGACAAAATACAAATAAAAATCGCAAGAAATTCCTATAAAGTGGCCCAACGAGAGGCAAAGGCATCCTGGGACGAATTAAGATGGGAGCAATTAAAAGACGCATGCTCATCTAAAGATAATAATCTTTTTGGGAAATTGGTTACTTGGAGTAGTAGGTCAGGTCCACGCCCACCCCCGAACCATATCACTAGCCAAGCTTGGTTTAACCATTTTAAAGGGCTTTATTCTGTTGAAGGGGATAGTCAAGAGGGGGAACCAGTAGAGTATTTTGGGTACCTGCAAGAGGAGGAGTACTTTACAATCTTGGAGGTAGAAGCTGCAATTAACAAAATAGTCCCCGCAAAAGCTGCCGGCCCGGATGGCCTGCCCGGTGATCTATTTTTGGCTGACCAAACTCAATGGGCATGTTACATTTTACTATTAACAAATGCCATAGCCGAAGGAGCACCAGTCCCAATGTCTTGGAAATCTGCTGAAATA
Organism: Calotriton arnoldi; assembly: GCA_963921515.1. Taxonomy (NCBI): domain Eukaryota; kingdom Metazoa; phylum Chordata; class Amphibia; order Caudata; family Salamandridae; genus Calotriton; species Calotriton arnoldi. The sequence continues at coordinate 956,695 of CAWUFW010005464.1, read as the reverse complement.
GTCCCCATATACAAAAAGGGAGCAAGAGATGACCCCGCCAATTACAGACCAATAAGTCTGATTGATGCTGTGCAGAAGGTCTTTGGCCGGATGCTTCTGCACAGGATCCAGACATGGTCTGAGGACGGGGATATTCTTTCACAGTTTCAGGCAGGCTTCAGAACAAAGACAGGGACAATGGACCAAGTATTCAGATTCCTTCTAATATACTGGAAGGTCGTGGTGATAGGTAGAGGCAGTCTTTATCTAGCATTTATTGATCTGAAGACTGCCTTTGACCTGGTTCCTAGGTCCAGGTTATGGGATACGCTTGGTGAGATGGGTATACCCCATTTTGTTCTTAATTTATTAGTCCGGCTGTACGAGCGGAATTTTGCCCAGGTCAGATGGGGTGAGCAGAGTCAACTTACAGAGCGCATCCCTGTCAAGAGAGGAGTAAGGCAGGGATGCGTTCTGGCACCAACACTCTTCTCCCTATATGTGAACGGAGTAGTGGACTTCCTTCTGGAGGAGCCGGCTGACTCACCCGTTCTGGGGGGAAAAAAGATACCAACTCTGTTGTTCGCGGACGACACGTTATTGATATCTAAGACCCCGGCTGGGCTACAGCGTCTAACTGATAGATTCCATCTTTTTTGCGAGAACCGGGGTTTGGTTATAAATGCCAACAAAACCAAATTTATGGCTTTTAACCCCCATAGAACATGCATGAATGGCCCTCTCTTAGGTGGGACTCCCCTTGAAAAGGTCGTCACCTTTGATTACCTAGGTGTAAGATTCTCTGATAAAATGTCATGGAAACCCCACCTAGGCAAGATGCTGATGGCCCACAAGCACATGGCTGGTGCAATAGCAAGAGAACATCGTCTTTCCCATACTAGGCCTGTTGCTCCAGCCCTCCAGATATATGACACCAAGGCTGTTAGCGCTTCCCTTTATGGAGCTGAAGTCTGGGGATTCGATAATCTTGACGAGCTCCGGAGATCAGAATATAAATTCCTAAGAGATCTAGTTACAGCACCAAAATACACCCCCCTCACGCCGCTACTAATGGATATGGGCAGGCGATCAATAAGTGATATAGCTAGGTTGCGTCCCTTGCTTTTTTGGGTTCGCATTAGGAGGACCCCTGAGCTTTCTCCCTACGCAGAGGCCCTTACTGAGGTTATCAGCCTCGACACTGGGGGAAAAATAGGTTGGATACGTGATATTAAGAAAACGTTATCTGCAATTGGGCTTTGTGGCTGTTGGACTAGCCAGGAGCCCCCAAGGAGAGAGGATCTTAAACGCCTGTACTGGGAATGGGTGGATCAACGAGCGATCAGCAGACCTAATGTGGGTAAACTGACAACTGAGTTCTACTCCCACAAACAAAGTAGATACTATGAGCCTTACCTTGACCTAATTAAAGTACCCAGAGACAGAATACTCTATATGCATTTTAGGTATGGCTCTCTCCCAGTGGGTGAAGCGATAGCAAAATGGTCCGAAACTAACGGAAAACATTGCCCTAGTTGCCAAGCCCCTGTGGAAAGCGTTGCCCATTTACTGTTTGTCTGTCCAGCGTATAAAACATTACGGAGAAAATGGCTGAGCCCGATTTGCCGGCAACTTGGTACACGGGAGCACCATGTTGCACTCCGTATTTTTAAGTCAGATTCTAGACCTTTTTTATCCTGTTGCATAGCAAAGTATTTGGGGCAAGCTTGGCTGATACGGTGGAAAGCGCTTGCGAGAAAGACATAGCCTCCATGCATTGACAAATTGCCAAGACCTCAAAGCCACAACAGTATTCCCGTTAAAATCACCATGCACAAGCATTTTTTTTTTTTTTTAATTCTTGAAGTCTCCCTATGTATTGCACTGCCTGTAAACAAAATGATGAATTACTGTTTGTTTTTTAACTAGATTTTAGGATGATTGAGTGTATATTTTTTATTGTATCTTTTTCTACCTATACTAATTTTATTAGTTATGTTACCATTGTTCTATGTTGCTTTTATGACTTTTTATGTCGAAATAAAGCTTGTGATTGATTGATTGAATAGTAAACCTTTCTCACAGATGCCATCACATCCAGTACATGAAAGATCATAGTAACAGGCACAAGTGCTAAGGCAGATTGCATAAGACTTGGCACTTCTCAAGACTGGCAAGATAGGCTTCAAATCTATGAGAGAGCTATGAGGGAAATACAGTGGAGTTTGAGCATTAGGGAATGTGAAGTTTGACCCAGCAGTATTCTCTTTTTTTTTTTTTTTATATATATTTTTTTATTTTCTATGCAAAGACAGGATACAGCAATTAAAAAATTATCATAAGCATAAATACACTACAAATAGTGGATATTAGCCAAATTGATCATAAATATACAGCCATAATAATTCATAATCCTAAAAAAGGCATCACAAAATCCTAGATATCATACGGAGGGGTAAGCAGTTTCATTTAATAAAAGCAGTCACAGACACGCGATCTTAAAACATAGCTGATTCAGTTCTTCTTAGAGATCCAGACTGAAAGTGGCCCCCAGATCCTATTCCCCTTGATGTTTCCCTTCCTGCCTCTTCATTCATACAGTGCAGTCTCTAGCTTATAAACATGCAGGAAGCGCCCTTTCCATTGCTGGAAGGTCGGTGGCAGTGGATCCAGCCAGGCAGAAGCGACACATAACCTGTAGACTGACAACATGGCTATAAAAATTAGCTCCTTCCCATTCTTCCCAACTTGCTCGTCTATTCCTAATGACATAATCTGGGGAGATAGTGGAATGTCCGTCTTCAATATGTCTCGTCGGAAACCAATTATTTCCCTAACTGTTAATTCGAGACAAGGGCATGTGGAAAATATGTGAACCAAGTCCGCTCCTTCCATATTGCACCTAAAACATCGGGTCCCCTCCACTCCCCCACATTTCGCAATTTTTGAAGGTGTTATATACAAATCGAACAGGGTTTTAAAATGCTGGGATTGTAAGCTAGCGGAGCATAATATAGAGCCCCCCATTGCTAATGATTCCAGAAAAAAAGGAATCTGAAAGCCCTAGCCTGACCTGCCACTTCAGGCTGTGTTTATCCAGATCGTCCGGGGCCTCCTCCAACAGACAGCTATATATCTGTGAGATTGAGGGGCTCTCATCCTTTATAAATAGTTCCATTAGAGGGACCCGTGAAAAACATGCCGCTCCTCCAGCTTTCTTGTATAAAAAATCCCTTAATTGCAAAAATAAAAAATAAAATCTGGGGCCAATGTTGAATCTTTCCATGACTATCTCGAAGGAAGCAATGTGATCTCCAGCCAAAAGATACCCTACCCTGCCAAAACCAGCCTTTTCCCACCTTGTCAGACAGTCATCTTGCAGGGCCCTAGGTACCTGATCGTTCCTAAGGAGAGGGGTATATCTGCTAAATCTGCCTATCCTAAGCCGATTCCGGATCCCTGCCCAATTCCGGAATGCTGTAATTAAGGTGCAGCTGCAAGTGGGTGTGAGCCAGGAAAAGAAGTCCAAGATACTCTTGTAATTTAAAAAGTCTTTATTTCCAATTAATTTATTTCAAGTGTTAATGACACATTAAGTTCAGCCAACGCGTTTCGTTCTCTCACCGAGAACTTCATCAGGGCTTAGGTGAAATCAAGCAACAGTTGCGACAAGACAAATCCATTTGGTCCAGGTCCAGAAAGTAGAATTCAATGCGCGACAGTCCGTGTAAGCGGACTGTCGCGCATTGAATTCTACTTTCGGATCACCTTTGTTGGGCACCACTTTGCCCTGGGAATTCCCTGGTGTCGCCAGTTTACTATACTGTGGCGCTTATACTGGACCAAATGGATTTGTCTTGTCGCAACTGTTGCTTGATTTGACTTAAGCCCTGATGAAGTTCTTGGTGAGAGAACGAAACACGTTGGCTGACCTTAATGTGTCACTAACACTTGGAATAAATGAATTGGAAATAAAGACTTTTCAAATTACAAGAGTATCTTGGACTTCTTTTCCTGGCGCACACCCACTTGCAGCTGCATCTTTCATGATCTGGAACACAGAGGCATCACGTAACGGCTGGTGCCAGGGTTTCAGTGCGCAGGAACTTTAAATTTGGGAAACTGATGTGAGGTGCAGAACCACTAGTCCGCCGTTTAAACTTTGCTCTCTTTGCTGTAATTAAGGTCTTAAACTTTGTTTTTTTAAAGTAACTAGCTTCGTAGAGTTTCACGAGGCAACCTTCAGCCCTAGCCCCCATCAAGGTCTTGAATATTGATGGAATGTAGCTAGGGTCTGGCCTTTCCATTACCTTATTGATGAATAGGGGACTAAAGTACTGCAGGACTGCTGCCAGATAGTATAGCTTAAGGTCAGGGAGCCCCCAACCCCCTTTATCCCTGGGTAGACATAAGAATGTATTAGCCCTCCTTGTTTTCCCGTAGGGCCAGATAAACCTGGCAACCTCTCTCTCTATTAACTTAAACCAGTCATTATGTATTGCGAGAGGTATAGTTCGAAAAATATAGAGTAACTTTGGCAAAAACATAATTTTTACTAGATTGCACCTCCCCATTATGGAGAGTCTCAAATTGTCCCAGCGGCAAAAGTCCTTCCTAATTCTCCCCATTATAGGGGACAGGTTTAAATCCACTATTGTCTCGACCTTTGCCGTAATGGTTATTCCGAGATAAGCTACTTCATTTACGATTCTGCTGTCGGAGGCAGGGGTGAACCTATTTATCAGGATCTGAGTCTTCGTCTTATTCAGTAAAAAAACAGATTGGATACCAAAATTATCGGCTATATTTTCGACCGCCTGTATCGCTCTATCGGGGTCGGTAGTGATTACGGCCACATCATCGGCATGTGCCAATATCTTAGTGTCCCAACCCTGCAGACTAACAGGGATAATATCTTTAGAGTCTTCCAGATGTCGAAGGAGTGGATCTAGGTATAATGCGAACAGCAAAGGGGAGGAGGGACAGCCCTGCCTTGTTCCTCTTTCGATTACAAACGGCTTGGACTCTTCTCCCATTACTCGCACTCGGGCAGTAGGTTTAATATACATAGCCTGTATTGCCTTGATAAAAGGTGTGCCAAGGCCGTTAGCTTTCATGATCTTCCATAGATAGTGCCATGACACCCTATCAAAGGCCTTCTCCGTGTCTAAAAACGCAACCCCCATGGGTTTGGCAAGAACCTCCGTGGCATCCAGTAATGTGATTACCCGTCTGATGTGGTCCGGCGTACACCTCCCCTGAATGAAGCCATGTTGCCAGGCTGAGACAAGGAGTGGCATTACTTTATTGAGTCGGGTGGCAAATATATGGGAGTACAACTTGGTGTCACTATTAAGGAGTGTGATATGTCTGTAGGATCCCAATAACACAGGGTCCTTCCCTTTCTTTAAGAAGATAACGATATTAGCGGTGCCCCAAGAGCCTGGTGGAGCAGCCCCTCCCCTGACCCCCTTGATTAACTCAAGCATATCCTTACCGACCTCCTCTCTAAAGATTTTGTAAAACTCGAGAGGTATGCCGTCTGTTCCTACCGCTTTGCCTGAAGGGAGGGCCTGGAGAGCTGCCTGAAATTCTTTCAGAGATATATCCGATGCTAAGGGAAGGCTCTTGTCATGAGGAAGCCTCACCAAAGGTGCAAAAGATGCCTGCTCTCCTGTACTGCTATAATCCCCTGCCGGAGTGGATTTGTAGAGATTTTCATAAAATTCCCTAAAGGCTTCCCTTATCTCAGCTTGTTCAGAGACCATTACCCCCTGCATATTCTTTACCTGCCTTATGTGCCCCATAGCTACCTGTTGTCTAGCCCTAACAACTAGGTATCGGCCCAGACTCTCACTATACTCGTAGCACTCCTGTCTTTTTGCCAAATACTTCCCCGCAGTCTTCTCTGTGTTAAAATCGTCAAGGGATGATTTTGTAATGGCGATTAAATTCAGTGTTATAGAGGTATCGCCTCACGAGGCCACGCTGCTGATTAACTCAGTCTCTAGGCCCCGAGTCTCTGATAAAGTGCTTTTAACCTTCCTGCCTCCCCTTTTTGTTTGCCCACACTGAACCGCAAGGTCTCCCCTCTTACTGACGCATTGAATGTGTCCCAAGTCATCCCTAGGGGAGCACTACCCCGGTTAATATTTAGAAATTCAGCGATCCAGCCCTTCATGTGCTTGACATATTCCTGATCAGATAAGAGTGCCCTTTCGAATGTCCAGCTCCTGAATCGCCTTGTTAACCCTGCGATTGGGACTTCAAGTACAACAGGGTTATGATCTGACATAGCCCTGGGAAATAGCTCTACCTGCGCCTCCTTAAGTAGAGATGGTGACATCAAGAAGTAGTCCAGCCTTGAAAACTTGCTGTGCAGAGCGGAATAATTAGTATAGCCAGGATCATGGGCTTTCAAAATTGGCCAAGCATCCATCAAGCCTATATCTTTTAATAAGTTATTTAGGGAGCGCGTAGTTTGCGGTTTACGACTCATGCTGGCAACTCTGGTCCCCTCAGAGACTGTCCTAGAACCATTTATATTTAAATCCCCACAGACTACATAGGGTGCTGGCCAGGAAGGTAGTTCAGTAGCTAGAAAATCTAGTACCACGGGGTCATCTAGTACCGGAGCATACACTGAGCAGAGTGTGAGGATACCATCCCCAACTCTGCATTCAAGTATCGCCCATCTGCAATTTTTATCCGCTAATTTTCTCCCTAGTATGACAATATCCCCTTTCACCAATATCACTACCCCCTTGGTCAAAACGTCCTGTGTTGTATGGCAAACAGCCTTTAAGTTCAGTGCATTCAATAGATTGCTTTCATTCCGGGCTATGTGGATTTCCTGTAATCAGTACACGTCTGCCCGCAACACCTTTAAGTTTTCTTGTACTTTCCTCCTTTTAGCGTTATTGTTCAGCCCACAGATATTGATAGTGGCGATGCGAAGCCTAGCCATTACCTTGCATCAAATTTCGCCATCCCGATTTCCCAGCCTTGATGGAGTCTAAATCTTGCAGACGGAGACCCCCCCAGCTATTTCATATATGCGCTGGATTCTATGACCAAATACTACCGAAATCTTCATAAAATATTCCACATCTTGCTGTAACTTACAAGTCGTTTCAAGTGCATTTAGATTTACCCGACCCTCCCCTCTCCTTCTGCCCTCCCTCCCCCCCACCCCCCCTCCCCACATCGAAAGCAGTCAGACCAACCAGGTCTGTGTGATGGTGATGGCAAAGTGCCCCCACGAACTCCCAGTCCAGTATCCCCCCTACTTCCTTATTCCCACTGTGAACTATTGATACCGGCTAACGAAACTTAAAATATTCTAGTCGAAGAGATACCATCCTTTTGCCCGGAAAAGAAAAAAGAAGAAAAGCCAAAGACTGCAGAGTTTAGAGGAGATTCCCAGATAGATAGCCCAGCCTTAGGAGAACCCCCTATAGGAAAAAAAAAACTTTAACTTTTTTTCTTTTCTGATAGTACCAGATCCAGATATTCTCTGGTTTTTATCTCAGAGGTAAAGAACTTAACAGCCCCTCTTACTATCGTTTTCAGCCTGGCCGGCACGAGCCAAAAAGCCTCGAAGCCAGCCTCCTGATAAGGCTTAATTAACTGCCGCAGACGCCACCTACGGTCTACCGTTATGTGGCAGAAGTCAGGGCGGACAAAAAAAGAGATTGCCTTATACTGCCTTTTGGCGTCTGGTTGGGCCTTTTTATATATAGCCTGTCGCAGCATAAAATTATCAAAGAAAACCAAAATGGCTCTCGGTTACTTTTGTCTCTACCAGGCTGTGTACTTTGATAGCGAGTAAATGGGAACCGGTGGACCCTCTGAACTTCGCGTTCCCAGTCCAGCCTGTGAGGTCCGGAAAGGCTTCTGTAAGAAGATCCAGGATAAAGGCGCGAATGTCCTCTCCTTCCAGACCCTCCTCAATGCCAAGAAAGCGCAGGTTGTTTCTTCTTAGGCGATTCTCCATATCCTCTAGTTTCCACATTACATCAGTTAGTTGGGCTTCGTGAGCGCTTGTCTGCTCTCTCACTGCAGACAAGTCGGTCTCTACAGCCATTGTTCTTTACTCCATGCTGTTAAGTCACTCCCCGATCTCAGTACAGGATTTCCCTACTTTCCGAATCGCGCCTTCCAGTTTTTTAGTGGCCTGTCTGGCTCTTTTCCCATCCGCCCAAGTCTCTGCACGATGTTCTTTGATTGACTCTAATATCATAGCTAGAGCAGGGTCTATGTTCACTGCCCCATCCTCCTTCTGGGCACGTTGATGGTTTCCCAGCTTAGAAGTACCCCCCTCCAGAGATCCCAACATCGTGGTGTGGGAATAGTCCCACTTCAGCCCAGTGCCTGTATTATGCCCCCCCCCCAAATTGAGGGGTCAGTATGTCCTTTGGATGCTTTCGAGATCCTCCGGCGTTTTTTTTACGTTTAATAGCAGTCTCGGGTGCTTCCAATGTACTAGAGCCAGACGTTGATGCATAATCTTCTATTTCGCTGTTGCCAGAACTAGAAGCGCCTGAGTAGGAATCCTCTGTGAGGGAATAAAAAGTGTTTGTCCCATCTGATGTGACATCCGTGGGAGGCCGTGCTTTGCTCCCTCCTGTGCAGTCGTTAACTACAGCGGGTTGATGGTTCATCCGTGAGTCAGGAATGTTCTTGTGTCCCCCCAGGGTAGGCTCTCTAAGAATCTCTTCCCTTCCTTCCTGGGCGAGGGTGTGCTGAGGAGGAAATCCAGCATCTGCCACTACGATCCCTGCCTGTTGTTTGTCCCCGGATACTGAGGCTGGCTCCTGGACCCTGGAAGTCATCTGCTTAGTTTTCTCTGGAGCTGATTCACACAGCTGTTCTTGGGGTATATGACTCACCCCTCCTTCTTTACTTTTAAAGAAGTCAGTGATTGCTGCTTGAGGGGGGACAGTGGAATTGGCCAAGTCGGGTGGAATTGATGGGGGGCCAAACTGTCTCCCTGAGGTGGCAGAGTCACTTCCTCTCCTGTCTTAGCCACCAAAGTATTCCTCGCCCCACCCTGCTGTTTCTCCATCAGATTTCTCCTCTTCCCTGCGCCTGTGCTTTCAAGCCGATTTTTTACCGTGCAAGGCTTACCTGCACTGTTGTTGTTGGTGCCTGGGGGAGACTCCTGTCTCAACCCCTGTAGGTGCATTGCAGCCCGTGCATCTAGCTCTCTGGCTTGCTTGGTAGCTTTAGGGGGCATCACATTTTTTCCCTCCTGCAGAGGGCTGAGTCCTGTTCCCCGTACCTTCCAGGTGTGTCCGAATTTCTTGGTCGTGCGACCCACCCCCGCAGGGCATCACCGATTGAGCAGGCGAGTCTAGCGGCCAACGCTAGAGTCTAGCGGCAGAGCGCTACCGAGCTGCTTCCTCTCCTGCTCCCGCTCCGTGCAACCTCCGGTCTCGAGGCAGAGCCGCCGCCGAGAATCTCTCCCACGCCCAACGGGGATCCCGGCCATATTACCAGCTGGAGGATCATCCGTCAGCGTGCAGCCCACAAGCTGTACGCCAACCGCACAAACATGGGGGGACCAACAGCCGCTGAAAACCGGCACTGGTATGTCGATTAGGGACGTTAGGACGGGAGCTCTTGGTGCAGCGGTCCTACGCGATCGCCATCTTGCTTTTTTAACCCAGCAGTATTCTCAAGTATTACAATAGGTGTGGGGAAATGAAAGTCTTATCCTACATTGAAAATAAGCACAAATGAGATATTGTTAAAATACTTGTGCTTTCACAACAAAAACATTAGTGAAAAAGAACCTAGGTTCCTATTTAGACCTGGGCAAAGATACCACCTCCAACCAGGTCATAGATACTGCCACTTCCACCACCATACCACTCTCCCCCCACAGCCAATAGTGAAAATACCCCCGAAATACTAGAATAATCAAGTCATGGCAGGAATGTTGCAACTGGGACCAGACATCATCATGAAGTATCAATATACTGATTTTGCTGTTCCAGCTAGCAGCACTATTAGGTTCGGCAGATATCATACTGGGCCCAGCTTGAGAAATCCCTGGGACATTTCCCACACTGCTGTACATTTATGTAAATGTGGGTGGTAATCACAAGGCTCTCTTAAGTGTAGAATTTATCTTCTCTGAGATGTGCATTCACCTGGAAACTAAATGAGAATCCCAGGGAGTATCTCACTGGTCGCACACACGTTGCCCATGGGCAATTTTGCCCCATGCTGAAGGTAATCATAGGAATATCAATTTGCCTGTGGGTGTTGTGGTGAAGGGACACTTGCCTCCCTCCCTGGAGATGAACGAGCTTGTGAACTCACCCAACCTGGAATCTCTATCCCCAGTATGGGACTCCCTGAGGTCTGGAAATATGGGGTACTGCACCCCAACACAATTATTCCTGGCCACCAGTCCATGTTGCAATTGTATGGGGAATACCACCACCCTTTACCAATGTGGCGGGAGTTTGACTGGTTGCTGGTAGAGATGGAGACTGGCCGATTCCTTGTCCCAGTAACGTCTCATAATTGGCAACCAGGGGTGCATGACAGAGACAGGCTCCCACCAACCTATGTCAGTCTAATTAAAAGCCTCAGTGTGGGAAAATGTAGCATTATCTCCCATTTTCACTGGGCTTGTTTGGAACATAATGGAATTTCAGATTCTATGAAAGGAAAATTGAAACAAAGAGATAATACTGTTTGAGAACCTGTGTAAAATTTTATTTATTATGTATGTTTAGTTGCTATTTATCCCACCTGATAAATAATGATATCCCAAGGTATGTTATTTATTGCGTGCAATAAAAAGTGCCTAGTCTGAGTTTTTAGAGAAAAACGTGGATTTTGGTGCTTAATGCACCAAAATCCATTTGGATGCTAAATACAGTAAAACATTTTCCTGTTAAATTATGCCAGTGAATTTAATGAAGGGTGAGGTATATAATGCACCTGGTAATTACTGGGTGTGTAAAATACCACCCAACTCAGAATTCCGGCCCCTGTGCAAAGAGAGGTTTGCCTCGGGGCTGGAAAAATCGATCCACCAATAATCAGGACCTATATTTTTATATTCAGATCTTTCAAGTATAAACTGAGCAAGTAAGCCATCAGAGCAATTTCTTTTGTTATGTTAACATCATTTGCTATAGCGCTCGACTCACCCGGGGGCATCTCGGCGCTGTATCGGATCCTAACAGGAGGTGCGTACCATGTGGATTCAGAACAGGTATGCTTTTAGTGATTTCCTAAATTTACAGTATGTGGGGGTGGATCGCAGGGTCAGTGGAAGTTTGTTGCAGTACCTTGGAGTGAGATATGAGAAGGCTCTGTCCCCCATGCGTGTTTGGCGGATACGAGGGACACACAGTAAAGCTTTGTTGCTAGATCTGAGGGTGCGACTCGGGGCATAGGCCCTTAGCTTTGTTTGAAGATACAACGGACCTTTACCTTTTAAGGCATTATAGGTGAGGCAACAGATCTTAAAATGGGAACGTTTCTTCACTGGGAGCTAGTGCAGTTCCTTCAGCAGGGGAGCTGAGGGAGTTCCAGCAGGGCGGTTCAGAATAAGCCTGGCCGCCGTGTTTTGGACCACCTGGAGTTTGGAGAGCAGTGATTCACTAGCTTCAGCTAGGAGAGCATTTCCATAATCCAGTCTACTTATCACCATGGCCTGGACCAGTGTTCTACGAACTGTCATGGGGAGGAAGGGGAAGATTTTGCGCAGTAGGCGCAGATTGTAGTAGCAAGCGCTCGTGGTTGCTGCGATCTGATCTTTCATCGTAAGCGCTTGATCTAGTTTCATCCCCAAATTCTTTACAGTTAGTTTGGGTACCAGAATAGCACCCAGTTGGTGTGGCCACCATTCGTCCGACCAGATGGAGGGGGCTTTTCCCAGCAGCATGATCTCAGTCCTCTCTGAATTTAACTGGAGATAGTTCTCAGTCATCCAGTTTGAGATTGCTAGCATTCCTGATGCAAACTGTTTTTTTGCTATTGTCAGGTCTTGGCCTAGAGTAAACATAAGCTGGGTATCATCAGCATATGATATAATCTGAAAGCCAAAGTGCTCTGCAATCTTCGCTAACGGGGCCATATAGATATTAAACAAGGTGGGGCTCAAGCATGAGCCCTGCGGAACGCCCTTGTCCAAGCTCCTTTTACAGGAAGAGTACGAGCCCTGGATGACGGTTTGCTGTCTGTCTGTTAGGAAATGCTGAAGCCACTTTAGTGCAATGTCCTGAACACCGATTTCCTGCAGCTTTTCCATGAGCCTTGAATGAGAGATGGTATCAAAGGCTGCAGAGAGATCTAATAATATCAGTATAACTGGTATTCCTGCATCTACCCCCAGTCTCAGAGAGTCGGTCACGGCTAGAATCAAGAATGTAGTTGGACTCAAGATAGGATCCCAACTGTTTGTTTATTAGGCCTTCAAGCTGTTTGCCCAGAAGAGGCAACAGAGATATTGGGCGATAATTGCCAAGAGATTGTTGATCTAGCGTTGCTTTTTTTTAGTATAGGCCGAACACATGCTGCCTTCCATTCTGTCGGAATATTGCCTGTTTTTATTGAGCAATTAAAGATCTTTTGGATCATTGGTGCGCAGCAGGTAGCCAGAAGAGATATTATTTTTGGTGGACAGAGATCCGTAGGGGGCCCTGACTTGGCTACAGCCAGAGAGCTGTGTATTTCCTCTAGAGTAAAGGGCTGGAACCTGTCTAGTGTACATGTGGGTGCTTTTTTCTGCTCTTCGTTAGAACTTTTGGTCACTGTGTTTTGCAAAGGGGTAGTAGGGAATTTTGAGTAAATGAGAGTAATTTTCTCCTTGAAGAAATTAGCCCGAGAGACTCAAAGTCATATTAAAATGAATGTCCACGAGGGTACTGGTTTACTTTACAGGGCAATCAGGAGGTGTCCTCCCCGCTGGTCTGGCAGCTCAGTGTGTGGGCTGGTTTTTTTGGCTGTTCGTGGGCCTGTTTTATTGGTAATATATCAATATCAATCAATATATTCTTTATTTCGCCTAAATTAAATAGCATAATTAAATAGCATAAAAAGACATATTATATACAAATTTACATACAATCGAAGTAAAAAAAGTACAATATTGTCAGCTAGACAGGTTTTTACTGTTGATTTCCCAGATATTAAAAAACAACATCTCCTGCATCAAACTCAGATCCATGGAGTTTTTCATAATTTGCAAAATCCCTAGACAGCAAGTTGTAAACAGCCCCATTTTCCAACCATAGGCCACTTTTTTCAACAAACTCACTTGCGAGGGTCACTTTTATTTTGGTGCCCGAACCTAATTTACGTCCCAGTCTGATCAGTAAGAGACTGCACAAAGTATGTATCAGCACAGAAACAAAGCCATGTTTCCAGTGGAAACATGTTTTGAAGCAATTCATTGAAACTGCTTCAAGCAGACGATTTCCCCTCCAACAACCACTGTCATTTTAATTCAAACTTCAAAGAACAAGTTTGTATATTTAAAGTATATCCATGCCCACCTGGGACATACATTCATGTAGTGAATATCAATTTTAAAAGCCGGCTTCTTTAAACAGAAAAAATAAAATCGCTGTGCGTTTACAAAAATAGGAGCTATTCTCCAATGAATTAAACAGGAGGCGCTGTTAGTAAATGATGGTGGAAGAGGCGCTGCATCAGTGAACAGAGAAACATTGCCTGACAATTAGTCATCACTGCTGCCTTGCAGGCCATAATTTACCAGCGCTCTTTGACCAGCCATCACTCAGACCTCAGCTTTTGTTTTATTCATGTAGAGATTCAAAATACATACAGCTTCCAGATTACAAGAGATTCTACGGTAGAAGTCAGCTGATTGCAAACTTGATGAGGGATTTCCAGGCAACCTCTTGAAGCTGGGTGAAGAATTTTTGCATCTAAAGCGTTGAAATGAGAAGCAGTTCACTGGGCAAAAAATTTTTGCAGCATAATTATGTCCAGCAATCTTTACATTTACTATGCAGGAATAGTTTAATTTTATATTTATCTGTTTCGGCAAGAGTCAAAAAGTCCTAATAGGAACAAGTTACTAAACCCTATTCAAAAAGGTTAAAGCCAGCTTCCCAGAAATCGTTGCATATCTAACTCACACTCTTCTCATCAATATTAACCCATTTTTCGGCTATCCTTGGAATCTGGATGTCAGTCTTCTACTACACAGTGCTCAGTTCATATTAGTTCCTTTTAGTCCGCAAAACTCTACCCGCCTCTCTATTTGGTTAGATACTCTGGCTCTAATGTAATATATGGCTAGCCTCCAGTGGGGCCTGCTACTTAACGGCTGTGGGGGGAGGGGGGTGTCACGGGGGGCAGGAGAGGGAATTTAAAAAAAATGTTTTTAAATCACTTACCTGCCCCCGGGCGGGGGGGGGGGCAGGAGAGGGAATGACATTTTTTTTTTTTAAATCACTTACCTCCCTTCCAGCTGCCGCCTCTCAGTCCTCTTCTCCCGCTTCCAGGACTCCAGGGTCAGGAAGCAGGAATAGGAAGCACCCAGGCTTTCCAACTCCCCTAGCCAATCACAACGCTGCTGATAGCAGCATTGTGATTGGTCTGAGCGCCATGGTTTGGTGCTCAGAGAGGGACTGGGAGGCTGGGCATGTTCACCACCCAGGTTGTGAAATACAGCCTGGTGGAGAACATGCAACGTGCACATGACTGTTTGGCCGGCTTAAGATGGCCAGCCAAACCGTCATGCGCACTTACAGAGTGCTCACCAGTTCTCCCCCTGCCCCTGTCACAGCCAGCCCAGCCCCTCCCATAACCAGCTGAACAACGACAGAAAAATAAAATGATAATAACAAGACGTAATTATAATTGTATTTTTTCCTTTTTGACCTGTTCACTTAGCAGTGGGGCGACGCTCTTCCGCCTTAGCGGAGAAGCCCCCCCTGTTAGCCTCACTGGCCACATTCATTAGGTAACACATATACGGTTATGAAAAAAATGCCACTGAGATTAACCCTTCCCCTACCATGGCTACTTCACACTACTTTACCAGTATGGTATGGCATTTGACAACAGTGCAATTGTTCATGTAGCAAGGGATTCTATCCTTAAGTGGAAATGATACTTATTTACCCTTAACAAAATAAACCATCTCTGCAGTCTTTGGGAAACATGCTTTGTGATAGGTCCATGAAAGAGAATTGTGAGAATGGAAAAGTTTGAAATTGTCTGCTGCATTATACATTGCATAGGCCAAAGCAAAGGTTTAAGTACACTGGAGTAATCAGAGTAATTTTGGTAATTTTGCATAATTCTATTGACATGAAACGAACGAAAATGATGCAATTACACATGTCCGCGTAATTATGAGCACTTTTGGCACAAATAGCCTACCACAAGAGCACAGGAATAGCAAATTTAGCAAGCGTGAGTGGCTGCTCTCTGCTGCTGTTCATGTTCCACTGCATTTAGCAGTCAGGGCCTGCATGGCTCACGGGTGTGGGGGCGGGTGCAGGGTCGCATGGGGGGGACGGGTGAGTGGTCACGAGGGAAGGGGGGGCACCAGGAGAGGGGGTTTAAATAATCTAAACAAAAAATTCACTGCTGGGTCTGCTCCTGCTTTCCTGCCTCCACAGGAACAGGAAGCAGGCAGCCTCCCTCCCCTCCCCTAAGCCAATCACAACGATGCAATGGCAGTGTTGTGATTGGTTGGCGTCTATGGGGAGGCAGGCCATTTTCTCCATGTAGGCTGCATGCAGCCTGCATGGAGAAAAGGGAGAGTGCGCATGACTGGTTTGGTTGGCCTCAGAGGGCCGACCAAACATTCAGGGGCCCGCAACATTGGGCAAGCCACTCCTCCCCTGCCCTCGAGCAAAACCGCCCACCCGCCCGCCCATCCCCAACCAAACCCATCTGCTTTCTCACAGTGTGAGAAGCAGAAACATAAAATCGTATTTATAATACCATTTTATATTTCCGCTTCTCGCGCTGCGAGAAAGCAGTGGGGTGACGCTCCTCCGCCCACATAGAGGAGCCACCCTGGCTTTCAATACTATATTATTTGCGCAAAATGCAGCCTCGGGTCCATTTTGGATGCAAGGATGAATTTTGAGCTCAGAAAATAGCACTAAATGTTGGGTTACGCTCCTTACACAATTCTGAGTTATTTTGTGTGATTTTGCTGTAATTACACGACAGCAAATTGCACAAGTTACGCACACCCCTAACATTATGCTGGCACTCTGAGTGTACCTACCACTGGTCGGAGTTATGCTACTTGATACAAAAAATAAGCTGTATCTCAGGGAGTTATTTCATGCCCTAGATACTGCTCTGGAAATTAACACAAAGTTCTAGGTAGAAATCTGTCTTGGTTTCTTAGCAGATACTCAGTAATCAATAAGATAAAGGGACCCCAGAAGGTTCTGACGACAGAGGATGCAGTCACATACCGCACTCATTGTGCTGGGGGCCTTGCACTAATGAGGCGATAAGTGTAACAAAGCTTCAGATGTGTGCATAGTGACCTGTGGAACTCCTGTCTCCTTGTTTTATGCATTGACTATCCTTTTATTAGATTTAGAATAGTGTTGAAAACAAAATTATGAAAACAAGAATTTACCAACACCAGGTAATTCATAGGTGTCACTCTTTCATGTCATTGCGTTTTTGTGTTGCTTTGAGGAAACTATATTTGGTCATCAGGATGTGCTCCATGCATTTTTAGCGAGAACATGGTAAGTGCGCTGTGAAGCTCTCCAAGACTTACCTGGAAAAGATTTACACATTTGCTAGTGAAAACAGGAATATTTTTATGAGTTTCTCTCACACATTCCCAAGAGTCAGTACAAGCACAAATCCTCTGGGCTAAAATTATCAGAGGCTTTTAGCACAAACCTAAATAGTCCAGAACATATGCAAAACAACGATTGCAAATATCACAATTACAGTGCAATAACGAATACTGAAAACGTAAATATTATGAAAAAGAAGTAACATGTTATTTTTAAGAATTCCCTTTCCTACTGAGCCTTTGCTAATAAGAATTAGCACCTAAAAAGTCGAGCCATCGCGAGAGGTGGAATACGTCATCACACACCTGTTTGGTAAACACAGGATGCTGTCTTCTCTCAAGGCAGCGTCTTGTCTGTGGGTGCTCTGTAGGTGCAAACATACATGCCTTTCTGTCTCAGAGAGTGCATGATGGGCTCTTTCTACTGCTTTCCAGGGGAATGTTGATTGCAGCATGTGAAGAATTAAACATACACACACATAAGAAAATATTAGGCCTAAAGCTTATAACTATATCGTAAAGAAATATATGAATGAAAATCACACTTTCATAATATTCTGACCATAAGAAATACATTCATGTACAGTTATTTTCATAAAGTAAAAAAAATAATCAGGATTAGCAAAGATTGGTAAGGCCCCTTAGTACACAAGAAACGTGTGTGCAGAGCCAAGGGTGAGCATCAATTCAAAAACTGGGAAAAGAAATGACAAGTGTCACTTCATTGTGTTTTAGTGTTTCTTTGATCGAAATGATATGTCGTTCTTCAGATGTGCGCCTTGTTTAAGAAGAGGCATCTAACAGTAAAGCATAGGCACTACAGGTTAGGACTGCACCCAAAGTCTACCTCCACCCTTACTTTAAATTGGCTCTAGCTCCATCATCCCATGCTATGGGGTGATTAACAGTTGGTAGCAGTGGATAGCTGGTCCTGGAATACTAGCTTTTTCACATGTGCAGCCCATAACTTTGAACCCTGCACCCCCGTTTGTCACTTGACGCGCTACATGTGTTTTATGTATGTTTGGTCTAGGAGATTGTGAGCAGATTAAATAGCCGCTATGTCTGTGTAGTGTCCTGCTGGACACGTTCTAGTGTTTCGCTCTGTATTACACCCACACTAACACCCACCCATCACAGCGTCACCAGTCAGGTGACCCTGCTTATAAAAGGGGCCGGGCGCACTTGCCCTGGGCCAGTTCCAGTACCCAACTACAGTGAGTTGTGTGGTTACTTGTAGAGCATGTGGGTCTAGGGCCCAAGACACCACAATGGCGACGAGGCGGGTCTGACCCCGCGTGCTTGCGGAGAGCAGACCCTAACGTCCCTCAAAGAGAATGATTTGCCGGCTTCTACCCTACCCCACAAGCCGTGCTATCGGCTACATCAGTCATGGAGTAAGGGGTGGACAGCTCTGCCGGTGCAACGTCGTTTTCGCCTGCCCGGAGGAGGGGATCGGGTCCTCGGCCGCTGCCGCAGCCTACCCTGTGAAGCGGGCACTTCGTCCCTAAGAGAAGGTGATTCCTGCCTCTCCCCCCACTACTACTGCCCGCCTGCTGACGGTTTGGGGGAAGAAGGCAGCGCAGAGAAGAGAAGAGAACGTGGCGAGAAGCAGCGCCATGGACTGATAGTAGGCGTTTCGCCCTCAGGTATGACCAGGCACCAACTACGCCATGCCCCCACTGCTGAGCATCTGTAAGCGGCCCTCGCCTGACACGAGCTTGCCCCAGCATTAGGAGAGCCTCTCAGCAATGTACAGCGAGGCGGCGACAAACGGTGGCACGGCCATGCCCCAACGTCTGCGGAGGGCAAATGAAGGTGGCACCCCGCTAGCAAAGGCGGGGGAAGAATAAGCCCACACTATAAGTGTATGCAGCGGCCCCAACCAGTGTCTAGGCGAACAGAAAACAAGCTGCCGACCGCACAAGTGTAAAGCGGCACCCAGCACCTGCAGTGTGCGCAGGAGTGAGAAGGCTGCCAGCCACCAGCTTCGTGTGCACCCTGCCAGCGAGGACCCTGCACCGGCGTGTTCATCCACCTCCAATGCCTGCAGCTGGAGGTACGACTGCCACGGCCCTAAAGTAATGGGACAGCACCCTGGGCACATGATGAAACGAGGAGAGGGCTGCGTGTTAGCGTGAGGCCGCTAGCTGCCCGAAATGCGTAGTGTCTGTTTCAGGAACCCCCTCAGCGATGAAACAAGCAGCACAACTTACCGGGGAAGAGTGGTGTAAAGAGACCGCAAAGAGAGTTGAGCAAAGACCAGGGCCATGCCGGCGCTGCACACGGCCTGCACCGACATCTCAACCCCAGCATAGTTCCCAGCGTCCGCCACGGCCTATGGAGAGAAGGCTTGCCGTGCCACCTGGCAGCCGCATGGCTACAGTGCGTCCACACCGAGGAAATCCCTGCATATGCGGCAGCCCTGTCCAGGACTGGATTTGCAAGAGGACTGCCAGCCGCAACTTGGCAAATAAGGAAAAGAGACGTGGTCCAAGCATAAGAGCACCACACTGAGGGCATCGCCCAGCACCGAGTCTTGACCAACCTGGGTGCCCACACAGGTAGATGCTCCCTTTGTTTTCCCCCGTAGCACCTGCACAAGGTGTCTCTCCCTATCCCGGCACCCCCAGCGGCCACGTGGCCCCAAGTACTCAAGAGCAGCTGCAGTGACCTCTCTTCAATGGAACACAGCAAGTGTTAAAGAAACTGCCCTTCAAAAGCCAGCCCCAGATAAGAAGAGTACACAGCATGGGAGCCTCTGCTGCGCTGGACAAAGTCAAGGAAAGCATAGCCTGCAATGTCCCTGCTTGAACTGCCCTAACCCTAAGACAAGGGGGAGAGACTAGTAAACCCCTGAGACTGAGAGACTCAACACGCACAAAGATAACTCAGCCAAGAGAAGTATCAAGTGGCCAAACAAGGTCCAACAAAAGTAAGGAGACCGAAGACAGCCAAGCGTGCCCCATGAATGGTGCAAGGAGAAAGTGGAATGTGTGCTCACCCCCGCGTGGCTGTCTGATGCCACCACAGGAGAGGAAATTGCGCCACACGCCTCCAGTGGTGAATTTACACCACCACAACCTAGAAAACAACCATGCCACGCGCCCGAACAAGGTGCTGTGAAGGACCAAGAACACACGATCCGAGGTGCGCCGACGCATGCACCCAGAAGTTTGATCACATGGGCAGGCGCCCAGGAGAGTGAGACCTCTCCACAGAAAGGAAGCAAGGCGGAAGGCAACATGGAGAACCTCCACAACTCCACCGCACCAGTGAAGCCCCACTGGGGGCCAAAGACAGCCGAGTGTCATCCCTCACACTGCCTCAAGACGTAGTCGCCAGTGGCCCAGACAGGCAAGAGGAGACTCGCACAATCCAAGTGGCAATCCGCCACCACGGTAGGTGCACTGAAGACCCGCAACACGTGGCCGCACGCCACAGCGCTCTGCAAACAAGAAGGAGCACATCACTCGAAGTGACCAACCCTGCCAAGCATGCCTGAACGGGGGTAGGATCAAGCGCCATGACGGCGCAGCCTCGAGGTGCAGGCATGATGCCCTCGAGCGAAGAAGTAACCTGTCATCCTGGCAGAGGTGCACCACGAAAATCCCTGAGGAGGGGATGGGGCCTGCGAAAGGTCCACAAGAAGAAGCAAGTCCTACTGGCAGGACAGACCTGCAACAGGTCCGCAGCAAGTAAAGACAGTCCTAAGAACTGGACACGACCAATGAGATGTCCATGTGGCGCAAACATGAGACATGTGACAGGATGCCACATCCGAGTGAGGAACCTGGTCGGAAGGAGGAGAAGAGCATGGCAGGACGCCACTCCACAAAGGAAGAAAAGAGAGTGGCACAACGCCACAGGGCAAACAACCTCCACAGGCATGCAAGAAGGAAAGGAGAAGAGCGACAGGACAGAGGACTAGTGCCAGCTAGCTCTGGAGAAGGTGTTCATCAGCACAAGCCAGCCACCGGGATGCAGAGACGTCACTGGAGACAGCTTCACGGGAGGACCAACCGTAAGCCGCTAGCAAGCACGATATGCATCTAGGCCCCACGCTTCACAGTTCGACTGTCCTCTCACCTGTCACCAGCCTCTTGGCATTGATAGCACCGCACCTAGCAAGTGCACCTGCTGGAAGACAATGAAGTCCCTCCAGTCCTCCTCAATCCTTGAGGTCACCGAAAGCAAGAGATCGCCGCCTGTTTGCCTAACTGAAGGAAAGTCACCATGTTTATCATCCAAGTGCATCATCACCAAGAACATCAAAGGAGCATCGTACCACCAGAGTGGGTCCAACCACTCGAGACAGCCGGAATTCAACGAGGCATTCCTGGCACTTGGGGATGCTTGCCACCCAGAAACCTTCTGTGTGTCCCCGTAAACCGGAAGCCTGCTGAAGAAGAGCGTCCCGACCATTGGACCATCCACCCCTGGGGTTACACAAGGCTTGGCCATGACCCCGTTGGGAGTTCTGCAGCGACCCCTCGGCGCGGCCTACAAAAGGCCTATACAGCCCACGCAGTCACGTGGCAATCCAGGGGCAAGGACCTCAACGGAATTCCTGTGAGAGGGGATTCCGGATCGGAGAGATGTGTTGGCAGCGGGTCCACGACAGGCACCGGGAAGCACTTAGGTCACAGATGAGGACTGGTCACCCAAAGACCATCTGAGGAAGGCTTAGAACCTAAGCCCTGATGACGAGAACACCCATACTGAGACACCACCCTCTGCGGCTACATGAACGACTTGGCTGTGGCCTTGTTGGCAGTTCCTCAGCGACGCCTTCGCATGGCCTACACAAAGCCCGTATAGTCCACACGGTCCCATGGCAGCCCGGCAGGAAGGCCCTTTAGGAAACTCCTGTGCGAGGGGAGTCCAGGCAGGAGAGGCAAGTCGAAGCTGCTCGGCTATCGGGAACTGGAAAGATCATCAAGTACATCGCCATCAAGGAAGGGCCTCATCCACCAAGGTCATCCTCAATAGCTGTAGGTTTGTCGTCCACCGGAACCTGAGTGCCTGCAAGATCTCCAAAGTGGACTCCACCACCGCTCCAGATGCACTGCTATTAGAACTATGTAAACAGACTTCCACACCGCGAGACCAGGCCGATCTGAACTACATTGCCAAGGTGGACTAAAGCATCCTGACCATGCTGTCAAAAGCTCCAGCTCCGCCTGGCAGATGGCCTGAAGAGACTCATTTGGTGCTGTGTATTGCTTATTAGTTTTCCTTATAGGTTGGAATTTTGTTTGTTTCTTTTCATTAAAGTTTGGGAGGGATGTAGTGTCCTGCTGGACACGTTCTAGTGTTTTGCTCTGTAGTACACCCACCCATCACAGGCGTCACCAGTCAGGTGACCCTGCTAATAAAAGGGGCCAGGCGCACTTGCCCTGGGCCAGTTCCAGTACCCAACTACAGTGAGTTGTGTGGTTACTTGTCCAGCATGTGGGCCTAGGGCCCAAGACACCACAGTCTGCACAGCATGGTGGATCCCTTGAAAACAGTATCTTCCCAGTGTGAATGTGACAACCTGCATGTACTTTATTCTTTGGGCCCCTGAGCCGAAACCTAAGGGGTTTACATACATAAAGCGAAATCTCTCTTTGCCTTTTCACCAATGAAGCTACCTTTAAATGTGCCTGCTCAAATATTTTCAATCTTTTTTATATAGTTCTTCTCAAATGCCTAAGAGTTCCACTTCAGTCTATTCAAAATGCATGTGTTCATATCCTCTCTTTTTCTTTGTCTTCTTGAATAACTTTGCATCCGAATCAACTTGATTGGCTACCTTTTAATTCTCAATGCGAATTTCATTTCCCTGTATTGTTTTTAAATTCTGTCACTTTTACACTCCTCCTGAGCTATGCTACGTGATCTCGCTATGTACTCCTTGTTGTTCACTGCATTCTGCTTCTTTGTGTTTGCTCTCTACACCTTGTCCTCCACGTGCATGTCCATATCTCACGTTTGATCATGTGCCTTAATTGCCACTTTGTTATAGAGGTGTGCCTTTGGGTTGAAGGAATCAACAGCT
Source organism: Calotriton arnoldi (assembly GCA_963921515.1). Classification (NCBI taxonomy): domain Eukaryota; kingdom Metazoa; phylum Chordata; class Amphibia; order Caudata; family Salamandridae; genus Calotriton; species Calotriton arnoldi. Next base: position 933,890 of record CAWUFW010005464.1, on the reverse strand, counting down.
GCTCATTGCCATTGCACATTTTCAGTGACCAGTAAGAAACAGTCTCTGCCATGCAGATATAAAATATGCAGGATCCCAAAGAGCTATTTATTGGTCTTCTGTTAAGGGTTGCTTTTTGGTGTATTCAGGTGTAAAACTAGTACTAATGAGGCGAAATTAAAATCTATGCCCAGACAGCATTATTGTGTATTAAATACACAAAGTACTGAAATAATGTTGCGACAGAATATGGTGCATTAAGCTGCATAATGTGCTGTTTCTTGCCAAATAGTTTAGTCCTCCATCCGGATAATATGGTTCTCCATCGCTGCATAATTCCACTGCCCCTGTCTATAATTAAACCAGACATTATAAGAAAGGAAATGGGTAATAAAATGTTTCAATTTTAATTTGTGTTACCTCTATTATGGAGAAGTGTGTAGTTATTCTTTTATTAAATAATGTTGATGCTAATTCAGCAGGTTCATATCTGACTGTAACAGGAGATATATTTTACACTAGGGCTATATGTTTTCTTGAACACATGCACTTAATTTCACATACTTACACAATAATCACAGGGTCCTATGCCTGCAGAAGGCCAAGAGCGAGGAAAAAAATAAGAATTCCTCTTCTGCAAATTTCAAGCCTATGCAATGCTCAATGCAACAATGAGCATTCATCATGCTCACAGTTCCCTAAATGAACCACTTTGGACTATTGACAATGTGTGGAAGAGGGCATGTGGGACGACTGCAGCAGAAAGATTTGTGTCAGCATCCAGGAGGAGACAGCTCATCAGCAATGAACAATAAGATTGTGCTGTTTTCATTTGCATTATTGCCCACCAGGGCATTTAATGTGCACACGTCCTTAGAGTTTACAGTCATTCCTAATCTCTTTCATGTGGATATTCCATGTGCATGCTGTAGTTGAAAGCACAGCTAAAGGGACCAAATTTTGTTGACGAAAAAGATTCCCAGCAGCACTGTATCAAGAGCAACAGATAGCTGGATGACACACACAATTAAACAGATTTTGCTCACATTAGAAAAATATTGGCTCCTGTTTTCAGTCTCTGTTGACAATGAGATCACAGAAATGTGACTACATTTTTACTTATTGTTTGGCACTGCAATACCCAATCAGCATTTTACAGATTGTTAAGGATGTGCAATATCACAAGCATAACATTTTTTAAGAGTATTTTAAATGTTAAACTTTCTTAGCATATTCTATTGAATATAGATATTCAGCATGAGAGGCATCTGCTTATGTGGCCATCCTAATGCTAATGACAACCATTTCGACCACCACTTGTATGTTAGAACATCAGAATATTGTGACTCTAAGTACATTTTTGAAAGTATAGATCTACTATTCTTAAATCCTCACCTACAAAGCTTGAAGATATTTGTGTCTCTCTCTCTCTCTCTCTCTCTCTCTCTCTCTCTCTCTATATATATATATATATATATATATATATATATATATATATTTTTTTTTTTTCACTGAACAAACTGAAGGTTAAAAAGACTTTATAGTCAGGTGAAAATGTCAGTACCATTTTAAACAAACAAAACCACTGAAATTCAGCAGTTATAGGTATCCCAATTAACTGTAACCCATGCCCTAAAGTAACTATAACTTGCGCCACCACCATGTGTAGTGTTATCATCAATCATGTAATTTCAGGTGTCAGCCAGTGATGTTATGAATGATATCATAGACCATGTCATGAGTGGAATCATATCCAGGTGCATGGCAAGGCATGAGTCATAGTAATGCATGCCCCCTCCCCATCTTTAAAAATTGGTGGGTCCAAGGGACTGGATCCCTGGGGCTGAAATCTGCTCAGGGTGGGCGGCCGTACACTCCTCTCCTGCTCCCCAAAAATAAGAACTCGCTGTCCCCCGGGCCCTAACCCACCCTGGAAGGCATTTATTCAAAAAGGATGGGTGTCTGAATTAAATTTTCTCTTTTACTGCAGCTCTGTGAACCGTCCATGAATGTACGGTAAAATTTAAAAAAAATTTTTTTGGGCTTGGTCCCACTGAGATCCACCACTAGGTCTAGGTGGGCAGGGTATGCTTCCCTGCCTCTCTATATGTTTTGTTTATTTTTTACTATTTCAACAAGACAGGGGTATGAGTCCCGAGACCTAAAATGGCTAAGGCCACATCTGTGTTGATGTGGTGGCCACCAATCAGGCCATATGTTAAGATAAGCCTGCTCCGTGGATCCTCTGCAGTGTGAAATATAGAAAGTATTTGAACCTTAATTGCTCGAAAACTACTGAACAGATTTAAAACAAATAACAAAAAGCATGCTTTTTGAACCAAGATCTAACTTTCTGCCAAATTTGTCTTAATTCTGTTTAGATGTTTTTGCGCTATCGCTTTTCAATTTTCCTTTGGAATATTGCATGTGGAAAATGCGTTTTGGGATCCCCTTTTTCTTGGACCCCACTTGATGGATCACCCTGAAACTTCTAGGAAGGACCTGATGTTGATGAACTTTTCTGGGAAAGTTTTGTGAAGTTTTGTCAAAGGGTGCCAAAGTTATTAGCAAACCAAAAAATGGTTTTCCTATGGAAACATGGTCCTAATTAGAATTACCCAGTGGCGAATGCAGTATATAATGGCCTTCATTATATTTTGGTAGTTTACTTTTTAGTCATAATATGTTTTGCATGGTGACATTTAAAACTCAATATAGAGTGCAGAATACCAACAACTCTGACATTAAGCTGAATATGAGTCACAATAATACATTAGGCATATTAGAAATGCAAGAATATGTAATACAGTAATTTATTCCAGTAGCTCATCCGAGAGCTAGTACTAAACATTATATTCCCTATAGGAATGTATAATGCTTAGTAAAAGGATCAGGTCAATCCAGAAATCTCTGCATGCAGCAGGTCATTGCCAACAATGTAAGAGATAATCTATAGTTGCCTGTGCATCACCATCATATAGATTTTAGCCTTCGGGGGGAGTGGGAGAATTTCCCACCCACCATTATCATATGCCATTAGTAGATTTCCAAGTGTAATTTGAAGATATAGATTACCAAGTCATCATTGATACTCTGTCCATTTATACCATGATAGTCTTCAAAAATATGTATTTTGCAATAATGCAATACATTAAATGATCCACTGTCTACCTGAAGTTTCATGCATGTCTATTTATGATAAGGTCTTCTGTGAAGTTGTATTAGTAATTGCTAGTCTAATCCTTGGCCAATACTTGTACTGAAAGGAGGAGGAGGAGGAGGCAGGCTTCTTGATTTAATGTCCAGTTGCCTAACATCGGTCCAGGAGAAATGTATCTGTGTCGGATTCTAATGATAACTGTTGACTGTGGAAAAGAGTTCCATTGAGAAGACATTTATGTGCATTTATATTATGTGGATATCCTGCAAATTTGGGATGGACCAAATCAAACTCGATGCCCATTTGAAATTGCTGATCCATTATAGCCTGGGTTCAGCTTTCAAGTAGGATAACAGACTCAGCAATCTTCAGGATGCTTATGCCACGATATATATTTACATTGCAATCTGCTTATTATTATTCGTAAATTGTGGAAAAATGGCAGCTGACTAAAAGTCGAAATACCTAATATATTAAACCCAGGTCCTATGACTTCAATATTAAAGTTGAAAGTGAATAAGTGCGGCCCTTTCATAGGATTTAAAGACCAAAAGTGTGGATTCCAAGGTCTGGCTTGTCATAAATTGTATGTGAAGAATTGAAATTACTGCATACTGGATCAATGTGAAGCTATGCCTGTACAAAGCAACTGACATCCCCACTGTAATTTAATGTTCTGCAACAAGCAGGGGAGATGTTGTGGCACTTACTTAAGAACAAAATAAGTTGTCGATCAAATTGGGGCCCCTCAAGAATCAGTACATATTTGCCCTGTAATTTCAACAATGAAATTGGACTTAGTTAAAATTCTTTGTCCAGTTGGAAAGAGAAGTCCTGTTAGAAAATTGGGATCCTTCTAGAAACTCATTTTAAAAACCTCTGGTCTTTTTATATATACATTTGTAGAAGAGTTGGACAGATTATTAGAACTACTGATTTGTGAAAATTGAGATGAATTACTTTAAACTCTCTATCAGTGTCTGAAGAAGCTTTATAACCTGCGAAAATGTCCTAAGAAAAAAAGAAGTTGGAATTCTAAGTGTTCAATCAAGCGTTTAACAGACAAGACCAACATCTCTAAAAATTGCAGCTAGCAATCATGGATATACTGATGGCCACTATCAACCTCTCTCAAATCCTTTTCTTTTCCCCTCTGTCTCTTCTGAAACTACATCCATCACTGAGAGAACTTCTGAGAGTGTTAGTCAGCATGATCAAATTGTGTGGAAATAGCAATGAGTTCCTGGCACATCAGGAAGTAGCACCGTTCAAGGGAGGAAAGCTGAGTTATTGTTAACGTGAACTTGCTGTGCATTTGCAAAACAGTATGATGATTAGTGTCCAGCCTTCTTTTGTTCCATCACTTTTCAGTATTTAATGGGATATAGATGTGGGTGAAGAAAAAACTGTGAATTCAAAAATTGGACTTCCTTGATTTCTGAATTGCCAATTGTGCACCCCAGCAGGTCAAAGGAACATGAGAGGCAAATTCATATTCCTACTGGAGATTCCCAAAACCAGAAAGATAAAGAAAATGAAAGTGCAAAAAACCTGGATGTAAGAACTTTGGTGTTTAGTTTAGGGGGGTGGGAGCCCCATGAGCCCCACCCAAGTGACAAATACAACCCTTGTCATGGTGAACCACAAACTCACTAAATAAACCTCTGCTTTAAGCTCTGTAGTTTGGAACAAAAGCAGTAAGGCTTAACTTAAAGGTAATTTGTAAAGTATTTATGCAGCCCTCATACAGTAATAAAGTGAAAACACAACAAAAGAAAAATCCCAAACAAATTTAGAAAAATAGACAATATTTTAATAAATGAAATGACACCAAAACAACAAAAAATCCAATAAGTACAACTAAAGATATGATTTTGTTACGTTTTCAGAAGAAATAGCACCTTAAAGCACATAGCACCAATTACGGTGTCTGGTCATGCTGGATGGGGTCAAAGTTAAAAGTTAAGGGCAACTGCAATGGAGAGCGGGTCGGATACAGGGACCCTGTGGAAAGTTTACCTTTTAACTTAGGGCCTTATTATGACTTTGGCTACCTACAGCGGTGGCACCAATGCGCCGTCCACTGTAGGACCGCCAAAGGCATAGTACACCCGCCCGCCAAATAGGAAGTTAAATCCTGATCTGGCGGGCGGTGCTGCGGAGGTCTGACGGTGGCAGTCTGTTAGGCTGTCAAAGAGCTGACTGCACCTTCCTGCACGATGTGGTATGCATGCCACACCGTGCAGGAACTGGGTGTGCAAATCCAGGGGGGCACTACATGTGCCCCCCGCATGCACCCTCAAGCCCAGGAGCAGCAGGGGTCACTATTGGGCCCCCCTTTGTTGCCTCTTCTCCACCCTTTTCATGGCGGGCTCACCGCTAGGAACAGGCGGTGGAAAACCAACTTGCAGTATGCTTGGTGGCACCATCAGCATATTACAGCTCCCTGACCGCTGCGTGACTGTCGCGGGATCCTGAATCCCTGGCGGACGCAGCGGTCCGGTGACGGTCCGACCACCACACTTGTAATACTACAGGAGGGCCTGCAGTGTGGCGGTGGTTGGACTGCCACCGCGTCCTATGGGCCACCGTACTAGTAATAAGGCCCTAGTCTAGTTTTATGTGAGAAGCACTCGTTAATGAGGCCCTCAACTGGAACCGGTGAGGGGTTCATTGAAGGTAGGTTGCTGAGGCCTCAGTTCTTAGTAGGAACTTTGCATTGGCAGTGAGGTCATCTTTAACTCAAAGAGCTGGTCGACAATTGGTACTTGTTGGCGGGAAACACAGGGCAGTTGCTGTTTATGTGAAGAGCTCCAGGCGTTGAAGTCTAGGGTCTCTATCCAGGTAGGTCACATTGGCAGTCAGAGGCAGGACCTGTGTTGGCCTAGCTCAAGTCCACTCCTATTTTTGAGGAGACTGGGGATGGTTCCTTTCGATATGAGGAGCCCAGAACCTCAGTTTTTTTACCTGGAGTCCAGGTCTAGCAGTTTTGGGGTTGGAGGAGTACATTCTAACACCAGCCAAGGGTTCAGGGCCTGGGGGGGCATCTCTTGGGGATGAGGACTCACTCAGGAAGAGGCCAGCAGCAAGGTTCAGGAAGGTCCAGTTAGTATTGGTCAGCCGGGCAGTTGCAGGGAATGGCCTCTGGAAACTAGTCGTGTACCTGAAGCTCAAACTGGAGGTCAGTCAACTGACCCTCGGAGTCACTTCTGAGGTCCTGGGTTCAAGGCAATCTATCCAGTCTTCCTTCAAGTTTCAGACAGCAGGGCAGTCAGTTTTCTGAGTCTCCACAAGTCCAGGAGTATTCTGATGAGAGATTCTGAGGGTGCCAGTTTCATACCCAATACCAGCCTGTGTATTACGGACGCCCCCTTGTCTAACTCTAAACTAGTTCTGGTAAGTTGTTTTCTTTTCTCGAGGTTTGTCTTCATTCTGTCTAACGAAACAAAGGGCAGGCAGATCTTGGTGTGGATGGCATCTGCTAGTGACAGAAAAGGCATCTTCAGAAGTCAGGAAGGGGCTGTGTACAGCCCTCAGGCTACCCTTTAAAGCTCAGGAAGGGCTGAGTACAACCCCCAAGGCCATCCTTCTCAGGAGAGGAAAGCCCTTCCCCACAGTCAAGACACTTTTGTCCCCTGTCTTGAAGGAATACACATCACACTAGAGGAGAGCAATTAACAGTCATGTGACCCTAGATGCTGCAGAAAGGAACATTTGGTTTCAGCAGAAGAATGGCAACTTTGAAAAAGTGGCATTTCCAGAAGAGCAATTTAAAATCCGACTTTACTATTAAAGAGGATTTAAAATTGCAATTCAAATGAGTTGAAGACTTGTTTCTCTATTTGCTTCCAAACCTAAGTTATCATGTATTAAATGTAATAAGGTAACCTAGTATTGCCCCATGGGAGAGCTGAGTACAACCCCCAAGGCCATCCTGCTCAGGAGAGGAAAGCCCTTCCCCACAGTCAAGACCCTTTTGTCCCCTGTCTTGAAGGAATACACATCACACTAGAGGAGAGCAATTAACAGTCATGTGACCCTAGATGCTGGCAGAAAGGAACATTTGGTTTCAGCAGAAGAATGGCAACTTTGAAAAAGTGGCATTTCCAGAAGAGCAATTTAAAATCCGACTTTACTATTAAAGAGGATTTAAAATTGCAATTCAAATTAGTTGAAGACTTGTTTCTCTATCTTCTTCCAAACCTAAGTTATCATGTATTAAATGTAATAAGGTAACCTAGTGTTGCCCCATGGGAGAGCTAACTTTGCTGTAGTGAAAAATTACTTTGGGGGTTTTTGACGGCCAGGACATGTAAAACTTAAGTACACATGTCCTACTTTTTAAATACTATGCACCCTTCCCTATGAGCCTTTACATTTTACCTTAGGGGTGATTTATAATTATTAAAAAGGAAGGTTTTGGCCTGGCAAAAGGTTTATTTTCTTTCACAAAATAAACACTTGGGTCTCAGAACAAGAAAAAAGGAAAAAGAAAGAGGAAAAGGTGGGGCACAGAGCAATACCTAGCTAAAGGGGGATATTCCTTTTTAAGGACGATTTCCCTTACCCACCAGAGGTGGCATCATCAGTGGGAATTTCCTCGCCTTATGACAGCTGATCACTGTGCGGGCTACAACCCCCTCACTGTGAGGCAGGAGCTCAAATGTATGTTTTACAGAGAGATGGTAAACCGCACTGTGGTCCGCTGTCATAGTGCAAGGAGATTCCCGATGATGAAGCGTGCCGCCTCTGGTGGATGAGGGAAATCGTCCTTAAAAAGGAATATTCCCCTTTAGCTAGGTATTGCTCTGTGTCCCCCCTTTTCCTCGTTCTTTTTCTTTGTTTCTTGTTCTGAGTCCCAGCTGTTTATTTTGCGAAAAGTATTGATAGGTTGGAAGTCAACTCCTGCAGGCCTATAAATCTCCCCTGGCCCTCTTTATGTGATTGAAGGAAAGGTGTATTTTGCCAGGTCAAAATGGCAGTTTAAAAACTGCACTACAGGCTGCAGTGGCAGGCCAGAGACATGTTTTACAGTGCTACTTTAGTAGGTGGCACAATGAGTGCCGCAGGTCCACTAGTAGCATGTTTACAGGCCCTGGGTACATGTAGTACCGTATACTAGGGACTCACAAGTAAATTAACGTGCCAATCAGGTGTAGCCCAATTTTATCATGTTTGGAAGGTACAGCACTAGCACTTTACCACTGGCTAGCAGGAGTAAATTGTACAAAGTCCTAATGCCAACAAAAAGGGCTTCCGCAAAAAGTAGGGTAGTGAAGGAAAATATCTGGGGGAAATGTCACACAAAAGATTGTAATTTCCAACACTATAACTAAATCCCAGAGAGCCTAAAATGGATCCCAAATCTGCCATCAATTTAAACTTCCTAAAAATACATCTTTCAAATCTGCATCTAGCAATGTGGACTATGACATTTCTGTAAATATTGTCACTGTTCCACCTCTCTATATCATGAACCAATGGAACTGGTGTCTGTTAGCTGCGAAGCTCTCCATTGCCCTTGAGGATAGGTCTATGTATTGTAAATAACTCTAATAATTAAAATAAAATAAATAATTAAAAACGACCTCAAATAATTAGGTTGGGTCAAAGCGGGGTTTTAACCTTAGACATTGAATTGAATTAGTTAATTTAAGACAACTTGTAAAACTTGTCGATGGGGAATAATTAGTGTGCACAGAAAAGGCAGATAAAAGCACTTAGTATAGGATATTTTCAACACGTTAAGTAGAGTATTGAGCTAGGCTTTACATGTTTAAAATTTCATCAGTTTAATTATTTAGAAATACTGTTGAGATGCCAGTTGTTTTAAATGCTGAATGAATTTATTACAATTCTCATTTCATTGTTTTTTTTTTCTCTATTCATATATGCAATTTCTTCAACCCATGTTTTTTTTATTTCATATATTTCATATCGTTTTCTTGTAACGGCGCCAAAGAATTTTGAGCCTATTGCTCTCCCTTGGGATGCCAGTGTGTTCTTATGCTTTGAGTTTCTTCTCTGTGTTTTCTGTTTACGGTCCAGTGCACAACACATGAGTTTCTTCCGGAGTTGGACCCCAACCTTTCCTTGTATTCCCCCTCCATATCAAGGACCAATGTCACTGATCTGTTTTATCTGTTACTTGTGAAGCGCTCATTGTTCTCACGGCTTGGTCTGTTCTGCATATTGGATAAAAACCTTTACTAAATAAAATAAATAAATACAAACTACTTTAAATAATGCTGGAGCAAATAGAGTTTTGAGATTAGAACCTGGATAAGTTAATTTCAGACCCCGGTTAAAAACTTGTCGATTGAGAATAATTAGAGTGCAGGAAAAAGTCAGACAAAAAGGTACATCATATTTAGGAAGTATCGAAACAATTTAATTTCTTAACACAAGGATCATAGAAAGAAATTCCACATCACTGCCTGTGGTGCTTACAGGGCACATTTGTGCGCGCCAAATGCTTAATGGGATCATGCCAAAGTTTATGCTGACATAAATAATATACTCGAATACTGATAGTTTCCAAAGTTGAGAAATCCCAGCAGAAGGACACATATTGTAGAGAGATAAGAGACTGTCAAGCCAATTAATAGTGAAATACAACAAATATGCAAATAATCTGCCCTGCCAATCATTATATGCTCCTCATACATATGTATTATGAATATTCTGAAAAGCCTGACTGAATTTTATTATTGTGTATGTTGACGAGCCCAGCCCTGATGGGAATGGATAAAGGTTTAAACAGTAATTCAATGTTGGGGTAGCATCTATCTATCTATCTATCTATCTATCTATCTATCTATCTATCTATCTATCTATCTATCTATCTATCTATCTATCTATCTATCTATCTGTCTTTCTTATCTATCATATATATATATTTACATATATATACACACACACATGTATGTGTGTGTATATGTTAGATTAAATACTGATAAAGCTCAAAATTATGTAAATAATACTTCTAGACTACCAGTAGCAGAGAGATGGGAAAGAGAAGTAGGCTTATTGAGGCCTATTAGGAATCAGAAACATGATGAATTAAAGGAGAGGTACAAGCAAACACACAAGAATAAATCCCTTGATTGGGTGCAATTATTGTCCAGATAAGTCTGATTAGCAGCACTTTCCATAAATGACCTTGTATGAAATGTCCTGCAAGGAATAGCTTATCATTTGCAACAACAACAAGAATTTGCAAAGCCAATTGGTCTCGTTTGCTAATATTGAGTGAGTGATGCAATTCTAGTATATTTGCTACCGAAGCGAGCATAATTCTTCCAGCCAAAGCACAATGCACTTTGTATTATTTTGCACATTGTATAAATCAGTGAGAACTAGATTGTTGCTGACATTATTAAGGAATATTTGCCCTTGTTCGTATATCGATGATTTTAATTTCTTGCACACACTGGCAACCGCTGACATTTGCGTTGCGGTAGTCAATTATATAAGGTGTTCTATTGTGATTAGAAAGCATTATGAGTAAAATTGTACAAGATCAGTAGGGTAACAGTTTGCTGCTAAAATTTACTTCTTTAAAAAAAAGAAATAACATGATATAGCTGGAATTTTATGAGTTGCTTTTAAACTTTTTACTGCGGATGTTTCATGTATTGTATATTTTACGAAACTGTTAATCTTTTTATGGTTCTTCAAACGGAAATAAAGTTATTCTTGACTGGAGTGAGTGATGCAATCAGCTTTGCCAGTGCCTGGCTGGTCATGTTAAAAGTATAGGAAGCAATGAAACATTGTATTGAATACTTTCAAGATGGTTGACGACTTGCCTGATACAAAGTTCAATTTATGTATGTAAAGGTGTTGCCTGTTGTAGCAGGATCGAATCATTGACAGTTCTGAAGTTCAGATACGTTATTAAAACAAGCCCTGGCAAAGTCAATAGGTCCACCTTGCATTTTCAGCCCTATGGGCTTGTTAGGAGGTTGGAAAGATTGCCTCACAGTAGCAGAGGGTCCTGCAATTATTGCAGCCAGAACTGGGTTTCTCCTGGAGTATTTGAGATCACCATGCACTGGAACCTGGAGGCAGGTGATGGAGGCATGGAAGGCAGGAGGAGTGGAGCTTGAGAATCTTTGATAGAGCCACCCTGGCCAGCACCAGAGCTAACCGAAGGCTAGTCTTTGAGGGATGGGAGGATGTTGTTGGTAATTTGAGACTTGTACTCTGAGAAGATGGAAGAGCATTCGGAAGTGGGAGACTGCTACATTGTGAGGGGTGTCAGTGCTTCTGGTAGTGTGAGAATGCTAGCGTGTCAAGGTTGATGACTCTGTCTCTAGCGCTGGGAGGCCTTTGGTAGCCATGCGCTCTATAAGTGTAAATGTATTCATTCATTCATTCATTGAGAGTGCAGTTGGTAGTGTTTGATTACTAGTCTGTGAGGTGTGTGCGAGTACTGCCCATAGTGTGAGACTGGTGGTTTATGAGGAGTGTGATTGCTGTTAAAAGTGCATGACTCTTATTCTGAGAAATGTGACAGTGCTTTCATTTGTATGTGACCGCTCATTTGTACGTGGTGTGAGAATTCTATGGGTACTGTGAGACTGCAGGTGTGTGATGGGTGTGAGAGTGCTATTGGTAGAGTGAAACTGCTATTTTGTGAGGGATGTGAGAGCTCGGGTAGTGTTAGGCTACTTCTATGTCAGGGTTGTTAAAGTGCTGTCAGTATGCAACTGCTACTCTGAGGAGTGAGAGAGCTATCAAGTGTGTGGCTGCTTATGAGTGAGGTTTGTGAGAGTGCTGTGGGTAGTGTGAGACTGTGTCTGCCTACGCTGCTCGCGGCCCACAGGTTAGCAGGCAGGGGCCTTAGTGGAACATTCCACTTCCCTGCTCTTACTTTCTCGTCCATCTGACCCGTTCCTTACCTGGGAGGTGGGAGTCTGAGCTCACACACCCCTGTGGACGTCCCCTGAAGGCACTTCCGGGGTGTGAAGGGCAGTGGGAGGGCACTTCGAAGCCCAAGCCCATCTGCCTTCCCCCACTTGGTGCTTTGGTGGTCTAACTCTGTGGAGTATTATATACAGTGTTGTCTGTGGTAAAAACGCAAAATGGTGCGTTTTACAATTTTCTGCACACAGCAGTATGAAGGTAGATATTCTGGCTGATAAATAGCGATCGTTAAACAATTCTGGACGAACCCTGTCGATGTGTGGCACCATCACTGGTAGGCAGTGTTTGGAACCCACTAGGTTTGTTAAAAGACCCCTCACACACCAACCTAGTTGGTGTCATGCTTCATCATTGGGGTCCCAACCGGGTGGCCGAATGCCCCCCGGTTGTGCTACGACACCTGATTACAGCGGAGCTGGTGTGGTGCAGAGATGTGTTGTGATGTGAATTAAAAATATCTCTGAGAATCCTTGCCTCTTTATGTTCATTACTGGCGGCTCAGGATATGGTTAAAAAATTATGTGTGATGCAACTAAAAAAGAAATAATTATCTTGTAGTTGGCTATGTGATGGGTCTACATGTTTCAGCCCGCAAGAGAATGTAAGAGGGGCTTTTTTCAGGACCGTGAAAATAAAGTGAGTGGCAAAAAATGTGATGCCATGTGAGAAGTGCAAACAGTAAAAATGGTACCTACACACGCGCTAAGGTGTGTGGACTGCGTGTCTACGTACTTACGGACACGTATATAAAAGAAGGACCTGTGGATAAAGAAAGAACAGCACAAAACATGTATGTATACATGATATGACGAACAGATAATATATTGGCAGTGGTAATAAGCAACATAAAATGCAATCTTAAGTGCTATGGTCATCCAAAATGACCTGCCTGGTGATGGTACCTGTAATAAAATACATATCTATATGGTGAACATGCTACATGCAGAATTGGTGCAGCAGCTATTATGGTTAACAGTCTTAGCGTTGCTATGAAGCTGGGAGGCTTCTGTGTGGTAATCTAGTGGCAACATGAGGTTGTCACGATGGTGGCCGTGATCACCGTTTTTATACAGTATTGCAGCGTGACTAGGTGCAAGACTGGCCACAGTGTTGGTAGATTGTACATTTAAAATGGTGAGCGCACACGTGAAAAAACCGGCATTATGCCGTCAAACGTGGCGCGCCAAATAGTTTAAAAACAAAGCACGGAAAACCAGAAGCGGCGCTTATGTAGAAGATATTATAATTACACTATGGTTGAGTGTGAGTGTCTGATCGGGGCTCGGGAGGAGTTCGCTCCTATAAATGACTCTGGTAAGAGAAAGAAGGCATGTGAGTTGCAGGAATAGTAAATGCTCACGGAATACTAGTGGATGTGGCCCGCAGCGCAACCTTACTTGGTATCAGAGCGAACCCGCTGAAAACCTGTTGTGGTCTCTCGTCGTCCCGGATGAGAGTGGGGGCCGGTGTGGGCTCGGTTAATGTAGTTGTTGGAGCCATGGAGTACGTGCCGGTATGAGCGCCGGGGGGCCGGGCTATGCGAGGCTGGAGCGAGAGAAGCGTATGCGCATGTGTAGCTGGGAGCACGTACTCTATCCGCATGCGCGCACGGGATCCAAGGGTGTCTGAAGGTGCGCAAGCGCAGTCGGCGGCATGTCGCGCGAGAGAGGAGCGCTCTGGCTTATTAGCAGTAGTGCTGGAATGAACGCTGTAATAAAGCAGGGTTGCAAGGGTGGGGCGCTCTGGCATGTCTGAAGTAGTGCTGTGATGAAGCATGAATGTAAACGCTGGACTTTGGATATGCAAAAGTACAGTGTTCTGTAAAGAGCACATAACGTGGGGGGCAGCATGACAATGAGATGATGCTGAGGGACTTCAAAATTGGAGTCCGAGGGTTCTGCAGGTGTGTCCTGTTTCTCGTTGGGTAGATGGGGCAAGTGTGATCACGCCATGTGTGGCGGTGGGCTCCGGGATCTCTCAGGGAGGCTGGATTGGCCATAAGTGTGCTTCGTGCCAAAAGTGGACTGGTGTTCAGATGCTGTGTCTACAGTCTTCTGAGACTGTTCCAGGGGATATTGTCGTTCAAGCCTGTAATGTGGCTTGACAGACGATATATCCATCTTTGTTCTTTCTCAAGTAGGCGGCTTTGGATATTGGGTAGGTTGGGGTCTAGTGCTTCTATGACTACCCATCTCATATCATTGGTCGTGTGGCCTATCTCTAGAAAGTGGTTTGTCATTCTGGTAGTGTTTTTCTTGCACCGTATGGTGCTGCGGTGTTCTCAAATCCTGGTTTTGATTTTACGATTCGTCATGCCGATGTACGTAAGGTTACAGGGGCAGACGATACGGTATATGACATGTTCAGTGTTACAGTTGGTGTGTTTTCTTAGCTCCCATGTCTTTCCCGGTTCCAGAGTGAGGTTTTTCGCAGTCTCAGTGATGTGACACACACTGCAATTCCCACACGGGTAGTGACCCGTGATGCTTGGGAGCCCCCAGGCATTGAGAACTGTGCTTGTAGGTCTTTGTGGTTGTATTGGTCTGGTGGACACTATGGCATCTTTTATTGATCTCGCTCTCTTGTGGGAGAGGAGCGGTGGTGCCCAATCGAGGTTACCTGTCTTCAGTATTTTCCAGTGTTTCCGGATGATCTGAGAGACTTTGTTGGTCACGGTATTGTAAGTTGTCACGCATGTAAGTTGCACTGGGGTGGGATCTCGTGTCTGGGTTTCGATGAGTGCTTCACGGTTTTGGTTTCTGGCCCTCCTGTTGGCTTTATTGGTAATGCATTTGGGGTATCCTCGTTGGTGTAGTTTTCTACTCAGATCTATGGCTTGAGATTTGTAGTCTTTTATTTCGCTACAGTTTCTGCGTAGCCTGAGGTATTGGCCATATAGGAGGTTTTCGCGAAGTGGTCTAGGATGGAAGCTGGTGAAGTGGAGTAGAGAGTTGCGGGCAGTTGGTTTGAAATGTGTTTTACTCTTGAGGCCTCCTCCTGCTGCTTCAATATCCAAGTCCAGGAATGTGGTCTGTTGTCTGTGGAAGTTATATGTAAAGCGAAGGTTGGGATCGCATGTGTTGAGCCAGTCACAGAATGTGTTGAGGGATTCACTTGTTCCTTCCCAGATTAGTAAAATATCATCAATGTAGCGCTTGTAGAATTTGATTTAGGGAATTCGTGGTTGGTCGTTGTGTAGTAGGTGTTGGGTCTCAAAGTCATACATGTACAGGCCTGCTACACTGGGAGCGAAAACACTCCCCATGGAGGTCCCGTACTTCTGGAGGTAGATTCAGCCTTCGTATTCAAAGAAGTTTTCTTTGAGTGCAAGTGTTGCACATTCCAGAACAAAGGATATAGAAGTTCGGTATTGCCAGTTGGAGTTGTTCAGGGCGCTTTCTAGTACCCTGAGAGTGTCATCTTGTGGGAGACTGGTGTATAAGTTCTCCACATCGAGGCACACCAACAGCGAAGTATTAGGGTCATACGGTAGGGCCGTTATTAGGCCTAGTAGGTCTTTTGTGTCTTTCAGGTAGGTGCTGGTTGATTGTACCAGGGGTTGTAGAAAGTAGTCGCAGTAGCGAGACAGGGGTTCTAATAATGATCCAATCCCTGAAACAATAGGGCGTCCAGGTGGTGGTATTTTCTTTTTGTGGGTTTTTGGGACGATGTAAAAATAAGGTATTTTTCTCGGCGTGTTGATCAGGAATTTGGCCTCATTCTTGGTAATCAGCCCTCTCATCTCTGCATCTTCTACAAGGGTATGAATGCGTGTTTTCAGTGCTATGCTTGGATCCTTAGCCAAACGTTCATAGTTTTTAGTGTCATTGAGTAACCGGTCACATTCACGGTGGTAATCTGCTTTGTTGAGTATGACAGTGCCCCCACCTTTGTCGGCTGGTTTTATAATGATCTCGGTGTTGTTTTTCAGTGATTGTAGGGCCAGCCGTTCTAGTCGGCTCGTGTTCTGGAAAGTGTTGGGTTCTTCCAATGCTTCAATCTCTTTGAACACTGTCTGTTCATACACAAGTATCTCTGGGGGTACTGTGCTCGGTGGTGGGATGAACGTTGATTTGGCTCTGAAGGGAGTGTCCCCTTGTGCGTCAGGATCCTGTTGGGTGGGAGAGTTCTCAAAAAAAGCTTTTAGCTTCAGTTTACGGAAGAACTCTGCCAGCTCACAGTGTAGTAGAAATTTGTCGAGTCTCGCTGTGGGAGCATAGCCAAGTCCTTTCTCCAGGACTGCTTTTTCTGCTGGCGTCAGGGCATGCGTGGAGAGGTTGGTAATAAGGCTCAGCGTATGCTCGGGCCTGGTTGTTGGTCTCGCGTTTTGCTCCTTGTCAGTGCTCCTTGTTGTGGGTCGTCTTCCCAGTGTACCTGGTTCCCTCTGCGTCTCCTTCCGCGTCCATGTCGGCCTCTTCCTAAAAAAGGTTGCTGTTGATTTGGGTTCGTTAAAAGACCCCTCACACACCAACCTAGTTGGTGTCATGCTTCATCATTGGGGTCCCAACCGGGTGGCCGAATGCCCTCCGGTAATAAACATAAAGAGGCAAGGATTCTCAGAGATATTTTTAATTCACATCACAACACATCTCTGCACCACACCAGCTCCGCTGTAATCAGGCGTCGTAGCACAACCGGGGGCATTCGGCCACCCGGTTGGGACCCCAATGATGAAGCATGACACCAACTAGGTTGGTGTGTGAGGGGTCTTTAACAAACCTAGTGGGTTCCAAACACTGCCTACCAGTGATGGTGCCACACATCGACAGGGTTCGTCCAGAATTGTTTAACATATATTACACATGGGATACGGACGCACCCCCTCCTTCCCTTGCTCTCCCATTGTTTCTGATGATAAATAGCGATCCCCTGACTTTGAAAAATATATGACAGCTTTCGTAACAATTTATGGCAATATTCTGAGCAAAGGGAACGCAATCGCTTTGCCAGAAACATGCTCACAGAATGCTCATTCCGTTCACTTGCCAATGTTATTACCGAGGGAAATCGTGCAGGTTATATGTACATATTGCAAATATGACAGCAATAGCATAACGGAGTGACACTTCTCATGCATGTTGCTTCTATTTACGTACAACTTTCACTGTCTTGGAAAATCAATTTGATTGTGATCAATGCGTATACTGAAATGGAAGTAATTTTCAAATGGTGCCTCTACAAGGTCATTTAAGTTTAATGTTTGCAAATGAATAAACTTTAGGATAGGGTAAATTACGATTTCCATGAACTCTAAAACATTAAACCTTCCAACTGTGAAGATAAATCATCCTTCTCATACTCAAGACAAGTCTTACTAGAATTTCTTGATTAAATGAAAAGCAATTTTTCTGCATGATGGACCCTGCTGCATAGCTTCATTCGCCATCTTTTGTTACAGGTTTCAGATTTAATTTATGTCATTTTTAGAGTTTTTTTATTTTCACTGCGATGGTGTCCAAGAAGGACACGATTGTGTTGTGTCATATCATGTTGTGTAAACACACATCACTTTATATTGCATTAAGTTACATCACAGTATGTCCTTCATTGTTACTCGACGAAACAGTATGGTATGTAGGCCCGGGTTCAAAATGTGTCATGGTGTCGTGATCTCGCGTAATTTAACGTTATACTTGTTTTGTGAAATACCAGAAATTACACCATTCACGTAATTTCCATGTTTGGGAAAAAAAACTATCACAGGAGCGCAGAAACAACATGCGAGCAGCTGCTGTCCCTGTCATGTGTAATTTAGTTCTATTTATTAGTGCAAAATACATCCTTGTATCCATTTAAGATGCAAGGACGGGTTGCATCCTAAAAAATAACCAGGTTTGTGGTACACATAACTTCCTGTAATTTTCCTGACATCTCCTAAAATCACACAAAAGGAGATTGCACAAATTTCCCATACCCCTAAGTATGCTACGGGATGGTATGATGCCAAATGGTAAGATGTGTTATGATATTGCACCAGATGGCAGAAAATATTAGAAATTTCTTTGAGATTACTTGTCTGCAACATTAATGACCACTTTGTGCTGTCATTGTTGCACAAGCCATTCTTATAGCTTTAGGGACAGGAGCAATATGAATTGCCACACTTGTAACAGTGTGTCGGCTGTAAGTTGTGTTGGTGATGTCATTGGCAGAGCTGGCAGGGGCAATGGATTGTGCAAGTTTCTAATTTTGTTCGATTGAATTTTAGCAAACCCATCCGCTGACAGCCGTCATCCAGTGCACATATTTACAGGACGATAGCCATTTAGTCCCAGGGCTATTTGTTTATTTGTGTGCCAACCACATAGAATGGAGAAAATGGAAATAAATTAACTAAATTCACCAGGAAAAGCAATGTCATGTTTAAAATCATTTCGGTGGAAAATGTAATCTGAATGATCAATCGGTATCTATTTATTTTGGAATTTAATGTATATGATTTAATATTCTACACTTTCAAAAACCTAATATTGTTCCGTTTGCATACCATTTATGATAGCATAAGCTTATGATTTTCTGCTTGCACTGATTGATATATTTTACTCATTTTATTTGCTGTTTTTTGTGGGCAGTTTTTCGATAGCGCAAACTTGACCCGAAGGTAATGAAACGCTTAACATGAGCACTAGTTGCATTACACAAAGACTGTTAGAAACTGGGTTTCTATTTAGCAGAGGTATGCACCCTGTTCAAGCAAGAACCACAATCCTAGTCAGGGTAAGTAAGATACACACCATAAATTAACCTGTGCTCACCCTCTGTTAGCTTGGCACAGAGCAGGCAGGCTTAACTAATGAGGCAATGTGTAAGTATTTGTGCAACACTTCAAACAGTAACACAGTGAAACCATCACAAAAATACTCCACACCAGTGTAGAAAAATAGATTATGATTTTATAAATAAGACAAGACCAAATTGGCAAAAATCCAAATAGTAGCAGTCAAGATATGAATATTTACAAAATAAAAGTAAAAATAGCACTTAGAAGCAGTAAGCGACTATGGGAGTTCTCTGGTCAGGTTGAACTGAGCCAAAGTCAAGAGTTCAGGTTGACCGCGATGGAGCACAAGGCCCACTGAACAAATGTACCTTGATCCTGGTCTCAACAGTGAGATGCAGGGTGCAGCAGAGTGATGCGTCAGTGTCTATCCTGCTGTCGAGGTGATGTGTCGATTTTCTCCACACAACGATGGTGATGTGCTGGTTCCGAAGAAGAAGTGCAGGTTTCGAGTTGCATTGGTTCCGAGTGCAATGTGCTGGGTTTCTCCATGCAGTCGAGGGGATGTGTCAATCCTCTCTACTGCAGCGGCGGTGATGCGGTGGTTCCGATGCACTGGTTCTGATGGCGATGCGCTCTTTCCAAGTGCTATTAGCAGTTCTGTTCCCGCAACAGTGGCGATGTGTCACTTCTACCTCACACAGTAGAAGATGTCTCAGTTCCACTGGATCCACTTCCAAAGGACTAGGCACAGAAGCTGGGTTAAAGACTTTGATGTCCTTGGAGTCACTCTGGGTCAAGTGATGAAGGTCCAGTCAGAGAGAGAGCAGCAGGCAGCAGAGAGCAGAGCAAGGCAGCAGACATCCAGAGCAGCGGTCCAGCAGTGTGGCAGTCCTTAGCCCAGCAGTTCTTCTTCTTGGCAAGTTGGTTTCAGGTCCAGAAGTGTACTGAGTTTATAGGGTCAGAGGTCCAGTACTTATACCCAGCTGTGCCTTGAAGTGGAGGTGATTTTGAAGAAGGGTCTCAGAAGTGCACAGAGGTCCTTTCTTCCTGCCCTGGCCCCACTCACTACAGAGGGGTATGCAGCCCTTTGTGTGTGGACAGGGCCTTACCTATTCAGGTGTAAGTGTTAGGCTGAGCCTAGCTCTCCCCTCCCTTCCTCCCAGGAAGATGCATGAAGGCACACTCAGCCTTCCTTTGTGTGTTTGTGTGGGACTGTCTAGAGGGAATACACAAAGTGAACAGTCACCCAGCCCAGCCAGTGAACATAGACAGGCAGAAGACACCAAGGGGCAGATTTACGAGGAATGCAGCAGCGTGGCAATTCAAGCCCTTTAGCTACGCCACGCTGCGGCACTTCCAAAGCACAGGAAGGCGACATATTTACAATAATATGTCACATTCCTGTGCTCTCCCCTGCGCTGGTGCACAAACAGCTGCCATGCGCCGGCACAGGCACCCTTGCACCATGGTGCAAGGATGCCTGCGTCATGGGGAGAGTTTTTTGTGCAGGAAGGGGCACCTTCCTGCACAAAAACAATCACTACAGGCATTTTCATCTGTCAATGCGTGCTGTACAATGCAGCACGCATTGAAAGAGGAAAAAATGAGGAGAAATGAAAACATTCCTCTCGTTGTGCCTCCCTACGCCTCCCCTGGGGAGGTGTAGGATTCACACGCATTTCCAGATTTACGATTCCTCGTAAATCTGGAAATGTGTCTTGTTCCATGGGTGTTGTGTGGGAACACCCACAGCAACACCCATGGAACGTCCCTTTCACGCAGAGTGCTGCGTGTAAAGGCGCCATATTTACAAGGACAGGAAAAGCCACGCGGGTGGCTTTTCCTGTCCTTGTAAATATGGGGCAGAGAAATACGCCACCAGTACGTCACAATAAGTGACGTACTGGTGGCGAAGGGGGCTTGTAAATCTGCCCCCAAATAGTTAAGAGCAGGAAAACGTCCAGGTTTCTAAAAGTGACATTTTCAGAATGGTAACTACAAATCAAACTTTACCATTAAAGAGTATTTGTTATTGCCATTCCATTGGTACTAAACATGACAACTATAGCTTATCTTAATTAGTAATTACAGCTCATTAAGTGTAATAAGGAATCCCCACATTAACCTTTGAGAGGAAGAGGCCTCTCAGTAGCGAAAAACGAGTATGGGAGTTTTTCACTTCCAGGACATGCAAAACGTAAAAGTACATGTCCTTCCTTTTAGTTACATAGCACCCTGCCCTACGGGTTACCTAGGGCCTACCTTAGGGGTGACATATATGTTATAAAAGGGGAGTTTAAGGCTTGGCAAGTGTTTTTAAATACCAAGTCGACATGACAGTGTAAACTGCACACACAGGCTCTGCAGTGACAGGCCTGAGACATGTTAAGGCTACTTGAGTGAGGTGCACAAGCAGTCCTGCAGTCCCACAATAGCATTTAATGTGTAGTCCTTGGAGACATGTAGTGCATTGTAGAGGGACTTATAGGTAAATTAAATATGCCAATTGTGGATAAGTCAATCAAACCATGTTTATGGGGAGAAGCATATGTACATTAGCACTGGTTGGCAGTGGTAAAGTGTTTAGAGTCCTAAAGCCAAAGAAAAACAATGCATGCAGGCAAAAAGTTTGGGGGAAGACCACCCTAAGGCTGTCAGGTCTAACAAGGATACATTACTTTTTCTTTTTTTAGGCATGGAGAGATTGAGTGATTGGCCCAGAATCACAGGGTGTTGAGCTGACGCAGAGATTCGAACCTGGTTCCCCTATTTTAAAGTCGACAGCTCTGGCCTTTACGCTTTATACTCTCCATTTTATTCCGCTTAGGAAAAAATATTTTGAATCCTTAGATATCTCTGTTTTTAAAGTGTGACATCTCTTTTCATATCCATCAAGGTATTTCCTTAACAAAAGTTTAAAAGTTACTGTCTCAGATGAAGAGCAGTCTTAAATAATTATTAATTTTGTTGATGCTTTGCTTGTCATGAACTTAAGACTGATGCTGTGTACCCAAAATAATCATCCAATTACAATGACTCAACCCTGAATTTATTATTGAAATTCAAGTTGTAATCACTTATTCTTTCATACTCTTTAGCAATCTCTGGTTGTGCTTGTTATTAATATCCATTTTTGACACATGAACTTACATGAGGCAGTTCATTCAATCAATCAATCAATCATGTCACTTATAAAGCGCACTACATACCCGCGAGGGTCTCAAGGCGCTGGGGGAAGAGGGGGTGGTGCTGCTACTGATCGAAGAACCAGGTCTTGAGGAGTCTTCTGAAGGCCAGTAGGTCTTGGGTCTGTCGGAGGTTGGTGGGGAGGGTGTTCCAGGTCTTGGCGGCGAGGTGGGAGAAGGATCTGCCGCCGGCGGTCGTTTTCCGGATGCGGGGGACTGTGGCGAGGGCGAGGCTGGTCGAGCGGAGCTGGCGGGTGGGGGTGTAGAAGCTGAGTCGTCTGTTGAGGTAGGCTGGTCCGGAGTTGTGGAGTGCTTTGTGTGCGTGGGTGAGGAGCTTGAAGGTTATCCTCTTGTTGACAGGGAGCCAGTGCAGGTCTCTCAGGTGGGGTGTGATGTGGCTGCGTCGGGGGATGTCGAGGATAAGACGTGCAGAGGCGTTCTGGATGCGTTGCAGCCGTCTCAGGAGCTTAGCCGTCGTTCCTGCGTAGAGGGCGTTTCCGTAGTCCAGCCTGCTGGTGACGAGGGCCTGGGTGACTGTTTTTCTTGTTTCGGTGGGGATCCACTTGAAGATCCTGCGGAGCATTCGGAGGATGTTGAAGTAGGATGAGGAAACGGCGTTGACCTGCTTAGTCATGGAGAGGGTGGGGTCGAGGATGACCCCTAGGTTGCGTACGTGGTCGGTGGGTGGCGGGGCTGTTCCCAGTGATGTTGGCCACCAGGAGTCGTCCCAGGCTGAAGGGTTGGAACCAAGGATGAGGACCTCCGTCTTGTCCGAGTTCAGCTTCAGGCGGCTGGTCCTCATCCATTCGGCGACGGCCTTCATTCCTTCGTGGAGGTGGGCTTTGGCGGTGTGAGGGTCTTTGGTGAGGGAGAGGATCAGCTGGGTGTCGTCGGCGTAGGAGATGATGTTGAGGTTGTGCAGTTGGGCGACGTGGGCGAGGGGTGCCATGTAGATGTTGAACAGCGTTGGGCTGAGGGAGGAGCCTTGGGGTACGCCGCAGATGATCTTGGTGGCCTTGGATCGGAAGGGGGCGAGGCGGACGCTTTGTGTTCTGCCGGAAAGGAAGGATGTGGTTCAGTCCAGGGCCTTCTCTTGGATCCCGGCGTCGTGAAGGCGTGTTCGTAGTGTGTGGTGGCAGACCGTGTCGAAGGCGGCTGATAGGTCCAGGAGGATGAGGGCTGCTGTTTCTCCGTTGTCTAGCAGGGTCCTGATGTCATCGGTGGCGGCGATGAGGGCGGTTTCGGTGCTGTGGTTGCTGCGGAAGCCGGACTGGGAAGGGTCCAGGATGTTGTTCTCCTCGAGTTAGCGGGTCAGTTGTTTGTTGACGATTTTCTCGGTGACCTTCGCGGGGAACGGGAGCAGAGAGATGGGTCGGAAGTTCTTGAGGTCCTTGGGGTCTGCCTTGGGTTTCTTGAGTAAGGCGGTGATCTCGGCGTGCTTCCAGCTTTCCGGGAAGGTTGCTGTCTCGAAGGAGATGTTGATTATTTTCCGGAGATGGGGCGCGATGGCTGTACTGGCTTTGTTGAAGATGTGGTGAGGGCACGGGTCTAGCGGTGAACCGGAGTGGATGGTGTTCATGATCTCGCTGGTGTCCTCGTCATTGATGTTGGTCCAGGAGAGCAGGCGGTTGGTGGTTGTGGGGGCAGTGGTCTCGGTGGTTGCCGGGGCGGTCGTGGTGTTGAAGCTGTCGTGGATGTCGGCGATTTTGCGATTTTGCGATTTTGCGATTTTGACTCATTTCTCTTGGTTGACATATTGTGTTCCCCAATAGATTTAAGGATTTTAGATAAATACATTTTGTTTTGAAAGTGCTAAGCTATTGTTACCAGGCTTCACTAAATCAGACAATATTGACTTAGAAAAAAGGGAATACCAAGATTCACTAATGGGCACCTCAATACCTATATTTGTCTTGCTCTTCTGATGTATCTGAGAGATACTTTTGCATCTTCACTACAGCTCCAAATGACAAGTAAATCTATTGTTGCTGCTTCATCTCCTTCAGCCACCCTTGAAAGGGTTCCCACAACTTCATGTCTTTTGCTGCAGGACTGCCATCTTTCCATCGGAATGTTCTTTCTGCAGGGACAGGCCCACATTAATTTAAGCTGTGAGATTTACAATTGTTATAAATATTTGAAAGCAGGCACTCAAAATGTATTGATCCTCTGAGTTGCTACGAGGAAACTCACTGTAAATACCCTCCTGCAAAGGGACTAGCAGGGCATTCAGAGCCCATCATGTAACCTTCTTTCAAATATAGTATTTGTGAAAGACCATAAGTCCATTTGATGAGTGTCTGAGGACCAAGCCTTCATTTTGTTTAGGGGTCCAACAGAATGCTATGTTGGCTGCAAAGACAATAATCTTCTCCGAATTCTGAGGTTCTCATAATTATACCTGTAGAATAAAGCCGGAAGAGAAGGGCGGAGCTTGCCCGGCTGGAAAATGGCCGCTCCGATCTAGAGCTCCGCCACACACCGCAGTAATCCGGCAGGAATCCTTGTACTCCTCACCTCTGGACGTTGCGGCTGCGACGGATTCGTTCTCCTGAGGCTCCGATCCATCCGGGGCTGTGCTGGTCTGCCCGGGATCCCTGTTGGGAGACATCGATCTCCGGTTGCGTGATCGCGGTGCGGCCTACCGCCCGCGCGCTCATAGGAGGAGCCGGCTGAGTTTCTTGCAGCCCGGGCTGAGTTTGCGGGGCCGGAGCCGGCGGCCGCTTCAACCTGCCCTGCGGCTGCGGGTGATCTCTTCAGGCCCGCTGACTTGCCGCGCCGGGCCCCCCGGAGCTGTGGGGACCGCGGCGCTCCTGCTGCCTGGGAGCGGCCTGGTGGACGGCTGAGTCAGCGCCTGGGAGACGGCGTGGCTGCTGATTATTTGTCTGGACTGGCGGCGGCCCTGTGAGGCCGGTCCTGACCGCGCTACTCTACGGCTGTGGCTGTTGCGCCTGGGGATGATTGCTGGCGGACTCTTCCGCGGAGATGAGGCATCTGTGCGTCGGCTGGGTGCCTGTCCCCCTGGGCGCTGCGTGTCCTCTTCAGCTGCCTGTCTCCTACCCTACATTTGCTTTGGGGCCTGGCGTGGTGGGGCGGCCGGAGGTGAGGACCCTGTCAACTGTGAGAGCGCCTGAGGCTCTCTTGTGCCTGTGGAATAATTGTGCTACGCTGAGGTCCCCATGCTTGGCTCTGGGACTGGTGGTGATTGCTGATCTGTGTGCTGCCGGACATATACCAGTACTTACCTTCACACTTGCATTGGCGCACGCTCTGCACTGCCTTTCCATCCTGGCTGGATTGATGGATAGTTGGTAGCTGGCTGTCTTCTCCTGCTGGATGTGTCCGTGTCGTCCCTATTGATCTGTCCCGACCCCCATATGCTCCTGGTTACCGCCTTGCAGCCGGATCTGGTGTGTGGTCTCTTGGGTCACCCAGTGTGTGCAGAGCTGATGATGGGGAAGCCTGATAAGTCCCAACCCAAGCTCAATTTTGAACAGCGTAAGTCTAGACGCCACAAGGAGGCAACAGACAATGCGCTCTCCGAATCGGAGGCCCCTGCTGACGACCCAGTTGGTGACATCAAGCAGATTATTGCGTCCATGCAGAAGGGGCTCACTGCCATCGACTCCAAGATCGATACGTTGGCCTATAGGATGGACAGGATGTCCGAGAGGGTCGATAAACATTCAGAGCGCATAGACATGGCAGAGCGCCGCATAGCTGACGTGGAGGAGGCCCAGGCCGACGCTGGCGACACGAAGAAGCGGGTCGAGCGCACGTTGTCTGTCCTACAGGATCGGGCAGAAGATCTGAAGGCCCGGTCGCGACGCAGCAACCTCCGCATTACGGGCCTGGCGGAATCTACAGCGACTGGTAATATGGAGACATTTGTGGAAAAGCTATTAACCTCCCTTCTAGGTGCAGATACATTTTCCCACTTATTTGTTGTGGAGAGAGCGCATCGTTCGCTTGGCCCTCGCCCACAGCCTGGTGCCCCGCCTCGGCCTATAATAGCGAAACTCTTAAACTACCGGGACAGAGATGCTGCGTTGCGCAAGGCACGGGAACTGGGAACTCTGCAATACGAAGGCGCTTCCATCTCTCTGTTCCCGGATTTCACCCTTAAAGTACAGGAGGCCAGACGACAGTTCCTTCCCTTGAAACGGAAACTGCACGACCAACATATTGAGTACGCTATGTTATATCCGGCACGTCTCAAAGTTCTATTTGATGGGAAGCCCAGGATATATTCAGACCCACAGTCCCTACAGAAAGCATTCCGTGATTGGGAGAAAGCCGGCAAACGCGTGAAGGACCGAAGCGACGCTCCTGCACCGGATGATGTCCCTGGGAGCCTTGACGACGACGACTAAGATAATGTTGACATTTCGTAAATGCAGCACTGCTTTGTTTGTAATTTTGTAATAGTTCTGCACAGCCATAACGTTTCTATGAATCGCTGACCCGCTTAGCGGGCTGGACAATGTGTTTTGTTGAATAAGATGTTGCATGCTTGTTCCAGGTCATTTTCTCTTTAGCAATGTCATTTCCCGTCTCAGGTTTGGTTCCTAGACTGAAGTGTCGAGTTTTTCTGTTATATCTCAAGGAGGTGTATCTTTAGTCCACTAGGGGCACCAACATGGCACATCTTTATTTGCTATTTTGCTATAGGTTTTTAGCTGAGTGTTATGCAATTATGGAGTTTTTTGTAATTGGCTAGCGGTGTTGTGGCGGTGGGCTGGTTCAGTTTGTTTTGCTGGGTAACATCTGCCCCATTGCGTTACCCGCTGTACCACTTCTTGTTTTTTTTTTTTTGTGTTATTCAAGGTGTGTTTGCATCATTATCATGGTCATTATTTTTTGAGGTATATGGGTGGGTGAATGTTCGCCTCTGCAAAGTTGGGGTGTGCAAGGCGTGGGTGGGGGGAGGTATGTTTAGTCGGGTTGTCTTTTTTCACCTTTTTTTCTTTTATGGATCACATGTTCACTTTCTGTATGCATGACGGGAGGGGTGGGGGTGGGGCTACGGGTGGAGATCATATTTTAAGCAATTGTTGACGCCATGACACAATCTCAGGCTAGGGCCAGCTTGCCCAGACGAATGTCCTTCATGACATGGAATGTCCGTGGTTTAAACGACCACCGCAAGGTGCGGAAAATAATCGCCTACCTGAAACGTAGGGGGTTGACGTGGCATTGCTGCAGGAGACGCATCTGCCTCTAGGCTCTGCGCTCCTTACTGGTAGCAGGTTGGCAGGGATTTCTCACGCGGCTTGTTTCACTTCCCATTCTAGGGGTGTACTGACCTGGCTTAACCCTAAAGCAGGTTTCAAATTAGAACCACTAACAACCGATCCGGCAGGCAGATATGTACTGTCCCGCTGCTACAGCCCGGAGTGGGAATTCCTGGTCGTCAAACCCTATGGTCCGAACTATGACGATCCGGGGTTTTATAGCTCCCTGCTTGCATGTCTTAAAGATCGCCGTTCTCTTCCAATATTCTGGGGGGGAGACTTTAATTGCATCATGGACACGACCCTTGATCGCTCTAGGGGCCCAGCTCATCCGCTTGCTGCCTCGGCGAGGATGGTGGCTGACATTGCTTTACAACTTCAGCTGGCAGATGTCTGGCGGTACTGTTCAGGTGCCCGTGGGGGGTACACACATTGTTCCGCACAGTATGATATCCACACACGCATTGACTATTGGTTCATTTCACAATCCATGCTGCCCAAGGTGTTGGATTGCACTGTCCAGGCCCGCTCTTTTTCGGATCACTCGCCGGTCACGGTCACTGTTGCAGTGCCCCCTCGCTCCCCTCCTCCATTTTTGTGGCGCTTTCCTCCCTACTCGCTATTAGATTCAGTTTTCCACTCAGAGATGAGTGAGGCGATCTCTGAATAGTTCGAGATCAATGTGGGATCGGTCGACTCCTTCGCCACAGTGTGGGAGGCGTTTAAGGTCTTCATCAGAGGTGTGGCCATTAGTAAACACGCGGGTGTTCTCCGTGCTGTTCGTGGTCGCCTTGTTCTGCTGGAGTCCCGTCTATCGGACCTCGAGGCACGCCTATTACTCACTAATGACCCTGAGTTGCGTGAGCAACTTAAGGCCACACTTGCTGAATTCCATGCGGAGGCGGACAGTGAGGTCAAGCATATGGGCAAGTACACTTCCGCTAGAGCTTATGGAGAGTCTGATCGGCCTGGCTCCGTGCTGGCGGCAATGGCCCGCCACCGTCTTGATGCTGGCGGTATCGTGGAATTGGAAGGGGATGATGGGTCGGTCCTGACGGTCCGCGCTGACATTAATGCTCAGTTTCGCTCTTATTATCAGGAACTGTATTGCTCTAAACTCGCCCCCAGTGATGATGATATCGCTAACTATCTAGAATACATACAGCTCCCCTGGTTGCAGAACTGGCAGCGTGAGTTTTTGATGCGCCCTGTGGAGGCAGCGGAGGTTCGCCTCGCTTTGGGCTCGATGCGTGAGGGCAGTGCCCCTGGGCTTGATGGCCTTACGGTCACATTCTATAAGGGTTTTAGTGATCTCCTCACTCCACATCTTATAACCTTATTCCATGAGATGGCTGCAGATGGTATCATGCCCCCTTCCATGCGTGAGGCGCTGATCATTACTTTGTTGAAGCCCAATAAAGACCCCCGTAGGTGCCCCTCTTATCGACCGCTCTCATTAATCAACGTGGACACTAAGTTGTTCGCGAAAATTTTGGCGAATCGTCTGTCGCCGCTTCTACCACAACTTTTAGGCCCTGAACAGGCTGGGTTCATCCCGGGTCGCACGCTCTCACATAATCTCCGTATGGTTTTTGGGGCTCTGCAGCATGTCCGCCCGGAGGTTAGGGCTGCCGCGGTTTTTTTAGATGCCGAGAAGGCTTTCGATTCGATTGAATGGAAATTTATGTATGCTGTGCTGCGACGCATGGGGGTCGGTGAGGTTTATTTGCAACTGGTATCGGTGTTATACAATTCTCCGGTGGCTCGGGTGCGCACGGGAGATGTGATCTCTGTCCCGTTTCCAGTCTCGCGGGGTACTAGACAGGGGTGTCCGCTGTCCCCGTTGTTGTATGCGGTGGCAGCTGAGCCCCTGCTGCAGGCATTGCGTGAATATCACGGACACAGAGGACTTCGTTTTCCTCGTTACAATCTTATTACCTCTGCTTACGCGGATGATACGCTTTTATATATTAGGGATCCCGAGATCCATTTATCACCTGTGATACGTGAGGTGCTGCGCTTTGGTGGTCTCTCCGGCCTAAGGATTAATTGGGATAAATCCATATTGTTTCCATTGACACCTTCCACAGTGCAGTTTCCGCTCGATTTCCCACTGCAATGGACCACTGAACCAGTGCGATATCTGGGCATTCAGGTCCACTCCGATGCTGATGAGGTAATTAAAGCCAATTATGGTAAAGTAATGGATAAGCTTAGGGATGACATAGACAGATGGGTGCGACTTCCATTGTCTTTAGCTGGTAGAGTTTCTTTGATGAAAATGGTTGTCCTCCCTCGCCTGCTTTTTCTTTTTATTAACATACCCATAGTGGTACCTCAGCATCTGTTTCGGGAACTCCGGGCCCTGATGATCAAATTAGCGTGGGCTGGTAAGTCCCCTAGAGTTGCTTTGGACACCCTCATGCTTCCATACGCAGCCGGCGGACTGAGTGCTCCGAATTTTGAACTGTATTACAGGGCCGCGCAGGCCTCTCATGCCTACAGTTGGGTGCATGGCCCCCATGATTTACCACATCTTCACGTTGAGAGGGTTGCGGCCGCCCCGCACTCCCTGCCTCACTTCCTAACGCAAGCCCCAACGAGGCGCTGCGGTTTATTGGATTCGATCAACTCCGTTGTTCACGCGTGGAATGCTTTGCTCGGGATGTATGACGGGGCGCAATTGTATTCGCCCCGAATGCATGTTGAGTGGTGCCAATGGTTCGCGCTCAGTTCGGAGAAGGGGACTCTTGACTCCCTCAAGAAATTGCGCATACAGAACATGGGTGACCTCTTCAGGTATGGACGGGTGGGCACGTGGGAGGAGGTGGCGGGCATGGATAGTGCACACTCTGCACTGACAAGATTCCACTTCTTCAGAACCCGGCACGCTTTACGGGCGATACTGGGGGACGATTTACAGGAGCCCTTGGATATTCCTCCTTTGACGGTTCTTTTAAGCGCCCAGTCCCCGTGCAAATTCATTTCCAAGCTATACGCCTCAGCCCTGGTCACGAAGACTCCTCCCTTAGCAGGGTTAGGCAAGCCTGGCAATTAGACATCGGCGTTCCCATTACAGACGATATATGGTTCTATTGTTGTGAGGTTACCCGTAAGATCTCTATTAACGGTCGTCATCGAATTGCCCATTTTAAATTTTTAAATAGAGTTTATCATTCCCCTCTGCATCTGTTTGGGTATGGATTGAGGGACAATGATAATTGTGAGCGGTGTCACACGCCGCATGCTGGTTTCTTTCATCAGGCATGGCAGTGCCCTCAGGTACAACATTATTGGGGAATGGTATTCCAGAAGCTGAACGACATACTTGGGCTATCCCTTGCTCCAGATCCCTTGCTGGCGCTCCTGGGTTACACCAAACCTCTAAAAAAACATATACGTAAGTTGGTGGCAATAGGTCTTCTCCTTGCCAAGCGTCGGCTAGCGATGCGTTGGATGAGAGGCCCTGTGCCCACGATGGTAGAGTGGGAACACGATATGATCTACTGCAATACCCAATCTGATGTGTATAACGAGATGCTCCCTCCCTGTAACCGTCCGAAGAGTTTTTGGGGTATGTTTGCTCTATATCAAGCTGCACAACAGGCCAGGTCAGCTACGCCTGAAGACTAGTAAATGATTGTGTGTTATCCCTGTAAACTTAATATCTTAGAATGGTTCCGCAGATTAATTGTATTACCCTGTGCTGTTCTCATGTCCATTCGCTACCTTCATATTTGAATTATCCACCCCGGAGCATCCAGCTGCTGTTTTTTTTATCTCTTCAATTGTCATGTCGCTCGTGCCCTGTCTACCCCCCCTCTAATCGCTCCCATGTTTTGTACTGATGATGTTAAGTTTGTATCCGCTTTCATTTTAAGTGATCCACTTTTGTGTTATTTTCCTTTCTTTTGGATTATTGTATGTATGTTGTGCTTAATAATGTAATAAAAACAATAATAAAAAAAATAAAAAAAATAAAATAAATAAATAAAGCCGGAAGACTGCTGTAAAGGAACAAAGTTGGCATATAAAGTAATGCGGTAAATCTCACCATTCACTCTGTCTTCAAGCATTCATTTTCAATTAGAAGGATGTGAGGATCCAAACTCATATCACCAAATTACATTATTGAATACCGATTATAAAATTATTACAAAGTTATTAGCTAATAGATTTAACCTAATGGCATCAGGGTTAATCCATTTAGATCATAATGGCTTTATTGGTGGGCGACAGTTAGGGACAAACACACGTTATCTGGCCGAAGCATTGGATTATTTTGCGGTTAATGAAATACCAGCCTTAGTGCTTCTGTTAGACGTGGAGAAAGCATTGGACCTCGTGGTCTGGGAAACTCTATTTAGTATTTTGTCTAGATTTGATATTACCTCCCAGATCTTGGAGTTGATACATAGGATGTATCGTAATGCAGAAGCCAGGATCCGAACCAGGCAGTATCCGATGGCCCCGAAACTGACCATCACATATTGCATAGTTTTACTTTCATAATCTCTGTAGAAGATGGAAACTTCCATTCAGAGCACAATGCCTCTGTTTTCAAGTACTGCATAGCAGGGTAGACTCCTTCTAGTCAGTCTTGTAAGAGAGGACAGGCAACCACAAGCTAGTGCTGTTTAATGGACAATACCTCTTGCTTAGCCTATGGAACATTCCATTAACAGGCATAGTAAAATTACTTAATTTAACTAACGAGCAAAAGACAGAAGTCATAATAAAACGAATTTAAAAGCATTTTCACCTGCTATTAGAATTCAGAAGGCTACAATGGTGACAGATTTAAAAATGTCCCTGCACTGTCTACATAGTAAGAACATTTGCAAACAGCAGCCTTTTTACCGTACTTACAGTGCTATTGGCATAGCAAAAGACTTCCTTATGCTACTATGTAACAAATTATTATCTTTCATCAATAGCAGCCCTGATAACATTTTGGAGTGAGGAAAGACGGGAACCTTTGCGCTCACAAAGGCATGGCTCTAACCAATCCAAAATGTCTCCTACCAGGCCTAACATGTTGATTGTTTTGAACAGCTGGAAGTCCCACACACAGTACAGCACATCTTATGTCAGAAAATCACCATCTGGTAAAAGGACTGAGAAGGGGCAAGGGAACAGCATGATAAGTTGGCTCTGCCTGTTGGTAGAAAGGAGAGGGACCTTGAGTAGGGTACTGTGTGAGGAGTGAGTGCTAGGCTCTGGGTTAAAGATGAGGATTTGTATGGGGACCCAGTATAGCTCATGAACTGCAGCTGTCAGCCCACTGCCCAATACTGCAATGAAGAGCAACCATTTCTAAGGACTTCAAAGGGCTTCTATAACTGATTTTTAAAGTTTGAAAGGTTCACAGTCTGCAAAGTGTGCAAAGTTTAAAAATGATGCAGCATTGGGAGTTGACTGGCTTTACAAATTGGCAAACCTCTTATAATTAGGTAAAATGAAAGAGAATATATGTTTCACTGCCCTGCAAGTACATGCTCTTCTCTGCAACTCACGATATATTATAAACAACTCTTGTTTATCATTACCCATACGAACCAAAGAACTTCTAAAATGTTTTGTAGGTTTGCAAAACTCTGACATAAAACCTGGAAAATTCTGAGGTTTATTTCAAATTTAGTTGGCACAGTACTAGTCCAACCATTGATGATGATTTAAAGTCATGAAATTCCCTTTCAGTAGCCCAATAATGTATGTTGCATGAGGATGTATTCATCAAATTATTTGAAAAAATCTCTTGTTACCCTTCTTGAACATTCTAGTATAAATTCAAAAACAATGAGAACATCTTTTTTTCTTAGATGATTTTGTATGGTGTAGGAGAGCTTCTATTTTGTTCATTTGTGAACCTTGGGTAGCATAGGTGGGCAGCTAGAAACTGGCTTTTCTTCAAATACCATTTCATTCTGAAATACAATAAAAGAAGTGATTGGAACCATCATATCTAGAGCAGAAGAGCAAAGCATCCCACCAGCCAATCATTAGTGTTCAAGTAATACAATTACTAGAGAAGTAGATCCTTTCATAATTAAACCACTTTTTTCTAGGTTCAAATTAATAGACTTCCTTTCCCCCATACGAACATGTACACAAAGCCTATCAGCTTCAATTGGTCTTTACCGATGGCAGTCATAGATGAGATGGCAGCCTGTCACTGAGGAAGCAGCAGAAAAATATTCTTTAGAGGCATTTTGTAAATTAGTTCCAGGGAAAATCGACTGGAAGCTAGAATCTCCAGAGATCACCCTATTTAAAGTATTGAATGTTGAGAATATTTCAAAGGAAACTGCAGTGAAAGGATCAAAGTGCCAAACCTCCTGTGAAATCTATCTCCCTTATGGGTGGTCCTCCCACCTCCATTCAGGTTTGTGGTTGTAATACTGTCCTCTTCATCTCAGCAACAGCCTTTGGGCCAGTGGTAACAGTCAGGCATCATCATGGTTATTCAAGTTGATTCTTAGATCTTTTCTGCCACACACATCATCATCTTGGCAAACTCACTCACTAGACTGAGGCATCTGCAGTTTTCCTTTGAAGAGCCCTAAAAGCTGCACCTGAGGTTATATGGATTCACCCACTTACATTAAGAAATGCCTGGTTTCTCCTCATGTTCAGTAAGCTGCAATCACAGGAGAGACAGGATATACTTAGAAGTGTTTAGTGGGGGCCTGTCAAGACTGGCCAAAACTGAAATGTTTAATGTTCTCCAAATGCAAGAGGATTCTCTTGAACTCATTGACCTCGCAGGGCCGATACCCATGGATCTTTTCAGAATGCAACAGCAATGAGCGTCGAGATCCCTATTCCCATCCTCAGTACCATATTGGAAGAGAGATGATCTTTGATAATGGTGATAGTAGGTCAGAAAATACCAATAATGTGTCATGCTTCTAACCAGAGACGTTTTAAGGTGTGGGCAAAGTGGACTCTGGCCCAGGGCTCCAGCCTTTTAGGGGGGCTCCTGATAGAGCCAGGTCTGTTCTGCAGAGAGTCTTGCCCTGATGACCGTGAATAATTCTTAAACTGATTGTTTTTAATGCCGTTTTCCTTTAATTTATTTTTAATGTGACTGATATGTGAGTCTATTACATACATTTTATAGACAAATGTTGTGTTTATGTTTCATGCAAAATCCATAATAAAAGTTTATTTTAGATCAAAAAAAGACCTTACATATGAGAAATGGGAGGATGTCACAGAGATTGTTTGCAGTAATATTAGTGAGCTGCTTCTGCTATGTTACAATATTGAAAACTGAAATCATTCTCCTGGAATATTTGCATGTGCACTGTCAGTGACCTGTCCAAAGAGGGCATTAAAGAGCTGAAATTGGATCATAATTTCACAGCTGTTCCAAACGGGGGCCCCCAAAATATGTTTGGCCCAGGGCCCCCAAAATCCTTAAAATGTCCTGATTTGTGCCAGGAAATTAATGTTAATTATATTAATAAGTGAAGACTGAACCACTCACTTCCCTGGATTTTCTTTTTTTTTAACTTCTGGTATTTGGACCTTTGCTGTGAGCCTCACTAATTGAGTCGTACTCCCAACAAGCTTCTGCTCAAACAGACTTGAATGATACCCACTAGAGCCTGCCTGTAAAAATAAGACCCTCTGCTGTGCAGCTGGGGTTAAGAGGCTCTGTGCTGGTTACAAACCAAGGCAGGGTATCTGGGCACTAATATACTGGCGCAGAGGAAATACGGGTTATGGACTGCACAGGCCTTATAGTTTGATTGTGAATCCAAATAGAAATGACATCTTTCTCTTTGACTATAGTCTAAGTAGTGCTTCACCATATTCACACTTTGGGTGAATACTGCACAAACTGTTACTTTTGGATTGGTACTTCAAAGCCAATCTTATGCAATAGGCCCTTATTACCAGGATAAGAAGATAGGGAAAAAAAGTCTACGGTGATTAGAATTCACCAGCTGACAAGCATGGACATGCCTTTTTCACAAGGACAAAGGAGGAGCAAGAAGAACTTTGGCACCAATCACATCACAACCTTTGAATCACTACAGTGAAGGAACCAGTTTTGTAGTGTTAGTTAGGGACGAAGCTAAGGAACAGGGAGATTTGTTGCACTCCACTGATTGATCATGCTACTAAAAAAAATGCTGTGCAGGTGATTGAGCCTGTATGTTGGCTGCTCCTAGGAAGTGGCTGCTAGGCATGGAGGAGTGGTGTTCTAATTTTGGATTGGGAAGGACGCACACCTTCAAGAAATCTCCAACTCCATTTTTGACCCCTGCTCAAATGAGAGACCTTGAGAGAAAAAAGGGAGCTACAGAAGAGGAAAGAAAGTCCCCTTGGGGATGAACTCCTTACCTACAGAGGAATTCAGGCTTCCACTTTGTGGGACTCTATTGGACCCTAACTCCAGGTCCAGTTGCACTGGCCTTCTAACTCCTTGTGGGGCCCGTGGGGGACATTAGTGGGGGATTTGCTGACAACCATGAAAGAGAGGTTTCCCTTTGACTCCTATGGATCATTTCTGGCCTTGGTGCCCATGAAAGGTTACCCCGGACTCCTGTACGACACACAGATCCACTGATAGTGGCCAGCATGTGATGGGACCTGGGAGTGCTGGCTGACTGTGTGCCTTGAGAGCCATGGTACGCAGGCTATTGAGCTACCTGGAGTTGATTGACTAGAGGTCTGATCTTTACCTCAATAAATAAAGAAAAAACTCCCAGAAAACAGCAACATTTTGGTGTTTCGGGGGACCTAGGGAAGTACTTCTGGTGTCTAGAGGGCACCACCAGGAGTGCAGACCAAAATATCCAACTCATTTAGGCCCAACAGGGCCTGATTTAGCTGCATTTGTTTCTCCACTTCATAAGAGACTTTCCTGATGTGTGTTTAGGCTCACTGGGCCAAGAAAATCACCACTCATTAAGAGGATAATTCTCATTATTCGACAGGAAGGACTAGGGCCCTGGGGGGATAAGTACAACTATGGGACATTGTCTGCTTTAGTATACCGCAAGGCAGATTCAGTGTCCAGCTTGGGGCTAATGCAACTGAGTGAATTGTACTTCAACCCTAAACTATGCTCCCAGGTGGGGCTGATTCATGCTGACACCAGGCCCAAGGAAACCTAGGGCCTTACTGGCTTACCCTTGAGACACTTGAGACAAGGGGTTCACCATGTCTGGAGCCACACTATCCCACTCTTCTGTTCAAGAGACAGAAGTGGGTACAGCCTTATCTCCTGACACTGCTGCACTGCATTGCCAGGCTTTGAGAGCAGGCGAGAGAGAGAAAATATCATCTAGCTTAATCTTTGGCTTGAGGAGAAGTGCATTGGCCAGGCAGAAATCCAGCCTTCCGGCGCAGGCTTAGGTGCCTGCATGGTCTCCAGGCTGTGTGTGTACTTCCCACAAGGGCAGGGACTATTGCTGTAAAAAGAAAAAGGAACACAGCCAGTGGCATCTTGGTTTCAAACAGAGTAAAAAAAACAAAGTGAAAGGAAATATTTACAGGAGAAAGAAAAGGGTGAAGCAAAAGGAATGCCCCAAAAGGCACTGAGGCTGCCTTAACGTTCTTAAGTTGCAAGTGGTAGCCCCTGAGAGTAGGAACACAGCTGTAGGTATTGATTTAATTAAGCCCGCCCCCCCAGGAGCATCACTGTGTTCTTGAAATATCCAAAACAGTCCTCATTGAGTTATAAAAAGAGTCACACTAAGCCTCCCAGGTGACTGAAAGCATGATCCTTGGAGAGTTTGTCAAATG
The DNA here is from genome assembly GCA_963921515.1 of Calotriton arnoldi. Taxonomy (NCBI): domain Eukaryota; kingdom Metazoa; phylum Chordata; class Amphibia; order Caudata; family Salamandridae; genus Calotriton; species Calotriton arnoldi. Next base: position 896,918 of record CAWUFW010005464.1, on the reverse strand, counting down.
TCTCAAGCACTCTTGGAGCTGTGGCTTTATTGCAGACTCTTTGGAGCATATTGACCTTTCGCACTATTCCTCCTGGTTTTTAGGCAACTGAGTTAATGTAAAAATAAAATTCTGCCACTGAAATGTTCAACATGTAACGTTTGATTGAATTGTACAAAATTAACATTTTAATCAATGTGTAGGGTTGATACCAATGAGAGCTATTAACAGTGCTTATTCTGATACCTCTTGGAAAGCACCAATATTGAAATGCATTATGGCTATGGGGTTTATGTTTTGCATTTGATTATGGTGATTTGAGAAATGGTTTGTTGGGTGAGGGGGGAGTGAGCCTTTCTCAAGCAACAGCCGCAATCCTTGTCAGGGAGAACTACATACGTTCTTAAATTAACCAGTACTTAACCCTCTGGTAGCTTGGCACAAAATCAGTCAGACTTAACATGGAGGCAATGTGTAAAGTGTTTATGTAGCACTCAAACAGCAATAAAGTGAAAACACAACACAAGAAAAACCCCACACTATTTTAGGAAAATAGAGTCAAATGTAATAAATTATTTGACACCAAAACAGCAAAAATCATTATGCAATTTCAAAAATGTAAGGTAAGTATAGTTCCTAAAAACACAAAGCGCTACTCGCTGTCATCTGGTTCAGTTGGACTTGGGGAAAGTCACAAGTTTAGGCTGATAGTGATGGCGTGTGGACCGGATGAAGGGACCAAGTATGTACCGCTGAAGGAGTTACCTTCTCAATGACCAGCGCAAAGAGTTCAGTTCTTGGTAAAGGAGGCTATGAGGAGCAAGGAGAGTGTTTCAGATGGTCATCGCTGTAGCATGAAAAGCAGGCCGGGTGTTGGGGATAGTCATCGATGTAGTGCACACATCCTGTTGGGCATCGTTGAAGGTCGTGGCTGGAGCTTCGCCTTGGTGGTCACTGCAGGTTGTTGAAGCTGTAGCGCAAAGTGCAGATCTTGCATTGCCGGTCATCGCTGGCGGTCCCTGCAGCGCAGAGTTGTGGTCACTGGAGCTTCGCATTGGCGGTCGACGTGGTCAGCAAGATCTTGGCGTGAACTGGCTTGTTTTTGGTCTCGAAGAGACCAAAGCTTCAGGATTTCTAAATCTTGTTCAGAGGAGTGCACTCTGATGCCAACCAAAGGCCCAGTAACTGGGAAGGTGCCTCTTGGGGATCAGTGACTCACTCTTACAGAGGCCAGCAGGGCTCAGGCAAGTCCAGTTAAAAGTCCAGGCAGGTCAAGTGAAGCAGGTCAACTGGACAGTTGTAGGGAGAACTCTGGTGTTTGTTATGTCTCCATAGCTCTGAGCAGGAGGTCAGTCAGCTGAACCTCGGAGTCACTTCAGGTAGCCTGGGATTAAGGGAGCAGGTTCAGTCTTCCTTCTTAGTCAGCAGGGCAGGTCTCCAGCAGCAAGGCAGTCCTTCTACTATAACATCCACAGAAATGTCTGGAATTTTCTGCCTCCTTGCCCAGGCTCAACTGGGTATGGAGTCACTAAAGGCTAGTGTGAAGTTCCTTGTATGGGCGCTTAGGCAGTGTCATCCGAGTGCAAGTGGGGCTGTGCTCAGCTCCACCCCCTCATCCGGATAAGATGGCCCGTCTTCCCAACACCAAGGCACCCTATTGTGTGACTGTCTGGGGGAGATACACAAAGGCCATATGCCAAATACACCTAGTCATGTGACCCAGGAAACAGACTGCAAGCATCAAATGGTTAGGGCAAGAAAATACTAACTTTCTAAAGGTGGCATTTTCAGAATTGTGACTTAAAACCCAACTTTAGCATTAAAGAGGATTTTGGATTACAATTCCTTACACAACAAACATTACATTCCTACTTGCTCCCAAACCAACATTATCACATATTAAATGTAATAAGGTAAACCAATGCTATCCTATGTGAGAGGTAGGCCTCACAGTAGTGAAAAACCCATTTGTGAGTTTATTTTCACTAAAAAGACTTGTAAAACTTGAAAGCGCATGTTCAACTTTTCAAATACACTACACCCTGTGCTATGGGCTGTTCAGGACCTAGCTTAGGATTTACTTATTTGTATTTAAAAGGAAGGTTTAGGCTTGGCAAATGGATTATTTTGCCAACTCGATTTGTTGTTTAAAACTGTATCCTGGCTGCAAATGGCAGGCAAGAGACATGTTTGGGAAGGCTACTGAAGTGGGTGGGACAATAAATACTGCAGGCCCACTAGTACCATTTAATTTACCGGTCCTAGGATATAGAATACCACTTCACTAGGGACTCTTAAGTAAACTGAATATGCCAATCAGGTATAAGTCGATTTTACTATGTTTTAGGGAGTGAGCACACTTTAGTGCTGGTTAGCAGTGGTAAAGTGCACAGAGTCCTAAGGCCAACAAAAACAAATTCAGCAAAACAGGAGGGGAGAAGGCAAAAGGTTTGGGGGAAGACCACCCTAAGGCTGACAGGTCTAACAGGTGACATCCAGACAGATCGAGTAGGGGTTACAGGGCTTATATTTTGCATTTGATTATCATGGTGACATCCTCACAAAACCAATAGACCTTTCTTTTAATTAGCGCACCCTTCATGCTGTTTTGTGTGCATAGGAGTCATATTGTATTTTAGGGGCTAGGACTTGCTAAAGCATAGACCATTAAAGGATACTGCAGCATGGGGGGCCAGGTTACATTATTGGGGACACTGAACCTGTGTGACCTTTCTTTATTGTGCACCAACTCTATGTTGAGAGACATGAGAGACCCTTTAGATGGGGCAAACATGCATATATTTCCACCTGCTATTCTGCATAAATTTGTGAATTTGTGTGTAGTATTTAACTTTGCTTGTAATTAAGTATTTTTTCTTTTTATATTGCAAAGCACTCACTGAACAGCAATTTATTAGGTATTTTTGTTGTGTAGCTGATATTTGGCCTTCTAGTCAACAGCACCTACCTGAGTAAGCCTTCGACTGCTCTGCCTTACTTCCCTGAGAGCCAAGTGCTAATAAAGGGTGCTTGGTTCCCTGTTTGGTGGGCATTAGTAAGAGACCTACAGAACAACAATAGCAAAAAACACAATTTATTACACTTGGCGCCCAGAACTTTCTACTTGACCTGGATTTCTCACACATTATATTCTCCTATTTGTCCAGTTGAGGTTCAAAAGGAAGATGCTATTGCTGTAATTTCTTCCCGACCAAAATAAAGAAAAATTACACATTTTCGCACATTTTTAAATTCATGTGTTATGCCTTTTTCCTTTATGAAGGGCATCACAAGAACTTGTGAGACCTTTTTAAATGCAGACAGCTTCCTCCAGACTGCCAGAGGAGAAAGAAGCATTCTCATAAGAATGCAAGATTAAAATAAATCATATATTAGGTATCCAGTTGCCTAGTGTGAGACAACATATTAAGTATTCATTCCCTTGATATTATCTTCTTTCCTTGTACTTTAATGTATTGCCTCCACAATGTCCTATTAAATGTTCTGAACATATAGGATATAGGATGTTACCCTGCAGTATGTGTTTATATCTGGCACACAATGTACCTCTTACTTCCAGAACAGACATATGCCACCCACACACTCTCTCCTTTCTCTCTCTCTCTCTCTCTCTCTCTGTCTCTCTCTCTCCCACACACACACTGAAACCAGAGAAATTATATTCCTCCAGGTTGGCACGCGTAGACTTATACAGCCCTTTAAGAAGAGGGTCACACACACCCATTTAAAAAGGCAGCTCTAAACTAATGTCATGTATTCTTGTTCCTCTCCTTGGGCTACAGATCCCACATGATCTTTACTGATGTCAGGGTCTCTTTTCCAAAAATACCTAGAGCCAAACATTCACCTGGAACCTATGAAGTGAGCCTACAGGTTTATTTCTAATTCTATCAGCTCTTCCACAGTGCACCTGTAAAAGAGTTTCACAGATTTCACTATGCTGGTCAAGAGTTTAACTACAAAAGTGGGCAGTACCTGGTGCTACCTGATTACAAGGCATTTATGCCACTTGATCACCCTTGGGTGAACAATTCCAAGCCTCTAGGCTTAGAGCTACAAGTTCAACATCTAGTTATAGAATACCTTGAAGGCGCCTTTAAAATGTCAGGATATTCATTACCCACCCCTTTCGCTCACAGGCTAACTTGCTCTTAAAAATGGCCCAAAAATTAGCCCAGTTCTTTACTGGCCCCTCCACAGTTTCGGTCTCAATCATCACGATGAAACCAAAATGGAGAGAATACACTTTCAGATGAAAAATGGCTTTAATATTCTACGTATTTGAGAGATACCCAGTCCAACACATATTTGGATTGGTTAGCCATTATACCCCTCCAAGATTTGATGAACATCCCTTCAATAGTATACATGTCAGCTCCATTCTCAGCTATAAAAAATAAATTCTCAATAGTTCTTATGCAGTAGTTGCAAACAATGAATGTAGGTGTGTTCTGTGTAAACTATTTTGCAGTGATGCAAACGTGGACAACATCCATTGCATTGAAAATGCTGACATCACTTTTGTCTTCTCATATGTATTTGTTTCTGTACTTTGTAATGATCAGGAGTGACTTCATGCAAATCTGGTGAAAGGGCCTCCATTGACTCATCTAGAAGTATCCTTGTCAGTTGTCCTGTTGGAACACATCGTTCACTTCCCTAAAGTAGTACATAATTTTACAGAACCTTTTGGTGAGGGTACTATACAGATATTTTTCCAACTACTGGATGGTTTTATAAATACTAATGTAGCACTTCTTGTACTTCTTGTTGTACAATTTTCTAACTATATCCAAACAAAATTGATACCACAGAAACTACAATAAATGCTGTAATACAGCCAAGTTATAAAAATGAGGACAAGAGGAGGAGTGAAATGAAGGCCTCTATTATTCTCTGACATCTGCACAGCTTATCCATGAGATCAGCTTACAGAGAAGTGATCAGGAGAGGGTTATCTATTACCTAGTCTTGTGGAAGGGTTTGACATGAAAAACAAGGGGTTTTCCGCAATGTGGTTCAAAATGACACTTTAGGCAACTCAACAGTCACTCTCATTGTCCATGGTATCATTTGGAATGCCTCAGTGGAAAACAACCTTTTTTGGACAATTACATATGTACACTTTTCTCTTCAACAAAAACAACATCTGTCGTTTACACAGATCTGAGAAAGCTACAGAGCAAAACACTCAGGAGTTCTCAAAGATCAAGTGAGAATACTTCAGTGGTTAATTTGTAAAAAACAAATGGCCGTGGCTCTCATCAGGAGGCAGCTTGCATCACCCATATCTCCAGTTAGCGCCGCCTAAAACAGAACCAACTACTAACCATAAAAGTGTGGGGGGGGTGGATGTGGCATAATAACCAGAGTTGTCAACCTAGGTTTGCGTCTCGGCATCAGCTCAACATCCTGTGAGTCTGGGCATATCACTTAGGGGCATATTTACAATCTCCTAGCGCTGCCGATGCATCACTTTTTGTGATGCACCGGCGGTGCATTTTGCCTCCCCATATTTACAAGGACATGTAAAGCCACCCTGCATGGATTTTCATGTCCTTGTAAATACGGTCCCTTTTTACGCAGCACTTTGCGTGAAAGAGGAGTTCCATGGGTGTTGCTGTGGGTGTTCCCACACAACCCCCATGGATTCTGCCACATTCCCAGATTTACAACCTTTCATCAATCTGGAAATGCGGGGAGGCTTAACATGGAGAAATGTTTTCATTTATCCTCGTTTTTTACTCTTTCTATGCGTGCTGTATTCTGCAGCACAAAAAGAAAGAGGAAACACCTTTCCTGATTGTATTTGTGCAGGAAGGTGTTCCTTCCTGCACAAAAACAATGTCCTCGCAATGCAGGGGCCCTTGCACCATGGTGCAAGAGTGCCTGCGTTGGCGCATGGCAGCCAATTGTGCGCCAGCACAGAGGAAAGCACAGGGATGCAACATATTATTGTAAATATGACACAACCCTGTCATTTGAAAGTGACTCAGTTCCGTGCAGCCAAGTGGCTTGCAGTCCCGTGCTGAGACACTTTCTTGTATATTTGGCCCTTAATCTCCCCATACCTACCATAAATGAATGTGCCCTTAACTGGTGCTCATGAAATGCGCCGGTGTTGATGAGCACCGGAAACCACTGGCTCAAATTAAGCACTGAAATACTTACCTCTGGAGAAATATCAAGATTCTTAACCAAAATGTGTTACAACTAAAAATATCATGTGTTACAACTAAAAATATCACCCAAATTAACCACACCAAACTGTACCGATTGAGAGGAACGTCAAGCTATCCATACAATATGTATTTCCATATGTATACAACAACCCAACTCTCACTCTGGAACAAAAAGACAACACAATATAAATTGGACCACATGATTTGAACGGAGCCCTCACTCTGCTACCCGTGTGCTACAGTCCCATCCATGACCTAATTTCTTGAGATAATAAAGTTTCTCTGGGATTAATTTCTTTGATTCCCAAGTAGATTCTCAATCATTTTATGGGGTTCCTATGGCAATGGATAAAGTACACTCTCAGAGGCCGGGCCTTCAATGCTCAATGTCCCTACAAGGGAGTGACTGAGAATGTACTTGGAAGGTGCTGGATGGGAATGTGAAGTAAAGGATGATGTTATGTACGGGTCTAAATAAAAATAACGCTTTAACAAAAGTTAGAAATGTCATTGCAGAGTTGTAAGCTTGCGAATGGAGTATATTTCTTAGTTTGTTTTTAGAAATCCTGAAAGAATTACCACGGTTTGTCTGGGAATCTGCAACAGTGTCAGATTCACAGGACCAGTGACGTGCATAATGTTTCCATTTCTGGAAAGATGTACACTTGCTTACGTGGAAATATGACACTGAAGTGTTTTTCTTTCAATAGAAAATGTTATTTTGATGTTTATGTCTGTATTTGGATATATTTTCTTGTATAAAAAAACCCTCCACCTACACCCCTTCTATTATTTTTTTTTTTTTAACTCTTTTTATTAATCCACAAAATTGTTGTACATACAAAGGGCATTTATATTGTAACATCGATCCCGTTTTTACAGTTAAATTATCTATCTTTGTTGACAAGTCTAAGTCCACATTAATAATGAATACAGTTGACCCCAGCTTCCCTCTTAGAGTCCATGATATGTCCGCCATGCCGACCAGATTTTCTTCCGTTTCTTAGGGCACCCTCTACTTTTATACCAACTCTGCTTGCCAGCACCAGTCCAGATCGTTTTCCCATTCCTCCAGTGTTGGGGTGGACGTCGCCCCCCACTTCCTTGCTATATTGCGTTTAGCAACCACAGCCGCCAACACCAACCACTGCTTCACATGTCGAGGCCAGTCTTCATTAGCCTCAGTTATTAGAAGGAACCATTTGGGGTCTAATGGGACTTCCATACCCACCACCTCAGACATCTCCCTAGCTATCTTTGTCCAGAATTCGTGAATGCTCGGGCACTCCCAGAGCAAGTGATAAAAGGAACCCTCCAACCCACATCCCCTGTGACAACTTGCACTTTCACACCTCCCCATTCTATACAGCACTGACTTGGGGTAGTACACTCCATGCAGTACCTTGAGTTGAATGAGTCGGAATCTGGCCTGAATCTCCACCTCCCTTGGGCCCTGCCTTTCTATTATTTTTGGGACCCTTCCATTGCCACATCATACACTCTCTTAGTTTTGCCCTTTATAGGAATACATTTTCAGTTATTTACAGATTGGAAACTACATTACTTTTTTAAAAAGTATCCAAGGCATATGAACTGCTTGTAAAAACCAATTCCTTTTTAGTCAATATTTATGAGAAATTGTTCTAAAGATAAATTATTTTCTATAGGGCGACCAAATAAAATCACTACTGAGGAAAATCGGGCTTGCTTGGCACACCATGATTATTTGAATATTTCAAGAAGGTGCCGTAGGAAAAACCTTTTAAACGTATGACTTTTTACCTCAAACAACTTACACCTTAAAATGTCTAATTTGGTTACATTTGTTTCAAAATATTCTTGCTCTGTGCAATTCGAGGTTAGAGCGTACATCTCATTATCTTGAATGATCTCCCGGCACCTCTTAAGTCTTTTTGCATTTGTACCCCTTCGTTCTAATGTACATTGTAGACTCTAACCTGAAATTTCCTTCTCCACTGCGAATCTTACACGAACTTTGTTTCTGTCGTTAGCAGTGTCTTGGTTACCATTTTTCCCAAACTGGTCCCTAACAGAACCAGACAGACTGACCTTTGAAATCAGGCTAAACACAGTTTAAAAATATATTTTAGGGCAGCCTGGTGTATTTAAGATGAACTTAGTTTAGCATGCAATATGTAACTGGACAAGTGTCATCAGTGATATCTCAGGGCACCAGTTATTGCACTGTTATTGAATTGTTGAAAATATATACTCAGGAAATAGTTTTCAAAACCTCCAGTCTGTCAAGATTAGGTAGAAAGAGCACTGGCAAACTGAATCGGTCAGGCGCTGGCTGCCAGAAATTTGGCATTGTCAATGCTTATTTTACCATGGTTTTTATCAAACTTTATTGTTTGGGGGAGCCGCCTGGCCCTCACCAATATGAAATAACAATTTTAGAATTTACATTTTTGTTTCAAATCGCACAAATTGCCTCAGTAGCCCTGAGCACGGAAAGGAACTACTTTGTATTCTGATGTGCTACATGTGAAAGGGCAAAATTTAGTTCATTCACAGTGAAGTTAGCCAATGGCTGAGATGGGCTGACCCATTGACCCCTGGTGTATTCTGTAGTGGGAGGAAATAACATGTGAATGACACACCAAAAGGCCAATGGATGAAGCGGGTTGACTGAAAGCCCCTACAATTAAATCTAATATATATATATATCGGTGAGCAAGGAGCAGTTTTAGCTCCGAAACGCGTTCGACTCGAGGCCAATAAAGACTATTTTGCACTACACACGGCGTCGCCATTCCTGGTTCTACTAAAGGATATTGTGTGCGAATATATATATATATATATACATATATATATATGACTCAGACCGGGAAGGTCGAAACGCGTAAGTCATATTAAAAAAATTGCTAAAGGAAACCTGGAGTGTGGTTCCTTCTTGCGGCAGCACGAGGTAACGAGTATATATATATATTATCTACTGGCGGTCGCCAGTAGATAGTTATAGTTAGGACCTATTTTCCATAGGAAATCCGCAACATTCTATTTGAAATAACTTCGGCGCCGGTTGACGAATCTTCGCGAAATTTTCAAACTTTGTGGCCCGCTCTGGTCCGCTCCTATCCTGAAAGTTTCGGGGTGATTCGTCAAGCGGGGGCCGAGAAAAAAGGGGGTCCCAAAACGTGTTTTCCCCATGCAATTTTCCATAGGAACCTTTCATCGCAGCTACAGCCCGAACTGCTGAACGGAATTACACCAAATTTGGCAGAAAGGTAGCCCTTGGTTCAGAGTCCTGCCTTTTGCTTAAATGGTGTAAATCCGTTCAGTAGTTCCTGAGAAAATCAAAAGTAAAATCACATATATATCTATGGCCGCGTAGGGTCCGCGTACCCTCCCGATCACGAGCTGTATGCTAATTGGCTGTCAACACTCCAAATCAGGAAGTGTTGGCAGCCATCTTGTTCCTCGGTACAACCGAGGCACAAAAAAGCAGTAAAACAACTGCGCAAAACGCAAAAAGGGGGCATGGTAGAAACACCCTGACCCCCTAGGCCTGCTCAGGGCCAAAACAAATATATATATATTTTTTTTATAATCAGCAAAAACGCGCTGGTTGCGCGGATCCGATGCTATTTTGACCCCGGGTGGGCCAAGTCCCGGGGGCATGCGGGGATTGGTTTTTATTTTATGTGGGGGGCCTCTAAGGCCCCCCAAGCCCCGGGGACCGCAACCCCCCAGGGCTTTAAAAAAAATGGTGCGGGAGGGCTCTCCGCCCTCCCGCAGCCACCCCCCGGGGCTTCTTTTTTTAATTAACAATGACCTGTGTGGGGGGGCTCCTGCCCCCACACGCCCCGGGGACTGCCACCTCCCCGGGGCACTAAGAAAAGAAATGTGGGGGTCCGTTTCGGACCCCCGAGCCCCAGGGACCACCACCTCCCCGGGGCTGTGCACAGGATGGGAGGGGGGCCGTGCGGCCCCCCTCCTGGAGCCCCTGATGGCCCTGGGGACCGCCACCCCCCAGGGCCGGCTCCTGAAGTGTCCCGGGGTGTCTACCCCCGGGACACTGCTGTTTGCAATCACAGGACGGGAGCCTCACGGCTCCCGTCCTGTGATTGCAAACTTGCTTTGCTTCATTGAAGCGAGAGCAGGGAAACCTGCCCTCGCTTCAATGAAGCAAAGCAGATTGCTTTTCCACAAGGGGAGCTGCATATCAGCAGCTCCCCATGTGGAAAAGCAATGCCGGCTCCCGCAGGACGCGGGGAGCCAGCGGGACCGTGCGGGGATTGGGGACCCCCCCACGGTCCCCAACGAATGGCCAGGCCCTGGGGGATGGGGTCCCCGGGGCTATTAGTGGCCTGGGAGGGGGGCCACGCAGCCCCCTTCCCAAAAATAAAAACATTTTAAATAAAAAAAAAAACATAAAGGCCGGCCCCGGGGGATGGGGTCCCCGGGGCCTTAAATGGCCTGAGGAGGGGGGCCATGCGGCCCCCCTCCAAATATTTAAATACAAAAAAAAGAGGGCATGCCCTGGGGGATGGGGTCCCCGGGGCCAATAGAGGCCCAGGGAAGGGGGGCCACGCGGCCCCCTTCCCGTTTTTTTTATTTAAAAAAAAAGAAAATCCTCAGGCCCCGGGGGATGGGGTCCCCGGGGCCAAAAGTGGCCGAGGGAAGGGGGGCCACGCAGCCCCCCTCCCATACAAAAAAAAAAAAAGACCGGCATCGTGCCGGAGGCCCCGCCCCCTCCCTGCAGCAGTCTGCAAACGCGCCCCCTGGCGCGTTTTAAGAAGGGGAAGTAATTCCCCTTGAATACTGGGGGTCCCTGGGGGCCAACTAGCCCACCAGGAACCTCCAGTATGCACCAGGGAGCTGCGTTGCAGACAGGTGTACAGAGGCCACGCCCCTTTTACACCTCTCTGCAACGCAGCTCTGTGGCGCTTTTGGAGGTACATGGTGGGCTAGTTGGACTCCAGGGACCCTCAGGATTCAAGGGGACTTAATCCCCCAACTTAAAACTCGCCACGGGGCGCGTTTGCACAGTGGTGAAGGGAGGGGGCGGGGCTTCAGGTGACATGTGTGCAAACAGACCCCGTGGCGCGTTTTAAGATGGGGAATTAAATCCTCTTCAATCCTGAGGGTCCCTGGGGGCCAACTAGCCCACCAGGTACGTCCAGAAAGCGCCACAGAGCTGCGTTGCACAGAGGTGTAAAAAGGGGCATGGCCTCTGAACACCTCTCTGCAACGCAGCTCCCTGGCGCATACTGGAGGTACAGGGTGGGCTAATTGGACCCCAGGGATGCTCATGATTCAAGGGGACTTAATCCCCCAAATTAAAACGCACCACGGGGCGCGTTTTCGCAGTGGTGAAGGGAGGGGGCGGGGCTTGAGGGGACATGTGTGCAAACAGGCCCCGTGGCGTGTTTTAAGTTGGGAGATTAAGTCCCCTTCAATCCTGAGGGTCCTTGGAGTCCAACTAGTCCACCAGGTACCTTCAGTAAGCACAACAGAGTTGCGTTGCAGAGAGGTGAAAAAAGGGGCGTGGCCTTGGAACGCCTCTCTGCAACTCAGCTCTGTGGTCCTAACTGTAGGTACCTGGGGGGCTAGTTGGGCCCCAGGGACACTCAGGATTCAAGGGGACTTAATCCCGCAACTTAAAACGTGCCACGGGGCACGTTTGCACACATGTCACCTCAGGCACCCCCTCCCTTCACCACTGTGCAAACGCGCCCTGTAGCGCGTTTTAAGAGGTAGTTTTAATCCCCCTGCCCTATTATGTACTAGGGACTTACAGAGGAGGTCATGCTAATCACAGGGGTACCCCTACGCATAGTGTTCCCTAGTGTATGTAGGTGTTTTAACTGTATTCTAAGTGTGTTTTAGCATAGCACTGGCTCTGGTTAATCAGAGTCAGTTACCACCAGTACACGTTGGAAAAAGTTGTGGGTACAGGATGATTTTGGAACAAGGCCTCTTTCTGATCCTCTGTTGGTTCTTTCTGCACATCTTTTGCTTCTTCCTGCACTTTTCTTCGTCTTTGTGGAATTCTGTTGCTTCTTTCTGCATTTCTTTTGCTTCTTTCTGTGCGTTTTTTCTTCTTTCTTCACATGTCCTACCTCTGTAGGCATAGTTACAAACTAGCATTTAAAAAACCTTTGAAATTCACTTAAAAAACCATAGGTTTCAGGCACGTTATAGTTAGAAATTAGCATTTAAAAAACCTTTGAAATTCACTGAAAAAACCATAGGTTTCAGACACGTTATAGTTAGAAATTAGCATTTAAAAAACCTTAGAAATTCACTGAAAAAACCATAGGTTTTAGGGACAGTTATAGTTAGTTGGACTTTTCACTCGTACAAAACCCGTGAAATTCCCCCGTTATAGTTAGTTCAGCTAACTATAACTCGCGCCCCATAATGCACTGCTGATGACGTCACATATTACATCACTCATGACATGGTCAGTGACATCACTGATGACATCACTGATGACATATCAAATGACATCACTGATGACATCACTGATGACATCATCCATGTGATAATTTGATGCATCTTCTCACACCCTAATATAACTTTTGATACACCCACTGTAAATTACAAACTGCCATTGTCAAAACCATAGACACTCCAACACCAATAACTACATACACACTCACTGATTCTTAGGTCTACACACACATCCACTCACTCACCTCTACAGTCACTCATACTTACGGTCACTCAGTACAGGACTTTCATATGCACTTATACACCTACATAGACACTCACACACCGCCACTCATCCATAGAGGTACTCACACACCTAGTCAGTCATGCAAATAATTAATCACACTGCCATTTACTCACCTATACAGTTATACACACACCAGCTCACTTACTCATACAAATACTAGCACATTCTTACGCTCTTATACAATCAGTGATACAAGTACACACTCATCCATACAGCCACTCTCACAATCACACACTCTCACTTATAGCCATTTATATACTCCAACACACATATATACTGCCTTTGACATATTAGTTACTCACACATGTACCACTAAGATATACATTCACTCACTAACACACCCATACACACACTCACCCACCCATACAGTCCATCACAGATGCACTCTTGAAACCATGCACCCAGTGAATCACCCACTCACACATCTATGCGCAGTCACACACACCCCACCCACACAAACACTCAGGCACCCATACAGATACTCAGACAACCAATCAATAACCCATGTAGACACTCATGTAGCTATTCGCAAACCTATGCAGCCGCTTACACACCAACAGACAGACGGATACAGACATTCACACAGTTTAGTCACTAACCCATGCATTCAGTAAGATACGTTTAATCACTCACTTATAGAGTCAGTCACGCACCTACTAAATCATCCATCCAGACACTTATACACCCACTCATTCTTAATACAACTTGGCATACATATTAAACAGATTTAAACTTTATAGAAACACACAGTCACTGGATGATGTCATCAGTGATGTCATTTGAGATGTCATCAGTGATGTCATCAGTGATGTCACTGACCATATCATGAGTGATGTAATATGTGATGTCATCAGCAGTGCATTGCGGGGGCGTGAGTTATAGTTAGCTGAACTAACTATAACGGGGGAATTTCACGGGTTTTGTACGAGTGAAATGTCCAACTAACTATAACTGTCCCTAAAACCTATGGTTTTTTCAGTGAATATATATATATATATATCCAGAACTTCCTCCAGCGAACAGAAGGAAGGGGCCACACAGGGAAAACAGGAACAAGTCTTTAATTGGACAGCAGTGTAGGCATAATATATTTCGGCATAATTGCCTTCTTCAGATGCCGCTGCTACCCTGAAAACAGCAACACGCCTCTGCTTTTAAATAGTTCTGCAGTCCTCCTGTAATTGAAAGGACACACCTCCCCAGTCATGTGATCGCTCACCTTCTGTAGGTCGGCAAGTCCTACAGCTCCCAGAATCCATCATCCCTGGGCAGGTGGTGCGTGGGGAAACTTCTGATATAAAATCCATGTGGCATTGGTGTGCTGCAGAGCAAGGCGCGCTGTATGCTCAGCGAGGGAACAGTTATTCTGTGGAGGTATATAAAACATCAACATCTCAAAACGACTATGCTGTATATATATATATATATACATATATATAAATTTAAATCAGAATGTTTTGGGTATCGTCAGACTAAAAAATGAACAGCATAGTCGTTTTGAGATGTTGATGTTTTATATACCCCCACAGAATAACTGTTCCCTCGCTGAGCATCATTCAATAGGGCATGGGTTGAGAGTGTCCCCACGCACACAGTTTGATGAAACATAGCACATTCTCCGTTTTCCTGAGGTGAAATTCCTGATTCTGAAAGACGGCGCAGAGCCAGCAAGCACAAGCTTCATTGATGAGAGCCTCGGCGTTCCCACACGAGAGTTCAAGATTATAAGTGAGCCTGCCATTGCTGCGGCACGCGCTGTATTTATAGCATCGTCAACTTGAAGAGAGCCGTTCCCCGGAAGCTCTAATGAGTTTTCTGCTGCTTCTCTATGCGTGCCAACAGCCATAACTTGATCACAACAAACATAATTCTGACAAAGAGCACCAGTGCTTTCAAAATGGGACAGTAATGAGCACACTTATAAGGAGCACGTGCTCGTGGACGTCTCTTTAAGTTCATGCTTCAAAATCAGGGATTCATCTTCACTGTTAAAGCTAAAATAATATAATAAAGAACTTTATTGAGCAATTGGACATCATGTTTGAATGTTCAAGTAGACAGTGCCTTGATGCCTTTTTGGTTTAACGCGCTCTATAAATACCTCAAATAGGACAGTGCCATTGTGTGCACATCCGGTGTATTTGTTTAGATATTTAATTCCAAAATGTATTAAGTACTTGATCTCATAGAGATCAATTACCCAAAATGCTTTGTGTAGCAAAAGTGACATGATGTTCAGTTTAAAACGTTGACTCAGATTTACTGCCCTTCGTCCAATGGAACACTGTGTGAAAAGATGCAGTGCTGTGTTATGCAAAGCAAAGAAAATAGTGCATCAGATTTAGCAAGAGTTATCCACCAGTGATGTCATCTGTGGCAGTAACTCTGAATCTGGCTGTTCTGTGCTATGCTCAACTATGCCCTGTGACACACTGTGTCACTGGAACCAAGCTGTACCTGGCTGATGAGGCCATAACTAGGGCACAACTGGTGCTGGGTTGGTTGTGTTCCGGTTCCAGGAGGACCTGGCTTGGCTGTTTGGGGTGGACTGTTCCTATTGGAGAAGGGTCAAGAATGATTTGCATATAGCTGGGTCAAAACTGAGGTGACATGAAGTGCAGAATAGCAATGAATTGAGATGCGTCCCGAATGATTACCAGTGGCTGGGATTAATTCAATAATTTCATCCATCACTGTTTTGTATACTTATTGTGTTGCCCTAAGTGGGATTGTAATTCCCAGACGTGGGTCCTATGCACAATATGTCACTGGAACCAATCTGTACCCTGCTGATGATCCCATAACTAGGGCGATACCGGTCCTCTGTGGCTTGTGTTCCGGTTCAGGAAGGACCTGGCTTGGCAGTTTGAGCTGGACAGTTCCTATTGGAGCAGGGTCAAGACTGATTTGCATAGAGCTTGGTCCAAACTGAGGTGGCATGGTGTTCAAAATAATGATGGATAGGGATGTGGTCCGAGTGATTTCCAGTGGCTGAGACTAATTCAAGCATTCAATCCATCACTGTTTTGTATACTTACTGCGGTACAAAGGTGCACCACCACTGTTTACCTAGGATTTGCACTTAAAGACACACTCCAATACAAATTCCTAAATGTAGATCAGTGTGCAGGGATCAGGCACGTAAGATGTGAACTTTAGTGTAAAGCACACATTTTATCTGTTGGTATATCGGGCATTTTACCATTTGACCACTTGCTTGCACCTGTTTACACTAAGTGTTGTGGTGAAGCCATATTACACTACTTTAGTAGATCTGAATTTGCATCAAAACATATGTTTTTTGCACTGCAATGTCAGACATGCTTCCCTTGCAATCATTATTAGAAGGTTGTCATAAATAGGCTTGGGCAATGCTCGAGTGTAAACTTTCAACACAAATTAGCTTTTGCATTTGTAAGGTGATCTGTTGTTCCATTTTGCATAGCTTTTCATTGCAAGAGCAGCAGCACAAACCTTTAAATAACCCTTATGACACCAAAAGGTGGACCTTTTGTTCGACTGATACCCCCTCAGAAGTCTCTTATATGCTGCTGAGTGATTGTGGGACAATGCTTTAGTGAAAGATGAATTTGCTTCTTGAAGCTTCTACTCCATCTTTCACTGTTCAGATGGCACCCGTTTGCACTTGAATGAGGGGAACAGAAATCCCATTGCAGGTGGGTGCAGTGAGTGTCTGCATCCATCTAAAGAGGGTTCTCTGGGGAGGTCCATGGGATCCCCTTTCTCCCTTCCAAAGGGTTGCCCATTGGGGGTGCACTGACAGTGCTCCTCCTTTTTGAAGTGCACAATCAGTGGGCATCTTGATGGCCTCTTTGCCTCTGTGTCTGCATTCATAATACGGTGCACATGCAGAGGCAACGCATTTCCCTCATTTGTAAGGGGCTTGCCCTCATGCAAATGAAGGAATGCCACCTGATGATAGCAAGGTGCTGTATGTGCGCCGAGGCTGTATGTATTACAGATGGGGCTGCACAAGCATCTGTAGCCCTTTCTGTAATACCAGAGTTCCCACGGGATACTAACATGCCATTTACGCACCAGCTGCACTGTATTTAGTATGGCCCCAGGAGTCCTCTCTACTTTCTATTTCTGTCTCTACTTTCATGGCCTTAAGGCCAGGGATAGCAAAGAGAGTGACAGGGGTACCAAAGGGCAAGCCAAGGTGAGCAGCTTTACTGCACTTGACAGACATTGTTTGATGTCCATGTCTGACCTGCAGACAGATGACATTAAAACCTCTGCAATAGATTTGTTGTACTGTTGCTTGCTTATGTTTTTCCTGAAACTTCAGTAGTCATGTGAAATCATTACCAATCCGCTTTTAAGAATGTATCCTTTTCAAATAAAATCACTTAAGCACCTCACAAGGGCTCCTCATCAGTGTACATAATTTGCCATACTGCTTAAAATTATGCATATATTACAGCTAATGGGAAAACACAGATTAGTGTTTCATGAACAGTATTTGCTATGGCACTTCTAGATACTGTATTGGTAGTAAATGTGGAAACTGTTTAAGTCAAACTAGAGTTTAGAACTCCAGTCATAGTTTAAAATTGAAATAAAAAGACATCACAGATGCTTCCAGCAATAGGTGATTTACTGCTGAGAGGAAGCTTTTGCACTATAACAGGAGGGCAATGGGTGATAAGCGGGGATTTCTCCGGTGGTAAATCCTCACTAGTGGGAGTCCCATCCATCATCAATGGCAACTGGAATAAATATAGGGTCTGAATTACATAGAGGTAAACCTAGGCCACGCATGACATCTCACCTCATGACTTCCATTCTCTATCCCCATTCACTATTACTGAGCTAGTGTTCTAAGGCTGCATTCTGCTCATATTTGCTGGTATTAACACACAAGTGGAATGTGTTGGGAGACTGTGGTGTGTGTTCCTGACACCTGTTGCAATGCAATTCTTATGGTGGAAAACACCCAGGACTCATCTACACAGGGTGACAGAGCACAGTCTCTCTCCACTAAACAATTCAGATTTCATCCCAGCACTCCTTTGTAGCCTGGGAGAAAATGAGCAGCTGGATAGGAATATGGTCTTCCCTGTTATGAGAGTATGAGAAAGAGATGATAACTTTGTGTAATTCTTCTCTGTAAAGCCATTACATCTTGCATATCAAATCATTGCCACAGCAGACATCACATTTTGCTAAACAACACTCATTATGTGATGTTTTGAGTCTTTAACATGTCTTTATTTTTGTAAACTTTTACTATGCAATATTTTATGAGAGGTGTGAAGAAAGTTTAATGTAAGCATATTTACAACTTTTACCTGTTCATTCTTTTTCTTAAGTGGTATGCTACAGACATATTTAGCTGACTGTTGTGGAAGAACTATCGTGTACAATACAATATAAATAAAGTGGGCTTTGAGTCAATCCCTTTCTCATGATTGGAAAAATGTTTGTTTGTCTCAGCTCTCTGTTCCTTATTCAATGGCTTTTCTCTCTAGTTCGGTTTTTGTTCCCCACCCCTCCCAAGCACAGATTTTTACCATCATTTTGATTGGCTGACTTGTATCCTTTCAATGCTGATGTGTGAGAGCTATTTTTTATTTCAATTGAGCACTCCCAGCTCCCTGCTTTATTTATTTTTTTATGTATTTTTATTTTTAGTGAAGGCTAGGCAGCTGTGCACCAATACTGGGCCACTGAACCACTTATTTTCCATCATTTGCTTCCATTCCGTCCATCAACTTTGCATTACTCTCCTGCCTCAGCACCGCCATTTTCCCCTCAAATCCACCCCACCTTCCACCACTTTCTTTAAACTTTACAAAACAATAATTTTGCGAGGACCCATCAACTGTATACTGCTACCGGTCCACTTGCATTTCCATCATTGTGCAGCGTTCCGCACAAACTGTACTTTTTTTCTAAGTTTACTTACTGAGATGGATGTCACCATGTTGGAATGGCAACCTGAAAGTAAACTGAAAAGATGGAGGCTGTCTCTGTGTGCACGGACCCATTTTGGATGATTTTTCTTAAAGCAAAAGTATAACCATTCAATTATGTCATATGTGCACCGGCATATCTTGCATATATGGTGGGCATCTTGAAATGATCTTTCTTTAGCTGTAAGAAAAATCCTTCAAAGATGGATGCCATGCCTGTGTATGCATGCAGGGCATTCATCTAGATAAAAAGCTTTGGCAAGGCGAGACATATTGGCTTTGCCAATGCTTGATAACCATAAAAGCTACCAATGAGCAACTTCTTGACTAACAGTATATTTTTCTTGGAATTCTTGGATAATGCTATATCAAATAATTCTCATTGTGTGAATGTGAAAAATGATGCATATTTCAGAAAGAGCTTTTCATACCTCTTTGTGTTCTCAATTATTGAAAAAAAGCATAAAAACATAATAATTCAATTTGAGAACTTTATATCAAAAAGAGGGCAGGATATTTTTTCTGCTCTAGTGGAAGACTATATACTGCACACATTTAATCACTTCGAAAGTGTTATGTCTCCCAAATGGTTCCCGGTGAAAGTGTTTGATTGATCTCCTGATGGAATTAGTCCCATGGCAATATCAATGCTTGCTGTACAGGGGTCAATAACTATGTTTCATCTATCCTGAGATCAGTGAGATAATGGATATCAAGCATACAGCTCTGGATTTTATTAGACTTTAATTAACAATTATTGGTTGTTCAAGTGGATAACATTTAATGGAAATATACTTTATTTCATTTCAAATCTTTGCTGCGCTATTGTTGTTTGCCGATTCAAGGGTGGTTAGAATGTACATTGAATTCTTCTTGGTGTAGTCTAGGGGGGGCAAATCTAAGTGCTGTTAGGCTCTTCAGTGTGAAAAGTATTTTAATTTTGAGTCTGTTTTAAGTCCTTTAGTCACTGAAAATATAGGCCAAATGTATGCTCATCATTACTAACCAATGTAGTTATATACTTTTTACTAAAATAATTTCTTGTGGAAAGATTGTCCTGGAGCGCTTAAGATTAGTAGCACATAAGAGGGATCTTCAGAAACGTTTGTGGATAGAAGATAAAGCAGCTGGAATCTGCCTTTGTCTAAAGCAAACTCTGACCACATCACACGGCTCTGAAAAATATTGAGGGCCATATTCTCAAGGACGAGGCAGAGAGAGGCGTTAGCCTTCTTGACTTAACGCCTCTCTCCGCCACTTTGAAAACGTGAGACTGCACCCTATTCTCAAGGATATGGTGCAGCCTTGCGTTTCCCCCTGCGATGGCGCTAAGTTTCACAACTTAGCACCAACGCAGGCACCCTTGCACCAGAGTGCAAGGGTGTCTGCAAGCAGGGAGGTTTGTTTATGTACAAGAAGGTGTCCCTTCCTGCACATAAACAAACCGAAAATGCCAGTTTGTAACTTACATGTGTGCTGCTTCATGCAACACACATGTAAGTTACAAAACGGCATTTTAAAAAAAGGTTTGTTCATGTACAGGAAGGGTCACCTTCCTGTACATGAGACAAACCATGGCATTTGGTTTTCCATGTGTGCTGCACAAGGCAGCACACATGAAAAGCAGAAACGAAGAGAAATAAAGCATTTCTCCTCGTTTCGCCACCTTAAGACCAGTTTTTTCCTGGTCTTAAGTTTGGCGCTACCTCCTATTTACGCTGCCCTTGTGAATAGGAGGTAGCGCCAAACTCAATGGGTGTTGCGGTGGAACGCCCACCGCAACACCCACTGCACGCCCCCTTCACGCTAAAAACAGAGTGAAGGGGGCCCTATTCACAAGGCAGCGTTAAGCAGCGTTAAGCCACTTAACGTGGCTTAACGCAGCCTTGTGAATAGGGCGAAGCCCCTATCGCCACCACAACGTCACTGAAAGTGACGTTGTGGTGGCGATGGGGGCTTGAGAATATGCCCCTGAGTGTGCCTGTGGCACAGTGGATCAAACTAAAACCGCTATTCACGGTCTTCAAATCATGGAAGGGAATAGGTATGAAACGCCTACAAAACTTTATCTAGACTTACACACATGAGATAGATAAAAAAATTTAATATGATTTTCCAAAACAGATTCTCCTGCAAATCCCATGAAAAACACACAGTCAGAGCTCTAGGAATGAACCTGTCAAACTCATTAAGGCCAGACATCAGATAGAAGTCAAACTTGATGTTCTTCAAGAAAAACCTGAAAGGTTCTTCAAAGAGGCCTACTCAAACTGTTACATGCCGAGCGACCACTCATCCTTTTGCAGAGCCTTACCCTAGTGAGCAGATACTGCAAAAACTCTTAAAAACTTCTGCAGCTTAATCACACTCCACCGACTGACACTAATAGAGAAGCTCATCGGGGAACGAAAGATCAAGCATTAGGAATGACACCATATGACAAGGCAGCACTATACAAAGACATAAAATAAAATAATTATTGTTGGATGTCATTATATCTGCAGAGGTGGATTTGATATAAGGATGTGTTCATAAGATCTCACTGTGCATTAGACTAGCAGTTCTTGTTTCAACGTAATATTGAATGGAATAGGTAGAGACTAATGAAATAAGTCTTTTTTACTCCATCCCGCTCTCTTTGCATCCCTTTTTTTTTCAACTGACTGATAACGGGACACTAAGAGTAAATACAGAAGTCTGAAAAAGTTCAAATGAAAGAAAATATGGCTAGCTACACATGCCATACTGTGTGCTGTGCATTTTAAATGATTTCCAATTAGGCTCTCGTGCTGAATCTTTCTTTTTCTCGGCATTAGACTTTTACTTACACATTTTCAAAAAAATGTTTATGCAAATTTGTATAAGCCATTCCTAATGAAAAAGAATGACTTCACAATAACATTTCAAAACAGCATTAAAGATGATAACATTAGGAGCTTGGGGTGAGCTAATTGCTTTCTCTGGAGCTCAGGGGCTGGATCGAATAAAGAAGTATTACATGTAATTTTAGATATTTTCTATTGACGTTAAACACTGTGGAATTTGAGGGAGCCCCCTAGGACGTTGGCGCTCCGGACATTTGCAGGTGATACTTTGTGCCTGTCAGACTAACATCACAATTGTAATTCTTGCTATGCAGAAAGGTTTGTCTCATAAACGAGCTGCCAGGAAGTGCAAGGCTGGCTACTGCATGCAAGGCAAGTCGAAAGATGCCGAGCGACTGCCTTGCATGATTGTCAGTGAAATAACAAATACTTCTTGTTGCCATGTGGGTTCAGGTTAATAAACACTCTGCAGTACGGGAGTGACTTGAATTTCCACTGAAACCTGCAAGCATACCCAATTGCAGACCAACACCAGAATTAGTACTCTCGGTTTCGAAGATATTAGCAAAGCCCTACCTAGTATCAATAACAATTGGAGTTCGCCCACATTCTTCCTTTTCAAAGTGCATATTTACCCTGAAATTAGTGCTTGTTTTCAAGACAAACCACATTTTCATTAACTCCTTCCATGCTGTGTTTGATGGTTGACTTCACTATTGGCCACTGCACAAAAATAGTGGATGGTATATTAGTGGACAGAACAGTTACATTGAGTATTTCGTAAACTTAGGTTCAGCCCCATTACCCCAATCTCCATAAGGAGGGTGTGCAACTTCAGATCATGCGAGAAGCCCTATACATTGCATAGAAACTGGGATGAGGAGTGTGTCTGCAATCCATGAAATTAAGGCTATCAAGGCCTTGTCTACGATTGAGCTGTCCTAGACCTCAATTGAATCATCTTCCTTAGCTTTACTGACAGCGATCAAGATATATTTGCTTCTTGATGATGTTGAATGGCCTAAGGGCCCCATAGGGCCTGATTACAAGTTTGGTGGACAGGTTACTTCATCACAAATGTGACGGATTTCCCGTCCACCGTATTACGAGTTCCATTATATTCCATTGGATATAAAGGAACTCGTAATAAGGTGGACGGGATATCCGTCACGTTTGTGATGGAGTAACCCGTCTGCCAAACTCGTAACCAGGCCCATAGTGTCCATCCCTTCATAGTAAAATGTCACAGGCATCAATAACAGTGGAACCAAGGGTGCCCATCTCATACCTTCTTCCTTGTTGCTATGCACTCACTTGAGATAGCTGCAACACAGCTCCTTCATATTCATGTTCATGTGGGACCACTAAACAGAATATAAAGATTCTGTGGCATGTACCCAGCCAAAGGAATCTCATCCACCAACGTCAGCAGAAAGATTTGCTGTATCGTTAGGACACAAACGGTTTGAATTGACTCATTCATAACATACAGTAAACATCCATTGGGCTTCTACTTTCTCTTTGGTTGTGGGTGTATACCCTTCATTGTTGTATTTTCATGGATGTCACCTGCAGGTGTCTCTCTTCAGGGATCTGTCTTTTCTACTATCTCAAAAAGGTTCCAATATACATAATGCATGCACCAGCCCTCTTCTCCAATTTCCTGCCACTGAGGCAACCAGCTCTCATATCTCATTCATTATATTTGCCTGACAGTTAACAATGAAGATACAAATGAGGGGGCAGATGTATTAAGACTTTACAAGGATGCAAACTCATGAAAACCAGCCCATGACTAGTGAATTACCACTAATGCTTTTTTCTCTAAATGGGGATGTAGTCAAAATGGAGGTGGTGTAGGAACTTTCTCCTGTGGTTCTGCACCCGATTCAATGCAACAACCATCTCCTGCCAGCTGAGGAACAGCAAAGGAGAGACTGGGCAGTCCTAGGCTGGGGGAGGACCAGGAGGAGCATCCCAGTGCTGACCAGCACTCTCCTGGGGCTGCATCAAAGGGGAGTGGTCATGGTAGCCACCCTGGCCGAAGATTCAAAATGGCGATTCCACGCTGCATACTCTGGCGAGTCTGGGGCCTTGCCTGGTGAACATAAAAGATAAGCAAGTGTCATCTCTTGGATCTGAAATGAGCAACTGATGAGACTTAATTCAGGGGACTAGAGCAGACTGCACAAAGGGTAACAGCTGGAGGTATGCTGATACTCGGGCTCATGTAGTGTGCCCAACATTAGTGGTATGCAGCCTTCAGGGGCGGCTGGCACGGCTCACGTTGGGAGTGTGGGCGCGGGGGGCGCGGGCTGCATAAAAGAAATAAAATAAGAATAAATAAAACTTACCTTGCCGCCGGGTCCCGCGTGTTCTTTCCTGCTCGCCTGTGTCCGACTCCAGGTCAGAACAGGAAGCAGGCAGCCAGGCTCCCACCCCTAAGCCAATCACAATGCTCCAATGGAGCGTTGTTACGGCGCTCAGGCAGGGGCTGGAGGGGTGGGCAATGTTCTCCATGCAGGCTGCAATGCAGCCTGCATGGAGAACAGGGGAGCGCGCCTTACTGTTTTGGGCAGCCCAAGAGGGCCTACCAAACAGTCATTGCGCACTCAGGAGTGGGCAAACCACTCCTCCCCTACTCCGTAAGCAGAGCAGCCCCGCCTGCCGGCAAAAAAACCCATAAAATGATAATAACTAATAGTTATTACCATTTCATGTTTTTGCTTCTCGCACTGTGAGAAAGCAGTGGGGCGACACTCCTCTGCCATAGTGGAGGAGCCGCCACTGGTAGCCTTGAAAGAAGAATCATCCCCTGGGAGAAAACAAGCATTTTGGGCCCACTTTCAGCAACCTCTCCACCCCACACAGGGCAGGTATCAGGTTCACACAAAACCCTTCTGGTTTGCCTATGTCTGGGAGGTGAGGCAGTGCCTTGGGGTGAGGAATGGGCTCCCCTTCTGCCTGGACCCTGAGGCAAGCAGCCAGTGAAGGCATGACATTTGTGAGTTGACGGGGCCAAGCACAGCACATTAAGCAAAACACTCCCTCTGGACATAAACAAGCACAAATGTCTTATTGCCCCTGGGAGTCACAGTGCTTCTAGAGCACATGGCGATACATTAGAGCCCCGAGGCAGGGGTAACCTTGAGGGCTCCTGCAGATGCCATAAGAAGAAAGGGACCATCATTTGCCAGAGTGCACTTGGACTGCTGAACTCTGTGGTGCCTATTGGTGTGCGTGGCCTTCTAAATGGTGCTAAACCACCACCATTATAGCAGACTTTGAAGAGAGAAGGGAGATGTAATGCACACTAACTGAATGCTAGCCTCCTCCGGAAATCCCACAGTAAAATTGCAGCAAATGGAAACAAATGAAATATCACTTTAAAAGATCTGCTCTCAAAATCTGCAGTAAAGAGACAAGACTCTCTCATGGGCCTGAGAAAGACACAGACAAAGCAAGCAATTGCTCACTGCAGAGGTCATTGCACAATATTTCTGAGGCTCCACTAACCTGCTCATTCATGGAAGATCTGTTTAACAAGTTAAGAGATGACTTTGCATCCCTGAGAGAAAATGAAGCCAAGGACCTGAAAAAACTAAGACATGAGATGGTTGCCTTGGGATAGCGAGTATCTGGGAACATTAAGGAGGTCACACTAGAGACACTCAGACAAGAAATCCTTGAACTTAAGAACCAGTACATAGCCTTACAATGCCATCTTGAAGATCTTGAAAATAGATTCAGGAGGTCAAATTTTAGAATCAGATGGGTACATCAAAAAACTGTTGAAGCACATCTTGCCAGAGACGCCTAAATTGGACATCCAATTGGATAGAACACATCGAGTGGGGCGGTCATCCATATGCCAAGACAAACCCCAAAATGTCCAGACTTGTGCTCACCACTTTAAACAAAAAGAGGACATCATGAAAGCGTCCCAGACAAGGGACACAATAACATTTGAGGTTGCGAAAATCTGGCTGTATCAGGACTTGTCCAACTCCACGCTCCTCAAAGGCCAACTCATCTGCCAAGCAACAACATTCTAAAATGACAAACAGATAAAGTATAGATTGGGCGCCTGTTTCAAACTGATCTTCTCCTGGAACAATGAACAGTTCACTGACATAATATCGAGTAGACAAATATTGTGATACAATAATATTGATCACAAAAACATCATTTTCCTATCCATAAAAAATTGGAAGCATGCCCACATGGGAAGGATGGTATATTTTGGAAGTATAGCAGCCCCCACAAGGGTTTTATTTTCAAGCGGACTATGAGGACCATAATGCACTCGCACACACGCCCACTGGGGCGGGATATTTATTGTGTGCAGGTGATCCGCTTGCTGCTATACATTTCCTTTGCCAGTGAGCAAGGGCGGGAAATGCCCGAAACGCGTCTGGCTTGTTATTTGTGCTTCGTGTGACAGGCTGAAGGTCATGCAATCCACGGAATAAAGGTTTTAAGCTCACCGTGTTGTGGCTTCTTCAATCCAGTGGCAACTTTTTTTTTGTATTGAGCGGCTTGCCAGAGCCGCGAGGAAGCCCTACTGCATATTTTGCGGGACGGCATCATCAGGAATCAAGGGACGCTGCATGTACGGCGAGTCCGTTTCTGTGGGGGTGTATTGGCATGGACTGGATGCCTTGGACATTGGAAGCATGCCCACATGGGAAGGATGGTATATTTTGGAAGTATAGCGGCACCCACAAGGGTTTTATTTTCAAGCGGACTACGAGGACCATAATGCACTCGCACACACACCCACTGGGGCAGGATATTTATTGTGTGCAGGTGATCCGCTTGCTGCTATACATTTCCTTTGCCAGTGAACAAGGGCGGGAAATGCCCGAAACACGTCTGGCTTGTTATTTGTGCTTCGTGTGACAGGCTGAAGGTCATGCAATCCACGGAATAAAGGTTTTAAGCTCACCGTGTTGTGGCTTCTTCAATCCAGTGGCAACTTTTTTTTGTATTGAGCCGCTTGCCAGAGCCACGAGGAAGCCCCACTGCATATTTTGTGGCAACTTTTTTTATATACTTGGTCCAGTAGAAGGCTGGGAGCCAAAACGCGTAGACCATCCTCTACCGTTTTTGTAATTTGCACTATGGTTTAATAGAAAATTAAAAATCAAGTTTTTTGAATACCTTCTGCGTGGTGCTGTGATCCTTCGTCGAAACGAACTGGAATAGAGGAACGGAGGAATTTTGAGCATATATATATATATATGTATATATATATGTATATTACCTACTGGCGGTCGCCAGTAGGTAGTTATAGTTAGAACCTAGTTTCCATAGGAAAAGCATTTTTTGATTTGCTAATAACTTTGGCGTCGTTTGACGAATCTTCCTGAAATTCTCCAAAACAAAAGTCTATCCAGGTCAACTCCTATCCTGAAAGTGTGGGGGTGATTCGTCAAGCAGGGGCTGAGAAAATAGGGGGGTCCCAAAACTCATTTTCTCCATGTTAATTTCCATAGGAAATTTTGCGACGAGCTACAGCCCGAACTGCTGAACGGAATTACCCCAAATTTGGCAAAAAGGTAGAGCTTGGTTCAGAAAGCGACCTTTTTTTTAAATGGTGTAAATCCGTTCAGTAGTTTTTGAGAAATTCAAACAATAAGAGTCAAAAAATCAATTTCCCATAGGAAACTTTGTGCAAGGCTACAGCCGAAACTACTGAACGGAATTACTCCAAATTTGGCAGAAAGGTAGTGCTTGGGTCAGAAAGCGACCTTTTTAAAAATGGTTTAAATCCGTTCAGTAGTTGCTGAGAAATTAGAAAAAAAAAGGTTTCAATATCTGGGCGGAGCCTAAGTCGCGTGCGCGAGCTTCACTGTAATTGGCTGCTAGTAGTCAAAACCAGGAAGTGTTGGCAGCCATCTTGTGGCTCGGTAGAAGTGAGTCACCTGAAAATGGAGAAACAAAGGTATAAAACAAGAGAAGGGGGCAGGGTAGAAAAACCCTGACCCCCTAGGCCTGCTCAGGGGTTCCCAGAAGGACCCCCAGGGCCCAAAAAATCGGCAAAAATTTGCGCTGGGGTTGCGGGTTCTCGCGTTTCATTTTAATGAAGCCCTTGGGTGGGCTAGGTTCCGGGGGTATTTCTTAAAAAATAATAGCAGGGGCTCGCAGGGGTTGCGGGGGTGCGCTGGGGTCCGCGCAGCCCGGGGCTTCACTCATGTTGGGAGGGGGTTGCGCAGCCCCCTTCTGGAGCCTTCTATGTGCTTGTAACTTTGGCGTTATTTGACGAATCTTTATGAAATTATCCAAAAGTTTCTCTTTTTTGATTAGCTCTTATATTGAAAGTTTGGGGGTGAATGGTGTAGGAGGGGCTGAGAAAAAAGAGGGTCCTAAAACATGTTTTCTCCATGCAATTTCCATACGAAACTTTATAGAAGACTACAGGTGAAACTGCTGAATGGAATTACGCCAAATTTGGCAGGGAGAAAGTTGATGGTCCAGAAAGCACGCTTTTGTTTAAATGGTGTAAATACGTTCAGTAGTTTTTGAGAAATATCAAATTTTACAGATATCGATATTTGAGAATTTTGCATTTGATTGGCTGAGGGGTTACAAGCACCAGCTTGCGGCTTATTGGCTGTGAATGGTTGAAACCAGGAAGTGTTGGCAGCCATTTTGTGATTTACTCCGTCAACTCGCATCTCTCCGTGTAGAAGCCATCAGGTTCGTAGTTTTACCTCTGCGAGGCAACACTGGCATCT
Source organism: Calotriton arnoldi (assembly GCA_963921515.1). Lineage (NCBI taxonomy): Eukaryota > Metazoa > Chordata > Amphibia > Caudata > Salamandridae > Calotriton > Calotriton arnoldi. The sequence continues at coordinate 868,523 of CAWUFW010005464.1, read as the reverse complement.
GTGTCTGTGTGAGATATGCCTTTCACGCTGCCTCTTTTCATATCACCAGGTTGCGGCTATGCCTTTAGAAGCCCGTCCGTCGGCTCGGAGCTCTGTGAGTCAGTCTGTCGGTACGATCCCCTACGATACCCAAAGACTACCCAAACACCACTGCACTGTCGTAAACTCTAAAACACTACCCCAGCACGATCCCCTACACTACCCAAACACCACTGCACTACCCTAAACCCTAAATCTAACCCCAACACGACCCCATACCCAAACACCACTGCACTACCCTAAACCCTAAAGTACTACTCCCAGCACAACCCCCTACACTACCCAAACACCACTGCATTGTCGTAAACCCTAAAACACTACCCCTAGCAGGACCCCCTACACTACACAAACACCACTGCAGTACCCTAAATCCTAAAACACTATTCCCAGCACGACCCCCTACACTACCCAAACACCACTAGACTACCCTAAACCCTAAAACACTACTCCCAACATGACCCCCTACACTACACAAACACCACTGCACTACCCTAAACCCTAAAACAGTACCCCCAGCACGACCCCCTACACTACCCAAACACCACTGTTCTACCCTAAACCCTAAAAGACTACCCCAGCATGACCCCCTACAGTACACAAACACCACTGCAGTACCGTAAACACTAAAACACTACTCCGAGGATGACCCCCTACACTACACAAACACCACTGCACTACCCTAAACCCTAAAACACTACTCCCAGCATGACCCCTTACACTACCCAAACACCACTGCATTTTCGTAAACTCTAAAACACTACCTCCAGCATGATTCTTACACTACCCAAACACCACTGCACTACCTTAAACCCTAAAATGCTACCCCCAGCATGAACCCCCAAACAGTACACAAACACCACTGCACTACTCTAAATCCTAAAACAGTACTCGCTGCATGACTTCCCACACTACACAAACACCACTGTGCTATCCTAAATCCTAAAACACTACTCTCAGCACAACCCCCTACACTACACAAACACCACTGCACTGCCGTAAACCCTAAAACACTACTCCCAGCATGACCATCTACACTACCCAAACACCACTGCACTGCCGTAAACCCTAAAACACTACTCCCAGCATGACCCCCTACACTGCACAAACACCACTGCACTACCCTAAACCCCAAAACAGTACTCCCAGCATGACCCCTTACACTACCCAAACATTACTGCATTGTCGTAAACTCTAAAACGCTTCCTCCAGCACGAACCCCCTACAGTACACAAACACCACCGTACTACCCTAAAGCATAAAACAGTACCAGTCCGTCGGTTCGCAGGTCTGCGTCTGCGAGCCGTCATGTCCCTAGCTGTACATGTGCGAGCCAGTCCGTTAGGTGATAGGTGTGTCTCTGCTAGCAGGGCCGTTGGCCCGTTGGTGTCCCCTTGTGAGTTAGACCCGAGCTCTCCCTCTGCGAGCCAGCACGCTGGTGTGCGTTTGCGAGCCGACGGCCCGTAGCTCTCCCTGTGCGAGCCGAGCCGACGGGCCACAGCTCTCCCTCTGCGAGCCTGCCCGACGGCCCGCAGGTCTCCCTGTGCTAGCCGGATCGCAGCTGTCACTCTGCGAACCGATATTGGGAATATAAGGTGGCTCTAAAAGAGCCCTTGTGTTTATTAGTTGGAGCTACATATAAGTGCGGATGCACAGCTTCAGGTTATTCAGAAAAACTCGGTTTCCCTGATCTGTGAAGTGTACTCCATCACTTCTGTAGATATCAGCCATATCAAAACGTATGTTGTTGTTGTAGATCGACCCCATTCTATGGTCTCTGAGGTATGCAGACACAGCTTTGTTGACATTCTTCCTAGATTTTTCAATCTGAGGACAAAATTGGTTTGACCATTTCCACTTCTGTCTTTGGCATATATTGGAATATACAAAGACAGTTTGAGGCAAAAGCAACATCAATTGTCGAAAGGTGTCTTTCATTAGCATTTCCAAACCTACACCAGTCAATGTGCCTAGGTCGTTTCCACCACAGTGCACAATTATGAGGTCAGGGTGTTGGAGATGCAAACAGCTTTTAACCAAAGGCAACAATTGGTGCCACTTCAATCCTCTCTGTCCAAACCATTTAATGTTCACATTTTGTAAACCTAGGTCTAAGTCAATACGTCTCTGTTCTGCATACCTCTTGCACCAGAAAACATAGCTATGTCCTACGATCCACACTAGCATTTTGAAGGTATGGCTGGGAATTATGGATAGATGTCTGTAGCTCATGCAGTCCGTTCGTAGAATAAGAGATATGTTTAAAGGTGGGGAACTACTTTTTTTCTCATTCAAAACGATAACTGATTGGGAGATGAAAAGCATTGTTTTTAAAAGTAGGGTGCACATTCGTTTTGTGGAAAAGCATCTTTGTGATTGGTTAAGAAAAAGCAGTTTAAACGTGGAGTACATATGATAGGATAACATTTGGTCAACTCAACCACACCTGCTACTTGCATTTGGAAGGCACTGTTTGAACTTAAAACAATCGTGAACTTTTAACCTGCACGTGCCGTTAAATGTTCGAGAAAATGTTGCAAACAAATATCGTTAGGTTTAAAAATTTATGAACTTTTAACCTGCACGTGTTGTAGAATGTTCTAGAAAGTGTGTTGATAGAATACGTTGCACTTCTGACTTCTATGTGTCCTTGAATATTAAAAAACTGTTTATATGGAAAATTCAAAAATAACAAATAGAGAGAAGTTTTGCAATCTAAAAGAATCAAGGAACTATTCTAATTTGTTCTTTACATGTATTTATGTGTGGAGTAACAAAATGACAGACACAACAGCACCAGGAAGAGGAACAAGTAGGGAGTGTGGGGACAGGGGGAGATGGGCACAATGGCACACATGCACAATTAAGTACAGCACAACTACAGACAAACCATGGCTAAAATGAAACACACCAACAAGGAGCACAAGTCACACAACCCGCCAACATCACACCACTGAACAAGCACAGAAGTGAAAACCACACTGCCTGAAAGGGAGAAGGGTGAACAAAACCTCACATGAAGGGACATCTCACTCAGAATGCAGCACACACACATAGGAAGCAGAGCACACCAACATCCAACACAATGTTGTCCAAACACAAACATTCGCACAATCGAACACAGGACACAAATGCACTCGCCTGTGGCGGATAAACGTCCAAAAGCATCAGTACTAAACAGGCGCATGAGAACGCATAAGTACAAACCCACAGTCCGGATGAGGTAGCAATTCACGTATGGCAGGCAGCCAGAGAGTCTGTGACACACACATTGGCATACAAATGAAGACACAACACATTTGGAGACAAGTGAAAGTGTGGAAACTTTATAAAAAAAAGTGCGTGTCAGTACGGCCAAGAGTAGTGCCACGATATGTAGACAAATGCAGCAGCATGCCTGAATAAGGAACGTAGGAAAACGTCCATGTTCACCTCGGGGTAGTCCATCACCAACACACGTCAGTGTCAAGCAGCGTTGGTTGTCCGCGCCTCGGACATGAGTCGACACCAATGCGGCCATGTCCACTGTCGTCTTGGGACATGTGACCAGATGCACAACGTGCAATGATGCGGCGGGACACGTGCAATGTGGCACATCGAGTCGTGGTTGCAGGTACCTTGTCACTCGTCCATGAACGGGAGTGCAGCTGCGTAAGCCACTATCTCTAATGAGTGATGGTTGGCCACAATATTTGACATGTCGTTGACGTAATCCATCAGCTGACCGGGACAGATGTGCTGACTCCAACCACTGTACCCAATGTGCACCAAAGCAGAATCGGGAAGTGGGTCAATTTGCTCACTGCATACTACGACACGTGCAATCTCCCAGGCCCAGTTCCCAACATGCATGCCAAACATCCATGCATGCCATAAATGGGCATCACCATGACACTCCTGGTCGTGGGCCAACAGGGGGCGCACACACCCGTCGTAATCAATGTCAGCTACGCACATGTTGGAGAGGCACACGTCCATGCACCACTCGGATAGGCATGTGCGACATTGCAATACAGATTGAACGCAGGTGACGTCCGCAATGCGGAAGCTCAGCTGGTAAGTGATCCGCAGCACTGCCAAAGGCAGTGCACCCAGGACATGCAGCAGACGTGCAAGGTATGGAGTGAATGGAGTCGACCATGTGTTCGGGATGCCCTGCCATTGCGTCAGTGGCTCTGCTTGTAGCTGCACTGGCTTGCCGTGTGCCAGTCTTGTGGATGAAATGGCACACCTTGGTGCAATGAGCCGGGTCTGTGTGCAATGGGTGCAGGGCAGGGGTGTGGTGGGAGTACGTGTGAAGGCCATTTCACGCACGCTAACTACGACGAAGGACTTTTGAGTGTGGGATGTGTACTCGTTGTTCTCAAATCGGGCAGTGCGTAGTGTGGGAGACGGATGCAAATATTATCGTATCTGTCAGGGGGGGCTGGCCACTTGCAAGTTCCTTCTCGGAGCAGCAGATGTGTTAGCGCAAGATAGCTCAGACAAAGAACCTTTTATCCCTACAGTAACTTCTCCAGGTGCATTCATACAGGATGTGTACAAAGGCCGGTCGTGGGTGTTGTGGAATGTCTGCGACCCTGGTCATCATGGATGAGATGCCCAGCACGTGGCACATGGGCGGGTTCACTGTGTGTTACGTTGCCAAACAGCTTATCCTCCCTCCCACGAGCCCCCACACTTTTGTGTGCTGCGATGTTGTATCCCGTGCACTCCTACGGCACACCATTGTAATGCCTATTCGCGCATGTCCTGCGGCATTCCAATCACACCGTTACACTGCCGTTTGGAGGTGGTGCATGCCACTTTACAACATCGACTGCTGCGGCCCTTGTGGCAGCCACACCAGAACACAGAGACACACTTACCGCACTTCTTGCACACGGACATGTCCGAGACACCCCGTTCTCCTTGCCGGATAGGCACACCCCTGCGCTGACCTGTGTACACCGGACCAGCACACGCCGCTTGTGCATGCAGGAGGATGCGTGCGTAGCTACATGTCCAGGCTCACTGCCAACACTGAGGTGACATGGTAACGTCCACTGAAGACAGCACACTGTGATGTTGCAGGGCCAGTGCCCATCATGCTAACACAATGACCACACGGACACACTTGCTCAGATGCGGGTTCGGGGGGCGTTGGCGCTCCTGGGGTTGTTGCGATGAGTGTTGTGGCCCTCATGGGTATCCGTGTATCATGCTCATTGACTCTATTGCACCTGTGGGTGTTCCGGTGTGGCTCTTGGCTGTGTTCCCTTTCATGCTGCAGGTAGTCGTCCTGCTTAACACCAGCAGAAAGCAGGTGTAAAATCCCTGGTGCTAGCGCGGCTTATCGCCGGAATTTGCTTCGCATCGCAGTTTTTGCCTTTCGTTGTGAAAGTTGTGATGTGGTTTTTTCGTGAACAGAAAAAAAAACGAACTGGGCAGTGTATCCCGTCAAGATTCAGCACCTGACCCACTATTCCCAATCAATATAAATACAATGAGATTTCTTCATTGATTTTGTGTGTACACTGTAAATGCACCCACTACCACAGTGCAATTCAATACAGGATTTTAGTATTTAGAATAAATCGCAAAGGTACACCTCGTGTGTTTTTGCACGGGAACGCCTACTCTGCATCTCATTATCAGCACTTTAATGCAACTAAAGTTGAGATAAATCTAACACACTATTCAGAAGCTGGTGCAAACTGCAGACATCACCAGTATTCCCGCGATAACTGCCCCAAAATTTAACACCATGGTGGACACCAAATAACAGTAATAAGAACGAGAAAGAGTCACACAGCACTTAAGTAACAACCAAAAACTTTATTGAAATTTTCTTTTCTTTTTTCAAACTTTATTTTTCCGTTTACGTACACAATAATAATAATAAACAAATTTATAAAGCGCCTGGCTACACTCACTAGTGTGTCCCCGCGCTGCGGCATCAGAGAAACTCGTCAGTAGCAGTACTGTGAAACAGCTAGAAGGGAAGGCCTAAGGACAGAAAAAGCCAAGTTTTGAGTTTTTTCCGAAAGATTGTCTCCGATGGTTCCATCCGGAGACCATAAGCCCCTTGACATGCTTAGCGCAACTTTCACAATTGTTTCTGCTGGAAAAGGCCCTTCACCATTCTCATTTTTGGCTTCTATGAGATCATTAAGAGATTTTTCTCCCCCATACTCCATGGCAAGGCACATACTTCCATCGCTGGCTTTGGTGAAAGCACGATAACCAACAATGTTGGGATGCTGCAAATTTCTCAGAATTCCAGCTTCTTCCTGGAGTCTCTTTTGGTAAATGTGTTTTTGGGATTGATCACATATTCGATTAAGCTTTTTCACTGCTCATGGTGAATGGAGAAGGATAGAGGATAAACTAAATTTAACAAACTCAACACAAAACAACAAGGCGGAAGACTCCTGTCGGGTCCATCAATGTTGACGAGACAGCCTGGAAAATAAAGCACAAAATAAGGACGTGTGTAATGCGCATATCAAAGGAGTGAGACACAGAGAAAGAGAGAAGGAAAAAAAAGCCAGAGAGGGAAGGAAAGAAAGGGAGTGAGAAAGGGAGAAGGGAGAGAGAGTGAGAGAGATAGAAGGAAAGGAAGGAAGAGAGTGAGAGAGAGAGTGAAGAGAGGGAGTGAGTGAGAGAGAGAGAGAGAGAGAGAGAGAGAGAGAGACACTGCCGCCCCTTCGCATCCATGACCAAATAATTACCTGCTGCCACCGGAGTGTCTACCAGTGGGCACTCCACGTGCCCGTGAAAGCTCCAGGGCCCGGTCCCGCCACCATGGCTTGGTGCACATTATGTGGACCTGCTCCGCGGCCCAGCAGATCCCACACATGTCACTGAGTCCTGAGTCATAAATGGCGGAGACCACATCAGCTTTTGGTGCTGCTAACCCTTTGCAACGCAAGTCAGCGCCACGTGGTGGTAGGCCGCTGACGGCCATACAACTTAGGGTGCGACTAACCCTGTGCAACTCAAGTCCGCGCCACGTGGTGGTAGGCCCCTGACGGCCACATCAGCTTCGGGTGGCACTAACCCTGTGCAACTCAAGTCCGCGCCACGTGGTAGTAGGCCCCTGACGGCCATACAGCTCAGGGTGCGACTAACCCTCTGCGCAACTTTTCATAGACTCTTTATGATTGAGACCCGTGGAGCGTCCGCCATCCAGTCACCACCGGCAATAAAGGATGTGACTTTGTCGATCCATTATATTTGCGTGGTCACATGGCCTGTGACGCATGTGTCGGATGGGTGTGTGCAAACCTGCCCTCAGTGAGTGGCCGTGACATGTTGACAACTAGACCACTGACCTGCACACCAACAGCGAGTACGCCTGCGACAGGTAGCTATGTGGGGGGGGTGAAAACGTGTTTTCTCAATGGATTTTCCAAAGGAAACTTTAGACAAGGCTACAGGTCAAACTGTTGAACGGAATTACGCCAAATTTGGTAGGGAGAAAGGTCTTGGTCCAGAAAGCGCGCTTTCTTGCATCGAGTGAAAATATAAAAGAAAGGTCCCGGGGGCATTTTAATATACCGGAGCTTTGTCTGTGCGAGATAACCCTTTCACGCTCCCTCTGCCCAACATCACCACTTCACAGTTATGCCATTAGAAGTCAGTCCGTCGGCTCGCAGCTCTCTAGCTTTGCGAGCTAGTACGCTGTGTTATGATTTCCCTTGTGTTGAGGCCGCGCGCCTCTGTAGAATGCTTCTATGCGAACGTTCTGATTTTACGTGGTGTTCCTCGCGACCTCGGCAGTTGGTCAGTTACGGCTGGCTGAGGCGTGAGGGACGCTGCGACTCTGTGCACCTGCCTCCGTGTCATATTTGGATTACAGCACGCTGCTGTGCCTGTACCTCTGCGAGCTACTACGCTGCTGTTCCTTTGGGAGCGGACGGCTCGTAGTACTGCGTCTGTGAGTTGAGCGGACGGGCCGCAGTTGTCCCTCTGCGAGCCTGGGTGCGAACTGTTCATAACTCACACTACATAAGCATTGAAAAACCATTTTGTGATTCAGGCCGTCAGCTATCATCTGTCCGAGGCATTTCTGAAAACATATCGGAGTTCTTTCTGTGAGAGATACCCCTTTCACGCTGCCTCTCCCCACATCAGCAGGTAATGCACCCTCTTCCCACATTACCAACATACCCCCAACAACCTTCTTGGGCCCGGAATTGTCCCTGTGCGGTTGGACAAACAAGAATCTTAGTCATGTATAGATTTACATATAAAACATTTTATTTAAACAAAACAACAACAAATAAAACTGAAGGGAGTCTGGTGCTGTGGTCGCTGCCATGAAGTTGGGGTCACTGCCATTCAGGACTCAGGACACAGTTCCACATGGGGGATCAGCTTGTATTGAACAGGGTTAGTGGCACCACGTGTCGCGCCTTGTGTTGTACAGGGTTAGTGGCACCATGTGTCGCCGGCCTTGCATATGTAAATATGCCTCACTGATCGAAGGGAGTCTGGTGCTGTGGTCGCTGCCACGGACCTGGGGTCACTGCCATTCAGGACTCAGGACACAGTTCCACATGTGGGATCGGCTTGTGTTGAACATGGTTAGTGGCACCACGTGTCGCCGGCTTGTGTTGAACAGGGTTAGTGGCACCACGTGTCGCGGCTTGTGTTGAACAGGATTAGTGGCACCACGTGTTCAAAATTCGAATTGCGAGCTCTGCTGCCCGCACTGTAGACTGCTAATGAGTGTTTGTTTGCACTTGAAGATGAATTTGGTGATTGTACTAAAGCTATAACTGATATAAAAAAAGTTCTTGAAGCAAGGATACTAAAAGGATATTATGTGGGTTTTAGGCCTGTGATAGTTACTTGCCTACTGGACTCTGTAATTAATGAATCAAGACTTAATTTTAATTGTAAGCCCTGATGACCGCAGTGTAGGCCAGAGGTAGCGGTCAGCAAGGGCCCATAGCCACGTGGCGTTGAGTTGAGGTGCACAGTTAGTGGCACCAGAAGCATTGAGAATGTATGAGCTTGTGATGCTGCTTGGTGCGGACGGGCCGCACTGGGAGCAATGTCTCTTGCCTACTGGACTGCGTCATCTGCAATCGCGACTGTATCTGAATTGTGAGCCCTGCTGACCGCAGTGTAGGCCAGAGGTAGCGGTGAGCAAGGGCCCACAGCCACGTGTATAGGTTGGTGGCCCCACCGACCTGCGTAGTTCAGGTTCAGTGGCACCACGTGTCGCCGGCCTTCCATATGCAAATATGCCTCACTAATCGGAGGGAGTCTGATGCTGTGGTCGCTGCCACGAAGTTGGGGTCACTGCCATTCAGGAGTCAGGACACAGTTCCGCATGTGGGATCGGCTTGTGTTGAACAGGGTTAGTGGCACCACGTGTCGCCGGCCTTGCATATGGAAATATGCCTCACTGATCAAAGGGAGTCTGGTGCTGTGGTCGCTGCCACGGACTTGGGGTCACTGCCATTCAGGACTCAGGACACAGTTTCACATGTGGGATCGGCTTGTGTTGAACAGGGTTAGTGGCACCACGTGTCACCGGCTTGTGTTGAACAGGGTTAGTGGCACCACGTGTCGCGGCTTGTGTTGAACAGGGTTAGTGGCAGCACATGTCGCCGGCTTGTGTTGAACAGGGTTAGTGGGACCACGTGTCGTGGCTTGTGTTGAACAGGGTTAGTGGCACCACATGTCGCCGGCTTGTGTTGAACAGGGTTAGTGGCACCACGTGTCGCCGGTCTTCCACAGTGTAGGCCGGAGGCAGCGGTCAGCAAAGGCCCACAGCCACGTGACGTTGACTTGAGCTGCACATATTGGGAGCATACAGTCTTCTTAACCGATTATACTCGCTTACACAATTTGCATCGGCACTAATCTTGAATTGTTAGCCCTGCTAACCACATTGTAAGCCGGAGGCATCGGTCATCAAGGGCCCACAGCCACGTGGCATTGACTTGAGCTGCACAGAGTTAGTGGTACTTGAAGCACTTAGCGTGTGCGCAGTCAGCAATGATGCGTAGTCCAGGCTGGCCGCACTGGTAGCAATGTCTGTTGCCTACTGGACTGCGTCATCTGCAATCGCAAGTCGCTCTGAATTGTGAGCCCTACTCACCGCAGTGGAGGCAGGAGGCAGCGGTGAGGAACGGCCCACAGGCACGTGTTGTTGACTTGAGCAATGTCTGTTGCCTACTGGACTGCGTCATCTGCAATCTCGACTCCATCTGAATTGTGAGCCCTACTGACCGCAGTGTAGGCCGGAGGCAGCGGTCAGGAAGGGCCCACAGCCACGTGTTGTTGACTTGAGCAATGTCTCTTGCCTACTGGACTACGTCATCTGCAATCGCGACTCGATCTGAATTGTGAGCCTTGCTGTCCGCAGTGTATATCGAAGTCAGTAGTTTGTACAGACATAAGTCCGCGGTGCTGTGCCGCTGGGGGCCTGTGTGTCGGAAGCCAGCGATCGGCTGAGGAGGATGGCGGTCATGTCGGCGGCCTTGTGGCAGGGTGAGGGGCACCGCCCTGGCAGACGCTTTGGCCTTCCCACAAGTGAACCACGCCCAGAGCTCCGGCCTATTTATTCACACTCCTACGCTGAAGTGGCGTACGTTGGACCAGCCCACTCCAGTTAGGCTTATGCTTACAGGGGGACGACACAGCTACATGACTGAGATCTTCCCTAGTGTTTGACGTAACATGGTTGGGTCCACTGTCCACAACACTACAAGCACCAGTAGTATTTGTGCACATGGAGAGGTGTGTGTTCTGCATACTGAGATGTGTCCAGCACATCACCGCTACACTTTGCATTGTGTGCATTGTTAAACATGGGTGAATTGCTTCCTTCACATATAGTTTGTTCACACCTGTCCAGTGCTTTAAATGGGAAAAAATAAGTGCAGGTACTCTTTAAAATAGAGGTGTGGCAAGTGGGCAGGGCTAGGGGCGGGCGAAGGGCAAGATATGATCATACCTAATGACTTCTGTACCAGTTGCAGCACATATCAAAACACAGAGAAAGGAGTTTATGGCAATAAAACAGATTAACCCATTACACATGATTACATGCTCCTCGGAAGCAGAGCAGAATCTCCCCTGCACCGGAGGAGAAACCTAACCTGCGCCTGCCGTGCTGTGAATCAGGGTACCGGTACTGTCCCTGGCTACAGAGAAGTGCCGGTACTGACGGCAAAAAAATCGGAAGTGCTGATACTCAGTACCGGTGAGTACCGGCCCATTTAAAGCACTGCACCTGTCCCAATATTCAGCTATTGTGTGGCTGAGGGGCCATGCTGTTTTCGGAAAGTTCGCTGTCTTGTTCTGCGCTGCCTCGGTGGTAGAGGGGGGGGGTCCTGGGGGTGGTGGTGGGTGTTGTGGCATTCTTGGGTGTCGGAGCTGCTTGATCAGTAGGTCTATGACATGTGTTGGTCTTCAGATGTGGCTCTGGGCTGGGCTCCCTTTCATACTGTATGTAGTTGTTTAATATTTAAAAAACAAGAAGACATTATATAGTTTAAATAACAAATGAAAAAAAATACAGTAGGGAGAGGGGTGGTACGGGGGGGGAGGTCCTGAGGGTTGTGGCAGTGGGTGTTGTGTCCTTCTTGGGTGTCGGAAAAAACTATAGGTTAAATGAACATTATAATTAGAAGTTAGCATTAAAAAAAACATTGAAATTCACTGAAAAGACCATAGGTTTCAGGGACTTTATAGATAGAAATTAGTATTTAAAAAACCTTTGAAATTCACTGAAAAAACCATAGGTTTCAGGCACGTTATAGTTAGAAATTGGCATTTAAAAAAACCTTTGAAATTCACTGAAAAAACCATAGGTTTCAGGCACGTTATAGTTAGAAATTAGCATTTAAAAAACCTTAGAAATTCTCTGAAAAAACCATAGGTTTCAGGGACGTTATAGTTAGTTGGACATTTCACTCATACAAAACCATAGAATGACATCTCAAATGACATCACTGATGACATCACTGATGACATCATCCACGTGATAATCTGATGCACCTCCTCATACCCTAATATAACCTTTGATACACTCACTCTAAAATACAGACTACCATTTTCGAAACCTTAGACACACCAATACCAGTTAGTACAAACCCACTCACTAATTCCTAGGTCTACACACACATCCACTCATTCACCCATACAGTCACTCATACATGCAGTCAACCATCAGTATGGCACTATCATATGCACTCACACATCTATACAGACACTCACACACCTCCACTCATCCATAGAGTTAGTCACACACCTAGTCAGTCATGCAAAGAATCGATCACACTCCCATTTACTCACCTATACAGTTATACACACTCCACCTCACTTTTTCAAACATATACTAACACATACTTACACTCTTATACAATAACTAATACAAGCACACACTCATCCATACGGCCACTCTCACAATCACTCACTCTCACATATAGTCATTTATATACTCCAACCCTCACATATACTGCCTTTCACATATGCAGTTACTCACACATGTACCACTGAGGCATCCATTCACTCACCAACACACCCATATGCACACTCACCCACCCATACAGCCCTTCACAGATGCACTCTTGAACCCATATAAAAAAAAAATTAAAAAAAATGTAAGTCCGTTTTTATATAGCGCAGCTACTCACCCTTACGGGTCTCAAGGCGCTGGGGGCCGGAGTGGAAATTAAGTGAGCTATTGCCCAGAGTCACATGGTGCTGAGCTGAGCTGCCGCCGGAGCCGGGGATCGAACCGTGAACCCTGTGCTCCGAAGTCAGCTGCCCTGGCCGCTGCACCACACCTCTACACTTACACCCACTGAATCGCCCACTCACACATCTATGCACAGAGTCACACCCCCCACCCACCCACACAGACACTCAGGCACTGATACAGATACTCAGACAACAAATCAATAACCCATATAGACCCTCATTCAGCTACTCACCAACCCATGCAACCGCTTACACACCAACTGACTAACTAAACTGTGTGAATGTCTGTATCAGTCACTAACCCATGCATTCAGTAAGGCACATTTAATCACTCACTTATACAGTCAGTCACGCACCTACTAAATCATCCATTCAGACACTTATCCACCCACTCTTTCTTCAAAACACCTTGGCCTATATATATATATAAAACATATTTAAACTTTACAGAAACACACAGTCACTGGATGATGTCATCAGTGACGTCATTTGAGATGTCATCAGTGATGTCATCAGTGATGTCACTGACCATGTCATGAATGATGTAATATGTGACGTCATCAGCAGTGCATTGCGGGGCACGAGTTATAGTTAGCTGAACTAACTATAACGGTGGAATTTCTATGGTTTTGTATGAGTGAAATGTCCAACTAACTATAACGTCCCTGAAACCTATGGTTTTTCAGTGAATATATATATATATACATAAAACATAAAATAATTAACAAATGAAACGGAAAAAATGCATTTACCAAAAATAATGTAAAAATATGTCAAAAATTATTTGTATGTATATACAGATAAGATAAATTTAAAAAATAAAATTGCATATATTTAAACAATACTGGAAATGTATTAACATCTTTGAAAAATAGATATACAATTTCTACTGCAATGTATACAACAGTAGGGAAAGAGTTGGCCTCCGGAGAGGTAAAATTTATTATTGCACTACAGTCTGTGCAACTGTAGGGAAAGCGTTGTACACCGGAGGGGTAAAATTTACTATTCCCACTCCAGTCTGTGCAATAGTAGGGAAAGTGTTCGACTCCAAAGGGGTAAAATATACAATTCCCACTCCAGTCTCTGCAACAGTAAGGAGAGCGTTGGACACCAGAGTGATAAAATGTACTATTCCCACTCCAGACTGTGCAACAGTAAAACAGGAGTTGGACACTGGAGGGGTAAAATTTACTATTCCCACTCCAGCCTGTGTAACAGTAGGGAAAGCTATGAACTCCGGAGGGATAAAAATGTACTATTCCCACTACACTCATGAATAGAGTTGTTAAAATATATAATGTGTTTGAAATCAACTACTCTCTATCTGCTGCTGCACAAACACATTATATATTTTAACAACTCTATTCATTAACCAAAAATATAAAATTCTTGATATAAAAATTATATGTCTCAATTAAAAAAAAAGAAACAAATGCCATAATTCTTAATAGTTATAATGAATTAAAACAAATATTATTAATTTAATTAAAATGGCACACTATTTTCCCAAAAATAAAACAACCAATAATTAAAATGTAATTGAAATAAAAAAGGTATAATACAAATAACATATTAAGTAATAAATAAAACAATTTTTAATAAATGAATAAATAGGCCCTGATTACGATGTCGGGCAGACTCATGTCTGCCCGACGCCATTGTGGGATGGGTTCTGACCGCATCATTTGGATGAGACCACACACAGTGCGGTCAGAAACATCCATTTGTCTATGGGAGCTTGTGCGGCGGGTGGAAAACGCCTGCAGCATAAGCCCCCATAGAAAAATTGATTTTTCCAGACATCCTTACGCTGCGTGGCAGGCACTTCACTGTGCCTGCCACACGGTGCAGGGATGTTTCGGGGGGCACCATAGGTGCCCCACAGGATCAAATGTGGAGAGCCAGGGGGTAAGAGGGCCATGTTAGAGGCCCCCAAAGTCAGTTTCCGACAGCCAATCCATGTCAGAAAGGCCGACATGGATTGTCTGTTGGAACCAACATCATAATCATGGCAGTGGACCCGCCGTCCTTAAGGGATTATGAGGCCTTTCCGACTGGCCGACAGGCTCATTGAGCCCGTCCGAGCCACATCGGATTCCCCGACTGGTTTAAACTCCAACCGCTGTCATCATAATACAGCGGTCGGACTTTGAACCTACAATGTCGACCGACCGACATTTTAATTAGGCTAATAATGTTGAATTTATTATTACTTAAAAGCTGTCCCACCCTATCCTACAAACACAAAAAAACACACCTAATATATCATATAAAAAATTTAATTAAGAAATAATTTTCAAAATTATCAATAAATAAATATTTCAATACAAATGTATAATTAGTAATTATTTATTATTTAATTAACTGTCCACCCTATTACTCTACAAACTAAACAACCCATACCTGAAATGTAACTTAGAAAATATGTTAAATACAAGATTTACATAAATTGTAATCAATTAAATAATTATTAATACATTAAAAATCAACTATCAATAAAGTATTTCTTAATAAACTTTCCACCCTGTACCCTGTAAAATATAACTTACAAAATGTAATAAATACAACATTTACAAAATAAATAATCAACTAAACTATTAATAATAAATCAACAATTAATTATTAATCAATTATAATTAATTAACTTCCCATCCTTTACCCCTACAAACCTAGCAACCCCCATCTAAAATAGAATTAAAAAATATATTAATTACACAATTTAGAGAATTATCAATTAAATAATGCATATTAATTAAAAAATAATTATTAATTCATTATAAATAATAAATGTCCCACACTGTACCACTACAAACCTCACAACCCACTGCAACACTATAAATTAGAATTAACAATTACATTAAATTTAAAAATAACCAAAAATTACAAACTATATTCAAAAACATTAACAACAATTATGCAACTTATAACATATACAATTAAAATATAAACCAGAATACATAAAGATAATAAAAAACGATATTTTTTACAACTACACAGATATTTTGGATAACAATATTACTTTCCTTAAATAATCGATATTTTTGTGAATGATATTTCGGCAGCACAATATTTCTGTATCACGATATTAAAAACTCAATATTTGTGTGACTTGATATTTAGGACTCAATATTTTGTCCAAATACCCAATTAACTTCACTAGGTGTGCACCCCTCACTCGACGCACACCAAATCCTGTACATCTTGGACACATTGGATGACAAGAGATAACTTATAGACTTTAATACACTGGAAGGAGCCATCTGCCCAGACAGGTGTGTTGGACCAGGGTGGCCTCAAAGAAGAATTCCCACAAGCTGTAATCAGAGGACATCCTTCGGGAATGATGTTCTATCATCAACAAGCTCAGGCCAGCAGAGTGTGATCCCACAGATGCACGAGATAGAGCCCAGGTTTTGACTGTGTATGCCCAGGCACGGCCCGTGGTAGGAGTGCCGGTCGGGTGGTGACGTGGAGCGGGGGAGGGGCAGGGTGGGGGGTAGTAAACTACGGATTAAGGCCGAATACAGGTAAGTGAACATTTAAATAAATAAAACGAATTTCGTTGTGAGCGCTGCATCGCCAAATGCGATGCAGTGCAGACTTTGGGGTCCCGGCTTAAGAAAAACGGAGGTATCGGCATATCGGGCACTGGGTCACACAGGACTCAATTGAGCCTCACAGTAGTAGGCCCCTTACTCCTTTTGAAAAATGGGTCATAACCTAAAGGTATGACAAAATCCTACTATTTGTTATTTACAAGTTCCTTGTGCATAGACCCCACTTGGAGAAGACCTCAGCACAAAAGAGATGGGAAGTGTAGCAGGACAGCTCCCTTTCAGAGGAGGGATGTGCCAGTATGTTCTATAGGATGTGAGAGAGAGATAAAAGGGATTTCTGAAAAGACACTCATCAAATGGAATAATAATGTCACAGACAAATCACGTACATATACCAACCCAGAGAAAATATAAAAAGTATATAGTAAAAATAATCACAAAATATATGAAAGAATTAAAGTGATTTTTATGTGTAATTGTTAGTTAACTTAGGACTCCAATTGCCGTCATTGATAGGGTCTAGAGTGCATCCAAATACATATAATATGTCCCTAGTACTAAGAAATACAACAAAAACAAATTACAAACACAAAAGCATATACCTAAAGAAGTAAGTTTATGTTTACGCAAATTTTCAAAATGATTAATTATCTCAATAGTATACAGGAAATAAACAAGTTTGTCTGTTTAAACTGTCAACGGCATTTCCACCCGCAACTAGATGTAGGGGTCTCTTCAGGACGGACAATGGTGGGACATCCTGTGTGAAATAGAGATGAAAATACAATGGGGGGGCGCTGGGGTTAGCACTAAACTGTGTTCCCCAAGGATAGGGTAAGGAATGCCGGGTGGGCATGCTGAGCATCAAGGACTAGCTGTGGCAATGCAGGGAGGAACCCTTAAGGAAGGGTCCAAGGCATGCATGGAGTGCATGTTGTCTGAGAGGAAAATAACCTATGGTACAGAGTGACACGCACGCATGAGGAGCATGCTAATGGAGAGCAATTATAATCACCTGTTGGTGGTTATAGGATGAAGCATCAGAACTGCTGTATGCTCGTATATCTAGAAGAATGCAATGCAAGCCTGCAAATTGAGGCCTGAAAGGAGAGTAAGGCAGTGTTACTATGTTGCTCAGTGTAGCAGTATGATAACGGGGAATGATAGCGATCTATGATTGGGGGTAGAGGCCTAAGGGATACAGCACAATAAGAAGACACCACACGTTATGCACTCTCCGTGCCGTCAGCCACGAGCGCTGACGTCACATTTATTTTATACCCTCTGGTCCGCGCCCAGCCCAGAGAGTTGCTGATGGATACAATGTTGGGATCAGGCCGGATGGCTCACTACATCCCTCCCAACAAAACATTTGCTAAAGAAATAAAATAAAATAAAATGTTAACAAAATAAACTAAAATAACAACCATATAAAGGAACTGTTCCTGAGTGTCCATTCTCGACGGTCTGTTTCTTAACACAGAAAGTCTCTCAGCTTTTGACTTGGTGAGGATTGTCTCTCAGTCTATAGAGATATCCCCTCTGAGGTAGTCTTGTCTCAACTCTCCTTGAAGTGTCCAGTTCCTGTCGTACACTCTCTTCTTCTCTCTATCCATCCATCGCTCGTTCTTCCAACCTTGGTGACCCTTGGTCCACTGTCTCATTCATATTGCTCTGCGAGTTCCCTTGCTCTGTTTCCTCGCTACTCGCTTCTGTGGGAAACACTAGTTTCTTAAACCATGACACATTTCTTGCGAGCCTCCTGTCCCCTCTCTGAACAGTTACCATGGTACCCTGCACATCGATTACTTCCCAGGGTTCCTTCTCAAATGGGGTTCTGAATTTCCATCCCGGATGTCTGTCTTTTGCCACCACTCTGTCTCCTCTGCAGAGTTCCACCACTTTGGCTCTTCTCCTCTGACTGGCTTGTTCATTGTTTTTTTTTCTCTTGGACTGTGCAGCCGCGTGGTCCAGTTCACAAGGGGTCCAGTGTTCACTCACTGGCTTGACGTCTTGTACCGCTCTCTTCATGATTAAGTCACTGAGAGAGCACCCCGTCGTGCTGTGGGGCGTTTGCCTGTATGCCCTCAGGAATTGGTATAAACACCCCTCCAAATCTTCGCGTTGGTTGACGCCGATACTCAGTGCCTTGTTGATCGTACACATTAACCTCTCTACCTCGCCATTGGCTTGAGGCCATTGTGGAGTCACCTTCCAATGACGGATGTTGTACTGCTCTAAATATTCTCAGAATTCTTGTCCGTGAAATGGCGGCCCATTGTTGGTCCGTATTTCTTCCGGTGTCCTTAGGAGGGCAAATGTTTTCTCCATCACTGGTCTTATTGCTTCAAACGCTGTGGATCCCACCACCTCGACAACCGGAAACTTGGAATAGCTGTCCATCATAACCACCGTCGATCTCCCATCCGGGAAACTCCCAAAATCCATGCTTATTGCTGCCCACAGCTTTGTGCTTGCGGTTTCCGTGATCACTGGTGGCACAGGGGCTTCTCCTCCGGTCATTATGCATGCATGACAACTGCTCACTTTGTCTTCGACCATGCGGTCTACTCCGGGAAACCACAGATGAGCTTTGGTTTTTTCAATTCCCTGATGACCCTGATGCGCTAAATCTACCATCTTCTTCCACAGACTGGCTGGCATTACTATCTTTGTGCCTCTGAAGATCAGTCCCTTGATGCTCTCACTGAGCTCCTCCCGGCACCTCCACGTGCCCATTCTGGCTTCCTTCTCTTCCTCCATCAGCCCGCTCACGCCATCTAGGAAATTCCTCCATTGGCGGTTGTGCAGTGCCTCCTTGACTGCTGATAGGCATGCATCTTCTCTCGTTGCCACCACAATGTCTTCCAGTGACAATGCGCGAGGACAAGCGGCTTCTGTGATTTGCCTGACAAATGATTCGGCCCTGCTATCCACCTCTCGCTGATGATCCGGAGCCACTGCCAAGGGATGATGAGACAAGTAATCCGCTGGATTGTTGACTCCTGGCCTGTAGACTACATCAACATTTTAATGTTGGAGCTGTACAGCCCATCTTTCGATGCAGTGTGGTCTGCTCCTTGCAGTCCCTCCAAACAGTGGTACCAGCGGCTTGTGGTCCGTCACCACTCTGAACTTGTGCCCACAGAGGTAGATGTCGAAATGCTGACACGCCCATCGGATGGCCAACACCTCCCTCTCGATTTGTGTGTACCTTGTTTCCACCGCTGTTAGCGATCTGCTGGCATAAGCTATTGACACCAACTCCTCACTGGTGTCCTGCTGAAGGAGTAATGCCCCGAGGCTAACCGGGTTGGCGTCCACAACCAACTCCGTGGGGTTCCACGGTTTAAAGTACGACACAGTTGCCCCCTGCAATAACGCTCCTTTGACGTCTTGAAATGACCTTGCAGCTTCACAGGTCCATTGCCATTTCACGTCTTTCTTGGTGAGCGCCCTCAGTGGCTCTGAGATTGTTGCCAGGTGGGGAATGAAACCGCCGCAATAACTTGCCATGCCCAACAAACTCTGCATTTCCATCTGGTTCTGTGGTATTGTTGCAGTTCGCTGGATCCACTTGTAATCCCTCTTTGGAGAATTTGTACCCGAAGAACTCAACTTTGTTTGTATAGAACGCACACTTCTCCTTGTGCAATGTTAATCCTTGGTCTACTAGCCTTCGTAGTGTCGCCCTCAGGCTTCGTGGTGTTTTTCCAGCGATTTAGAAAAAATCAGCACATTGTCACTGACATTTATGACTCCCATCAGCCCCGATAAGGCCTCGTGGATGTCTTCCTGAAAGACCTCGGCTGCCAATGACACCCCGAAGCTGAGTCATTTGAATCTTTGCAATCCGACGTGTGTGGAAAACGTGGTGATGTAGCGACTAGCTTTGTCAAGTAGCAGCTGGTGAAATCCCGAATTAAGGTCCACTTTCGAGAACCACATGGCTCCATTAATGTCAGCCACGATCTCGTCTATGGTACGAGTTATATGCCTTTCTCTTCTGATGGCCTTGTTTGGTAAGCGCATATCCACGCACAGACGTATAGCACCCGGTTGTTTGTGCTTCAGAGCGATAACTAGTGGTGATACCCACGGGGTAGGCCCTGACACTTTCTTGATCACCCCAACCTTCTCTAGCTTCTCCAGCTCTGCCTCGACCAGCGGCCTCAGATGGAATGTCACTCTCCTGTGGCGCATGGCCACTGGTTTGACCGCCCTGTCAATGTGTAGTTTGACCTTCACGCCCTTTAGGCAACCCAGTCCTTTGAACAGCCCTGGAAATTCGGCCATGACGTCTTCTGCACGTTATTGGTGTATTTGTCGGGCGAACATTACCAACCCAAGATCTTCCGCTGAATGACAGCCCAGTAGGGTTCCCGCGCTGTCCTGCATCACATGAAACCTCGTTGTCACAGAAATCTCCCCATGGGTTACCTCCACTTCAATCACGCCCTGTAGTGGGATGGGTCTGTCTCCCCCATACGTAAAGATCCTCGCTTTCGTGCTGAGTAGTGATGGTCTGGGTTTTAGCTGCCTGTAGTGGTCTGCATCCAGGATGTTAACTGATGCTCCTGTGTCTATGAGCGCCATCACTTTGTTCTCACTTATGTGCATCTGACACATTGGTGGTGGTCTCCTTCTTGGATTCGTCTGTCCTGTGTAAGAAATGACGAATTCCTCATCCTCCTCCTCCTCGTCCGTGACTTTTATTCGCTGGCACAGACTATCCACGTCGTCTGTGGTATCCGCTGTTTGGACCATTTGCTTGTTATGTCCGAACTTCTTCGTCTTGCCCCCTGGCGTGGTCGTCCTCGCTGCACTCATGCACACCTTTGCAAAGTGTCCCACTTTGCCACACCTCAGGCACGGTTTTCCTTGTGCAGGGCATCCTCGCTGTGGGTGACAGTCCAGCCCACAGCTTCCACACCCTCGACTTCCTGGGCGCCCACTAGCACCTCCTCTACCCCAGCCTGACCCCTTCCGAATGGCATCCACCCTCTCCTTCTTGATCGTGACAGGGTGTGCCAATAGGGGTCCCGATGCTCTTCTTGCCAGCACAGACTCCATTTCCCCTGCCCGGGCATCTGCCAACTCATGAGATCTCCCTAACAGAAGGATGTCATCCAGCGATATTCCAGGCTGGTTTCCACAGATCATACGACTTACATCCTTGAATCAGTTGAGCCCTTATTTCAAGATGTTTATCGATCCCTGTACATGAACTCGCCAGCTTTCTTAGCCGCGCAAAGAACATGTCTACGGATTCCTCCTCGCTTTGCTTTGCCTGCCGCAGCTTGAAGTGTTCAAAATCAGGGTTTACCTGCGGTCGAAATAGCGGTCTAGGGCTCTAACCGCTTTCTCATAGTCATTCCTGTTGCCTGTATCTGGCAGATCTTGGAACAGCTCGTAGAGCTCGTTGCCACCCATATGTAGCATGCCTCCTTCCGCCTGCACTGACATGGCGCGTAATGTCGCTTGACTCCTTGCCGCTCTTGCCCTTCTGCCTTGTCAGCATTGTGCCCCCTGCCCACAGCTTTATCTTAGGCCCTTCTTTTCCAGGCCCCTTTTGAGCTTTGCTGAGTCAGTGGGCCTCTCTGTGTATACCCCCACCATGCAACGTGCCTCCTGTGCAGCAAAGGGGTTATTTTTTTATTCACTATTCTCCTTGGGTAACTTTTTTTTTCTTGTGTCCCTTTTCTTCCCTTGCTCGGTAACCACTTTCTCCCTTTTCCTCACTTGTGCCTTTCATGCTGCCTCATGCACCCTTACAGTTTTTTCCTGGGCCACGCACAGCACCGCCAATTACCTCCTCCGGCTGTATGCTGCCGATAGATGGACAGGACACCCAGCCGTTGATAGGGCCTCCCTGCTGCCTCGCTCCTGCCCCCTGCCCTCTCTTGTAGACTCACGGGGGTTGAGACCGGCTCCGCTCACGGGGCGCAGTGCGCACTGTGCACTCTTCACGTGCGACGCTACGCACTCTCCCAGCACTCTCCCAGCAGGCCTACTTCTGGTAAATTCCGGCATCGCGTCTGCCTTTGCACGGACTAGCGTCGCCGCGCAATAGTAGCGGGCACCCTTCAGGACACCGCCTGCCTCTCGATCCACCTGACACTCTCCGCCGTCGCTCCTCACCTTCCAACTTGCGGCGTTGCCGTCTTTTTGCCACTGGATGCCACAACAGCTCTCACCGTAGGCTCGCTCAGGGCTTACGCTGCGAGTTCTTTCCGCCTCATCGCCAATGTAGCAGTATGATAATGGGGAATGATAGCGATCTATGACAGAGGATAGAGGCCTAAGGGATACAGCACAATAAGGAGACACCACACTTTCTGCTCTCTCCGTGCCGTCAGCCATGAGTGCTGACGTCACCTTTATTTTATACCCTCTGGTCCGCACCCGGCCCAGAGAGTTGCTGATGGATACAATGTTGGGATCAGGCCGGATGGCTCACTACACTCAGTAGTAACTGAAAACCATAAAAAGGGTATTTGCATGGCCCCAAGAGGCTTACCAGGTAGTTTTGCCAGCAAGAGGAGCTGGGCACTATCTGTGAATCCTTGCGCTGCTGTTTGCTCATATAACTAGAAGCATGGGATGCAAGCCTGCACAACATGGGCTGGAAGAAGAGTGAGGCAGTGTTACTCTGCTGCTCAAAAATACTTATAAATCATGTAATTGGTCTTTGTGTGACCCCAAGTGGCTCACCACACCAGGTGATTGTGCACACAGAAGGCGATGGCCGCTATCAGTGAATAGTCGTGCCAAAGCACGGTGCTCAGAGGTTTGGGAAACTCTATTCACCTGGGCGCTGGGGCCGCACGAGCTCTGTGCTGCCCAGGAGCAGAGCGGGAATGCAGGGGGAGCTGTGCTCTCCCCTCCGTGTATTCTTCAGAAAGGAGCAGGGGCTTGGTCAGCACTGCTTCGGCTGGGGACATGTGTGGCAGTCTCCGCGGCCGAGGGAGAATGACATGCTGCACCTCACCTGGAGCATCTATGTACCCTGGGGGAGGGAGCGTGGCCCCTAGAGGGAGTAAGGGTGGGTGGGGGTGTGTGCGAGCTTAGCTTTATATACTGCTAAATAGTATAAGAATAATATAGCTGGGTTCCCATGGGTTGGAAGGTTGCTCTTTTAGCTACAATCCTAGTAATTTCTTTAGAGCACACACTTCGGCAGAGAATTTGATTGTCAAGGCGGCTATGTTGAAAACTGTGCATTATTGGTAATGCACTCTATAATGTATACACAAATATCACTCCCACATAGTCGGAGAGGTGCTGGCAGAAATGTGCAGGAATGGGCACACTAACCCACTGGCTTTGGAGATGTTTCAAATTAAAAAGATATTGGCAAGAGGTCATGGCCTATATAAACAAAAGTTTTGAGACTGACAAGCCATGATTCCCCGTCTTTATCCTTCTTAGCTTTCCCAATAGACAGACCTACAGTGTAAGGTCTCATTGAGGGAAAGCCATGTCTCTGGCTCAATGCACAGCCACGCACTTTATCACGGCACTGTGAGTCTCCGACCAAATCCTGGATGACAGATCCTGGCTCAATACAATTTGGGACTCGGGCTGGAAAAACATCACAGCTGCCCTGGATCACAAGCCAGGTCACATCGAAAAAGTATCGGGCCCTTGTAGATTGTTTTTGACCAGATATTTTAGAGAGCTTTCTTGCCCAAGAAACTTTAGAATCCTGCAGATGACTCAGGGTCAACATCTTGAGACCTCAGACGATACAGACTGAATTCCATGCACACAGAGGGGTTGCATGAACAGGACTGTGATGAGCAAGGAGTGGGCCTTATGAGAATATAGGCAGACTGCCTGGGAATGGGGAGATCCCTCAAGGTGATCCTTAAACATTGAAGTTTATTTTGTTCTATACTCGCTGCTTTGTCTTTCCTATCTTTGGCCTCACTTTGGCTCTTCTATGCTTTCTTCCCCTTGCACAATGCAGCACAGCACATTTGGTTACTGCACTGTGAGGTAATACAAATGTATTAATCTGCCTCTATATGTTCTCAGTAGTAAGTGTTAGTTCATTCAGAAGGCTTAGAAGGATTGGAACCATAAGTCAAGTAACCTATGCATTGGAATGAGACAGGTGATTAATTAGAAGGAGAACAATTTGGCAGTTACATAAAGGTAGGTTGGTGCCAGATCTAGGTCACAGTAAAAGAAATCAGGTAATTCCAGGAACAATTGCAACTGCCCCCGTGTTGGACTAGGATTGAGTTTGGGAGCATTTGAATAACATGGTTTGGATAGCAGCAAGACCCTGCTGGTATGACCTTTTTGGTCTCCATGTGTGATAAGCAGGTCTGCCAAGTAAGTGGAAGGCTTCGGGTGACTTGATTGGCATGCCAGATATCTGAGCATTAGCTTCACTTTGGCCTTCAAAGGTAGCCAATGAAATTCACTGAATATAGGGGTTAGGTGATCATATTTTTGAGCTATTATGAGTCTTCCCTGGGAGTGTTGGACAGCCTTCAAGGAAGACTGTGGAAAACATATTAATAATGCATTACCAAAACAGAGATGTGAGACAACCAGGGCCTGTGCTGCTATTTTCAGGTAAGCAGTAAAAAGAAGATGTTTAATCTTTTATAGAGTGTGAAGGTGATAATTGGCTGCTCTAGCTACATTATTTATGTGTTAGCTCAGTGATATGGTGGAATTAAGGGTCAAGCCAAGGAATTTTGCTGAGGAAGAGGTTGCGGGAAGAAGCTATCAACTTTTAGTTCTTTGAGGACTGCAGGATCAAAGTCATTTTTACACCCCGGCATGATTATTAATAACTTGTTTTCTGTGGATTTAGCAACAGGAATTTGTTCATCATCCATGTCTGGAGTTTAGTCAAGCAGCACATCATTAACTGAAGAGCTTTTCAATCCAGTTGTGTAATGTCAACATATTCAAGATGGTGACATTTTCCCTTGTAAACTGTGTGCTCAGAGGTTCAAGAGAAAGTCACCAATCAGTCTGAAACCATAGTACAGACCGAATCTTACAGTGAAACATTCCACTCTCACTTTCTCTGATACAGATTCTGGAAGAGTAAATCAGTACCATGTTTTATCAACTTTGGAAAACATATCATACTGCAACATGTGCATGAAAAAGACGCAAATAGGCAATTGGGCAACAGAAAACAGACCGTGCTAAACCTGACCTGCACATAGAGAATTTAAGACAGAGTAGTTGCCCCCATACTAATTGCATAGCACTATCATTAATGTAGCACACACGTGAAATGGGGGTTACTGAACGACATCAAATACCAACAAGTACCGCACAAACAATTATAAGATATAACATCTCCATCGAAGCTATAAAGGGAAAGTTTCTGTGACCCTAATAAATCGAGGACCAACATACGGACAAGAAACTATTACATTAAATAATTTGTATTTAATATGTCTTTCACTGAAATAGCAATGATTTGAAGAAAACAATATTGACAGGGTAACATATGTAATACTGCGTTTAAACAAATGACATTTGATATTGATTTCAGTGTTCACTTTCAAATACAGAACAATCCATAATGTAGACCTTTTCGTGATTTTCAGATCGGCAGAATTCAACATGTAGCAAACTGCTGGTCTCAATTTTGATAAGGAAAACTGATATCAATGAGGAGAAGCAGTCCCAATCATTTCCTAGACTAACCTTGGGAGAATACGAATCTGGAAATAAAATACAAATTTATTAAAATACATTTTATTAAGGAAAATGCTAATTAATTTTTACAATGTCCAATCACCAAATTTAGTTATGTACACACCCTGTTAATGCTCACCAACCCGAAGCAGCAGCAATACATGTTCACATTTTCAAACAAAATATAATTGCAACTTGCTGTAGAAGAGGGACCCCCTTTGAATCCAATACTAAACCCACATAGAAAGATAATACAAAGTTGAAAAACTGTCTTGCTAAATGAAGAAAGGGGCAGGAGAGGAGCTTGCAAAAACATTGAGATGTTTACAACTTGACTTAAGAATGTTTCTATCCGTTTTAAACCAGTTCACTTTTCCTTTTATAGTCAGTTACTTACTCTACTCAGTTAAACTTGATGTACAGTCTTGAAAATATTTGCTCCAGTTCTACGACATTTTATATTTCTGCTAGTTTTGGGAATTTAAATGCATTTGATTATGACTACAATATTTTGTTTGGTAGCTCAGTATTATATATGGTTGCTTGATTCCACGGGATCAAACCAAACTGTATACAAGAAAAGCTAACAAAATCCTAAAAACACAGTGCTGCAAAACAATAATTAACTTATCTTGGACAAAAGAGCCAATTACCTGGCAGAGTGTACATGAGCACCACAAATATATCTATGATCATGAAAAAGGCATCTGTTCTTGCTTAGTTCAGACACAGTGAGGAAAAACATCGTTGGCAGGGTAGAAAACAAAAGTCCTTGTGATGAAAACGACGACTTGAATGTCATTTAATGCAGCTGATGATTATTAAAGGTGTTAAATATCTCTACCTTCGTTAAAGTTCGACAGATCAAACCTGCTGAAATTGAACAGGGGAAAACTATACAGTAATTACCATATCATGTGAATTATGGTGCGTTAAATTTTTAAATCTGCATGTTATTCCCCAGAAACATGTAATAGGTGTTATTTATCACACCCGATAAATAACAAATCCTGTGGTATTGTTATTTACCAGGTGCAATAAATAGCATCAATACTTGTAATCAGGTCCTTAATCAAACCAGGTCTGGTCTCATTGTTTTAGCAAACAGGATGCTGAGCGAAAAGCTTCCAGCTAGTGTCTTTTCTGCATATTCTGTTGGAAATGTATTTTTAATTACAGTAGCATGTGGCAATCATCCATTCTCACTTATTATAGGCCCAGTATAACAAAAGACAACAATGACTGCTTTATAGTAGTCTAGCACAAACAAGGGTGCAGCTCCCCAGAGGAAGGGAGAGAAAGGGAGAATACTGTTAGGGAGATCTGGCAAGTCGACCAGAAGGATCCAGGGGGATCCGAGTAATCAGATCTGAGTGCCTGCACACACCCAAAGTGGTGTCATGCTTCATCATTGGGCTGCTCCTCGTCGGGCCGGCACTGCATTGTCCGATGGGACCCTCAAAGGGGGCTCTGTAGGGGAGATATTTTGATCTTAGCCATTTAATGAATGCGAGTGAGGGGGAAGTATAAGTGTAGGGTGGTGCGTAGGTGATTAAATCGCCTAAGGGGTACCGGGGAGAGATCCAGCCGAGCAGCGCGTTGCTTAACACCTGCTCGGCCACATACATGCCACCCGCTCAGCAATTCGCAAACTTTCAGCTGCACACATTAATTACTCACGCACCTGACTTCATTTTAGTGAACCATGGAGTCATGCCCTGGAGCCCAAATACTCTGCCTTTTTTTTCCTTAAATACACGACATGACCTTACTCGTTACCTACAGGACGACAGAGGAGAGTAGGTCCTGGGTCAGTAACCATGTGGTCCACGTGAGTATTCTACATGTTTTTAACTGTTCAACGCCATGCTCTAGCTCTCTACCTTGCCCTTGTACACTACTTACTAGCAGACACCTCTGTTTATCAGTTTTTCCTGCAGATAGGCGCGGTCCTCTGACCTACCAAAGGGGCATTATTATCTGTACTATAGGGTAAGTCTACCATTTACCCTTAACACTGCCCAGCTCTATGCTTGATAATTTACTGGGTGATTTCACATTGGCGGTATGAGTGGCATGGTTGCCAAATACCACTACTGATGATGTTTTTATACTATTTCTCATGTGTCTTTTGTCACTGATGAACAGTTTTTTAGGTGTGTATGTTTCTTATGTTTTTTAATTGCACACACTGTCTATGAGCGCTACTAGCCACGTCAGGCATCTGCTGTACCAATGGGCATCTCTTTGCCACCTATGTATACTTTGATGTCACCTCCACATCGTGATTCGGGTGCATGCCTATGAACCCTTGGCACCACTCTCATAAAGCTGTCTCCCTGCTTTTCCGCTCTACAGGTCGGATCTCACTTTTCTTACATTGCAGGAGGTGCAGTAGAATTATTTATGAATGGATACTCTCAATCCACTACCCTGGTTCCAATCTTTTGCATTGAGTCATGAAACATGTTGACCTCTATTCACTCTTGTTGAAGCTATATTGGTACTTTACTACCAAAGACAGTTCCCTTGTTTTTATCTTGTCAAGGGGATCAGCTGATTAGTAAATCTCTCCCCTGCACCCCTTAGGTGATTTTAATCACTTTTGCAACGCCCTACACTTATACTTCCCCCTCTCACACATTCATCAAACGGCTAAGATCAAAAGATTTTCGCTAAAGAGCCCCCACTGCGGGGGCCTGTCAGGCATTGCAGCGCCGGCCCGATGAGGAGAAGCCCAATGATGAAGCATGACACCCCTTTGGGTGTGTGAGGGCATTCAGATCTGATCACTCGGATCCCCCACACTCCCGGATCCTTCTGGTCAACTTGCCAGATCTCATTGACAGTTTTGTCTCTTCTTCTCCCTTCCCCTGGGGAACTGCACCCTTCTTTGTGCTAAATTGTCCAATTAGTTGCCTGGCTGCTGGACCTGTTTAATCCTTTCCTTGCCCCCCCCCCTTTTTGATTTATTGCTTTACAATAGTGTCAAGCTACTCAACAGACAAAATCAAGGTGCTCTTTGACTGGCAACAGGTAAGATTAGGCTACTGCAATATCTTCTTCAAAATATACAGCCAAAGATGTGCATTGATAAACTGCAAAGGTTTCGATACCAGGCTGCCATATTGGGTCTAAGTCTTCAGAAACACAATTATGTTCAACCAGCCATGAAAATACTGCACAGGCTCCTTTTGGACCTCAGGATCACATCCAAAAGTGCCTCTACTCCATTTACAAGAGTTATTGGACCAAAGGTCTAAAATACCTGCAGAATTTATCTTCACACTGCATCCCCAGTGTGATTTTGCATTCATAAATGGCAAATTTGATTAGCCAATGAGCCTTCAGTGAGATCAAACATGGAGGAAATATTTTGTAAATCTCTCAGTTTAAGTACATCCATATCAGAAAAGGATGAAAAATAGAACTGCTCCAGGCGGTAGAATTTTCATGTAACTAGAAACAGAAACCGAAGCTTGTCAGACTGGTCCCACCATCACTGATTACCGTGCCAATGTCTGCTGCCAGCATTCAAAACATACATTCTTTGTCATTTGAAACGTGCTACCAAGTAAATGGAAGGTGATGCACGGTGCATTGCAAAACCTCTTACTGAGTAATGGACAAACAAATAATTGAATAAATAAATAAATGATGTACAGCATTGTCTGGATGTGATTAAGTACTGTATATTATTTGATACATTTATCTCCATAATTTACTTCTGGGTAGCACTCTATGGGCATTTTTTGTTTTGTTGGGGTATCTATGTTAGTTCTGATTTATACCCAAAACTAGGTTTATGTAGCTAAAGAAGTTCTCTTCTGTTTGTTACCTCCTGTTTGTGCCAAAAGGGTTTTACAAGTGTATTTTTGATTAATATTAAACAGACATTCTAGAATTAAATCGTGTACGAAGGAGGCAAAATAACGATTCAGCCTGAAGATTAAATTTATGAAACACTTCAATAATTTAATAGAGTTAACTAAAAGTAAATACGTTTATTAACCATTCGCACTAGCTCATAGTTAAGAATATTAATTTAGACAGTACATGTGTTGAATAAATTATGTTTCAGTGGTACGCGTTTGTCTCAGATCAGTGAGAGCGGTATGACAAGTGTAACTGGATACATTGTTTTCAAGACATTTAGGCACTTCTGTTCTCATTTCAGCAGATGTTGGTTAAGGTGATTTTTGAGTTTTTTGTTTAAAAAGCAATCATTGAAATATTTCACAAATTGCATATATGATTATGGAAAAGCGTATCTACTTTCGATGTGAGTCTTCTAGCAGTGCTGCAATATCTGTTTATTCTGTGAGGTGCAGGGAAATTATAGAAATTGTAAGCCAAAGGATGTTTCTCTTGCCAGTAGAGGTCACTTGAGTGTTTCTTAACATAGGGGAGATCTGGCTAAGGCAACCGGCTGACATCCAGGCCTGGTCCTAGAGGTTTTCATGCCCTATGCAAAAAGGTCAGACCATCAGCCCAACCAGCAAATCTAATACACTGCTTGCCTATTGTATATCACACGTATCTCTCTCACATTCAATAGTTGACTGTAGAACTCACTCAAAATGAAAACCATTCAAAACAAACTGCAGGATTCTTAAGTTAGCACATTCCAAGCATGCATTTGTCACTATCACGGAGTAAATAAAATGTGCTACTTGCATTTTATTTTAAAACGGGGATGCTTTCAGGTAAAAGTGAGGAATGGCACACAAAAAAATACCTTTTTATTAAAAAAAATGCTCTTTAATTGCTGAAGACTGCTATTGAGATATGTTGTTGTATAAGCTTTATTCGACAGAAAATGTCATAAAAGCTATGAATAAAAGATACATTTTTTAAAAAGAAGAAATACAAATGTGCAACATCTCAAGCTTGTATGAGCAAACAATACGGCATAGTAGCCAATTGGGCCCTTGGCACAATGATACATTTGTCATATTCTAATAGTTAAAAATCAATACAACAGAGACAAATACGCAATTAATATATCAAATGCGAATCTATGATAAAAACAGGATAAAAACAATAAGCATTTCATTTTAATAACAAATCTTCACTGTGCTATAGTTAATCGTTAATATACTAAAGAATTTTGGATTTTCCTAACATAGCAGC
Organism: Calotriton arnoldi; assembly: GCA_963921515.1. Classification (NCBI taxonomy): domain Eukaryota; kingdom Metazoa; phylum Chordata; class Amphibia; order Caudata; family Salamandridae; genus Calotriton; species Calotriton arnoldi. The sequence continues at coordinate 837,408 of CAWUFW010005464.1, read as the reverse complement.
AAAGAATAACAGGTACAGTGCTTGTGCATAGGAATTGGTCTTGTATTTAGCCAAACGGATTTGGGGTTGTGACAAAAATTTGTCACAACCTTGTTTTAATTAAAACTATGCCATTCTTGAGAGAGCTTGCCACCTAATAAGCAATGCCTGGCCTAAAAACGTTGCTACACAACATGCAAAAAGAGGTCTAGAATCGGACCTAAGAATGCGCAATGCTGTATGATGATCTTGTGTGCCCAATTGCTGGCAAATCAATTTTAGCCATTTGGCCCGCGAGAAGTTGTATGCCGGGCAGGCGAACATTACATGGGCGATGCTTTCTGTCGGGGATCTGCAGCATGGGCAATCTTTTCCATTGCTTGGGTGCCATTTCGCAGTCGTCTCGCGAACAGGGAGAGTTCCAAACCTAAAATGTATATACAACATCCTGTCCCTGGGGTCCTGGATTATGTCGAGGAAGGGCTCAAGATATCTAGTTTGTTTGTGAGAATAAAATTCTGTTGTTAATTTGCCCACATTAGGTTTGCGGTTCTCCCGTTTGTCCACCCATTCCCAATACAGTTGTTTGAGCACGTCTCTCCTTGGGGATTCCTGGCTATCCCAATAGGCTTGGAATCCAATGGCTGTCAACATTCTTTTTTACATTGGAAATCCAGTCTATTTTGCAGCCAGTATCTAGGCGGACGATCTCAGTGAGAGCTTCAGCATAGGGAAGAAGCTCAGGAGTCCGCCTAATGCGGGCCCAAAAGAGTAGTGGGCATAACCTAGCTACGTCGCCAATCGACCGCCTGCCCATGTCCAGCAATAGAGGGGTAAGGGGGACATATTTAGGTAACATTATCAGATCTCTAAAAAACTTGTGCTCGGATCGGCAGAGCTCGTCGAGCTTTTCAAATCCCCAGACCTCTGCTCCGTAGAGAGCAGAGCTGACTGCTTTGGCGTCATAAACTTGGAGGGCGGGGGCTACCGGCCTAGTATGTGAGATATGTGTCAAAAGAACTTGGGCTGATCATTAGTACATGTTGTCTGAGAAACAGACATTCTGGCAATAAAGCAGTCCAGCTGTGATGAAATGTGTTCCTTGGAGGAAGTAGTTGCTGCCACTAGCTCCTGCCTCACCAGGAAAAGGTATGGGTGTTCCAGGTGATAGGAACATCACCAACTACACCGCTATCGTACTGACTATTCGAGTTAGCTGAAGGATGTATGTCAAGTTTCACACGCCTGAGCTTAACCAGTTAATTAGCATTCCTGTATGCAAAAAACAGGAAATATTGACACCAGTCAAGGAAGAATATTGCAGAGCAGTGAATGAGGGTGATGTTTCCACCTTGTAGAAAAGGCATGCACATTGGATCACTTAAAATATTATATTGTGATGACAAACTGCACAAGGGAAACATCTTCTGACACTAAACACTCACAAAACAAATGCAGTAAAATGACCCTTCAGTCTAATGAAAATTATATTGTCAAAAGGTGAAGATTTTAATAAATGATGCAAATTGATTTCAATGTATGACAGCGTCTCTGTTGTGAATGTATACAATCTTCTACAATTATCATGTTTTTCATTTTTAAATTTCCTATAGAGAGTCTGCATGCTTACAAACCTTTTTACTGGGGATTACTGAGGATACACTTGCATGGGTGAGACTGATTTTTTGGTACAGTTCAGACAGTTTGGTACTTTTTAATTTTAGACAGTTGACTCAAAAATATTAGAAATAATCGTCAATAAACAACTCTCAGAGTTCTTGGAAACATACAATCTCTTTCATCCTTCTCAATCCTGTTTCTGAGCCTGTCATAGCATGGAAACTGCCTTTCAAGGAATCACAGAATCCATTAAGATGACAATGGACCTTGGTGATAATGCCTTCTTGATCCTATTAGATCTTTCGTCACCATTCAACATGGAATCCCATGATATTTTACTTCAATGCTTGCCAGTCATCGGGGTGGGAGGCCCGACATTGATGTGGTTCAGCTCCTTTCTGGACCTTAGAGAGCAGGCTATGTGGATGAAGCCCTATATTTCAGAGGCTAAGACTCTTAAGTGTTGAGTGCCACAGGGGTCGGTTATGAGCCCCATGTTGTTTAACATTTATTTGTCCTTGCTTGCCTTCCTAGTGGAATATTATGGCATCTACATCATTTCTTGTGCAGATGACACTCAGTTACTGCTCTTGTATGAGGATGACTCGGTCAAAGCTAAGGAGACCTTTTTGGCCTGTATGAGGGCAGCCATGAACTGGCTGAGATCAAACAATCTGCAATGTCACCCAGACAAGACAGACATTTCGCTTTTTGGAACCAACCCATCACCTGGATGGTCAGAACGTTGGCCAAGAGATTGTTCCGCTCCCCCTTCTCCTGCGGAGGTGGTGAGAAATTTAGGGTTGTTGTTTGATGGACTTCTCTCATTTAAGACCCAAGTTTCCTGTGTAGTGAAACTGTGTTTTTGGATAATGAAAGCACTGAAAATGTTTCTGGCAGTTCTTACTGGGGAAGCTCAGACAATAGCTGTACAGGCTTTATTTTATCTAGATTGGACTATTCAAATGTTCTGTACTTGGGTTTGCAAGACTTTCTAATTCAACGCTTGCAAGTAGTGCAGAATATGACAGAGTGTCTTTTATTTAAGCTCACTAAGTGGACCTCGACGTCCCTCTATCTAAAACAACTTCTTTTGCTTCCGGTCGGTAAGAAAATTGCCTTTAAAGCCTTAGGGGCTTATTACGATGTTGGTCAGAGTTTCCTCCGACCAACACCATGGTGGAAACGGTCCAGACCGCCTAATTACGATGCGACCACACATGGTGTGGTTGCATTCCCACATTTCCCTATGGGAGCATGTGTTACGGTCGTAAACCGGCCATAACACAAGCTCCCATAGGGAAATAATGGGAGGTTGTGTTCATCCCTGCACCGCGTGGCAGGCACCTCAGGGTGGCTGCCACCTTGTGCAGAGATCCCCTCGGCCCCCAACCGGAGGCCGCAAAAAGAAGGGGGCCCTACTAGGGGCCCCCAAACAGGCTTTCCGACAGGCTTTCCATGTCAGAAAGCCCGGCATGGAAAACCTGTCGGAAACCATGCATCGTAATCCGGACAGCAGAAACGCCATCCATTTGGATTACGGGCCGGTTTCCGACTGGCCAACAGGCTCCTTGAGCCCGTTGGCAGCCAGCCGAATGACTGGCTGGTTTCAGTTCCGACCGGCTGTATTGTAATCAGCCAGTCAGAATTGAAACCGACGATCTCAGTCGTAAAGCCTCCGACCTAAGGTCAGAGGCTTTATGACCGAGGCCCCTTTGTGTTAGCTCACCGTGCCCTCCAGGTAAGAGGTCCATTCTACCTTAAAACTAGGATTCAGCAGTAGTGCCTCCCAGGGATTTCCACTCGGGGGATGCACGGCTGATGGCGGTCCCTCACTTTAAAAGATCAAGATCATAAGGTTCCTCTTTTTCGGTATCTGTTGTTGCGATTTGGAATCACCTCCCTTTTCAAGTCAGAAACATGACCAATGAGACTGCCTTCCGCAACTGTTACAAACCCGCCTGTTTAGTTTATAACTCTAGTGTTATCAGCCTGTATTTGCCTTAACGCCGGGACCCTTGCTGAGTAGCCGTGCACTCTACAAGTACAGTAATTCATTCATTAATTTTTCTGGGGCATTCCAATGTCATCTTCAGGTTTAAAAAATGTATGCTCATTTGAGAAGTCAAACAACTGTTTATATTTCTTGCACTGGTCGATAGGAGGTTTGTAGAAAGTCCACACTGGAAATAGAAAGACAGTATCGTTTTAGTGATTATCTTTATTTCATATACCATATATTTTTCTTACATGTTTCAAAAAGTTTTTAAACAAATGAAATAAGAAAACAGAAAAATGAAATAAATTATTGCTGAAGAAAATAATACACAAAAAAGTAAATAAAGAATTTTGATAAAATTTATTTTGTAAAGTTTTTGTCTATATGATTGTATTGTTGTTCAAGCCCTATTATACATAGGTTTGCCTAGATAGTAAAGCAATATAGGTCATGAGGGAGGTTTTGATTATATGTAAAGACAGTGATTATTGCATTTGCATGGAGGCTATTTCATAGCACAGTTTTCACAGTGAAACACACTTTCTCTGACAATGTTTGAACATTCTCTTCCAGGCCACAGTTGGTTGCCATGTGAACTCCTATTTCACTATTTAATGTGGACAGCTATGCACAAATGTTTTTGCTTCAGTGGTTGGGTTTGTGAGCCCTATGCCTAAGTGCCAGAAAGCATGAGATCCATCTTCTTGATTGTAGGCACATCCAGCACAAGATAATCCACTAGGAATAATAGAATTACCTGTTCATTGCATTTGCTGCTACCTTCTGTCTAATTTACCAATAATTCCTTGTATCCTGGGCCTCTGGAATAATGCAATTTTGGGGCTGGGGCCTGTTCCGCATAAATATAAATTTGCCACATTTGCAACATAATTTTTTATCTGCTTCAAAATATGCGGATGTTAACAAAAAAATGACACATGTTGCAGTGCAGTGGAAGGTCCTTCAGAAAGGGTTGCTGTCACCTTTCATATGCTAATTCCTATATTTGGATGGTGCACTGGTTCTAATAAGGGGAAACATTTGCTCCGGCAATTGTAACCAGTGTAAACATGACAAAGTAATGAAGTAATACTATCACAAAATGTGCTGTACTGCATCTCATAATTTGTCTTTTCTTACTGCATAATTAAGTCTACCCTGCTACATAATTTGGTCCTCCTGTGGCATAATTTCAGTGGCCCTGCTCATATCTCACAAGTCGAATGCTAACAAATGCCCTATTTATCTTTATACATGAGTCATTATAATATAGAACATAATTAAGGTACTCTGTATGGCTGTAGAACACTTCAGCAAATTTGCTGTTTTACCTAGAAACCACCATACTTTTTCACTTCAACAAATATTATTGGGCAAAGCTATACCATACACTTTTAACAGGTTTATAGGTGAATATTCCATGACCAATAAAAAACGATATATGGAATAGCTGCACCTTATCAGTGAGGTAAAGTTCTTGGATGAGTTACTTCGCACTAAACAGAGGCAATTGCACCACCGGAGCATCACTTTTTAGTACGCTCCGGTGGCGCAATGCCCTGCTCCATGTTTGCAAAAGGCGTTAAGCCACTTTGTAAATATTGTACCCTTTCATGCAAGTATCTGCGTGAAAGGCGCGTGCACTGGGTGTTGCTGTGGGCGTTCCACCGTAACACCCATTGCTTTTTGACGCTGCACCAGATTTACAAGGATGTGTGACTCTGAGGCAGTGCCTAAAACTAAAGGCACTGAATAGAAGGTGCTAGTGTGGCGCAATGAGGAGAAACCCTTTTTTTTGCTCTTTCTATGTGTGCTGCATTTTGCATAGAAGGAGCAAATTGCCTTTAAAGATTGTTTATGTGCAGGAAGGTGTCCCGTCCTGCACATAAATAATCATCCCTGCAACACAGACACCCTGCAAGCTTTTTTTAGCAATATCGAAAATACAGGGTGCGCTGTTTTCTTGTAAATACGGCACATCCATGCATTTTTTAAGTGACGCAGCGTAGCACAGCTGAATTGCTTGCCGCACCACACTGCACCATTTCTTTGTAAATATGCCCCAGTATTTGTATATAATGGCGTGACTCATGATGGCTTCCCGAGGGTGTTCAGGTAATTATTATTTGCAAGAAGCACAATGAAAACAATTACTTTGGTTGGGAAGACTTCTAACTAATTCATTCTAGTATGTTCCTTTGAATAGCTATTAATTTCAAAAATGGTAGCTACTGCATTTCGAGTGCCCCTTCTTCATTCTTTATATTAGAGCCAGGCCAATTAGAAAAGTGTGTGGTTATTAAAGATCATTATTTGTGAGTTGGATTTGAAGCTACTCCGTTTTTATTAAACAATAATTTATTACTTTAAATCATAGCTACCCGCATTCTGTACACAAAAGATACATTGTTTTCAAATGGGTACTCAATTATGAAACTCACCTAGAATTTACTAACCCAATTAATTCTTGTGCAGGAATTCTTATTTCCAGCCAGAGTATTGTTTAAAAGTGCATAATTAGGGTTTCGACCTCTTGACAGCAAAGCAGAAAAATTATTTCATCAGGATGTCCTTAATTTTAACAAAATATATTTTACTCTCAGGTTAATTAATTTTTCCAATCGTACAGCCACAGTTTTAGCAACCATCTAGAAAACATTTTCAAATATTTAATACAGGTCGTTTTGTTGCAAAAAGTCATACACTTCTGTTTTAAATAGGATGAGAATATTATTTTATTTCTATTCAAACATGCTATATACAAGGCTAGCAGGATAGCTCAGTGACTTGGATGATCATCGCTGAAACATGATGGGCCAATCCCAAAGCATTTATGAGTATGGAAAATAGTATGTCAGGAGTACTCTTTTAAATATTCTGACATGCTTCTGTTAATCACACCAGAAACTTCCAACTCGCTGTCGGTAAAAGTGCAAGGAGGGCACAGTCCTTTTTATTTGTACTAATTAAATATAAATAAGAGATCCAAATGTTCCCATTTTATTCTCACTTTAGAAATTTTAGAGTCGATTCGCAAAGGCATGTAACACTACTTTAAAGGCTACTGCTGGACTACTACTTTAGAAACTACAAAATGCTTTTGTGGATTGACCTCTCAGTGTATACATTATGAGTGACTTTCTTACAAATCAGAAAACACTAGCTTAATTGTGAATTGGCCCAAAAACATCTAAAAGGGGAATATTCAGTTCAAATAATGTTCACGAATTTCTTACTACTTATGTGGAAAATTACATTTACATTTTTGTACAATGAAATCTGTTAAGGCATGAATACATTTTCAACGCTTTCTTTCACTTAAACTTGGGCTGGAAAATTAAGTTCTATATTTCTTAGCATGTATTCTCATTTGGTTGGTTTAGACGGTAAGATAACTTTGCTGCTCTGGCAAAGCTACCTAAGGGAAGCCAAAGGTTTATATATTTAAATACATTTGCCTTTGAGGTTCATTGTGTTTGGACCTTGTGTGGGTTTAGACACCACTCACATAAACTGTCTAACCTCTCTATGTCTTAACCTAGCTGCTTGATTTTAGATGTGCGTAGTGCATCAGATAAAGTTTGTCACCTCTGCCTTTTTAAAATCAACAGTACCGTCTCTTCTCCTAGCTCTAACTAAAGTGAGAAACTGCACCACAGTCAATTTCTTTTTTGAATTCCGGTCACCCATAGAACATATCATTTTAAATGAGTATACTTTGAAGAGAGGCTAACTCTTACTAGGTTATTTCAAAACCAAAGAAATATGTGTTGTCTCATGATGTGCAGAGTTAGGCATGTTCTGTTATGTCAGGATGACAGCTCCCACTCGCCATCGCCTTGACATATAGGGGCTCATTACGATGTCATTTGGAGTTGCCTCTGACTGACATCGCCCAGGTCTCAGGACCAACCGACCTCCGGTCAGCAGTCCCAACACCATAACTACGATGCGACCACACATGGTGCGGTCACAAGCTCCCATTTCTCTATGGGAGCTTCTGCTGCGGTCAGAAACCGACGTCAGCACAAGCTCCCATACAGAATTGGAGTTTCTGTTAATCCTTGCACCGCATGGCAGGCACCTCACGGTGCCTGCCACACAGTGCAGGGATAAACAGGGGGTGCCCCCCAGGCCCTCAACCGGAGGACGCTGAGGCATGGGGGCCCTGCTAGGGGCCCCCAAAGTAACTTTCCAACAGGCTTTTTCATGTCAGAAAGCCCAACATGAAAACCCTGTCAGAAACCAACATCAAATACCCATGGCGGAAACGCCGTCCATAGGGGATAATGTGTGGACTCCGACTGGCCTACGGGCTCCTTGAGCCTGTCAGAAGCCAGTAGGTGCGACCAGCTGGTTTAAACTCCAACCGACTACACTGTAATTAGGTAGTCGGACTTTAAATCTATGATGTCGGTCCGTGAGCCTCCGATGAGCAGTCGGTGGCTCATCGACCGACATCGTAATCGGCCTCATAGTGTTTTACCATTTATGCAAGCAATTTAGTTATTACTATCTGCTCATGGAAATGTACCATTGTTTCAATATATTGCAGCAAATATATTCTTACTTCATTCGTACTAATAATGAAATCATTATTTTGAATGTGTACAAATGAGCCCACCATGAATGGCAGAGATGGATGTAATGGTTTAGTTTTGTCACTCAAGAGATTGAACAAGCAAAATACATAGTTCAGCATTTTCTTTGATCTTGCCTCACATCAAAACCCATTCCAGTAGTAGACCTGTCCCAATATCCTTTTGTTAACACCAGAATTTTTATCTGATCTAGATTTAGTTCACTCTTAGGACAGAGAACCCTAATCATGAATGCATGGCTTGTAATGTTAAATTATTCTCCTTAGAATGGAAATACCTACATGTGTTTATTACTTCTGGGGTTACCCAGTAATTGCCCATGATAGAAAGCAAGGGCAATAGAGGCACATTTATATATGTGTCTCTCTGTTTGAAAGCTAGGACCTAGCTAGGTAGATAAATGTGCATTGTTAACAATGTATACAACTCTGGTCATCTAATTACAACCCTTATTATAACAATACTATGGCAGTACATTCAATATGAATTCTGTACTAGCGGCAGAACTGTTCAGCAGGTCTCAGCAGTCAATACATAGAAGTCTAAAAGCACAAATTACACCAGTCAAGTCAAACACATATCCTTGAGATACACGCTTAATTATGTAAGATGCCATATGCACATGTAAATGTACATGAATCACATATACACAAGATATTTTCGGCATGGGTCTTGCTGGAAGTTCTGAGTACTGCACCTAGATAAGGTCACTTTCAAAGTGAAAACATAATGGATCCAATGCATGAAGAGTTTTCAATGAATAGAGATGTCTTACGCAGACTTACTCATCACATACTCCTGAATTTCCATGAGTCACTCTTACTCATGGAAGGAAGGATTGTGAATCAAGACTTTATATTTTAACTGGAATCACCAAAGTGCTCTACTTTAAAAGAAAAAATAAACAACTGCATATTGTTTTATGTACATTTTCACTGAATGATTGTGCAATACACACCTTGGAGGCAAGGAATACTTTAATACCAGGAGAAACAACAGCAAGGTTTGTGCTTCAGTTTTTGAATCATCAAACCTGCTCTGGGATTTGCTCCTTTGTTGACATATATCTTCAATTGTATCATGTGATGTTGGGCACCCTGGCGAAGTGATCTTTATCACATACATTTTTTATTTACATTTTTGTAATGCATGTATTATGCAAGTAAATCTCACAAATAACAGAAACAAATGTAGTACTTTTGTAATTCATGCATGCTCTTCTTTTTCCTTGAGTCGTTTTTTTTTACCAGAACAAAGACTTTGCAAATAGGACTCTTAGATGTGAGTAAGCATTTTTCACTGCTGTTGACTTTAATGTGCTTCCAATAATACATCACTGTTCTTAAACCTTAATTTCCCTTTTGAATAGTTGAATTATTTTCAGTGGAATTAGTGCACCAGTGCTTATTTATGATAGGCTGTAAGTTTTGGGTAATATTTTTTTCCATTTTTGTGGAATATCATTTTCTGCTTGTTCACTAAATTGTCTCTTGAACATCTTGTAGTATTTATGCTGTTTCTTAAACAACACATCTGTCTTGTAGGGGCATTGCTTGACCTTGGCCATGCTACTGAGCTCAAAGCTCATAAAATAGCCTAGAACTTGGCCACATGCCAGATGCTTTAGACAATGGTGTTGAAGGAGACACAGCACTTCCTGGCTGATCTGAATCTAAATTGGGAACCAATTTATATCAAGCCTGAATGTAGAAATATTCAAGATATGTCTCAAGTCAAGACATATACAATTCCTAAGTTTCTGTGTTAATAAACACCGCTTATAGTACCACTTAAGATGCCTTATTTTAATGCTTAATATGTGTTGAAATTGCCATGAGATTGATTAGCAAAACACATTCAACAAATATTTCCAAAAATTGCATGATCATTTTTTTTTTTTTAATTTTTTTTATCCTCATTCGCTACCAACCTCACTTCACTTCACGCCCTAGCTGTCAATACCCTTGCTCAGTAAACTGAGAAAAGTAGGCATTTGGAAGTAGAAACCTCAGAAGGGACCCGCCTACAGGTCTCATGACAGACTTGGGTGCTGATGAAACCAGATGAGATAACTCTTCAACCAAGCTCAAGAGGGCTTGATGGCAGACGTCATAATACTTCCAGGGAAGACTGGGAGTAACCGACTTAGTCCAAAGAGTAACAAGGCAGCATAATCATGGGACCACAAAAAAAACCTAATTTGTTAAGTCTGAACCCATTCTTAACAACAACAAGTCCCAGAATGCTGTCTTCTTTCCACTGCATGATCTGGCTAGGTCCATCTTAGAAGTCACAAGCAGTCAGGTCAGCCAATCTGAGAAAGAGGGGGGAGTGGCTTCTGTCCATCGTATACATATTTGTCTCCTGGCTAACAAGATAGCGTAGAAAAGCAAAGATCTGGATGGACCCGTGACTTGGTGTGTGAAGCCAAAAATAATCAGAGATAGATCTATCTGAATAAGACAACCCAGGGTATCCGCCAAAAATTTGCTGACACTATCCCAAGAAGTAATCAAAGCAGGGCACTCTTTGAACATGTGTATACTGGAGGCTTGGGCCAGACCACATTTCTCACAACTAACAGGTGGACCTTTCACAATTTTGGAAAGCCTTTGAGGGGAGAAGTAAGCCCTGTGAATGGTAAACAGGTGATTCCTTTTCAACCACGCTGGCTTAATTAAATCATGGAGGATCTTACAAGAGTTTTGCCATAGATAGTCACACTGTTGGTCAGGTAAAGATTCCCCCCACAATTCCTCGGCCAGTTTAAATTCACTGTCAACAGTCTCAACTATGGCTTGATACCAAAAGGAAACCTCCTTCCTTCCAGGTGGCTTAGCCACAAGCTGGTGTTCTAGAAAATTGCCTTTCCCAATAGGATTCTTAAGGGTAAGCTGTGATTGGGCCCAGCTTCTCAGCTGTAGATATTTGAACCTTGACAGACCATCTCCAATTTTATCTTTAAGTTGTTCCCATGAGAAAAGAGTACCGTCAAAGGCCAGGCCCCCCAGACCATCAGCCCAGATTCTCTAAGAGGTAGTGCCAGTCTGTCTCTCAAACACTCCGGGGCACCGGGTGAGTCCCAGAGCGGGGCCAAGCTTGAAAAATAACTAAGCCCAACTATACTTCTAAGTTTGGTCCATGTTTTAGCAAAACCCTGAAGGACCTTCAGCTTAACCTTTTTAAAAAACTTTGGGTCCCCAAATTTAAAAAGATAGCCCTCCTCAGGTAGGTTAGCTCCCCTGAGCATGGCGAGAAACATCCCCCCTGCTCCGGTGCTAACCGGCATTTTCAGCAGCCTACGTGAATGTGTAAGCTGGAAGGCCCAAGCATAAAACTGAAGATCTGGCAAAGCAAGGCCCCCCTTCTCTCTCCTACGCCTCAACTTTTTCCAAGCTATTCTTGTTGATTTGTAAGCCCAGACAAAAGAATTGATATCCTGCTGTAGCCTATCTATGGCCGATTTTTCAAAATAAAGAGGGATACAGTTAAAGAGAAAAGTAACCTTGGGTAGTATCGACATCTTAACTAGGTTGACCCTCCCAAGAATAGTTAAAGGAAGCTGGGCCCAAGATTTCAACAGCTTCTGACACTCTTTAGCCACCAAAGTTAAATTTGTCTCAGCTATCTTTGCTATGTCTTGGACAATTTTGATCCCCAGATATCTCATATTGGAACTGATCTGGTACTGATGCTGGGTCCCCCCTGGATTCCAGGCCATGACTTCCATCTTCGCAGCGTTAATCTCATAGCCTGAAACCAGTCCAAAGTCTTGCGCCAAACCAATAACTGCTGGGAATGCTGTTGACAGGTTGGCAGAAAAGACTAGGATATCATCTGCATACTGGGCCACCTTCCCTCTCCCACTCACCATACTTGAAAGACTGAATGTTAGGATCTTCCCTGAGCCGTTGGGCAAACGGCTCAATATATAAGTCAAAAGGAGAGGGGAGAGTGGGCAGCCCTGCCTAGTCCCCCTAGATATCTTAAAGGATTCAGTGATGGTACCATTAACAAGAAGTCTGGCAGTTGGCTCCTGATATATCAGCTGAACAGTTTGGAAAAACTTTTTCCCTAAGTTAAACCTTCCCATGACCTCCGACAGGTAGATCCAGTTGACCCTGTCGAAGGCCTTGGTTGCATCCAAAGTCATGGCAGCTAAGGGGAGTGAATAAGTGGAAGCCAGGTCTATCGCCCCTATAAGATCATAGGTGAGGTCTGATAGTTGCCTACTCTTGACAAAGCCCTTCTGATCAAGATGGAGAACATCGCCCGCCACAAGCCCCAACCTGGCCGCCAAAATTGAAGCGAAGATTTTGTAATTCGCATTCAAGAGCGAAATGGGCCTATACGACCCACATCTCGAAGGGTTTTTCCCAGGTTTCAAGATTAAGATGATTGTGGCATCATTCCATGATACTGGGAGCTTTAGGCCTTCCTGCAATATCTGGTTGAAGAGCTTTGTCAAGGTAGGAACAATCGCATCACTCAATAGTTTATAAAGCTCGGCCGGGAGCCCGTCGGGCCCCGCAGCCTTCCCACTCTTACAGAGTGATATAGCCCTTCTTACCTCTTCTTGGGTAAATTCCTGATCTAAGTGATCTTGCTGTTCGGGATTCAGGGAGGGAAGTGAGGTTTTATCCAGCCAGGCCTTGGCAATCGATCTATCTACCACTTTGTCCTCTCGGTAGATGTCTTGAAAGAAATCCAGGAAGGCATCTTTAATTTCTTCATCTGAAGAAAGAATGGTATCTCCGCCTTCACTAATGATTTCTTTAATCTGGTTTCTTAACCGATCTGATTTGGTTTTCCAGGCGAGGAGCTTTCCTGCCCCTTCGCCATATTCAAAGTGGGCAATTTTACTTGCCTCCCATCTTCGGATGAGCCTGGTGTACAAAGTGCTCTCCAACTGGTCTTTCAGTTTATTAAAGATGGTCAGACGTTCTTGCTGAATTTCGGGAGATGCCTGGCTGTTTAACTCAGCCTCCGCTGCCTTCAGTTTAGCTTCGATTGATATAATCTCCTCTCTATATTTTTTATTTCTGAAACTCATCCTACTTGTCATTTGGCCCCTCAAAAAAGCCTTTAAGGAATCCCATACGACCGATATCGTAGCTGATTCTAGATTAACACTCAAAAAGAATTCGGTTTCCTGGGATAAAGAAGAGATCTCCTCTTCCTCCAAAAGTAAGGCCCGATCAAAAGACCATGATCTGGCTTGGTTGGACTGTGGCCACTCTAAGTCCAATAAATTGCCAGAATGGTCTGAGAGATGAGATGCCAAATAGGAGATGTTTTTAACTCTACCCCTTAGAGATTGACTAATCAAAACATAATCTATTCTTGATTTATGCCGGTACTTATAATTCCTATAGGAAACACCCAACTCATGGCCAGACCTTTCTCTCCAAATATCAGAAAGACCATTTTGCACCATCATATCTAATAGGTAAACCTGAGACTTTGAAGGAGCAGCAACTCTATTATTTGGTGATTTATCTAATATAGGATTTAGTATGATGTTGAAGTCTCCTGCCAAGACTACCGGGTCTGGAAAGTCTAACAAATGGGAAAAGATAGTCTTAAGAAAAGAAGGGTCGTCTTGATTGGGTCCATAGTATCCAACCAAGGCAAACTGCAACTCCAGAATAATAACTTTCACAATGACCCGTCTGCCACATGGGTCAACTAGCTGGTGTAAGATCCGAGCCTTAGCTTGTTTTTTAAATAGGATTAAAACCCCTCTGATATTTGCTGATCATTGAAGTACTACTTTATATCTGATATGAAAGTAGGCTAGGTTGTTGATATGTACAAAGTTATTAAAATTGCACCGAGACATGGAACAAGGACACACTCAAAAAACAAAAAAACACAACACTAAAACATTTGACTGGGGAAAAATGGAAGCAGATCATGGATACGCATTCATTTATTGTTATGTGCATTAACATTTAAAAAACAGTATATCATCAGATGAAAAAGTAAAATAAAAAAAACATTCACTAATTAAGTGGGGTGGTTTTGAATAGTGATGGTTTATGCATGCATCTTTCTAAACCCCTGTGATAAACACTTAGAACCAAAGCAGGTGGTCAGAGTATCCATATTCTACTAGAAAAATCAACAACTTTGGGGTCGTCTACACACAAATTTAAGGCTTTTGTCTTCTAGGGATTTCTCTGGATCCTCTATGGTTTGTTATGTCAGTGTGTGAGGACGATGGGTCTTATGACACTTTATAAGCAACCTTTAGATTGTATTGGACATTACCTGTTGCACACATCACGTGTTGAGCACCCAAAACACTGAGCCTGCAAACACAACAAAACCAGTACAATCTCTGCAGCATTTCAGATCCCCATGAGTAAAGCCTCTACAATGTGGATTACTATCTGATTAACGTACAGTGTGGACTTCAAAGTAATATTTAATAAAAACCTTCACTAAATAGGCCTAAGCTGCAAACTGACACCAGTGGCTATAGCCTCTTGTTGTGCACAGAAACAAAGAATGCAGTTATGCACCTATTTTTTCAAGAATTTGCTAGTTTGCCAAGACACGTGCTAATGCCCTAACTATGCACTTTAGAGCATATACTGCAGGTAACATACTGCCGAAACGCAGAGCAATGATTACCGCTCAGACTCCCACTGTCACAGCCCTGTGGAGGTATGCCACTCCCTCCAGATGTCTCTTTTTTCAGGGAAAAAGAATAATCATTATTGAATTTACAAATAACTTAGAAAGGATCATAAGGGACAAGTAGACACAAGAGACTTCTCCCAGTCCTACAAATAACAAACATATATTTGTTTTTTAAGGGCTTACTGGCTGATAAAATACGATAATGTTAGATATATTTGTTATTGGAAGAAATGTTTTTTCTTGTATCTATGTATGTACTATTTATTATTATTTTTTTTTAGTTTTATATAGCGCGAACTAGACCTGAGACATCGGGTATCAGAGCGCTTTTACATGAGCACCAGTTTTGTTACAGAAGAACACATTCATTGTTGTTAGGCACGGAGAGATTAAGTGATTTGCCCAGAATCACAGGATGTTGAGCGTCATTGCCGAGACTCGGACTCGGTTCCCCAGCTTCGAGGTTGACTGCTCTAGCCATAAGGCTACATCCTCTCCCCAAATTGCTATAGTGTGAACCTAGCCAGAAGGAAGCTTAATGCTGTACAGGTTCAAAGACAAACATAAAGCCAACGAGTGATCGGAGAGATAGCTGGTTTGTGAACTGCTAATGAATTGTGATATGCTGATCTCTCAAGAGGTACATCTTCAATTCTTTCCTAAATATAAGCAGTGTTGGGTGAACAAGATGGATAAGGTGATGTTGTTCCAGATCCTGGGTGCATGGATGGAAATGGCATGTTGCCTTGCTTTTTTCTTTTTCACACTTCTTAGTCTGCAGTTTGATGGTGTATGCAGTTGGTGTGCTGAAAACCACTTGAGACACTGAGCTTGAATGCAAGATAAGTAGGTGTCCCTCGGTGTAATGAATTTGTAAACGATGCAGCTGGTTTTGAAGATGCTGGGGGCAAGAAAGGGGAGCCAATTGAGTTTCATCACGTTGACTATATTTTTTCAGATCCTGGATGAGATGTTCTGTGGTGCGTAGGATGCCCTGAAGGGGGTGCCAGTGTGTAGTCTAGGTGGCCATGGAGTAGGGCGTTACCACCATCCAGATGAAAGAGTACATGGGCTTGAACAGCAGTTCTGAAGTTACTTTCTGAAAGAAATAGTTTCACTTTTCACAGTTGAACTAGTACCAGGTCATTTTTTGTTTTGGCACATGTATTCCTTGAGGGTGAGTTTGGTGTCTAACATGAAATCAAGTGATTTGCCATTCAGTAAAAGTTGGGGTTCCAAGCCGTCAAGTGTCATTTCATTGAATCAGGTTTGTACAGTTTCTTGTGTGTTCTTCTTGGCAAATAACAAGAATTCTGTCTTGGTTGAGATTCAGGTTGGTGCTGAACATCCAGATCTAGATGATGTGCAGGCAGTTATTGAGGTGTTGGATGTCAGAAGCAGAGGAGACTTTCAAGCAGAGCCTTTCCCCTCAGAGATTCGCGGAGAACCCTGGGGAGCTTGGAAGGGCTCCGAGGGGAAAGGGATCTTTTGAGCCGTGGAGGTGACATGTGAATAAACTGGTTATTTTTGTAGCTGTAGTAGGTGAAGCAGTGAAGAAAATTGCAGATGGATCCCTTTCAAGTCTCAGGCACGCATGACAATGGGATGGCTTTCTGTGTTAAAAGTAGCTGCGAGGTCCAGCAATATAAAGAGGCAGGCGTCATTTTCATTTGGCTTGAGGAGGGCATCATCTACAATGTGTAAGATAGCAGTCTCTGTGTGTTAAGGTGGTGCGTTGACTTCAAAAACAAATTCTTCCTCGGTTCAGGCATGCAGTCTTAAGGTCAGACTCTTCAATGGGACTATGCAGCCTGATCAGAAGAGTTCCTCTGTGCTATTACAACACAATTCAATGTTGGTGTTCAGGTTAAGTCAATTAGTAGCATTGCCTTATATGAAATGTTTGCTTGTGCCTTAGTTACCTGTTGAATGCATCTGCATATTTTATGTCCGTACTAACAACTCTTCTTTAAGTAAAACTGGCATTAGATCTGTCTACTTCATTTACACACTTTACGGTGTATCTCTTCACTCATCTATGTCACTGATGTAAGCTTCGGCAAATCCACGGTTTTCTTCCACTTTAAACTTGCATTATCTTGACGTTCATGTTACTGGAGAGAGGTAGCCTCCATCAGAGTGGCAATGCACAGCACCTGCAGTGTCTCTTCCTAGTCATTAAACAGGACGTTGTTGTGTTCAGATCTGTCTAGCTGTATCAGCAGCAGACTCAAGGAAACTCACAGCGTCTTACAGAATCCGATCCACATGGTTTCAGCAGGTTGATGCACTTGCATGCCATCACAGGTGTTTGTTTATACCGGGAAAAGCCAACTTTTCAAAAACAAAAAATCTATCTTCCATAAATGGCGCAATGTAATTTAGAGTCCACAAAACTGCTGATGTGTGGAATTTTGCCGAGGTCAGGCAGCTGGAAGCCTGACAGCTTATGAAAGAGCTAAATTTAAAATCCATATGAAAGATGCTCGGAATGGAAGCAAGTGTCCTCGAGGCAGATGCTTTCGGAGAGTATGTCAGTGGCTATTTTCCATCATAAGGATCCTCTCAGCCAGGGCCCAGAAACTGCTTCCACACATTCACAGTCACTAAAACACACACATACATAGTCATGCAAACACAGACGCAAGTACACATCTCTCTGCCACAGACATCATTAGCTCACACATGCACACCATACAGCATTTGCACACCTTTTACACACTCATACAAACACATTCATGCCCACACACACCTGCAAAAACACGTCTTAGAAATGGGATTTCTGGTTGGCTAGGGCTTGCGCCTAAGCCAGGCAGAAACCACCAATCTAGTCAGGGCAAGGGAGTTACACACTGAAGATAACCCCTGCTCACCCCCTTGGTAGCTTGGCACGAGCAGTCAGGCTTATCCCAGAGGCAATGTGTAAAGCGTTTGCGCAACACACTCACACAGCAGCAACACACTAGGCACACTACAAAAGAGGCTCCACACAAGGTTATATAAAAAATAGCCTTTGTATTATCCAAAACACATTAGAATCATAATCACACAATATACACTGTGCCAACTGGCACTAGGCAATATTTACAGGGGATTATATACACATGACAGGGCCAATCGGGCCACTGTCAGAACCTTTAGAAAGCACTAGTAGCACAAATAAAACACAACCAGTGACTACTAGTAAAATACTGTACTTGGCATTATCTCTAGCAACATAAACGCCTTATGTCTGCATCACAGTAGGCATAGAACATATTAGCATAAACACACTATGCATAAATACCATGGGCATAAATCACATTTGGCAACCATCAGCATAAACACATTATGCACACATTTGGCAGGGCACCACAGTAACACTAACTAGGTGCATACATCACTTTAGGGCCTTGCGCCCTAACTACACCATAAAGCTGACCCCAGGCCAACTGGCCTTTCACTGGGGCTCAAATGCCCTCTGTCCGGAATGTCAGGGCAGAATTGTACGGCCTCTCAAGTAGCCCTGTGGCTGCCAATGCAGCGAAGCAAGGTGCGAAATGCACTGGGGAACGGGGGTGCGTCTCACCCCCTCCTCATCACTAAACAAACAGAAATGCCCCCTTTGTTGCAGCTGCCCTCTGTCCGGCGGGGCAGCTGTAGGAAATGGGCCTTGGCACCACTGTGCCTGGGGAGCCCCACTCCGGGACTCCAAACACACAATTGCCCCCAAAGGAAAATAGGCACAGGCACCACGGTGCCTCAGGGAGCGCAAACTCGGCTCCGGTCTGCCCCCAACGTTGCAGCTGCCCGCAACTGAGGTGCAACTGTGGAGCCAAAAGAAACCGGCACCAACACTGCTCTGCGAGCCCCCCTCGCGGGGGCTCCTCCGGTGCAACTGGCACCAAGAACAAGGCCAGAGTGCAGCCCCACTCACCGGGGCTCTCTGGGTGCCGCTCTCGGCACAAAGGAAGAAGGCTCTCGGGCAGCCCCACTCGCCGGGGCTCTCTGGAGAGCTCCGCTCCCCTCCTGGCACAAAAATGAGGGACTGGTCTCCACCGGGGAACTTGCGAGGCTCAGTCCTCGCCTCAGTAATACGCGGGGCTCTCCTCCGTTGTACGGGGAGCCCCGCCCACGGCCAGGCAACAGCCGCCTGGCTTCCTGCAGCACTGCTTCTTCCAGCCTCCTTGGAGCCTGCGAGGCTCCGGCACGACTTCCTTCTCGGCTTGCGGAAGGCTCCGCCCACACCCAGGCAAGGTGCCTGACTTCCGGGCCGCAGCGGTTCCTTTCGGCGGCTGCAATTGCGGGGTGGGCTCCCGCTGTTAAAACAAGCACAATTGTGGGGTGAGCTCCCGCTCTTCAATATTGGCAAAGTGCGGGGTGGGCTCCCGCCATAAAATGACACCAATGCGGGGTGGACTCCCGCTCGGAGGGGCACACAACAGCGGGGTAGGCTCCCGCCTTAAAATGACAATGCGGGGGAATCCCCACGTCGGGATTCCCTCCGGGCAAAGTGACGCCCAGCACTGCAGAGCAAGCACGCTCCTCGTCTCCTGGCAGGGCTGGAGTCCCCCCTCCCTGGGACTCCAACAGTAGAGATGTGGCGCTTCATGAAACGCTGGACCCCAAAAGCTTCATAGGGGCAGGCCAGCACACAGGGCTCTCCAGCAGGGAGACAGTCCCTTGTGGCGGTTCCTCCTGGGGCCCAGCAGCAACAAGTCACCAGGAAGCACAACAAGCATTGGCATAGCCAATAGGTCTCGCCTTTGGGACCTTATAAGTATTTAGTTATGCAGCACAATATCCTTGGTGCAACAACATCAACTGTTGCATGGCTAAACACTTATAAGGTCCCAAAGGCGAGACCTATTGGCTATGCCAATGCTATATTTCTGAATATAGTGGGGGAAGTGTGCTGTCTCGCTGTATTAGCATGCTTCGACACTTTGAAGCCACATTGCATTATGTTCCAAGTGATTGCTTGTGCAGCAAAATAAGTGTCGCTTTTATACAGCAGAGCATGGGCGCGCATTCCGCCGCAGAGGCCGTCGCTCTTTCCAAGCGCAGACACAGAACTACGCAGATAAAAAAAGTCTACTTGTGGGGATATTGAAGGGGAATGTACACAGAAATGAAATGAAATTCGTACTTGTAAAGCGCGCTGCTACCCCAACTGGGGCGTCGAGGCGCTGTACGCATACCGCTGTGGAACCCTTCCTGGCTTTTCCCTGTGAAATGTCCACTCCTGGGCACCCCCAAGGTGAAGCCAGGCATCCCAGCGCTGGTGGGGCCGTTGTGGAGATTAAGCAAGCTATTGCCCAGAGTTGCAGAGTGGGACCCATGATTAGAATAGGCACCGAGGCGAGAATTATCAGGTCCGAGGAAATTGAGCCCAAGACCCGCCGAGGCGGGAATTGAACTGTGGTCCCGGGCCAGATCTCTGCATCAGGGTCTGCCGCTCTAACCATTGAGCCACACTTCTCCACACAGGGATTTTGATACACAAATGCAGGAAGACACGCAACAGCTGCAGCCATGTCGTAGACCGTGGGGCGCAGGCCTAGGTTCTAACCCTGCCATTCCCACTTGTTAAAGCTGGTGTTCGAGTTCCTTCCTCAGTTTTACACAGTTTCCAGATGTCGCCCATTTGGAAGCCCTTAAAATACGCTCAGCATAGCTTCAACTGCTAAATTTACAGTAAAGTGATTTAACGCCAGTTAGGCACTGCACATTGAAACGTCAAGCATGTAGCATTAGGCGCTATGGGGAAAAAATCAAGATTTTTCGTTACCATGACTGAAGAGATCAGGTGGTAACGAGCTACCGAAAGAATAGTGACCTCAAACATATTGAGCCTAAGCTCGCCATAAAGGCCTACCCTTCTTCTCTCCAATACCTAATTTCCCCTCACCCCCAAAAAACAAGTGGCACTTGCGAGAGCAAGCTGCAGCGGGCACGCGGCCACTCACGCTTTGTTTACATATCC
Organism: Calotriton arnoldi; assembly: GCA_963921515.1. NCBI lineage: Eukaryota > Metazoa > Chordata > Amphibia > Caudata > Salamandridae > Calotriton > Calotriton arnoldi. The sequence continues at coordinate 816,596 of CAWUFW010005464.1, read as the reverse complement.
TCACCGATGCCTGAATGGCGGGAGGGGTAGGCGGGCCGACCAGAGCAAAGGACTGTGGCATCAGAGGGTCAGAGATGCACCTCGCGTAAGAGTCGCAGTGACATTCCCTCCTAACAGCTGCAAAAACATCACTTGACACCACTCCGCCTGGTTTGAAAACAACACCCTCACTCACTAAGCAGTGTTGTTTCCCATCCTTAAACAGTTTCTCCTTTCTTGAAAGAACAAGACGGCAGGGGCGCACCCCTGCTGACTACTTTCATAATCAGTGCAAGGCTACCCTATACCTACGTGTATGGCAGTTAAGGGTGGGGATACGAGGTTAAGTCCCAGTGCAAGGTTAACAGGCCCTTGTATCACTGGACTCAATGGAGCATTCATTTTCTGAACCTTTATGGATGAAACGCCTAACTGGCAAAGAGATATCCAGGCACGCACACATCACAGTTTCAGGCGCGTTTACCCGCCGAGATGTCTTCCCAGCAACAAGTACACGTTCTTGGCATTTCGAGTGAGCTCGTTGGTTCTTGGAGGGGGTAGCATAAAAAAAACATCTGATACAGGGTTGGATGTGAACTTGTGACTTAGGTAAGAGGTGCAGGGCTGGTTCCAAAGTGGGCTCCAATTTTCAGAGCGTTTATCCCTTAATTGCCGGCCGCCACTGAAAACGAGCCTCTCTCGCCGCAGCCCACATTGTTCCCGCTCTTGTGAAGCTTTTTGAAACGCGCTTTAGTACATTCACGAGTGCGGCTGCGGAGAGGCCCCTTAATATTACTTTTATGTTACTTCGCTATAGTGCCGGGCGCCTAGCAACGCTTTTGTCGTGGGCCACTTAAAAGAACCAATACCTGGGACAAGGCATTTTAATCCGTCTCATGGCATTAATTTTCATGAGCCTCATATTTATCCAGCCACTCATTTGACTACTTAAGAAACGCATCGCCTGCTAAGTGTAATGTGCAGATCAGACGCCCTTGCCCTGCTGGACTAAAAAGAGCGCAAGGGAGACCCCACCGGCAAATGAAGGCCACATTAAAATGGAACAAGTTTGACGAGGAGAGGAGGAGGCAGCAGGGGGAGGGGAGAGAGGAGGGGGCCTGCGCCTGTTTCCCTTGCGGGAGCGAGCACTATCTGTTTGAAAGTTAATTACAAACAGATGGTTTCAAAGCTCGCTCCCGCAAGGGAATCGCCAAACGTGCACGCGTTGCCATTGAAAGCAATGCAATGTGTGCACGTTTTTGGCAGAAAAAGCGAATCGATTTCAAGAGGTCTCCTCCTATGTAGTGCATGCGTGCTGCGTAGGCGAGACCTAAAAAGCACGACATTTCCTGGGGTCACAGCCCCAATATTTATACAACCTTTTCCTTTGTCTGCCCTTGGCACAGGGCTTGGGGGAACCAGCCTGAACTGGTTCTGGGGTTTTTTGGAGCACTCTGTTTACAGGGCTACTCTTTCCCTTTGTCAGGTGGGGGCTCGGTCATCAGACCACCACAGGGGGGCGGAGCCAGCATTCACCCAGGCAGGCACAGACCTATTCAGGGTCAGGGGACTACTCCTCCCACTACTCCAAATGCAGGTCTCCCATTCAGCCTAGCGCTGACTCACCCTGCCCTCCCTGGAGCCACACACACCTCAGCAGCCCCTGTCACTCCAAAGCCAGGCATGCAATCCACATCAGGCAGGCAGACACATAGCACACAGAAATGCCAACTTCTAAAAGTGGCACTTCTAAAATAGTGATAATAAATCCGTGCACACCATTGCGTAGCATTTATTATCATTATTCCAAACATACCAAACTTGACCACGCTGCTCCTCTCATATCAGGAATTACCACTGAAACACGTATCAGGGAATCCCCAATGCATTCCTATGAGAGAGCAGCCTCACAGCAGTGAGAAACCAAAATGGCGGGTTGTCACTACCAGGACATGTCACACACTTAAGGTACATGTCCTACCTTTTACCTACAATGCACTCTGCCCATAGGGCTAGCTAGGGCCTACCTTAGGGGTGACTGACATGCAGTAAAAGGGGGTCACCGACATGGCACACACTTTAGGTACCACGTCACAGCGGCAGTAACACTGCGCGCACAGGCCCTGCAATGGCAGAGGCCTGAGACAGGTTTGAAAGGCTACTTTGGTGGGTGGCGCAATCAGCGCTGCAAGCCCACCAGTAGCATTTAATTTACCGGCCCTGGGTATCTGAGATACCACTTTACAAGGGACTGACAGGTAAATTAAATATGCCAAACAGGTGTAGACCAATCTTACCATGTTTACCACAGAGAGCACACGCACTTTACACTGGACAGCAGTGCTAAAGTGCCCAGAGTCCTAAAACCACCAACACCATGTCAGAAAAAAGGCTAGGAGGAAGGCAAAAAGTTCAGGGATGACCCTGCAAAAAGGGCCAAGTCCAACAACATGCAAAAGCACAGTATGCACACACACATACATGCACTCATAAACACACACATACGCCTCTCTCAAAAGCACAGTATGTTACACAAACCACACACACCATTATCCCACATGATGCAAGGGTGCCAGCGTTGTAAGCAGGATTGTATTTGTGCAGGAATGGACACCTTCCTGCACAAAAACAATCCTCTGAGGCATTTTCATCTTTCTATGTGTGCTGCAGATCGCAGCACACTTAGAAAGAGGAAAAAAAGAGAATAAATAAATTTCTCCTTGTTACCCCTTGCCTGGGGAGGTGTAGCATTTTGACATATTCCCAGGTCTACCAGTAATGGTAAATCTGCCTTAATCCATCGGTGGATGTGTGGGAACACCCATGCCCGACCCATGGAACGCCTCCCTGGGGCAGAGTCATGAAATGCAGCGATTTGCGATGCATTACTTTACTCTAGCCTTATGAAGCCACTCAGGGCCACGCAAGGTGGACTTGCATGGCTTGATGAATCTGACCTAGTAGTTGCGTTGTTAGATAGAGGCACGACATTATGCAAAGCAAGTCAAAATATCTAGGAATGTAATGTAGAAGAACTGGCTGGAGAGGTAGGATTTTTAAGAATAAAGTGATTTACGCACTATGAAATTTGGGCTGGGATATGAATAATGCTGCGAAATTCACAAAATAACAGGCAAATGACAGTATTTTGCGAACATCCTGTGGTCATGGTCACTGCGTACGACCCACACCTGCTCAGCCTATGATGATATATTGTAGGTGTTGTGCATGCACACAGCATTGCCTGGGGTTACGCCCTGTGTAAAATACCTCTTCCCACACTACCTGGAGACCATGGTCTTTGCCCATTGTCTGAAGATAATGTGCACAGAGCATAGCTTTTTATCACAGCTTTTGCACACCCAATAAGAATATTGATACTGCCCATAGGGCATGACTTTAACTCATGCCTTATGACTGATATTAATGCCTGCAGTACCCATGCTGCATGGCCTGTGATCTTGCGCTCTTCACAGTACCCCTGGCTGCAGGTCCCCTGGCCATACAAGCTTTACATTTCTAGAAGCTATTCATTTATTTTTCAGGTTGCTAGCATCTTTTCAGTTCAAACTGTGGCCAAGTTGTGCTGGTGCTTCTTGGGGAGCAAGGCCTGTGCCCATGTCCTATGCACAACTTCATTCCACACTGTCACCACCAAGCATGACACCACTTGGTGCATATCTTCCAAGCACCAAGCATTACGCTCAGTACTGCTGTCAGCATTGTCCAAGGAGCATGACGTATGGCAGTATCGCATGGTTACCTCTAGTGTTGCACCATTCCAACCAGAAATACTCATACAACAGTGTCTATCTCCAAGCCTGTGTACAGCGATACCACTCACAGTATCCATAGTGACTGCTTAGCATCACAGGGCTTTACCTCATATTGGGAAATAGTAACTGCTTTAAGTTTGAGATCCCTGATTTGTGTGTGTTGATCTAAAAGCATAATTTTTGATCAACCAAATTCTGGGAGGAAGTGAAAAAATAGCATAAATTCCGATTAGAGCATGGGTCTACAGCACTTTCATCCAAATCTTCATTTTTTCTTTTTCTTTGGGCATTTTATGCAGCTCTATGATGCATTTGTGTCTTTCCTGGAAATGTGGCAGTATTACTCAATCCTCAAATTGCCCATTCAAAATGTGTTCTCAAAATCAATCTGCAGACCACTATTCAAGCCTGCATCGCAAGATGGCTTCCAGAGTAACACACTTCAGCTCCTGGCAATAGATTGCCCCTCAACTTTTAAAATAAGAGTTCTGGAAATCTCTACTGACCCACCTGCTGTATTCCTATAATATGTTTTGCAAATTTGTTAGAAATTGGGTTGTTGGTTGACTAGGGTATTGTCCCAGTCAGACAGCAACCACAATCCTAGTCAGGGTAAGAATTAAGCAAACGCTAAATTAACCTGTGCTCACCCTCTGGTAGCTTGGCACAGAGCAGTGAGGCTGAACTTAAAGGCAATGTGTAAAGTATTTGTACTACACTTCAAACAGTAAAACAGTAAAAAGAACATGCAAAAAATTCCACATCAGGTTAGAAAAATAGAACTTAGTTTAATAAATAAAACAAAGCCAAAATGACAAACATCCAATAAGTAGAACTTAAGATATGATTTTTTAAAGAATAAGCTATAAAATAGTGCTTAAAAGCAATAAGAGCTTACTTGGGATATCTGGTCGCGCCGGACCAGGACAAAGTCAAAAGTTCAGGCTGACCTCAATGGAGTGCGTGCCAGATACAGGGACCAAGTTAGCCCGCTGAGCAAACTTACCTTGATTGACTGTGTCGACATCGAAGAAGATGCGGGGTGCACTGGTCCTGGTCCACACAACAGAGGCGATGCATCAGGCTCCGATGAGTGCAGGGGCTGTGATGCGGAGTTCTCGTTGTCCAGGCTGTCGTGGACAGAGTTGCGAAGACCTCGGGTAAAGCTGCTTCCACAGGTGATGCTTCAGGTTGTCTCACGCAACAAGGGCGGTGCACCAGTTCTGATCCACGCAATGGCGCTGATGCACAAGTTCCAGAGAGAATGCATGGGTTTCATTGAATCAAGCACCTTAAGCGTCCATGGGTTCAGGACCGATGTGGCATTACTTGGCAGAGCAGACTTACAGATGGCAGGTACATCAGCAGAAGAGTTGGAAGTATTTTATTTCCCTGAGACTTCAGATCAGGAAGAAAGCCAGCAAGCCCTTGGAGTCACTCTGGTTTCAAGTGATACAGGCCCAGTCCTTCTCCCCCAGGCAGGGGAACAGCAGACAGCAGGGCAGCACAGCAAGGCAGGAGTCCAGCAAAGCAGCAGCCCAGCAGAGTGGCAGCCCTTCAGCATCACAACAGTCCTTCTTACTGGCAGATGCTTCAGGGTCCAGAAGTGTACTGAGGTGGTGGTGTCAGAGGTCCAGTACTTATATCCAGTTGTGCCTTTGCAGTGGTTAGACTTCAAAGACAGGTCTTTGAAGTGCACAGAGGTCCTCTGTCCATGTCCTGGCTCCAGACACACTAAAGGGGGTTATGCAGCCCCTTGTGTGGGGACAGGACACATATTCAGATGTAAGTATGAGGCTATGATCAGTTCCGTCCTCCCATCCTCCCAGGATGGCCCATCAAGTCACACCTAAGCTCCCATTGTGTGTGGCTATCTAGGGGAATACACAAAGGCCAGCTGTCCCCCTCCCAGAACGTGTATCAGAGACAGGCAGCAAGCAGTAAATGGCTAAAGTAAGTAAATGCCAACTTTCTAAAAGTGGCATTTTCAGACTTGCAATTTAAAATCCAACTTTACCGTATGTTGTGATTTTAAATTGTGAATCCAGAGACACCAAACTTGAAAAGTTTATCTCTTTGAATTTGGGGATTACATTTATTGAACGTAATAAGGTAATCCCATTGTTATCCTATGGGAGAGATAGGCCTTGCAGTAGTGAAAAACGAATTTCAGAGTTTTTCAATTCCAGGACATGCAAAACTTAAAAGTACATGTCCTACCTTATGAATACATTGCACTCCGCCTTTTGGGTTGTCCAGGGCCTACCTTAGGGATGACATATGTATAAAGGGAAGGTTTAGGCCTGGCAAGAGGTTTATATTGAACAAACACGAAGGAACCTCATCTGATTCCTAATCAAGCTGCACAGCCACTTACGTAACTAAATGAATCAAACAAATCGAGTTTGTATATTTTAGTCTTCAATATTCTCCACTTTTTACTCCATTTCTTTTCAACTTTTACCACGTTTCATCAATTCATTTTACTCATCCCCATGCCCTGCGACAATTTTCATAAAAACACGGGAGACATCGACGTTTCCTCATGTCACGACTTTATTTAAAATTCACCCAATGTATTTCGGGTGAATGTACTTCCCTTCGTCAGGGGCGTCTAAAATACAAAAAATTCATAAACATAACCATCAGCATAGTTGTTACGCTCCTAATTAGACGAACGAACTTAAAACATCTATTTGAAATTGATTTGACTGTGAAACACTATATACAAAACATTAAAGTTAATTGCACTGTAAACCACCCTTGATGTTCATTGAAGAGGTTTATATTGCCAGGTCAGGTCAAAATGGCAGAGTAAACCATGGCAGGCAGGCCTAAGTCATGGTTAGAGGGCTACTTAAGTGGGTGGCACAATGAGTGCTGCAGGCCCACGGGTAACATTAAATTTGCAGGTCATGGGCACATGTACTGCACTTTACTAGGGTCTTACAAGTACATTAATTATGCTAATTGGGGATGAGCCAATTTCACCATGTTTAGGGGAGAGAGCACAATCACTTAAGCACTGGTTAGCAGTGGTAAAGTGCACAGAGTCCTAAAGCCAGCAAAAATGAGGTCAGAAAAGTGGAGGAGGTAAGCTAAAGGTTCGGGGGAAGACTACCCTAGCACAATTTCTTTAAAAAAATAAATACTTCTGAATCAGTTTACACGACTCAATAATGCAGAGAATACGCTGAATTCTTTCTTTACACCTAGCGTTTTTGTCAGCTGTTTGTGGCAATTTCTTCTTTTTGAGAGTTTAAAAGAGAAATTCAACTTTTGGATCCCCTTGCAAGAGTTCCCTCCTTTGACCAATATGGGGTGGGGGGGAGGGTGTGTGCTAAGATGTGTCAATAGATGAAATAATATTTTAAAAGCTTGCACTATGTACTAATGTTTCGCTATCTGTTTTGATACTTACTTTATTAATTTCTCTTATTTTCCATCCACTTGCTTCCCTGTAATAATCATAACAATAATTGGGATGCATACTTTGTTGATAGTTACATTTAAAATGTCACGAGAAAAAAATAGATGAAGTTATTCCCACAGGACAATATTTGAAAAAATATTAGTAACACCCAATTAGATCCTTTAAAATATCATCTATCAATTGACATTTGTGAAGCTCGGTAGCGGCTAACGTAATTTTTAATGGTCTGATTGTACAAGAAATGTTTAGCTTCTAACATTTACTTTATTATTTTGCATGACTCATTTATCATTTTCTGGTCTTGTTTCCATGTGAAGAGTTGGAATCATAAACTGTATTACAGCCTCACAGAGAAGAGGCACATATCCATTATTTGTCAGATGCAAAACTAAATGTAGATTCTGGTCAAATACTCTGTTGAAAATGTTTATTTTTTGTACATTGCTAGTTTCCCCGAAATTAGTATTTATTCATCTAAAGCCCATCTAGTTCGACTCGACTGTCAATATTTTCTTTTACTGGTTGAGGTTAGGCACACATCTTTCAAGACTTATACATTAAATATCACCTGCAAGGTGGGAAAGAAAAGAGCGTTGCAATGCTATTCAAAATCAAAATCTTGCTCTTACTTTTACCTTGATATTACCCCCAATTATCCTAACATATTTCTTTTGGTACATTGAATTTAGAAACCAATTCAAATCCCAGAATTACAACTATACATGGACATGGATCGCCAAAGTAAAACAGATGTGTAGAATCAAGTTTACTCTTCAATACAACAATGTGATGCCTTCTCTTACCCTTTTCCGGCCAATTTAAGGAAATGACAGACCCGCCTAAATGAAGTTTAAAGTACTCGTGTTATTGATAGTTATCATATGTGAGCAGTTGAAAATAACAACATATAACTTTTCGTATCATATTTGATGTAATTGTGTAAAGATGCAGTTTAAACTTTTTACTTGGTATTGATGTCTTTAACCTGGAACTACCCTTTTATTTATTTCAAGGTTTTAATCCTGTGTGCATAAGTCCTTGTTCATCCAAATATACCTGTGAAACCCGGAAACTTGGCTCTCACCCAATTTCAATCCAGCTGACTTATTGACGTGGGAATCTTTCTGGCTTCTCAATGTCCATGGCCGTTTTGTGATATAACACGCTCACAACACTGTGCTCTCCTTAAAATTAGGTTCCAAGCTAAATTGCAAACCTGTGCTGTGTAGCCATACACTAGGAAAAACTGGTTATGGCTCTTAAAAGATCATTTACTCACCAACGCCATCTAAATGTCCATCAACATGTTAAATAAATATTCAATTGCAATAGGCAACCCAGAAATGTCAGTTGTTTAAACATATAACTCTACTTCACGAAGGATTTCAGCTCTTCATCCATGTTCACAACAATGATAATATCACAATACAATCAAACATTAAAAATATGCATTAAAGAGTTCGTTGATACTCTCAAATCACTCAAAACAACACTTACATCCACAACCACTACATCAAACAGACAAGATCACAATATATGCTTATTTCAATTCCATAAAGCCCTGTAATCTAAGGAACCCTACATGGCACTCTCACGAACATGGGCACATACATTGCCAATTTTACGAGCTAACGCAACAAACAAACATGACACCCAAAGAAAAACACCCTGCTCCGAAATTAACAAACATATGACAAAAAATCCTTAAATAACTACAGAGTCCTCTGTAGAGGAATGTATTAAGACGTCCTCCTTGCTTTAAATGTTTCACAATCATACCACAAGTGTAGGAAATGCTAAATGAAAAGACCCACAGCATATTGGAAATCCTGATTGTTTTCGCCCATATTTACTTAGAAGAACTCACCATTACTAAATCCACACCTCCTCTGGATTTATTATCTGGGTCCAATACTTCCACCAATGATGACACAAAGTTTAAAAGTCTAACTACTACAAAATAATGAGTAAAGAATTGGAAAGTCCAAATGAGACAACTCATCTGCATCCAAAATGTTGCCAAGTTCTACCTCAAATTTAAGAACTGTTTGACTAAAAAAGCTCCATATCATATTGGAGATCTCAACTGCACCCATACATGATCACCCAGAATAGCTTATTATTTCTAAGATCACATCCATAGGTAACCACAAGCAGCCCTCCAGCCTCTATCATTGAGATAGTGGAGATGATTTTCTCCCCAACAGGTATATTGAACTCTCACATGCTTACTGGGTACTCACAGACACACTGCAATACCGAGAAAACAGACAGACCGCACACATAGCTGTATTGCTAAACAAGATCAATTCACTCCCCATATCCCTTGTTGAATTTAAGACTCAATCTCTCACCCCTTGACACCCACCTCACTTCTCAACATTTGTAATACGTATGCATTCCCTACCGAAGACCAAAATGACTATCATCCACAGATTCAGCCTGCTCCTCTGACTTTCCCCTGCGCATGAATACTCTCCAGCACACAGCACAGGAAAGTGCATTCTTGGAGCGCATACTTCTGATCTCTCATATTAAGAATTATCTTAGAATGGTTTAGCTGCAGATCAGCTGTTTCACATCTTGTAGCTCCCCCTGCTATCTTACATGATTTCCGTGATTGAAACTTGGCTCACCTTGGCATCCCACATTTTTTATGAACTTGCTTCTCCTTGAAGGGTTCCATATTGTCAGATATAACTGGGTGGGCATAAAGGGTGTGAGGCTTGCCATAATCTTGAGATTATCTGTTTTACAAATTATTCCAAACCTATACTCCATCCTCCTTTAATGTTTATTCAGACACCTAACAGTGGCTCCCAACAAAGAGAGCTTTACAAGTGTCACTTACCGCCCACCTCGTGACAATAGTGCTTTAATCGCACAATGCGCAGACACAAGCCCCAAATAGATGGCATGCTACTTTTTCACTTCATCCCAGAATTAGGGACATCCAAAATTAAGCTTTTAGATCCAAATGGTACATTTTGCTTGCATCATGCAACGCATACATACACAAGGCACAATAACTCACAGTGATGTAGTGTAAGTGTAGCAGGGGTGTAGCTTGATCAGAATCATTGGGGGGGGGTCAGCTTCAGATTTTCCAACAATGGCATTGGCATATAATGTTAAAATACATTATACAACAAGCAGGGAGCATGAGAGGGGCTAAAGGGGGAATGGTAAGGGAGACGAATGCGGATATGTATGGGTACTACGTGAGGACAAATACATTATTTTGTCAAATAACCAACATTGTTGAAGACTTTCAAAACCGACAGGCAAAAGTGTGTGTACATTTTTGTCTGTGTGTAGGTAAAAAGTGCTGTTGAAATCAGACAGACTCCTCACCATACTCGACTGAAATCACATGTCCCCAACTATTTAGCAGAAAGCACATTTATTAGGGGGGTGTAGCACCCCAAACACAACCCTGAAGCTACATCCCTGAAGTGGAGTGTAAAATACAACCATGCTGCAATAGATTCCACTTCTGCAACAAATCACCAATATGGATGGTTGACACAAACGTGCCTCTGCATACGCAATAGATGAAAACACAAAATGCAATGCCAAACCCGCATGTTCATTGTCATAAAACAACAAGTAGTGCTGTATAGCCAGGGCCGGCTTTAGGGCAGTGCGACTGGTGCAGCCGCACTGGGCGCTGACCTGTGGAGGGGGCGCTGACCTCAAGGTGGGCGCTGCGTTTAGCAAAAACTTATGATTGGAGAGATGAGGGGCACTTTTGCCAGGTGGTAGTGAGAGAATCCGAGAAGGTGGTCATGAGGTGTGGGGGCGCCAAAAATGATTGTCGCACCGGGCGCCGCCAGCGCTAAAGCCGGCCCTGTGTATAGCTACAGATATACCATCACGACAAGGCAAGTAGTTCAAGGGCAGGGAAGTAAAGTAACAGCAATGAAAGCTGAGGAGATCAGTAAACTCTCACCCAGTACTTGAACAGCTCCACTCAAAGTACCAAATCGTGCATGAGTTATGAAGAACAATCCCTTTAATATTAAGGCTGTCAATGCACATTGTTACCATAGAACACTACCTACCAACCTACCTATCTCTGTCTGTCTATCTATTTCCACCTTTATGTTTATCTATCTTTATGCTTCGTCAGTGAGAGAAATGCACATTCACACATGTATTATTTCAGTGCATAGATGCATTTGTTTATGACTGCTTCTCCTGTAAAGACTTCACAACCAGGAGTGGCTCCCACCAGACGGGTGCCGTGGGGGGGGGGGTGTTGTAACAGGATAAAAACACTTACCTGGCTACAGCTGACCGCTGCCTCGCCTCCGTTCTCTTCTGATCTTATTCCTGTCTGGAGTCTGGCAGCCAGTAGCGGTCGGTGGTGGGAGTGCCGCCGGGCGCTGACGCGGGGGAGGGGCAGGGTGGGGTAGTAAACTACGGATTACGGGCGATTACAGGTAAGTACACATATAAATAAATAAAATGAATTTCGTTTCTCGCGTTGCATCACATTTGGCGATGCAGCGCTCACAACGAAATTCATTTTATTTATTTATATGTGTACTTACCTGTAATCGCCCGTAATCCGTAGTTTACTACCCCCACCCTGCCCCTCCCCACCCCACGTCAGCGCCCGGCGGCACTCCCACCACCGACCGCTACTGCTGGCAGCAGCAAGCACCCAGGCTCCCTTAAGCCAATTGCAACGCTGCATGGTCTGAGTGCCGTGCATAGGCACTCAGATGGGGAATGGGAACCTGGGCATGTTCTCCACCCAGGCTGTAATGCAGCCTGGGTGGAGAACATGCAAAGTGCGCATGAATGTTTGGCTGGCCGTTTCAGGCCGGCCAAACATTCATGTGCACTTTGAGTGGGCAAACAACTCCTCCCACTGACCCCTGCTCTGTCAGCAGAGCAGCCCCGCCCCGCAAAAGGAAATGGAAAACTAAAATGATAATAACGTTGGTTATTATCATTTTAGTTTTCTTTTAACTACTGCTCCTTCGCCTTAGTGGAGGAGCCGCCGCTGTTCACAACACAATGCATACTTGTAGAACCGCTGAGCCTGATATGCTATGGATTACCATTGCTGAGTGCATGGCATCATGCCCTACTCTAAGCTTCACCTCCCATGGCTCATGGCCCTTCCCAACATTCAAAATTAGCAATAAATAGCATTTCGATCTCAGAGCATCAGCATGTTTATTTATTTGATGCAAATGAAACTGCTGATGGCCCTGTAAAAGATGACGGTAGAAACAGTTGCACCTTCATGCATTTCTTACAAAAAGCACAGAGATGGAATACGCTAGTATTTCGCAAGTACAGCCTAACTAATGTGAGAAAACACGGCTCACTGCCTCGCAGCTTACATATGATGATTATTATATGAAGGAAAACAACTCTGCCAGTACTCAGCAGGTCCATGTATTGTGATATTAACACGCCGCGCAAGCGCAATGCCTTGCAGTCTGCTTCTGGTAAGATTCCTTTGCTTGAAACTACTACACAAGGAAAAACAGCACGCCACAAATCATGCATGAAGGTCAGTTGAGCATGGCATGCTATTATGTACCATTGTCAAGTGGTGGGAGGAGCATCATGATGCAATCAAGGCTTCACCTCTTGTGAGTCATGGTGCCTCTCCACTCCTAACAATGTTAATAAATAGCATATTACACTCTGCGCATCTCCATATACCTTAAATATCATATGAAACAGTTACACGCCTGTTGGCAAACTCCTTTGGTATTATTTTATGTTTGATATTCAGTGGTGAATACGTTACTTTAAAATGTATATGATATATGAAAATGTTAACGTTAATGTATTATTAAAACTACATTACACATTTGTAAAAAGGCTACTATAAAAATATCTATTGGTTATTTAAATGTATCCTTTTTAGTGTTTGATAATGTCCCTAACCAATATGCTTTATGACATAGCACATTACATAGATTGAGATTGAGGTAACATGGACAGAGGCAAAAAGTTGGTTTTATTAACTGGACAGTGTTAGAACGTGGGCCTCTAGCACCCTGTCCAAGAAAGGACCCTTCCTTCTAGTCAGGATAAGGGAGTTACACACCTGAATAACCCCTGCTCACCCTCTTGGTAGCTTGGCGCAAGCAGATAGGCTTATCTCAGAGGTAATGTGTAAAGTATTTGTACATATCACTCGCAGTAACACAGTTAAACCACTGCAAATGGATACCGCATCAGTTCAGAAAAACCTTTAACTAAACCAAACAAGACCAAATCCAACATACACAATTCAAAATATGTCTTTTAAAAGGTTTCAAGCAATTCTGTCCATAGAAATCTATGGATGCATGAATTCTACACAAAGTACCTCAAATGCGTAAAAATCCACCAGGCCAAACAGCCGCAGAGAAGGGAAACATCGGAAAACACAGCGATGCATCAGTTCGTGAGTCCTTGGGGAGGCAATGCGACAGTTCTGCTGCACGAAGTAGAAGTGATGCGTTGAATCCGGACTGTAGAGAGAAGTGATGCATCGATTCCAAGACGGCTCTGGTCTGCGGGTGCTGCGCCGGAGATGCGTGGTGCACAGGTGCGTTGCATGGAAATCCAGACACACTGGAGGTCGATGTGGCTGTGGCAAACAGGCATTGTGTCAATTTCTTTAGCTGCGGTACTACGATGCGTAGTTTCTTTTAGCCATACAGCAGGGCCTGCGTCGGAGTCAGGGCGGTGGTCCCAGACTTCAGAGACCTGTGCGCGGAACTTGGCGTGCACCGATTCTTTGGGCCTCTGGTGGGCACTGCGTGGATTTCTTCAGCCACATGGGCCTGTGTGTTGGGAATTTCTCCTGCACGGCAGTGCTGCATCGAAAAATTCAGCCGTAAGAAGGACAAAATGTTGATTTTGCAGGTTTCATCAGTTTCTTGTAGTTCTTTGCAGCAGGAACAACCTCCAAGGGCCCAGTACTTGATTTGACACAACAAGGCAGGTCAGAATTCCCAGCAGTGGAGTTCAAGGAAGCCACAGATGAAGTCTTTGTGTCCCTGAGACTTCTTAACAGGAGGCAAGCTCTACATCAAGCCCTTGGAGATCTTCTGAAGCAGGACACCACAACAAGGCACAAGTCCAGTCCTTTCCACTGCCCACATACAGAATCAGCAGCTGCAGGTCAACTGAGCAAAGCAACGCACAGCAAAGGGGCAGTACTCCTCCTGGCAGCTCTTCAGCTCTTCCTCTTGGCAGGGTCCTCTTAGTCCAGAAGCAATCTAAAGTTCTGGGGTTTTAGGTCTAATACTTAGACCCCTTTTTCCCTTTGAAGTCTTTGTTCAGAAAGTCTCTCTTGCTCAGTAAAACCAGTTCTGTCCTCCCTGGTCCAGCCACACTGCAGGGGATGTAGACAGCATTGTGCAGGGCAGCCACAGCCAATTCACGTGCTAGTGACAATTCCTCCCACCACTCTAGTCCAGGATGGCTCACCAGCATATGCAGGGCACACCTCAGCTACCTTTGTGTGAGTGTCTGGAGTGAATGCACAAACATCCCCTGTCAGTCTAAAACCAGACGATAAATCCACAAGCAGGCGGAGGCACAGAGGATGGTTAAACACGAAAATGCCCACTTTCTAAAAGTGGCATTTTCAAATACACAATTTAAAAACCACCTTTACTAAAAGGTGTGTTATTAAATTCTGAGGTCAGGGAGCCAAAACTCCAAACCTCTAGCTGTTCCCAATTGAACGCTACACTTGAAAAATGTTACAAGGCAGTTCTGATGATAGCCTATGGGAGAGCTAGCCCTTGCAATAGTGAAATGCACAGTATTTCACTACCAGGACATGTGAAACCCACCAGTACATGTCCTACCTTTCACAAACACTGCACCGTGCCCATGGGGGTGGCTTGGGCCTAACTTAAAGGTGACTTACATGGAAGAAAAGGGAAGGTTAGGGCCTGGAAAATAGGTGCATTTGCCAGGTCGACATGGCAGTTAAAAGCTGCATGCACAGACACTGCAGTGGCAAGTCTGAGACACATTTGAAAGGCTACTGGTGTGGGTGGCACAATCCGTGCTTTAGGCCCACTAGTAGCATTTGATTTACAAGCCCTGGGCGCACACAGTGCACTTTACTAAGGACTTACCAGTAAACTAAATATGCTAATCATAGATAACCCATCAGAATTTCAATTTACATAGGGAGCACTTGCCCTTTGGCACTGATCAGCAGTAGCAAAGTGCCCAGAGTACCTAAACCAGCAAAAATGAAATCCAGTACACAGTCAAAAATACAGAAGGGAGAGGAAGCAAGGTCTAACAATCAGTGTCTGCAGAGTCCTGATTTTATTGAAGACAAAGAGGTTAGCATTATGCTAAAAGCCTTGTTTTAATTTACAAGCAGCAAATAAATAATATACAGGCCCAACAGGCTATCGAAGACAAATTGAAGACTAAATAGCAAGTACCTGCTTGAAATAAGATAAATGTTGGAAGGGAAACATCTTCAAGATCCAAAAACAGGGAGGTTATAATATTTGCCTGTGTCTTTAATAAAATCTGATTTTCCTTTTTTTAATTTCTTTATTAATTTTTCATTGGCACTATACATATAAACTGTGCAGTTTGAATCTGTGCATAGGTAGCACACAATTAATTGACACTGCTGTACACCACTTCCACTATATTCTACATGTATATGCTTTGATTTTAACCTTCTCATTCATCACATTGCGATTTGCTTAAAGGATTGTGGGTGCCCCCTTCTGTGATCTTGTTTGGCTATTAGGTGAGGTGGAGCTTTATTGACGTTTGAAGTTGGGTTTGAGGTGAGTCCTATCTATGGTGGTGCACTGGACATGTGTATGACCTGTCAGCTAAACTTTGTTCTTCGCTATGGTTTACTTGGTGTGCATCAAAGTTACACTTACTGCTGGCAATCATGGGTCTGTGTATGTGTTCAAGTGGGATAGGTGTCATTTTTTTCCCACGTTAGAGAGGCCATCCCATATGGTGCAGTGTGCGCCCCGGCCACCCTTCTGTCAGATAAGGGACACAGTGTCAGCCTCAGCTCTAGCCCATTTGTGTAGGTTGTGTGACCCGTTGTCTACATCGGGTGGTTGGCTGGCATACCATGACATGATGTCATGGCTATTCTTCTCTTGAAGAGGAGGAGGTTAGATTTTTGATCTGGTTGCATACTTATCCTTCTTTGTACGTGGCATCAATCCGAGTAAACACAGCTTGGTACAGTCCGTCCAAGTATTTGTTACTCTTCATCTATCACTGTCTTCCATGTCGGGTCTATCCTTGGGCAAGACTAGACCATGCAATAGAAACCAGCCTTAGACTGTCTGCATCTTGGGCAGTCCAAGGGTGCCTCTGTGTACATGTTTTGTATACGTTTTGGTGTGACATATGTTTGATGCAGGTAACTAAATTGCATGTATCAGAATTGCGGGTTTCGCTAGACCCACTTAAGGTGCCCCTTGATTTTCTGGCTTTGTACTTCAGGAAGTATGTGGCTTGAGTCCATTTCCTATGTAGTTTTGGGGATTGGTGGGCATTGTATTTATGTGCCTGTAGAAAGTTATATATTGTTGTCATGGCTCTTCGGGCCATGCCACGTGTCAGTATCCCAGGAAGGGGGGGGTTGTTACCATTGGCTCCTCCTGCCTCTGCCCTTACCTAGTTTGCACTGTATGGGTTATTGTATTGTAAGTAATGAACTGGCCTGCTGCTATACTGTATGTGTCTTGTATCTCATAGAACTCACATAGCTTCCCTTCTGTATATAAGTCTCACACTTGAATCACCCCAGCTTCTTTCCATGGCAATGTTGCGTATCACAGCGCGGCGTCCTCTAATTCAGAATTCACCCACAGGTCGTTTATTAGGGTGTAAGGGGTGGCCACGACAGAATCGGTTCATCCTTGAGGGTGCCGTTCACTATAGCTCATTCAGCACAAAGGCCCTCTCCTAGACAGTGCATTGACCATTGTAGTTGTGCCACAGCATAGTACAGCTTGTAATCAGGAGTCCCCAGACCTCCCTTCTAGAGTGGGCCTTGTATTTTGTCGTGCGCAACTCACTTATACCCTGTTCCCCAAACTAAATGAGGCAGTACTCCATTTAGGGTCTTCAAGAAGGAGACAGGTAGGATTACTAGCAGGAAAGCCAAGAAGTATAACAGTCTAGGAAGTAGCAACATCTTAATGCTTGGAACCCTGCCTAATGCGGACAGTGGGAGGGCAGTTAAAAACGGTATAGAGTACTTAATCGATGTAAGCACTCATCCTAGGTTTCCTTCCAGTATGTCTGCTTGAGCATGATATATGCATATACCCAGATACTTAAACGTGTCATAGCGCCACTCTGGTGTTGTTTGTAATATCTCTTCTCGATGCGTATCAAGTATCGGTCTCATAGGGATCAGACCCGATTTATATCAGTTGACCCTTTGGCCAGACATGCTGGAAGGGAGGCACGGGGTCAGCGTAAGTAGATTAGTGCATCATCCATGTTAGACCTGTCAGCCTTAGGGTGGTCTTCCCTCCGACTTTTTGCCTTCCTCCTCCAATTTTTCTGACCTCATGTTTGCTGGGTTTAGGACTCTGAGCACTTTATTACTGCTAACCAGTGCTAACCTTCATTGTGCTCTCTCCTCTAAACATGATAATATTGGCTTATTCCCAATTGGCATATTTAGCTTACTTATAAGTCCCCTAGTCCCCTGTAAAGTGCACTACATGTGCCCAGGGCCTGCAGATTAAATGCTACTAGTAGGCCTGCAGCACTGATTGTGCCACCCACTTAAGTAGCCCTTTAAACATGGCTCAGGCCTGCCATTGCAGAGCCTGTATGTGCAGTTTAAACTTTAGTTCGACCTGTTATAATAAACCCTTTGCCAGGCCCAAACCTTCCTTTTAAATGCATATGTCACCCCTAGGGTAGTCCCTGGACAGCCCAAACGGCAGGGTGCAATGTATTTAAATAGTTGGATATGTACTTTTAAGTATTGCATGTCCTGGTAGTGAAAAATTTGTTTTTTGCTGTTAAGGCTTTCAGGTCTAACAGAAAAGATAACTGGTTCATATTTGGTGTCTCTGGAATCCTAAATTATAACCCGAACTTGTAGTAAAGTCAGATTTTTACAATTATGAAAGTGCAAAACATGGCATTTTCTTGCCTTAGCCAAGTGGTGCCTGCATCCTTTCTCTGGTCACATGACTGGTTGTAGTTAGCAGTTGATCTTTGCATATTCCTCCTGGATAGCCACAAACAATGGGAGCTTAGATATGACTGAGTGGGCTATCACTGGCAGGATGGGAGAGAGAAGCTGGGACCAGCCTCACTTACACCTGCATAGGCTGTGTTCTGTTGCCGCACAAAGGGCTGCATACCCTCTGGTGAGCTGGAGCCAGGGCTGGCAGGGCAGAGTATCTGTGCATTTCAAAAGCATGTCTCTAGAAGCTTCTCCCCACTTCAAAGGCACAACTGTGTATTAAAGAAGGGCTTCAGACACCACTACTTCGGTACACTATTAGACCTATGGTTACTGTGCCAGGAAGAAAGACTTCTGTACTGCTGAGTGACTGCCACTCTGCTGAACTGCTACTCTGCTCGGCTCCTGCTTTGCTGTGCTGACCTGCTGTCTGCTGCTCTCTTCCTGGGTGAGAAGGATTGGGCCTGCACATCTTGAACCCTGAACCCAGAGTGTCTCCAAGGGCTAGTTGGCTGGCTTCCTGATCTGAAGTCTCAGGATCATAAATGACTTCCAACCTGGACTCTAACATCTATGTTTGAAGTCTCCCCTACTTCAAAGGAACAACTGGGTATAAGTACTGGACCTCTGACACCACCACTTGAGTACACTTCTGGACCTGTGAAGACTCTCCCAGGAAGAAGGACTGCTGCGCTGCCGAAGGACTGCCACTCTGCTGGACTGCTGCTTTGCTGGACTCCTGCCTTGCTGTGCTGTCCTTCTGCCTGCTGTTCCCCTGCCTAGGTGGGAAGGACTGGACCTGCATCAATTGAACCCAGAGCGACTCCAAGGGCTAGCTGGCTGCTCTCCTGATTTGAAGCCTCTGGGACATAACAGGCTTTCAACAGCCTTGCACTTGCATCTGGACTCTACCATTGTTGAGTCTACCCTGCCAAGTGGTGCCACCACAGTACTGGACCCTTGGACGTGGGCCTCAGGTGCTTGCCAGCCAATCTTCTCTGCTGAGCGTTGCATCCCCAAGCAGAACCGACGCTTTGCCGTGGCTGTGTGGATTGGACCCATTGCAATAGACTCCCATCGCCATTGCAGTCCTCGGAACCGATGCTTCGCCAATGACACAGTGCATCTCCAGCCCTGGGCCTCGCATCTCCCATTGTCGACAGCCTTGACAGCGATGGACTCCATATCACAACCTTGCAGCTTCTCAGAACCAACACATTGCCAGCTGCGCATCGCATCCCCAGTTCCAGGACTTTACATTGCAAGTCTGTCGGTAGAATCCTCAACATCGACGCAACAAGACCTTGCACCACAACCTCGCTGCATTTCAGTCCAAAGCATCGCAATGGTTTCATGGTGCTTCTTCAACCCAGATCCATGCCACGCTCTGCAACTAGGATTTAAGGTTCTTTGTTCAGCTGAACTAACTGGGTCCCTGCATCTGGCATGCATTCTATCGTGGTTGGCCTGAATTTGTTACTTTGTCCCGGTCCAGCACCACCAGATATCCCTAATTGGCACTTTGTGTTTTTTGGCTCTATTTTTCACTATAAACTAAAACTCAATGCCTCCAGCTCTACTGATTGGATTTTTGTCCTTTTGGTCTTGTTTTATTTATTAAATTGCATTCAATTTTTCTAAATCCGGTGTGGGCTCTCCTTATGTGGTGTGTTGTCACTGTTTTACTGTTTATGTTTATGTTTGGAATTTAGTATAGCGCACAACTCGTCCTTGGAAGGGCATCTCAGCGCTTGATAGCCAGACAGCCGTTCTGTGCCATTAAAAGAGCCAGGTATTCAGATGTCTTTTGAAACTTGAAAACTCGGTGCAATCTCTAATATAAAAGGAGAGCTGGTTCCAATGGAATGGGGCGAGGTATGAAAAGGAACGAACACCGTAAATTTAAAGTTTGACTATGTTGTGGTTGAAGCAGCAGCTGATTGCTGGATTAAGGTTTCTTTGGGGGCAATAGGGAACTAGTCTGTCCTGCAGCTAACGGGGACCCCTTCCTGACCTTGCTTTAAAGGTCAGACAGAGTAGTTTAAAAATTGCTCTTTTCTTTATAGGCAGCTAGTGCAGGGACCTACGGAGGGGGACAGACGGAGTGCCTGGCGGCTGTTTATTTACCAGCCGGGATGCCATGTTCTGTACTACCTGTAGTTTAGATATAAGAGTAGATATAAGAGATTCTTTGGCTGCTACAAGTAGTGCATTGCCATAGTCCAGGTGACTAATTATAAGTGCCTGGACTAGGGTCTTGCGGGAGAACGCCAGGAGCCACTAGAATATTTTCTTAAGAAGGCGCATTATCCCAAAACACGAGCCACAAGTGGCGGTGACTTGCTCTTTCATCGATAGTTTATCTATCAGAACGCCCAGATTTCTTACTGTATTTTTTGGGCATGTTATGTTATGTTAACAGAATTTATAACATGCACAGCTACTCAGAAGAGTGTCCCGGCGCGAGCCAAAGTAAGAGAGGGAAAGAAACAGATAAAACAAAGAGGAATTCAGTTAAAAAGGAACGTTTTAATTGTTTTCTAAATTGAATAGGATTCTGCAGGCTGCGTAACTCGAATGGGAGAGAGTTCCAGGCCTCCGAGGCCAGGTAGGCCAGCGAACTACCGCCTTTTCTTTTCAGGAGGAATCTGGGCATGGTTGCCCTTAACATGTTTGAGGAGCGCATATGTCTACCCGGGACGTAAAACTGAAAGCGCTTCCTAAGATAGACAGGGCCATAACCATACAGGGCAGCATGGGCCATTACCAGGGCCTTCAACTTAACCCTTGTTCTCACAGGAAGCCAATGAAGAGTACGCAGATGTTGCCTGACACTCGTTCGTTTGGGAGGCCAAGGAGCAGTCTAGCAGCAGCGTTATGGACCACCTGAAGTCTGTCCAGGACGAAGCCATGGAGACCTACATAAAGTGCATTAGCATAGTCAATACGGGAGGTGACAAGCGCCCGGGTAACCGTTTCTTTTGCTGCTAAGGGGAGAAGAGGCAGAAACTTTTTAAGTAGCTACAGAATAACAAAGCAGCTTACTGATTTGGCTGCTGAAGCTGAGCTTTTCATCAAACCAGACCCCAAGATTCTTGACTGGCAGGCCCCGCGGAGAAGGCTTAGGGGATTGATCTTGCCAGGAAGAGTGCCAGAACAAAGGGGGAAAAGCGCCAAAGAATAAGATCTCGGTTTTATCTTCATTGCACTTGCTAAACACAGCTGCAAGACGGGTTTTGACATGAGCAGTGGAAGACTCATGCTTCTTCCAGGTGAACAGAAGCTGAGTATCGCCAGCATGGCACTGGACCAAGTTCCGTTGGCCACCAATCCGCTGTAAATAGAGACTGTGCTTTTCTAAACAATACAATTTCTGTCTTCTCCCTGTTCAACTGAAGACAATTTAAGGACATCCACTTGTCAATGTTTCTCATACGTGTGGTGAAACAGGTTTTAACATTCTCTACCTCAGGTCCCAGTGCAATAATCAATTTTCTGTCATCAGCATATGAGAGTATTTCAAAACTGAAAGGCTTGACCAGCTGAGCCAGAGGGGAGACATAGATGTTAAAAAGTGTGGGGCTCAAAGCTGAGCCTTGAGGCACTCCCCTTCCTAGGGACAGAGTCTTAGATTGGAAAGGACCCAGCTTGAGTTTTTGATTTCTGTCCTTAAAGAAGTCTTTTAGCCAGTTCAGTGCAGTGCCGTGTATCTCATCTCAAAATATGTTGGATCAGAATGGGATGGGGCACAGTATCAAATGCTGCTGACAGATCGAGCAGGAACAACATCATGGGTGTACCTGCATCCAAGGAGACACTGAGTGAATCGACTACCGCTACAACTACCAGTAGTCAAAAACCCGATTGAGAGGAATCAAGCAGATAATGTGATTCTAAGTATGTGAATAGTTGTCTGTTGACATGAGATTCCAGCAGTTTGCTAATCGAGGGCAACAGAGAAATAGGACTGTAGTTTGATACTTCCATAGGGTTATCCGAAGGCTTTTTTAGAAGAGGTGTAACAAAAGCAGTGTTCCACTCTTTCGGCAGTGTGCTGATTGCAGAGATAAATTGCATAGAGCAGTGACAACTGGAGCAAGAGAACTAGATAGCAAGGCTGTGATATGAGGGGGGCAAAGATCTGCTGGAGACCCGGATTTTGTTTTAATCAGAAGATCTAATACTTGAGACTGGGTGATAGGTCCAAATCTTTCGAGCGTAGCCTGAAAGCTACTTCCAGATGCCTTGACGCCGATGGGTCATTGTAAAAATTGCTATAGATATTGTCTATGTTTAATTCAAAATATGAAGCTGAGGAGTCACAGAGTGTTTGAGAGGCTGTGCTAGCCAAGCTGCAAGCAAGGGGGTTGGTATGTTCCTTTACAACTTTGAACACCTCTTTTGCTGAAGATTCAGCTGGATTAATTCTACCTATGGTGTAAAGTCTTCTAGCTGTTTTAATTTTTGCGTGGTATGCCCCAAATGCTTCTTTGTATTGGTGCCTGTGAAGGGTATCTTTCGAAGCTCTACATCTACGTTCTAGTTTTTTGCAGTTTATTTTGAGAGTTTTTAATTCTGCCGTATTCCAAGGGGCGTTGGCTCTAGTTGATTTAGTTGTATGGGTTTTGAATGGGATGATGTTGTCAAGAGCCTCAGCAAAGGAACCTGAGAACTCATCCCACGCAGCAGTAATGTTTGGAGAATTATCTATGTCTGGAGTTTTAAACCCCGATTGAAAGCTGGCTGCCAATAGCTGTTTCCATCATCTAGTTTAACTTTTTTTCCTGCACCATATTTTGAAGTGCAGTGGTCGACGGTGATATTAAATTTGATTAAATAATGATCTGTCCATGTTAGAGGTTTAGGTGCATCAATATATATAGATTTAAAGTTGGAAAATAGTAGTTCCAGAGGATGACCAGCTACGCGTGAGGGTCCCGTTTTTATCAAATGGAGGTCAAGCATTGTAAGATTGGACAGCAGATTAGCAATGTCGGGTCAGATGCTTCCTCATGATAGTTAAAGTCTCCAATTAGGAGGAAATTGGACGAGGATATCACATGGGGAGCTAAATATGCAATTAATTTAAGACTGAAGTCCTTCTTGGGTCCGAGGGATGATATATTAAAGCTCCTTTCCAATTTTCCCCAAGGGGTAGTTCCACTTTGAATATTGCTATTTCTGCAATTTGAAGTGTTGCACATATATTTTGCACAATTACTCGAAGCTAAGCTTGATTGCTCTGTGTCAAGCTACCAAGGGGGTGAGCACAGGTTAATTTGGTTTTTGCTTGTGTCTCATCCTGACAAGGATTGTGGTTGCTTCTTGACCAGGTCTTACACCCCCAGTCAACCAACAACCTAATGTTTTACAATCAGTATAGAAGGAGACAACATGCCATCTGCCACAAGTTTGTATACCCCATTTGTGGGCTTCTGCATGGGTCTTTCAGCGAGGGGTTCAATGGCTAAAGCAAATATCAGTGTTGACAAGGGACATTCTTTGCATGTTCCCCGTTCTATATCTAAGCGCAACAACATTGTCTGTCCTGTCCTGATTCTGGCCAATGGTAGGTTATAAAGTGTTTTGATCCAACTGAGGAAGTTCAGACCAAAACCCATTTCTTGTAGTGCCTCAAACAGGTATGGCCATCCAAGTGTTTGAAATGCCTTCTAGATGTCCAAGGAGACCACTAGGCATCGTCCACTGGACACCTTGCCACTGCGCATCAGGTGCAGTAGACAACGACTATTGAGGAAGGTAATCCTTTCCGGGATGAACATATTCTGTTCCTCGTGGACCAAGATTACCACCATGGGCATCAACCTGTTTGCCATGATGTTACTTAGTAACTTATAGTGAAGGTTAAGGAGTGAAAGGGGTCACTAAGAACAGAAATTAGTCGGTCCCTTCCCTGTTTAGGGAGCACCACTATTACTGCCTCTGTCACGGAATCTCGGAGTCTGCCTACTGTCCTCGCCTCCTCATATACTTGAAGTACTTTGGGTGCTACAAGTGCACAATACATGATGTAAAATTATTTTGGAAGCCCATCCAACCCGAGTGTTTTATTTCGTTTGGATTGCCACGCATAGCTCCTCTGCTTGGAGTGGTAGCTCCAGTTCACTACACTGCAAGGAGGTAAGTCTGGGGGGCTGGGCAACTCACACATATTCCTGTATGGTCTCATTGGTATGACAATTGGGATCTGTGTAAAGTGCAGCGTAATACTCGGCGAAGGCAGTGTTTATGTCATTCTGGGTATTAGCATGACCCGCATCTCATGTATGGATGGATCATATTGGGGTACGGGATGTTTTTCCTTCCCAGAAGCCATGCCAGAAGGGTACCAGCCCTATCTCCCAATCCATGTTGTCTGGTTATGTATTCCTTGTGATTAAGTTTCCGTAACCTATTCGTCATGTCTGTATGCTGTTTGTGTAAGTCCCACAGTCGTTCTACTTGCTCAGGGGTTGTGGATGTTGATGTCTCTATCTAGCGCATGGCCTGTTCTACATCAAGTATATCCCTCTGCAGCGTGTGTTTAATCCCCATTGACATGTTCACACAGTGACCCCTTACGACCACTTTGAATGCCTCCCACTCTGTCGCTCTAGTGCAGGTAGACCCCTCACTCTCGGTCAAGATCTGAGTTATGTGTCCCCAGTGCTTCACGAAATGGTGTGTCATGGAGTGCCTAAATGTGCAGTTACCAAGTTGAGACTTTTGTTTTGAGTCTACCACATTGAAGTGTTATTTTCAGCATACAGTGGTCTGAGATTGTAATGGCCAGGTATTCTACATCGGTCATTTGTGTTCATAGTAGGGCACTGCAAAGAAACTTGCCTAAGTATGTGTGCAATAGGTGTACTGACGAGTAGCAGGAGTTCTCCTACATTGTGGGCTGCAGTAACCTCCTTAGCTCATATCCATGGCTATTATCAGGTACTGCTTGGGCTCTTGTTTTAGCCACCTGATCTTCCATTAGGTGGTTGTGGGATTTTTTGATCTGCCTTCTATTTGTTTCAGGAGTTTCCATCTCTCTGTGGTTGGTCTCGTATCCATCGGGACATGGTTCCCACTGATTGCAGCCATGTCTAGGTTTCTTCCAGGGTTTGGAAGAAGTATGACATGTTTCCCTCTGTCACCCATAGTTTGGCAGAGAATAGGAATGCATATCTCAGTCCAATGCTTTGTAGTTGTTGCTTCACTGCTGCAAAGGAGTTTCGGTGTTTCTGTACCTCTGCAGTGTAATCAGGATAGGCCATGATTGTTGCTTTTTCTAGATGCTATGGCCCTTTAGTGCGGAAGAGTTGCAGGATAGAGTCCTGTTGTTTTACTTTAGGAGCCTGGCTATGACGAGGCATGGAGCATCACCTGCAGGAGGGGGCAGCTTGGCATCCGATGCACTTGTTCAATAGAGAATAATTTTGGGAGCCTTCCAGCCTGCACTGTCTCCATTAGCCATTTCTCCAAGAAAAGTTCCATATTTGGTCCTTCTGCTAGTGCCGGTATCACCAGAAAGCAGAAATTGTTACATCTGGAGGAGCCTTCTGTGCCCTCCACCCGGCACTGTAGTGCCCTCACCTCTGCTCGTAGATCCTGTATCCTGTACATCTCATTAGTTGTAGGGCACAGCAAGGTTAACATCAATTCCCTGTCATCCACTCCGTGTACTAACTTCCAATGATCCGCTCGCAACAGGTTCACTTCTATGGTGACCATGTCTATTTTTGTTACCAGCACCATTTTTGGTTTCCTGTCTCGCTTGGAGGACCCTTTTGAATTTTGCTGTGCATTTTTCCAGTGTGTTTTCTAGCTGGTTCTTCAGATCCCCCCTGGAGGGCTGTCATACAAGCATCTCCACAACTTTCCTGAATGGAGAGAGTACCTACTTAACTCCCTTAGGCTTTACCATCACTAGAGGGTGTGGGTCGAGCAAAGGGGCAGTGAGGGTGTATTATACCAAGCTATTGCCTCACACAGTATCATTTTGATATTAAGATGGGCTGTGGCCGGGCTGTTTTTCCAACGTGTTTATACACCAGGGGGGTCGGCAAAGGGTGGGGGAACTAGGCCTTAGGCCATGCTTCCCCTAGTCCTAGTCCGAGTCCTCGGAAAAGAGATGGGGAAGAGGGGTTGACACCACTGAACCCCCCTGCACTACTCAGTCACGTTATATGGGGGCACTGAATAGGGGGCAGGGAGTGTCCCATCACGCTGCTGTCTCCCTCACCGGCATGAAGTAACGTTTTTGCTTTTAGGCGTGGACTCTAGTGCTAGTTCATACTGTGGGGATTATCCTTGGGCCACCCTCCACCTATGTTACAAAGTCTGTCTCCTGCAGTATCCCAGGCCTAATCTAGAATCTTTGAGGCCCTTGTTCAAACATCTCAGGCCTATGTAGCATGTAGCCAGGGAGCCTATGTTCAAGCCCCCGCACGTCTGCCTTCCTAAAATGGGCCGGCCATCTCTCCGACCCACCCATCGCCAGCCACCACACCGGCTCACCTCTGTACTTTTCCCGGCAGATACTTACCGTCCTGTGCCTCCACAAGCAGTCCAGGGCCACTCTCTCCTTCCACTAACTGGCCCTCCGCTCCTCTCACCCCCTTCGGTACTATCTCTGTTGCTGCGCAGGTTGTGGATCACCATCACTTCCCTCTGTGTTGGCTCAGGGGTCACGAGGTCTACTCCAGGCTTGTCTGAGCCCCTGGCGGTCGTTTGTTCCCCGTCAGATACTTGCACTGCTGTTGCCTGAATCAGGTCAGGCCTGGCTGCTGGCTACAATGCAGGCACCATCATCCAGTTGGACCAGCTCTGTGTTCAATTGTGCGTCGGCTGTTTCTGGGCTGGATCACACAGGATATTTGACCGGGCCGGTGGCGGAGCTGATCAAAGCACGTCCATTATCATTGTTGCCTCCATCTTGGCCACCCCATACAATCAGCTTTTCCTTCACACTTTAGAGACAGAGGAAAATGTAAATTTACAGGAATGAATGGAGGTTTTGATTAATGTATTGCATTGTATTGTCTTTTTAGGATTTAAATAGCACTTCGTACACTTGAGGATGTCAGGAAGAAATCAAATGTGCATCAGATTCCTAGTGCCATTACGGAAGGCATGGTTGATAAGGTGTTTGAGATAGTTTGGGCATTATGGGAGATGTTGCGTGAGGTATATAATGTTCAAAGACATATTACAAACATGGTGCCATCAACATTGCTGTACAAAAGCATGAGGTGTTATGGAGGGAGTAACAATAAACACAGCCACACACACACACATGCTATTTAAGGAGTGGTCAGTATCCTTATGTTGAGTGCACAGTATGTGGACAGTTAAAGTCCACCAGGGAGTATAATATATGGAGTATAGCCAGAAGATGGAGATACTCAAATCCTGGTTGGCCTGTTAAACAATCAAGCAATATACACTGTGTAGTGTCCAGCCAGAAGCGAACAGAGGCCTACTGTTTGTGGTACTGTTATGCAACCAGGGTGTATATACAGCTTGTGGAGTGGGTTATAAGAATACCTTAAATGGGATAGGCATTGATGCCATTTAGGGGTTGCCTGAGGTAGCAGCTGCCACCTTTGGCTTACCTCTTATGACATCTGGCACTGCCTTTGTAACCCCTAGCATCAGAGGTGGGAAATGCAGTACCAAGAACAAAATTTAAACAGGGTCCTAATAAGAACTGTTTACTTTCTACACGTTCTGCCAGAACTCGGGATATTACACTTTCATATCTTTTAAATACGTAAATTCAGTAGCGCAAAGCACACTCTTATGAATACATAAAAATTAAACAAGTGGAAAAAAAACATTTTTAATTTTTAAGCAGCGTGTTGCCATGATTAATTGCCATAAAGTGATCATAAATTAAAAAAACATTAATAACTATAAGAAATAATTTAATCACGCAACATAGCTCCTATTCAACATATAGTCCAAATTAATTAACACAGATAGGCATAAACACTGTTGTATTTTTAAAACTCTTTTTTTGCATCTTCCTTTGATTTTCTATTTCTCTTTCAGGTAAACACTGGGGAACCATCAACCCATGTTTGTTTGTTGCATAAATAATTTTGGCTCCCAGTATTGTTCTGCGTATTGTGGCACTGAATTCTCCTTTTGGGAGTAGCACATAACCTCTCATTCAGTAAATAGAGAAAGAATAGAGTAATGTTGCCTCCCTGGCATTTTATGATAGCACCACAGTCAAAATATAGGTGGTATCTACAACGTATATTTATGTGTGATAATAATTATTGCTTTTATATTAAGTGTATGTATATTTGTGTGTATATTATGACGTTCTAGACTTCAACTTAGTCAATTATTGTGGGGCATGTGACATCACTTCCGGGGAAGATTACAAGTCAAAGTTCATCTGATGTCACTTCCACTACCACTGGCGTTTTGGTGATACGACCAACAGCTCTACAATTATGCCTCATGCGTAAGGTAAAACCTGCAAGAGCAATCATACGTGGCTACATGAGTTCATCTACTCCTCCTATGCCCCATGCCATAGAAGGACACATTTTGAGCAAGTCATTCTTATGCTTCCAAAGGTTTTGAAAGGCAATTGAGCTCCATTCGGGTGAATAATGGTTGAGTCATGGCTAAAACCCTGGCCAGACTAGAACCCTGTGCTTGTGAGGCATAAAACACCAAGACTGGATAGCCCTTTACATGTTATCCTCCTGTTCTCACCCGTGCATGTGAGCCCAATATTTTCTTTTAGACTCCAGACATCCTGGTCTTTTCAGATTGTTTTTTTTCAGATTCTCCTCTCATTCTAAAATTGCCTCTCAAACTTTTTCAACGTTTGTTATTAGTGGGGAATGACATTTCAGGGTTTAAATGAAATTATGTGAAGAAGAGAAACGTATCCTGCATCCTCTAGTTTAGTTATGACACAATGCCTGGAATATGTTTGGTGGAGGATTTATTTTTCAATTGTTTACTAGACTCAATCTAGGACAATGCATGGACAAATCCTCTATAATCATACACAATGGAAATAGAACTGTGTAACTATGGTGGAGAATCCCAGAGACATGAAGGGTGCTCAGACTGTGAAAGAATGAAGGGATTGGTAGCAGTGCACAAAATTACCCTTGATGACAATTACTTGTTTACATTGAATTAAATAGGCTAAAATAGCTAAAATGATTTCTATCTGATAAACCTTGGACTGCAGACATGGTTTCAGCTGGTATTAAGCATGCCAGAAGCCCTAGTGGCTGATGGAGTTGCAGGCAGATGACATGTTCAGGACAATGTGCCCAATTCACAAAGGTGCTTTTTGGGCGAACTAACATGCGTATTGCTAAAAATAGCTCCATTTGTGCCTGCCAGGAAAAGGAATATAAAGGAGTATAAAAGGAGCATAAATGGTTTTACTATTACAGATTTTTCGACCATGAGTGCATAGAAATCTGCAATAGTAAATCGCATGCAAGGGGTGAGAAATAGGCATCAAAAGGCATAATTTGTCTTGTAAGATGTAAATGCCCACAAACAAGTACATTTGTGGACATTCACAAACTTCGATCTGATTCCTATTCACCCTGGAAATAGTTGGAAATATTCTCTCACCAAGGATTGGAGTACTTTCTTGTAGGAAGGTGGGATATTAGTAGGTGTAGGTAGATACCTACAGTTAATATTAATACCAAAATCACTAATATGGTCCACTCAAGTCTCAATAAATAAATCCTTTCTCAACCCATGGTAGCTCGGCAGACGAGCAGACAGGCTTAACTTAGGAGACAGGTGTGTAAAGCATTTAATATCACCAAAACAGTGAATAAGTAAAAGACACAAAAAATAAAAAATCAACACAAATTTATAGAAATAGAGTATATTTTTTTCTTTAAAATGACACCAAAATGATAAATATCCAATGCAGGGAACAGGAGACATGAAATTAAAAAGCTTATATAAAATGTGCCTTTGGCTTTTAGCGCCAAAAAGTGCAAAGCACCAAACTCAACTATCTGATCATGCTGGACCAGGACAAGTCAACGTTTGAAGCCAACTGCGATGGAATGCAGGTCGGATACGGTGAGTGGTTGTGCCCTGTCAAGTTTTGACCTTCTGACTTAGGGCCTGATTACGAGTTCGGCAGTCCATCGGACCACCGAACCTGTGCACCCGCCGTAGTACAAATACAGCGGTGGGATCGCCACAGGACCTCTGCAACTGCCAAGGGCTGTATTCATTCTGTGCATAAACCTAAGCTGCATACATGAAAGAGCAAAGAGGAGCGTGTGGGAAATGTCACAAGGCATTCCCAGTACGACATTAGAAACCTTTGGCAAGTATAATTTTCCCAGCATATTACTGAGAATGTTGGTTAGTTGACACATTTTTTTTAAATTACGTTCAGATGGAGAGCTAAATCTCTGCATTTACTTTTACATTTTTTCATGAATCAAGTCCTAATCATTTTCTCTTAGGAAGACTGGTTTCACTTGTTTTTAAGAAGCTTGTTATTTACCTGCACTGAATATGAAAACCAATCCTCCCTTAATTCCATTTCAGCTCTGTTAAAAATAACAAAAAAAACTGAGAGGGCTACATAAGGACTTTCAGATTACAGTAGTCTCCAAATTTAAGGAATTCTATTGATTGAAGTCCAGCAAGAACTTGTTTTATGTAAGTGTTCATTTACACTTGCTGCATGGATAGAATTAACTTGTAAAGAAAAAATAATAAAATACCATTAGACCTAGAAAAGACAGAGATGGGCAAAAAGAGATGAGTCATTGAACTATGATAATTATGCCTTCATTCACTGGGACCTGAGGATCAAGGGAGAAGTTGTTCAGCCTTTACATTACAAGACAATAACAGAGCTGTGGCAGTCGCCTTTGGGGCTACAGGTAAAATACAAGGCAAGGTAAAAGCATGCCCATCACTGATGTGGAAGCCCCTCATGAGCTTCAAAGGATGCCTAATATGTCACTAGCAAATGGAGTTCACACCTACACCTGCCCCCTCTATTGTCCTCCTATCCAGCCATGCACCAATCCTAGTGGGAGAGAAGCTACCCCCAGAACCGGTTTGCTCATACCCTGGCCACATCTCCAGAGTGAGCACAGGAGCTCTGCACAAGGGAGGAGAGGTTCTGCCATCTTGGTTTTAGGTAGAGAGCACTGTGGCATTTTTTGCAGTGGGGCACACAGGAACTGCTGCAAAAGTGAGTAGACTTACCCCTGGGAACATATTCCCCTTTTGGTCAGGAAGGGGCCCGGAGTCACCACCGCCCACAAGCTAGTGCCAGGCATGAAAGTGGCACCCCTGGGCATCCTCTTCTGACACTATTGTTCCTGTGGAAGACAGAAGATGGACTGTACCTGCTGCTGTGACCTGTGAAGAGAACGCTAAGGGCTGGATCTACTCTCACCTGTATTCAGGACAGAAGAGTGGACTCGAAGTGCTAGTTCGGTAGACTCTTGTTCAGCTCCAGGAACACAAAAGCTGCAAGAATCCCTATTCTCTAGTGAGCCCAGCTGACCAGTTCCAACTGGATTTGCCCTGGACCCTGCTGGTGCATCCTGGGAGATTGAGTTCTAACCCCCAAGTGGTGGCCTAAAGGTCCAGAATTCTTGGCTGGTGTTAAGAGTGTAGTCTATTCCCCATTACAAATTGCAAGATTGGACACTTCGAACCTTTTTCTGAACTTTCTAGAAAAATAACCAGAGGATACCACTGGACTACTGCTGAGTCACAGCTGCTGATGTTGAACTGTTGGTTGGTTGGACTCAACTTGCTGGTTTGCTCTGCTGAAAGGATCCTGACTTCCAGTATGTTTTCTAAGTCTGAACATAGAGGATTTCTCCAGGACCAACAGTGAGCAGGGCTCCAATGATGACAGTATCTTCTTGGGCTCAGCCTTCAGACTTTGCCCACTTGGAGTTTTCCCACCATTGGCGTTGAGAACCTCAAACTTACTACCAGAGCCAAGACCCCACCAAGGTGCTATGCTTCAGCCAGCTGCCGTTGATGAGTCCCTCTTTGGATCCAGCTGGCATCCCGACCCGCCAACAACCTCGTTGATGAGGACTTTTCTCCAGAAAAACAACTAAGTCAGAAGGTAAACTTTCCACCTGGATGAACTTGGTCCCTGTATTCAACCCGTGCTCCATTGTGGTCAGCCTTAACTTTTGACTTTCATCCAGTCTAATGCCGCCAGATACCCACGGTTGGCACTTTGAGCTTTTAAGCATTAGAAACATTTAAAACTCTGAACAATCATATGTCCAGTTCCATACACCAGAGTTTTATCATTTTGATGTCCATTTGCTCATTAAAGTTTACTCAATTGTTATAAATTGGAATGTGATTTTTATTGTGTATTTTCTACTTTTTAACTGTTTTGGTACGGAAGTTAAGCCTGTCTACTGTAAGGAATAGCGCCATTATATTTGAAGAGGACTACCAACCACTTCAACTAATAATCAACTTTCCCACAGTGATATACATATTTTGCAAAATAAATTAGAGGCTTTCACTTAGAGGAGTGTGGATGTTGTATTTGAGTAGACTAGACTATTCGTGTTGTGGTCCTTCATTAAACAATTTATATGCATTTCACATTTGTGCACTTTTTGGTGAGCCAAACCTCTCAGAACCCTGTGTTTGTCTCCATGGATTTAGGAATTGTGTCATTATCTGCATCAGTTTGCAGCTGAATTGTAATTACTTAATTATTATATATGATCAATATATCGTCAATTTACGTAGCCTCTAGAAAATAGGGTCTCAATAGTGGATATTTACCCTGGACCACAACTGCTGTTAGCTAACATGATTAAGCAATCACACTTCTGAACTTTACAGTCA
Organism: Calotriton arnoldi; assembly: GCA_963921515.1. Classification (NCBI taxonomy): domain Eukaryota; kingdom Metazoa; phylum Chordata; class Amphibia; order Caudata; family Salamandridae; genus Calotriton; species Calotriton arnoldi. The sequence goes on along the minus strand of CAWUFW010005464.1, from coordinate 783,349 downwards.
CTAAATTATTCTATAAGGAATTCTCTAAGCAATTTCTTTTGACCTCTATAGCCTATGGAGAGGGTGTCATCAGTGGGAGCATTCGAAGGTATAGTGGAGGAACCTTCACCAGCTAGAAGTGATTTTATTAGGGGTGGGAGGAAATAGCAGAGTATCACTCCACGTAATTCCACTGAGTTCCAAAAAAAACGCAGTGAGATTCTACAGAATTCCGCCAATTAGCAGAAAATAGATTTCTTACATTGCAATTTAGCACTGGTAGCATGAGTAGTGATAAAAACTTAGGGGCATATTTACGTTCCCTGGCGCATCCCTGCATATCAGCAGGGATGCGCCAGGGAAAATGCGTCACGCAAGTTTACCCTTGCAAGCACGTCCGATGCGCCGCATTTACAATGCGGCCCATCGTGGCGCAAGGATAAGCAGATGCGTGACGCATCTGCCGGGCGGAAGGTTGGCACAGTGCTGAAGCTGTGTCGCAAGCGCGACGCAACTCCAGCACTGTTCCAACCTTCCCTATCCCTAACATGGTGCATCAATCCTTACGCCTGCTTGAAGCAGGCATAAGGATTTGATGCACCAGCGTCGGAAAAGTGACTGCTTGAAATCTTGTAGATTTCACTACGTCACTTTTCCGAGGCGTTCCTGCGCCGGAACGCCCCCCCCTGCGCCGGTACGCCCACATGAAACCTGACGCAGGTTTCATGTGGCGCAGGGGTTTACTACGTGACGCATCTCCCTAGATGCGTCACGTTGTAAATATAGCGCAACGCGGGCGCATAGTTTGCGTCGCCGCTGCATCACATGCGTGACGCAACGGCGGCGCAAAAGTGGCGCAAGGGGCTTGTAAATATGCCCCTTAGATTTCAGGTCTAAACTTAGACTTCACTTCTAAGTTTACCTTTGTGAATTGAGCCCTCAGTATTATTGTTTGGTCGCTCACAAAGGAAGGTAAGACTGGAAGCATTAGAGGAGCTTCCGAGCCTGCTTCAAAGTAAATTAGAAGTTTACTAATTGTTTTGCACCAGCAGAAGCTGGAACATACCTTGAGTTTTAGAAGCAATTGTTCGGAATCGAACGATGCACAGGCATTGCTGTAGCTCTCAAGCGAAGAACACTGGTGAGTGTGACATCACAAAAAGTGCCTAACACTTTGTGTGAGTTTCAACTCAGTTGTGCTCATACAAAACGCTACGAATTCCTGTAACTGTTTTTGGTTACATTGCGAAAGTAATGGCAAGCAGAAGGTCAGAAAACAAATAAAAAAATAAAAGTAAAACAAATCGCACCCTGCTCCATCACACCTGCCATACAATCTTTGTAAGAGAGACTGCACTTGGAGCCAGTGGCGGCTCGCAGAGGGGCTGCGGGGCGAGGGGTAGTGGAGTCGGACATATGACGGGCAGGAGTAAAGTAAGTAAATAAATAAATAAAACTATTTACTCTGCGCTCACTGCATCGCCGAGTTGGCGATGCAGCGAGTGCAAGGTAGTTTTATGTACTTACTTTACTCCTGCCCGTCGTATGTCTGGCTCCACTACCCGCCACCCAGCCCTTCCCTGGCCCCGCAGCACTCCCTCTGCGAGCCGCCACTGCTTGGAGCAAGGTGATCAACTTTAAGGGGATGCCACAGTGCCATTAATACCTAAAATATTGACAGATGACTGAAGACATGAGCAACTTGTCACCCCTCGTCACATGTCATGGGTATTCGATAACAGGCATACACATAAGCAGATGTACAGCACAGCATACTAACAACAACCACGCTGGCATCTGTTGTTTGCATTACTTGTAGGTCAGTATAGATTTACTCTGTGACAATTTAATAGGAAACTATAGAAGCTGGAAGTATGTGTGACACTTGAATACCAAACTCTAAAAGGAGGATTCGTTTTTGACAGATTTTTTACCAAGGATCATACACAGTGAAACAGTCATGTTTCTGGACTCTGCTTTCAGGTTGACCTGTGGAACATCGTTAATCTTATTTCACCTGTTAATATTGCCTATTAATTTTCTATTACTTTTCGTCTATAATTCCATATGAGTCAATACAATGTTTTTTTAGGTTTCCTTTCAATGACTTGTGCAATAGTACTTCTTTATTTTCAAATTTTAATAGCAAACAAAAGCTCTAGGCCTGGGGTGTCCAAAATAGGTCCAAGAAGTCCAGCTGGATCAATACTGGATTTTCAGGATAACCACTGCACATGAAATTAATGTAATAAATTGTAAGAAAATGTTGTTTGTGTGAGGATCCTGAGGGTCTGGCATATGTCTAGCCCTCGTAGACCTATGTTGGACACCCCTGCCTTAGTCCATTTTGTAATGCCCTGACCATTTGCTCATTCATATCATGCATTTCATATATTTACATCTTAAATAAATGTTAACCTGAGATCAGCTGATGTTATTTTGTGCTTATAAATTGATGTTTCATAACATTTTGAAATACCATTTACAAAAAATGACTATGTGAGCTTTATTGACTATGAGGGATCGATCATTCCTTAGTGAGCAGTTTCTGGGCATCAGAATTATGATTTTTTTAAATATACTATAAGCAAACGTTACAGCGTTTTGAGAATATAGATAAATATATTGTTTTCAATTAATACCAGTGTATTTCTTATTAGTCAATATTAGGAGAACTGTTCCCCAATATGAAATAAATTGAAGAAAACAAACAGGAACTCTTTTTAAAAAAAAATTTATTTAGCTATCAACGATATACTTTAGTTTGGGCAAAGCACTTTCAGTTTTAGGTACACTTTGATCTCCCCAAGGAGGTATATTCATTTAAATATAACTGGTTATAGTCTAAGTCTTATACTAATCCCCTTTAATTAATTCTCAGCACATTATTAGGTGTTGGAAGAATGATATTTAAATGAATATTTAATCAACTGGAAGAATTTGTATTGCAAGCAAGTCTAAGTCTAATTAAAGCACAAATTGATCTTCACAAAACAGGCTTTGTGTGCCTACGTTTCACCCTCATTATGAGTCAGCCAAGTTTAATTTCAGTATTGGATGGGGACCAAGGGCTTATTTATTACTTTATCATTGTCTCTGTGGATTCATCCGGTCTACATTTATTATGAATTAAATATGTCGTTTGTACTGCAACAGTGCACGGAAGTTGAGGTGTATATGTGACCCTTCTTAGTAACCATCAAAGATCATATTAAAAATGCATTTGTGCAATATTTCGGGAATATTTACTCCACCTGCTCTGACAAGTGCAAAAGGAAAACATGAACTGAAAGGCTAGTTCAAAAATGTAATTTTGGCCTGGCCGTTTGTTCCCTGCATATGGTGCAGAAAAGTACCAGTGCCAATGCAATCAATGTATTGCTGATGTTTGAAATAGTAAACTCTCTTTAAATCCTTTAGTCCATTAAGGTACAGTCTAAAAGCAGTTTTGGTTTGGTAGGTGTCAAAATCTATCCTAAAACAATTCTTACTGACTGCTTAATATATTGGTATATCAAGCTCCAGTAAACATAGTACAGTCAGGTGGTACAAATCAAGTTCATATAGTTGGTGCAAAATGTTTTGCCTGCATAGGCTGCATTTCATTGTGCATGGGTGTTGTTCTGTGCAGGGCTTTATGAGTATTATAAAATGTATCCTTTTTAATTAGCAATTTATATATATATATTGTGCACCCAAATAATTGAAAAAGTGTTTTTTCCAGCATGTTTCCATTCTTTAATTCTTCTTTCATTAATTCAATAAATGTGTCATGCTTTTACATACTATAAAAAATAGTCCCTATCCCTTGATTTGCCATCAGTTTTTCACTTTTTTTAAGTTGACTTTGGGTGTATGCTATGATAAGGCTGCAGTGACGGTGAGCTCGGTGTAATTTGCATGTCCCTTTACTGTCGGTGGGATAGCATGGGTTGCCCAAGAAGAAATGCCAACAACAAAGCCCTTGATACTGCTCACATCCCCAAAAATTATGTAAAATATATAAAAGATACCACCCTAAAGCAAGTGTAATTTATAGGGGAAGGCCATGATCCAGTCTCCATTCAGAGGCAGACCCAGTGCATAGATGTGATACTTTTTCGGAGCCAGGTGCCAAGGGACCTACACCTCACAAATTCATAAAATGTATAGGAAGTGCCTTACGTAAGCGACCACCATGAACTGGTTGCCTGTTGCTCCCTCATCATCAACAACCTTCCTATAATAACAGGAGGACCCAGCATCATGTAAAAAACTAGTGGTGCTCACTATGTATAACTACTACTTTACAACTTACAAAAAAAACTTTCAACCTCTTGTAGGTCCTCATCAAGGAAGAACATAAAGATGATACCTTCCTCAAAAAAACACTAAACATGAGTCACATTTAGCATATGACATACATCTTTGCACAACCTATGCTCATGATTAAAAACAAAATTACATGTTTAAGACCATTTTGGTATGAACGACTGACATGTTTCATTACCACACATAAAGTTACAGGCAAATTCATCAGGGCATGAGGCCCAATATTCAAACAAATTGTGCATTGGACCATGTAACCACCAGGTGAACGCCTACCAGAGGCCATAGGAAACAGTTTAGTGCATGAGTTGTGGTTGCCAAGAAGAAGAAGAAGTGACTGCTCTTATGCTGAAAGAATACATAGTTAACTCTTAAGTTACTGTGAGCTCATCGTACATCTGTACAAGTTTTGTTGGGCTGTGGAACTCAACTCCAAAGTGTGTAAAATGTGAGACTACTGAGTAACACAGGATGGCAGCAGTCTAGTTTGTGGAATTCCAGCTGATCGATATGCTGTGATGGCTTTGTTCCCTTGTTTTAAGTGAGGTGGTCTCAAAAGCAAATTTATGCAAGAGAATTGAAGTCAGTGGAACAACTTCTTATGATTACTGGAGGAAAGCAATCCAGAAAATCAATTTGGCCATGAAATATCTCTTTTGCCTAAATGTTTGCTTTTTTGTTGGGCAAAATCTCCATATTTCTAAATTCCAGAATAATTGGGTACCACCGTATTGTCTATCTGACAAAAGCACATTGTCATCAGGTAGTTCCATGGCATTGTCTTGCAGGAATTTAAAAGGTATTCAACAAGGTCTCACATGAAGCTGTCTATTCTCAAGGAGCCCATCCAGACATAGAGTTCACCTTGCACTTTGTAATATAAAAGTCTAGGAATAAAAATGTAAAAATTCTGACTTCAGGCTAATAACAGCGACTCAAGAGCTGGCCTTAATTTGCCGGTATATCCCATTCACCGCAGAACAAGTGCAATATGCAATAATGTGCTTGTAATACGGCGGAGGGGTATTCACCACATTTGTTATAAGGCCCACAGTCTTTTTCCATTATTTTAATATTCCATATTATTAATGCAGCAGGTGTTACTACTGTATTGTGAGAGTGACATCTTTCATTTTCCATAACATTTTAACTCACTTTACATTTTATAAATACAAATATTTTCCCACCTAAACTGGACATGGACATTTACTTTCATTTTTCCATTGTATTAGAGTGTTTTGCCAATAATTGAAACTTTTCTGATAATTGTTTTGTTGGTTGTGGGTCCTTCATTTTAGCAACAGACAAACTCATCTAGACTAGGACTTTCCTCTCCCTAATCCTAAGTGCTCCATGCATACATGTTTTATTTGTATATCAAAGTGCAAATTTATTTCTAATACACTGAAAACCGCGTGTTTTCAGGTTTTATTAATAATAAAGGTGCCCTTTGGCATACAAATGATGACTTGCATGGCGAAGTGCCACTATTTTCGCTATGTATCCTCTAAAGAGTCATACTCAGTCAACAAAAGACACACTTTAATTGTAAGGGTCAGCAAAATATATATGTGTAATTAATACCAGAGCAGATTGAGATTCGCCATATAGACACGATTTCAACATGAAGCCATCTCTCAATAAGTGATGTTAGATCTGCTATGTACTTTGCCTGAGGCAGTTACATCACAAACTTTAAAAGCTAATGTATTTGGGAGTTTTTAGAAAAAAATGAAAAGATATCCAGATTGCAAAGTCTTTGTTTAAGCATCGCTGCACACCATTAAGCATATCACCACCAGATAATAAGATGATCTAATATTTTGTCAGAATTATCATTATCGATGTGAGCCCTCGTGGAGAACAATGACTCTCATAGGGGAGAGATCAGTTAAGCAGATGGATATTTCAAGAGACTGAAGATAAAGGAAGGATCTCATTAAATGGAAGAAAGGAAAACAAATTAAAGCGAAAAATTAGCGAAGTTGGCGTAGAATAGTACTGAAGCACTATTGACTGCGGTGTGAAGTGTGTGTCACATACTTTGAAAGTGTGCTGAAAGGAAGGGCACGGCAACAATGGCGCTGAAGATCAATGCTGGATGATGGATGACTTCTCAGTGGTCAGCTCTGCCATTAGCCCTGGCTTTGATACAGTCCGTGACAACAGTAGCTTCAGGGGCACCATAAATTCTTCAGCCTCTGATTGCATCTAATCACTGCTGCCAGAATCTGCTGATGATGATGGAGAAGGCAGTGGAAGAGTGAACGGACTACTGAGAATACAAGATAAATACAAGATAAATCTAAAGAATCGGAAAGGGCAAAGGACAAAGGACAAAGAGGTGCCATGCAAACGTTGTGTTTCAGAGTTTACTGGTACGTTACATCGAAAAGACTCTGGGCCTCATTTATGAGGCCCCTTGCGCCGTCTGAAGTCTCTTTTTGTGACGTTCCGTGGTGCAGGAGCCTGCTCTATATTTACGAGGCTTAGTGAACACGGAAGGCTTGGGTCTGTGCACTATCTGGACTAGACCACTCTTAAATTTTACTAACAAACATGGTGTCCAGATAGGTCGTTTTTTTATTACTCATACGAGACTTCAGTGCTTTGTTCTAAAGCCCGTGTGTTTTTTATTTCACTTCTTTTTATACTTTTTTCAAACAAGATTAAACTATTATTCTCATGTCTTTTGTCGGGCCACACAAATTTTTCACAAGCATATTTACACATTCAAAACAATATATAGTATTGTAACACCACAAAATGCATAATAAAAATCACAGTGCAATACATATAACATTAGATAAACAATACAGATACAAATAACCAGTCCATAATTTTACAAATACACCTGGCGGACACTCAAATATAGTCCCAAAGGCTCCTGCCTTTTGTCCTGCCTATGTGTAACGCTCAGGGAGAACTTGATTCAAAGGGTGTTGTCTATAGGGGGACAAAAAGATGTATAAATTCCCTCGAGGCACACCCAGCTGTTAGTCCCATGAGCACAAGCCAACGCGTTTCAAACCCTATACTGCTTGAGGGTTCTCCTCAGGACACGGACTTGGTGGTCTTGGTGAACTAAAATTAAAGCCAAAGAATGTGTGTTTTAGTATTGTGTCACTCACCCTCACCCAACCCCCAATGTATATTAAAAGAATTTTATTTGACCTACTTTATTTCATAACCGGACTGGTTATTTGTATCTGTATTGTTTATCTAATGTTATATGTATTGCACTGTGATTTTTATTATGCATTTTGTGGTGTTACAATACTATGTATTGTTTTGAATGTGTAAATATGTTTGTGAAAAATTTGTGTGGCCCGACAAAAGACATGAGAATAATAGTTTAATCTTGTTTGAAAAAAGTATAAAAAGAAGTGAAATAAAAAACACACAGGCTTTAGAACAAAGCACTGACGTCTCGTATGAGTAATTAAAAAACGACCTATCTGGACACCGTGTTTGTTAGTAAAACTATATTTACGAGGCAGCACTAAGCCACTTTCTTTGGCTTAACTTAATGCTGCCTCGTAAATATTGTCCCTTTTAACGCAGTTTCTGCGTTAAAGGGGCATGCAATATGTGTTGCTGGGGGCGTTCCCAACAACATCTATGGCATTTTGACAATGCCCCAGATTTATGAGAAATCGTAAATATGAGTTAGCGCCAAAAACGTACGGGAGGCACAAAAAGGAGAAATATCTTTATTTCTCCGTGCTTAACCTTTTTCTATGTGTGCTGCATTCTGCAGCACACATAGAAAGAGGAAAAAGCCTCTTGTGATTGTTTCTGTGCAGGACAGGTTTCCATGGTGCAAAGGTGCCTGCGTTGGCGCACGGCAGCCCATTGAGCACCGGCGCAGGGGAAAAGGACAGGAATGTGCCGTATCTGATAGATACAGCGCATTCCTGCCCTTTTACCGTAGGGCAGCACAGAAGGAAGCCTGCGGCACTGCCCTACAGTAAAACCTCATAAATGAGGCCCTCTGTATTTACTTTAGAGTGGACAAGGTAGCATGATGAACACAGGCCATGCTTAATACAAAATGTGATACAGACTGGTAAATGTAGTCAACTCACTGCTCGAGAAGGACTTGTAACTAAAGGTAACCCATGGACACATTTTCTATGTATATAACCTTCTAAGACGTGAGCCAACTGGTCCCCTCCTGCTTCAAAAAGTTTTTTTCAAATAAAAATGAAGGAAAACCATTCTTCACCTGCACAAATGAGAGAGGTAAAAGCTGAAAAATGAATAATGAATGACCCAATCTGGGAATCCCAAAAGGGTGTAAATACTGCCCTCACCCACTCAATCAGTGGCATGCTTCATCATAGGGCGGCTGCAACTCCCTGGTGCAGGCCAACGTCCAGGGAGGAGCGCTGAGAAAACAGAATATAGAAAAGAAAGAAATCATAAAGTAGGGATCCCTCATGCAGAGAAAAAATATTAAAACTGTCTAAGTGGGTATCAGCTGTCTTTATTATGGATCCCACTTGGCAGGATTAAAAATTCAAAAACAGGGTATATGGGCAAGCAATGGCACCATTACCCTATCTGCTGTATCAAAGTTTCTGCCATAGATTACCGCCCTTATGGGTCAATGGCATTTGTCAGGATACGGATCCTAAGAAAAGTTTTATTTTTTTCACTATATGGTAGAGAACTCCTAGGGGGCTTTAATTGCCCTTATTGTAGACACGCCGTCTGTGTACCTATAAGAGAATAGTTGACATCAAAGTTAGCAAGTGTTAGCATGTCAGCTCCTACCCTCCCTCCTGTAGTGGCTAAAAAAGCTGTAATTCCTTATTAGAATTAAGTAGCTGCATCATGTTTCATATCTTTGAAATGGAAATGATAAATCCTCTTTATTGGTAAAGTTGAATTAACATTACTATTTTAGACATGACACTTTTAGAAAGTGGGCATTTCTCTGCTACAGCTATACTTTGTGCATTGCCTCTAGACAGCCACAAACACAGGAATGGTGGTGTGACAGAGAACACATCAGCATTCATTTGCATTCTTATAGCTCTCCCTGGGCAGGACGAGAGAGGGGGAGCTGACACTTACACCTGAATAGGCTGTGTCCTTTTTCCAACACAAAGGACTGATTACCCACTACTGATAGCCGAAATGCAGGGCTGGGAAGAAAAGAGGGAACCTCCCCAGTGTAAGGGCCTGCTTTGAAGTCACCCCCACTTCAAAGGCACAATTGGGTATAAGTACTGGGGCTCCGACTGTATCACAATAGTACACCACTGGACCTGTGAAGAACTGTGCTAGGAGTAAAAACTGCAGGCAGTCTCAGAGCCATCAAAGACTTCCTTTAACTCTGCAACAGTACCTGGACTCTGCCATCTGAGCGTACTGCCCTGCCAAGTGGTGCCAATTTAGTCCTGGGCCCTTGAAAGGTGGCTTCTGCTGTACAGAAACAAAAATCAATACAGTGATGACTTTGGGTCGATCGGAACCGATGCCATGACCTTCGACGCAGGAGCTGATCGACAAAATTGCTTTGAGAGACTGCACCGCTCAATGATGACAGATAGCATGGCTAGATGATGACGCAGTGCCTGCAGTATAAAGGGGTTCGTCGATTAAGCCTTCACCACCTGCGTGGATCAGGACCTATGCATCGAGTCTTCGACGTCGACGCTTGCCCAACACAAGGTACTTTTTCAGCGGGACCTGTGTGAATCCTGTAGCCGGCCTACCCTCCATTGCGGTCCACCTGACCTTTGGATTTAACCCGGTCCAGCGCGACCTCTAGTAACCCCTAAGCGCTTTTTGCTTCTAAGCACTACTTTTTGATTTATTCTTTACAAATTCATAACTCCTGTACTAACTATTATAGTTTTGTCATATTGGTCTTGTTTTACTCATAAAAATATAATTTATTGTTGTAACCCTGTGTAGAGTATTTTGTGGTGTTTTTAAAGTGTTACTATGTGTGTTGCACAAATACTTTACACGTTGTCTCTTTAGATAAGCCTGACTTCTCTGTGCCAAGCTACCAGAGGGTGCGCACAGGTTTTCTTTTAGTGTGTATCTAGCTTACCCTGACTAAAGTGTTGGTTCCTGCTTGTACAGGGTGCATACTCTGACAATTACAAACCCCATTTCTAACAGGTACTGTGTGATAATTTGTGCTCCACCAGTCCCTAACCCTAAAATCCAATAACACCCTGTATAGGTCCATTGCATCCCATATGACTTTTCACTACAGTATACTTTTAGTAATGTTCCCATGTCACCCATTCTGTCAATAGGTTTGAATTCTAGTCAGCAAGGTATTTACCACAAAAGATTTACATTATCATACTGAATACATTTTTCCATTGCTGTAGATCGGAATTCTACAGATATCTCTGATAACATATTTCTGATTGTTTTTTACTCAATGCAGCACAGCTCAGATTACCAGTTTTTACTCATTTCTCTAAACTGATCAATCTACCTGTCAGATCTCTGCCCAATAACCCTCTGGCATTTCTTCTTTCTCTTGTCAGTATTAGAAGTTTCACTTCCTGTACTTCAGCAACAGTAAAGACCAAGATCAATCATTTAAACTCTTCTTGATACGCTCAGGTTATTTAATTGGTGTGGGTGCGAGTTTGCACGCCTTTTGTTGTTTGTACAAAAGGCAAAATATATATATATTTTTTAAAGAATGACTGATATATTCAAAGGTTCGTTCTCCGATTCAAACTGTTTGAATCAATTTGAAAAACAACATATACCCAGACAATACAGGAGGCAGAGTGTCTGCAGCTGCCTGCAGTTGCCTTGGAAACAGGAAACACAGAAGATGTTGTGGGATCTGCGAGTTAGGGGCATAGCAGAGAAATGACAAAAGATGCACACACATTTACCAAATGTCAGTTATCACAAAACAATGGGTGATAATAATGTTGCATCAAAAATTGTCTTGTCAACCATGACCCCAAACAATTAACAACCCACCCACACACTATCGTTCCCAAAATAGCAGTCACTGAGACGCAAAAAAGTAAAAGCATTGGATGTTTACTAATTGCATTATAATGATAAATATTTCATTTCTGAGGAACCAAGTGTAGTAAATTATGAGTCTGACCACAGCAGTTCGCAGGGTGGGACTTAGAGGTCTCAGATCCGGCTCGGATGTGGCTGGGGGAGCATTGCACGCTCCCTCATGATGTGGCAGAGGGTAAGGTGTGGGCCATTAACTAACTTAGCCTGATGCATCAGGTGGTTTTACCAGGTGGTAATTCTCATTAAGTAAAACTGAGCTCAGTGTTCCCACACCTGGTAATACCAGGTTCAGGACCACTGATGACGTTAAAAGTAGGTGGGGTGGTATACCCTGGCAGGGTGCAAGTGGTAAATTACATTTGTCAGCAGATCCATTATTGTGTAGAATTGAATTTGAAGTCAAAAAACATAACATACACTTAGAAACAGCTATTTTCCCCACCTAAGTCCAATTTAACTTTGAAAATTGCCAGTGACTAGTTTGATCCTTTTTTTAATTACATTTTAGGACCAGCAGTATATTCTATTTGGACATTTAATTTGTGCCATGTTGCTTGCTGGGACTATCCTCATTAGCAATATGTGAAGAGTGAGCACTACAGGAACTGTTGGTCTAATGATTTGGATGAGCCGGACATTTGGCAGGTTTAACACCAGAATAAATTGCTTTTTAGAGGAATAAATTAGAACACCTTCACCCATACAAGAACTCATTGGAATTAGTACAGATTTGGCATTTTCTCTTTCTCCATTGTTAAATTGTGAACGCCATACCCTTTCAAATTGAGGAAAGGCAACCCCACTGTGCAAAGATACTTTTATTTCATGTTATTTTTTTTCTTCAAGAGCAAAACATTTTCTCTATTGAGGAATCCCGACTTCTGCATCCCTATGAAGTTTGGGGGTGTTCCTTCGCCTTTTCCATCTTAGATGGGATTTACTGCAGCCTTTGACTGGAGCAAACTCTGACCATTTTCAAGGTGAAATAAGGTCAGAGAGGAGTTTGCTAATGGGTGTTCACAAACTCTCAAGGCAAACTACACCTTCTACTGCCCACTTCCCAACACTTCTGTTGGTGTTACTACTGCATAATTGTATGCTGGGTTACATGACAGAGGCATGCATGGCTAAACCATGTGTGCCTCTACCATGCAGCCCAAACTACGAATGCGTCTGAACCATGCATTCCTTTACCATGCATGCCTTTACCATGTATGCCTTTACCACGCATTTTCGTGGTAAATAAATGAATGGTATAGGGATGTGTGGTAAAGATCCCACCCTATGCCACCTGCCCTTAGCCCTAACAACTAACCCGAACCCCGCTGAGTCCTAAAAGGTACCCCAACCCCACCCTGCGCCCTAAAAACTAACCTGACCCCCCAGCCCTAATAATTACCCCAACCTCCCAGAGCCCTAAAAGTACCATGTCCCCACCCTGAGCCCCAAGAACTAACCCGACCCCTCAAACCCAAAAAACTACCCCGGCCACCCCCTGAGCCCTAAAAACGACCCCAACCCCCAGCCCTAAAAACAACTCCAGCCCTGAAAACAATCCTGACCCCCTAACCCTGAGCCCTAAAAAATATCCCCAACCCTTAAAAACTACCCCCACCCCCTCAAAACCCAGCCCCAGTCTCACTTACCTCACAGCGTCCTCTCCGGATCCTTCCTGCTTCTGCGCCCGTCCATCTCAGTATCTAGATCACGCATATGCCTTAACCACGCATATGTGTGGTTAAGGCATATGCGTGTTAAGCAGGCATGGTTCTGCTTGCGTGGGAACAACATGCGTGGCTCTGCCCGCTTTGGTCAGGTCGTTTCCCGTATGCAGTTGGGTTGAACAATTAAGCAACGACTTTGCATACTTGACAAGCATAAATTGAGTCACATTCGGCTGTAAGTGTACATCTACAGGCAAAAATGGCTATGCCAAGCTTGCCCTTATGTTTCACAAAATGATACCATTATCTGCCGACTTGCCAGTAACAACTGTAACTCCTACTGTGCAATGCTCTAGTCACATAAGCCACACCCTTTGATCCCTGAAACATGAATGGAAATACTGCACGTAAATACCCACAAATACCTACACACACACACAAATAAACACACCCACACACAAGCACACAGACATTTTCATTGACAAACTGAAATAATTACTAAAGACAAACTCGATAAAGAGTCGTAGTGTAAATACCTGTGGAAAGTGGAAAAGGGGGACCTTCCTGTAAATAAACAATCCATGGCAGTTTGCTTTTTCCATGTGTTCTGCACAAGGCAGCACACATGGAAAAAGCAACAAGTTAAGACCAGATTTTCCCTGGTCTTAATTTTGGCGCTGCCACCTATGTACGCTGCCCTTGTACATAGGGGTAGCGTCAAAATCAATGGGTGTTGCAGTGGAACGCCCACCACAACACCCACTGCCCACCCCTTTCACGCTAAGCATAGCGTGAAAGGGGGCTTTATTTACAAGTCAGGGTTAAGCCACGTTAAGTGGCTTAACGCTGCCTTGTAAATAAGGCTAAGCACCTATCGCCACCACAACGTCGGAAAAAGTGACGTTGTGGTGGCGATAGGGGCTTGTACATATGCCCCGTAGTTTATCCTCGCAAAAAGGCAGCCCTCGTTTCTCATTCGTTAGTAGCTGTTTTCTGTTTCCATTTATGAAGTAGTGCTTAAGACTTTTCACAATTATGTTGTGAGCCTTTTCTGTTACGTTGTCTTTCAGTCTCGCTTACTGTCTGTGCCTTGAATGGGATCATCGCGTCTTCTTTTTTTCTCACTTACCACATTTCTCTGATATGGATTTCCATGTTTTAGCAATATATTATTTGATTGCTATTATGTAGGCATTCCATATGATAAATGTTTGACATATATTATGCGTCTGTAAACTAAGACAAGTTTTCTTCAAAACCAAAAATCAATTCTCCGGACAAACTTTATGGATAAAAATTGTTGCTAATTTCATCACCAGATGACGAAGTCTGTTGGGAAAAAAATGTACAAATACATTCTACTGCAAGTAGAGTTTTACAAAGTTTTGAAAACTTTGCAAGTTGTGCTTAGTGAGACGTTTGTAATCTTAAACTTTTCAGGCAAGAATCAATTCCCTCATCTCTAGTAAAGAAATTAAGTGTTTTTTCAATGTGCGTATTAACATAACATAACAGGTATATTTGTAAAGCGCACGATTACCCGTAGGTGTCCTGGCGCTGAATAACAGATGTTTATTGTTACCCAACTCAATGGTACTCATTTTATTGACCTCAGATGGATGAAAGGCTGAGTGGACCCGCTGGGATTTGAACCTGTGACCATGAGGTCAAACACAGGCCCCTGCAGTGGCTGCTTTAATCCAACTGAGCCACCAGACCCATTAACAACTGTCGAATAAAATATTATTCAAATAAATTATATTGTATAAATAGTTATCATTTTGATTGATATAAGTTGCTAGTTTTTTCACTCTCCTAGAAGGAAGTTCCCGTTTTAATGAACATCTGTTATGTGTCTTTGCAGTGTCTTAAGCACATACATTTAACTTGGAATTACTCGAAAGTTTTAGACCCGTCAGCCTTAGACCCCCCCCCATTTCAACTGGACGGGACACATGTTAGACACATGTTAGACCTGTCAGTCTTAGAATGGTCTTCCCCCGAACGTTTTGCCTTTTTCCTTCCATTTTTGCTGGAATTCTTTTTTGTTGGCCTCACATCAAATAGCCACAAAATATGCGAGGAGGGATATCTATGTGAGCAATCAAATAGGATTCTTGCAGTTCTGTAGGAGCAATTCACACACTCTGGTGTGGGTATCTCCCCAAAGCAGAATTTGGTGTGATGGAGCAGAAAAGGGAATTCACCACACAATCAATGCACACACCCAACAGCAGGAAGAGAAAACAGTACAGCAGATCACTAAGGGTTCGTAACCTAGAGTTCTTGGTGTAACTGGATTAACACTCATGAATCAACTCAAGAAGCCTGAATGCAAGCACTCCAAATACATTTTCCAATTAGTATCCATGTTGTGGAGATGATTGAAATGTATGTCAAGTACCATTGTAGGCCATCTGTCTGTGTAGAGGATGCATGTTTATCTTTTTTCAACAGTGGCTGTCAGGTAGCTGCGGAGGACCACTGAATCTATCACATATGTGAAGATACAGGCATGGTCAAATGCTGCTTGTGGTTTTGCAAAAATAGCAAAATCCTACCATGTTGAAGTAACTAAGACATCTTGATATGCCAGTCAGCATGTTGAGGATACCGGGGAGAATACCAGGGAGGAAATAGCTCACTGAGCTCAGAAATGGTGAAATGAACAAAATGTCTGAATTTGCTCGGGGACCTGATAATTTCCAGAATTCAATGGCAAAAAATCAGTTTTAAAAAAGCATTGTAAGTGTTAGACTTGGCACCATTGGCGTGGGTCTCCCTTCCATTTTTTTGCTGTTGCCTCTTATGTTTTGCTGGTTTTAGATGCTTTTGGGCACTGTGCCACTGCTGTTCAGTGCCACAGTGCAAGTGCTCCCTACTGTAAATTGATGTATGGATTAGTGACTCCATGATTGGATGATTGGTTTACTTGTCAGTCCCTAGTACAGTGCACTGAGTGTGTCCAGGGCTTGTAAATCCAATGCTGCTGGTGGGCTTGCAGCACTGGTTGTGCCACCCACAAAAGCAGATTGTAAAATATGTCTCAGGCCTGCCATTGCAGAGCCTGTGTGCGGTCTGTGACTGCCATGTCGACTTGGCAAGTGCACCCACTTGCCAGTCCCTAAACCTTCCCTTATCTTCATATCAGACACCCCTAAGTTAGGCCCAAGGGCAGGGTGCATTGTAAGTTTAAGGTAGGACATGCCCTGGTGTGTGTGGCATGTCCTAATAGTGAATTACAGCCATTTTCGTTTTTCACTATTGCAAGGCTACCTGTTCTCCATAGGCCAGAATGGATAGTTTGATTATTACACCTTATAATCCTAACTGACCCAGGGAACATGGTAGAAAAACGAATTTAGTATGCCTGAACTCAGAATGATAAAATACATCTTTTAGTGAAGTTGGTTTTAACATTCTGTGTTTGAAAATACCACTTTTAGAAAGTGGGTATTTTCTTGCCTAAACTTCCAAGCCTGCCTCTGCTAGGTTGTGTATTCCTTGTCTGGAGATTGAGTGACAGGGGCTGGGGGTGGCTACAGGAGACAGGGTGAGTCAGCACAGGGCTGAATAGAAAGATCTGCATCCAGAGTGGAGGGAGGAGTTGCACCTGGGTCTGAATAGGGCTGTGCCTGCCTTCCACAATGCTGGCTCCACCTCCTGCCGGGCGGCTGAGCACTCTGCCCCACCTTCTGAAAGGAAAGAAGGAGTCAGAAAAACAAAGTGCTCCAGGACTGACCAGAACTGGTTTTGGACTAGGCAGAGGCCTCTCTGCCTTCAGAGAACAAAGAGAAACTGTGTATAAAAAGGGGACCCAGACCCCTAGGAAATTAGATCACTTCTAGGAAATCAAGAAACCTGTTGCCAAGGAGAAGAACCGGAGAAGCTGAAGGAGGAGTACTGCCCCTGTGCTGTTTTGCTGATTGGGGTTGGCCTGCAGTGGTTGCTTTCTGCCAAGGACAGGAGAAAAGACTTTGCTGTGCTTTGTCATCTTGAGGAAGAGAATCTCCAAGGGCTTGAACTATAGCTTGCCTCCTGCCGGAAGTCTCAGGGATACAAGACTTCACCAACCAGCTCCCCCCTGCATTCCCTTGCTGGGAATTGAAGTGCCTGCTGTTGTGCTGAGCCTTCTGAGAGACTGCGTGTCGCTGGGAGCTGGAAGCGCGACGCAACAACGAGAAGCGTGTCGCCGCCGCAGCCGCGGTCATCGCATCGCCAAGGAAGCGAGACGCCGCTGCCGCTGTCATCCTCGCATCGCTGAAGCGCGGCGCATCACCGGAGAAGCGGGACGCTGCCACAGAGGTCATCGTCGCATCACCGGAGAAGCGCGTCGCAGGGCCTGTCGCGGCTCCAAAGATCATCGAGTCGCCGCACGGCCGTCGGGCGCACACGCATCACACCAACGTTGTCGCATCGCAACCAAGACGCCATTTTGTCGCATCGTACCGGAGAAGAGTATCGCATCGAGGTGCCATCTTGTCGCATTGCACCGGAAAGCGGTAAGAAACCGACGCATCACCTCCCCACACAGTAAGGAAGCGAGCATCAACACCCCTGCGCAGCAGTAAGGAACCGACGCATCCACTCCCCTGAGTGTAAGGAACCGACGCATCACCTTCCCTGCGACCCTTTTGTTTTCTTTGCATTACGCATTCAAGGTACATTGAGAGGAAAGTGTCGCATTTACAACTTGAGAGAACTGAACTATTTTATAACCTTTTAAAGTCTATTTTTGAGTACAGTATTGTGGATTTCTGCTATTAGGTCTTGTGATAAGTCTATATAAAGATTACTTATTTTTACATAACAACCTGTGTGGTGTCCATCTGTAGTGTTTTCACTGTATTACTGTATGTGTTCACAAATGCTTTACACACTGCCTCTGAGATAAGCCTGTCTGCTCGTGCCAAGCTACCAGGGGGTGAGCAGGGGTTATTTTAGGAGTGTATTCCCCTTATCCTGACTAGAAGCAAGGGTCCCTATTTGGACAAAGGTGCAAACCATTGCCAACTAGAGACCCCCAGTTCTAACATTGGTGGTCAGCGGTGAGGATTTGGACTTGCATTTGTGATTCATATACAGTGATTGGTGTACACTACTAGTGAGTGCAGACCAATACGCGACCACATACATTTTGAAAGGACTTTTTTTTCCCTTGGAACCTTTATTTTTGTTGAGAACTGCCAATTTTCACCATGAGCAAAAAGGATCCATTGCACCTGCAGATATTGAATTTGAAGAAGATAGGGTTGATACCTACACTGTGCCAGAACTCAAAGCTGTTTGTAAAAGTTTAAAATCTCTATGAGAGGCCTCAGCAGGAAGGAGGAGTTTCACAAGGCACTGAAAGCCTGGTTGGAAGCACGGAATGCCAGTGGGCAGTCCGAGGAGCCTGTGGAGGAGGCAGAGAATTTAGATGGGCAGCTTGAGGGGCCATTGGGCTTACCTGGGAGGGGAGTGCCTTCCAAGGAGGGCAGCAGTGTTTCTCAAAAGGGCCTGTCTCCAGAGGAGCTGGAGGACAGGGACAAAAGCAGGATGCACGAAATGGAGATGGCCAAACTGAAACAGGGAAGCCATGATAGCCTTGAGCATAAGAAATTGGAGTTAGAAAGTAAGAGGTTGGCCATGGAAGAAAAGAAGATGCTTTTAGAGCATGAGAGAGTGGTGAGGGAGCTAGAGCTAAAGGCTAGGAGCCTAGAGATCACTCCCTCTGGTGGCAGCACACCTCCAGTGCCTGTAGAAAGTAGAGTGTACATCCCCAAGGAGGTTATTAAGGATTTCATGAAGGGGGAGGACATTGGGCAATGCTTTAAAGCTTATGAGATTGCCATGACATCACACCGGGTCCCTGAGAAGGATTGGGGAGCCGGGTTGTGGGGCCGCTTTGCAGGTGAGGGAAGGGAAACCTTGCTAGCCTTGCCCACAGTGGATCAGATGTCCTATGCCCACCTGAAGGAAGCTTTAGTGGCAAGGTATGGGTTAACTCCAGAGCTTTATAGGCAGAAGTTTAGGAACTGCAAAAAGCTGGAGTCTAGTACCTGGGTGGAGTATGTGTCTTATTTTTGCAGAGCATTGGATGGATGGGTGAAGGGTAGCAAAGTAAATGACTTGCAGGGGTTCTATGATTTAATTGCATGGGAGCACTTGTCCAGTAGTTGTTTTCCAGAGCTACGCCAGCACCTTGTTGACAGTAAGCTGACTAATCCTAGAAAGCTTGCTGAGGAGGCGGACCGCTGGGTCAGTACCCGGGTCCACAAGGGTCTTGTGGGAGATTCCGCCAAAGGTGGGCAGGGTCCCCAGCAGAAGAGTGGGGGGGACAAGGGTAAACAGAAGGAGTTCCAAAAAGGGCCCCAAAGTAAACCCCAAGGGAACCAAGGTAAGGGTTCCCAGCCTTCCACTGAGAAAAGACCATGGGTCCCAACAGATAAGTCTGTTCAGAAGGGGCCCAAAGCATGTTTTAGTTGTGGTCAGGTGGGTCACTTTGTAGGAAGTCCCAAGTGCCCCAATACCGTGACCACTGCACCCACTGGTGCACCATCCCGGCAGATGGCTAGTGTAGCCCTGGGGGAGGAGTTGGGTGCCCAAGGTGGGTGGGGTCCCGCAGAGATGTCCCTGGTCTCTTTAGGAGACAGTGAGATGGTCCCTAGGACCCAGCTGCCTGATAACACTAAAAAATACAGGCAGTGGGTGACCATCAATGGCCATAGGGTGGAGGCTCTGAGAGACACCGGGGCCAGTGTGACAGCTGTCAGTTGTCAGCTGGTGTCTGAGGAGCAGGTGGTCCCCAACGTATTCTACCCTGTAGTTGCCGCTGACAACTCAGAGAGCCACTGCAAGGTGGCCCAGGTTCCCTTTGAGTGGGGGTCTCAGGTGTCCTTCAAGTAGCTGTGAGGCCAGCCATGCCTGTTGACTGTCTGCTAGGCAATGATTTGGAGAGCTCCCCTTGGGCGAAGTTGGAGCGGAAGTCTCATTTGGAGATGTTGGGTCTGCCAGAGTGGGCATGTATGACCACTCGGTCAATGGCAGCCGGTAAGGGTATTCAAGAGGACCTGGAGCCTGGAAGAAGGGCCCAGGTGCCTGCCTTAAAGAGAGGAGGCAGGGGGCGCGGGAAACCGGCCCCCGAAGTTCCCACGGTCCAGGAGGAGGCAGACCTTGAGGGGGATGCCCTGGAACCGACAGGGGAACAAGTGGCTGAACTGGGGGACCTGCCTGAGCTGACCCATTGGCAGCAGGAAGGAGGCCCCTCCAGGGAAGAGTTCTGCGAGGAGCAGAAGAAGTGCCCTTCTCTTGAGGGCTTGCGGCAACAGGCTGCAAGCCAGGCAGCAGGTGATCAGTCTGGATCACACTGGATCTACTGGGAGAATGGTCTCCTGTATAGTGAGCCTAAGGTTGCTGAGCCTGGGTCAGCCCGTGTGCTGGTGGTACCCCAGCGCTTCAGAGCCTTCCTACTGGGTCTGGCTCATGATGTGCCTTTAGCAGGACATTTGGGGCAAGACAAGACCTTTCAAAGGCTTGTCACCCACTTTCATTGGCCCCAAATGCGCAAGAGTTCAGATACTCATTGCAGGACCTGTCAGACTTTCCAGGCAAGTGGTAAGAGTGGGAGGAAGCACAAGGCTCCTCTCCAACCTTTCCCTGTTGTCAGCACCCCCTTTGAGAGGGTGGGTATTGACATTGTGGGGCCTCTGGATCCCAAGACAGCCATGGGCAACAGGTTCATCCTGGTCTTGGTGGACCATGCCACCCGGTACCCGGAAGCCGTCCCTCTTCGGACAGTGACGGCCCCCGTGGTGGGACGTGCACTGATGGGGATCTTCTCCCGTGTGGGGTTCCCCAAGGAGGTGGTGTCCGACCGTGGTACCAACTTCATTTCCAAGTATATGAAGTCCCTGTGGCAGGAGTGTGGTGTAACCTATAAGTTCACCACTCCTTACCACCCCCAAGGTAATGGGCTGGTTGAGAGATTCAACCGGACCCTTAAAGGCATGATTATGGGTCTTGAACCCATGAGGCGTAAGTGGGACATCCTCTTGCCATGCCTGCTCTTTGCTTACAGAGAGGTGCCCCAGAAGTCCTTAGGGTTCAGTCCCTTTGAACTGCTGTACGGCCATCCTGTAAGAGGACCTCTGAGTCTGGTCAAGGAAGGCTGGGAGAAAGCTCCCAGGAAAACTCCCCAGGATGTATTTAGTTACATGCTGGTCTTCAGGAACCAGACTCGGCGTTTCAGACAACTCGCTGAGGCGAATCTGGAAGCCAGCCAGGAAGAGATGAAACGTTGGCATGATCAGAATGCCACTCTGATCGAGTTTCAGCCTGGACAAAAGGTTTGGGTCATGGCCCCAGTGGAGCCCTGTGCGCTCCAGGATAAGTGGACCGGACCATTTGAGGTGGTGGAGCGCAAGAGTGATGTCACCTACTTGGTGGACTTGCAGTCTCCCAGGAACCCCTTGCAGGTCCTGCATGTGAACCGCCTGAAGCCCCACTTTGAGAGGTCTGAAGTGGGCATGCTCTTAGCAACAGATGCTGGGATGGAAGAGGAGACTGAACCTCTTCCTGACGTCCTGTATGCAAAAGAGCAAGATGGGTCAGTGGATGGTGTGAACCTCTCTCCCACCCTGACCCCTGAGCAGCAGAATGACTGTCGCCAACTATTGGGGCAGTTTTCTGATCTGTTCTCCCTGACTCCCAGTATCACTGAATGGTGCATCCATGATGTGGACACTGGGGACAGTCCTCCTGTGAAGCACAAAACTTACAGAGTGACTGACAGGGTGAGAGCTTGCATCAAGGAGGAGGTCTCCAAGATGTTTGCCTTAGGGGTGATTGAGTCCTCTAACAGCCCTTGGGCCAGCCCAGTGGTCTTGGTCCCAAAGGCTGCCGCGCCTGGTGCCACACCCGAACTCCGGTTCTGTGTGGACTACCGAGGACTCAATTCAGTCACCAGGACTGACGCGCACCCCATCCCCAGAGCTGATGAGCTCATTGATCGGTTAGGGGCTGCCCGGTACCTCAGCCCGTTTGATCTAACGTCTGGATACTGGCAGATCGCCTTAACTGATGGGGCCAAAGAGAGGTCAGCATTCTCCACACCAGATGGGCACTACCAATTCCGGGTGATGCCCTTTGGGATGAAGAATGCCCTTCCACCTTTCAGAGGTTGGTCAACCAGGTGTTGGCTGGGCTGGAGGATTTCAGTGCCGCCTACCTGGTTGACATTGCAGTGTTCAGTGCCACTTGGGAGGAACATCTGCACCACCTCTGGGAAGTGTTGAAGGCGCTGCGGAGGGCAGGCCTCACGATCAAGGCGAGTAAGTGCCAGATCGGGCAGGGTTCTGTGGTGTACTTGGGACACCAGGTTGGGAGCGGCCAGGTGGCGCCCCTACAACCCAAAATAGATACCATCCTGGCTTGGGAACCCCCCAAAACCCAGACAGAGGTGAGAGCCTTCCTAGGACTCACCGGGTATTACAGGAGGTTTGTCAAGGGGTATGGCAACATTGTTGCACCCTTGACTGAGCTGACTTCCAGGAAGCAGCCCAGGAAAGTGAACTGGACTGATGCCTGCCAATAGGCTTTTGATGCCCTGAAATCTGCCATGTGCACGGCGCCCGTGCTTCAGGCGCCCAACTTCTCAAGGGAATTCATTGTGCAGACAGATGCTTCAGAGCATGGTGTTGGGGCTGTGCTTTCACAGATGAATGAGGAGGGCCTAGACCAACCTGTAGCCTTTATTAGTAGGAGGTTACTCCCACGGGAACAGAGGTGGAGTGCGATTGAACGTGAAGCATTTGCTGTGGTCTGGGCACTGAAGAAGTTGAGACCATACTTGTTTGGGACTCACTTCCGGGTTCAGACAGACCACAGGCCCCTCAGATGGTTAATGCAGATGAGGGGTGAGAATCCAAAACTGTTGAGGTGGTCCATTTCCCTACAGGGGATGGACTTTACGGTGGAACACCGCCCTGGTACAGAGCACGCCAATGCTGATGGTCTGTCCAGATTTTTCCGCCTTAGTGATGAGAACTCCCAGGAGGAAGGGTAGTTCTCCCCACATTTCAGCTGGAGGGGACACGTGTTAGACTTGGCACCATTGGCGTGGGTCTCCCTTCCATTTTTTTGCTGTTGCCTCTTATGTTTTGCTGGTTTTAGATGCTTTTGGGCACTGTGCCACTGCTGTTCAGTGCCACAGTGCAAGTGCTCCCTACTGTAAATTGATGTATGGATTAGTGACTCCATGATTGGATGATTGGTTTACTTGTCAGTCCCTAGTACAGTGCACTGAGTGTGCCCAGGGCTTGTAAATCCAATGCTGCTGGTGGGCTTGCAGCACTGGTTGTGCCACCCACAAAAGCAGCGTGTAAAATATGTCTCAGGCCTGCCATTGCAGAGCCTGTGTGCGGTCTGTGACTGCCATGCCGACTTGGCAAGTGCACCCACTTGCCAGTCCCTAAACCTTCCCTTATCTTCATATCAGACACCCCTAAGGTAGGCCCAAGGGCAGGGTGCATTGTAAGTATAAGGTAGGACATGCCCTGGTGTGTGTGGCATGTCCTAATAGTGAATTACAGCCATTTTCGTTTTTCACTATTGCAAGGCTACCTGTTCTCCATAGGCCAGAATGGACAGTTTTATTATTACACCTTATAATCCTAACTGACCCAGGGAACATGGTAGAAAAACGAATTTAATATGCCTGAACTCAGAATGATAAAATACATCTTTTAGTGAAGTTGGTTTTAACATTCTGTGTTTGAAAAATACCACTTTTAGAAAGTGGGTATTTTCTTGCCTAAACTTCCAAGCCTGCCTCTGCTAGGTTGTGTATTCCTTGTCTGGAGATTGAGTGACAGGGGCTGGGGGTGGCTACAGGAGACAGGGTGAGTCAGCACAGGGCTGAATAGAAAGATCTGCATCCAGAGTGGAGGGAGGAGTTGCACCTGGGTCTGAATAGGGCTGTGCCTGCCTTCCACAATGCTGGCTCCACCTCCTGCCGGGCGGCTGAGCACTCTGCCCCACCTTCTGAAAGGAAAGAAGGAGTCAGAAAAACAAAGTGCTCCAGGACTGACCAGAACTGGTTTTGGACTAGGCAGAGGCCTCTCTGCCTTCAGAGAACAAAGAGAAACTGTGTATAAAAAGGGGACCCAGACCCCTAGGAAATTAGATCACTTCTGGGAAATCAAAAAACCTGTGGCCAAGGAGAAGAACCGGAGAAGCTGAAGGAGGAGTACTGCCCCTGTGCTGTTTTGCTGATTGGGGTTGGCCTGCAGTGGTTGCTTTCTGCCAAGGACAGGAGAAAAGACTTTGCTGTGCTTTGTCATCTTGAGGAAGAGAATCTCCAAGGGCTTGAACTAGAGCTTGCCTCCTGCCTGAAGTCTCAGGGATACAAGACTTCACCAACCAGCTCCCCCTGCATTCCCTTGCTGGGAATTGAAGTGCCTGCTGTTGTGCTGAGCCTTCTGAGAGACTGCGTGTCGCTGGGAGCTGGAAGCGCGACGCAACAACGAGAAGCGTGTCGCCGCCGCGGTCATCGCATCGCCAAGGAAGCGAGACGCCGCTGCCGCTGTCATCCTCGCATCGCCGAAGCGCGGCGCATCACCGGAGAAGCGGGACGCTGCCACAAAGGTCATCGTCGCATCACCGGAGAAGCGCGTCGCAGGGCCTGTCGCGACTCCAAAGATCATCGAGTCGCCGCACGGCCGTCGGGCGCGCACGCATCACACCAACGTTGTCGCATCGCAACCAAGACGCCATTTTGTCGCATCGTACAGTAGAAGAGTATCGCATCGAGGTGCCATCTTGTCGCATTGCAACGGAAAGCAGTAAGAAACCGACGCATCACCTCCCCACACAGTAAGGAAGCGAGCATCAACTCCCCTGCGCAGCAGTAAGGAACCGACGCATCCACTCCCCTGAGTGTAAGGAACCGACGCATCACCTTCCCTGCGACCATTTTGTTTTCTTTGCGTTACGCATTCAAGGTACATTGAGAGGAAAGTGTTGCATTTACAACTTGAGAGAACTGAACTATTTTATAACCTTTTAAAGTCTATTTTTGAGTACAGTATTGTGGATTTCTGCTATTGGGTCTTGTGATAAGTCTATATAAAGATTACTTATTTTTACATAACAACCTGTGTGGTGTCCATCTGTAGTGTTTTCACTGTATTACTGTATGTGTTCACAAATGCTTTACACACTGCCTCTGAGATAAGCCTGTCTGCTCTTGCCAAGCTACCAGGGGGTGAGCAGGGGTTATTTTAGGAGTGTATCCCCCTTATCCTGACTAGAAGCAAGGGTCCCTATTTGGACAAAGGTGCAAACCATTGCCAACTAGAGACCCCCAGTTCTAACAGTAAGCTTTAAGGGACATTTGAAAACACACTGCATTGCAGCCGGTGAATTCTCAGCATGGAAAAAGGACTGCATGCAAGTACCAGAGGCTGATAAGTAAATGTAAACAAACGAAGATCATTTTGATTATGTAGTGCATTGCTTTTTTGCAAATCAGTTCCTTAGGGGCAATGCCACAGTTGGTCCCCAGAAAGATACTTTGGATTCCCAGGCTATCTGGAGGGTGCATTTACAAATTTCCTGAGGAAGCCAAACTCGTGGTTGGGAACATAGAATTCCCACTCCACACCATAAAACAAGACGATTTCAACTAATCTTGCGAATCCATCGAGCTGCTCTCTCTTCGCTGTCTCTGCTATATGGGTGTTTAAGTTTAATGGTGATGGCTTTTAAAATAGTTTCACATGACTCCTTTTTGTCTGGTGGCTATGGTTCTCCTCTTTGTCTGGTGGCTATGTTTTCCCACTTCCCCAGTCCACAATTTTATTTTTGGCCAATTTACTTTGTTGTTGTTTTACCCTAGTTTACCGTTAACTTTACTAAAGATTGGAGGGCATTAGAAGTGTGTGCCATTAACGTAAGGTAAGTGGGAGTTGCCTACATACAGTTCACCATTTAGTGGCTGTTACCAGTTTCTCTGCAGTGTAGTTTAAGTAAACTATAAAAAGTAATGGGGCAACAGTCTACCTTGTTGGAAGCTTGAGGTTGCTGGAAATGTTTCTGTTAGCCTTCTGTTGGGGCCATAGCAAACTTTGTTCATGAAGTTGGTATAAAATATTTTCTGAGACTCAACTAGACTGGGTTTGAGCTCCAAATTCACCAGTTTATCCACAGTTTTCCCATTCACTAGCTCAAATGTTTCTCAATAATGTAAAAGGACAGCAGATTGGGTTCATTACTTTAAGATCATGTATTTTTCCACCACGAGTTCTAGGATTAAAACTTAGAGCTTTCATGAAAATCTTTATGCAATACTGAGAAATGGTCGTAGAGATCTGTGAGGTCTCAGGCACTCCAGGTGACATGCCCCTTGTGTAGCCTTGAACATAGCGAGCATGAGTTGTGTAGACGTTCCAGTGGTGCATCTATAAGTGTTTTCATTACAAACTGGTTGAGATTTACTGCAGCACCGAAGATGCAAAGCAAGCCACAGCAGTAAACATGTGCCCTTATTTCCTTGATCTTCCAAGCAGTGAGCAGGATTGGCCTTGCTGAGGTCCAAATCTCAGTCTCTTGCCGTGGCACAGCAGCAGCACAGTCACCTACATATTTTAGGCTGCCTAATTGATATTCCAGCTATGCATCGCAGGTTGGTGTATTTCCCAGTGTGTGCTAGTAATATTGGAGTAGATGGAGGCATTCTGAAAAAATGATAGCCGCTCCAGTTAGCTAGTGCCCTCCTGTCGGTTCTCTACTTTCTGGAGGTGGTGGTCTAATTTGTAGAACTAGGTAGCTCGATCCCTGCTGACGCCTTTGTAGCAACTATGCAACATGTCAGAGACATTTGTGGATGAGAAGTGAGGCATGAAATAGCAAACATGCATGGTTTGGATAATATTGTAAGTGTCCGCTATTGAATTGATGCAGCATTTGGGCCATCCCTGCTTACCATTTGTCCTCCGATGGACCATTTATTTTCCCTGCTGAGAGGTGATGGGAATTAACATATCAAAAATCAAATTTAATTAACAGTGTAACCCATTTTGCTGCACATTAAGAACCAGGAAGCAGTGACTGTGATTAAGAAGATTTATTAGAAATTAGCAGTCAAATTTAGGTACATAAATCTCAAAACTATACTGTATAGGTACAGGATAACAACAGGATAGCCCAGCCTCTGAAAGTCAATGAGTCGGACTAAGAACATACAAACAAGAAATTCACTCACAGCAATGCAAAAGATTAGAGGTTAGAGCTGATGCTCAGAGAAAAGGTTTTGACTCTCTCTTCTATATTTAGGTGGCTCTAGATTAAAATCCAACTAAGAGGGTGGTAATATCTAGCATAGTCTCTAAAAGAATAGGGAAATTCCATAAAGGGAAAAACTAGAATAGGATTGTAAACTAGGATCATTGGAATGTCTAGATAAATAGGAAAACTATGAAAGTAGGAAGAATTTCAGAAAATAGGAAGGTATCAGCATTTCAGAAGCTCGGTCAAGAGTCTTTCTGGGTCATGGGGAAGAGTGTTAGCCTAAGCCACACTCAGCAAAGAATCAACAGAAGCATAGAGGTCTAAACCTCTGAAGGGACTAAACAAAGAGGAGTTCTGAAAGGAATCTGGAAAGCATTTGTAAGGTATTCGTAAAGCACCTGCCAGGTATCTTTGGGAATACTAAGGTATAACACACAAGAGTCTTCTTGGGTAACACTCCCTTTTCGCACATCATCAAGGGTTTATTGTCTTTCTCCACTTCTCATGTTATTGATGGCTACATCTTTCCAAAATCCCATACTAGACAGGGGAACAACATCAGCTTCTCATGTACAAGCCAGGTTGCAACATTGCTGAATAAGCCTTTCAGTTAATGCTTCGGTCTTCCATGTTCTTTCATCAAGGTCTTCTTCTCAGGCTCATTTTCTATCACTAGTACATTAGTGTATCTATTCTTCAACTAACAATGCATGTGAATGCCTACAAAAAAGCTCATGTTGGCAGAAAATGTAAAACAATATTGTATGCAGCACATTGATCAGGCCTACCAACGACAGGGTAAACGTTAACTTCAATGGTGCACATTTAATATGTGTGTACACGTTTTAACTCAAATACATATGAATGATCAGAATATGTTAAACTCATTTTTAGTGTGGCATACAATAACTCTTTAAATCACAATGTGTAATTATGTCTAAAAACGACATTTGAATGAAATATACATATAACATTGCACATTACATAACCTTTTGTTGTTTCTAGAGTAATCACATTATACATATATGAAGATAGTTTATTTTAGTCATCAAACACTAAGGGGCCGATTCTGATGCGGGTTGGAAAAGCTTCCCGACCGAGGGCCTGATTCTGATGCGGTTAGGAAGGCCTCCTAACGGCATTTGCTCCTTCCAAATCAGATCGGGAACGTGTCTTCCCGACCGAGGGCCCAATTCTGATGCGGTTAGGAACAAATGTTCCCATTGAAGTCAATGGGAGTTCAACCAAATCGTATCTGGAAGCATCCGGATGCATCCTACTCCGCCGGTCGGACTTTCCCGATCCGAGTGGGTCGGAAACCATTTCCCAACCGATTCGGTCGGGAAGCTTTTCCAACCCGCATCAGAATCGGGTCCATAATGTAAATTAATGTATTAAGGCACAGGTTATAATGATCGACTTCATGTTATAGTGGATGCATGTCTACTATGCAAGGATGGTTTTATTCAATCACCTAAACAAACTAGTAGGAGGACATTTCTCATCAGATTTCTAAGCAATATAATATTTAATATGATTAGAGCACACAATGAATACATGATTTCTCTAGTTCTACAGTGAATGCACTTTAATATAGATGTCGAGTGCAACACTTCACATTAGTATTATTAGGGCACACAAGAAACAAGTGCTAAGTGTGCGTATATGTCATGGACTTTTGTGGCGTGTAAAGGGTGGGTAACATTGCGCTGCACCAAAATATATGCAACATGTATCTGATGCAGGCATGCATATAAAGAAAACATTGAGAATGTGTCTTGATGTGCATCTCTCATGGTATGGCGGGTTTTGCTAGTGGTAATGAATACTGCCATATTATAATTGTCACTTTTTCTATTGTGCTCTAGCAGAGTTATGTCACTGAATTCTCAGCATATTTTAACTAACCTGTAATTGGGACATTTCTGTCAAATAACAAACTTCTAAATGTGCTTTAAATATCGCAATTAATATGAGTAGTTCATTGGCTACAAATGATTTCATGCTATTAAATAGCATAGTCAAGAGCAGTGAACATTTTTTAATCTATAATGTAATGGAGTCACCAGGCCTTTAAGCAAAACTGCCCACAAATTCCATTACGAAATACAATAGAAGATGTATGTGTTGTATGTCTGTCATGTTTAGGATAGGGACAGTGGTGATATATGGAGCCATATACTTTGGCCATTTTCTGCACAACATTACCATGGACTAATGTAAAGATAAATAAACCAATTAGGTGAAACCAGCTTGTAGTGCATGTTTTTAGGGAAAAGGTATGCTATGTGACGCATTTGGCAATATTATATTCTACTAAAGCTAGCAAGCCAAAATAGGAAAAAGTCTGATGACCCCCTACAAAATGATGTCCCTTCTTACACTGGAGCAAAAGAGTATATTGCAGTGGAAAAAAATAGTAACAGTCATATGCTGGACTGCGATAGCTGAAAATGCTGGCCTATAATCTTTATCTTGATCTCAGGAGCCTTGGAAAAAAGTTAAGTGTTCCGTCTCGACCTAAAAACACGATTCAGATTCTCAAAAAAAAGGGCTTTGCCAAGTAGAAAAAGAGCACAGTGTCAGGAATTAACCACAATAAAACAATGACCTTTTTCTAATCCTACTTGGTATGCATCCAAGTAGAAAAAACAAGCAGTGACAAAGCCAATAGGTTTTCCCTATGCAAAATCTGTTGGCTTTGTCAATGCTTTTTTACATGTTGCACAGCAGTTGAGCTTCTGTGCAACATGGCTTAACGTAAAAAAAAAAGTGCTATGACGCAGTCAATGCTGGCCGCCTCATAGCACTTTTTGTTTTTACTTTAAGCAGATTAAGACATGCGCAGGGTTTATGTGTGCATAAAACACAATAATCATCTCTGTAAAGTGGACACACCGTAAATAACACCTCCACTGTAGTATACGTGTCAGGAAATAATCTACGCAGCTTTCACTCAGCCATCCCATTGAGGGGATTATACCCCACAATCAAGGCACAGGCAGCAGCTGCGGGCATGCGCACTCTCAAACACAAAGACTCTTTTTGCCGAAAAGGGAGGAACTGTGTGTCCGCCCGCTGAGCTTTCTAGTCTCCGAAGAAAAAACATCTATTTTGCATTGAATGCAATCACAATTACAATATAATTATTGAATCCACTTTTTAAAGTGCATGGACGGCAGAAGGGCCACCAGTATATCATGTCATGTATTTTCAAGTTAACAAAAGATGTTATTAATTCATTTGTCTATGCCCACTTTCTAGTGCCAACATGCCCTGTTCTGCCACTTCATAGACCTGTGTGAACCATGAAATGTACATAGGCAGTACCGGCCCATTTAAAGAACTATACATAGGTACAAACAAATGATAGTCATTCGGAATAGTCCAAGATAGTTTAGGATTTTATTCAGTTCCTGTTATATAGACCAAATGGTATAGTTTTATTTTGGTATAAAATGCGGTTTTTGAGCAAATGAATGGGTGAATTAACAAAAAGTATGCTCCAGAGGATGGCTCAATGAGTTGATCGAATGCCGCCAACAAAAGGAAGCATTCTGGTGGTCATGGGGTCTAATCCTGAGAAGGCACACTCAGCCTTACAATCTTCCATGGTGGGTAACTCAAGTATAAGAAATGTGGTAACAGTAATATCTACGAGTTGAACCATCCCAGTGTCAATGAATCTAAGCACAAGAACACCTATGTGCAGTACAGTACACGTGTGCTGTGGACTGAAATGCAGTACATCCCTTTGCACAGAATGCACCGCACATCAGTCGTGTCCCACTAAACACCAACTGGCACATGTGTTCTCCCCCGCAGAAATACAAATAAAATATCAACCTTCAAAAAAGAGAAGGAGGGAGGGGTGCGTGCCAAAAGTAAAGCAACTCTGGGGCATATTCTCAAGAACGTGCGATAATCATCGCCAAAATAGCTTAACGCAATATTTCATATCGCCGTCTATCGCGGGAAAATAACTCCGTGTTAATGTCGTATTCACAACACGCGATAGTCTCCCGATAACGCGTCAAATGTCCGTGATAAAATTTCCTGGACGGCGATAAAAATCCAAACCCGAACGTGAAAAAAGTTGCGATGTGCCCAACTGCGATAAAAAATTCTGCGATAAGCAGCGCCAGGCCTGCAAGTCACACAAGTCAGGCGGGCAAAATCACTATAAAAGCGGCAACCAAAAACACAACCAAGACACAAACAACTGCGACGCACCATGGAGGTAGCCGGAGCAAGTACAGAGGACAACCAGAACCCAACAAGCCCCATGGAGGACCAGCCTGGGACCATCATTGGGGAGACGGTGGCAGGAGTTGGGGGACCGGACACTGCACAACATGACCTGAGCCAACAGGGTGAGTAACGACCAGGGACTGGGGGGACGGGGGAGATGGACACAATGGCACACATGCACAATTAAGTATAGTACATCTGCGGACAAACCATGCCCAAGAGTCACAACTCCGACCAAGAGCCCAATTTACCCAAGTCTGCAACATCTCAGCACTGTATAAGCACAGAAGTGAAAGGCACACCGCCTGAAAGGGATAGGGGCCAGCAAAATAAGAGCTGAAGGGGCAACACACCCACAATGCAGCACACACACATAAGAATCAGAGCACCTCAACATTGACAACAATGTGGTACAAACTGCAACACTTTCACAACAGAACAGAGGACACAACTGCCGCCGCTTGTGTGTAGAAAATGGCCATTCGCATTTGGCATAGCAGGAAACTGTGAGATGACAATGTACAAGTACAACCTCACATCCCTGATGGTGTAAAAATGTAAACTGTCCCGCATCACATAGGCATCTCCTCACAAACAGTCACAATGTACATTGTCATGCAGTCCGTAAGTAAACTTGTACAATGCGTCAACATACATGTGAACACAATGTCAATCTGCTTCTCCCCTTCACATTGCAGAGGGAGAATCAACACCTCCTGCAGAGCAGACCCAACAACACAGTGCTGATGATGAAGAGGACCTCCTCAACATCTACACCGACGTCCTCCAACAGCTCATGGACAGCTCTGGCACCCCACCTCCAGGAGCAGGGCAGCCCAGCTGCATCAATGAAACACCACCCCCTGCACAGACCACACAGCTGGAAGCACCCACCACCACAGCTGTCTCCCAGGACCCCCACGACCAACACATGGCATTCCAACGCCGTGTGTTACGGTGCCAGGAGAAGCTGGCTGACCAGCTGCGGGTGGGGTTCGACCTCATGGAAGCAAAACTAGATGCCATACGTGGGTGTCTACATCCCATCAGGGATGACTTACAGTCCCTAACGGACACCCACTGTCCGCTCCATGCTTTCCAACAATCCATGGCTGACATCGCTGGAGTCATAACTCTGAGCCAAGAACAACTGTCTAGTCAGAGTGGCTCCAGCGATGTTAGCCGGGAGTTGGGACACATAAGGAGAATGATGGAGAGCTTGGAGCGGATGCAGGCGGAAAGAATGTTTGCCACAGCTGCACACCAGCCAGATGTAGCTGTGATCTTCCATGCCCTGCAGATCCTGGTCATGGCATTGCCACCACAAGGCCTGGCGCGGATGAATGCTGCTGCTACTACTCCATCCACATCTCCGCCCCCTGAAGTGTCAGTGCCACACAGTGATGCAGACTATACACCACCACCCACATGTGAGGCACCTGACACATCAGAGGACGAAGATGCGGATGATTCTGCCTTAGTGGTAAGAAGGAAGCAGTAGCATTCATCTCCGCCATATGGCCTGTTTCTGCTTGGTTCTGCCCTCTGCATCATCACCTTCCACTGTCCCCTATACACTCTGCAACACTCACCTTGTCCCTCGACATGCACTGCCATATTCTGTTTGGTTACCAATGACACAGCAATGATACTGCGGACTGAACTCTTCCTCTTCCGATGAACTTGTCATTCCCTAAAGGACTCTGGCTGGCCCTCCACGGGGCAACAATGTAAAGTGGGGTTTGCATGGCCCTGTACTGCTCCAGCTTCAACACTCCACTGAATGTGAATATAACATTCAAATTCACACAGATGTGTCATATCTATGTTCAATCAAGTATGAAACTATGGAAGAATGTAGGGGCAGTGATTACCCCTCCCGTCCATGTTGCTAATGTTGTGGGACTTAAGTCACAGGGTGCAACTCTCTTCATCATGGTGGTACATATTTGACCCCAAAAGACGCCCTGTTGTCATTTCTTGGTCACAAATGACCGCCTTTATGTCATGAATTTGGACACATGTGATACGCTGCTGAGTGGGATTACGTACCATCTATGACACCCTGACATGGCATTTTGAATACGTGACACCCTAAACAGCCTCTCCGTACAGAGGTGACACACCCACCATCTAATTGCCATTTGTGAGATTGTTAGCACTAAATGTTGCACTTACACTTGTCAGAGTGAAGTGCTTATGCAGAGGAGTGACATGCACACAAGGAATGTGTGTTGGAATGAATGTATTTGCACATGCTGTGCCTGTGGCCATTTTGTCCTGTCCCATGATTGCTAAGGACAGTCACAATGTGACCTGCTCATGTGAAGAAATTGTTAATGATTGTGTTCCTTCGGGCTAATCCTGCTGCAGCTGCACTGGGGTGTGGTCCACCTGCCTCATCTTCATCATCACCGTCCGGTGCATCTGGCACTTGGATCCATGGGGCATTGGTGCGTACACATATGTTGTGCAACACACAACATGCAATGATCATCTTGCACACTATTTCCGGGCTGTCCAGGAGTCTTCCACCTGTGATGTCCAGGCACCTGAAACGTGACTTTAACACGCCAAATGAGCGTTCCACAATGCACCTGTTGCGTTTGTGGGCCGCATTGTACTGCCTCTGGGCCTGGGTGTTCGTGTCTCGGAGGGGTGTCATCATCCACGGGCAGAGTGCATATCCTTGATCACCTGTGACAGGGGAGAGAGATATGTGTCAATCGGTGGTTATGCATTCTGTGTTGGCAGGCTTATCAGTTTAGTGGTGTGTGATGTGTGCAACTTTGGGATTCATGTTTGACATGTGTTGCTTGTGGCAAATGAGCGTCATCCATGTGTATTACGTTGCCTCACAGCTGCTCGTCCCTCCCCCGAGCCTATTTACTTGTGTGCGCTGCGCGGTTGCATCACTTGCACTCCTAAGACACGCCATTGTCATGACTTTCTGCGCATGTCCACAAGCCTGACAACGACACTGTGATATTGGCCATTGAAGGTGGTCGGCCACGTGTGTGTAGGCCTATGGTCAGGATATGGCAGACACAGAGACACACGCAGTATTTACTTTGGTGGCCATCCCAGTAGTGAACCACGCCCAGAGCCCCGGGCTATTTATTCCCACTCCTACGCTGGACTGGCGTACGCCGGCCCAGCCCACTCCACTTACGCTTACAGGGGGGGACGACATAGCTACATGTCCAAGGGCTTCCCCACTGCCTGTGGTGACATGGTTGTGTCCACTGTCCACAACACTACGAACACCAGCAGTATATGTCCACATGGACATGTCTGTGCTCTGCATACTAAAGTCTGTCCAGCACATCACCGCCACACTTGGCATTGTGTACATTCTTATTCATGGGTCACTTGCCTCATTCGCACAGACTTGGTTCCCACCTCTCCCCACATTCTGCTATTGTGTGGCAGAGGTGCCATGACATGGCTGGTTTGTCTTCATGGCTGGCCACGGTTGCCACAGTTACATGTGTTGTCGTGTCTGGTAGGTGGGCATGTTGTTTGGCATGTTGTATGTGATTTTGTAACGTATGCATTCCCACAGTTGTGAGTTGCATGATTGTGGAGTTGAGGTGTGTGGTGTGTTCATTTGGTACTTACCAATGAGCAGTGCATTTCCATAGGTGCCATCCTGGAAGCGCTGGTTGATGATGGGCTGTCGGAAGATGTAGGAATCATGCACACTGCCTGGGTAGTTGGCGACGACGTTGGTGAAGAGTCCCCGGTGGTCCACTATTGCCTGCACATTGATGGAATGCGTGTGCCTTCTGTTGCGGTAATTGTGTGCAGTGTCGGCAGGGGGCACAAGTAGGACATGTGTGCAGTCAATTGCCCCCAACACGTGCGGGAAGCCAGCTATGGCGTAGAAGCCTTGCTTGGTCTCCAGCTGTTCCTGCGCAGTGTGGGGGAAGTGAAGGTGCTGGGGTACCAAGCTGATGCTGGCATCCAAGACAGGTGTGAGGAACTTTGATCGGGCTGGCTGTGAGACTCCTCCGACTCTGGCAGTTGTTGGTTGGAAGGTACCAGAGGCCAACAGGTGCAGCACAGCCAGCAGCTTTGTCTGCGGAGGGATGTTGGTTGTCCGCTGTGTTGGTACCGTCAGCCTGTGGGCAATATGGGTCAGGATGCGGAGGATGGTTGTCCTGTTGAGCCTGTAGTGGGCAATGACATCCTCTGGCGTTAAGTCTGTGAGGCTGGTGCATTTTTGGAAGGTAGCTGTCTTGTTCTGCGCTGCCTCTGTGGTAGTCCGGGGGGGTGGTCTGGGGGAGCTAGGGGGGGCCTGGGGGTGGTGGCGGTAGGTGTTGTGGCCCTCTTGGGTCTCCGAGCTGTATGATCAGTAGCTCCATGACATGTGTTGGTCTTCAGATGTGGCTCTGGGCTTGGCTCCCTTTTATACTGCAGGTTGTCGTCCTGCTTAACACCAGTTGCAGGCAGGTGTTAAATGCCTGCTGCTAACGCGCCTTATCGCTTGTTTTTGGATCGCATCGCCGATCTGGCTAATAGTTGAGAATATCGCGAAGTGGTGTTTTCGCGTGTTTTTGCACGGGAACGCCTACTCTGCATATCATTAGCGTTAGTTGTCGCTCTCATCAGTGGCGATGTTTTTTGCAGCAGCTATCGCTGGAAAACTGGCGATATCGGCAGTTTGCACCAGCTTGAGAATAGGGCATTAAATCTAACCCCACTTTTGCGGCGCTGAAGTGCCGATAAATCGGCGATAAGTCCTTGAGAATATGCCCCTCTCTCTTTTGTGGATGTGGCGTAATGGGCTGAGCTGCCAACCGTGAACCAGGTTCCAGTCTCGGTGTAGGGTCAACATCTTGTGATACTGGGCAAATCACTTTATCTCCCCATGCAGAACAAACAAATGAATATGACCTTGCGTAATCTAACTGGTGTGCACGTAAAGCGCTCCAATAAATTTGGGTCGAGTTTGCTCCATATAAAACCTGCAGCAAAAATGAGTGGGATGAAGAGAAGGGGGAGGGGGAGCTGAAAAAAGTTAAATATAATCCCGGACAAAAAAAAAAGATTAAAGAGAAGGAGCAGAGGGGTCGCACCGAAAAGTTGAGTATGTTAAAGAAAAGGGGACAGGGGGTAGGAGAACATCAAAAAGTAAAATATAAGCCAGCATGAAAAAAATGGTCTAAAGAGAAGGTGGGGGATGTTGCGCCGTATAGTAAGTAAAAGAGAGTACCTGCAGGAGCCAGTGGAAGGACACTGGCCACAGAAAGGAGTACTTGGTCCAGGCTCTGCGGACAAAGACTTGACTTGAAGTCCAGAAGGAAGCATGAACCCAGGAGTAGCCACTGACCAATAGGAAGACTGGAATGGAGAGTGACGTGGGAGCCAACCAAGGGTAAGTAATGGTAAGTAATGGGCAGGCTCTATGTCCCTTTGAAGATTTTTTTTTATTTTCAAGTGATTTCGCAAGCACAGTGCAAGTCCTGTGCAGGCGAAACCTGATAATTTCTTATGCTCATGGTAAATTTTAAGGGACTTTAATACCATTTTTAGATATACTAAATACTAATTTCTCTCAGTTCATATATGGCATCAAACACGTTTTCTGTATTACATTTTAAGTAACGCGTTTTGTCAAAATTTTATTTTCATTATCAGTGGCTTATGTGGTTTATTTTACCTATATAGACTACATACCAATATTTGTCTGAATTTGTGTATTAAATTAGAAGCATTAAAAGTGTTTTAGATTTAGGAGCACTGACATGAATTGCCTTAAATGATAGCTAATGGCTGACAAGCGGTGCTTAGTTTATGAAATAATCAGTGCCAATACCCAAAGTGCTGCTCAGAAGCTCGTGGCTGGTGCTATTAAGGGGCCGATTCCGATTCGGGCCGGAAAACGTACCGACCGACTCGGTACGGGAATTTAGTCCGACCGACATGTACCGGCGCTGCCCGACCTGCGTAGTACGATGAAATGCATGTGACTCACGACCGACTCGTACGGAACACAAGCCGAACGACCGAACCGCACGGAAACCAGCCATTCGGCCGGGAAACAACATGAATCGAACCGACCGACACGCACCAGGAATGAACCCGAACGAAACGTACCCGAGAACTCCGACCCGTGCAGTACAATGCAATGCGTGGAAAACCAGACCGAATCGCACGGAGACCAAGCCGTACGACCGCCACGCATACAAAACCCAGCCGAGGCAACCCAATACTCCGCGACCGACGCGTACGCCGCACATGAAACACAGCAGAAACACAGCGTGAACGACTCGGAGAAGCTCGCACGAGACAACTGCAGCGTCCTACTCGGTCAGAAGAACGTCTCCTACATGCCCCAAAACTACAAAGGAAAAAATACAAAAAAAAGGGCCAAACAAGCAATTACAAAGCCAATAAATACTGGGGGAACATGGAACAAAGACACACCCACAACTCCACCCATATAAAGGCCACAAATCCCTACCATGATCCTTTGCAAATTCAACTGACCTGCCAGCACAGAACACCATCAGACAGCAACCACAGACACACTCACAGCTCATCCATCACACAAGCCACACACCATCAGCACCTCAACAAATAGCACCCTCACATACACCCAGCAAAACCTACACTCACACACCCTCACTTGCACACCCAAACATACATCAATCACCACCACCACCCATCACCATGCCCCCAAAGAAGAATCCAAAGTTCCTAGACAGTGAATTGGAAGTCCTGGTAGATGAGATCCTCAGGGTAGAGCCACAGTTGTTTGGTACATTGGTCCAACAGACCCCCATGTCGCAGAAAACCAAGATGTGGGAGAGGATCGTCGACAGGGTGAACGCACAATCACCATGTTTACGCACAAAGGAAAACATCCAGAACAGGTGGTATGATGTGCGCAGGAGGGTCAAGGACCTACTAAAGAAGGATTACGCCTTGAGCCAACACACCGGCAGTGGCCCTCCTGCCAAACCAGTATACCTCAGGCCCTGGGAGGAGAAGGTGCGGGCCATCCTACCACCAGTGAGCGTATATGGACTATCAAACATCCCAGAGCCTGGTGAGTACACAACAAATATACACAATATTGTGTGACAATACACACACATCACTGTCAAGTGGATAGTCAAACCATGCACCCTTAGCAAATCCACAGCAACCAAAAGATAATCATCCCAAGATGTGTATGTCAGTCAGATAAACACAATACATGCCATTTCATAGTGATATGTAACTGTGTCATGACATGTACAAACCCAACAACAAATAGAGCTAGGCAGTGGCACAAATCTAACCAACAAACACAGTCAGATATGTAGCCACCACTAGAACACCACCTCACAGGGAAGCTCACTGAAAGGAAGGAATTCTGTGTATGCTGGTGAAGTCAGTGTAGCCAATAGCATGATGGGAGTTGTAGTCACAGATATTGCTCACCCTCACAACTGGCCCATCAACACCACTCTGAACCATGCTCACATCACAGGGAGTGGAAAACAACTGACAAGATGGCTGACACTGGGCACTGCTGTGGGGAGCACAAGGCCCTGCTGGGAACTGTGCACCAACAAACAACAGGACCACACTGTCAGCCATCTTGCCATTGCTGTCACACTCACATACAGTGAAGTCCACTCAAAAGGAAGGAAGTATGGGCATGCTGGGAAGGGGGGTGTAGGCAATAGCATGATGGGAGTGGTAGTCACAGATATTGCACACCCTCACAATTGGCCCATCAACACCACTCTGAACCATGCTCACATCACAGGGAGTGGAAAACAACTGACAAGATGGCTGACACTGGGCACTGCTGTGGGGAGCACAAGGCCCTGCTGGGAACTGTGCACCAACAAACAACAGGACCACACTGTCAGCCATCTTGCCATTGCTGTCACACTCACATACAGTGAAGTCCACTCAAAAGGAAGGACGTATGGGCATGCTGGGAAGGGGGTGTAGGCAATAGCATGATGGGAGTGGTAGTCACAGATATTGCACACCCTCACAATTGGCCCATCAACACCACTCTGAACCATGCTCACATCACAGGGAGTGGAAAACAACTGACAAGATGGCTGACACTGGGCACTGCTGTGGGGAGCACAAGGCCCTGCTGGGAACTGTGCACCAACAAACAACAGGACCACACTGTCAGCCATCTTGCCATTGCTGTCACACTCACATACAGTGAAGTCCACTCAAAAGGAAGGAAGTATGGGCATGCTGGGAAGGGGGTGTAGGCAATAGCATGATGGGAGTGGTAGTCACAGATATTGCTCACCCTCACAATTGGTCCATCAACACCACTCTGAACCATGCTCACATCACAGGGAGTGGAAAACAACTGACAAGATGGCTGACACTGGGCACTTCTGTGGGTAGCACAAGGCCCTGCTGGGAACTGTGCAACAACCAACAGCAGGACACCACTGACTGACATCCTGAAAGCCAACTTGCACTCCCTGCAATAGAAGCACGTTCCATGGTGGGATATCTGGCTGGGTGGGAAGGAGGACTGACAGCTCTGACCAAATTTACAAGCAGCTTTGCACACACACCCCCTTAACACAAACTCCACACAACTCACCTGGGAGAATGCAATGCCTCACACTCTAATTAAATATCCCACAAAGAACCACAACCCTGGGTTATGCTGTGTGAAGCACAGGGACACTCATGGGACTTGTAGCCAAACAAACGCCAGGACAACACTGTCAGCCATCCTTTCAGCACAGGCACACTACCCCACAGGGAAGCAGAGACAAAAGGAAGGAAGTATGGGCATGCTGGGAAGGGGGGTGTAGGCAACAGCATGATGGGAGTGGTAGTCACAGCTCAACATCCCCCACCCACATGGCCCAGCAAGCTCACACTGGAGCATGCACACCTCACAGGGAGTGGAACAGAACTGACAAGATGGCTGACACTGGGTACTGCTGTGGGGAGCACAAGGCCCTGCTGGGAACTGTGCACCAACAAACAACAGGACCACACTGTCAGCCATCTTGCCATTGCTGTCACACTCACATACAATGAAGTCCACTCAAAAGGAAGGAAGTATGGGCATGCTGGGAAGGGGGGTGTAGGCAACAGCATGATGGGAGTGGTAGTCACAGCTCAACATCCCCCACCCACATGGCCCAGCAAGCTCACACTGAAGCAGGCACACCTCACAGGGAGTGGAAAAGAAC
This sequence comes from Calotriton arnoldi, assembly GCA_963921515.1. Lineage (NCBI taxonomy): Eukaryota > Metazoa > Chordata > Amphibia > Caudata > Salamandridae > Calotriton > Calotriton arnoldi. Next base: position 742,665 of record CAWUFW010005464.1, on the reverse strand, counting down.
TGACAAGATGGATGACACTGGGTACTGCTGTGGGGAGCACAAGGCCCTGCTGGGAACTGTGCACCAACAAACAACAGGACCACACTGTCAGCCATCTTGCCATTGCTGTCACACTCACATACAGTGAAGTCCACTCAAAAGGAAGGAAGTATGGGCATGCTGGGAAGGGGGTGTAGGCAACAGCATGATGGGAGTGGTAGTCACAGCTCAACATCCCCCACCCACATGGCCCAGCAAGCTCACACTGAAGCATGCACACCTCACAGGGAGTGAAAAGCCACTTCAAAGATGTCTGACAATGGTGCTCTGTTGTGGGGAGCACAAGGCCATGCTGGGAACTGGGCACCAACAAACAACAGGACACCACTGACTGACATCCTGAGAGTCAACCTGAACCCACTGCAAGGGTGGCATGCTTCATGGTGGGATAACTGGGCTGGGGGAGAAGGAGGGCCGGATGTCCACCAAATACAACCAATGCTGTCCATGTACACACCTCAACATTCACATTGAAATGCTTCAAGTTTGCAGGACAATGTGCTACACCAATATCAACCTCTGACTGTGACAACTTAGGACAATGCAATGTACAGGCCCGCATCCAGAGGTACAGTCACAACTGTCAGGTGTGTGAACCATTGATGCCTGCAGAAACATAACATACATTGTGTGTGTCTCCCAAAAACAGGTGATGATGGGGACACAGCAGCAGACGATGAGGAGTCCCTGTCCCAGGCTCCGGGGGACACTGAGCTCACTGGTGTGGAACAGCCTCTGCCCTCCTCGGATGGCGAAGACCTACCTGGCACCTCCGGTGTGAGTCATCATGCAGCACCAGCAGGACCACCATCTGCACCCCCTGCACCCACCCCTCCAACAACTGCCAACACACAGACCACCCCGCCGACACGGACAGACCAAGGACCACCAATGACAACAGCACACGGACCCCGGCCCAACGTGGAGCAACGGACAACAACCCCAGTAACAACCCCCAAGGGGGCCTAGGGTCACCTGTGCGTGCCACCGCAGGTCCCGCACGTGTCGCCAGGGGTGGTGGGAGGGGTGGTTGACATAGGTCGCTGTTTGCAGAGGGGTCTGGACTGCATGATGACCCACAACTGGTACGCATTGCTGATGCGTACCAGAATAGCACCGGAGAGGTCAGCCAGGTAGTGGGGATCCTCAAGGACATTCAACAGCAGCAGGCTGCCCATCATGCCCGCTTGGACTCACACATGTCCCGTGTGGAGACACACATGTCCCGTGTGGAGACACACATGACTGGCATGGAGTCCAAGTGGGACACATTGCAAGAACTGACAGCGGTGCATAGGGACATATTGACATGCCTCCGCCAGATTAGCACCAACATGGCCACACCTCCCTGTGTGCCCACAACATCTGGTGCTGCAACAACTGCAACTGCCACAGGGAGGGAGGATGACTCTGGCGGAGAGTCCCCTGCACCGCAGCAGCCTGCACGTGAGGGTCCCCCCAAAGAAGAGGGGTCGTCCGAGGAAGGACAACTGAGAGGCCGATGGCCATGTACATACCCCAGGAACCCAACACCTGTTCTGGAAATTCCCCTTTGTGTGCAAACTGTTCACCCTGTCGAATGCAACCCAACTCTCCCACATGACATGGGGAGTTTAAGTTGGCCCAATGTATCAGATGACTGTTGACTTTACTCAGGACATTTCTGCTACCAAGACTTCCAACTCATCTGGGAACTTTGGATTCCAATCCCAATGTACAGCACCCACCATCCTGTGCACTATACTCACACATGTATGTAAATAAACTCACTAATACACCATACTTGCCTCTGTTGTGATACCAACGTGGTTTCTGTCATGGAGATGATGATCTGCTAAATGACACTGTGCATGCTAACTTCTACAGCAAGTACAACACCGTCATGTGAGTCATGGCGACGTGACACATATGAGGGAGACACACCACTAGGGCTACACAACACATACACACCAGGGCCATCTGACTCATCGCCTACACTGATGTTGCCAGGAAATACAGTGCAATGCACAGACACCACACCTATTCACAGTCTGTGTTAAGTACCCCACTGGTGCAGTAAGCAAATGTCAGTCAGATGTGTGACTACAGACAAAGCACATCCCAAAGTGATGCACAGGTTTATTACACATTTGCAACATGTTGTTACCACTACAGATGCAAGGTAATCCCACGTGGCAGTGGCCACACAGTCAACAAGTGTAGAAGAAAGAAAGTCCAGGGGTGTGTGGCACATCACCTGTAGGGAAACGACAGCTTCCACCATGGAAGTTGAATCACGGTGTCGGGGGATCACAGTTGACCAAACAACTCAGAAAGTACCCTGTGAAGGACAGAAATGACACACAGTCAAAAGCACTGAAGAACAGGACAGAACTGCAATACTCATGCCCAATACATGTCACAAGATACCTACACAAAACCAAGTTAGCATGTCAACACTGTTGGGGAGTACAGACTACCTATAAGGACACATCGCTGCATGCATACAGTCAAGTAGCACATGGCCACACTCAAACAGCACCAGAGCACCACCAACACATATCACGCAAACTCACATCATTGACATGACATCTCTGGATACTCACATTCAGCTGAAGAAGTTGGTGATGAGCTGTGTGCGGACATCACCCTCATCATCATCACCATCACTGGCATCGTGGCCCTGGCCAGGATCCTCCACAGGTGGCGGATGTTGGTCATCGTCATCCAGGATGAGAGGCAACTCCTTCCGCACTGCCATGTTGTGTAGCATGCAGCAGGCAATGACAATCTTGCACACCTTTGCTGGGGCATATGGGAGGGCCCCTCCTGTCTTGTCCAGGCAGCGAAAGCGGCTCTTCAGGAGACCAAATGTCCGCTCGATCACTCTCCTGGTCGACCATGTGCCTCATTGTAGCGCATCTGGGCTGGTGTCACAGGGTTCCTGAGGGGCGTCAGCAACCACAGCATGTTGGGGTATCCGGAGTCACCTACATACAGACAATTGCACATTAACTGAGTTGGAAAAGAGGGTGGAATACTACATTGCAGAACACACACAATGGTACAAAGTCAGTACACACCGACAAGCCAGGCACGCTGGTTTTGCATCTGTGACATCATCCTCAGGATGCGACTACTCCTCATCACGTAGGCATCGTGTGCAGAACCGGGGAAACGGGCACACACGTGTGAGATGCTCATATCTGCAAGACATACCACCAGAGCATTGACCGAATGGTAATGTTTTCTGTTCCTGTATGCCTGCTCATGTGCCTGTGGTGGTACCAAAACCACATGTGTCCCATCAATGGAGCCAATGACATGCGGCATCCTCCCCAGGGCATAGAAGTCACTCTTGACGTCAGTGAGTTGTTGACGTTTAGGGAAATAGATGTACTGGTTCAGGTATCTCAACATAGCCTCCAAAACATTGCGTAGCACACGGCTGAACATGGTCTGTGACATCCCACCAGCAGATGCCACAGTGTGTTGAAAGGTACTGGTGGCAAAGAAGTGTAGGGCTGCCATCACCTTCACCTTGGGGGTCAGCGCTGTAGGATATGTCCGGCCAGGTTGCAAATGTGGGGCCAACCGCACCGTCTATTCCTCAATCAGCGGCCTGGTGAAGCGGTAACGTCGGATGCAGTCCCATTCAACCATGGTTGCAAGGTCAGGGAATGGTCTATGGACAGCTGGTGCCCTGCAGTGCATAGGTGAAGAAAGAAAGATTGTCAGTCAACCCACATATGTGGCATAGACCATACTCAATATCACATGATACATCATTACGAGACACAAGTACATGATGTGTGTGCCGTTCTGTAAGGACATGTATGGCACCTACATGGCCAACATCTAACATCACAGTTCAACATGTGTTGTCAACAAGTTCCAGGTTGTGCTATGGGATATCATTAGGCTGTGTCACAGTACCCATGTACTGCTGTCACGTTCCAAACACACACCACAGTGACATGTGAGGACAGATGTGCCCCAGGCATCACAGCTCATTGACAGGTAGATTCCCAGGGACCCTGTATTGCCACATGGACACTGGCATGACATGGCGTATCATGAATACACCACAGCAAAACAACCATGACCCCCACAGGTAGTGGTCCCTGTTGCCTCTGCAGGACAGACATGGACGTCTGTGACACACACACGCACAACATCAAAGTCCATGCACAAACAACGTGGATGTGGAGACTGTCTCCCATTGTGCACATGGAATCAGAGACATTGTAAACACAACATGCACACAGACTGTGGAGGGCCATCACTATTGTGGCATGGGTCACCCTGTGACGTACATACCGTCCCACATGGGACTCAGGGGGTATGTGACATAACATACACATACACAACCTGGAAATGTGACCATGCCACATGCTCTGAAATGTCATGTGCACAACACACCAAGGATTCTGTCCCCATGAACACGTGCACAGCCTGGGAGTGGCTGCCCCCAAGTGCCACCCAAAAAAACCACATGTTGACACCCATACACAGAAAAGGTAATGCAGCCTTACATGCCTTAGGATACAGTGTGGACAGGCTGTGGTGTTGTAGGTGTGCCCCTGAGTCCCTGGAAAGTAAATGTGGCTGGCATACGTTCACCTGTGACAGGCATGGTGACATATGCGAGTGACTTGTACAGGGACGCTTTGTACAGCAATGGACCAATCGGTGCGCACGCATTGGCCATTGCATATGATGTGGCTCGAAATACGCGTTGTACAGCAATGGACCGATCAGTGCGCACGCATTGGCCATTGCATATGATGTGAGCGGGTACGCGTTGTACAGCAATGGACCGATCGGTGCGCACGCATTGGCCATTGCATATGATGTGAGCGGGTACGCGTTGTACAGCAATGGACCGATCGGTGCGCACGCATTGGCCATTGCATATGACGCGTTGTACAGCAATGGACCGATCGGTGCGCACGCATTGGCCATTGCATATGATGTGAGCGGGTACGCGTTGTACAGCAATGGACCGATCGGTGCGCACGCATTGCCCATTGCATATGTTGTGGCCCGAAATACGCGTTGTACAGCAATGGACCGATCGGTGCGCGCGCATTGGCCATTGCATATGATGTGGCCCGAAATACGCGTTGTACAGCAATGGACCGATCGGTGCGCGCGCATTGGCCATTGCATATGATGTGAGCGGGTACGCGTTGTACAGCAATGGACCGATCGGTGTGCACGCATTGGCCATTGCATATGATGTGAACGGGTACGCGTTGTTTTTCAAATTACGCGTTGTACAGCAATGGACCGATCAGTGCGCACGCATTGGCTGTGGCCTGGCATGGCAACGGACGCGTTTTCGAACCTTTAACGAGTCTGATGCTGTGGATTCAGTTGGCCACCCACAACAATGTTGCAAATTCATGGGTCTCATGAAGTTGAACTTTTGAAGGATGCTGTGGGCGTGTGTAAGTGGTGCAATTCCATGGATTGGCCAGATTCAGAAGATGCAAACGACTTGGACCTATCACTTTGGACACGTGGGACAGTATCTGCCTCAGCAGCACACATATAATGCTGTCTGTTCCCCTGAGAGCTCACTTGCCTGCACTACATGCTCCAGGACGACATCTGCCACCACCACTGCTGCTGTCTCTGCATCCTCTGGATCCTGCAATGGCACGTACTGTGGAGAGAGCCCCATCCTTCAGCACTGAGGAGAACCAGGCCCTGCTGGACAGCCTCCTTCCACAGTACAGCAAGCTGTATGGGAAAGCAGGGGAGCAGGTGAGTGTGCTGTCCACTGCCTTACTAAATGTGCATGTTGTCTGACTAGCAAGACTTACAGTGTGCACGCCACTGGCTAGCATGCTCACTGAGTAGTTGTCACCCCCCATAGTGTGTAGTTACATGCACTGAACAGGTATAGTGCAGTAACAGTGCATTCCAACAAGGTTTTACTTCCCAGTCATTGATACCATGTAGTAACTGTTGGCAAACTGTTCATAGCCATCGTTGCACTGCCTGTGTACATCATGTGCCCCTGTGATTGAGACATGTATATCCAAATGTGTGATGCACGGATATGTTGCATGTGTAGTAATGGCCTTTACACTTTGTCATCCTCACAGGTTGATGCCCACCAGAAGCAGGAAATCTGGCTGACCATCGCCCGGGCAGGAAGATCCGTGGGGGTCTACAAGCGCCGGATCCGCAACTGCCAGAAGAGGTGGCAGGACCTTCGGGGCTGGACCCGGAGGATCGCAAGGGTCCAGCTGAAGCTGTCGCCTCCTCGCAGGAGGGGCGGACACCGGACCCTGAACCCCCACATGCTCAGGATCCTGGCGGTGGTCTTCCCTGACCTGGATGGGCAGCTGAAGGCTAGACAGCAGCAAGGAGGGGGTGAGTCCATGACTGCACTGTGAACTTTGTCTGACATGCTATGTGCCCTCCTCTGGCCTGGTTAAACTTCCACAGTACATCAGTCTTGTGGTCCAGGACCCATGCCCCTCAATTGTGACATGCCCACTCCTCATCTGATACCCAGGTGTGGCCTTTACAGTCAGGAAATTGTGTCACTTGGGTACTGTGTCCTTACATTTTTCCTTAGCTCAAGGTGGGGGACAGCATTTGTTCCCGTAACTTTGTTGTGGGCTTCATGGGTGGGTCCATTGCTTACACAATGCCTGAGTTCTGACATGTAATCTGCGTGTTACTGTGATATGTGGTCCAATTGCTGATCTGATTCATCACATGTGCCTGGGGTATTTGGCACACACCCATGCTGCGGGTGGGAACAATGTTTGGGCCTCAGGAGTATGTATATCAAGTGTGTCACACATACTTAGCCACCTGCCTACTGTCCAGGGCTCATCCCTCTTCCACGTGGAGCAGGACAGTCATGCCTACTCCAGGCCATACAATACACTCTGTACTCCCACTCCCGTGTATCAGCTGACACGTTGTGCTCAGTGGAATGTTCCCTCAGGTGTCTGCCTCTGTGTCATTGTGCTGTGGCTTTGTTGTCAGGACTACTGGGGTGTTTATCGGTTAGGGCTCAGCATGCCACCGGAGATGTGACCATAGGAGACGATACTTGTGTGATATATAGGTGTTTGATCACTTGACTGTGCAGACTGGGCTATGCGAATGTGAAGTTCAGGCAGCTGTCTCCCATTCACAGCAGATTGTGAGGTGCTCAGGTTCCGAGGGTTGTGTTTCATGTCTCCCATATGTCCAATTGGTATGACGTGGACAAATAAGAGTTCAGATGATGTGGTTTGTGGGGGATGGACATGTGCACTTGTCAGCTACAGAACTTGCATTCCCCATGACCTAGGATTGTGACACAGTGCAGACTGTTGTTGGCTGGCTGCCCTGCCCATGTGACTGGAGACAGTGATGTATGACTTTTCAGGTATGCCTGTGCCATGACATTAAACTCCCTAAGAGTGATCCTGCAGGTGAGTGACATGTGCTACATGCACCCCATTGTGGCATTGACTATCAGGACATGGGTGCATCATGGTGTCTGGTGCTGGTATGCATCACATGCATTTCAAAATAGACTCTGGCCATCCCTTTATCCGGACACCTGTACTGACTCAGTGGCAAGAGTTGTGATGTGTGCATGTTCACATACTTCACCGTGTTCTCTGCACTGTCCAACTACTGTGTAGGTGGTGCATGTGTCCACACTGGGGTATTGCCATCCGACAGGCACCAGACAGATTGGTGCAAGGCCAGGAGGGATGTGAGTGCCATGGTTGACCATCAGACTGACAATTGGCTTCTCCTACTCTGTTTGAGCACTTTTGGCAATGTTCAACTAAGGATGCCAGGGCTTGCTCTGTAATGTGCTGTACTTACTGTGGTGTGTGCGGTCAGTGCAGTTGACTGATGTTTGTCTGTTTCCCTAATTGTTTGCAGATACATCCACGGCCACAGGAGGGGACAGCTCCACGGACCAGGAGGAGCCATAGAGCCAGACTGGCTCAGCAGCCGATGAGTGGTCGGAGGGACCCAGTGGCACGGAGGGCGAGGGGAGCCACACCGAGGAGTCGTCAGCAGCATCCACCTCAGCTGAGGACCACAGCAGCTCGGAGGATGACTCCCTTGTGGAGGCGGGTGTCAGCAGCCACCACACCCCAGCTAGTATTGCTGTCCCCGCCACCACCACCACCACCGCCCTCCCATCGGCTCCCATTCCAGAGGTCCGTGGAGGCTCCCGTATTCGGGAGCGTGTCTCCTTCGTGCCAGGCACCGCCGCCCCTGCCCCTGTGTCCCCTGCTGCCCTGAGTGAGGAGTCTGTGTACCTACTTCGCCAGCTCCATGTAGGGCAGACAGCAATGCTGAGTGTCCTCCATGCCCACACCACTCTGTTTACACAGCTGGTGTCGTTTATGGAGGGCATCTTATCGGGCATGTCTGCCCTACAGAGGAGCAATAGGTCCATGGACGCCTCCCGGACGGCAGCAGAGTCCCTCCTCCAACAGTTCCTCACCCCTCCTACCTCTGCCCCATCCACACTTCCTGGCACCCTACCTGTCCCAAGCACATGCACACCTGCACAATCACCCAAACACACAGACACGAGCAGCACAGACACACCCACTACAAAAACAAAACGTGCACGCAGGCATCCTCAGGGGACTGAGACCACACCCACAGGGGATGGGGAACAGACACACACACAGGCATCCACAGTCACTCTGCAGTCCTCCGATACCTCTCCCTCCAAGGCCCCTTCCCTTGCCTCACCTGCAACCCCACCTACAAAGCAGATCTTCCTCTGTGACCTCGGCCTCTTCCCCTCCGATCCAGCTGATCCAGCATACAGGGGGAAGAGGAAGTCCACCCGCACAGAGGGGAGTGCCCCTCACCCCCGGACACCCTCCCCCAGGCACAGACAGACTGAGGCCCCCATCCGCAAGTCCCCCCCGGACCCGAAAGATCAAGACCCCGCCGCCGCCGCCGCCCTGCAGCTCAACCACCAAGTCTCCTTCCTCCATCCCTCAGGCCCCCACTCCACAGGTTCCCCCACCACACCCTGCCCCAGGTTCCCCCACCCACAGATACACCATCCCCAAAATGATCCGGCCTTCTCCCCCTACCACTTGCTCTTCCAGCACCCCCCCCCGCTGCGCATGTTTGTGCCACTGGTGTGGAGACCATGTCCTCCCCCTCTCTCCTGCCCACCTTACCTGAACCCCATTCTACTCCCCTGGAGATAGGCACTGCAGTGGAGTCCACTACCACCCCGTCTGACTTGGGCACTGCAGTGGGGAACCTGTCCACTCCATCTGCACAGCCCACTGCAGTCGTGCCGGCACCTACACCATCTGACTCATGCCCCCAGTTGTGCCGGCACACACCATGTCAGACACCTCCACTGCAGTTGTCAGTGACTCTCCAGCACCCACCACCCCTTCCCTGCCTCCTTCTGGTGAGCCCTGATCCTGTCCCTGCGGTGCCTGGCCTGCCCCCCGTATGCCCCTCCGAGGGGAATGTCCCTGGTGTGTAGCAGTGCAGGCATGCAAAGGGTGACATCTGCCACTGTCACCCTGTTTGGACTTTGATAATGGACTGGCCATTGGCCTTTGTTATTTTTCTGGACTTTCACTTTTTCACACACATATGCTGAATAAAGCTACTTTCTGTTCTCTAGTGGTTTTGCTTCTGATGTACATGATGTTGATGATGCTAACCATGCCCTTGCTGCAGTGATGGTGATTTTTGATCTCAGGAAAATGAAGTGTTACTGTGCAGGACCCCATGTGGTCCAGGGGGAATGTGTCCTATCCTGTTGTGTATCCATGTCATACTTTGCAGCAATATGAGGGTGTCATGTTTTCAAGATTTGGCAATGGGATTTCCTACTTTTATTTGCAATATCACATCTGTGGCTTACACCCCTGCACATCTGTTGTGCTTGCCATTGTTCTATTTGTCTATTTCCCTGACCGTGTGACCATCTCCACTGGACATGCAAGTTTGGGCATCAATGGGGAAGGACTCATTTGTGTTATCAGTGCAACTTGCTATACATGTGTGTTGGATCTGTGCTGATGATTTCGGTGACACTCCCATGACCAGGCTGATATGACGGGAGCCTTCATTTTGTGCTAATTGTTGACTGAGTGACCAAGTGTTCTGCTGACATGATGCAGCCCTACTGGGACAACGTATGGCACAGCTTTCCTTACACAGGAGTGGAGTCCCCTCATGGCAGTGTGTAATTCTGTGACATTGCCTGAGCACAAGGTGTGTGTTGTGTGAGCATGTCTGTGTGTGTTCACTTCCATTTTGCTAGGCAGGCTGGGATCCCTAGTGATGTTCCTGTTTGTGATGCTTGCTGAGTTGACCTATGTTCCCCCAAAGTCTTCTCCCTGGCTTCTCTGGGATGTGGGTGCATGGCACATTACTGGTCATCAAGGTGTCACCCATAGGTGTGTTTGCTGTCAGGGCTGAGTTTGTGGGCAAACGCAGATGAGACACAGTCAGGATTCCCCTTGGCACTTGTTGGTTACACCAGTCATGTAATTTACGGTTTGTGTTAGCTTTCAGTGATTGTGACACGTTGTGTGTGTGACTGCTGCCACTCCTCAGGGTCAGAGCTGCAATGTTGGTAGTTGTCTATGTGTGTTCTTTGTGGGTGACCTTGGCTTCTTCATTGGTGTGTGACTGTGGGCGGGATCCCATTGGTTGGTGTGGTATTGACGTCATGCCCATGTACGGCGTACTGTGCAGTGTGTCAGACATTCACGAGTCTTGTTGACTGGCCATGTGTGATGGGTTTCTGCACCTTAGTTCCCACCACCACCCCTGGGATTGTCATGGGTGCATGTGCAATGTCACCAGTGCATGTGAGCTTCACTGCTGCACATTGGTGGAGATCAAGGTGTGTGGTGTTGAGTGTGTGCAGATGAGAGTTGTTTCACGGCTAGACCCCTGCCTCCATATTGGCCTTGGCTGACAGGCCGTGCTGATTGATTTGTGCTTGTGTAGGTGTGATGGTAGTTTGTTGCTCAGGACACATGACTGTGGTTCACAGTGTGAACGGCATCTAGCTTTGTCATCACAGTGGGATTATCATGCAGGCCAGTGTCACCACAATGTGGGGACCCTGGGGGTGGTGCTGTGGTGGCTCTGTGTCTTGCTGTGTTAGTTGCTGTTCCTACAAGCTTGTGTGACATGTGTAATTTGGGCTCCCTCTCATCTAACAATGCCTGATTGCCCACATAGGGGATTCGGATCCATGAGTTACTTTTGTGTGGCACTGTATGCACATCTGTGTAATTGGGATTCAGGCCTCCTCATGTGTTGTGTGGTTGCCTGGGGACACTGGCACCCCCCTCACCTGTTGTGTTTGATATGCAGTGTGGGGCTGCATGTTTGTGTTTGTGCATCTGCACCACTGCATTGGCATATCTTTAGTGTGCCATTGGCTGTATGTTGTTTGGTGGGTTTCCCCTACTGTCCCTGGAACTCCTAGGTCATCAGTCAGCACAGTGATCATGGTTTGTATGTCCCATTGCTGCCATGGTATGGTATTTGTTCACCTCACATCTACAGTCTCCACAGGATATCTACATCTGTGTGCCCATTGGTGCAGATATGTGGGTCTGCATTATGATGGTCACTTCTGTCATTGTGTTATTGATGAATGTTGACAGTGTCAGCCCCCATGGGTGATGTTTGTCTGCACATGGCCAAAGGTATGTCTTATTTGCACTTCACTGTTTGCCTCACCCAATCTATGTTGCTATGGGACACAAGCACTACTATGCCACTGATGTGTTTGTTGTTCTGTGACCAGGGAGAATCCATGCTGTTTGGCATTTGCAGCTTTTTCCATGACAACACTTACAATTTGGTCACTGTGATGATGGGGGTTTAGACCCCATTGCCACAATGTTCAAAATGTGCTTCAGCTATGGACCCCACACTTACCCTTTGGTCACTTTGATGATGGGGGTTTGTACCCCATTGCCACAATGTTCAAAATGTGCTTCAGCTATGGACCCCACACTTACCCTTTGGTCACTTTGATGATGGGGGTTTGTACCCCATTGCCACAATGTTCAAAATGTGCTTCAGCTATGGACCCCACACTTACCTTTTGGTCACTGTGATGATGGGGGATTACACCCCATTGCCACAATGTTCAAAATGTGCTTCAGCTATGGATCACACACTTACCCTTTGGTCACTGTGATGATGGGGGGTTACACCCCATTGCCCCAATGTTCAAATGTGCTTCAGCTATGGACCCCACACTTACCTTTTGGTCACTGTGATGATGGGGGGTTACACCCCATTGCCACAATGTTCAAAATGTGCTTCAGCTATGGACCCCACACTTACCTTTTGGACACTGTGATGATGGGGGATTACACCCCATTGCCACAATGTTCAAAATGTGCTTCAGCTATGGACCCCACACTTACCTTTTGGTCACTGTGATGATGGGGTGTTAGACCCCATTGCCACAATGTTCAAAATGTGCTTCAGCTATGGACCCCACACTTACCTTTTGGTCACTGTGATGATGGGGGATTACACCCCATTGCCACAATGTTCAAAATGTGCTTCAGCTATGGACCCCACACTTACCTTTTGGTCACTGTGATGATGGGGGTTTAGACCCCATTGCCACAATGTTCAAAATGTGCTTCAGCTATGGACCCCACACTTACCTTTTGGTCACTGTGATGATGGGGTGTTAAACCCCATTGCCACAGTGGTCATGGTCTGCTTGCATTGTGGAGGCCACACACATTTATGTGTGACACATGTGATAGGGGGTCACATTGTATGTTCAATGTCATGTTCAGTGTTGTAGGCATTTGACACAGTCTACACACGCTTGTCATGGTGTTGGGGGGATGTCTTTTTCTGACATTCCTTATGTTGGAGTATGCTGGTTGTGTCATGCATTACCCATCCTATGAGTAGGGGTGGTGTTGGTGGTAGGCATCCATCCCCCTATGAGTAGGGATGGTAGTAGTGACAGGCATCTAGCACCACCTGAGTAGGGGTGGTGGTAGTGGTAGGTATCCGTCCCCCTATGAGTGGGGATGGTAGTAGTGACAGGCATCCAGGCCCCCCTGAGTAGGGGTGGTGTTGGGGACAGGCATCCAGCCCCTCCTGAGTAGGGGTGGTGTTGGTGGTAGGCATCCAGGCCCCCCTGAGTAGGGGTGGTGTTGGTGGTAGACATCCATCCCCCTATGAGTGGGGATGGTAGTAGTGACAGGCATCCAGGCCCCCCTGAGTAGGGGTGGTGGTAGTGGTAGCTATCCATCCCCCTATGAGTGGGGATGGTAGCAGTGACAGGCATCCAGGCCCCCCTGAGTAGGGGTGGTGTTGGTGGTAGGCATCCATCCCCCTATGAGTGGGGATGGTAGTAGTGACAGGCATCTAGCACCCCCTGAGTAGGGGTGGTGGTAGTGGTAGGCATCCATCCCCCTATGAGTGGGGATGGTAGTAGTGACAGGCATCCAGGCCCCCCTGAATAGGGGTGGTGTTGGGGACAGGCATCCAGCCCCCCCTGAGTAGGGGTGGTGTTGGTGGTAGGCATCCATCCCCCTATGAGTGGGGATGGTAGTAGTGACAGGCATCCAGGCCCCCCTGAGTAGGGGTGGTGGTAGTGGTAGGCATCCATCCCCCTATGAGTGGGGATGGTAGTAGTGACAGGCATCCAGCCCCCCTTGAGTAGAGGTGGTGTTGGGGACAGGCATCCAGCCCCCCCTGAGTAGGGGTGGTGGTAGTGGTAGGCATCCAGCCCCCCCTGAGTAGGGGTGGTGGTAGTGGTAGGCATCCAGCCCCCCTGATTAGGGGTGGTGTTGGTGGTAGGCATCCATCCCCCTATGAGTGGGGATGGTAGTAGTGACAGGCATCCAGCACCCCATGAGTGGGGATGGTGTTGGTGGTAGGCATCCATCCCGCTATGAGTGGGGATGGTAGTAGTGACAGGCATCCAGCCCCCCTTGAGTAGAGGTGGTGTTGGGGACAGGCATCCAGCCCCCCCTGAGTAGGGGTGGTGGTAGTGGTAGGCATGCAAAACACACAAGATGATGGACGGAATGCTGCACATTGGCAAACATTCACCCCCAGTCACAGATCTGGGTTTAATCCATTGTTATTTTGCTTCACCACGCCACCCCAGTTCAGACATAGCCATATGCAAATCAGTCTTGACCCTGTGCCTCATGGGAACAGTCCAGACCGAACTGCCAAGCCATGTCTTCCCTGGACCGGAATCAAGCATCCTAGGACCGGTTTCAGGCTATCAGCCTTCATCAGCGAGGATAGCTTGACTCCAGTGGCGTAGTGAGCACGGGACCCACATCTGGGCATACCCTTCCCACTTAGGGCGAAATGCAAAACACACAAGATGATGGACGGAATGCTGCACATTGGCAAACATTCACCCCCAGTCACAGATCTGGGTTTAATCCATCGTTATTTTGCTTCACCACGCCACCCCAGTTCAGACATAGCCATATGCAAATCAGTCTTGACCCTGTGCCTCATGGGAACAGTCCAGACCGAACTGCCAAGCCATGTCTTCCCTGGACCGGAATCAAGCATCCTAGGACCGGTTTCAGGCTATCAGCCTTCATCAGCCAGGATAGCTTGACTCCAGTGGCGTAGTGAGCACGGGACCCACGTCTGGGCATACCCTTCCCACTTAGTGGTAGGCATCCATCCCCCTATTAGTGGGGGTGGTAGTAGTGACAGGCATCCAGCCCCCCTTGAGTAGAGGTGGTGTTGGGGCCAGGCATCCAGCCCCCCTTGTGTAGGGGTGGTGTTGGTGGTAGGCATCCAGGCCCCCCTGAGTAGGGGTGGTGTTGGTGGTAGGCATCCATCCCCCTATGAGTGGGGATGGTAGTAGTGACAGGCATCCAGGCCCCCCTGAGTAGGGGTGGTGTTAGTGGTAGGCATCCAGGCCCCTATGGGTGTATATGGCATTGGTGATAGCCATCCCGCCCCTATGGTTCTGCTGTTGCTAGTGTAAGTCATTTCTGCATCCCTATGTGTGTGTGTTATATGTCGGGTACGTGTCGTTTGTTTGTGTGGTGGGTGCTTGACTTACCTTCTGCGCCGTACGCGTCCGTACCTGTTCCGGTAATAGATGTAGAGTATTGGTAGGACCTGCGCGATGGGATTCATGGTTGGTTCGTCTCGTTCGGGTTTCTCGTTGCTTCGACTCGTACTCGTGGCTGGCGTGTTCGTCTCGTAGCCGTGGATCGTCTTGTGGCGCGAATCAGAGCTTATGTGCAGCTCTCCCAGATGCTCTGACGTGCAGTACGTATCGACGGGTTCGGCGCGTACGGAAGGGGCATCGTACTAGTCCGGCCGGAAGGTGCTGTATTTTGGCTTCCGTGTGACTCGATTCTGCGTTTACGGATCCGGCTCGGGCGGGGAACAGCAGCTGGATTGGGTAAGTACGGCTGGGTCAGGATCTGGGCAGTTATGCGCATCGTACTTGCTCGTTCGGACGAATGTTCGAATTGGTCGGGAAACACGCGTTCGGCTTGGTTTTTTCCCGGACAAATAGTGTTAGGTGCGCTTCCGGCCGAGATCGGAATCGACCCCTAAGTGTCTACCAATGCTAGTCTTGCATTCACCCCATTCCTCTTTCACATACCGCCAAACACTCCTTTCCCCTTTATCTTACTCTTGCAGTTTTCTGCTTTCTCTCTTTTCCATCTTTCTCTTCCTCCTTCTATCTTCTTTGTGTGGTTTTGTCTGTCGTGCTCTCAGAACATGTCTGATGAGACAAAATAAGAGCTGGTCCCTAAAAATGTGTGCCAATGCCCCCTCCCCCCCCGTCGGCAGGCCAGCAGCTCAGATTAAGCACCACTGACAGTGTTGTTCCCAGTTTTGACTGTACCTGATTCCTAAGAGGTGAATTCACATCTAAATAGTGGATGATTGTCTAGGTTATCAAAGTTTTCAAGTCACATCGTGAACTTATAGATACTTAGAAAGATATATGTCTTCCAGGACCTTGATAACATTTCATAATTTGCTTCTATTGCTTTTATTTAGGAGCCCATGCTTATAAACTTCTTTCTCTCTAAGCATTACCAGAATAATAAGTTAATATGTTTCTCTGTTGTTCTTCCCATAGCTGCTAAATTTGAATGAAGAAAAAGATTCGCTGCATACCAAAGGGCTACATTTTTTATAGATATCAAAGTTTATATAATAAAAAGTAAAGCATCAATTCAATGAGTAGCATGCCTAGAAATTCATAACTAAAAATTATTCAAACTAGTTGTAGGCAATTAATGATAGTTCAATATTAACACACCCTGTCTGCTGCTAAGAGTAAGGGATAGTGACCTCGGCTGTGATGGTTTTCTCCTGAAAATTCACCAAGGTTCACTCCATTTCTATTTCAAACCATGCTTTTAACCTAGTAATTCATTAGTATCTTACTGTGTGAAATAATATTTACTCTAGATTTGGAGTAAAACCAAGCAGAAGCCAACAATAATGCTTTATGAAGGTGTGAATGAATGTGCTTTTTAAACACAGTGTTTGAATGCCCAAACAAGCATCAATGTACTGGATTTGGAGTACCACTCAGAACCTTGCACTTGACAATGAAATCTTCCCTCAAAGGCCCCACTGCATCCACACACACTTCCACCCATACATGTACGATTCAGTCTGCAACAAAATGGACAGTGTTGGCAAGTATGTAGCTATAAATGCCAGCAGCATGCTAACAAATGTACTATTCTACATATTGCTAAATTTAAACACTGTGGTCTGCCATGGAGTGTCAAAAAAGATAGAGGCTAAGGCCGCAATTACAAGTTTGGTGGTAAATGCCACCAAAGATCCACACAGGGTAAATACCAATGCCACCGGGTTCATTAAATAACATGTGTTAAATAACATTGATTTGGAGTTTTTACAGTGCAAGGCAGAATCATTATTTATCGCATGAGTTAAATAGTAAATGTGTGTTATTTAGTGCATGTGGTAAATGCCAAATGTGTTATTTAGTGCATAGGCTAAATACCCCACCCGCTGAATAGCACATGCATAAAACATCAGGAAGTGGACATTTTCAGGCACTGGAAGCTCCTGGTGTGTAGAAATAATCCCTAGATAACAGAAACAGCCAGAGCAAAACACAAAAGGACCTTAGGACACCCCAAAAGTACACCAACAACTCCTCCTTTGTGGGGGTGTGGTAACATTCATTTTGTGTAGACACAGCATCTTGAATCAAGACAAAAGAATCCACTGCCATCCTCTGATATCACTCATATCAATCAGCAGAAACCTGCCAAACTTTTTTACCATGCACACAGGTAGGGGAAGGAAGCACAAGTTTACAGGTCCTGAGCTGGAAGTCCTGGCCAAAGAGATGGTAAGATACCATGACTGTCTAATGTGCCGATTCATGCTGAAGATAGCACCGAAACAACAAAAATATGCTTGTAGGAGATAATGGCCAAAATCATTACTGAATCAACATATCCACATCATGTTGAGAACATTAAAACAGGTTCTAAACCTAGACATTCTAGGTACTTAAGCGAGTTGCCAAGCACACGCACTAAAACAAGGCATGGCAACTGATGGTACTTCTCCACCTCAGCTCTACCTCAAGCTGTGGGAAGAAACAATTATAACCATCCTCTAGAGTGGAAGACATAAAAGGAGGCCTTGGGGTCAGAGGAATCCAAGATAACAGTCATTAGAGTCGTAATTGGAATACTGTAGCTGTTAAAAGGTTAACTTGGCTGAGAATTATCATCATTGTGAAGAGTGGGCGATGTAAATTGGTGCACATATTCACATTGATCCATGTATATGTCATAGGGGCTAACAACTCTGTAATGGTACTGCTGACATGTATTGAAAATGGACTACAATAATCATAATCCACTGTAATCTTGATGATGAAGGATTGATTTGTCTGCCCAGTACCTTAAAGGTGATGTGTTACCATAGCATGACTAATGTTGTTATTCGTCAGGATCATAACATTGAGATTTCGTCCAGAGCACCTAACACACCAGTTTAGTATACACAGGTCCACTCACACAGCATTTGCATATAAACAGTGTGTTTCATTTTACAGATTCAGCATAGCTTGTTCCTGTCACCATGAGGTCACTATCTGTACATAAGTGTAGCCAATCGACCCTAGGATATCAGGAAATCATGCTGTAGCACATAGGTTTTTTTGCTGGCGTTGGCTGTGTGGGTGTCCAAGGGGAACTGTATATGCTGTTCACTCACTCTCTGCAAAGCATCCATCACTTAGCAGAGTATTTTGCTAAAGGTTTACTGAGAAATACCACACACCAATACTACTGTCTGTTGTGTGGTGCCTGTTGCAAAGCATTCTAGTGCTACTAGCCGTTTCAGCAAGGGGGAATGGCAGTGGATACCTATGTTGGGCTCCAGAGTATCCGTAATGATGAGAATATGTTTTGAATGATGCCATATCGGGCCTGTGCAACCTCTGGATCTCAGGCTGACTCATGTTTATAATTCCAGTCTTACACTGTCAATCCAGACTCTTATCCTGTGTTGCGGCGTCATGTGGGGGTCTTTGATTGGTGGCCTGGTTTCCATCCTCTTGCTGCAAGGTTTGTGTAGGAGAACATGGATCTGGCTTAACATGATATAGTGGCCTAACAGTCCTGCATCCATGGTGGTGTACTGCAGAATGTAAGGGTGAGCTGCTGCCATCAACCGGTGAGAGCTTCACATATCCATGGCTGTTAATGTAGGTTTGGCGGTCACTGATAGAACATCTATGTAAAAAATATCAATGTTAAAAATATCGAGTAAAATATATAGACAACAAAAATATCGACTCCTATACTTAAACAGGTAAGTACAAAAATATCGACTAAAAAATAGCGATGTAAAACATATAAATGTATAAAATATTGACTTTTATATAAATATAAAATAAAATAATATATATTAAATATATTAAATATTAAATATAATTTTAACAAAATAAAATACATTTAATGTACATTTTAATAAAATATAACAAATAAACGTAATAAAAAAATAAACACACAAACAATAATTTATACATATATATTTACTTTAAAACAATTAATAAACTAATATTTGTAATTTATGTTAAAAGTTTAAAAAACATAAAAAATAAAAATATATATTAATGATTTAAAATATAAAAAACAAAAATCTATAACAAATTAAAACATTAAACTTTTACAAAATACTTAAACATAAATTTCACAATACAATCAGTGCAACAGTAGGGAAAGTGTTGGATAGCAAAGTGGTAAAAATAACAATTCCCACTCCAGTGAGTGCAACAGTAGGGTAAGTGTTGGATAGTGGAGGAATTAAATTTACTATTCCAACACCAGTGAGTGCAACAGAAGAGAAAGTGTTGGATAGCGGAGGGGTAAAAATTACTATTCCCACTCCAGTGAGAGCAACAGGAGGGAAAGAGTTAGATAGCGGAGGGGTAAAAATTACTATTCCCACTACAAAGAGTGCAACAGTAGGGAAAGTGTTGGATAGCGGAGGGGTAAAAATTACTATTCCCACTCCAAAAAGTGCAACAGTAGGGAAATTGTTGGATAGCGGAGGGGTAAAAGTTTCTATTCCCACACCACTGAGTGCAACAGTAGGATAAGTGTTGGAAAGTGTAGGGGTAAAATTTACTGTTGCCACTCCACTGAGTGCAACAGTAGGGAAAGTGCTGGATAGCAAAGGGGTAAAAATTATTATTCCCACTCCAGTGAGTGCAATAGTAGGGAAAAGGTTGGATAGCGGAGGGGTAAAAATTACTATTCCAACTTCAGTGAGTGCAACAGTACGGAAAGTGTTGGATATCGGAGGGGTAAAATTAACTATTCCCACTCCAGTGACTGCAACAGTAGGAAAAGTGTTTGATAGCGGAAGGGTAAAAATTACTATTTCCACTCCAGTGAGTGCAACAGTAGGGTAAGTGTTGGATAGCGGAGGAATTAAATTTACTATTACAACTCCAGTGAGTGCAACAGTAGAGAAAGTGTTGGATAGCGGAGGGGTAAAAATTACTATTCCCACTCCAGTGAGTGCAACAGTAGGGTAAGTGTTGGATAGCGGATGAATTAAATTTACTATTCCAACTCCAGTGAGTGCAACAGTAGAGAAAGTGTTGAATAGCAAAGGGGTAAAAATAACTATTCCCACTCCAGTGAGTGCAACAGTAGGGTAAGTGTTGGATAGCGGAGGAATTACATTTGCTATTCCAACTCCAGTGAGTGCAACAGTAGAGAAAGTGCTGGATGGAAAAGGGGTAACAATTACTATTCCCACTCCAGTGAGTGCAATAGTAGGGAAAGTGTTGGATAGTGGAGGGGTAACATTAACTATTCCCACTCCAGTAAGAGCAACAGTAGGGAAAATGTTGGATAGCGGAGGGGCAAATAAATACTATTCCCACTCCAAAGAGTGCAACAGTAGAGAAAGTGTTGGACAGCCAAGGGGTAAAAATTACTATTCCCACTCCACTGAATACAATGGTAGGATAAGTGTTGGATAGAAAGGGGTAAAAAATGTTATTCCCACTCCGGTGAGTGCAACAGTAGGGAAAGTGTTGGATAGCAAAGGGGTTAAAATTACTATTCCCACTCCAATGAGTGCAACAGTAGGGGAAGTGTTGGATAGCGGAGGGGTAAAAATTACTATTCCAACTCCAGTGAGGGCAACAGTACGGAAAGTGTTGGATAGCGGAGGGGTAAAATGAACTATTCCCACTCCAGTGAGTGCAACAGTAGGGAAAGTGCTTGATAGCGGAGGGGTAAAAAATACTATTCCCACTCCAGTGAGTGCAACAGTAGGGAAAGTGTTGGATAGCGGAGGGGTAAAAATTACTATTCCCACTCTAGTGAGTGCAACTTTAGGGAAAGTATTGGATAACGGAGAGAAAAAAAATTCTATTCACACTCAAACAGTTAAAAAAAATATATATATATATATCAATTAAAAATTAAAAATAAATCATAAAAATAAATCAACAATATTTAAAAAATAAAAAATCCAATATATTAAATATATAAAAAGAAAACATATTATAATATTAATTAAATATAACAAAAACCTACAAATATTATATAAAATAAAATAATAAATACATTTTTTTAAACTAAAAAATATTTACAAACAAAAAAATGAATGAATACATAAATGTATTTATTTTATTTCCTGCCCTATAGCACCACATATTATAAATAAAAAAACTAATAAACATTAATTGACTATACACACTTTAACACTATAATATCCACAACACACACCTAAATTAAACTATAAAATATTAAAACACAATTAAAACTTATTTTTAAATTAAAAACTATTACTTTTAACAACTAATAATAAAGTAATTAAAATGTATTTAATAACCACCCTTTACTCCTTTACTCCTTTAATAGTAAAAACAACACACAAAAAATAAACAATTACCCAAAATAAATATATCAAATAATTAACATTAATTAACAACTATATATTAATTAATTAAACACAAATTACTTCCCACCCTTTAGTCCTATAAACACCACAAAACACCTAAAATTAATTACACAATTACCAAAATAAACTTTTAATTAATTTAATTAATATCAATTCACAAAAAATTAATAAAAAATAAATACACTACTTAACACCCTTTACCACTATAAACCACAAAACACATACCTAAAATTAATTACACAAATACCATAATTAATTGCCAATTAATTAAGTAAAATTAATTAACAACCAATTATTAATTCATCACTTAAAAATAAATTACTCCCCAACCTTTACACCTATAAACACCACAACACACACCTAAAATTATTACACAATTATCATATTTAATTACCAATTAATTAAGTAAAATTAATTAACAACCAATTATTAATTCATCAATTAAAAATAAATTGCTTCCCACACTTTACACCTAAAAACACCACACCACACACCTAAAATAATTACACAATTACCATAATTAATTACCAATTAATTAATAAAAATTAATTAACAACCAATTAATAATTAATTAATAATAAATTACTTTACACATTTAAAACTATAAAATCTCCAGTAAACAAATATTATTAATAAATAAAACATAACCAAATACTTTAATATAATTAAATTACTTCCCACCCTATTCCCCTATAAACCCACCACCTGCTACGGAACTAAAAACGCAAAATTCAAATTAAAAAAATGAATAACTACTAAAAATGTAACACATATATTAAAAATACAAACAATTCTTATACAAAAAAACATACATCACATACATATAAAATATATACTAAAATACATAACATTAATTAAAAAACAATATTTTTAACAACTATATTTTTGCAAACGATATTAAACACTCCGATATTTTTAAAATCCATATGACTTACCTTAAGTCGATATTCTTGACCATGATATTCTTTCTGTCAATATTTCTGAACCACGATATTTATTACTCGACATTTGTGCAACTCGATATTGTTTACTCGATATTCTGTCTGCACACCAGGTTTGCCACTGTGTGCAGATGTGCGTGAGATTTTATTATTTGCAAGTCAAACAGTGTATGTACTGTGGTTTTTTGCATTATTGTGTTGGTCTTTGAATCTTTCTATTGTTTTACAGCTTTTTTTTCATTCGCTAAAGTTTCATGTGTTTTTTTACCACCTGCTTTTGATTTGTGGTATTTTATTTATTTTCCACTGGTTTTTAATGACTTATCATTCTTGTAATTGGACGTTATTTGCCACGTGTTATTTTTCACATTTGGTAAGTATCACATGTGTTAAATAGCATATTCTTTGAAAAGTGCATGTGAACTATAGACATACAACGGCCGATTCCGATTCGGGCCGGAAATCTCTACGACCGAGCCGGACCCGGAGAGATTTCCGACCGAATCGGACCCGTGCAGCCCGACCGAACGAGTACGATGTGCACGTATGCCATCGGACTCGAGTCGGTCGGACTCCCATTGAAGTCAATGGGAGCCGGTCGTACAACGCGTACGCGGGCTCCCATTGACTCAATGGGTGCGAGGCGGACAAGGGCGCCCCCTACAGCGTGTACGCTGCGAAGCGACTCGCGCCGTACACGCACAGGTAGGGGGACCCATGGTTCCCCCTGTGTGCGACTCGCGTGGCTACGCGTACAGGGGGTCCGACACGGACCCCCAAAGTACGGCTCCGACTGCTCTTTCGAGCCGGAGTGCGCGGCTCGGTCGGACTGCTCGCGGCGCGCATCGTACTTACCCGGCCGGGGAACGTCTCCATTGCGCGGTGCGAGTCGAGTCCGAGCGAGTCGGTCGGTGCGGTTAGACCCGGGAATGAGTCAGTCGGAGCGGTCGGGACGCCCGGACGAGTCGGTCGGCGATTTCGCATCGTACTCGTTTGCCCAGACGCGCGTACGAATCGGTCGGGAAATAGGGCTCCGAATCGGATCCGGTTAAGCCGAATCCGATTCGGAGCCCTACCGGCCGAGATCGGAATCGGCCCCACAGTATTTAATTCATGTGCTAAATAACACGTGCATTTTTAACTCATGATCAGACATTTTGATAAAGTCATGTGCTATTTACCCCTGCATGCAGTAATTACCACTACGCCTAACTCATAACCAGGGCTTAAATATTTTTCTATGAATAAAATAGGTGACACTTCAGTTTTTAAAACTGAGTGAACTGGTAGAAGTGGTGGTGATGTTGTGATAAAGGAAGGGTAACGTGTGGCACTTTGTATCCTTGGGTAACTAATGCACCACTGACCTTTAAACAATCATGGAAATGTTGCCCTAAAAGCACTGAAATAATTAAGGGTTTTTTAGCTTAAGTTCCACACTCACATAAGTATCTATTAAAACAAAAATGCAGAATCAACCTACAGCTACCAGCAAATATTAAATAGAAGATTAAAGCAAAGTACATTTTCAAGAAAAAAAGTTGGACTTGTTCTTCAAAGGTATTCATGTTCTGACTTTGAAAATGTAATTTCCATCCACAATTAAATGTGTGTTTAAGCAGATTTTACTGACATGATAGTAGTAAGTAGGCTGAAAAGAAATGTAGCAAGATCATGATATATTATCAAAAAAGAAAGCTGCAGTTTGAATTTATTACTACAATTGCATGGCACTGAGCATATAAAAGCTCCAGACTTTCTTGTCAGAGCACAAATTAATTATCCCTTTAAAATTTACTATGATGAAAGTATAATTCGATTTTTCTAAACTTTGAAACAATTTCTCCATATGCCTTGCGCTATTTAATTGACCTTTCTGTGAAAATGTTATAAAGTGTTATAAAATGTAATATGCTAAAACAATTGTGTTAATTGTGGACCAATGTTTTCACCCACATTCTTAGAGGTATAACTTTATGTTAACATATTGTATTAATTTGCAAAGCAAAAAAGCACATGCAAGCTCAAATCATATATGATATTTTTCCTACAACATAGTAAAACGTGGGCACAAATGATCAAGGAATCAGACCCAAAGAGAGAACAAAGCCTTCATAAGGTCACAATTCAATAAGTATTTGGTATCTGGCCAAGTGTGTGTTTTCTTTTTTTGCAACAAATAAAACAATGTAAATTGTTGGAAAACAATATGATGAAAATTCAGATGCACAAATGTAAATTATTTTACTAAGATTCCTAATACAAAAATCACTTAAAATGTTTTTAAAAGTGTGGATAGTATTGAGACTGTGGGATGCCTGAACTACTGAAAATACAAAGTCCAAAAAGAAAAAAATGATTTTGTTTGAAGAAGAAAAATGTTGCCCATGTGACTTTCCCCTGCTGTATGACATTTGTTATTGGCAAAGGGCTCTTGTCATTAGCAAACATTTTTTAGAAAAAACAGGCTAGTCAGGCCAGACCCCCCAATTTAGCTCAATTCCCAATGCAAATACAAACAAGTACATTGAATAACATCTTCTCCAGTATTTCACAGACTTGTACTCCTTCAATTTTCATCCAATCCATGCAAGGAATTCTGCACCCAATAACTCTTGCACTTCTTGAAAGGCATATAGAATTTCATGCAGAGAGGTTCTGGAAAAAGGATGTACCTACTCTTCTTTGTCTTTTCAGTATCATGGATGATGGCAAAGACTTATCAAAATGTCTGGAGAAGTTTCTACATAACTTTTGATCAGTACTCAAGCTCAGGCAAGAGGATGCATCACAACATCAAGGCCAAAGATTTGAGTGAGATACCACGAAGTTTACTGCCCCCCCCTTTAACAGAAGATAGCTTTCGAATTTAAATATGCAATAGAAGTAGGTTGTACTCCCTACACCAGGGATAATGTAGGGGAGAGACTTTATGCAGATGTGTCTCTGCAATGTACAAGGATTGTATTACGGGCATATGCTTTCGAGTTTGAATCTCTTGAATAAAATAACTTTGGAGACGGAAAGAGAAAATATGTCAGTTACAAACATTCACCAGGTGAGAGACTTACATTCATCCCTCTTACTCAAGTTCAACAATAAAACAAAAAGAGAAACTTGTTACATGAGATCATACTAGGCAAGCACATCAACACACATGCCACACACATCAACACCAAAGTGTTCTCTCAGCCTTACATGCAACTGACGTCACTTGCATTTAAAGAGTGGATCTGTTTTGCAAAAATAGTTTGGCAACTTTGTGATAACCTATGTACTTAGCCCCTGCTCCCTCTCCCTCTCACCCCTTTCCTTCACTGCTCCAGTGGTCTCTCTCGTGGAACCTTGAGAGAGGCTACTTAGAATGTTGGATTTGTGGTGTTTGAGACATGCCCTGGCAAGCTGAAGATGTTGATTGCATACTACCTGAATAAAGCTTTTGGACTTACCTTCTGCGTCTTCATTACTACAAACGTCCAAAAACATGAACTTTTGTCTACTTCCATCAGTTGAATATACACATTGCTCACCCCAGTCTGGATGTGCATGGATGTGCATGGATGTGCATGGATCGGCCATAGGTGCTACCCATGGAAATTTCCTTTGCACACTGACTTAGGAGAAAATTGAGAAAGACACATTTTGATCCAGTTAAGATTCCTTGGAGAACCTAGCTCAGTGTGTTTACTTCGTAACTAGCTTATGTATTCTACTGGGATGGCTTGAGAAAGAAAGAAAGAAAGAAAGAAAGAAAGAAAGAAAGAAAGAAAGAAAGAAAGAAAGAAAGAAAGAAAGAAAGAAAGAAAGAAAAGGGAAGGAAACATAATCTCAATTAAAGTATACATCTTGAAATTATACTTCTAACAGGCATAGAAGAAGAACAAAGTCAATGCAGTGCAAGTCATCAGAGAACCCATGAACAATCAATACAGGGTGAATAAATCATATATTGCTATTTATCAATCTGAAAATACCCAGGTAAAAAGAAAGTATGGTATGAACACAAATGTAAGCACGTTTCTCCAAAAGATATTAGCACTGATACGTTACCCTTCCCAAACAATAAGCCACATCATGATCGCAGGAACTTCCAATACATACCATGCAGATTCCACTTGCCAGCAGACGGGAAACGACCTTTACAACGCGGTCGTTACTACGCGATGCTTTTACATCGCAGTCATTACAACGCAAGTCATTACAACGACTTGCGCTGGATGGCGCTCTAGACTAAGGAATAGTAAGATTTACTATTCCAACACCTTCCCTACTGTACGTAGACTGGAGTTGGAATAGTAAATCATACTATTCCTAAATCCAGCGCCCTCCAGCGCAAGTCGTTGTAACGACTTGCGTTGTAATAACTGCGATGTAACGTACCGCGTTGTAATGGAACACGTTGTAACGTCACATATTCCAGCAGACCCACACTACCACACCCTTTCATGTGCTTGATACTAAGGCCACCTTGTTCTCTTTTCTACCTAGTTTTAAAGGCCCTCATGTAGGTTTAGTGCAATTGTAAATAATCACAACAGTTTCAGAGTCCATATTTTTGTGACCTTTGGTAATTTTATGACGGTGTGCTATTTGAGTTTCAGCATATCGATGGGTAGTATTTTTGGAGGACATTTTCAATACAATATATGCTGTGTGTATTTTCTGAGTGCATTTTTAATAAAAATGTAAAATTTCTACACCAACACCTCATTTTTGATTATGACAATTCGCGAGCACACGGAATGGCACAATTGTTCAATAGACAAAAGATGATTGCATTACACACATTATGTAACTGTTTATTTAGTAATTTATATGGCTAAAAATGCCATGGCTTTCATGTTGCATTGTTAAGCAACATAATAACATGAACAGAGTGTCAATAAATCATGACTACTTTCTTACACTGAAAGCGCTGTAAAAGCACTTCTAAAAACGTAGGTAACTAAATATGAATAGCATTTCGAAAAATGTAATTTAATTGAATGTCTATGTTATCGTAGTAGTACCACTCATAACTGCAATCAATCTAAAAGCTATGAAAATATTTAAGAACATTCAACAAAAATGTTTTAAAAAGCCTGTATTTTATGACTGTCATAAGAACAAAAGGTTCAAAACAAAACAAATGTGTTGCTAAATGTGATAACGACCAAATGTAAAACAAACGCTTAGGGGCCCATTACGATGGCGGGCGGAAGCACAACCGCCGTGCTGGCGGATGCAAAAGCACCAGTTACCGCCGGCACGCAGCAGTCCACACGCCCGCCCAATTATGATGCGAAAAGCAGGCCAAACACCGCCGGCAAGCCAGCAACACCGTCCGCCATCAAAGTGCGCCCGTACACGTAGCGGCGCAGCCCAACTGACACACACCGTCCGACGAAACACGTCCCGCCCGGCGCATAAATTACGATGCCGCAAACAAACGGCTCCCACGGCCAAGAGATACCGTACGACAAACCGAAGCGGTAACACGGACGCCGAGCACGGACAACGAAAAGCGGCTCCCCGAGCATGAATCCAGCACTGCAGGCCGTCCCCATGCTCCTGCTGATGCACCACCAAGGACGCAACGTACCGCGGAGACGCAGGTAGGCACACACACAACAAGTGCACGCAAACAGCGCACACAGTGCAAGGGCGGAAAAAGCGGACA
The DNA here is from genome assembly GCA_963921515.1 of Calotriton arnoldi. Taxonomy (NCBI): domain Eukaryota; kingdom Metazoa; phylum Chordata; class Amphibia; order Caudata; family Salamandridae; genus Calotriton; species Calotriton arnoldi. Next base: position 714,576 of record CAWUFW010005464.1, on the reverse strand, counting down.
ACCCCCCACCAGCGCGTGTACACAACACATCCACCATCGCATCCACATATGACACACAGGCCAAATCGTAACATCGCAGAACACATGTGTACACACCACCTGGGACTAGGAACCAACCACCCCGTCACGGCCCCAAAGCGCCGATGACGCCGCCACACATGCGCACAACGCAGAGGCCAACCGCAGCGCCATGCATGCGTCGCACACAGACACAGGGACACAACCAAGCAGCACACACATCAGCCCCACCCCGAACGCACATGACACGTGACAGGCCGGCCACAGACATGTCCCCAACGCCCAATTCACGGACAACACCCAACGCCACACAACCGACGCACACATGTCAGTGAAGACACGCAACAGCAGGACACACCCCAGTGTAACAAACATGGCGTAGCACACAGCGGCGGCAACACCAACTAGGAGAAGCAGGGCCCCTTCGGGAAGAGGAACGCCAGTACCACACAGAAACACCCATACCACCCTGCACATATGAACAAGACATATAAAACGGAACACCAAAGAGCCCGGGGACCGACAACAGGTGGCCCAAGAATAACATCCACACACAAGGCCCAATGCAGAGCGGAAAGGCAGCCTGCCGCCCACACAAGGGAGAGCAGACAGCACTGAATGACCTTCCATTCCAACTCCGAAACCACAGCCCTACGACAGAAGCCGGTGAATACAGCCATTGTCCAAGAATAGACCAACACAGGCATGCCGAGGAGACCGACCACACGGCAGATAGCGCATATCACAGAAGCACACAACGGACGGGGAAGAAAGAAGAAAACACTCCCCCATGTCGGCCACATGCAAGTTAATTGGAAGGAGTCACACAGCACTGACCTTGAACTGTCTGAGAAGCATGTGGGAAGAGGGCCCGTGTCCTCCAAACAAGCCAACAGAACACAAGTCCTGTCTCCCTACGACTACACAGAGCTCACAGCAACCCCGGAGCGTGCACATTGCAGACTGCACACACAGCCGGAGCACGCCACCTCAACGAACCGCTGCGAAATGGCAACCGCAACACACCTACCCAACTACGCCGAACAGCTCAAGCTGTACAAAACCAACCTGTGCCATACATTGGGATGCGATCTCCTGTCCCTGCTGAACGTAAGTTACCGACTGACTTACCGCATCACATTGTTCAGCTGCGTCATGCCCGTCTTCTACTGTCGGAGGTGTCCCTACCAGCATCCCGTCGAGATATGCCTCTCCAACCCGGCATGTCTGAAGGCGGACCTGCTACCACTACTCCTCCCTCTGGACGCACACGACAGGGCCTGCTCTGCCTATGGGGGCATGGCGTATGTGGCCAACATCGCACCCGCACTGAAATGGGACCACTGTGCCTCCACACGACGGATCATCGATAACAGCTACATCGAATGTCACCCAGCATGCCCCATCATGGTCCTCCAAGGGACAACCTACGAACAACACCTTGACAGCCACCATCCGCTTCATTGGCTGGCAAACATGTACACCACCAATGACATGGAAGCCCTGCTGGACGGCATCGCATACCTGACAACCTGTAAATACGTCGGACCACAACGCAGGTTCCCCGAGTGACCTATGATGTCCAACCCCGCACCCATGCTTAGCTTCCGCACGGACTGGCCAGTCACCACCACAACAGCCATACCAAACGACCGGCAACTGTAACCACACCATCAACGACATCGCCATGACATCGGATATGACCGGGACATGCACACTGTTCCCCATCACATCCAGGAACACCGCATGCATCGTGGGAGGCAGTGGCATGGGCTCTGTGTATCGCACCCACATGGACGGAACTGCACGAACAACCAGGACACGACATGGATCCAGCGCCCATGGACACACACACCGCTCAGTGGACATGAATAGGTCGCCTGGAGTCTGTGGGTGCTGCACCCCTCCCACCCCTCCCCGGGAATCCCATACCAGGACCTTTGCATGGACGACAAGTGCATACAACAACAACACGACCCCAGTGACTGTGACATGTCCAGTAACCACCACAGTGCAACAACAAGTGGCACGCCGCTGCATGCACGCAAGCACATGCCCTGATGTCATCTCACATGCACGCGTGCATGAGGAACAACCGCAGCAAACCTGTCACATGGAACTGAGATGGACTGTGCCCATGATGCCAAGCGGTCTGGTAGGCTACATGTATACCGTCTGTGTCAAAGTCCGCAGCTCCGCAGCTATACGTAAATGTACATTAGCACAGCCTTGGCCAAGCAGATGTCACTCTGAAGCCCACATCCCACATGCAACAGCCAATCACATGTAACCCCACTCCCTATCCCATTTGCAATCATGCTCAGTATATCCTCAACATGTATTCCGCTGCCAGTAGTGTCCACTATACTGCATCACAGAGGACAGAAGACTCAATATAATGTTTGAAACCAAAACTGTCTCCGCTGACTCATTTCACAAGTACGAATGAGAGAGGATGAGAGTATGTGAAGTACACGGCAGTCGTGACATGACCATGTAGTCCACTGGTATTGGATGTCAACGCAAATGAGTAGCACTACTGTGGAAGACACACATGTGTCGTGTGTAGTCGTATGGACGCAGTGCTCAGGTGGGTGGGTGCGACGGGTAGATGCGCACATGCCAAGTTGGAGCACGCCGTGTTGGGAGGGGTCATGAACAGTACACCACCGCTTCCCTGGGCATTGTGAGAGGACACCTGTCGGGGGGAGTGAACACGTGTGTGCATAGCAGCCGGGCACACGTACAAAGCGGTACCAGGCGCACCTCAGCCCACCCTCTGTGGACAAGCTGGATCCTGTTGTGCGCCCGCCATGCCCCTGACAAGGCACACACAGCCCCAGTCGACCAGGTGTAACCCCAACATAGTCAATCCGCACAGGCGATACAGGGCACGGGATGGCAGTGGAGCATGGTGTGTGAGAGGTCTCCTCGCGCTCCTCCTGGTCATATCACGCAGGCAATAGAACCTCAACGTCTAGCATGGCACAAGTCAGATGGAAGTGTAGGGGGACGCACCACAGCACGAGCAGCACTGACGTCACGGGAGGTGGCTCGCACCATCCCATCCATTGCCCATCATACCAACCACGCCACATGCCATTGCGACTAAGTGCAAGCGCGTGCGCCACCACCCCCGAGCCCTCCCCAGAGAGGCCAAAGAGTGAATGTGTGGGCCATCAGCCACAGACGGACGCGGCATGGCCGCAAGGGCAGCCACAGCCACTGGGTGTCGCAGGTGGCGGATCCGGAAGGCGAAGACTGTGATGCATAGTCCATGCAGGCCGGGTCTCCATTTGGGGCACCACGCAGGTGGACGGCGTCCCGCGACACATCATACCCTGAGACAGCCCACTCGTGCAACTGGACCCACACATACACTCCTTGCCCTCTCTGGTGCGAGCTTGGGGCTGCCTGTGCAAGCGCTAGCCTCGCAGGTGAGCATGCATATTGGGGGAGCGAGGGGAGGACATGAGGGCTGGGGCGAAGATGACTGTATCACTGTCAGTAAGTACAAGGGATGACCCAGATGTGGAAAGGAAGAGACGTGTCCCGTGTGTACTGCAACTAGTCGCCAATCCAACTACCCCCCATGTCCGGAATGTAAGCCCGCACCTAGGCCCGCCCATCCGCCACATCGAACATACCACCAGCACGACAACCTTCCCATTCGAAACACTGACTGGGGGTGGCGACCAGTGTACAATCATGTGTAGCCTACCCACGCGTACATGTGGGCCCTCCATGATCCATGTCACCTGCGGCAAAGTCATGACATGCGCAATGAGGGAAGTGAGGAGAGCTGTCCGCCCCACGCGCAGAAGGTGCATCAGCTCCACAGACCCAGCAGCGAGTCCAGCAGGGGTCACATGTGCAGGGGCAGCTGTGCCTGGTGTGAAGGCACATGCATATAGACAGCACATCGACCAATGTGTAGTCTGCCCACATCTACAGTCCATCATCATGCGGACATAGGAATTGAACACAGGGCAACACATCTGAGTGGGTGCACCCACCGTGACCAACAATGCGCAATCATCGACGTACCCGCCCTGTGCATGGCCCCCCACCCAACGGAGGCACATCCAGTGCCACCATCCCACACACACAAGCCTTCCACGGAACATGCTGTGTCCAATGGTCAGTACAGAGTCAGCGCCCATGTGGTGGATCCTGAACAGGAGACACATGCACACACATGCCAGCTCCCACTGTGTACGTCTGCCACCTGGCACGTGCAATGTAACCTCTCACCTGTGACGTGTGACTGCAAGCACACAGCCGTCTTGGCATGGGGCTGTCAATGTGGACACCTGTCAATGTTTCGGGAGGTGTGATCCGTACAGTGCTGTACATAGGGTGCAGTGCTGACACCTACTACTGTCTCATATCCCCTCGTGCCACAGGTCCCACTTGTTTTGGCCGCTCAGCCTGTGCCCACATCGTCGTCGTCGTGTGCCATACTCATCCAGCCGCGGAAGCAGTTCCATGCTCAGCAGACATTCATGTTGCCGTGGCGTTGCCGCTTGACGGATATGCAGTCAGTCCCCATCAGCACGCCCCGCAAGTCATTGGGGCCTAGATCCCCATGTGCATGCACATGGCAGTGGTTTGTATCACTAGCCATTGCCATTGGTGGGAGACCTGTGTAAGTGTATTGTGGCCGTGCCGTCCCAGCTTGACAGCTGGGCTGTGGCTCATGTGCTTGCTCAGTCATGTCAGTGATGTGTATGCGAAATTGCTATGTGTCGTGTTGCTTTGACATGTGTCCTCTGCCATTGTCCCTAGGCGGAGACCGAACATTGACCGCCCATACCAATTGCTGGCAGACATGGAGGATACGGAGGTCATTAGGAAGTTTCGGCTGGACAGGCCAACCCTGCATCGACTGTGTGCCATGTTAGAACCCCATCTCCGTCCCCGCAGGGTGTATCCGACTGCTGTCACCCCCACGGCTAAGGTGATGGCCGCCATGCATTTCTTCGCCACTGGGTCATTCCAGCACACAGTGGGCAGTGGAGGAGGGATGTCCCAGCCCATGTTCAGCAAGGTGCTGAGGGATGTACTGGCAGCCATGATGCTGTACCGGAACAGGTACATCCGCTTCCCCAGGGCTCGTGAATTGGCGGCAGTGAAGGGTGCATTCTATGCCCTTGGCAGAATCCCACACGTCGTTGGAGCCATTGACTGCACACATGTCGGCCTTGTTCCACCACAGGCCACTGAGCACCTGTACCGCAACAGGAAGCACACGCACTCCCTGAATGTGCAAGTGGTGTGCCTTGCGGACATGGTGATCACCCACGTGTGTGCAAAGTTCCCAGGCTCGGCCCATGACGCACACATAATGCGCAACAGCATCTTGCCACGACTGATGTCCAATATGCAACAGGATCGTGCCTGTATTGTCGGTGAGTATGTGGAGTGGTGTAGCGTGCTGGCTGTGCGATGCTGTCCCCTGTCCAGTTGGATTAGCAACGGTTCTCTGTGTCCCTCACACCCAGGTGACTCTGCGTATCCGAATGGGGCATGGCTGCTCAGTCCATTGAGGAATCCTCGCACCCCAGCAGACGATCGCTACAATGAGGCACATGGGAGGACCAGACGTGTGGTCGAGCGTACCTTTGGCCTCCTCAAGTCCAGGTTCAGGTGCCTGGACCGCACCGAGGGTGCGCTGGCGTACTCCCCACAGAAGGTGTGCCGGATAGTGGTGGCGTGCTGCATGCTGCACAATCTGGCCATTCGGAAGCAGATCCCCCTCATCGTGGATGACGGAGATCAACCAGGGCCCCAGCCCGCAGACCAGGACAGCTCGAGTGAGGAGGACAGCGGAGAGGAGGAAGCTGGTAATGTGCGGCAGCAGCTCATCGCCCGCTACTTCACTTGACGGTGAGTGTCCATGTACGACGGCTGATGTGGCTGTATCTGTGCAGGTGTGTGTGTGCTGTGTCAGGGTGGCCGTTTGTTCACTGCGTGCTGTGTGTCAACGCTCCATGGCCAGGGTAGTATGCCACTGTTGGTGGCTGTGGCATTGTGCCCTATTGCTCTGTGCGATGTGTGTACATTGCTTGTAGTTGTTGACATGTACTGTGTGATGGGTGTGTGACACACTCATTGAATGTGCTCCTGTTCTGTCTCCCACCCCTAGGTCCCTACAGGCCCTCCGGATTCAAATGCCATGCCACGCATCAGGTGCCTTTCCGCCCAAGGTGGCCGTTGTATTCCGTACAAATAAGACACAGGGCACAAACAGCAGTTAGTGAAAAAGGTGCATTTATTACAAACTGTGACATGTGATTGTGTGTAAGGTGATGACAAAAGTGGTGCGTGCAGTGACAATGAGCTGTCGGTCATGGCTGCGTGATGATCAGGGTGTACCCACTGGTTCTATGTCCATAGTCCAACACACACATGCCATCCAGATGGCTGTGTGGAGTGGGATCGTAGTCCAAGTCAATGCAGTGGCTGGTCAAGGAAGGCTGGCGGAAGGCTGGCTGGCTGCCTCACTTGCGACTGGAGCGTGCGAAGTCCTCCCGGGAGATCTGTTTCCTCTTCGGACGGCCCCTTCCACGTTTGCGAGGGGGTGCCTGCTTGCGACATGCTGGTGGTTGAGGTGTGATCACTGGCTGTGGACGCAGGGGAACTGGACACTGCTGCTCCACCCTGCGCCCCGGCAGGTGGTGGCGGAGGGGAGCTGCTGTCCCTGGCTGTGACCTCACCGCCACCACCAGCTGTCCCATGAGGTCCACGATTTGGCCCATACGGGCGTCCATGGACCTCAACACCCCCAGCACCTCACGCGTGTCTGAGGCAGACCGGACCCATTGTCCTTGGGCCTCTTCATAGGCCCCAAGGACTCTGGCCATGTGAGGCAGGGCATGGCTCCCAGGGGAGGCTGGCGTTTCCCTGACCCTGCTCCTCCTACCAGTCCTGCTGCCACCGGCCTGCCCACTAGCCACATTGCTCACCACGGTCCTCGCTGTGGCTCCCAGGGTGGATCCAGTCGTCCGGGCCACCACCTGCGCTGGGGCTGGTGCCAGCGGAGACGTGGCGGTGGTGGCGGCGGTGGTGGTCGGTGCGGCGATGGTGGCGGTTGCGGCAGTGGTAGTGGCCACAATGACCGTGGGTGTGGCCGCAACGACAGTGGCAGCAGGGGGCTGTGAATGTTCAGCAGCCCTGGATGATGGGTTGGTGGGTAGGAGGGGTCCTGGGGAGCGGCTGGGCCCTGCCACACCAGATGGGCCTGCTTGGTTGTCCGTGTCCGAAGAGGAGGACAGATCCTCCAGATCCGTGTGTCCTCGTTGGGGGCTTGTAGGCTGGCTGTGCTGGCTGCTGGCTCCATCCCCAGCATCCAGCAGTTCGTCACCTGTGGAGAGAATGAGATTAGTTATTGTGTTGCACCTGGCGAAGTATGTATTTGTCGTCTGACATTGACAGTTCGTGCAATCTCGTACATGGGTTTCCCGGAGGCGTGTGTGTGGCTGTAGCATCTGTAGTTGTGTGTGCTTGGCAATGGGACTGTGTGCTGTGCACATGTGGCATGGGACGGATTGGCCATGCCGATGGGTGTGTTGCTGTGCCCCTACTTATTGTGACTCTGGTGTATGCGGGCTCCTGGCCCATCCTGGGTCTGGTTTGTACTTTGCTTTTGGGGTTCAAATGGAACGCTTAGGAACGCATATGGCAACATGGGGGCCATGCCCCAGATTCGCATTTGGGAGGGAATATGCTTTTGGGGTTCAAATGGAACGCTTAGGAACGCATATGGCAACATGGGGGCCATGCCCCAGATTCGCATTTGGGAGGGAATATGCTTTTGGGGTTCAAATGGAACGCTTAGGAACGCATATGGCAACATGGGGGCCATGCCCCAGATTCGCATTTGGGAGGGAATATGCTTTTGGGGTTCAAATGGAACGCTTAGGAACGCATATGGCAACATGGGGGCCATGCCCCAGATTCGCATTTGGGAGGGAATATGCTTTTGGGGTTCAAATGGAACGCTTAGGAACGCATATGGCAACATGGGGGCCATGCCCCAGATTCGCATTTGGGAGGGAATATGCTTTTGGGGTTCAAATGGAACGCTTAGGAACGCATATGGCAACATGGGGGCCATGCCCCGGATTCGCATTTGGGAGGGAATATGCTTTTGGGGTACATGCTGTGAGCCATGGGTGCCGAACGTGACATGTGTTGTGGCAGCATGACAGTGCATGGTTTGAGGTGTGTGCATGCTTGACATGGCCTGCATATTTGCTGTCTGTTGTGATTACTGGACATGGCATTGGACGCATCGTTATGAGTGAGTGATGGTTGTGTGCCAGCCAACGTATTGCAGTTGTCCCATCTCCTTGGTGTGCGTGCTGCCCTGTGCCATGTGCATCACTGCAGTGCTCGGGGGTGTGGCCCATGTTGTGTGTTGTTGCTCACAGTGTGTCGTGCACTTCATTGACTTCTGGCACATGGTTGGTAATGGGCATGTATCTTAGCGTGACTGCTGTATGTGTGGCAGCTGTGCGGATGACATGCCTTTCATGAGACTGGGGCTGACGGATGGGATGGATGGTATGTTGTTTGTGCATGGTGTGTCTGTGTGTTTGATGGGTTCAGTGGTGTTCGTGTGCATTTATGTTGTTCCGCTCTGTTGCGTCTAGTGTTGTTTGTCTTACATAGGCGTAGTTGTGGGGTGTGTGGTTGACAGGCAGTTGGGGCTACATGGACAGGACTTCAATGGTGTTTCGGTTGTGTGTGATGAGTTGCACAGTGGCTGCCGTGTGGTACTATATTCAGTGTGGCTTGTGCATGCAGACGTGGCTCCTTGGGTGTTGCTATGTCTGTGATGGGTCATGTGGGGTGTGAGTCTGTTGTTCATGTCCGTGTGCACATTGTTCACTTGTTCGTGACGGTGGGCGGTGCTGCGTGTTCGTCTGCTACGTGACATGTCCCATGTGTTGGTCGTGTTACGGTCCTCATGCCTCCAGTAATCCGGCCCTGTCCAGTTTCCCACCTGCAAGTTGTTCGTGCGTGCACTGTACTGGATGCCACATGGCTCTAAGCGGGGGTGCTCCATGTTGCAGGTCTGTGGGGGTGGGAGGGTGTTGTGGGTCGTGGGGGTGGCTGGATACCCACTGACACCGATTGCTGTGGACCGTGATGTCTGCCTTTCGGCTGTCGTTGTGCACTGCGGTGGCTGACACGTGGGTGTGGGGTGTGGGGGATGCTCCTCCTTGCTGTGCTGTGGGACTGGGGCCTGGTGTGTGTTGTACTTGGGCTGTCCACCGTCCCACCCACTGCACTTTGTGTTCCTGCCACTTACCTGTTACTTGTCGGTTGGTGCAGCTGTGGCGGACACATGGGTGTGGTGGGTGCTCGTTGTGGCGCTTCTGGCATATTTGGGGACCTGTTGGTGGTTACGTGGCTGGCTTAGTGTACACATGTCCCCACGCATCTTGCAGTTGTTCGGTTTGGGCTGTGTGTGGTGGTGTCTGTTGCATGTGTGTGTGATGTGTTGTGTATTGTGTGCTGGACATGGGGGTGTTTGTCCCTGGGAGCTGTGGCATGGTGGTAGTGCATGTGAGTACATAGCGGTGTGCTGGTATACATTAGTTTGTACTTACCAGCCTCCACTCCCCCTGCTAATCCGGCGAGGATCTCCGGATGGATTACGACTCGCACCTTCTCCTCCCACGCTTTGAAGGTCTTAAAGAGCGCGGGATTCCCTCCGCCAGTGACGGCAGCCAGCTCTCTGTTTTTGCCCTCCTTCTTCTTGACCAGGCTCTTGACGTCATTCCAACGTTTGTTAATCTCGACTCTGTTCCTGGGCAGGGTCCCGACTGCATTGACCTGGTCTACGATCCGGTTCCACATTCTGTTTCTGGTGGCTAGTGGTGTGTGCTGGACCATGTTCCCATAGATTTGTGGGTACACCTTGATGATCTCGTCGACCATGACCGTCAGCTCCATGGGCGTGAACTTGGGCATCCTTTGTGGTGCCATGGTGTTTGTGGTGCTGGTGCGGTGTGTGTTGTGTAATGTGCAGGGGTTTGTGGTGCCGGTGTTTGGTGGTGGTGGTGGTGGTGGTGGTGGTGGTGGTGGTGGTGGTGGTGGTGGTGGTGGTGGTGGTTGTGATGTGTGCGTTTCTGTGGTGTGCTGCTGTCCTTGCTGTGTCACTGTGTCCTCTCCTCTCCTCTCTGGTTTGCAATGTAGCAAGGGGTTGTGGTCTGTGGGAGTGCTGCTTTTGTACTCACCTATGTGGGTGTGTCCTCATGGTCTGTTGTTTTCAGGTGTGTTGTGTCTGGGGTTCTGGCCTTTGTATTTTTGTTTGTCCGGGGGTGTTTTCGGGATATGTACTGTGCTTGTGTATTTGTGCGTGCCTTGCTGTGTGGACTTGTTGGCCATGTTGTGTGCTATTGGTTTTGTGTGCGGATGGTTTCTGTGCAGGTACGTGGGCGCCATGGCTTCTGCCGTGTCGATTCTCATCGGCGTTGTTTGCGCTGGCGGGCGGTATATTTGTGGTTTTTCCGCGCTCATGTCGGTGCGATCGTAATTTCACGTGCGGTGTGTCGGCCGTGAGGGCGGGCGGTTTTGTGTTGTCGTGCGTGTTTCCGTCCGTGGCGGGCGGTTTGTCTCCGACTCGGACGTTGGCGGGCGGTATTTTGTGTGCTTTTTCCGCCGATGGCGGTATTCGGTTTGTGTAATCGTAATGGCGTGGTCGGTGTTCAGGCGGTGTGTGCGGGCGGATTTTTGCCGCTTCCATGCCTGGCGGAATTATTTACGCCGGGTATCGTAATGGGCCCCTAAGTGTCTAAATGGATGATTTTTTTTGTAAAATTGATTGTATAACTGACTAAGTGTATCTTAGTGAATACTTGGGTTAGTGAGTAATGTTTAAATATGAAAATATCTGTATCAGTCTCTCACTTTGTGTATAAGTGGCTGCATGGGTTGGTGAGTAGCTACATGAGTGTCTATATGGGTTATTAGTTGGTTTTTGAGTATCAGTATGAGTGTCTGAGTGTCTGTATGGTTCGGTGTGGGGTATTACTTAGTGCATAGATGCATGAATGAGTGACTCACTGTTTGTATGTGTTGAAGACAGCATGTGTGCAGGACTGTATAGGTGGATGAGTATGTGTATGGGTGTGTTAGTGAGTGAATGACTGTCTCAATAGTGTCTTTATGAGAAACTACATATGTTTTAAACTAGTATATGTGAGTATTGGTGTATATAAGTGAGTATATGTGAGAGATTGGAAGAGTTCCTGTACAAATAAGTAGGTGTTTCTATAAGTGATTGTTTAAGAGAGTAATTATGTGTAAGTTTCTGTAGAAGTAAGTGTGGTAGTGTGTGTATAACTGTATATGCAAGTAAATGGATGTTTGATACTTTGTTTGCATGTGTGACTATGTGTGTGAGTAACTCTATGGATGAGTGGCGGTGTGTAACAGGATGTATAGGTGTATGAGTACATATGATGAGTGAGTACATATATGAGTGACTGTATAGGGTCTGTTGGTGAATGAGTGGATGTGTGTGTAGATCTTGGAATTACTGAATAGGTGTGTTGTAACTGGTATTGGTATGTCCATTGTTTTGAAAATATTAGTTTGAATTTTTGAGTGTGTGTATCAAAGGTTATATTAGGGTGAGAGGAGGTCTGCCACTCTATCACAAGGATGATGTCATCAGTGATGTCATTCGAGATGTCATCAGTGATGTCATGAGTGATGTCACTGACCATGTAATGAGTGATGTAATATGTGACGTCATCAGCAGTGCATTGCGGGCGCGCGAGTTATAGTTAGCTGAACTAACTATAACGGGGGAATTTCTATGGTTTTGTACGAGTGAAATGTCCAACAAACTATAACGCCCCTGAAACCTATGGTTTTTTCAGTGAATTTCTAAGGTTTTTTAAATGCTAATTTCTAACTATAACGTGCCTGAAACCTATGGTTTTTTTCAGTGAATATATATATATATTATCTACTGGCGGTCGCCAGTAGATAGTTATAGTTACAACCTATTATCCATAGGAAATCCGCGACATTCTATTTGAAATAACTCTCTTGCCGGTTGACGTATCTTCGCAAAATTTTCAAACTTTGTGGGCCGCTCCGGTCCGCTCCTACCCTGAAAGTCTCGGGTGGATTTGTCAAGCGGGGGCCGAGAAAAAGGGGGTCCCAAAACGCGTTTTCCCCATGCAATTTTCCATAGGAAACTTTAGACACGGCTACAGCCCGAACTGCTGAACGGAATTACACCAAATTTGGCAAAGAGGTAGTTCTTGGTTCAGAAAGAACCCTTTTTGTTAAATGGTGTAAATCCGTTCAGTAGTTACTGAGAAAATCAAAAGTAAAAAGATAGATATATCTATGGCCGAGTAGGGTCCGCGTACCCTCAGCGCACCCTGCGCGCACCGTCCCGATCACAAGCTGCATGTTAATTGGCTGTCAGCTGGAAATGTTGGCAGCCATTTTGTCCCTCGGTAGAACCGAGGGACAGAAGACAAGTGCGCAAAGCGCACAAAGGGGGCAGGGTAGAAACACCCTGACCCCTAGGTTTGCTCAGGGGTCCCACAAGGACCCCCTGGGCAAAAAAAAATAAAATAATTTTTTTAAAAATCGGCAGGATGCGCGAATCCTGCCGAAGAAAAAAAATAATTGAAGCGCGGTCTCCGCGCTTTGATTGCATTTTGCCCCCGGGTGGCCCAAGTCCCGGGGGCACGGTGGGGGTGGGTATATTGTTAGTATGGGGGGCCTCAAAGGGCCCCCAAGCCCGAGGACCGCCACCCCCGGGGCTTTATAAAAAAATGGTGCGGGAGGGCTCTCCTGCCCTCCCGCAGCCCCGGGGACCGCCACCCCCGGGGCTTCTTTTTTAAATAAATAAGGTGTGGGGGGCTCCAGCCCCCACACGCCCGGGGACCACCACCTCCCGGGGCACTTACAAAATAAATGTGGGGGCCATTACGGACCCCCAGAGCCCCGGGGACCACCACCTCCCCGGGGCTGTGCAGCTTAAGGGAGGGGGGCCGCGCGGCCCCCTCCTGGAAGCCCTTGATGGCCCTGGGGACCGCCACCCCCAGGGCCGGCTCCTGCAGTGTCCCGGGTGCCTACCCCGGGACAATGTAGTTTGCTATGGCAGGACGGGAGCCTCGCGGCTCCCGTCCTGCCATAGCAAACTGCTTGGATATTGGAAGAGAGGCAGGAAACCTGCTCTCTCTTCCAATATCCAAGCACATTGCTTTTCCACATGGGGAGCTGCATCTTAGCAGCTCCCCATGTGGAAAAGCAATGCCGGCTCCCAAGGGACGCGGTGAGCCGGCGGGACTGTGGGGGATTGGGGACCCCCACAGTCCCCAACGGAGAGGAGCCAGCCCGGGGGATGGGGTCCCCGGGGCAAGTAGTGGCCCGGGAGGGGGCCACATGGCCCCCTCCCCAAATTTTATATTTTTATTTTAAAAACGGAAAGGCCGGCCCCGGGGGATGGGGTCCCCGGGGCCTTAAATGGCCTGAGGAGGGGGCCACGCAGCCCCCTCCAAAGAAAAAAAAAAATCGAGGCCATGCCCCGGGGATGGGGTCCCCGGGGCCAATACAGGCCCAGGGAAGGGGGGCCACGCGGCCCCCTTCCCTTTTTTTTTAAATTTAATTTAAAAAAAAGGGGTAAGGCCCTGGGGGATGGGGTCCCCAGGGCCCAAAAACAGGAAAAAGGAAGGGGGCCACACAGCCCCCTTCAGAGGACAAAAAAACAAAAAAAACGAACGGGCCCGCAGGCCCCGCCCCTTCCTTCACCACTCTGCAAACGCGCCCCCTGGCACGTTTGCAGAGAGAGGCAATTCCCCTTGAATACTGGGGGTCCCTGAGGGCCAACTAGCCCACCAGGAACCTCCAGTATGCGCCAGGGGCTGCGTTGCAGAGAGGTGTACAGAGGCCACGCCCCTTTTACACCTCTCTGCAACGCAGCTCTGTGGCGCTTTTTGGATATACCTGTTGGGCTAGTTGGCCCCCAGGGACCCTCAGGATTCAAGGGAGTTAATCCCCCGACTTAAAACGCGCCACGGGCGCGTTTGCACAGTGGTGAAGGGAGGGGGCGGGGCTTCAGGTGACATCTGTGCAAACGCGCCCCGTGGCGCGTTTTAAGTTGGGGATTAAATCCCTTCAATCCTGAGGGTCCCTGGGGCCAACTAGCCCAACAGGTACATCCAGAAAGCGCCACAGAGCTGCGTTGCAGAGAGGTGTAAAAGGGGTGTGGCCTCTCTACACGTCTCTCCAACGCAGCACCCTGGCGCATATTGGAGGTTCCTGGTGGGCTAGTTGGCCCCTAGGGACCCTCAGGATTCAAGGGACTTAATCCCCCAACTTAAAACGCGCCACGAGGCGCGTTTGCACAGATGTCACCTCAGGCCCCGCCCTCCCTTCACCATATTGCAAATATTCTTCTAAAATCATCCGAAATACGAATTCCGATTTACTCACCTGTTATAAGGAGAGACCTCAGTGCTGTATCTTTCAGTCCAGTACTGGTCCTGAAAAGTAATTTTAACCGTACTTACCAGTAACTTGAATTTCCTTCCATAGGATATCATTGCCTGCTTATTGCTGAAAAAGTTTCTAAGTGTTGATTTTTGAAACCTACAAATATTCCTCTAAAATCAGCCGAAATACGAATTCCGATTTACTCACCTGTTATAAGGAGAGACCTCAGTGCTGTATCTTTCAGCCCAGTACTAGTCCTGAAAAGTAATTTTAACCGTACTTACCAGTAACTTGAATTTCCTTCCATAGGCTAACATTGACTGGTTTCACTTGGAAATTCTTCTAAGTGTGGAGTTTTGGAACTTTAAATTATTCTTCTAAAATCAGCCGAAATACGAATTCCGATTTACTCACCTGTTATCAGGAGAGAACCCAGTGTTGCATCTTTTAGCCCAGCACTGACCCTGAAAAGTAATTTTAACCGTACTTACCAGTAACTTATCTTTTCTTCCATAGAAATCCATTGTCTGGTTTTCAGCAGAAAAGTTTCAAAGTGTCGATTTTCACAAACTACAAATATTCCTTAAAAATCGCCTGTATGACTTAAACGCATTTTTCAACTGTTTACAGGAGATGCACCAGTGCTGGATCCAGGATCCAACACTGAGTAAGAAAAAGTAACGATAACAGTTTTTACCTGCTAAGTGAATTTCCTTCCATAGGATAACATTGGTGATTCTATGAGGAAAAGTTTCTAAGTGTCAACTTTTAAAATACAATAATATTCCTTAAAAATCACGACTGTACCAAAACGCTTTTACTCAACTGTTTACAGGAGATGTCCCAGGACTGAATCTAGGATCCAGTCCTGTGGTTAGAAAAGTAATCCATAAAGTAACTAATTGCATTTAACTAGAAATTCACATTGAGCTGAATGTTGCATTGTGTTTGAAAATGTGTTGCCCATTGCAACAACTGTAACTACTGTACTTAAAAGTCTATTGCCTATGTGCTAAGTATTTAAACTAAAGTAATTCATTCTGAGAAAGTATTTTTTGTAATGTAATGTATAATGTAATTACAATGTAATTTAAAAATAAAATATGTAAAAGAAATTGTTTCTAAAAATGTAGTAAATCAGTATGAAAAAAATTAATATAAAAATTAATACATTTAAAAAATGTCATTTAAAAAACCTTTGAAATTCACTGAAAAAAACGTAGGTTTCAGGCACGTTATAGTTACAAATTAGCATTTAAAAAACCTTTGAAATTCACTGAAAAAACCATAGGTTTCAGACACGTTATAGTTAGAAATTAGCATTTAAAAAACCTTTGAAATTCACTGAAAAAACCATAGGTTTTAGGGACAGTTATAGTTACAAATTAGCATTTAAAAAACCTTTGAAATTCACTGAAAAAACCATAGGTTTCAGATATGTTATAGTTACAAATTAGCATTTAAAAAACCTTTGAAATTCACTGAAAAAACCATAGGTTTTAGGGACAGTTATAGTTAGTTGGACATTTCACTCGTACAAAACCCGTGAAATTCCCCCGTTATAGTTAGTTCAGCTAACTATAACTCGCGCCCCCGCAATGCACTGCTGATGACGTCACATATTACATCACTCATGACATGGTCAGTGACATCACTGATGACATCACTGATGACATCTCAAATGACATCACTGATGTGGATAACAGTTTTTTTCCCATCACAATCTTTGGCATCCCCTACACTTTAAAGGAGGGATGGAAAGGTAGAGATGGGCAGTCTGGACATCCACTAATTTTGGAAGATGTCATTTTACCAGCATAAATTAAATGAGGCCCATAGTCTCCACTAAATGCGTGCAATTTGTCCCCCTTGTCAGCTGTGTACTTTCATGTGCTGTCAATTACTGTCTGCAGTGCCTTGCATGTCTTTAGAAAATGTGTTAAAGACATGAGCCCCAATTCACAATGGCAAATCTACTGGTGAAAATGTCCTAACGTGTAGATTTATGCCTACACCATAATCTAAACCTCTGACTGAATACAATTCAGAATCTCAGGGTACAGATTTACACATGAAGGGTGTATGACCCCCCCTTTCCCGTCCACGAGGAACTGTGAACATTAAAACTCAAAGACTACCAAGGCACTATTAGTATGTATAGCAGCATATTTTAGATGCATATCTGCCAAAATGTAGTTCTACACATCGTAGAGGGAGATCTTGACCTATGCTATGCAGAACTACAAATTGACTGAGGAAATAAGCATTACTGTCGAAACTAATACCTATGTAACAATATCACCAGTAGAACTTCCTGTTCTTTTATTGCTTATATCAACTGCACAATGTGACACCAAGATTGTGCAATTTTCTAAAATAATACAAGAAAAAACTCTCCCTTCTCTTTCCATCCATCCACCCACCCCCACCCCAGGTACATCACAGCTCACTCACATAACTATCACTAAAAATTCTCAGGGCCTGATTCACAAAGGGCCTCTGCACTCGTGGCAGAGGCCCCACAGTTGTGGGGAGTCTCCGAACTCGGTCGGAATCTCTGGAATTAGAGTTTTCATTGCGGAGAGTCCGCCCCATGTGCAGAGACTCTCCCACGACTGCGGGGCCTCCACCATGAGTGCAGAGGCCCTTTGTGAATCAGGCCCATAAAGAGGATTTCAAGAGAGAAGTAGCCTTGCCCCCCATTAGCATAATATGTCTGTTCGTAAGTGTGAGAAATTAGATTATTAGTTGTGCAGGATGTAAGGTCTGCGCAAGTGATAGGTCCACAATTTCTTCGTACTGAGAGCCAAGCACCCCATTATAGTGCTTGACTTTCTCAGCAGCTCAGAGGTGGGGCAGCTGGTTGCTCCGATTTTCGTGCCTCCTGGTGGCAATAAAGGGCTGCCACATTGCAGTACACGCACAGGCGGAGCCCGGAAGAGGCTGGACTTCAGCAGACACACTGCTGATGCACCACCGGTTGGACAATGCCCACTGACAGGACTCCTGGCCCTCCTGCCACTCAATGGTACACCGCCAAGGAAATCCTTGACCTGGACCCCGGATGCCGAAACAACAGCTGCGTCTCCTCCTCCCCACGATCCACCAAAGGACCCTTGACCTGCCAACACTGCCACTTCTCCTGTGACACAACCTACGAAAGATCCTGCACCACTCCTGCCCACATGACCTAGAATACCCCGCAACCACTCCACTGTATCCTGCTCAACCCCAGTTCCCTTTGAAAACACACTGTCACCACCCTCTCCACAGACGTTGCCTTCATCACCGAAATGTGGCTCACCCCTCCTCGAAACCCGACATCATCACTGCCACTACGGAAGCTACAAGATGATATCCCGAGACCCTGCCAACAAAAGAGGCAGAGGCATCGCCATCATCTTCAAGCAAACCATCAGATCCACCATCACCAACGATGACCCTCCCGCCGCTCATGGAACACCTCAACTTCCTACTACAAACTGACAGGAAGACCACGATAAGAGGCACCCTCACCTACAGACCCCAGAGACCCCGAGCAACATTCTGCTATGCCATTCCCAACCTCATTGACCTCTAGCAATCAACTCTCACCACTATGTCCTACTCTGTGACTTCATCTTCAAATAGATGACCCCAACGACGCCAACTCCATCACTTCATCCTCGGCCTCACCCAACTGGTGACCGAACCCATGCACAAAGCTGGACAAACACTCAACCTCATTTTCACTTCCAGCAAAAGAATCAAATTTAGCCATGCCACAGAACTCA
Source organism: Calotriton arnoldi (assembly GCA_963921515.1). Classification (NCBI taxonomy): domain Eukaryota; kingdom Metazoa; phylum Chordata; class Amphibia; order Caudata; family Salamandridae; genus Calotriton; species Calotriton arnoldi. The sequence goes on along the minus strand of CAWUFW010005464.1, from coordinate 696,307 downwards.
TCTTGACTGACCACACCATCGTACACTTCACCATCACTGATGCCCAGCACACTATCACCAGGTGTCAGATACCCCCCTACCTCAGCTGGAGCAAGGTCATTGAAAGCCAGAGGTCACAGGCCGTCACCACCTCCCAACCCAAGGCCTCAGCAAACCTAGACCAGGCAGTCCAGAACTTTGCCGCCTGGATCACAAATAGCGCTGACAGAGTACAGAGTAGCCCCACTGAAACCTCCAAAGTCCAATCCAACAAGACCTCCAAACATGCCAAATGGTATACCCTAGCACTTAGGACCATCGAGTGCAACTGCTACCAACTGGAGAAACGATGGCACACCACTGAGAACCCCGCCGACAGAGCAGCTCAGAAAACAGCCCTCAGCAAATATCATCTGCACATCAAGGAAGCCAAGAAAGCAGCCATCCTCCCCCGCATCAACTCTGAGGCCAACCACACAAAGGAACTCTTCAAAATAGTCAAAGAATTCTGCAACCCAACAGCCATAGAGAACACCATCCACCCCTCCCAAGAACTCTGCAACACCCTCTCAGACTACTTCCACAGCAAGATCACCAACATCTACAACAATTTCACCCTCCAACCTGCCATCCTCAACCCCAATGACCTCAACCAACCAGCGAACATCAGCCAAATGGTTACCACCAAGTCTCCTGCATTCACCCTGACCACCTCAGCCATCATGTCTTCCATCCACTCCGGGGTGCCCACTACCCCCTGTCCCCAGCACCTCTACAACCTCACAATGAACCCAATCAGCACACAACTCACCAGCATCCTCAACACTAGGCCTGGGCGGTAAATTCCGTTCCGCTTGCGGAATTTGCGGAATTTCGCGTACCGCGGAGAACGCGGAATTACCAAAAATTCCGTGTTCCGCGGCTTCGCAGAATTTTTTGCTTGTTCGCGCTTTCAAAATGCGTGTTTGCGAGATATTTCTCCTGAGCACGCAAACAGCGTTCGCGAACAGGAAAAAAGCATCGCGAACGGGCGGAACAAGCAATTCCGCGTGTTCGCGGAACTTTTGCGTGTTCGCGGAGATTTTTTACCGTTTCCCAGAGCTTTGCGTAGCGCGACTACGCACATTCCGCCCACCCCTACTCAACACCTCAATCTCCACAGCAACCTACTTGGACAGATGGAAACACACAGATGTCAGACCCCTCCCACAGAAAACCTCCACTGACCTGAGCGTTCTAAAAAATTATCGTCTGATCTCCCTGCTCCCCTACCCAGCCAAAGTACTCGAAAAAGCCATCAACCAGCAGCTCAACCGAATTCCTGAAACAAAACCAAATACTGGATGCCACACAATCAGGATTCCGTACCAACCACAGCACGGAGACTGCTCTGATTGCCACCACAGACGACATCAGAACACTCCAGGACCATGTAGAACGTGTGACCCTGAACCTCCTCGACCTCTCCGAGGCATTTGACACCATCATCCACAACACCCTCATCAACAAACTCAACAACATAGGCATACAGCAAGATGCCCTCAAGTGGATCCCCTCCTTCCTTACAGGATGCATACAGATCATCAGACTGCCTCCCTTCAACTCTGGCCCCGAAGACATCATATGCAGTGTACCTCAAAGATCATCCTTCAGCCTCACCCAGTTCAACATCTACATGACCCCCCTTGCAGACATCAGATCCCACAGACTCAACATAATCTCCTATGCAGACAACACTCCACTGTTTCTTTCACTCACCCGGGACCCCTGCAATGCCAAAACCAACTTTTGCAATGCCATGACCAGCGTAGCCAAATGGATGAGGGACAACTGTTTCCAACTCAACTCCAACAGAACTGAAGTATTGATCTTCGGGAAGAAAACTTCCACATGACACCAGAAATGGTGGCCTGCAGAACTCGGACCTACACCCACACCGACTGACCACACGCATAACCTCAGCATCATCCTCGACAGCGAACTGACTATGAAATGACAGGTCAACGCAGTCACCTCCTCCTGCTTCCACACACTTCACATGCTCCGCAGGATTTTCAGATGGATCCCAACCAACACCAGAAAGACCATCACTCAAGCCCTCGTCACCAGCCGCCTTGACTACGACAAATCCCTCTACACTGACATCTCCACCCAGCTCCTCAGAAGATTCCAGACCATACAGAATGCTGCAGTCAGACTCATTCTGGGCCTCTCCAAACAAACCCACATCGCCCACCTGAGAGACCTCCACTGGCTCCCCATCCAGATGAGATGTTATGTTATGTTATGCGGTTTTGTAGAGCGCTCAGCTGCCCCAGCAAAGGGGCGTCCTGGCGCTGATAGCAGAAAACTGCCAAGCCTCTAACATGGAAGAGGCCTACAACGGAGGGAAGAGGAACGTTTTAATTGCTTTACGAAATGTCAAATAATTCTTCAAGCTGCGGATGGAAATAGGGAGCGTGTTCCAAAGTTTGGGTGCCAAAGAACGGAAGGAACGCCCCCCGGCGTGAACCCTCCTCACTCGAGGGATAACTGCCAGGTGCTGCCCCATCGACCGAAGTTGGCGGGAGGGGGTGTATGGAGCAAGCAGATTGGCCAGAATACCTGGGGATAAGGAGTTCAAGATTTTAAAAGAAACACAAAGGGACTTGAACTCTATACGTTTGGCCACAGGCAGCCAGTGGAGCCGACGAATAGCACTAGATACAGAGCATGTCCTAGGCAGGCCAAGGAGAGTTCTGGACGCAACATTCTGAACCCTTTGCAGTCTAACGATCTCAGACTTGTTAGACCCCAGATAGAGTGAACTGGCATAGTCTAGTCTCAACAGAATCGAAGCCTGAACAATAACCTGCCTGATGAAGGGGTCAAAAAACCCCAGCAACGGTTTGAGCCTCCACAGTATACCAAAACAGGTCCCCGCCACCTTCTTGGTTTGGGTCTGGAAGCTGAGGTCGGAGTCGACCCAGACACCCAGATTTTTTACCACCTGTTTGGGGGCAGGTGCATGCCCCAAAGTGGCAGGCCACCAGTGCTCGCTCCACAACTCAGAGTCTTTCCCCACCAGCAGTACCTCGTACTTGCTGGCGTTGAGCTGGAGACAGTTGGTAGTCATCCACTCCGCGATAGCCTCAAGATCACTCCAGAACTTGCAAGCGTACCGAGTGGAATCGTCAGAGAGTGTGACTACCAACTGTGTGTCATCCGCGTATGATACTGCCGTGAGCCCTCTGCTCTTGGCCACCATAGCTAGCGGTTGAACATACAGGTTGAAGAGGGTAGGGCTCAGGGCTGAGCCTTGCGGCACCCACTGTTTGGTAGTATGGACTCTAGAGACAAAAGGGGAGGCGGCTACCTGGAAGGTCCTCTCTGAAAGAAAAGAGGCAAACCAATCCAGGGCCGAATCGACGATGCCCGCCTCCTCCAACCGCTTCAGCAGGATCTGGTGGGACACAGTGTCGAACGCGGCACTGAGATCTAATAGGATCAGTGCCGAAGTACGACCCTCGTCTAGGGCCCATCTGAGATGTTCAGTCACAGCTAGAAGAGCGGATTCCGTGCTGTGACCAGGGCGGAAACCATTCTGAGAGGGGTCCAGTATGTTATTTTCCTCCAGATGACCCGTCAAGATGGAATTGAAATAGGCCTCAGAGATCTTGGAGACCCAGGGCAGAAGGGAGATGGGCGGAAGCTCTCTGGTTTGGCTGCGTCGAGATTAGGTTTTTTTAACAAGGGGACCACCCTAGCTTGTTTCCATGAGCTGGGGACAACAGCCGTAGAGAGAGATAGATTGATCACCTGGCTCAAGGGTGTAATGATCACAGGTAAGATTTTCATGAATTGGTCAGGCTTAAGAGGGTTGGTGGGGGAGCCAGACTTAACCTTGCTACAGAGCACAGACAACTCCTCTTGGGAGATTGGCAGGAAAGTGGCCAAAGTATGCCTAGTAGGGGGTCTAGGCACAAGGTCAGGACATAGCGCTACCTGGGGGAAGGACTTATAGATCTTATCCACCTTCTCCACAAAGAAGGAGGCTAGAGCATCGCATTGCTCATCTGACGATATCAAGGTCGCATTGAGGGCCGTGGATGATTTAAGCTCTTTCAGTATCGAAAAGATACTTTTGGAGGGATTGTTACTACTCCTGATCTCATCCGCAAAGTAAGTTGCCCGTTCCGTCTGGATAGCCCTATGATATTTCTTGATCGCTGCCTGATAGCACCTCTTCAGGTTTGGGTCGTAGTCCCTTCTCCAGGCTCTCTCCAGCCTTTTGCACACCTTACGCAGGGAGGTGAGCTTAGCATTGTACCAGGGACTGGATTTGGTGTTACGGCTTTTTGACCACTTTACAGGGATGAGAGAGTCCAAAGCACAGAGAATCCAGTCCGACAGTGCTCTATCGGCCAAGTCTGGGTCATCTGGAATGCTGAGCATGGTTGTGGAAAGGAGGCCGTGAAATTGAGCGATGTTGAGTTTATGCCAGGGGCGTCTAAGTGAAAGCTTCTGAAACGCCTTCCTCGCGGGCACAACCCCGGAGAGTGTCATAGTTATTAAATAATGATCAGACCAGCACGTCGGGGAGGGGGGGTGGACGGTCAGGAGAGAAAGGTTGGAAAAAACTGGGTCCAGTAAGTGGCCCGCAGAGTGTGTAGGACCCTGCACCAGTTGAGATAGCTGACATGCCGTAAGATCGGCCAAAAAGTTGCCTATATCAGTATCTTGAGGGCTATCCAGATGCAGATTCAAGTCACCAATAATACTGAAATTGGCCGCTCTCATGGCTAAGGGGCTCACAGTCTCAATAAGTGCAGCCCTAAACTCTTTGGAGGGCCCTGGCGGGCGGTAAATCAATAGGCCAGACATGGTGTAACTAGCGTTAAATGAGATCCCAAAACGCGCGGTTTCGCACCCAGCCAGTGGCTCCTTGACAAAGGTACAGGGGTAGGAAGATTTAAGAATGACTGCTATACCACCCCCTCTGGACTCTCTGTTGAGCGTCCTAATACTAAAACCCGGGGGAAGCGCCAGACCTGGTTCAGCCACCATATCAGCTGACAACCACGTCTCAGTTAGAAAAAGAACATCCGGGGCATCGTCCTGTAGCAGGTCGTAAACATCTGCAAAATGCTTGGCTAAGGAGCGGCAATTCAAGCTGAGGAGTTTGATCTCGGGGCTAGTGCTAGGAGGGGGACAGGGGGGGTGCAATGGACGTCCAGGATTTAAAGCCACAGTTTAAGCAGCAGAACGGTCCCTCCGGAAAGATACAGGGAGGGTGACTACAAGGGCTTAATCTATTCTTAATAGCAAGGAGATCAGCCATAGAGTAGGTGACCGTACCTCTAATAAAACCACCAGCGTGTCTGGCGTCTGGCGACGGCCAGGCGCGGACAGGCGCAGATAGGCTTGCCTTCGGCGTGCCCGCTGCGCGTGCCCGCTGTGCGCGTCCGCTGCGCGCTCACCACGGCATGGGTTTAAGTAGAGGAAACCCGGAAATGCCGAGAGCGCGAGCCTGACCGGCTGATTCTCAAACACGCCCTCTGCTCAATCGGTGCACAGCCGCGGCGGAACGGGGCGGAGACCAGAAGGAGGTAGGAAGTCCCCAGGCAAAAAAGTAAGAGGAAAGGTGAGAGCCCTGTTAATGAAGGAAATGGTAACACAATTAGCCCCAGAACCCCCCAGAAGTTCACAAAAGTTAAAATAGAATATCAGCACAGCATTAAAAGCACGTTTCAGCAAATGTCTATAAAACAGTCAGCAGCTAACCTCACTCGGTCTGATGACAGTTCAAGATCTTCACACACGCCTACAGAGCCCTCCATGGCTTAGGACCTGCCTACATCAACCATCGACTGAACTTTCACCAACCCTCTAGACAATTGCGCTCCTTCTCACTTGCCCTCGCTCACCCCTGCATCTATTGCAGCCGCAGTTGCTCCTTCTCTACATCACTGCCAAGACCTGAAGCAACCTTCCCCTCCAGCTCCATACAGCCCCCTCACTGGCAGTCTTCAGAAAGAGACTCAAAACCTGACTTTTCGACAGAGACACAGCGCATAGATACCCCTAGGGGTGACAGTATTGCGCTTTACAAATACTGTTGATTGATTTATTGATTGATTGATAGTTACCCAATAAATACCCATCATAAAAATCTCATCTTTGTAGCCTTGTGTAAATACCACTATGGAGTCAAATAAAAGAGTTGTTGGTGCTCCCAGGAAACAATGCAACAATGTTTTATGATTACATTTTAGCATCACACACCACGTGTATGTTCAGGGAATTACATTTTTGGGGATTCCTGATACTCTATGTCAGATGGTGGGCATATGGGCACATGTGTACCATCAACATATCCAATAACATGAGGAAAATGCCAATCTTATATAAATTTGATTTTGGTGTTGTGAAATTCCTGTGCATTGCTTGAAAAATATATATAAGTCTGAATGTGCATTAACATTGCATCTAGAAATGCACAAAAAGCTAGAAAGGAAACTCTGTGAAACACCATCAGCTGTAGCAATAACACCAGAGGATAAGAGAAGCATACTACATAACACCTGTACATGGGTGCGGATGGAATTACTGCACAAGGTGTTAATCTGAAGCTGAGACTTTAGATCAGTTATGAACTCCAAGATACCAGGGCTACTTAGCCTGTACTTTGCATACATTTCTTCCTCAGTTTGTTCAAATAGAGTAATTCTGATTCTGAAAATCCTCTCCTGTCTTCTTTTCTGCAACTCAGACAGAATATGCATTATTCTTGTCAACGCATATAGAAACTGCAAACTGTGGTTTGCGCACAGTTACCACCTGGTGTGAGTTGTTGGTATTTTATATGCGCAAAATGAGGTTTTTGCGACTATCGCTATTAGCGACTGAGATGAACATACAGGTAGCGAATACCAATTTCTTATTAGTGAATCACTATTTTGTGTCACAAAAATACTGATCCGCTATTCATTCTCATCGCAATAAATTTGTCTGTGAATGGCTTTTGCCCATCCGAAATCTGTGTGTTTGTGGCCCATAATCACTTTGCGACTAATAACCGAGCCGCAAACACTTCGTACATATGGCCCTTGAAATTAATTTTAAAAATTCTAAATTTATTCTTAAGAAACAATAAATTGAATTTATATTTCTAAGTACAAACAACAAATGATACTAAAATATCTAAATCTGTTACACTGAAAAATTATATTAAATATTAAAGTGCATTTAATCATAAGTACAATATTATAAAACCATAAATTATATATATGTGCACTGTCAGATGAATGCCCTTATGTGGTTTTCTTTAGTAATCTCTCTATTCTTCTCCCATTCTCCCCCCAGCCCCTTCGAGAACCCTCAACAATCAAAACTGGGGAGAAACAGCAAATCAGTAATTCTGAACAACACATTTCTTGCTAATTCAGAGTCAGTCTAATCGTACATTCAGCTTGGGTGGTGCTAAATGCTATCCAAGTCACTTTGTTTACCACCCATTCATGAAGAATATTCAATTAAACAAGATCAAAGAAATCAGGCATGAATGGGGCATGAGATTATTGGAATACCTCTTGACAGGTACACCAGCACAAAGTTTTGAAGTCTTTGCAGTGGCCAGATACTAGTCTGGAACGCTTCTCCATTGCCATTACATTTCAGAATCTAAAATACCATACAAATATAGGGGTATACTCCTTGTTCCTGTACGAGCTAAAGTGGTTTTCGTAGCCCCCAAACAGTTCCACATTACCAAGTGGTCTTCCCTTGTCTGGTGTTCCAAACAAGGGCAATAAAGGCCCAACAGAACAAAAGAGAAATCAGAGGGAGTGGGGTAACAAAGAATTGCTTTCATGGCAGCTGGAATCTCTGCCTAGAATGGTTTAATATGTCGGCAGTCCCACCAATCACTGATCACATGCTTCCAATATTAGCTTAGCTGGACACAAGTACCAGTCAAAGGCGATTATAAAATGGGCTCTCTACCAAGGATGTTACCAAAGATGAATTTCAGAAGATATCTTTCTAGAATAGATTTCACTGTTCTCCTTTATCTCTCAGCTAAGAATACCACCATTAGGCACTGCCTGGCCCTGTTTACCCACCTTCCTATGCCTGGCCCTCCAACCAGGCCTGGCACCTGCAGACCCAGCTTTGACACTATCCTGAGGCTCCCAGCCTTGTGCTCCTGATTTTGATCTCTGTCTCTCCTGACTCTCCTGCTTCTCATTTTTGTCTAGTAGTCCTCCTTTTCAGTCCTTTTACCTTTTCCTCTTAGCTTGATTTTGCCTCTTTGCCCACTTTTTATCTCTCACTCGTTTTGCCTCTTTGCCATTTTCCTTTTACTCTTTGCACTCCTATTTTTGTTCAGCTCTTTTACTTTTTGCCTCTTTGCCACTTTCCTTTCAGTCTTTCCACTCTCACTCTTGCTTTTTCCTCAACATCGGCACTCAACATCGCCATAGCGTTCCCCCATACACATTACCGTTAGACAGAATAGAATCTACCTACTGGGAGGAGGAGTTGCAGCTATTTCACTGCTGGGGAAACCCTAACACACACTTGACATTGGTGTTTTCCCCGCATTGATTGCATTTTTTGTTTTATTTTTTATGGGGAAATCCCCTGTTCACCCACTGCCCTCCCAGCCCTGTCCACCGGCATTTTGCCCCCCTCCAACTGCATCGCTGATTAATTAATTGCTACAGTACAGGCCGCAAAATGCCCATCGGCAAAAAAAATGCAGCACAATGTCCGCATACCTTGCAAGGACTAGCCATCATCTTCAAAGAAAATATCCACTGCTCCATCACGTCCGCTAACACCAGCAATGATCTGGAACTCCTGACCTTTAAGCTGCACATCTTCAACAACTCTAACCTGGGAGATGCCCTCATCTACTGATTGTCCATCTCATGATTCATCTTTGACATCTCCATCATGGACTTCATAACACCCCTAATGCTCAACTCCATCTCCTTTATCCTCCTCCGCTACCTCAAACAGCGCCTAACTAACCCCCAACACCAACAATCTCTTGACAGACCTGAGCACACTGACATCTCCTTGACCCCATCTTCACCAACTTCAGTGATATCTCAGTGGGCAAGCCAACCATCCACTCCTGGACTGACCACACATTCATCCTCTTCAACTTATTCATCACCCACACACTTAAATAGAACCTCCTAAACTGCTTAAAGAAACTAGAACAGAATTCCAAATAAAACATGGACCATAGACCTCTAAGCCTGCCAACCAACACACCACCACAACCTCTTGCAATACATCATCAACTTCAAAACCTGGATCATCTCATGTACTGAAACCCTAGCCCTGCTTAAAACCACCATTGGCACCAGGACCAGGCTGCAAGCGAGGTGGTACACAAAAGAACTTAGGCTAACCAAAGGCCACCGCAAGCAATTCAAACACAGATGGAGACAGACCCATAATGAAACCAACAGAAACACCTACAAGCCAGCCCTCAGGTTCTACCACCGGCAGATCAGACCCACTAAGTGGTCAGCACTGACCGAACACACCGAAAATAGCACTAAAAGCACGAAAGAAATCTTCAACTTTGTAAAAGATTTAACCTCACCCACCACCAGCTCCACAATCATTACTCCATCTCAGGATCTCTGTATCCAGATCTCCCAGTAGCAGACAACAGTGTGTAGTATAGTATAAGAATGCATTCGCCTCGGTGCAAAAACCTGGCTCTGGTATAAAAATCTTTATTCTACTGTAGGAAGAAGCAATAATCTCTCTGTAGTTCCTTAAACGTACATATACATGCAGGAGGAAAGTTACAGTTGTTGAAGAATAAACCGCCACTTTAAGTCAACATTAGAAGGCTGCATTAATTTTCAAATCTTTAAAAGCTATTGAGGAAAGAAATCTGTAGTAACTTCAAACATTTTATTTAAAAAAAATAATTTAACAACATAACAAACAATAACAACATTAATAAATTACAGCAGTTAAGACAACAAACTTTAAAATTACTATTTATCATTGCTGATTTGCAGAATATACAAAAAGGAGTTCAGCAGGGGCAGCAAGAACAAGGAATACACTGGGCTTACGACTTTCTTTTGAGGGCAATGAACCCTCAACACCTTGCTCGGGCTAAGTTAACCCATGCTGCAGAGCTTAATGACACCTCAGGGGTGTCGTTATCTTTTGAACCTGGTGACACTGTGCTTCTCCAGATACTCAATGCCCAAGCAAAAAACAGCCCCTCCTTATATAAGTAGAGCACTTTTTTGCTGCTTTAGTAAGCAGATCATTTTATCAACATAAGCAAGTAGAGTAGAGCTACACAGAACAAACTTCTCCAAGGGTATACATGCTGCCGTTGGCTGTAAGAACAACATCAGTTTTGCAATTCCTGACTTTTCACACAGTTACTGTTCCATATTTCTTCAAAAGTAAACAATTTATGATTTATTTTGATTTACTCCTCCATATATTGTGACATGGTTACTTCTGTTTTTTGGAGCTTCTGTTTCCCATTTTATGCCTAAAAAGACAAAATAATCAAAAACTATAAAGTTACATACTGATCAGTAATTGATAACAATGATACATCACTACATTCTGTGACAATTTCTACATTTTTCACCCACAATCCCATATTTATATGTACTGAACGACTAACTTCATGTTCCGTTCTGTTAAATAATTCCACAGCCTCAAGCCCTGCATTTTTCTATTAATAATTAAGTTATAACATGCCTTCAAACATGGTTCCATAACAATTTGTAAAGTAACACATTCCTCTTTACACACCTTTCCTAGCAGTAAGCACAGTGCTTTACTCTATAAATAGCAATATCTCCACTCAAGCATCTCATAGGGGTAACATATGTGCACAGTAAGGTTCATAAAAAACCCCAGGCCTTGTATTAACATATTGCATATGCTTTCTTTTCTAATTTCAGGGACACTGCCTCTTACAACTACATACAGATAAAGCATTTCATTTTTTAACACAACATCCAATACTTGATGATATCTCTCCACATTCTAAAGTCTACCTCACAAAACCTATATTAATAAACATGCACCTCTCCAAAGACCTTTTGACTCACTAACCCTTGTATAGAATCAATTTACCAACAGTAGTGCACTTACTGGCATTTCTCTACAAATTTCATAAAGCATATTTCTAATTAGCTGAACTTAGAGCAGTTCCAAATTCAGTCACTTCTGCTGAGCACAACTTCAACAGTCTTCATTCTCCTCCAAATCACCAAGAACAATCTGAGCTATCCCTGGTTCTATACCCAATCACATCACAGCATTTCTTAAACCATTCAATAAGAAGGGTGGGTAACTATTTGTTGAGCCTTCTTTTTTACTCCCCCCCCCCCCCAGTATGAACCTGTAAGACTCTTGTAGGATCATAAAACATATTTTGGCAGGCCCAGTAATTTTCCATGCGGGGCTTGCGAGCCTCTCGCAAGATCACATGTGTCCATGCAGAAAGCTTTACTCCCTAAAGCTTGCATGCTACTCTTGCAAGTCTCGTGGGATCGCAACATAATTGTGGGGAAATAGTCTTATGTGGGACAGAGTATCCTCTCTACTGAGACCCTTCTCTTACATAACAGGTGTGTGTAGTAGGGTGTGGAGAGAGACTGGCCTTTCTGCTGAGACCTCTCTCTGTAATGATAGGTGTGCACACAAGGGTGTGGGGAAGGACTGGGCTCTCCTTTCAGACCTCTCTCTCAGATGATGAGTGTGCGTAGTAGGGTGTAGGGAGAGTGCCCTCTCCATTCAGACCTCTCTCTCAGATGATGGCTGATGTGTGGGAGGGTGTGTGGAGGGATTAACCTCTCTGCTGAGAGCGCTCTCTTTAACAACATGTGTGCGTAGTAGGGTGTGGAGAGGGACTGGGCTCTCCTTCGAGACCTCTCTCTCAGATGACAGGTGTACATAGTAATGTGTGTGGAGGTACCGGCCTCTCCGCTGAGAAGTTCCTATCCTTAGATCTAACTCTAGGATGATGGGTACATGTAGTAGGGTGTTGGGAGGGACTAGCCTCTCTGGTGAGATCTCTCTCTGTAATGACGGGTGTGCATAGCAGGGTGTGGGGAGGGACTGGCCTCTCCTTTCAGACCTCTCTCTCACATGACGGGTGTGCATATTAGGGTGTGAGGAGGGACTGCCCTATCCTTTCATACCTCTCTCTCAGATGATGGGTATGCATAGTAGGGTGTGCGGAGGGAATGGCCTCTCCTTTCAAACCTCCCTCTCAGATGATAGGTGTGTGTAAGAAGGTGGGGGTGGGAGTGCCCTCTCCTTTTAGACCTCTCTCAGATGACGGGTGTGCATAGTAGGGTGTCTATATGGACTAGCCTCCACTTCAAGACCTCTGTCTCAGGTGATGGAAGTACGTAGTAAGGTGTGGGGAGTTAACTACCTCTCCTTCTAGACCTCTCTCTCCGATGATGGGTGTGAATAGTAGGATGTGTGCATGGACTGGCCTTTCCTTTCAGACCTCTGTCTCAGATGACGGATATGCGTAGTAGGCTGTGTGGAGAGAGACTGTTCTCTCCACTGATACCTCTCTTTTGGGTGACAGGTGTGCATAGTATGCTCTGTCCAGGGACTCTCCTCCCTGCTATCACTGCTCTCTCTGATAATGAGTGTATATAGTAGGGTGTGGGAAGAGAGTATATTCTACTCACAACCCTTACAAAGCCGATAGGCATAAATAGTAGACTCTAATAAACACCATTTCCAATAAGAAGCCTTCTTACAGTAACAAGTGTGCATACGAGAGTGTATTCAGAGATCACCTCATCCTGTCTACTGTTCACGATCGAGCGAGACTCTCACAAGGTTGTAACTTGTTGGGGGAAAATAGGAATTAGCCATCTACTCATCACAGTGCTTATCTCTTACACACTTCATCTCATAGTGACTCTTGTTGTGCATGGAAAGTTTCAGGGCGATCCATCAAGCGGGGGCTGAGAAAAAGGGGGGGGTCGAAAGAAATATGATTTCCCATGTTAATTCCCATAGGAGCTTTGAATACGACTCCAGCCCGAACTGCTCGATGGAAGTACACCAAATTTGGCAGGAAGGTGGAGTTTGGGTCACAGATCACGCTTTCAGATATTTGGTGTAAATCCAATCAGCAGTTGTTGAGAAATTTAAGAAAAGCAAATATGGATATTTGGGTGGAGCCTAAGCACAGATCTCACGTGAGATCTGATTGGCTGCCAACACTTCAACCAGGAAGTGTTGGAAGCCACTTCTGATGATCTTGAGGGGTCCCTGCATGCTGAAGCTTTCACCTAACAGCTGACTGACATCTCTGTGAGGGGTGTCCAGTTCGCGACCAGGATGGGGTCACACACTCTTACCCACCAGGTAAAGGTGTTAGACCATCCAGGTGGGGGGGTTCTTTTCTTGGCAGACCTTACATTCACACTCTAGACACATAGGTTAGGGTTAGCATCATAAGGGCACGCTCAATTGTTATAATCCTTTATATGTATATGTATGCATATATAACCTGTCTCAACAAGATGGTCGAACTGTTTTATTCTCTGTGTTGACACTCATTATAACTTTTATCTGCTTCTGTCTATTAATCATCGTAGCCCATATATTTTATACAAGAATCCCTCTGGTTCCATAAATATTGAAAATGTCCCTCTGTGTATTCTGTGTATATTTCTCTGAGCAAAAGAAAGCATGAGTAACTGAGCAAATGTTTGAAGTCTGTCACCACGGTTCCAGAGGTAACAGAGTTGTCATGTTCAGTGGTTGCCAGAACTAGTCGCTCCTTCTTTATGTTTAGGGGGCTAACGATGGCACTGTGAGCTAGCTGGTCCAAGGGACAATACATCCTATGGGGATGCATGGGATCAGTCTCGCACAACCTAACTTTATATCATCCTCAAACGCGCAGTTCCTACTGATTGGTGGAACCTACATGATTAAGTCCCCTTGGCTACTGAGGGTCATTGGGAGCCAAGAGCCCCTATTGTTGCCACAAGTAAATCCCCCACAGTGGGATTGCTGTGTCCTCGTCGGAGGCCCCGCCCCCTTTATCAACCACTCTGAAATTGCACCTCCTGGTGCACCACTGGTTGGGGGATGAAGTCTGGGGGAGAGCGCACCAGTAAACTCAGCTCCGCCCTCGGTTGGTGCAGTTTTCGTTGAACTCCATGTTACAAGCAGAGCGCGAAATGCAAAACTCCACAAACTCCGCTGGCAGAGCGGAGTTTACATGCCCACCCCTAGTTTTCTGCCTTTTTTCTGCTCACTTCTGACCTTTATTTTGCTTCTTTCTACTCGTTTTTGACATTTATTTTGCCTCTTTCTGCTCATTTCTGACCTCTATCTTTCCTTCTTCTGCTCATTTCTGACCTTTTTTTTTTTGCCTCTTTCTGCTCATTTCTGATCTCTTATTTTGCCTCTTTCTGTTTGTTTCAGACCTTTATTCTGCCGCTTGCTGCTTGTTTCTGACCTCAATTCTTCCTCTCCCGGCTCATATCTTACCTCTATTCTTCCTCTCTCTGCTCATTTCTCATCTTTATCATACCTCTTTCTGGTCCTTGCTGACCTTTATTTTGCCTCTTTCTGTTCGTTTCTCCCCTTTATGTTGCCTCTTTCTGCTCATTTCTGACCTTTATTCCGCCTCTTTTTGCTAGTTTCTTACCTTTATTTTGCCTCTTTCTGCTCATTTTTGACGTATCTCTTTCCGCTCATTTCTGACCTTTATTTTTCCTCTTTCTACTCATTTCCTACCTTTAGTTTGCCACTTTCTGCTCATTGCTGACCTTTATTCTGCCTCGTTCTGCTCATTTCTGACCACTGCAAATCCGTTGAGTAGTTTTTAAGAAATGTAAGTTGAAAATTATAGAAATATCTCTGGTCGCGAAGCCTTCGCGAAAAAAGATGAGCTCGTGCAGGGATATGCACAGCTCTGATTGGCTGCCAACACTTCAGTCAGGAAGTGACTCTGCTTCACCGATTCCCAAAAGGACAGCAGTCAGTGTAACTGGTGAAGGCATGCCTCGTTTCAAGAACATACTATCTCCATTCTTCAATCGCAGCCCTTATAACTAGTAAATCTGTTTTCTAATATTGAGTGGTCATTCTCTAGGTGTGATAACTTAAGAGTCATAAGGTGTCACTTTAAAAAGGCCCCTCTATAGACATAAAGGTCACTGGGTGCATTTGGCCCCTTCTAGCATTGTTTTGAATAAAGCAACACTCAAAGCAATTTAAGATACAATCCACTTGACTCTCAGCATTACAACAGGGCCTTTACTACTCGATCTCAAATGCTCTCTGTGGGTCATACCAACGGTTTTGATCTTTTAAGCGATCAGGCATTTCTGTCTGGCAAGTCTTTTTTGACCAACAGGTTCCTTTTTTGTGTCATAATTTTTATTAGCACAGAATCATACTGCATAAGAACAATCTGTATAAGTACTAAACAATACAGTGCAATTTGACAGGTAATGATGAAGAAAAGAGAAGCGTACGGGGGCCACGTTGCACATGGAAATAATGAAGACCCACATTTCAGTGCAGGTCAGTCCCTCAGGTAGCAGGCATTGAGGGGGCCACTGGGCCAGAGGCCCACATAGAGGAAGAGGGGTCCGGTTAGACAGTCGCTGTAAGGGAGGGGGGAGAAAGGTCATGTCCCAGTGACTGGGTGGTGTAGGCCAAAAGGTTCCTTTTGAATATAATTATTTTCATTACTAGGATTCAGAGTAACCATTTGGTGAAATATTGGCTTTTCTAGTGTTTTTTTCCTTTTCTACACCAACATTATTTTGAATTATTTGGGTTATACTGATTAGTTTCTTCATGCCTTCCAAATAATTGGCTTAGTTGTATTCCGTACAAATGCCAATAATTGCTCTTACATAGGTGGCTTTTTAAAAAGTTTAGATTTTCTTAAGAAGCCTTAGAAGATTTTTAGCTTCGAATTACTGGGCCCAGTTTACAACATCATAAATATACTCATTAGGTTTCCTCTTACAATTGTACTAAAATTGTTTTGCAACTCAGTTTTTCAGGCAGACTCCTCGAAAGCTGTGACTGTTGCAGTTTTACCACAGAAATCCTTTTGTGATGCCATTGTAACAAGGCCTTGTCTTTGTGATGATGCACAATTGCTGGATTTAATGTAATTCTATGTCAGGACCGGAGGCTCAGATTATGCTTTTCCTTCTTCGCTTTATTTTCTATACAATTTTTGCAGCAGCCAGAAAAGCAAAGTGAATGATATTTATTCCAAAGGAAAAAATCATTTAAGAACATGAAAAAACTAAACAAGTCTGCCCCAGACTACAACTCCCATGAGTCCGTAGGGCATATCCAACAATAATAGTCCCTTTACAGTGTCCATAACATGTAGAAGGTTCCTCCATCTTAGGTGTCCTTCCTCTTTCTTCGCTGCTTCGCAGCCAGTTAAGTCATTTTCTATGTTTCTCTATTATTTGAAACAATTGTGTGCTAATTGCGTTTGTTCTCACCCCTCCCGATTTCCTTAAATAGGACTGTACCGGGGAGGGAGTGATTGCTGTGTTAATTTGTTTATCTACAGATTCCTGGCGGCCTCGGGAGCGTTTTTCACCCTTACGCGGCCATTCTCCTGGTTGTGCGGTGCCTTGGAAGCCCGCTAGAGGGAGCTCGCGCGTCTCGCTGCTCCCGCGGCGTGGTCTCCTCAGATGAGGAGCCGCGCTGCGAGAGCTGCGAGCGCCGTGAGCCTTGTCCCTCCTGCCACCACACTTAAATGCCCTGCGGGGTCCGTAATATTCCCCTAATCTGAAGATCTTCTCCCGCCCCGACGGGGTCTGTATAGCGGCTTGACCGCGTCATCGCCTACGGGCAGGTTTTCTGCATTATTAGGTAACTGTGCAATCTTAAACGCGCGAGGTGGCGGTTGGGCCCCGTCAGTCTCCTGAGGGCCAGCGCGGATTTCGAGGGCAGTGCAGCCTCAATTGCGGTTTTGCCCCGCATCAAAAACGTTGCAGTCCTTGGGTCTGCCCATAATAAAAGTGGGAATTTCCCCAACTGCCCCTGCTTCCAGTGGGGGGTTTTGTGCTGTGGTTGCAGCTACTAGCAGACAACCGGTTGTCCTGTTCTCATAGCACTACGACCCCACATGGTTAATTTGTGCTTCCACAATGGAGCAGGGAGACTTTTATCAGGAGGAGGAAATACAGCAGTACCTCCCATATGACGACCAGTTTTTTGAGGCAGTGGATAATTCTATATACCGGTGTGTAAATGAGGTAGTGGGGCCTATGGAGGAGCGCTTGTCCAACCGCATAGTGGCGGAGTGCGCCAAACTGGCGTTCGCCCAGTTAGGGGCCTTGGTCCCCGCGCAGGACACTAACCCTGGGGAGGGTACCCCATCCCCCAAAAGAGGCCGTAAGGAGGGTCAGCCTGAAGACACGCAGGGTGTGGATAAGGATGCTTTCGAGCGCCTCAGGAGCGCGTTCCCCATGAAAGCGGTTATCCCCCCTCCTGCACCTCTTCCTGCTCCACCCCCTTCTACATCCCCGGTGCCAGGGTCACCATCTCACGATGGTGGGTCACCGGCGGATACAGATGATGATGAGGGGTCTTCGCGCTCTTGGCGCCCGGCCAGCGCTTCAGCCGCGTTGCCACAGGACAGTACCGGCATGCTAGACCCGGATGAGATAATCCATCCGCGGTCTGCGGCCTGGGCTCCTGGGGACAAGGTGGCTAAGTTTGTGGCGGGCCGTCTTCGCAAACCCTTGGAGAAAGAAGCTAGGGGCTGCCTTCGGGCGGAGTGTCCTCGACCTACACTGGACGGGAAGGTGGCCTTTACACCGGAGCTTGACTCCAAGATGGCCACCTTCCTGGCCAAATATATGAAGGACCCCCGCAAGGGCATTGACCGCTCTTGGTGCTCCTGCCAAGATAAACTTTTGGACGCAATAGGGCCCCTAACAAAAATTTTGGATATGGCTGAGGAGGCGAAGGTGACAGGTTCCACCATATCCCCCGACGTTCTGTCAAATTGGGCTCAGCGAGCGGTTATCTTCCTCGGTAACGCTAATTGCGCCTTGTCGACAGAGCGGCGGCGTTCGCTCTTAATAAAGCTGGATCCGAAATTAGGCGACTTGGCCTCCTCGGAGGCAGGTGCGGTGGCACAGGGGGGTCTCTTCGGGGATCCGTTTGTCGAAGAACTAGGCAAGTTTGTAGCCACGTTCACCTCGTTGGACAAAGCACACTCCAACATTAAGAGAGTTTTTCAGCCCCGTTTTTCTCAAGAGGCCGGTCGTGGCAGGGGCCGCGCGACCGGCCGTGGCGGACAGCAAAACTCCGGTAGGGGACAAGGCTCCAGGCGAGGGCAGTACAACTCCTCCGCAAACTACACTAATTTTTACCCCACCAGGGGTCAACAATTCCGGGGCCGAGGCGGTTTCAAGAACAACGCAGCTGGCGGTGTTACCCACGGTGAGTGTCATACCGGCGGATCAGGTCTCTATAGGGGGCCGGTTAGCAGCCTTTCAGAAGGCTTGGGCGTGTCTTACAGGAGATGCTTGGGTTCTGCAAACAATTAGGGGTTTCCACATCGAATTTTACGACATCCCCCACCAAGTAAGTCTCCCTTGTCCCATCAATTTTTCTGTGGCTGACGCTCAATTGGTCGACGAGGAGGTATCCGAGCTGCTCCGCAAGGGGGCCATTTGTCGCTCGGTCCTACACCCCAATGGGTTCCTCAGCAACCTTTTTTTGGTGGACAAAGTCGATGGAGGTCGTCGACCGGTAATCAACCTCAAAGAATTCAACGGGTGGTTGGTTTACCGGCATTTCAAAATGGAAGGCATTCATCTCCTTCGGGATGTCCTTCTCCCAGGCGATTGGATGGTACGTCTGGACTTAAAAGATGCCTACCTCGTAGTCCCCATCCATCCTCCGCACCGGCGATTCTTGCAGTTTCAGTGGAAAAAACAGATTTACGAATTTACTGCCCTTCCGTTCGGGCTTTCTTCGGCACCTTGGTGTTTCACAAAGGTGCTCCACCCTGCGGTAGAGTTCCTCCGGGGACAGGGCATTCGGATGATTGTCTACTTGGACGACATTCTGCTCATGGCACAATGCCCCAACAAACTGGTCATTCAGTTACGGTAGACAGTTTCCCTTCTGCAAGGGTTGGGTTTCGTCATCAACTGAGACAAGTCAGTCCTCGTGCCCGCTCAGACCATGGTGTTCTTGCGTTCTGTGGTGGATTCGATTCACTCTTCCTTGAGTCTTCCGTCTCGGAAGATGAGCAAGATTCGGCACGAGTTACGGCAGACTATCACCAAGACTCATACCTCCCTCCGTCAGATTGCCCGGGTGGTGGGCCTCCTCTCATCGTCCATCCAGGCAATCATCCCGGGGCCCCTGCACTATCGTGCCTTACAACGCTTGAAAGCGTACCACCTCAGGAGGGGTCTGTCATACGATCAGACAGTTCCTCTCTCTCAGGAAGTCAAAGAGGAGATGTCGTGGTGGCTAACCCATATGGAAGCCTGGAACGGTCGAGCGATCTTCGGATTAGTACCGGACCTCATTATAGAATCCGACGCCAGCAGGTCGGGGTGGGGTGCCCGTTGCGGGGAATTCTCCACCGGCGGTGCCTGGTCGTTAGACGAACAGGCGTTGCACATCAATTGCCTGGAGCTCCTAGCGGGGTCATTTGCAGTTCAGTGCTGGACCAGAGACGAGATTCGTTCCTGTGTCCTGTTAAAAATGGACAATGTCTCTGCGGTCCGTTAGATCAACCATCTGGGGGGTCCTCGTTCCAGGGCCCTGGCGAATTTGGCAAAGGATTTTTGAGACTACTGCCTGAGCCATCACATTTCCGTGACAGCAGAATATCTGCCGGGCCAGGCCAACCAGGTGGCGGACTGGCACTCCAGACATCTGAAAGATTCCAGCCAGTGGAAGCTGGATGTTCCAGTTTTCCAGTGGTTAAGCAAGCGGTGGGGTCCGTTATCAATAGACCTTTTCGCATCACGCCTAGATCACCAGCTCCCGCGATTCTTCAGCTGGAGACCGGACCCCCTCGCAGAGGCCACGGATGCGTTTCTCCAGGAGTGGGATCAGGAGCGGAACTACGCGTTTCCCACGTTCTCCATGATAGTGAGGACGGCGGCTCAGATTCGCCGCCAGAAGGCAGAGGTGGTGGTGGTGACCCCATTTTGGAGGTACCAAGTTTGGTTTCCGGTTCTTCTGGAACTTTCTTGGGATTCTCCAATCCTACTCCCCCGGTTTCCTCATCTCCTTCTGAATCCGGACAAGGAGCAACATCACCTCATCTCCCAGGGTTCTCTCCGCCTCATGGCATGGCGGCTTTCAGGCGACGCTGGTCACTCCCGGGCCTTTCGGGATCAGCTGAGACCCTCTTGTCAAGAGCCTGGGCGAACAGTACTTCAAAACGTTATCGTTCCGCCTGGACTAAATGGATGTGTTGGTGTCTTCGACGGGATTTGGATCCCATGGTCGCAGGCGTCGTTCCCATTCTGAATTTCTTAGCAGAACTGGCGACGGAAGGCCTAGCGTACCGTTCCATTAACGCGGTGCGTTCCGCGATTTCGACGGCTCATTACCCCATCGATGGGGCCCCAGTGGGGGAACATCCTTTTGTATGTAGACTATTGAGGGGTATTCGGCTTTCGTTACCCCCGGAACCACGCTATTCGGCCCTATGGGACATCAATCTGGTCTTGAATCTCTTCTTGTCCTGGCAACCCAACAAGTACCTGTCTTTAAAAGAGCTTTCGGCCAAATTGGCCATGTTGTTGTGTTTGGTTTCCTGTCGTAGGGTCTCTGACGTGCGTGCGTTGGACGTCTCGGCGAGAGTTTTTTCTCCAGAAGGGGTTACATTTACGGTGGGATGCCGTACTAAGTCTTCTTCCAGATCTATCTCGTACCCGGCCTTTGCGGATACCCCTAAGCTGTGTGTTGTGCAGTGCCTAAAGGCGTATGAAGACATGACTTTGGAATTTCGCCCTCCGGGCGAGCGTCAACTTCTTATTGCTTTAAGAAAACCGCATAAGGCAGTCTCTTCCGCCACCATAGCAAGGTGGGTGCGTTGGGTCATGCAAGAGGCAGGTATTAATACCAAACAGTTCGGTGCTCATTCAGCCAGGGGCGCAATGGCGTCTAAGGCTTTTTCCCTGGGAGCCCGTTTGGAAGATTTGATGCGCGCCGCGGATTGGTCTTCGGATTCCACTTTTAAGCGGTTTTATTTCAAACCGATTGTGGATGTGGCGCAGTTGGTGGTAAGTAAGCTTTGAACTAGCATAATCTGAGCCTCCGGTCCTGACATAGAATCGAAATTTGCCTAGCTCAGTAACGGTAAGTTTCAATTCTATTAAGGACACGGAGGCGAGGATTATCCCGCCCGCGGCACAATTTCATGCAAACCCACCCGTATGAGCGTAAGTAAGTCAAATTTGGTTTCAAGATGCATATTTCATTGTCTCTTATGAGAAGTGTTAAGTTCCTGCTTGAGTGATGTAGTCCGAGTTTTATTGAAGTTGACTTCGAAGAAGTCTCACGTTGTTTATTTCGATTTTTTTCAGGGAATGACAATACCAAACAGGATCACTGACAATGTGGCGTTACTTGCGCGAAGAAAGAGGAAGGACACCTAAGATGGAGGAACCTTCTACATGTTATGGACACTGTAAAGGGACTATTATTGTTGGATATGCCCTACGGACTCATGGGAGTTGTAGTCTGGTGGCAGATTTGTTTAGTTTTTTCATGTTCTTAAATGATTTTTTCCTTGGTATTGGAATAAATATCATTCATTTTGCTTTTCTGGCTGCTGCAAAAATTGTATAGAAAATAAAGCGAAGAAGGAAAAGCATAATCCTCGCCTCCGTGTCCTTAATAGAATTGAAACTTACCGTTACTGATCTAGGCAAATTTCGATTCTCTTTCTCTGCCACTTCCTGTGATGTAGGAAATATGCACATATTTGTTTCCAGAGATGAATTCCCACAAGCTAGAATTTTATTTTGAAACCCAAAAGTCTGGGAACTGGTAAGGGTTCAAACATAGGACTTACTTCAAAATGGCAGGTTCTCCGTCACAAAGAAGCATAGTAACAGTCAATGATGTACTAATATTCAGCCCCTTCTGTGGTTTAGAGCGTAACACATTAAAAATGTGACTTCTCTGTATTAAGAAAACTACACTAGCCTCCTCAAAGGTTCTCTGAAAAACATCAGCTACATGTTGACTTTTTGTCATATATGTTTTAGAATTCCACATGATTCTAACTTAATTTACTCTGAGATCTAAATTTCCTGAAGCAATGCATCCTAGACATTTTACTTGCCCAGGTATTTATTTATTTATTTTAATTTAGCATAAGCACTGTTTTCTAATATTTATTTCCAATCTAAAATTCTATAAGCAAAAGGTTTCCCTCGAGGTGTGCATGAAAAGCTCTTTTTTTATTTTACCATCAGATAATGGAATGGGAAAGAGTGACTGCCAATCCATATCATTAGCATACACGCGAAAATATGTCCTGAGTGAATAATTACAGAACCAATTTTCAGATCAGGTATACTTACTAATTTTTCTCAACGAGTCACTTAACACATACCCTCGAATTAGAGTCACAAGTGCTCCTAAATATAATACAGACTTTTGGTGTATCTGTTCAGTACTAAATGATCATTCTACACTTGATCTTGAATAACTGCATAAATCAGTAATCAAGTATTGAAATTAAACAATGATCATATAAAACTCTGAACGATTAAGGATTTCATGGTGATTTGTTTCCAGCCATCAAATTGACTTGCTCTACAAAGATTTATCTTCCTCATCATCATACACTTAGAAGCGGAATTGCCACGTCTATTGATTTTGATTTTCATAATGGATGAGGAAGTTACTACTTGTTATGCATTTCTGAGCAGATATTTATGCAGAATTCACAATTCTGCTACAAAGTGCCTGCTCTGAATTTCATAGGCCTATCCCGGAACATCATCCAGTGCGCAAGAGTGACAGACTCTCTTCATGGTTGGGTCAGGCAGCCAGGCGCTGCACATGAGCTAATTGTGCAGGTGCCTGATTCGTCAGGCTGAAGATTTCAAGCAAGATGGGAGCCACTGCTTCAGCCCAGCAAAACCTTCGGCGAGTCTCCCCCTCAAGACAAGGAGGTGCGTCACTGATAAACTTGGACCTAGGCGCTACAGTTGTAATCCCTGAAGTGCCACGGGCAGAGTGTCCACCATTGACGCTGGGGTCATCAAGCCTCAATGACCCTGTCTCACTCTGTGACAAGTAACGTCAGCCAATGAGAGGTGGTGACAGTCCCAATCGTCCAGGAACCACTGAGGTTTCGCTACCACCACCAGAGATCACTGCTGCTGCCCTGTAAGTGTCTGTTTTAATGTGTGTAAGTATGAATGTTTGTGTATTTATGTGTGAGTACATGCTGTGAATGCAAGTGTGTATGTGTATGTGCTAGGTGTGAGTATGTGTGTTCATGTGTGAAAGAGAGTGTGCATTTGTGTGTGCCTGCCCCACCCCTTCTCCACAATAAGAGCCACCACTGGTGGGCAGTGCCACACAAAGCCTATTGAGCAAAAAGAACCAGGTCCATTAATGAACTCTTGGGGGCCAGGGAAATTATTTTGCTTCAAGATTATCAACAATGATTCATAATACTGGATTTTGATGAAACAAAATCAAAAGACACAAGGAAAGAAGCTAATATGCTTGTGTCATCAGAAAAGCTGCCTGAGAAGAATGCTAGCAGATGAAAAATGTGGCTCTATAGAGATCATGGGCCGTATCACACAAAATGGGCACAACAGTGGAGTATTTAAGACAGGGCTGTGGCCTAATTTTGACCTAAATAGCTGAAGAGCTCAAGTAGCAATACTGTACCTGCTTAGACAATGGTAAGGGGTTGCTTTACACTGGAATTTAAAGGCATGTGATGTATTTGACTGAAAATGTAGCAAACATTTGTCATCAATAAAGGGAACACAGAGCAATAACATAACACAATGTAAAACAACATAACAACACACAGGACACAACACCACAAAACAGTAAAAGAGAATACAACAAAACAATAACAAAATGCAGAAGTGTAGTACAAAAATTAAACAGCACTAAAACAGCACATCAACACTACACATAATGAAACTCAACTAAAATACTCAAAGATTATAGTCACATGGTGGTTAAAGTGTATGGCCCAAGCAACTCCTGATCTTCCACCAAGTATATGTACTAGCACCAGTCACAAATGTTACGTGAGAAAGTGTACCAGGAAAAGTGAGTATATTCATAATAAATCGGAATAATCCTTGTAATACATCTGGTATTTATTTCTCAAGATCAAAGATGTGATAGGTGATTCTTAGTGTATCAGAATCACTGAAGAAAAGAAATCGAAGGAAACTATTGTGAGGCACAGCCAACATGTCTTTCGCCCCCTATTGGCTTGCAAGCCTGCGGCTTCTTCAAGGCTGTAGTGTGTCTAATATTTTCAATACATTATCCAAGTAATCAAGATTGTTTTGTATATATACAATCAGTATTTCATATCGTACCATGCCATATAAACAGTGAATGGAAATGGAAATGGGAAAAGTAGGAAGAAAGGTAAAAAAGAAAAAAACAAATATAGTACATTATCAAAGTTACACACAATTGCGACATGTTAAATAACATTATGTAATAGTACATTTTTTTTAAGCCACATCATATTAAAGCTATTATGGCATGTTAACATTGTTTCCGACACAGTAGTCAGACCCAAATCGAGAATGTTCGCAAATAGATTGTAAAGTAGCAAGTGAAGCAATATACATATGTTAATGAGAATGTTCAGGTCAGATAATATTATGTGGAGAGAAATAAGACACATAGATGGCTCCTAGTTTAGTTCGCCTTCGCACAATTTACTATCATTGAAGGTAGAGAAGGGGCATGACAGGGTGGGGGGAACTTATGTGGTCCTGCAAAGCCGGTGAGTCCATGTTGGGAAACCCCATTGTGACATGTATATAGAGGTTGTATTATTGGTGCAAATGGAGTACGATCATTATCGCTTTAATGTCACATCTGAGTGAAATAGTGCATCAACGCCAAACGTGGAATTATGTGAAATCAAAGCCTTAGTCAGCTGAGTATTAGTGATCATGTTTAAATTGTAATATTTACCTTTCACCGTAAGGTGTGTGAAAGTGACCCATCACCTATCAAGGGTGATAGTTTTGAAATCTTTCCGTCTCATCGGTTTAAGTTCACCGAGCGGGTAATGTAACGGTTCAAGATGTTGTAATTAGGTCAAGATGATAATTTAGCAAGTAGAACATATATATATATATATATATAAGCAAGTAACAAACCCCGTATTACAGAAAGATGAGTAGGAAAGAGCGGTCACTCCGTACCTGTACTCAGAAGATCAGTGATCGGTAATCCATCATATCCAAAAATCAAATGAGAGAGTCTGGGGGCAAAAAAATGCGATTAACATCAAAGCCTATGTCGCGAAAGAAATTAGTGCCAGGCTTCAAAAATCTATCTTACCCAAAGAGTCGTGAGACTGCGGTGTGAGAAGTTGGCCTGGTATATGCTGTCCACTAATTAAAGTGTGCACCTTGCACCAGTCCAAACAACCCTTATGGTGATTTAAGAGGTCAAAGATAAACTTAGAAAGCTATCCAAGTGGTAACTGTGGAGAGCAGCCTTCAGGCATAGTCTTGAAGGAATGTTAAGCAGCTTTTTTTTTACCAGAATACAACCTTATAGTATTGGTTAAATGAAAGGAGAACCACACAGTAGTTATAAAAAATATGTATTTATTGATATAACACTATCTAGTACAACACAGTATCTCCTACATGGAGATAATCACAAAGCACACAATACTTAAGCACAGAAATGGCAGTAAATAGCACTAATACACAGTGGGCCCCAGGGGGGGACCAAACCATATACTAAGTAAGTGGTATAAGAACCACGACTCGAGTCAAGGCAGTGTTGAGAGGATGTAGAATCGCTGGGGCCCCAAGGAACCACCCAGGGTGAGTATATAGGGACCCCACGGAGGACAGGTGCAGTGTGGGAACACGACTGCATGCTCCGTACAATTCTATGGGAAAGTCGCGGTTGAAGTTTTAGAGTTTGAGGACCCTTCCCAGTGGACTTCGAAGAAACTCCGGGAAAGATAGGAGGTTGGAGAGCCACCCCACTCATGGATACCGAGGCACCCAAGTTACCTATCCCAGGGAAGCCGGGTGCATAGGTCTGAAGTGGCGTCAGAAACCGCTGTCTGACCCAATGGAGGACTTCGAAGAAGAGCCGCTGCTGGAAAGAAGAAAAGTGTCCGTTGGAATCCAAAGGTGGATTCTTGTCAAGAAGTACCTGAAAGCAGAGGGGACAGAGTCTAAGTCACTTGGGAGTTACCAGGGGCTCAGTAGACGAATGCCCACCGATGCCGGGTGCTTCAGGTTGGTTGATGGAGTCCTTGACTCTGCAGCTACGGGGACCAGGAGATGTTGAGGACAACCAAGAGCCGGATACGAGCTGTCCCATGAAGGATGTCGAGTGCTGAGGGGTCGGTGCACAGCGGGACCACCAACAAGCCTTGGCAATGGCAACTCATGCAGAAGGTCAAGGATGTGTACGGTTCGGACCAGCAAGAACCAGGGAATTCACCAAACACAGGGGAGGCAGGGCAAGCCTGGAGCAGCCAGAGGAGCCCAAGAAAAAGCAAAGTTGACCCTCAAGTGGTCCCACAGGCCGGAGACACAGGAGTCGCGAGAGGACCACGAGCAATTTCACCAAACAGCCCACATAGCACTCAGTTTGAGGAGGTCAAAGTTCTTGGTAGGAAATGGTGCCAGAAGTTGGGGCTACTTGGAGCTCAATGCACTTGTTTGGAAAACGCCAACAAGCATATGCACTTGCAAATGTTTGCGGTGCACAGGGGTTCGGGTATTGCAGCCCCCCACAAGGGATTCTGACCTAAAACTTGGTGAGAGGGCAGCTCGGGCCTCAAGGGACGTAGAAACCCACCTCCTGTGTTGCTGAAGCCTTTGGAGTCCGTAAGAGCTCAGGATCAGCAGACCAGGCAGCGGTGTTGTGGTGCCTGCGGATGCAGGGGAGTGACTCCTTCACTCCAAGGGAGATATCTTCAGTTGTCCTTGATGCTCCACAGGTCCTGCACAGATCCTGTATGGTGCATGGGCACAGACGATGCTTTGGACGGAGTGGGAGACGAAGTCGGGTCCAGAGTGTCCAGACGGTCAAAGTTCAGTGGTTTCTTGTTCAGAATCTTGTCCACGTCGAATCTAAGGTCCTACAGCCATGTAAGCCCTTAAGTACCCACGGAAGAGGGTTGGCAAGATTCAGGGGACCCTCCCAGGGGAGGGTTTGGGAAGTGGGGAAGTTACTCCCATGTCCTTTGTCCAGTTTCGCGCCAGAGCGGGAGCCAATGGCTCCCAGGACTGGTTTGAACTGGACTATGCACAGGGACACCAAATGTGCCCCTCATGCAGACTTTCAGTCGCTGGCAAGCGCACCCACCCTGCCCTAATACACTAAATCCTGTCTGGGAGGTGGTCACACCTCCCTGTGACAGAATGCCTATTGTTCTGCCTTCCCCTGCTCGAACTTGCCTCAGCAGCAGGAGGGCAGAAAGGTGTCTCTGGTCGGCAGCAACCATCTTGTGCTGCCCAGGACTAGAAGGCTGGTACCGGAAACACCAGGGATCTCATGAAGCTCGCTTCTGAGAGGTGGAATCATACGTCCCACACGGGTTACCGGTGTGGGGGTATGATTCCAACATGTTTGACACCAAACACGATAGGGTTTGTTTCAGCCGTTTTAGAGTTGGTCATCACAAAGTCGCATAATGCCACTCTATATGTCGTAAATGGCTGCTTCACTGACAACCCGGGAGAATGGACTCCGTAGGCTGCAGGGGTGTCCTGCTCATGCAATGGCACCCTCTCACTTAGAACCAAGCACCCTGCCTTCAGGATTGTTAAGGCCTGCTATAGGGGTGACTTATAGGTTTTAAGTGCAGTGACTCTTAGATATAGTAAACCTATATCTTAAGTAAGTGGTGCATGCACCAACTTACACAGGCTGCAATGGAAGACCTGTAGTTCCATTTTGCATGGCCTCTCATGGGTGACATAAGACATGCTTCAGCCCATGGGAGGCCTCTGGGGTACCTATGCCCTGGGTACATTTGTACTATATATTAGGGACTGACAAGGGTACCCCAGTATCCAGTCTGGAGTGTACCTAAGTACTTAATATAACAGTTTAAGGAGAAGCAGATAGACTGGGGTCCTGATTAGCAGGATCCAGTCAGACTAGTCAAAAACAGTATTACATTCAGCAAAAAGTGGGGGTAACCATAAGAAGCAGATCCTACTTTCCTACATGCGGTCTCCATCAGTCGGCGTGGGCGGAAGAATGGATATGTCACAGATAGTTAAAGAGCCAAGGAACTGAAGTGTGAACCTTCCTGGAAACAGATTCTTCCGGGTCGGGAAGCTCCTGTGAGAAAAATGCGTGCGCCATCTTGGAATGGTGCATTCCACTGTGTGGGTATATATCGAAACCCATAAGAAATAATATGAAATAAGTGAATAAATAAAAGGTGAATAAAGAGGAGAGCTTGATCAGACCGAGGGGTTGAATGTGTTCCGTATTATGTAGACTATTCCATGATTCAAGAACAGCAAATAATGACATCTCATTCAAAGTGCGGTCGAATGTCGGTCATAGTTACTCTACATAGATCCCATTTGACAAATATAGCCTCTCCTTAGGGCTTAAAAATGAGTCTACTAGAAAACACAGAAGGTTGGACCATGTGCCTATGTGTCTCGTATATGAGCAAACAATGGTAATAATAGAGGATCTAGTCTGAGTGTAAAGCACCACCGTATCTGTTCTACACGGGTTGATTATTTAGAAGGTAACATGATGACAAATTATCTACGAAGCATTTTTTGAGAAATATTACAATACCTGAGCAGGGTTTTGGGAAACTGAGTCACAAACTACAGCTCAGAGCTAAAGACATAGGGCATCATCTAGAGTTTTATTTGTTCAAATTGTATATAATGCTGTTGAGCCGTTTTGATCATGTTCATTGCGAGGGAGATCAACGGTAGCCTAGTCGTTATCACTGTGGATCTGCCAATACCCATCTAGCCAGTATTCCTTTTCTGCATCCTTGTTGAGTCCATTTTTAACTTTGTTGTATTGTAAGATTAGTTTACTCTCCCTTCCTCGTAGTCTGTGTTCGCGATTTCCACCTCGTCTATTTCTGTGTATTCTTTCATTACCAAGGAAGGTGAACATTTTTTTGTGAGGTTGTATTTCATGGAAATGATTGGTAAGCTGATGACCCATTGAGAATTTGTTTATGTTCCTGTAGTGTTCTTGGATTCTGGTTCGGAGTCCAAAGTGTGCATTTGATAGCTGCTATACCAACTGATGTTCAATGGAGTTGTATAGTCTCACAATATCAATAGTCACTAGAAAGAAATCGGGTTTCCAACAGATGTCACATAATTTGGTAAGAATATCTTTGGTATCTTGGATGAATGATATTATGTCCTTCATGAATGGTTGTAATTTCTTGTCGATGTATTCTCCCAGTCTTGAGCAAGGGGAGTTGATACCAGCTATTATAGGTCTTCCTAGTGGTGGAGTGACTCCTTTATCTATTTTGGGGAGTAGGTAGAAGGTCGGCATTGTAGGATAAAAGATGAAATGGTATGTCTTTTTTTCATAGCTCAGTAGGTCATGTGCGTACCATTCCTCTAATTTGGTTTTGATCTTGTTTTGTATTTCTGAGGTTGGGTCCTGAGCCAAGAGCTGGTAACATGTGTTGTCAGACAGTTGCTGTTGGGCTTCAAGAATGTAATTGTCTACATATAGGACTACCTTGTTTCCACCTTTGTTTGCCTCTTTGATAAGCAGATCATTGCGATGTTGATGGTTTTTAATAGCCAGACGGTCTCCGGGGGTAATATTTTGGAATTTCCCTTATTTTCATATAATGTTGATGTTCTCTTTCCAAATAATGTAATACTGCTAGGGGAAATGCATCTATGCTGATGCCTGCTGGTAGCTATGGGCAGAATGTAGACTTCTTAGTCAGTTTTGTGTTCACCGTAGCATCAGTACATATGTCTAGTTCTGCTGAGGGAGTCTGTATAGAACTGTTGTAATGTCCTGTTGCAGCCAGGCTGTCTAGTACATTGATATATGCTATGTCTTGGAGTAACAGATCCGATAGGATTGTGCTGGAGTTGAGTTTGTAGTCTAGGTGGTTTATCTGCGAAAAAGGCAAGTAGTTGTAGTTTCCGTCTGAACTTAAATAAGTAAATTTTCATCTTTATGAGATTCCATGATGCTGTAGGACACAAAGACAATCCCTTATTTAATGTGTTGATTTCTGTGTTAGACAGTTGAGTATTAGACTGGTTAATAACCAAGTTGTCTATTTCATGGGTGCCTTCTCTAATTCTTTCCTCCTGGCTCGTGTAGTCACCCCTACTGATGAGACTTGAGGTAGTTGTTGTTAGGAGACTACAGGGGTTAAAGTATTTGGGATATTTGCTGTTCTTATACCTAATCTGTAGCAAAGGACTTCCCCATACAAAATTTACTTTGCATGATGATATGTTGGTGTTAGAAATGGGGGTCTCTAGTTGGCAATGGTTTCCACCTTGTCCAAGTAGGGACCCTTCCTTCTAGTCAGGATAAGGGAGTTACACTCCTAAAATAACCCCTGCTCTCCCCCTTGGTAGTTTGGCACGAGCAGTCAGGCTTACCTTAGAGGCAGTGTGTAAAGCATTTGCACATAACCAACAGTAATACAGTGTAAGCTCTACAAAAGGACACCACACCAGTTTAGAAAAATATCCAATATTTTTATATACTTAAGACAAGACCAAAAACGATGAAGATCCACAATACAGTACTTAGAAATCTTCAGTTATCAAAATAACCTTGAAATAAAGTTCCTTGAAGTTGATAGCTCCGTCTGGGGCTATCACGGCGTCATGAACAAACAATTTCAAACAGTTCTGGCTGACCACAGTGTCGTGGGCCAGCTACGGTGTCGGGGAGACCCGCAAAACAGTACCTTTAGAAATGCAGGGCGTCGACGACCTCTCGTTGAGCTTCCAAAGGCACGGCGTCCCCAGGCGTCGGTTCCGGAGGTCAGTGCAGGAGTCGTCGGGCCCTCGAAGTCACACGCATTGCAGATCGAACTCCTCGCGGTTGAAGTCAGGAGTGCTGCCATCGGCGGGCGTCGGGTGCTGCAGTTCGAAGTGCAGCGGTGTGGCGTGCAATGCCCTCAGGTCGCTGTGCGAGCAGCGGCTCGATGGCGACGTCAGATGGCATCATCGTGATACCAGGGTCGCGGTGCAAAGTGATGCGATGCTCGTCGCGGTGCTGGCAGGTCACTTTGCAAGCAGCGGCGTCGTCATTGCTGAAACGCTGTCTTCGGCTGACGAACTGGAGTCGATTTCGCCGGCGTCGGTAGGCCAAGGTTGCGATGCGGGATGAGGGCGGTGCGTCGTGTAACTTTACGAGCGGTGCCCTCGAACCACGGTGCAAGCAGCGGCGTTGATGTCAGCGTGAAGCGGTGTCGTTGGGGATACCAAGACGGCATTGTGAAGCAAGGCGGTGCGGAGTGAGGTGCCCACAGGTCACGGTGCGAGCAGCGGCTCGGTGGCGGCATCAGATGGCATCGTCGGTGGGACCAGGGTCGTGGTGCGGTGTTGCGGCAGTGCCCTCTGCGGTGCCTTCAGGACACGGAGTCTGCAGCAGCGTCGTGGACGGCGTCTGGTTGCTTTTTCTTCTGTTGCAGCAAAAAACAGACAGGGCCAGATGAACGACCCGTTTTTGCATGCACAAACGGGTTTGCAAACCCGTTTGCGCATGCAAAAACATATTGGGCCATGTACATAGCTTATTTAGCAAGTCGTAATTTTTTTGCGACTTGCTAAATATGTTTTGCGACTCGCTATTTGGAAGGGGCGTTCCCTTCCAAATTGAGAGTCTCAAAACAATGTACTAATGTTTTGCGACAGCAATTGCGGTCGCAAAACACTCGCAATTACCACTTACTTCAAGTAGGTGGTAATGCATTTGCAAATGGGAAGGGGTCCCCAGGGGATCCCTTCCCCTTTGCAAATGCATGCAAAATAATTTTTTAAGGGCAGGCAGTGGTCCCAGGGACCACTGCCTGCCCTTAAAAAAATTAAACAAACGTTTCATTTTTTTTTTTTTAAATGTATCCCATTTTCCTTTAAGGAAATGGGCTGCATTTAAAAAAAAATGCTGCTTTATTAAAAAGCAGTCCCAGACATGGTGGTCTGCTGAGCCCAGCAGGCCACCATCCCTGGGAGGGCTGGCATTCATAATGGGCTCGCAAATTGCGAGAGGCTCAATAATATTAATGAGCCTCGCAATTTGCGACCCCATTGGGAATCGCAAAACAGTGTAAACACACTGTTGTACATTCATTTAGCGCCTCACAATTTGCGACTCGCAATGTGTCGCAAATTGCGAGGTGCTAAATGAAAGGGTCGTACATCTGGCCCACAGTCCCCAGTGCTGAGGGCAGAAGAACTTGAAGTCTTTGCTGTTCCTCAGACTTCTTGAACAGGGGGCAAGCTGTACCTCAAGCCCTTGGAGATACTCAAAGAAAGAAGTTGCAGAAAGTTCAGTCCAGTCCTTTCGCTGCTCAAGACAGAAGCAGCCACTGCAGGCCAACACAGCAAAGCACTCAGCAAAGTGATAGTTCCTCCTCACAGCTTCTCCAGCTCTTCTTCGTGGCAGTCTTCTTGGTCCAAAAGAGTTCTAAAGTTCAGGAGTTTGGGCCCCACTTTTTATAGCCAACAATCCTTTGTCCTCTCAGGCAGAGAGTGTCTGTGCCCAGCCAGAACCAGTTCTGTCCTCTCTGGTGTAGCTTCCTGGCAGGAGGTGGAGACGGCATTGTCAGAGGCAGACCAGGCACATTCAGGTGAAAGGAAATCTCCTCCCCCTACTCTAAATGCAACCCAGGTCTATTCAGCCCTTTCCTGACCCACCTAGAGACTCTGGAGCCACTGCTCTTCCCCAGCCCCTGTCATCCAAAACCCAGACAGTCAATCAACAAACCCAGCAGAGGCCTACTGGATGGCTGAGCAAGAAAATACCTACTTTCTGAAAGTGGTATTTTCAAACACAGAATGTAAAAATCACCTTCACTAAAAGATGCATCTTTAGATTCTGAGTTCAGGCATACTAAACTTTATTTTTCTACCTGGTTCCTAGGGCCAGTTATGTTTATAAGATGTTATAAACAAACTCCCCATTCTGTCCTATGGGAACAGGTAGCCTTGCAATAGTGAAAAACAGAAATTGGCAGTAATTCACTATCAGGACATGCCACACACACCAGGGCATGTCCTACCTTTCAC
The DNA here is from genome assembly GCA_963921515.1 of Calotriton arnoldi. Taxonomy (NCBI): domain Eukaryota; kingdom Metazoa; phylum Chordata; class Amphibia; order Caudata; family Salamandridae; genus Calotriton; species Calotriton arnoldi. The sequence continues at coordinate 662,825 of CAWUFW010005464.1, read as the reverse complement.
ATACACTTCACCCTGCCCACAGGGGTACCTTGGGCCTACCTTAGGGGTGACTGACATGTAAGAAAAGGGAAGGTTAGGGCCTGGCAAGTGGGTACACTTGCCAAGTCGACATGGCAGTCCCAGACTGCACACAGGCTCTGCAATGGCAGGCCAGAGTTACATTTACAGGCTGCCTGGGTGGGTGGCACAATCCAGTGCTGCAGTCCACTAACAGCATTTGATTTACAGGCCCTGGCACACTCAGTGCACTTTACTAGGGACTGACATGTAAATCAAATATGCCAGTCATGGAAACACCAATCCATAACACAATTTACAGCAGGAGCACATGCACTTTAACACTGATCAGCAGTGAGAAAGTGCGTAGGGACACTAAGGGGCCGATTCCGATTCGGGCCAGAAAACGTACCGACCGACTCGGTACGGGAATTTAGTCCGACCGACACGTACCGGCGCCGTCCGACCCGCGTAGTACGATGAAATGCATGTGAATCACGACCGACTTGTACGGAACACAAAACGAACGACCGACCCGGACGGAAACAAGCTATCCGGCCGGGAAACCACGCGAATCGAACCGACCGACACGCACCAGGAATCAACCCGAACTAAACGTACCCGCGAACTCCGACCCGCGCAGTACGATGCAATGCGTGCAAAACCAGACCGACTCGCACGGAGCTCAAGCCGTACGACCGACACGCATACAAAAGCCAGCCGAAACAACACAAAACTCCGCGACCGACTCGTACGCCGCACATGAAACCTAGCTGAAACACAGCGGGAACGAGTCGGAGAAGATCGCACGAGACAACTGCAGCGTCCTACTCGGTCAGAAGAACGTCTCCTACATGCACAAAAAATACAAAGGAAAAAATACAAAAAAAGGGCCAAACAAGCAATCACAAAGCCAATAAATACAGGGGGAAAAATGGAACAAGGACACACCCCCAACTCCACCTATATAAAGGCCACAAATCCCTACCATGATCCTTTGCAAATTCCACTGACCTGCCAGCACAGAACACCATCAGACAGCAACCACAGACACACTCACAGCTCATCCATCACACAAGCCACACACCATTAGCACCTCAACAAATAGCACCCTCACACACACCCAGCAAAACCTACACTCACCCACCCTCACTTGCACACTCACACACACATCAATCACCACCACCACCCATCACCATGCCCCCAAAGAAGAATCCAAAGTTCCTAGATAGTGAATTGGAAGTCCTGGTAGACGAGATCCTGAGGGTAGAGCCACAGTTGTTTGGCACATTGGTCCAACAGACCCCCATGGCGCAGAAAACCAAGATGTGGGAGAGGATCGTCAACAGGGTGAACGCACAATCACCATGTTTGCGCACAAAGGAAGACATCCAGAACCGGTGGTATGATGTGCGCAGGAGGGTCAGGGACCTACTGAAGAAGGATTACCTCCTGAGTCAGCACACCGGCAGTGGCCCTCCTGCCAAACCAGTATACCTCAGGCCCTGGGAGGAGAAGGTGCGGGCCATCCTACCACCAGTGAGCGTATATGGACTAACAAACATCCCAGAGCCTGGTGAGTACACAACTAATATACACAATATGGTGTGACAATACACACACATCACTGTCAAGGGGATAGTCAAACCATGCACCCTTAGCAAATCCACAGCAACCAAAAGATAATCATCCCAAGATGTGAATGCTAGTCAGACAAACACAATACCTGCCATCTCATAGTGACATGTAACTGTGTCATGACATGTACAAACCTAACAACAAATACAGCAAGGCAGTGGCACAAATATAACCAACAAACACAGTCAGATATTTTGCCACCACTAGAACACCACCTCACAGGGAAGCTCACTCGAAAGGAAGGAATTCTGTGTATGCTGGTGAAGTCAGTGTAGCCAATAGCATGATGGGAGTTGTAGTCACAGATATTGGTCACCCTCACAATTGGCCCATCAACACCACCCTGAACCATGCTCACATCACAGGGAGTGGAAAAGGACTGACAAGATGGCTGACACTGGGTACTGCTGTGGGGAGCACAAGGCCCTGCTGGGAACTGTGCACCAACCAACAGCAGGACACCACTGACTGACATCCTGAAAGACAACTTGCACTCCCTGCAATGGAAGCACCTTCCATGGTGGGATATCTGGCTGGGTGGGAAGGAGGACTCACAGCACTGACCATAGTTACAAGCAGTCCTCCTCACACACCCCCTCAACACTAACTCCACATAACCCACCTGGGAGAATGCAATGCCTCACACTCTAATTGAAGATCCCACAAAGAACCACCACCCTGGGTTATGCTGTGTGAAGCACAGGGACACTCTTGGGACTTGTAGCCAAACAACCGCCAGGACAACACTGTCAGCCATCCTGTCAGCACAGGCACACTACCCCACAGGGAAGCAGAGTCAAAAGGAAGGAAGTATGGGCATGCTGGGAAGGGGGTGTAGGCAATAGCATGATGGGAGTGGTAGTCACAGCTCAACATCCCCCACCCACATGGCCCAGCAAGCTCAGCACTGAAGCATGCACACCTCACAGGGAGTGGAAAAGCCACTTCACAAGATGTCTGACACTGGGTCCTCAGCTGTGGGGAGCACAAGGCCCTGCTGGGAACTGGGCACCAACAAACAACAGGACCACCACTGTCAGCCATCTTGCCATTGCTGTCACACTCACACACAGTGAAGTCCACTCAAAAGGAAGGAAGTATGGGCATGCTGGGAAGGGGGTGTAGGCAATAGCATGATGGGAGTTGGAGTCACAGATATTGGTCATCCTCACAATTGGCCCATCAACACCACTCTGAACCATGCTCACATCACAGGGAGTGGAAAAGGACTGACAAGATGGCTGACACTGGGTACTGCTGTGGGGAGCACAAGGCCCTGCTGGGAACTGTGCACCAACCAACAGCAGGACACCACTGACTGACATCCTGAAAGCCAACTTGCACTCCCTGCAATGGAAGCACGTTCCATGGTGGGATATCTGGCTGGGTGGGAAGGAGGACTGACAGCACTGACCATAGTTACAAGCAGTTCTCCTCACACACCCCCTCAACACTAACTCCACATAACCCACCTGGGAGAATGCAATGCCTCACACTCTAATTGAAGATCCCACAAAGAACCACCACCCTGGGTTATGCTGTGTGAAGCACAGGGACACTCTTGGGACTTGTAGCCAAACAACCGCCAGGACAACACTGTCAGCCATCCTGTCAGCACAGGCACACTACCCCACAGGGAAGCAGAGTCAAAAGGAAGGAAGTATGGGCATGCTGGGAAGGGGGTGTAGGCAATAGCATGATGGGAGTGGTAGTCACAGCTCAACATCCCCCACCCACATGGCCCAGCAAGCTAGCACTGAAGCATGCACACCTCACAGGGAGTGAAAAGCCACATCAAAGATGTCTGACAATGGTGCTCTGTTGTGGGGAGTACCAGGCCCTGCTGGGACCTGTGCACCAACCAACAGCAGGACACCACTGAATGACATCCTGAGAGTCAACCTGAACACACTGTAAGGGTGGTATGCTTCATGGTGGGATAACTGGGCTGGGGGGAGAAGGAGGGCCAGATGTCCACCAAATACAACCAATGCTGGCCATGCACACACCTCAACATTCACATTGAAAAGCCTCAGGTTTGCAGGACAATGTGCTACACCAATATCAACCTCTTACTGTTACAACTTAGGACAATGCAATGTACAGGCCCGCATCCAGAGGTACAGTCACAACTGTCAGGTGTGTGAACCATTGATGCCTGTAGAAATATAACATACATTGTGTGTCTCTTCCAAAAACAGGTGATGATGGAGACACAGCAGCAGGCGAGGAGGAGTCCCTGTCCCAGGCTCCGGGGGACACTGAGCTCACTGGTGTGGAACAGCCTCTGCACTCCTCGGATGGCGAAGACCTACCTGGCCCCTCCGGTGCGAGTCATCATGCAGCACCAGCAGGACCAACATCTGCACCCCCTGCACCCACCCCCTCCAACAACTGCCAACACACAGACCACCCCCGCCGACACGGACAGACCAAGGACCACCAATGACAACAGCACAGGGACCCTGGCCCAACGTCGAGCTACGGACAACGACCCCAGTAACAACCCCCAAGGGGGCCTAGGGTCACCTGGGCGTGCCACCGCAGGTCCCGCACGTGTCGCCAGGGGTGGTGGGAGGGGTGGTAGGCAGAGGTCGCTGTTTGCAGAGGGGTCTGGACTGCATGATGACCCACAACTGGCACGCATTGCTGATGCGTACCAGAATAGCACCGGAGAGGTCAGCCAGGTAGTGGGGATCCTCAAGGACATCCAACAGCAGCAGGCTGCCCATCATGCCCGCTTGGACTCACACATGTCCCGTGTGGAGACACACATGTCTCGCATGGAGTCCAAGTGGGACACATGGCAAGAACTGACAGCGGTGCATAGGGACATATTGACATGCCTCCGCCAGATTAGCACCAACATGGCCACACCTCCCTGTGTGCCCACAACATCTGGTGCTGCAACAACTGCAACTGCCACAGGGAGGGAGGAGGACTCTGGCGGAGAGTCCCCTGCACCGCAGCAGCCTGCACGTGAGGGTCCCCCCAAAGAAGAGGGGTCGTCCGAGGAAGGAAAACTGAGAGGTTGATGGCCATGTACATCCCCCAGGAAGCCAACACCTGTTCTGGAAAGTCTCCTTTGTGTGCAAACTGTTCACCCTGTAGAATGCAACACAACTCTCCCACATGACATGGGGAGTCTAAGTTGGACTAATGTATCAGATGACTGTGGACTTCACTCAGGACATTTCTGCTACCAAGACTTCCAACTCATCTGGGAACTTCGGATCACAATCCCAATGTACAGCACCCACCATCCTGTGCACTATACTCACACATGTCTGTAAATAAAATCACTACTACACCATACTTGCCTCTGTTGTGATTCCAACGTGGTTACTGTCATGGGGATGATGATCTGCTAAATTACACTGTGTATGCTAACTGCTACAGCAAGTACAACACCGTCATGTGAGTCATGGTGACGTGACACATATGAGGGAGACACACCACTAGGGCTACACAACACAGAGACACCAGGGCCATCGGACTCTTCGCCTACACTGATGTTGCCAGGAAATACTGTGGAATGCACAGACACCACACCTATTCACAGTCTGTGTCAACTAGCCCACAGGTGCAGCAAGCAAATGTCAGTCAGATGTGTGACCACAGACAACGCACATCCCAAAGTGAAGCACAGGTTTATTACACATTTGCAACATGTTGTTTCCACTACAAATGCAAGGTAATCCCACGTGGCTGTGGCCACAAAGTCAAAAAGTGCAGAAGATAGAAAGTCCAGGGGTGTGTGGCACATCACCTGTAGGGAAACGACTGCTGCCACCCTGAAAGCGGAATCATGGAGTCGGGGGATCCAAGTTGACCAAACAACTCTGTAAGCACCCTGTGAAGGTCAGACATGACACACAGTCAAAACCACTGAAGAACAGCACAGAACTGCAATACTCATGCCCAATACATGTCACAAGATAACTACACAAAACCAAGTTAGCATGTCAACACTGTTGGGCAGTACAGACTACCTGCAAGAACACATCGCTGCACGCATCCAGTCAAGTAGCACATGGCCACACTCAAACAGCACCAGAGCACCACCCACACATATCATGCAAACTCACATCATTGACATGACATCTCTGGATACTCACATTCAGCTGAAGAAGTTGGTGATGAGCTGTGTGCGGACATCACCCTCATCATCATCATCATCACTGGCATCGTGGCCCAGGCCAGGATCCTCCACAGGTGGCGGACGTTGGTCATCGTCATCCAGGATGAGAGGCAACTCCTTCCGCACTGCCAGGTTGTGTAGCATGCAGCAGACGATGACAATCTTGCACACCTTTGCTGGGGCATATGGGAGGGCCCCTCCTGTCTTGTCCAGGCAGCGGAAGCGGCTCTTCAGGAGACCAAAGGTCCGCTCGATCACTCTCCTGGTCCGACCATGTGCCTCATTGTAGCGCATCTGGGCTGGTGTCACAGGGTTCCTGAGGGGTGTCAGCAACCACGGCATGTTGGGGTATCCGGAGTCACCTACAGACAGACAATTGCACATTAGCTGAGTTGGAAAAGTGGGCGGAATACAACATAGCAGAACACACACAATGGTACAAAGTCAGTACACACCGACAAGCCAGGCACGCTGGTTTTGCATCTGTAACATCATCCTCGGGATGCGACTACTCCTCATCACGTAGGCATCGTGTGCAGAACCGGGGAAACGGGCACACACATGTGTGATGGTCATATCTGCAAGACATACCACCAGAGCATTGATCGAATGGTAATGTTTACGGTTCCGGTATGCCTGCTCATGTGCCTGTGGTGGTACCAAAGCCACATGTGTCCCATCAATGGAGCCAATGACATGTGGCATCCTCCCCAGGGCATAGAAGTCACTCTTGACGTCAGTGAGTTGTTGACGTGTTGGGAAATAGATGTACTGGTTCAGGCATCTCAACATTGCCTCCAAAACATCGCGTAGCACACGGCTGAACATAGTCTGTGACATCCCACCAGCAGTCGCCACAGTGTGTTGAAAGGTACCGGTGGCAAAGAAGTGTAGGGCTGCCATCACCTTCACCTTGGGGGTCAGCGCTGTAGGGTACGGCCGGCCAGGTCGCAAATGTGGGGCCAAGCGCACTGCCAAATCCACAATCAGCTGCCTGGTGAAGCGGTATCGTCGGATGCTGTCACGTTCCACCATCGTTGCCAGGTCAGGGAATGGTCTATGGACAGCTGGAGCACTGCAGTGCATAGGTTGAAGAAAGAAAGATTGTCAGTCACCCCACATATGTGCCATTCACCATACTCAATTTCACATGATACATCATTACGAGACACAAGTACTTGATGTGTGTGCCGTTCTGTTTGGACATATATGGCACCTACATGGACATCATCTAACATCTCAGTTCAACATGTGTTGATAACAGGTTCCAGGGTGTGCTATGGGAAACCATTAGGCTGTGTCACAGTACCCATTTACTGCTGTCACGTTCCACACACACACCACAGTGACATGTCTGGACAGATGCGCCACAGGCATCACAGCTCATTGACAGGTAGATTCCCAGGGACCCTGTCTTGCCACATGGACACTGGCATGACATGGCGTATCATGTACACGTCAGAAAAACAAACATGACTCCCACAGGTAGTGGCCCCTGTTGCCTCTGCAGGACAGACATGGACGTCTGTGACACACACACACACAACATCAAAGTCCATGCACAAACAACGTGGATGTGGAGACTGTCTCCCATTGTGCACATGGAGTCAGAGACATCGGAAACACAACATGCACACAGACTGTGGAGGGCCATCACTATTGTGGCAATGGGTCACCCTGTGACGTACATGCCTTCCCACATGTGAGCCTGGGGGTATGTGACATGTCATACACATACACAACCTGGAAATGTGACCATGCCACATGCTCCAAAATGAACAGTTGCACATCACAGTGGTCAGGTGCACAACACACAAAGGATCCTGTCCCCATGAACACGTGCACAGCCTGGGTGTGGCTGCCCCCAAGTGCCACCCCAAAAACCACATGTTTACCCCCATACACAGAAAAGGTAATGCAGCCTTACATGCCTTAGATACAGTGTGGACTGGGTGTGGTGTTGTAGGTGTGCCCCTGAGTCCCTGGAAAGTATATGTGGCTGGCATACGTTCACCAGTGACAAGCATGGTGACATATGCGTGTGACCTGTACAGGGACGCGTTGTACAGCAATGGACCGATCGGTGTGCCCGCACGGCCCATTGCATCTGTTGTGGCGGGTACGCGTTGTATCCCGGGATACGCGTTGTACAGCAATGGACCGATCGGTGTGCCTGCACGGCCCATTGCATCTGTTGTGGCGAGAGCGCGTTGTATCCCGGGATACACGTTGTACAGCAATGGACCGATCGGTGTGCCCGCACGGCCCATTGCATCTGTTGTGGCAGTGCGCGTTGTATCCCGGGATACGCGTTGTACAGCAATGGACCGATCGGTGTGCCCGCACGGCCCATTGCATCTGTTGTGGCGAGTGCAGCGTTGTATCCCGAATACGCGTTGAACAGCAATGGACCGATCGGTGTGCCCGCACGGCCCATTGCATCTGTTGTAAGCGGGTACGCGTTGTATCCCGGGATACGTGTTGTACAGGAATGGACCGATCGGTGTGCACGCACGGCCCATTGCATCTGATGTGAGCCAGTGCAGCGTTGTACAGCAATGGACCGATCGGTGTGCCCGCACGGCCCATTGCATCTGATGTGGCTGGTGCAGCGTTGTACAGCAATGGACCGATCGGTGTGCCCGCACGGCCCATTGCATCTGATGTGAGCGGGTACGCGTTGTACAGCAATGGGCCGATCGGTGTGCCCGCACGGCCCATTGCATCTGTTGTGAGCGGGTACGCGTTGTATCCCGGGATACGCGTTGTACAGCAATGGACCGATCGGTGTGCCCGCACGGCCCATTGCATCTGTTGTGAGCGAGTGCAGCGTTGTATCCCGGGATACGCGTTGTACAGCAATGGACCGATCGGTGTGCCCGCACGGCCCATTGCATCTGTTGTGGCGAGTGCGTGTTGTATCCCGGGATACGTGTTGTACAGGAATGGACCGATCGGTGTGCACGCACGGCCCATTGCATCTGATGTGAGCGGAGTGCGCGTTGTACAGCAATGGACCGATCGGTGTGCCCGCACGGCCCATTGCATCTGATGTGGCGGGTGCGCGTTGTACAGCAATGGACCGATCGGTGTGCCCGCACGGCCCATTGCATCTGATGTGAGCGGGTACGCGTTGTACAGCAATGGGCCGATCGGTGTGCCCGCACGGCCCATTGCATCTGTTGTGAGCGGGTACGCGTTGTATCCCGGGATACGCGTTGTACAGCAATGGACCGATCGGTGTGCCCGCACGGCCCATTGCATCTGTTGTGAGCGGGTACGCGTTGTATCCCGGGAAACGCGTTGTACAGCAATGGACCGATCGGTGTTTCCGCACGGCCCATTGCATCTGTTGTGAGTGGGTACGCGTTTTACAGCAATGGACCGATCGGTGTGCCCGCACGGCCCATTGCATCTGTTGTGAGTGGGTACGCGTTGTATCCCGGAATACGCGTTGAGCAGCAATGGACCGAACGGTGCGCATGCATTGGCTGGGGCCTGGCATGGCAACGGACGTATTTTCGAAGCTTCAACGAGTCTGATGCAGTGAATTCAGTTGGCCAGCCACAACAATGTTGCAAATTCATGGGTGTCATGAAGTTGAAGTTTTGAAGGATGCTGTGGGTGTGTATTAGTGCTGCTATTCCATGGATTGGTCAGATTCAGAAGATGCAAACGACTTGGACCTATCACTTTGGACACATGGGACAGTATCTGCCTCTGCAGCACACATATAATGCTGGCTGTTCCCCTGAGGGCTCACTTGCCTGCACTACATGCTCCAGGACGACATCTGCCACCAACACTGCTGCTGTCTCTGCATCCTCTGGCTACTGCAATGGCACGTACTGTGGAGAGAGCCCCAGCCTTTAGCCTTGAGGAGAACCAGGCCCTGCTGGACAACCTCCTTCCACAGTACAGCAAGCTGTATGGGACACCAGGGGAGCAGGTGAGTGTGCTGTCCACTGCCTTACTAATTGTGCATGTTGTCTGACTAGCAAGACTTCCAGTGTGCACACCACTGGCTAGCATGCTCACTGAGTAGTTCTCACCCCCCAAAGTGTGTAGTCACATGCACTGAACAGGTACAGTGCAGTAACAGTGCATTCCAACAAGGTTTACTTCCCATGCAATGACACCATGTAGTAACTGCTGGCAAACTGTTCATACCATCGTTGCACTGCCTGTGTACATCATATGCCCCTGTGATTGAGACATGTATATCTGACTGTGTGATGCACAGATATGTTGCATGTGTAGTAATGGCCTTTTCACTTTGTCATCCTCACAGGTTGATGCCCACCGTAAGCAGGAAATCTGGCTGACCATCGCCCGGGCAGTAAGATCCGTGGGGGTCTACAAGCGCCGGATCCGCAACTGCCAGAAGAGGTGGCAGGACCTTTGTGGCTGGACCCGGAGGATCGCAAGGGTCCAGCTGAAGCTGTCGCCTCCTCGCAGGAGGGGCGGACACCGGACCCTGACCCCCCACATACTCTGGATCCTGGCGGTGGTCTTCCCTGACCAGGATGGGCAGCTGAAGGACAGACAGCAGCAAGGAGGGGGTGAGTCCATGACTGCACTGTGAACTCTGTCTGACATGCTATGTGCCCTCCTCTGGCCTGGTTAAACTTCCACAGTACATCAGTCTTGTGGTCCAGGACCCATGTCCCTCAATTGTGACATGCCCACTCCTCATCTGATATGCAGGTGTGGTCCTTACGGTCAGGAAATTGTGTCACTTGGGTACAGGGTCCTTGCATTTTGCTTTGCTCAAGGTGGGGGACAGCTTTTGTTCCCGTGACTTTGTAGTGGGCTTCATGGGTGGGTCGATTGCTCACACAATGCCTAAGTCGTGAAATGTAATCTGTGTGTAACTTTGATATGTGGTCCACTTGCTGATCTGAATCACCACATGTCCCTGGGGTATTTGGCACACCCCCATGCTGCGGGTGGGAACAATGTTTGGGCCTCAGGAGTATGTATGTCATGTGTGTCACACATGCTTAGCCACCTGCCTACTGTCCAGGGCTCATCCCTCTTACAGGTGGAGCTGGACAGTCATGCCTACTCCAGGGCATACAATACACTCTGTACTCCCACTCCCGTGTATCAGCTGACATGTTGTGATCAGTGAAATGTTCCCTCAGGTGTCTGCCTCTGTGTCATTGTGCTGTGGCTTCGTTGTCAGGACTACTGGTATGTTTATCGGTTAGGGCTCAGCATGCCATCTGAGATGTGACCATGAGAGACGATACTTCTGTGACTTATAGGTGTTTGATCACTTGACTGTGCACACAGGTGTATGCGACTGTGACTTTCAGGCAGCTGTTTTCATTCACAGCACACTGTGAGGTGCTCAGGTTCTGAGAGTTGTGTTTCATGTCTCCCATATGTCCAATTGGTATGACGTGGACAAATACGAGTTCAGATGATGTGGTTTGTGGGGGATGGACATGTGCACTTGTCAGTTACATAACTTGCATTCCCCATGTCCTAGGATTGTGACACAGTGCAGACTGTTGTTGGCTGGCTGCCATGGCCATGTGACTGGAGACAGTGATGTATGACTTTGCACGCATGCCTGTGTCATGGCATTAAACTTCCTAAGAGTGATCCTGCAGGGGAGTGACATGTGCAACATGCACCCCATTGTGGCATTGACTATCCGGACATGGGTGCATCATGGTGTCTGGTGCTGGTATCCATCACATGCATTTCTATTTAGACTCTGGCCATCCCTTTATCCGGACACCTGCACTGACTCAGTGGCAAGAGATGTGATGTGTGCATGTTCACATACTTCACCGTGTTCTCTGCAATGTCCAACAACTGTGTAGGTGGTGCATGTGTCCACACTGGGGTATTACCATCAGACAGGCACCAGACAGATGGGTGCAAGGGCAGGAGGGTGTGAGTTCCATGGTTGACCATCAGACTGACAATTGGCTTCTCCGAATCTGTGTGAGGACTTTTGGCAATGTTCAACTAAGGATGCCAGGGCTTGCTCTGTAATGTGCTGTACTTACTGTGGTGTGTGCGGTCAGTGCAGGTGACTGATGTTTGTCTGTTTCCCTAATTATTTGCAGATACATCCACGACCACAGGAGGGGACAGCTCCACGGACCAGGAGGAGCTGCAGAGCCAGACTGGGTCAGCAGCCGACGAGTGGTCGGAGGGACCCAGTGGCACGGAGGGCGAGGGGAGCCACACCGAGGAGTCCTCAGCACCATCCACCTCAGCTGAGGACCACAGCAGCTCGGAGGATGACTCCCTTGTGGAGGCGGGTGTCAGTAGCCACCACACCCCAGCTAGTCTGTCTGGCCCCGCCACCACCGCCCTCCCATTGGCTCTGATTCCAGAGGTCCGTGGAGGCTCCCGTGTTCAGGAGCGTGTCTCCTTTGTGCCAGGCACCGCACCCCCTGCCCCTGTGTCCCCTGCTGCCCTGAGTGAGGAGTCTGTGTACCTACTTCGGCAGCTCCATGTAGGGCAGACAGCAATGCTGAGTGTCCTCCATGCACACACCACTCTGTTGACACAGCTGGTGTCGTTCATGGAGGGCATCTCGTCGGGTATGTCTGCCCTACAGAGAAGCAATAAGTCCATGGACTCCTCCCTGACGGCAGCAGTGTCCCTCCTCCAACAGTCCCTCACCCCTCCTACCTCTGCCCCATCCACACTTCCTGGCACCCTACCTGTCCAAAGCACATGCACACCTGCACAATCACCCAAACACACAGACACGAGCAGCACAGACACACCCAAAGAAAGGCAAGACGTGCACACAAGCATCCTCAGGGGACTGATACCACACACACAGGGGATGGGGAACAGACACACACACAGGCATCCACAGTCACTCCACAGTCCTCCAAATCCTCTCCCTCCAAGACCCCTTCCCTTGCCTCACCTGCAACCCCACCTACACAGCAGCTCTTCCTCTGTGACCTCGGCCTCTTCCCCTCCGATCCTGCTGATCCAGCATACCGGGGGAAGAGGAAGTCCACCCACACAGAGGGGAGTGCCCCTCACCCCGGACACCCTCCCCCAGGTGCAGGCAGACTGAGGACCCCATTCGGAAGTCCCCCGGACCAGGAAGGGCAAGACCCCACCACCACCACCACGCAGCTCCACCACCCAGTCTCTCTCCTCCATCCCCCAGGCCACCACTCCACAGGTTCCACCGCCACACCCTGCCCCAGGTTCCCCCACACACCGATACCGCATCCCCAAACTGCTTAGGCCCTCCCCCTGCCACTTGCTCTTCCACCCCCAAACCAGACGCTCTGCCTGTTTGTGCCACTGGTGTGGAGACCGGGTCACCCCTCTGTCCTGCCCACCTCATCTGCCCCCCCTTCCATTCCCTTGGAGTCATGCACTGCAGTGGAGTCCACAACCACCCCGTCTGACTCGGGCACTGCAGTGGGGACCCAGTCCACTCCATCTGACCGGCCCACTGCAGTGGTTGCAGCACCCACACCATCTGACTTGTGCCCTACAGTGGTGCCAGCCCCCCTGAGTCAGACACCTCCACTGCAGTGGCCGGTGACACTCCTGCACCCACCACCCCTTCACTGCCTCACTCTGGCATCCCCTGATCCTGTCCCTGCGGTGCCTGGCCTGCCCCTTGTATGCCCCTCCAAGGGGAATGTCCCCTGTCCGTACCAGTGCAGGCAAGCAGTGGGTGACAAGTTGTCACATATCACCCTGTTGGGACTGTGTATTTGGACTGGCCATTGGCCTTAGTTTATTTTGGACTTGAAATTTTAGTTTGACATTTGCTGAATAAAGCCTCTTTTTGTTTACTTGTGGTTTTTTCTTTTGATGTACATGATGTAGATGAGTATCATCATGCATTTGCAGTTGTAATAGTGTTCAGATCAGGTAAATGAAGTGTTGCTGTGATGGACTCCATGTGGTCCATGGGATATGTGTCCTGATGTAGTCTGGATCTATAGCATCCTTTGCTGCAGTCTGAGGGTGTAATGTTCAGCATTTGACACAGGGATGTACGTTTTGCATTTGTTAATTAACATCTTTGTCTTACACTGATGCACATCTGGTGGGCTTACCACTGTTCAATGTTTCTATTTCCCTGACTGTGTGCCCATCTCCACTGGACATGCAGTTTAGCACATCAATGTTGAAGGACTCATCTGTGTATACGGTGCAACTTGCTTGACACGTGTTTTGGGTGTATGCAGATGACTGACGTGACACTCCCGTACCCAGGCTGATGTGAGCAGAGCCTTCAGTGTGTTGTAGTTGTTGACTCACTGACGGAGTGTTCTGCTGACATGTTTGAGTCGTGCACAGACAAGGTTTGGCACAGCGGACCGTCCACAGGAGTGGAGTGCCCTCATGGCAGTGTGTAATCCTGTGACATTGCCTGGGCCCGTGTTGTGTGTTGTGTAAGCATGTCTGTGCGTGTTCCCTTCCCTTTACCTACATAGGCTGTGTCCCTACGGATGTTCCTGTTTGTGATGCTTGCTGAGTTGTTCTGTGTTCATCCAGCATCTTGGACCTGGTTTCTCCGGGATGTGGGTGCATGGCAAACTAATGTTCATCAGGTTGTCATCCCTAGTTGTCTTTGTTGTCAGGGCTGGGGATGTGGGCAAACGCAGATGGGACACAGTCAGGATTCCCCTTGGCACTTGTTGGTTACACAGGTCATGTAATTTACAGTTTCTGCTAGCTTTCAGTGATTGTGACACGTTGTGTGTGTGACTGCTGCCACTCCTCAGGGTCAGAGCTGCAATGTTGGAAGTTGTCTACGTGTGTTCTTTGTGGGTCACCTTGGCTCCTTCATTGGTGTGTGACTATGGCCGGGATCCCATTGATTGGGGTGGAATTCACGTCATGCCCATGTACTGCGTACTGTGCAGTGTGTCAGACATTCACGAGTCTTGTTGACTGGCCATGTGTGATGGGTTTCTGCACCTTAGTTCCCACCACCACCCCTGGGATTGTCATGGGTGCATGTGCAATGTCACCAGTCCATGTGAGCTTCACTGCTGCACATTGGTGGAGATCAAGGTGTGTGGTGTTGAGTGTGTGCAAATGTGAGTTGTTGCACGGCTAGACCCCTACCTCCATATTGGCCTTGGCTGGCAGGCCGTTTTGATTGATTTGTGCTTGTGTAGGTGTGATGGTAGTTTGTTGCTCAGGACACATGGCTGTGGTTCACAGTGTGAATGACATCTACCTTTGTCATCACAGTGGGATTATCATGCAGGCTAGTGTCACCACAATGTGGGGTCCCTGGGGGTAGTGCTGTGGTGGGTCTGTCTCTTGCTGTGTTAGTTGCTGTTCCTACAAGCTTGTGTGACATGTGTAATTTGGGCTCCCTCTCATCTAACAATGCCTGTTTGCCCACATAGGGAATCCGATCCATGAGTTACTTTTGTATGGCACTGTATACACATCTGTGTAATTGGAATTCAGGCCTCCTCATGTGTTGTGTGGTTGCCTGGGGACACTGGCACACACCCCCATCACCTGTTGTGTTTGATATGCAGTGTGAGTCTGCCTGTTTGTGTTTGTGCATTTGCACCACTGCATTGGCATATCTTGAGTGTGCCATTGGCTGTATGTTGTTTGGTGGCTTTCCTCTGCTGTCCCTGGGACTCCTAGGTCATCAGTCAGCACAATAATCATGGTTTGTATGTCCCATTGCTGCCATGGTATGGTATTTGTTCACCTGACATCTACAGTCTCCACAGGATATCTACATTTGTGTGTCCATTGGTGCAGATATGTGGGTCTGCATTATGATGGTCACTTATGTCATTGTGTTATTTGTGAATGTTGACAATGTGAGCCCCCATGGGTGATGTTTGTATGCACATGGCCAAAATGATGTTTCATTGGCACCGCACTGTTTGCCTCACCCAATCTATGTTGCTATGGGACACAAGCACTACAATGCCACTGATGTGTTTGTTGTTGTGTGACCAGGAATCATCCATGCAGTTTGGCTTTGGCAGCTTTTACCATGACTACACTTACCTTTTGGTCACTGTTGTGATGGGGCTTTAGGCCCCATTGCCACACTGTTCAAAATGTGCTTCAGCTATGGACCCCACACTTACCTTTTGGTCACTGTGGTGATGGGGCTTTAGTCCCCATTGCCACACTGTTCAAAATGTGCAACAGCTATGGACCCCACACTTACCTTTTGGTCACTGTGATGATGGGGCTTTAGGCCCCATTGCCACACTGTTCAAAATGTGCTTCAGCTATGGACCCCACACTTACCTTTTGGTCACTGTGGTGATGGGGCTTTAGGCCCCATTGCCACACTGTTCAAAATGTGCTTCAGCTATGGACCCCACACTTACCTTTTGGTCACTGTGGTGATGGGGATTTAGGCCCCATTGCCACACTGTTCAAAATGTGCATCAGCTATGGACCCCACACTTACCTTTTGGTCACTGTGATGATGGGGCTTTAGGCCCCATTGCCACACTGTTCAAAATGTGCTTCAGCTATGGACCCCACACTTACCTTTTGGTCACTGTGGTGATGGGGCTTTATGCCCCATTGCCACACTGTTCAAAATGTGCTTCAGCTATGGACCCACACTTACCTTTTGGTCACTGTGGTGATGGGGCTTTATGCCCCATTGCCACACTGTTCAAAATGTGCTTCAGCTATGGACCCCACACTTACCTTTTGGTCACTGTGGTGATGGTGCTTTAGGCCCCATTGCCACACTGTTCAAAATGTAGCTTCAGCTATGGACCCCACACTTACCTTTTTGGTCACTGTGGTGATGGGGTGTTCGAACCCATTGCCACAGTGGTCATGGTCGGCTTGCATTGTGGAGGCCACACACATTTATGTGTGACACATGTGATGGGGGTCACATTGTATGTTCAATGTCATGTTCAGTGTTGTAGGCATTTGACACAGACTACACACACTTGTCATGGTGTTCGGGGGGATGTAATTTTCAGACATTCCTTATGTGGGAGTATGCTGGTTGTGTCATGCATTACCCGTCCTATGAGTAGGGGTGGTGGTGGTAGCAGACATCCAGCCCCCCATTAGTAGGGGTGGTGGTAGTGGTAGGCATCCAGCCCCCTATGAGTGGGGATGGTAGTAGTGACAGGCATCCAGGCCCCCCTGAGTAGGGGTGGTGGTAGTGGCAGGCATCCAGGCCCCCATGAGTAGGGGTGGTGGTAGTGGTAGGCATCCAGGCCCCCATGAGTAGGGGTGGTGGTGGTGGTAGGCATCCATCCCCCTATGAGTGGGGATGGTAGTAGTGACAGGCATCCAGGCCCCCATTAGCAGGGGTGGTGGTAGTGGCAGGCATCCAGCCCCCCATGAGTAGGGGTGGTGGTAGTGGTAGGCATCCATCCCCCTATGAATGGGGATGGTAGTAGTGACAGGTTATCCAGGCCCCCATGACTAGGGGTGGTGGTCGTGGTAGGCATCCAGGCCCCCCTGAGTAGGGGTGGTGGTAGTGGTAGGCATCCATCCCCCTAAGGGTGGGGATGGTAGTAGTGACAGGCATCCAGGCCCCCTGAGTAGGGGTGGTGGTAGTGGCAGGCATCCATCCCCCTAAGGGTGGGGATGGTAGTAGTGACAGGCATCCAGGCCCCCATGAGTAGGGGTGGTGGTAGTGGCAGGCATCCATCCCCCTAAGGGTGGGGATGGTAGTAGTGACAGGCATCCAGGCCCCCCTGAGTAGGGGTGGTGGTAGTGGTAGGTATCCAGGCCCCCCTGAGTAGGGGTGGTGGTAGTGGTAGGCATCCGGGCCCCCCTGAGTAGGTGTGGTGGTAGGCATCCATCCCCCTATGAGTGGGGATGGTAGTAGTGACAGGCATCCAGGCCCCCTGAGTAGGGGTGGTGGTAGTGGTAGGCATCCAGGCCCCCTGAGTAGGGGTGGTGGTAGTGGTAGGCATCCATCCCCCATGAGTGGGGATGGTAGTAGTGACAGGCATCCAGGCCCCCTGAGTAGGGGTGGTGGTAGTGGCAGGCATACATCCCCCTAAGGTTGGGGATGGTAGTAGTGACAGGCATCCAGGCCCCCCTGAGTAGGGGTGGTGGTAGTGGCAGGCATCCATCCCCCTAAGGGTGGGGATGGTAGTAGTGACAGGCATCCAGGCCCCCCTGAGTAGGGGTGGGGGTAGTGGTAGGCATCCATCCCCCCATGAGTGGGGATGGTAGTAGTGACAGGCATCCAGGCCCCCCTGAGTAGGGGTGGTGGTAGTGGTAGGCATCCAGGCCCCCATGAGTAGGGGTGGTGGTGGTGGTGGTGGTAGGCATCCATCCCCCTATGAGTGGGGATGGTAGTAGTGACAGGCATCCAGGCCCCCCTGAGTAGGGGTGGTGGTAGTAGTGGCATCCATCCCCCTAAGGGTGGGGATGGTATTAGTGACAGGCATCCAGGCCCCTGAGTAGGGGTGGTGGTAGTGGCAGGCATCCATCCCCTAAGGGTGGGGATGGTAGTAGTGACAGGCATCCAGGCCCCCTGAGTAGGGGTGGTGGTAGTGGTAGGCATCCAGGCCCCCCTGAGTAGGGGTGGTGGTAGTGGTAGGCATCCAGGCCCCCATGAGTAGGGGTGGTGGTGGTGGTAGGAATCCATCCCCCTATGAGTGGGGATGGTAATAGTGACAGGCATCCAGGCCCCCATGAGTAGGGATGGTGGTAGTGTTAGGCATCCAGGCCCCCCTGAGTAGGGGTGGTGGTAGTGGTAGGCATCCATCCCCCTAAGGGTGGGGATGGTAGGAGTGACAGGCATCCAGGCCCCCCTGAGTAGGGGTGGTGGTAGTGGCAGGCATCCATCCCCCTATGGGTGGGGATGACAGTAGTGACAGGCATCCAGGCCCCCCTGAGTAAGGGTGGTGGTAGTGGTAGGCATCCAGGCCCCCCTGAGTAGGGGTGGTGGTAGTGGTAGGCATCCAGGCCCCCATGAGTAGGGGTGGTGGTGGTGGTAGGCATCCATCCCCCTATGAGTGGGGATGGTAGTATGACAGGCATCCAGGCCCCCATGAGTAGGGGTGGTGGTAGTGGTAGGCATCCAGGCCCCCTGAGTAGGGGTGGTGGTAATGGTAGGCATCCATCCCCCATGAGTGGGGATGGTAGTAGTGACAGGCATCCAGGCCCCCTGAGTAGGGGTGGTGGTAGTGGCAGGCATCCATCCCCTAAGGGTGGGGATGGTAGTAGTGACAGGCATCCAGGCCCCCTGAGTAGGGGTGGTGGTAGTGGCAGGCATCCATCCCCTAAGGGTGGGGATGGTAGTAGAGACAGGCATCCAGGCCCCCTGAGTAGGGGTGCTGGTAGTGGTAGGCATCCATCCCCCATGAGTGGGGATGGTAGTAGTGACAGGCATCCAGGCCCCCTGAGTAGGGGTGGTGTTAGTGGTAGGCATCCATCCCCCATGAGTGGGGATGGTAGTAGTGACAGGCATCCAGGCCCCCTGAGTAGGGGTGGTGTTAGTGGTAGGCATCCATCCCCCTATGAGTGGGGATGGTAGTGACAGGCATCCAGGCCCCCCTGAGTAGGGGTGGTGGTAGTGGTAGGCATCCATCCCCCTATGGGTGTGTATGGCATTGGTGATGGCCATCCCACCCCTATGGTTATGCTGTTGCTGGTGTACGTCATTTGTGCATCCCTATGTGTGTGTGACATATTTCGGGTACGTGTCGTTTGTTTGTGTTGTTGGTGTTTGACTAACCGTCTGTGCCGTACGCGTCCGTGACGGTCCCAGTAATAGATGTAGAGTATAGGTAGGACCTGCGCGATGGGATTCATGCTTGGGACGTCTCGTTTGGGTTTCGGGTGTCTTCGACTCGTACTCGTCGCTGGCTTGTTCATCTCGTAGCCGTGGATCTTCTTGTGGCGCGATTCGGAGCTTATGTACGGCTCTCCCGGATGCTCAAACGTGCCGGACGTAGCGACGGGTTCGGCGCGTACGGAATGCGCATCGTACTAGTCCGGCCGGAAGGTGCTGTGTATTTGGTTCCGTGCAACTCGAATCGGCGTTTACGGATCCGGCTCGGGCGGGGAACAGGAGCTGAAATGGGTGAGTACGGCTCGCTCGGAATCTGGGCTGTTATGCGCATCGTACTTGTTCGTTCGGACGAGTGTTCGAATCGGTCGGGAAACACGCGTTCGGCTTGTATTTTTTCCGGACGAATACTGTTAGGTGTGCTTCCGGCCAAGATCGGAATCGACGCCTTAGCCTGCAAAAACAGAGTCAAAACTGGGAGGTCAGAAAGCAAAAACTCAGGGGAAACACGCCAAAAGATGTCAAGTCTAACAGTTGGTATCTAAATTTGTTGCTGGAGATTCTATATCCAAACTAGAGGAAGGACACTGTTGGGATATCAAGTTGTCGGAACTTGTTCCTGATTTTGGTGTCACGCCGTACTTTTTGGCAAATGTTTAGACACGTCCAAGCTGGTAATCCAGTTGGTCGCGATGGAATTTACGGTTCTTTCTTTTAATTAGATCTTCCTCAAATTCGCCAATTAGGTTGTTAAGAATATCATAATTCTTCTTAGTCAGGTCACCCCAATTCGAATCTTCAGCATGCTTGGCAACAAATGTTACATGCCCATGCCCCATACATTTAAATCCCGCTAATGCAGGCTTTATCTTCCATTATACTGTAATTGCATACATGTCAACTATCACGATTAAGGCAGGAGTCTCCCTATTTTTAGTGACAAAAAATGACTTTATTTCAGCTATTGCCTTTTCAAAATTGTGTGTATATCAATTTTAGTAAATAGGGAAAATAAATTGCCCAGTTTTGTTTTTACTATCTCCCTCTTTTTGGTTTTGAAATGTTGGAATGTATGTAAATGGTAAATTGAGTACCCTAAAGACGGTAATGGCTACGTCTGTTAATTGTAGTGCTTAGACATAGCAGTGCAGTATGTTCTTTTTTTCCTTTGTGGAATGCAACAGTGTTGCTGTCTTCCTCACACTGTTCTATGGACTACAGTATGATATACTATATAAGGGCCTTTTTAAAGTGACAATAATTCCCGCTTGTTGCAATGCTGAACGAAGATGTTTTTGTGCTTTAGACCCAGATGCAAAATTGGACTGCTTCATTGAAAGAGGCCATGATGTAGTCAAGAAAATCATTTGTACCATTATCCATTTCAGGTGTAGACATCTAAGAATGAAGCATTATAAAATAATCGTAACTCAGGACAGAAATCCAGCTTGGTTAATGTTTACATGAGCAAATTCTCCACAGTTTTTTACAGCTGTACGCAAGCTTCCTCATTAAAGGGTTGATCTCTCCCTGTTGGAGAGATATATTAATATACATGAACTTTCAGCTGCCATAAACAACTTCCCCATGACAAAGCACTGGGTTCTGATGGATTCACAGTTGAGTTCTATTCATGTTTTTCCAAAATGTTATTATCAAAACTCCTTTCTCTGTTCTCCTTTTTTTCCTCCATATCTGGTTCTCATGGGACATTTTTAAAAGCTATGTTATGCCTGATCCCTAAGAAGGGTCAGGACCGTAATGTCTGTAAAAACTACTGACCCATATTCCTTATCAATACAGATAGTGAAATCTTGTCTAAACTCCCAGCCCTTTGATTTAATAAATCAATTCCTGATTTAATTGGCATTGAGCAGTCTGGTTTCTTTAAAGGCAGATATATTACTGATAATTCTGATCCTTTCTTAATCTCATACACATTGCATCACACAGTAGGTTACCTATGGGTGCTATTACATTATATGATGAAAATGTTTTTGTCTGAGTGAGCTGAAATTTTCTGCTGAAAGCATTGCAATTGCACGGTTTTGTTAAGATATATCGATTTGCTTGGGGGCACTAGAGGGCGGGCTAGCAAGATGGTCGCACAGTAGTGAGGCTCCTGCAGTCCGGGACACCTAAAAAAAAATATCCTGCACCTAAAGGGGCTGTGAAAGTCTGAAAGTCAGCGCAAAGCACTGGTGAAGAAACGGAGCAGCGGGAAAGGTGCATGGACACTGGTGATAACAACGCAACAACCCTTTTGCAGCAACAGTCGAGCGCAGTGGCCGTGGAGCTGGAGGAGTGCCGGGCTGTGCCCTTCATGCTGTGAGACTCGTACGGTGGCAGAAACATCCGGAGCAGCAGTGTCGATCAGCCGCTAGAGAGAAGGCAGAAGAGACCTCCGCAAGCCCTGAGAATGGAGCTCCTTGGGGAACAAACAAGCTGAAGCTGACCCAACGTAGAATCAGGAGGTAAGGGTTACCGGGGGGGTGGGAGAAGCACATTCAAGCGTGGATTCACTTTGGATGGTGGTAGGCCCACAGCGTACAATGGAGGGCCCCCCTTCAACATAGTGACTGCCGGGCCCGCCGGCGAGGACGAGCGACGTGTGGGCACGGAGCCAGACACAATTAAGACCCAGGATCAGGGAGACGGGGTATCTGAGGGGCATCTCCTTCCAGCCATCCAGCACTGCCCATACAGCACAAACGGTCCTGCTGTGACTGCCACTGGGCGGCGGATAGGACATCTGAACTGGCAGAGGAGAGCGGTGGCCCGCTAGCAGAAACAAAACGAGTGGGGCCGCGGATGCGATGCGATGGAGGATAGGCCGTTATACCCATGCGGCTGTACCAAACACCCACCAGAGAGGAAAGTGTTCACGAGGCCACTGGAGAGCAAACAAAACAAGGCTGACACCAAGCGTGAGCACGTGGTGCGGGGACCAGGGACTCTCTGCGCTAATGTGAGGTACGCCAAATTTTAAATGCAATCGCTAACTTGCAATCGTCATTGGTAAAGACTTTCTAAGCCTACAAGACAAGCAGAGTCCGCAGAGTTGACTTTACTATAACTTACACTCTCCTACAAGTGAACTGCTCTGAGACTAGTAAAAGCCAGACAAGAGCATATTAAGCGGTTTACAGCTCTAATGCCAAACGATCACAGTTTGCCTAAGCGGACAATGGAAAGCGGCTCCCGTTAACTAACTACTGCTTTTTCCGCATGGTAAAAATCAAAAGACACGCATTTGGGCAGGCAGGGGCCACAGGTCTGGTGGAGCAACGCACAAGCCCGGAGATAAACGACTAGGCAGTATGCATTGTGAGAAAGGTAGAGAGCAAAGAAGTCGCTATTTTTGCACTCACTAGCACTGTGAGACACAGATAATTACACGGCTGCCCCATTGGGAGCAAGGCGAGTGTGGGTCCGATATAGTTCCTCCACAAGGACACAGTCACGATCTGGAACGTTCTACTGCTCGAATTTTAAATGAAACCTTCTCCTCTAAAGGAGTTACACCAGATATCTAAGGCGAAGATAGCACTGGATAAAACAGTCAGCTACTTGTAATGCTGGGGAGATGGGCAAAACAGATGGCAAACAATCCAAATTGCCCTTTGAGCCCCATAAATCGGGAAGGGGCAGGGGCAGGAGCGTGACTCAGCGCCGGCGGTGGAAGCTGAACCTGCCCAGCAAGTGGAGGAGGAAGATATGAAATCACTCTTGGTTACGATGAAACTCAACCTTAACTCAATTGAATCCAAAATGGACACCATGTGCACACGCATGGATTTCATTACCCAAAAGCTTGAGAAGCAGGACGGGGGGATAGGCGAAGCTGAGCATAGGATCTCGGAATTGGAAGACAAAACCTCCCAGAGTAACGCACAAATGAAAGAGATGGATTGCCTCCTAAAAGTAAAAGCAGCAAAGAACGAAGATTTAGAGGCTAGATCTAGAAGGAACATTATTCGAATATTTGGTGTACCTGAATTTGCCAACCTAGGGAGGATGGAGGAATATGTGGAACGGATATTGCATACTTGCTTCGAGACCGAAGTTTTTCCCTATGTTGGTAGTGGAGAGGGCACTAAGAACACTCGCGGCGTGTCCTCCCCCTGGAGCACCTCTGAGACCAATAGTGGCAAAACTCCTAAACTACAGTGATGATGACATGGCCTTGCGCAAGGCCAGGGAGCAGCAGCCCTTGAGCTTTGAGGGCAACAACATTGCCCTGTTTCCTGATTTCACTATGGAGTCCAAGAGGCCAGGAAAAAATTCCTACCAGCCAAAAAAAGCTGCAACACGCTAACATCATCTATGCAATGCTATACCCCGCTCGACTCTGGATAACACATCAAGGCAAGCAACATTTCTGTACATCCCCGCAACAAGCTATGGAATTCCTCAAAAAATTGACCAGAAGCTCGCTTAAAGGCATAAACTCGCCCACCGTAAGCAGCAACAGGCCATCACGATCAGAGGAAGAGTAGCTCTGGATGAGAGTAAGATGGGACTGGTAGCATATGAATCAGACATACTGAGCCTCAGAAGAAGCCAACGCACGAGGTGCAATCACAAGTTTTAGTAAAACATGGCCCAATCTTGGTCCATATGGTTTTTCACATGACCACAACAAGCAAAGCACCAGTAAACATCTGTAAGGAAGAAGCGCTTAAATTAGAATTTTCACCAGGCAACCGCCCGTGACCTAAACAGAACTCTTTAGGTGCGATATGTACAAGTCCTGGACATACTCCACCCCTGTAACTGCAACTGGGAGGAGGTTTTTAGCTCTGCCCCCTAGGTGACATACCCCAGCAGGAAATCCCTTACCTAGAACATGGGCAAGCAACTGTTTTGCTCCTTCGTAAGCATGATATTGTTATAGTTTAGGTTTCATTTTTCTTTTCTAAATGCAGCAAACTTACTATTATCAAACACATCAAAACTCCAAGGTATCGAGTAGACAAAAAAGTTCAGCAATCAAATATGATTGGAGAATGGAGTGACATTTATCTTGTTGTGTTAAGCGGCTTGTTTGTTTCTAGGGCACGTTGGACCCTTAGAGGACAAGGAGGGTGGGGGATTAGTACACAGCATGTTGGGGAAGCTGATGTAGAAGGGTGGGAGGAGGGTAACAAGATGCACAGTGAACGTCGAGTAGAGCAGCATTCAAATGGATATACGCACCCAGACCAAAGCAAATCAGGCCCCTGGAAAGGCAGAATACTCACCCACATTCAAAAAGTATGCGCACATGAACAGTGATGGTCATCAGGCGGGCCTGAATCTGATAACATGGAACCTACGGGTGCTAGGTGACCTGCGCAAGTGGAGACACCTCCTGGCCTACTTAGACAGGCATGCCATACATATAGTCATGATGCAAGAAACGCACATGGCTCCTACGGCCAACCACACGTTTGCTGCGCGTTGGACGTCACATAGGTATTTCTCCTCATACTCCTCATACTCAAGAGGGACTCCCATCCTCATAAAGAAAACCACGCCATATGTTGAAGGGGGAGCTATAAATGTGGCAATGGGAGGCTAGCATCACAGTCGGTCATATTAGTGAACTGCTATGGCCCAAACATAGATGATGACTCATTCTTTAACAATCTGTGGGGAGTAGTAGTTAACATAGGTTCCACACATATTATCTGGGGTGGAGACTTTAATCTTACCATCAATCCAGAGCTGGGCCGCTCTCATCCCCAACCACATCATCACACCAGAGCACAATGCCAGGTGAACCAAATTATCATAGACCACGGATTAATAGATGCTTGGCAGTTTGCCCACCAGACGCACAGGGAGGGAACATGTCACTCCACTGTGTACTCAAGCTGGTCGAGACTTGACTTTTAGTTGGTGTCCTGGGTTATGGTGACATGGGTAAAGGACACACGACATTTAGCTTGAACATATTCACAACACTGCCCTGTGTATCTAAACATCACACCTCTGGGGATTCCCTTTGGGAACTTGTTCCGGAGACTTTCCACATGTGCACTACTTGATGTCCCATTTAGAACGGAGTTCGGTACAGAAGTGGACAATTTCCTCAACGTAACGTGGAATCGGTTTGCTCCCTGACAACGGTATGGGAAGCGCTGAAAGTGACCATAAAAGGGGTGTGTATGGCCAGGACAGGAGGCATATTAAAAGACATAAGACACACCCTAGCTAAATTAGAGGGGGAACTCCGGGAACTAGAGGGAGACCTTGATGCTGACAAAGATAAGACTAAACTAGCAAGAATAAGGGAAATACTCACTGATTACCAAAGTACTGCTGAGAAGGGATGCCTCTTTCACGGGAAGTATCACAGAGCAAGGAGCTACAGGAAGAGGAAGAGGCCTGGAAAGGCGCTGGCGGAACTGACGCGAGCCCCCCAATGTTCTATTTACATTATGGAAGTTAAAGATGCAGCAGAGGCACAGAGATCATAATGCAGACCTTTAGGTTCTACTATTCTGCATTATATACCACTAGGCGCTCTGCTCATATAGATGTGGATGCCTAACTTGACACAGTGGAGTTAGGATGGTTTAGTGATACGCACCGAGAGTTGCTAGTGGCCGAGTTTAAGGAGGATGAGATCAGGGCTGCCATCAGGCAATTGAGGGTGGGCAAAGCAACGGGCCCGGATGGGCTACCGGCCGAATTCTACAAAGCATATATCAACACTTTGGACCCTTTCCTTAAACAAGTATATGAGGAGGCGTTGCAGGAAGGGACCCTGCTGCACACATTACGAGAGGCTCTCGTCATCTCTCTCCTGAAGCCTGGCAAACCAGCTGATTGTACTGAGTACTACCGGCCATTATCCTTAATAAATTGTGACGTAAAAATACTAGCGAAACTGCTAGCAAACAGGTTGGGATTACTTATGGACGGTCTGGTGCATCCAGACCAGTCTGGCTTCATTCCAGGTAGAGCCACATTGCACAATTTGTGTACATTGTTTACCATCATACAAGACATAGACCCTAAGCTCAATGCCTTGGCAGTATTCTTTGATGCCAAAAAGGCTTTCAATTCCCTGGAATGGGACTACTTGATGATAGTATTGAGACGCATGGGCTTCCCCCCAAAATTAATTTCGTGGGTGCGCTTATTATATCACAATCCAAAAGCGAAGATCTTAATCATTGGTTTACAATCTCCTACAGTTGACATCACTCGGGGCACGCAACAAGGATGCCCATTGTCTCCCCTCCTTTTCGCCCTTGCGGTGGAGCCATTGGCGGCTATCCTTTGGCAACATCATGGGGAGTGGGCACTGAGGCACCCATCCCGCCATATTCTAATGTCACTTTACGCGGATGATATTACTTTATATCTTAGAGTTATATTACCTCAACTACTCTATCTGTTCATAAACATACCGCATAACCCTAGACACCAGGTCTTCAAGAGCAGGAGAACCAACTGATACGTCTGGCATGCGGGGGCAAACAGCCCAGAATCAAGTGGGACACCCTCACGAAAACCTTTGCTAAAAGACGGGTTAAGAGCGCTCGAGCCAGAACTATATTATTTAAAGTGCGCAAGCACATTACGCGACATGCTGGTACAATCCCCCCCCTTCATGCCTCACCTGGCAGTAGAGCAGGGGTACATGGCACCTGTGCCTCTTTCAGGTTTTCTCAGGGTGGACCGACAGACAGCGGCAGGGAAGGACTCCACCGTTGCATGTACGAATGAAGCCTGGAAAGGCATTGCAAGGAAGCTACAGGCACCTATGGTGTACTCGCCGGCGTTGCAGTTGGAACACCAACACAATCTTCCGGTAACGCATGAAGAATTATGCCGTCATATACTTCAACGCCATGATCTGCACACATGGGGGGGGCCCTTTTTGTAGAGGGCCGATTCCGAACTAGGGAAGAATTTTTCGGGGAACATAATCCCACTCCCCTTGAGATCCTTATGTACATACGACTAAGAAAGGATGTTAAAATGGCTACTCCTGGTTTCCCTGAGGAGCCGCCGACACTAACTCCATTTCATAATATGCTTCAACCTAAGGATACATCACATGCGGTCTCACGACCTTATAGAAGCGTCCTCACATCACAAACGTTTACTTATGACGAAGCCAGATGGGGATGGGAAAGCGAGTTGAGACACACTGTAGAAGATACACAGTGGACATATTGCTGTCAGCAGACTGCACTGATAACTGCTAGCAGCAGATTAAGGATTATCCATTTCAAATTCCTCCACAGGATGTATTACTCCCCTGCGCAACTGCATCGGTATAATCTAAAAGTTACTGATAACTGTGAAAGGTGCGGGGAGGGAGGTGCAGACTTTCTACACCTGGCATGCTCATGCAGGATCGTCTCCCTATCCTGGGGGGAGGAGGAAGAGGCCCTGTCTAAGATGGTGGGCACCCAGATAGGCCTCACCCCACTCATCAGGCTGCTAGGATATACGGAAAAACTGGAAAGTACGACAAAAAGATTTGTGGCACTAGGACTGCTAATGGCCAAGCGAAGGGTGGCATTTAGATGGGGAAGGGGCAGAGCTCCTAAATTTAAGGATTGGGTGCGGGGCCTGGTATACTGTCGGGAACAATTTAACACGTATGCAGAATTACTTCCGGCAACTTCTAGACCCTGAGACATATAGGAACCTCTCAAGCTATATCTTATGCACCAGACATAGTTAGGTGGGCAAGTGTAGGGCACCCCCCACAAAAATACACAACCACACCACAGTCAGGTAGGGTGAGAAAGCATCACATGCGATTCCTGGGCAAAGTCAGTCGACGGCCCTAGCGGAGAAATGCCGAAACAAGGGTGCACAGCTTTGATTGGAAATGTGCGTAATGTTGAAGATGTTATATGTAAAGTGCTACTGCTCTTGTTCTGCGTCATGTAATTGCTAACTAGCATGTATGTTATGTTAATAAGATGTTATTGTGGAAATGCCAAATAAAAATAAATTTAAAAAAAAGATATATTTATTTGCTTAATTCGACTCTCATAATGTCTGTGTTTGTTAATGGTCTCCAAACTCCTTATTTTTTCCCCCTTATTTTGACGAAAAAAAGAGTTATAAAACAGGGTTGTCCTCTTTCCAAACTTGTATTTATATTACCCCTAGTACCCTTTCTAGAACAAATTAGATCACCTGCTTAGGTGAATTCTAAGCATGGCGACTTTGAGGTCAAATTTACCACCTTTGCAGATGACATTCTTTTATTTATGTTTAATCCAGAATCCACTCTTCCAATATTCTGTAAGTAATTGCAGAAATATTCTGTGGTCTTGGAATCTAAGCTAAATATTACCAAAACAGAAGTCATGCTACTGAATAAGTTTTGTTTCAAAGAAAAGTTTTCAAATTCTGGATTCTCATGGAACTCAACATCTTTAAACGTCTGAGTGTTAAATAGTCTTCTTCAATCAGGGGAACTATTGCTATTAACTTGGAAGAACTTAAACAAAGTCTCCACTCCCCATGCATATTGGATACTGTTAAGATGATGAAGCTCCCAATTGTTAATTATCGATTATCCATGCTGCTCGTGAAGAGTCCTCAAATTTTTTTTTAATCCATTGACTTTATTCTCTTAAATGTTTTTGGGAATGGTAAAACACCATGCATCTCCTTATAGAATCTTAAAATATCTAAATATAATGATGGAGTTTGCTTCACTGATTTTAATCGTTACTAGTCTGCTTTCATCCTTAAACAAATTTAGACCTTCTTCTCTCCAGACTTTGTTGCTCCTACAGTCTGGAAGCAAATAGAATTTAATTCCATATTTCTTTATTCCTTCCAAGAGTTAGTATATTTTTCTCATAAACCCTGCTTTCTTTCATCACCTATCATAAATCATTCTATAGTCCTTACTAAAACGTTTACTTTTCCACCTTACCTTCCATTGTATAGTTTTAGTTTCTCCCCTATTTGGCATTCCACAAACATGAAAATAAATAACAAAATGTCATTTATTGGCAAGACTGGGTTCAGAAAGGTAACTAATATATGGATCAACTCATTATAAATGATCAATTCATATTCATTCATACATTCCAACATTTTCTTAGTATGCCATCATATTCACAGCATAAATGTAACTCATTAATTCACTCTATTACACACGCATTCCCCCTCCTATCCTAACCATCTTCTCAAACGACTGACCCTTCCTTCAAGGTCATTGGTTTTTGTGTTGAGGGGACGGCTTCTTAAATTTACAATTATTTATTTTCTTCAGATAACCCCAGAGACAAAACCAAAGTTGAATTACAATGGGAAAAAGACTTCTGCCAGTCCTTCCGTGTGGAACAAAATGTGATCCAAAAGCCACTCCTCTTCTTGTTCAGCTACCACTACTCAAACACTTTTCTTCTCTTATAATAGGTTATAGTTAATCCCTTTTTCTGTACATAAATGAAACTTTCTACAAATATTAAATGTTGGTCCTGTAATGCAGATAACAGTGATGTTTTATGCTTTATGCATGTTTTTTGAATGTTCTAAAGTTTATTCCTTTTGGTTACTGGTTTGATATAAAATTGTTGCTATATGCTCTATGCAATTACCATTTGATATAGTTTCCACTTTTTAGAAGGATCCTCTCACATCTTTAATGTTGGTATCATGACAGGAAAGTTTGTGCATCTTCTTATTGCCATTGCATCACTAATAATAACTTCAAATTGGAAAGGCACTAGGGAGATGACTTTTATTAGATGGTGGAACTTATGGTGTCATAATCACAGGCTCTAAAGAGCTCATTCAACTTCTTTTCAATATATGATTAAGAGGGAACTTTGGTCGAGGCCTTTGACCTCCTTTTTGTCTATGCATGTCCCTTTCCTGAAAACAGTGTAGTTGATCCCCCTTAGGTTCCATCATATATATAATAGTTGTTTATGTTTTTGTATGATTACTCATCTGCATACATAGTTCTGTTGTAAGGCTCTACCCCTTTTTTCTCTTCCCCTTCTCTTCTTCTCATACATAAAACCCATAGAATGCTTTGCAACTTTATATTGATAATCCCAATATAATATTCAATTTTGCTATAGCTGACTGTGTTACTTATTATTGGAACCTACATTGTAACTGCCTACCTTGTAATTATTTTACTTTCTATGGTCATTATTAAAGCATGTTTAAGTGAAAACAAAACACATGCAAATTCTGCAAAGCAGTAGAAGCTGTTTGGTAAAAATACAAAGTGCGGGTCGCTACTATTTGGTTTTCTGTGGGGTTGTGCTGAGATAAAGTGTTTTGTCAGGAAACTGGCACCCTCCATGTCTGCTTGTAGAGTGGTCAGGAATCTGAGATGGGGTTTGTCTAAAGCCTGACTCTCTACTCTAATGAGTGTGACAGTTAGGAGAGACAAATAGCAGAGGGCTACTACCCCTTTTGTCTAGGACAAACTTTCCACTCTCTAAGGTCTGTTTGGTAACCAATACACATGTTCTTACATGTTCAGTACATTTCTCCAGTTGCATATTTCCAGAGGAACTCATCCACCCAGTAACATGTAACGCATAAACGGATGACTGAGATAATTGTGGGTTGCATATATGGAGAAGGGGGATCATATATGAACATCACGTCATGTCCTTTATCTGAAAAAATATGCATGCTCCTTGACTGGGTGTCCTCCAAAGTATTGTGTATAATTGTAAAAACTTAAAAAATCATATAAATTGAATATCCACGTGACAGGATAATTCATTGATTAGACCACCTGTCAATATGCACAAAATTTGTGAAAAACAGTAATGGACATATGTCGGAAAAGAGTTAACACACTTCGGATTTCCACTTTTGTTTAACGAAACACCAACGTTTAGGCCTCACCCATATGAAAGTGGCAGCCCCCTATGCCACACCATTTTACATCTGCCAAGAGATAACTTTATCTGTGCAGCAGAGACTTCTGCAGTGATAACCTTCCTAACCTTTTAGTCAACAACACAGTGCATGTGGTGATGTTTGAGTAAAACTTACAAAAGTTAAGACAATCTATATATCCTAGAATGTAAAAAGCGGGTTCCTAAAAAGCCAGTACTGTCAGATTGTGTCATGCATGACATGAGCCCACTTGACAGCTGTGCTAATGGTCTTATTTAAGACACTCCTATTAGGTTGCGTAATTATAACTTAATAAGCTAGGCCTATTGCCTTGACAAAGCTTATATGGACAAGGCATTTCGCACTTTGTAGATTTAAAAAACTATTCTTCGTTATAACATTTCAAAGTGCTCTGGAACTCTGGTAGCTGTACAGTTACACTACCCAGCATAAACTGATTATAAGACTGCCAATAGAAAATCTAAAATAGCTGTGAAATAATCTGCAAGGAACCTAGCATCCTTTGGGGAGAACTTGTCTACATCAGATCTCTATGTGTCGACAGCCTCTCCTTTTCTCTCATCCATCATCTTATACACAAACAGAGAGTTGGGAATACTTTTTATGAATGCATATTCTGCCACCAGTGAGAGACCGTAACAGCTGCACTACGTACATATTGTACAGTTAACCCTTGTAAACTCTGATTGTAGTCCCTTATAGAATGTACCTGATTTTACTCCACTAAAGCAATTAGGTTGCCATGTAATAACATTATTGCAGCTGTTGAGTAAAATACATCACTTTTTTTATTGCAGGGCCCCAAATAATTTTAAATGCATATGTTTACCAACAATTATTGGATTTTAAATAAAAAACTTCAGAACACAGAACCAGCTACAAGGTTGAACTTGTGATCAATGTACAAAAGGTTAAAAATTCAGTTTTGTGCCACGGTCTATTTTTTATGACACTGCTAAAAGTCTTCATTCTTATGAAGCACAAACCTTACCACCATATATTGGAGCGTACTGTGTACTACGTACCGAGTGCGTTGGCATCACAACCTCTGGAGTTGCGGTGCTGCAGTCTCTGCCTGGTCCCTGGTTCCTGGTTTTCGGCCCCTGGCCCCCAGCCCCTGGCCCCCTCAGATACCCATCGGAGGTCAGAACAAGGGGCGAGCAGTGAAGCAGTGAGAGGCGAGCTGCAACCCCACAAGCCCGCCGCCATCGAGCCAAGTTGAGCCAATTGACCAGAAAATCCTCAGCAGCCCCAAGGCCAGGCGGTGAGAAAGGAGCAATGACGAGCAGTGGTGGAAAGGGAGAGGTGAGAAGAAACAAGGGCAGGAGGAATCCAGGTGAGGTTTAGAGCTGGGGCCCCCCCAACAGACGGGGGAGGTGGCCCGCTCACCATGCTTTCGCCCTCCTCGCTTACTCCCCTCTCCAAACAAAGCTTGGACTACCTACTGCTACCCACCCTTAACCACCAACCATCATAAACTTGGCACAGCTACTGCGGGCCTGAGGCCCGGCGGTGAGAGAAAAGATGGGGTGAGACACAGGGAAACAGAAGAGAAGCAACGGCATCCGCTGAGGACCCTGTTGAGGCTTAGAGCGGGATGGAAGCCCGCTTACAACAATTTGCGCCCCTCCCTCTCCTCTCCCAAAAGCCGATTTGAATGCGCAGGGATATAAACGGACAGCAAACCTTAAGGTAACCCGAGGTAACCCGTGGTAACCCCAAACAGGGGTTCACGAGACACAACTTGAGAGGAGAAGAACTGTGGCCAGCGCTCCAACCGGTGAACCCACTCAAATAGAAAACTACAAAAAAGGCAAAAAAAATACAAAAAATAAAAGAGGGGGACCAAGAATAAGGAGCTTGGGTCTGACTATATACCCCTATAAATACTGCTAGAAACATCGAAGGAGAGGCACCAAGCAACTAAAGAATGAGGGGCCCGATTCACAGAACTAACTTAAGACAAAATCCTAAACTTACTACCATTTTGGTATTCACAGAAGGCACTTACTCATTTTGGTATTCACAGAAGGCACTTACTCATTTTGAGTAACTTACTCATTTTGTGTAACTTAGTCATTTTGGTATTCACAGAAGGCACTTACTCATTGATGAGTAAGTGCCTTCTGTGAATACCAAAATGAGTAAGTTACACAAAATGAGTAAGTTACACAAAATGAGTAAGTTACTCAAAATGAGTAAGTTATTCATTTTGGTATTCACAGAAGGCACTTACTCATTGATGAGTAAGTGCCTTCTGTGAATACCAAAATGAGTAAGTTACACAAAATGAGTAAGTTACTCAAAATGAGTAAGTTACTCATTTTGGTATTCATAGAAGGCACTTACTCATTGATGAGTAAGTGCCTTCTATGAATACCAAAATGAGTAAGTTACACAAAATGAGTAAGTTACTCAAAATGAGTAAGTTATTCATTTTGGTATTCACAGAAGGCACTTACTCATTGATGAGTAAGTGCCTTCTGTGAATACCAAAATGAGTAAGTGCCTTCTGTGAATACCAAAATGGTAGTAAGTTTAGGATTTTGTCTTAAGTTAGTTCTGTGAATCGGGCCCGAGATCAGGTAGAATAAGACAGATGCCTGGACAGAAGAATTCCAACCAGAAGTGTGCAAGTAAACGAACAAAAATGAGTATGCCCACAAACAAGACAAGTAAGCCAAGTGAGGCAAATGTCACCCAAGGAAGTTCACTTATATCACCAATATTAACTATGTTTGAGAAACCGAACACAAGTACAAAGTTTAGCTTCCTTAAAGACCCACGAGCTGTACTTTACTCAATGGCCGGAAACGTAACAGGTCTCCTAACACCCTTGGCACCATAGAAAGTAAACCCCTCATAGAAACATCTACCTTCAGACTTGACACACGCCATATCAAAAGATATTGTGGCAAAGGAACCTGCCAAGGTGTCCAGCCGACTGAGGGATCAGACATTCCATTGATAAAAAGGGGGATACTGAGGCACTTAGTAAAATACTCAAAAAACTAATGACAACAAGTTTCAAGTTTATTTTATTTTGCATAGTTACTTAAAACCATTGCAATGTTATAAAACTATCAAGATAAAGAAGAAGAAAGAAACAGCGTAGAAGCAGAAAAAATAGATCCATCTGCAAAAACACATGGAAAGTGGAAAATTGGAAAATATGAATCCCGATAAAAACCCCCAAACCACGACTCAATTCAACAGAATAAATCACACACATTCCACGCCAAGAACAGTTATAAATCATGGAATCCCCTCAGGTGTTAAATACAGATGCAGTGCTACAATTGGATGACATAGAAAATTCCTGGCTAAGATCCTTCTCCCTTGCAGGTGATGGGGACCTCCGTCAGGCAATGGAAGAAAAAACAATCAATCAGGAATGTGCAACTAATAGACCTGGAAAACACAACAACAACATTATTACATTATCAACCAAGCACACAGAATCAGTAAAGGATGACATGGAATCACCTGACAAGTAAATCATCCCCAGTAAACTTGATACCGCCACGGATTTCGTGCATTTAGACACAGAATAAATAGATTCAAAACAAAATGCTAGAACAAAAAAAATGAAAGAACACTTAGCAGGAGAACTGGGAAGTCTGCAAGGCCTCTACATTTCACTACTACACATTTTACAAGCCTCAACAATGGTATTGGCAATGCAGTCGGACAAATTAGACATACAAATAGATTTAATTAATATAGTGGCCCACGTACATCTCAGGTATTAACACCAAACTTGAAAAGCTCACGACTTGGGGGTCGATTCCGATTCGGGCCGGAAAAAGCACCGACCGACTCGGATCCGGAAAAAATACCGACCGACACGTACCAGTGGCGCCCGACACGCCAAGTACGATGCAAGCCGCGATAAATCCGACCGACACGTCAGGAAACCAAGCCGACCGACCGAACCGCTCGGAAAATAGCAATCCGGCCGGAAAAACACGCGAATCCAACCGACCGACACGCACCCGGAACAAATCCGACCGAATCGTACCCGCCAACTCCAACCCGCAAAGTACGATGCAAGGCGCGAAAAACACGACCGAGTCGGACGGAGGACAAGCCGTACGACCGACACGCATACAAAACCGAGCCGAAGCAATACAATACACCGCGACCGACGCGTACGCAGCATACAAAACTGCACAAACACAGCGTGAACGAAACGGAAAACACCGTACGAGACCAATGCAGGGTCCGACTCGGTCACAAGAACGTTTCCAACATACACAAACAGCACAAAGGAAAAATCAACCAAAAAAGGCCAAACAAGCAATTACCAAGCCAATAAATACTGGGGGGTGGGGACAGAGAACAAAGACACACCCACAACTCCACCTATATAAAGGACACAAATCACTACCATGAGCCTTTGCAAATGCCATTCCACTGCCAGCACCCAAGAGAAAGCAACCACACACCCACAGCTCATCCCTCACACAAGCCACACACCAGCAGCACACCAACAAATACCTACCTCACATACACCCAGCACAACACACACCCACACACCCTCACCTGCACACCAACACACACATCACCCACCATCACCATCACCATGCCCCCAAGAAGAATCACAAGTTCCTAGATTGTGAATTGGAAGTCCTGGTAGACGAGATCCTCAGGGTAGAGCCACAGCTGTTTGGCACATTGGTCCAACAGACCCCCATGTCGCAGAAAACCAAGATGTGGGAGAGGATCATCAACAGGGTGAACGCACAATCACCATGTCGGCGCACAAAGACCGACATCCAGAACAGGTGGTATGACGTGCGCAGGAGGGTACGGAAACTGCTGAAGCAAGATTACATCAACAGCCAACACACCGGCAGTGGCCCTCCTGCCAAGCCAATATACCTCAGGCCCTGGGAGGAGAAGGTGCGGGCCATCCTACCGCCAGTGAGCATATATGGACTAGAGGACATCCCAGAGCCTGGTGAGTACACAACAAATGTACACAATATACTGCCACAAAACACACACACATCACTGTCAAGGGGAGAGTCAAACCATGCACTCATAGCAATTACACAGCAACTAGAACAGAATCATCCCAAAATGTCAGTCAGATAAACCCAACACATGCCATCAAAAAAGTCACATCCAACTGTGCCAACACATGTACAAACACAACCACAACTACAGCTAGGCAGTGGCACAAATAGAACTAACACACACATCCACACATGTAGCCACCACAACAACACCAACACACAGTGAAGACCACTCAAAGGAAGGAATTCTGTGTATGCTGGCCAAGTCAGTGTAGCCAATAGCATCATGGGAGTCGCAGTCACACATATTGCCCCCCCACAACTGTCCCATCAACACCACCCTGAACCATGCGCACATCACAGGGAGTGGAGAAGGACTCACAAGATGGCTGACACTGGCTACTGCTGTGGGGAGCACAAGGCCCTGCTGCCAACTGTGCACCAACAAACAGCAGGACACCGCTGACTGACATCCTGAGAGACAACTTACACTCCCTGCAATGCAAGCACGTTCCATGGTGGGATATCTGGCTGGCTGGGTGGGAAGGGGGACTTGCAGCACTGACCATAGTCACCAGCACCTCCCCTCACCCCCCCCAACACAAACTCCACAGTACCCACCTGGTAGAATGCAATGCCCTCCATCCTAACACAAGATCCCACAAAGCACCACCACCCTGGCTTATGTTGTGTGAAGCACAGGGACACTCTTGGGACTCTTAGCCAAACAACTGCCAGGACAACACTCCCAGCCATCCTGTCAGCACAGCCACCCCACCCCACAGGGAAGCAGAGTCAAAAGGAAGGAAGCATGGGCATGCTGGGAAGGGGGTGGAGGCAATAGCATGATGGGAGTCGTAGTCACAGACATTGCTCAGCCTCACAACTGGCCCATCAACACCACCCTGAACCATGCTCACATCACAGGGAGTGGAGAAGGACTCACAAGATGGCTGACACTGGCTACTGCTGTGGGGAGCACAAGGCCCTGCTGCCAACTGTGCACCAACAAACAGCAGGACACCACTGACTGACATCCTGAGAGACAACTTACACTCCCTGCAATGCAAGCACGTTCCATGGTGGGATAACTGACTGGGTGGGTGGGTGGGTGGGAAGGAGGTCTGGCTGTCAACCAAACACAATCAATGCAGACCATGTTCACACCCCAGAGAATACATAGAAATGCCCAAATAATGCAGGACAATGTGCCACACCAATATCAACCCCTGACTGTGACGACTTAGGACAATACAATGTACAGGCCCGCACCCCGAGGCACAGTCACAACTGTCAGGTGTGTCAACCACTGATGCCTGCAGAAACATGACATACATTGTTTGTGTCTCCCAAAAACAGGTGATGATAGGGACACAGCAGCAGACGCTGAGGAGTCCCAGTCCCAGGCTCAAGAGGATGCCGAGCTCACTGGCGTCGTACAGCCTCTGTCCTCCTCGGACGATGAAGAACAACCTGGCACATCCGGTGCAAGTCAACATGCTGCACCAGCAGGACCACCAGCTGCAGCACCAGCAGGTCCACCAGCTGCACCCCCTGCACCCACCCCTCCAACGACTGTCACCACGAATACCATCCCTGCCGACATGGACAGAATAAGGAACAACACCAGCGCAGTGACCCTGGACCAACCTGGGGCCATGGACACCACCACCACCACCAACCCCAAGGTGGACCAGGGTTATCTGTGCGTGCAACTGCACACACTGCACATGTCAGCAGGGGTGGTGGGAGGGGTGGGAGACAGAGGTCGCTGCTTGCAGACGTTGCTGATGTGCATGAAGACCCACAACTGGTACGCATAGCTGATGCGTACCAGTCCAGCACCGGAGAGCTCAGCCAGGTAGTGGGGCTCCTCAGAGACATCAAACAGCAGCAGGCTGCCCATCATGCCCGCTTGGACTCCCACATGTCCCAAGTGGAGTCACACATGTCACGTGTGGACTCCCACATGTCACGTGTGGACTCCCACATGACCCGCGTGGAGTCCAAGTGGGATGTACTACATGAGATGACGGCGGTGCACAGGGACATTTTACAATGCCTCCGCCAGATGAACAGCAACCAGTCCACACCTCCCTGTGTGCCAACAACATCTGGTACCGAACAAACTGCAACTGCCACAGGGAGGGAGGAGGACTCTGGCGGAGAGTCCCCTGCACCGCAGCAGCCTGCACTTGAGGGCCCCCCCAAGAAGAGGGGTCGTCCGAGGAGGGGAAAGTGAGAGGCTGATGGCCAAGCGCAACTCCCAGGAAGCCTGAACCTGTTCTGGATTTTCGCCTTTGTGCACAGACTGTTCACCCTGTTGATGGCAACACTACTCCCACACATTGCATGGGGAGTATAAGTTGGAACAATGTGTCAGACAACAGTGGCCCCGATACTGGGGATCCTGTCTACCTGGACTTTCTATTCATCTAGGAACTTGGGATTGCAAGATTCATGTACAGCACAATCCATCCTATGCACTATTATCACAATAAACACACTAATACACCATACTTGCCTCTGTCGTGATTCCAACGTGGGTGCTGTTATGGGGATGATGAACTGCAAAATTACACAGTGTATGCGAACTGCAACAGCAAGGACAACACAGGCATGTGAGTACAGGCAACGTGACACATATGAGGGAGACACACCACCAGGGCTACACAACACATACACACCTAGGCCATCTGACTCATTGCCTACACTGATGTTGCCAGGGAAGACGGTGCAATGCACAGACACCACACCCATTCCCAGTTGTAGTCAAGTAGCCCACAGGTGCAGTAAGCAAATGGCAGTCAAATGTGTGACCACAGACAACGCACATCACTAAGTGAAGCACAGGTTTATTACACAGTAGCAACATGCCGTAACCACTACAGATGCAAGGTAACCCCACCTGGTAGCGGGCACACAGTCAACAACTGTAGACAGAAGGAAGTCCATGGGTGTGGCGCACATCACCTGTAGGGACACAACAGCTACCAGCCTGGATGTGCAATCACGTCGTCGGTGGACACAGTTGACCAAACGAATCTGAAAGTACCCTGTGAAGGACAGAAATGACACACAGTCAAAAGCAATGCAGTACAGGACAGAACAGCAAAACTCATGCACAATACATGTTACAAGATACCCACCCAGAACCAAGTTAGCATGTCAACACTGTTGGGGAGTACAGCCCACCTGTCACCACACATCGCAACACACATCCTGTCAAGTAGCCCATGGACACACTCCAACAGCACCAGAGCACCACCCACACATCATGCCAACTCACATCATTCACATGACACCTCAGGATACTCACATTCAGCTAAAGAAGTTGGTGATGAGCTGTGTGCGGACATCACCATCACCATCATCATCATCATCGTCACTGGCATCGTGGTCCAGGCCAGGATCCTCCACAGGTGGCGGATGTTGGTCATCGTCATCCTGGATGAGAGGCAACTCCTTCCGCACTGCCAGGTTGTGGAGCATGCAGCAGACGATGATAATCTTGCACACTTTCGCAGGGGCATATGGGAGGGACCCTCCGGTCTTGTCCAGGCAGCGGAAGCGGCTCTTCAGGAGACCAAAGGTCCGCTCAATCACTCTCCTGGTCCGACCATGTGCCTCATTGTAGCGCATCTGGGCAGGTGTCACAGGGTTCCTGAGGGGTGTCAGCAACCACGGCATGTTGGGGTATCCCGAGTCACCTACGGACAGACAAGTGCACATCAGCTGACTTGGAAAAGTGGGCGGAATACTACAGATCAGATCACACACAATGGCACAAAGTCAGTACACACCGACAAGCCAGGCACGCTGGTTCTGCATCTGTGCCATCAACCTGGGGATGCGACTACTCCTCATCACAAAGGCATCGTGTGCTGAACCAGGGAAACGGGCACACACGTGTGTGATGGTCATGTCTGCAAGACACACCACCAGTGCATTGACCGAGTGGTAGTGCTTGCGGTTCCTGTAGGCCTGCTCCTGGGCCTGTGGTGGTACCAAAGCCACATGTGTCCCATCAATGGAGCCAATGACATGCGGCATCCTCCCCAGGGCATAAAAGTCACTCTTCACGTCAGTGAGTCGTCGCAGTCTAGGGAAATAGATGTACCGGTTCAGGAAGAGCAACATTGCCGCCAAAACATCGCGGAGCACACGGCTGAACATGTTCTGTGACATCCCACCAGCAGACGCCACAGTATGTTGGAAGGTACCGGTGGCAAAGAAGTGTAGGGCTGCCATCACCTTCACCTTGGGGGTCAGCGCTGTAGGATACGGCCGGCCAGGCTGCAAATGTGGGGACAACTGCACTGCCAAATCCTCAATCAGCTGCCTGGTGAAGCGGTACCGTCGGATGCTGTCCCGTTCCACCATCGTTGCCAGGTCTGGGAATGGCCGATGGACAGCAGGAGCCCTGCAGTGCAGAGGAGAAGTAAGCAAGATCGTCAGTCACCCCACATATGCGGCATTGAACACACTCAAGATCCCAACATACATCATCATGAGGCACAACTACATGAAGTGTGCAGTACCGGAACGACATTTATGGTACATACATGGCCAACATCTGTCAACACGGTCCTACAGGTGGCATCAATTTGTCCCAGGTTGGCCCATTGGATATCATGATGCTGTGTCACAGTCACCCCCCAGTGACATGTGAGGACAGATGTGCCCCAGGCACCACAGCTCAACGACAGGCACATTCCCAGGGACCCTGTAATGCCACATGGACACTGGCATCACCTGGAGTATCATGTGTACACCACAACAAAACAAACATGACCCCCACAGGTAGTGGCCACACTTGCCATGGCAGGAGAGCCATGGACGTCTGTGACACACACGCACAACATCAGAGTCCATGCACACACAACGTGGATGTGGAGACTGTCTCCCATTGTGCACATGAAATCAGAGACATTGTAAACACTACATGCACAAAGACTGTGGAGGGCCATCACTATTGTGCCACTGGGACACCCTGGCTCAAACATACCGTCCCACATGGGACTCACGGGGTATGTGACATGACATACACAAACACCACTGTGAAATGTGACCATGGCACATGCACAGATATGAACAGTTGCACATCACAGTGGTCACGTACACGTAACACCCAGGATCCTGTCCCCATTAACACGTGCACAGCCTGGGGGTGGCTGCCCACAGGTGACACCCACAGGACAACATGTACACCAACATACACACAATAGGAAATGCAGCCTTACATGCCTTATGATAAGGTTTGGACAGGCTGTCGTGATGTAGGTGTGCCCCTCACTCCCTGGGAGCTATCTGTGGCTGGCATATGTCCATCTGAGACAGGCATGCTGACATATGCCAGTCACATGTACAGTGATGCGTTGTACTGCAATGGACCGATCGGTGCCTCCGGCCGGCCCATTGCATTCAATGTGTGCGGGTACGCGTTGTACCCCTGTGCGCGTTGAACAGCAATGGACCGATCGGTGCCTCCGGCCGGCCCATTGCATTCAATGTGTGCGGGTACGCGTTGTACCCCTGTGCGCGTTGTACTGCAATGGACCGATCGGTGCCTCCGGCCGGCCCATTGCATTCAATGTGTGCGTGGTACAGCGTTGTACCCCTGTGCGCTTTGAACAGCAATGGACCGATCGGTGCCTCCGGCCGGCCCATTGCATTCAATGTGTGCGGGTACGCGTTGTACCCCTGTGCGCGTTGAACAGCAATGGACCGATCGGTGCCTCCGGCCGGCCCATTGCATTCAATGTGTGCGGGTACGCATTGTACCCCTGTGCGCGTTGTACTGCAATGGACCGATCGGTGCCTCCGGCCGGCCCATTGCATTCAATGTGTCGGGCACGCGTTGTACCCCTGTGCGCGTTGAACAGCAATGGACCGATCGGTGCCTCCGGCCGGCCCATTGCATTCAATGTGCGCGGGTATGCGTTGTACCCCTGTGCGCGTTGAACAGCAATGGACCAATCGGTGCCTCCGGCCGCCCATTGCATTCAATGTGTGCGGTGCGCGTTGTACCCCTGTGCGCGTTGTACTGCAATGGACCGATCGGTGCCTCCGGCCGGCCCATTG
Source organism: Calotriton arnoldi (assembly GCA_963921515.1). Taxonomy (NCBI): domain Eukaryota; kingdom Metazoa; phylum Chordata; class Amphibia; order Caudata; family Salamandridae; genus Calotriton; species Calotriton arnoldi. The sequence continues at coordinate 620,341 of CAWUFW010005464.1, read as the reverse complement.
CATTCAATGTGTGCGGGTACGCGTTGTACCCCTGTGCGCGTTGAACAGCAATGGACCGATCGGTGCCTCCGGCCGGCCCATTGCATTCAATGTGTGCGGGTACGCGTTGTACCCCTGTGCGCGTTGAACAGCAATGGACCGATCGGTGCCTCCGGCCGGCCCATTGCATTCAATGTGCGGGTACGCGTTGTACCCCTGTGCGCGTTGTACTGCAATGGACCGATCGGTGCCTCCGGCCGGCCCATTGCATTCAATGTGTGCGGGCACGCGTTGTACCCCTGTGCGCGTTGAACAGCAATGGACCGATCGGTGCCTCCGGCCGGCCCATTGCATTCAATGTGTGCGGGTACGCGTTGTACCCCTGTGCGCGTTGTACTGCAATGGGCCGATCGGTGCCTCCGGCCGGCCCATTGCATTCAATGTGTGCGGGTGCGCGTTGTACCCCTGTGCGCGTTGAACAGCAATGGACCGATCGGTGCCTCCGGCCGGCCCATTGCATTCAATGTGTGCGGGTACGCGTTGTACCCCTGTGCGCGTTGAACAGCAATGGACCGATCGGTGCCTCCGGCCGGCCCATTGCATTCAATGTGTGCGGGTACGCGTTGTACCCCTGTGCGCGTTGAACAGCAATGGACCGATCGGTGCCTCCGGCCGGCCCATTGCATTCAATGTGTGCGGGTACGCGTTGTACCCCTGTGCGCGTTGAACAGCAATGGACCGATCGGTGCCTCCGGCCGGCCCATTGCATTCAATGTGTGCGGGTACGCGTTGTACCCCTGTGCGCGTTGAACAGCAATGGACCGATCGGTGCGCACCCATTGACAATGGGCTTGCCTGGCAACGGACGCGTTTTTGAATATTCGAACGAGTCGGTTGCTGGAAATTCAGTTGGTCACCCACAACAATGTTGCAAAATAATGTATGTCATGAAGTTGAAGATTTGAAGGATGCTGTGGGCGTGTTTTGGTGCTGCTATTCCATGGATTGGCCAGATTCAGAAGATGCAAACGACTTGGACCTATCACTTTGGACACAAGGGACAGTATCTGCCTCTCCAGCACATATATATTGCTGCATGTTCCCCTGAGAGCCCACTTGCCTGCACTACATGCTCCAGGACGACATCTGCCACTGCACTGCTGCTGTCTCTGCCCCTCTGGACCCTGCAATGGCACGTACTGTGGAGAGAGCCCCAGCCTTCAGCCTTGAAGAGAACCAGGCCCTGCTGGACAGCCTACTTCCACAGTACAGCAAGCTGTATGGGACACCAGGGGAGCAGGTGAGTGTTCTGTGCACTGCCTTTCTGAATGTGCATTTTGTCTGACTAGCAAGGCTGAGAGTCAGCACACCACTGGCTAGCAGGCTCACTGAGTAGTTGTCACCCCCCATAGTGTGTAGTGACTTGCACTGGACAGGTATGGTGCAGTGACAGTGCTTCTGAACAGGGTTTTACTCCCCATGCTATGATACCATGTAGTGACTTCTGGAAAACTGTCCATGGGCAGCCGTGCACTGCCTGGGTACACCATGTGCCCCTGTGATTGCGACATGTATATGCAACTGTGTCATGCACGGATATGTTGCATGTGTAGTAATGTCCTTATCACTTTGTCATCCTGACAGGCTTCTGCCCATCGGAAGCATGAGATCTGGAAGGACATCGTCCGGGCTGTCCGGTCCGTGGGGGTCTACCAGCGCCGGATCCGCAACTGCCAAAAGAGGTGGCAGGACCTTCGGGGCTGGACCCGGAGGATTGCACGGGTCCAGCTGAAGCTGTCGCCTCCTCGCAGGAGGGGCGGAACACGGACCCTGACCCCCCACATGCTCAGGATCCTGGCGGTGGTCTTTCCAGACCTGGATGGGCAGCTGAAGGCCAGAGAGCAGCAAGGAGGGGGTGAGTCAAAGACTGCACTGTGTACTCTGTCTAACATGTTATGTGCCCTCCTCGGGCCAGGTTGAACTGCCACAGTACAGCAGTCATGTTGTCCAGGAGCCATGTCCCTCTATTGTGCACTGCCCACTCCTCATCTGATACCCAGGTGTGGCCCTTACATGCAGGGAATTCTGTCACTTAGGACTGTGTCCTTGCAGTTTGCTTGACTCAAGGTGGGAGACAGCATCTGTTTCCCTGACTCTGTGGTGGGCATCATGGGTGGGTCCATTGCTTACACAATGCCTGTATTCTGACATGTAGGGTAGTGTCACAGGTCTCCCATATGTCCAATAGGTATGACCTGGACAGATGAGGGTTAAGAGGATGTGTTGTGGGGGGATGTACATGTGCACTTGTGCAGCTCCAGGACTTGCATTCCCCATGACCTACTATTGTGACACAGTGCAGAGTGTTGTTGTCTGGCTGCAAAGTCATACATCACTGAGACAGTGATGTATGACTTTGCAGTCATGCCTCCGCCATGGCATGTGTCTACTGATTGGTGATCCTGCAGGGGAGTGACATGTGCTACATGCACACCATAGTGGCGCTGGCTATCAGGACATGGGTGCATCATGGTGTCTGTCGCTGGTATGCATCACATGCATTTCCTATTTGACTCTGGGCATCCCTTACATCCGTAAACCTGTACTGACTCAGTGGCAAGAGCTGTGATGTGTCCACACCGTGTCCTCTGCACTGTCCAACTACTGTGTACTTGGTGCATGTGTCAACACTGGGGTGTTGCAATCCAACAGACACCAGACAGATGGGTGCAAGGCCATGTGGGATGTGAGTGCCATGCTTGGCATCAGACTGACAATTGACTTCTCCTGTTCAATTAGTGCACTTTTAGCAATGTACAACTAATGATGCCAGGGCTTGCTCTGGGATGTGCTGTGCTCACAGTGGTGTGTGCGTTATGTGCAGGTGACTGATGTCTGTCTGTTTCCCCATTGTTTGCAGATACATCCACGGCCACGGAAGGGGACAGCTCCACGGACCAGGAGGAGCCGGAGAGCCAGACTGGGTCAGCAGCCGAGGAGTGGTCGGAGGGACCCAGTGGCACGGAGGGCGAGGGGAGCCACACCGAGGAGTCCTCAGCAGCATCCACCTCAGCTGAGGACCAGAGCAACTCGGAGGATGACTCCCTTGTGGAGGCGGGTGTCAGCAGCCACCACACCCCAGCTAGTGTTGCTGTCCCCGCCACCACCAGCACCACCACCGCCCTCCCATCGGCTCCCATTCCCCAGGTCCGTGGAGGCTCCCATGTCCGGGAGCGTGTCTCCTTTGGGCCAGGCACCGCACCCCCTGCCCCTGTGTCCCCTGCTGCCCTGAGTGAGGAGTCTGTGTACCTCCTTCGCCAGCTCCATGTAGGGCAGACAGCCATGCTGAGTGTCCTCCATGCGCACACCGCGCTGTTGACTCAGCTGGTGTCGTTCATGGAGGGCATCTCATCGGGCATGTCTGACCTACAGAGGGGCAATAGGTCCATGGACTCCTCCCTGACGGCAGCAGTGTCCCTCCTCAAACGGTCCCTCACCCCTCCTGCCTCTGCTCCATCCACACTCCCCAGCACCTTACCCATCCCAGGCACACACACACTGGCACACACCAGCACACACACATCCAGCACACTGACACACACGCCAATGACAAAACGCACACGCAAGCACATTCAGGGGACTGAAGCCAGACTCACAGGGGATGGGGCCCTGGAACACACACACGCATCCACATGCACTGCGCAGTCCTCAGTTCCCTCTCCCTCCAAAGCACCCTCCCTTGCCTCACCTGCAACCCCAAAGTCACAGCAGCTCTTCCTCTGTGACCTCGGCCTCTTCCCCACCGATGAAGCTGCTCCAGCATCCCGGGGAAGAGGAAGCCCACCCACACGGAGCAGAGTGCCCCTCGCCCCCGGACACCCTCCCCCAGGCGCAGACGGACTGAGGCCCCCACCCGCAAGTCCCCCGGAGTGCTAAGAGCAAGACCCCGCCACCGCCCTGCAGCTCAGGCACAAGGTCTCCGTCCTCCATCCCTCAGGCCCCCACTGCACAGGTGCCCCCACCACACCCTGCCCCAGGTTCCCCCACCCACAGATATACCATCCCCAAGATGCTCCGGCCTTCTCCCCTGCCACTTGCTCTCCCAGCACCACACCCCCGCTGCGCTTGTCTGTGCCACTGATGTGGTGAGGGTGTCCTCCCCCTCTGTCCAACCCACCTTGCCTGTTCCCCATTCTCCTCCCCTGGAGGTAGGCACTGCAGTGGAGTCCACTACCGCCCTGTCTGACTTGGGCACTGCAGTGGCGGACCTGTCCACCCCATCTGCAGGGTCCACTGCAGTTGTGCCGGCACCCACGACATCTGTGTCATGCCCCCCAGTTGTGCCGGCACACACCATGTCAGACACCTCCACTGCAGTTGTCAGTGGCTCTCCAGCACCCACCACCCCTTCCCTGACTCCCCTGGTGAGCCCTGATCCTGTCCCTGCGGTGCCTGGCCTGCCCCCGGTTGCCCCTCCTAGTGGATTGTCCCTGGTATTGTGCAGGCATGCGTAGGGTGACATCTGCCAGTGTCACCCTGTTTGAACTTTGACAATGGACTGGCCATTGGCCTTTGCTCTTTTTCAGGACTTCGTTTGGCCTCAACACATATGCTGAATAAAGCAACTTTCTTTTCTCTAGTGCTCATGCTTCAGATGTACATGTTGTTGGTGCAGCTAACCATGCCCTTGCTGCAGTGATGGTGATATCTGGTCTCATGATTATGAAGTGTTACTGTGCAGGAACCCATGTGGTCCAGGGGGAATGTGTCCTATCATGTGGTGTATCCATGTCATCAATAGCAGCATCTGAGGGTGTCATGTGTTCAGTATTTGGCAATGGGTTTCCTACTTACATTGGCAATTTCACATCTGTGGCTTCCACCCCTGCACATCTGTTGTGCCTGCCATCGTTGCTTTTGTCTACTTCCCTGACCGTGTTGCCATCTCCAGTGGACATGCAGGTTTGGGCATCAATGGGGAGGGACTCATCCGTGTAGTCAGTGCAACATTGCTATACAAGTGTGTTGGATCTGTGCTGATGATTCCGTTGGCACATCCATGACCAGGCTGATGTGATGGGAGCCCTCAATTGGTGCTAATTGTTGATTGTGTGACCAAGTGCTCAGCTGACATGATGGGGCCCTACTGAGGCAACATATGGCACAGCTTTCCTCACACAGGAGTGGAGTCCCCTCATGGCAGTGTGTACACGTGTGACATTGCCTGCGCCCAAGGTGTGTGTTGTATGTGCATGTCTGTGTGTTCACTTCCATTCATCTGTGCATGCTGTGATCCCTAGTGTTGTACCTGTTTGTGATGCTTGCTGACTTGAGCTATGTTCCCCCAAAGTCTTCTCCCTGTGTTCTCTGTGATGTGGGTGCATGGCACATTACTGGTCATCAGGGTGTCACCCATAGGTGTGTTTGCTGTCAGGGCAGAGTTTGTGTGCTGACGCAGATGGGTCACAGTCAGGTTTCCCTTTGGCACTTGTTGTTTGCCCCTGTCATGTGATTTCCAGTTTGTGTTATCTTTCAGTGATTGTGACACGTTGTGTGTGTGACTGCTGGCACTCCTTAGGGTCCGGGCTGCAATGTTGGTTGTTGTCTATGTGTGTTCTTTGTGGGTGACCTTGGCTTCTTCATTGGTGTGTGACTGTGGCTGGGATCCCATTGGTCGGTGTGGTATTGCCGTCATGTCCATGTACAGCGTAGTGTGCAGTGTGTCAGACATTCAGGAGTCTTGTTGAGTGTCCATGTGTGATGTGTTTCTACACCTTGGTTCCCACCCACCACCCTGGAATAGTAATGGGTGCATGTGCAATGTCACCAGTGCATGTGTACTTCACTGCTGCACATTGTTGGAGGTCGAGGGGTGTGGTCTTGAGTGTGTGCAGATGAGAGTTGTTGCCCGGCTAGTCCCCTGCCTCCATGTTGGCCTTGGCTTACTGGCCATGCTGATTGATTTGTGCTTGTGTAGGTGTGATGGTAGTTAGTTGCTCAGGACACCTGACTGTGGTTCACAGTGTGAACGACATTTAGCTTTGTCATCACAGTGGTATTTTTCTTCAGCCCAGGGTCACCACATTGTGGGGGCCCTGGGGGTGGTGCTGTGGTGTGTCTGTGACTTGCTGTGTCAGTTGTTGTTCCTACGTGCCTGTGTGACATGTGTGTTTTGTGCTCCCTCTCACCTGTCAATGCCTGCTTGCCCACATAGGGGATTTGGATCCATGAGTTACCTTAGTGTGGCAGTGTATGCACATCTGTATGATTGGTATTCAGCTCTCCTCATGTGTTGTGTTGTTGCCTGGGGACACTGGCACCCCCACCCCTCACCTGCTGTGTATGATGACAGTGTTGGTCTGCCTGTTAGTGTTTGTGCATCTGCACCACTGCATTGGCATATCTTGGGTGTGCCATTGGCTGTATGTTGTTTGGTGTGTTTCCCCTGCTGTCCCTGGGACTCCTAGGTCATCGGTCAGCACAGTGATCATGGTTTGTGTGTCCCATTGCTGCCATGGTATGGTATCTGTTCACCTCACATCTGCTGTCTCCACAGGGTATCTGCATTTGTGTGCCCATTGGTGCAAATATGTGGTTCTGCATTCTGATGGTCACTTCTGTCATTGTGTCATTGATGACTGTTGACGGTCTCAGCCACCATGGGTGTTGTTTGTCTGCACATGGCCAAAGGAATGTTTCATTTGCACTGCAGTATTTGGCTCCCCCAATTTATGTTGCAATGGGACACATACACTACTTTGCCACAGATGAGTTTTTGGTTCTGTGACCAGGAATGATCCATGCAGTTTGGCAGTTGCAGCTCTTTCTTTGTCAACAATTACCTTTTGGTCACTGTGATGATGAGGGTGTAGACCCCATTGCCACAATGGTCAAAATGTGCTTCAGCTATGGACCCCACACTTGCCTTTTGGTCACTGTGATGATGGGGGTTTAGACCCCATTGCCACAATGGTCAAACTGTGCTTCAGCTATGGACCCCACACTTACCTTTTGGTCACTGTGATGATGGGGGTTTAGGCCCCATTGCCACAATGGTCAAAATGTGCTTCAGCTATGGACCCCACACTTGCCTTTTGGTTACTGTGATGATGGGGGTTTAGACCCCATTGCCACAATGGTCAAAATGTGCTTCAGCTATGGACCCCACACTTACCTTTTGGTCACTGTGATGATGGGGGTTTAGGCCCCATTGCCACAATGGTCAAAATGTGCTTCAGCTATGGACCCCACACTTGCCTTTTGGTCACTGTGATGATGGGGGTTTAGGCCCCATTGCCACAATGGTCATGGGCTGCTTGCATTGTGGGTGCCACACACATATATGTGTGGCACATGTGCTAGGGGGTCACATTGTATGTTCAATGTCATGTTCGGTGTTGTAGGCATTTGACACAGCCTGCTCACACGCTTGTCATGGTGGTGGGGGGATGTCTTAATCTTGCATTCCCTAGGTTGTGGTGTGCTTGTTGTGTCATGCATTGTCCATCCTATGAGTGGGGGTGGTAGTAGTGGTAGGCATCCAGCCCCCCTGGCTAAGGGTGGTAGTAGTGGTGGGCATCCTGCCCCCTGGCTAAGGGTGGTGGTAGGCATCCAGCCCCCTGGCTAAGGGTGGTGGTAGGCATCCAGCCCACCCTGGCTAAGGGTGGTAGTAGTGGTGGGCATCCTGCCCCCTGGCTAAGGGTGGTAGTGGTGGGCATCTGGCACCCCCTGGCTAAGGGTGGTAGTAGTGGTGGGCATCCAGCCCCCCTGGCTAAGGGTGGTGGTAGGCATCCAGCCCCCTGGCTAAGGGTGGTAGTAGTGGTGGGCATCCTGCCCCCCTGGGTGAGGGTGGTAGTAGTGGTAGGCATCCTGCCCCCCTGGTTGAGGGTGGTAGTAGTGGTAGGCATCCTGCCCCCTGGGTGAGGGTGGTAGTAGTGGTGGGCATCCTGCCCCCCTGGGTGAGGGTGGTAGTAGTGGTAGGCATCCTGCCCCCTGGGTGAGGGTGGTAGTAGTGGTAGGCATCCAGCCCCCTGGCTAAGGGTGGTGGTAGGCATCCAGCCCCCCTGGCTAAGGGTGGTAGTAGTGGTGGGCATCCTGCCCCCCTGGCTAAGGGTGGTAGTAGTGGTAGGCATCCTGCCCCCCTGGTTGAGGGTGGTAGTAGTGGTAGGCATCCAGCCCCCGTGGCTAAGGGTGGTAGTAGTGGTGGGCATCCTGCCCCCCTGGTTGAGGGTGGTAGTAGTGGTAGGCATCCAGCCCCCTGGCTAAGGGTGGTAGTAGTGGTGGGCATCCTGCCCCCTGGTTGAGGGTGGTAGTAGTGGTAGGCATCCAGCCCCCTGGCTAAGGGTGGTAGTAGTGGTGGGCATCCTGCCCCCTGGGTGAGGGTGGTAGTAGTGGTAGGCATCCTGCCCCCTGGCTAAGGGTGGTAGTAGTGGTGGGCATCCAGCCCCCCTGGCTAAGGGTGGTGGTAGGCATCCAGCCCCCCCTGGCTAAGGGTGGTAGTAGTGGTAGGCATCCTGCCCCCCCTGGTTGAGGGTGGTAGTAGTGGTAGGCATCCAGCCCCCGTGGCTAAGGGTGGTAGTAGTGGTGGGCATCCTGCCCCCCTGGTTGAGGGTGGTAGTAGTGGTAGGCATCCAGCCCCCTGGCTAAGGGTGGTAGTAGTGGTGGGCATCCTGCCCCCCTGGGTGAGGGTGGTAGTAGTGGTAGGCATCCTGCCCCCTGGGTGGGGGTGGTAGTAGTGGTAGGCATCCAGCCCCCCTGGCTAAGGGTGGTGGTAGGCATCCAGCCCCCTGGCTAAGGGTGGTAGTAGTGGTGGGCATCCTGCCCCCCTGGGTGAGGGTGGTAGTAGTGGTAGGCATCCTGCCCCCTGGCTAAGGGTGGTAGTAGTGGTGGGCATCCAGCCCCCCTGGCTAAGGGTGGTGGTAGGCATCCAGCCCCCTGGCTAAGGGTGGTAGTAGTGGTGGGCATCCTGCCCCCCTGGGTGAGGGTGGTAGTAGTGGTAGGCATCCTGCCCCCCTGGTTGAGGGTGGTAGTAGTGGTAGGCATCCTGCCCCCCTGGTTGAGGGTGGTAGTAGTGGTAGGCATCCTGCCCCCTGGTTGAGGGTGGTTGTGGTGGTTGGCATCCAGCCCCCTGGGTTGGGGTGGTGGCGCGCATTCAGGCCCCTGTGTGCATATGTGGCATTGGTGATGGGCATCCCGCCCCTATGGTGCTGCTGTTGCTGGTGTAAGTATATTCAGATTCCCAGTGTATGTGTGTGATGTGTCGTGTCCGTGTTGTATGTGTTTTGTGGTTGGTGTCTGACTTACCTTCTGCGCCGTACGCGTCCGTGCCTGTTCCGGTAGTAGATGTAGAATATTAGTATGATCGGGACGAAGGGATTCATGGTTGGTTCGTGTCGTTCGTCCTTCTCGTTGCTTCGCGTCGTCCTCGTCGCTTGGCTTCGTCCTCGTCGCTTCGCGTCGTCCTCGTCGGTGCTGTGTTCGTCTCGTAGCCGTGGATCGTGTTGTGGCGCGATTCGGAGCTTATGTGCGCCTCTCCCGGATGCTTTGACGTGCCGTGCGTAGCGACGGGTTCGGCGCGTACGGAAAGCGCATCGTACTTGTTCGGCCGGACGGGGCTGCATTTTCCCTTCCGTGCGACTCGATTCGGCGTTTCCGGATTCGCCTCGGTCGGAGAACAGGACCTGGTTTGGGTGAGTACGGCTCGGCCGGGATTTTTGCTGTTGTGCGCATCGTACTTGCTCGTTCGGTGTACTGTACGGATCGGTCGGGAAACTGGCTTTCGCATGGCTTTTTTCCCGACCGAATAGTATTGGGTGCGCCTCCGACCGAGATCGGAATCGGCCCCTTAATAGTAAGAGTACAAGCAACCCACTCCCCACTACAAGGACCATGCCCATGTGGGCCGATCATCGACAAGCTAAGTAGCATTCCCGTAATTCTGGAAGAAATAATAAGCATTAAAAAAGCCAATCTGGCCAACAATCCAGTGGGCAATCATTGTAAACCACAACAGGACAACACAAACAATGAAAATCAGAAAAATAAATTATATGAGCAAGTAAACACAGGTGAAAGGAAATTCAAGGAACCTTATGCACTCATAGGGGAAGAAAAAAGAAGCAACTGAGTATACCAGTCACGAAGGAGAATCAGACACCAACAACAGGTGTGATCACACAAGACACAAAAATGTGGAGGCAATAGAGAAGACAAAAAAAGTGATAGAAAAGCAAGGAAAAAAATAAGACATGCGTCAAATCAACAAAGACCACGAATATGCCCTATATTAAAAAAACTCCGAGATAATACAGAGGAATCTAGCTTACTCAACACACAGAATGACAGTATAGTAGATGGAGTGGGCCTAACTAAGAGGCAGATGTAATAGAAAAGTTGAACCCAAACAGTTCCACATCACAATCTCTACCAAAAAGAATAAAGGACAGTACAGCAACAACAAACAACACCAGCAATGATCATAATACGGAAGGGAAAGAAACAAGACCAAAACAAACCAAAACGGAAATTAGTAGTGGAACACTGTCAAGCCCAAAAACACAATACCAACACAAACATCATACAAACAACTTCAAAGAAACGTTGTGGCATAACTCACAAAACAGGGATAATAATGGCAGCGGTCCAGGTCACGGCCCCTGAAATCAGGAAGATTCAACATTGAGTAAAATCAATGATAATGACACAAACCAGATCGAAGAGTTCAGATCAAAAAAAGCTGTGGACGACGGTCATACTCAGAAGATAGCCCAGATCGACCAGGAATCGAACAAAGCAGAAGATCTGCAAGAAGGTGAAAAGGTGCCCCCATACACTACTCTAGAAGAGAGCACACAAATAAATAAAGACATTTTGGGTTAAACGCCAGAAGGCAAATGAACACACAGGCAGTGGAAGGCCCTACATACATGATAAACTTAAAATGTCTGAGGTGGACCAATGCATCACTACAAGATCTGAACAGCACAATAATGGATCTAGCAGTGGCCAATTACAACAAAAAAACAACTCTATAAACTCCTGTATAGAATTTACAACCAATATGACAACATTAATAACAATAAGCTTAGAAGAGTGGCTAGGTTACACCTTGCGCAAAACCAATATTTGAGTAACACTATGACCAAAATTCTCTCAAGGTTAGTCTTGGGAACAAAATGGAAACGGCCACCCACGTCCCAAAATTCCTCTGTGGCTAAAAGAACACAGCGGATAAACAGTAAACAAAATATCGCTCCCGAGCAAAGAACAAATTAACATTCAAAATTGAACCATATCAAATCATCAGTCCAATAAGATGTCCAGATTCAGGATGTTCTCAAATAATTTTCTTCTTTTTATTTTCTTGTTTTCCTTTATCCTTGTCATAAACGTAGTTCTATTATACAAAAATTCACAGTGGATAAGTTGATGTAGATGACATCACCAAATGTAGTCAATAGCCGACACGTGTTTCGTCTCGGGGAAATTCACCCGATGACTTCCTCAGGGCAAGCGCAAGTCTCTAGGAGCAAATTCACCACATTCCAGGTAGAACCTGTGTGTGGTCCCATATAATATGGGTCTAAAAAACATATAAACACTGACGCTAGAACCCATGATGACGGCGGGAGTACTCTCCTCTTTTTGAACTTATTCCATATATACTCATCCGGACCAGATTACAAGTCCGATCGAGATATTGATTAACAAAACACGCCAGAATGCTGAAGGATACGTATTGTTTATATGTTTTGATATGGTTCAATTTTGAATGTTAATTTGTTCTTTGCTCGGGAGCGATATTTTGTTTAACATTAATAACAAGCTGCTCCAGGAAAAAAACAGGTTGGGAAAATAAAGCTACATCATGGAAAATGCAAGCATTAAAAGAGAACTAAGAAAGGCCATTAGGAACGCAGCAACAGCAATAAATACAACTCCTGATCATACCTTCCTAACTGAAAATACCATAATCACAATAGGGAGAGGAAGAAGTGATGGAGAACCAGGACCATATTGCATTCCTCAAGCCATTTTCAAAGGCGACATGAAATCCTGGGGCACTCATCTTTTTACATTATTCCGGTAAGTGGAACAACTTAGCTGCACTCCACCTAGCTGGTTAGGTTCTATAATAAACCCAACATACAAGGGGAGAGATTGAGCGAACCCGGCTAAGTATAGACTTATAGCACTACTCGATGTTGAAGCAAAATATTACGCATCAATGAACCTGGCAGACAAGCTAAACCTGATCCCAGTCAATCAGACCGCATTTAGGAAAAGAACCAGAGCAACAACAAATATACCAGCACTCTCACTAATTTTCGACAAATGCAAAAAGAAAATGCAAATCTACACTTTGCTTTATAGATCCAAAAGCAGCCTTTGATTGTGTAAACCGACACAGGTTGTGGAGAAAACTGGAAGGCTGGAAAATTTTGAAAAAAGTACTGCGAGGAATAATGCAACTCTACACCAACACCTGGATAAGCGTCAAGCTGGGGGACGGCACTAGGGTTTCCAGAAAGATTTTAACAAATAGGGGATTGAAGCAAGAATGTGTGCTGACCCCCATCTATTTAACTTGTTTCTTTGTGATCCTGCACAAAGACTCGGCCGGATCAATTCTCATCTGCCCCGACTGGGCAAATTAATCCTGTCACATCTTTCATATGCGGAAGATATGGTATTAATGAGCCTAACACAAGTAGGTCTCCAGATGGTGCTAACATAAATGCAGGATTATGTCACAACCCCCAAATTGGAAATCAATACAACTAAGTCCAAAACCATGCTGATCCAAAATCGACCTGATCACAAACATAAACTCTGGTTTAATGGTAAGATGCTAGAAGAAGTTAAAAGTCTAAAAGGACTGGTGTGCTAATATTTGCCTTCAGTACACTAGGAAAAAAACTGGAATGCCCGTCTTTCAAACCATTGCTATCTGTGATAGCAGTAAGATTTCTGCCAACAATATCCTATGCAAGTGTCGCCCTATATGGAAAAAACCCAATACTTCTAAACAAACTACAAATCGGCACCTATAAATGGATTTTCCAACTTCCCAAAATGCATCACCAGCACAGGTACCGTTGGAATTTGGGCAACTTAAAGAATCATTTGGAAGGATGTATTCCACTATAAAAAGCTGGTACAAAATAAAATTAAACTCTGAACATTCACCAATTGATAAAGCACTTTGGACAGAAGTGGAAACAGATACAACTTCCTCATACAATCAATACTTATACAAAGCCCTCCAAACTACTAAGATGGGGGAATTGTGGAACAAAAACCTGCCCTTCATATCTTTTAGACAAATTACTAACAAAATGGCAAAACTTCAATCTCAAATAGAAAATAAAATCACCCTCAGCCAATGAGCACACACAGGTATGGTAATCAATAACTATGACTCTGTAAAACAAGCACCTTACTTAAGCCTCACATTTTCGGTATTTTTAAAGAAATGCTTGATGGCACTTCGGTTTGGTGAAATTCCAACAATAGCGGACCAACCTAGTTGGAAATACAACGCTCCCACAGCATAGAGATTTTGTGGACAAAAAAAAAGGATTTTCTTAATTTTATTTGCATTTGCCCATATTTTTATCATGCACGTGTCACTTTATTGAGGTCAGATTTTTAATCAAGGAGGGTCAGGACATGCAGGGCAGCCATTATTCAGAGTTTAAACCATGCAGATCCTCAATTGATCTGTAAGTTGTAAAAGTTTGTAAAGCTCCACAAACATACCCTTAAAAAAAGAAATCCAGCCTAGCCAATCCCCAGTGCAACCAATATTACATGGGGGTTCTTAAGTTCAATATGAAGATGGAATAATTGTACTATAATGAATAATTTTTTTTTTTTGCGAGGAATACAGCAAGGCTAGAATTTGTTTAAGCCTACGAAGCACACGAAGTTCCAGTTCCGGAGCACACAGACGGCGGTCAGCGCGCGAACGGTGGTCAGAGGGTGGTCAGCAGGCTGAGCGGAGTGGAGCGAGCGAGGAGCAGTGGGGTTTCAGTCGATCCACGGCCCCATCGGCTTTCTCCGGCCTTCAGGCTCCCAGCTCACGGCTCATCAGCTCATCAGCTCTTCTCTGGCTCCAGGCTCCAGGCCCTTGGCTTCCGAGTTCCTGAGCCCCGAGTCCCGGCAAAAAAAAAAAAAAAAGAGAAAATCAGCTGTGGGATTACTCTCTCGGCCAATTCGCGGCTGGCAGCTGACGGCTCCTGCGGCCATGGAGAGGAATCGCGAGCGCAGTTGGAGCTATCATTAAACGTGTGAGTAGAGGAGCACAGAGAATTGAAGAGCGCAGAGCATAGAGAGCGCAGCCACTTCTAGTGGCGGCCGCTGAGTGTTGAGCCCAGTTGACCGCGGAAGCGGCCCAACTAGGTTGGGTGCGGCTTGCGGTCTGTCTTGTGTGCCCTGCTCCTGCTCGCCCTTGGAGTGTGCTTGGTGTACGCTCCCAGCGTTTTCTCCCCCTAGACTCACCTTAAACTCACCAAACCAACTCCCACCTTTAATTCCACGTGGAACCTCTTTAAGGAAATACCTAGGATCGTGCAATTAAAGAACATTAGCCACAAGTATCACAAGTACCAAATTACCAACTACAAATCAAGAAGAAAGAAAGAAGTAAAGCAAGGGAAGTAAAGAAAAAAGAGCAAAGGAAGTGCAAAAGAAAGCACAAAAGTGGGGGAATCGAGGAGCCTTGAGATATGAGATCTGGGAGAGTCAGAACTGAGGTCAAGTCGAAGAAAAAAGCCGGACAAAACAGTAGGAGAACCAGCAAAATAGACTTTGTTTCACTCACAGAAGCGACACAATTGGAAATAAATTCGGAATCACAGTCTATAGCGCCGCCAACAGTGTTATCAATGCCAAAAAAAAAGCCAGCAGGAAGGAACTCGAAAATCACGGATTTTCTAATTTCCCCAAGCTTCAGAGCTCAGAAAAGAACACCCAGACCTCAAGATCAAACCACAAATATGTCGTTTTGAGCTGGATCCAAAACCACATCCGACATGGTAAGAGCACAGATCGACATTCCACTGGAAGATAGCTGAGGCACCCCAAAGACTTTGAAAACAACTGGCAACCAAGTAATCATGGTAGCTCAGATAAACGCAAGTGAAGCACTACAAAAATTACAAACGAGTCCAAAAAAAGTTGCGCCAGAAGCAACCACAAAGAGGCGGTCTGCAAGTCTCGGGACACTCCCTTGTACCCGTGGGGCCAAATCTAGTGAAGGCCAGGCATGCGTTTCTTCCAAAGTCAGTGCGGACTGCATGGGCAAGAGAGATGAAAACATCTTGGGGGGACAATCGGCAGCCCCGCCCAAACTAGCTTCAGAAACTCAAGAGTGCCTAATAAGTCCACTTGGGCCAAAACATGAAGTCCAGATGGCAGAAACTCCTCTTTTCACCCCAAAAGACCAACCATTAACAGGACTCCTCTATGATTATGATTATAATACGTTATTGTCACCAATAAAGACATGACCAGGGATTGGACTCATAGCTCACCCAAGAACAGATCAATCAACAAAGTCTCGAACGGGGTCAGGCCCCATTATTCAATCAAGCACAAGCCTGATAGGAGACTTCAAGGACAACACCATGATCATACCAGGAGACGATATCCACTCTAGTCAGCAACAGGACGCCAATCAGACAGACCATCTTTCACTCTCACAAGCTCCGTTATGGCCGCCATTCATTAATATAATGGAAACCAATACGTCAGCGTTATTCCAACATTCAGAAAAACTAGAGTTGCAAGTAGATCTCCTGCAAGCCCTCGCGCTACATGTTTCCGGCATAGAAAGAAAAATTCAAGTATTAAATTCCATTATTGAGCGGGTGCAAAAAGTTCCTCACACTACGTATCATGAGTGCCAATGTTCAAGCACCATGCATCAACTAAAGTCCATCCTGGCGATTCTGACGGATATACTGACAGAAGTAAAAAAAAAAACAACGGACATGGTTACACCGGCTGATAGCATCTTTACAAAAACAACCGTGACTCAACAGAACCCCACATTACCTCCTGGCCCCTTGGAAAGCACGGAGGGAATGGATGGCATCCTAAGAGATTTAAACTCAGATACGCAGACAGAAACATCAAACAACACATCAATATGAAGCAATCTTCAAAACGAGCACCGCCGTGATGACCTAGTGCCCGATGCAGCAGTTTCAAAATCACAGCAACAAAACCCCAGTAATCAATTAACAAAACGGGAACGCAAGAGACTGAGAAAGTCAAGACAAAACAAGAAAAAAAGATGTCAAGCAATAACTCAGATTTTTCAAAAACAGGCCCCAGAACAATCTGCTACAAGTGACCACGAGGCGAATCCGCAGGAAACAACTCTCGGAAACAGGCTAGTGGAAGAGAAGGCAAATTAGTACAACATTGAAAAGCCGTCTGAACTGAGATATCAATCCGATAATCATGGAATAATTACTCCATCATTAGACCTGACAACAACGCAAACAATCAATCAAAAAGACCTCTGGCAACCAGCCGTTTCCAACAAGCACCAAAATAAAGATGGCAAATTACAGCAAATTCCACGAGTAGAACAACAAAGTATATCCCGATACTTCCCCAAACAATCAAAAGCCCAAACCAGCAAAACTGTGGTAGAATTGCAGCACCTACCGAAACCCAGGCACAGCTCGGAAATTCAGACTGATCACTCCCTTTATCAGGAGAACAAGTCAAATTGCAAAAAATAAAACCAGATAGAATCAATCCTGTCGTGATAAACACAACTTGCCCCCAAATTTTAACTGAGGGGATCTTTCGGGCAGGAGAGCCCATACTCAGTGGAATTTCTGCAAGTTTACATCGCCATAAAACTGATCGCCGGAAAAACAATGAAGGACAAATCTGCCCAGAAGGTCTAGTAATGTTAGAACTGATTCCACATTACATTTCAAGAGGAAACCATGACATTCTTAACCGTAGTGCAATACTAAAGCTTGCAAACTCCATTGAAACACTAAAACATCTAAACACAAACCACATAGTAAGCATTCAATTCAAAACACTCCCAAATGCAAATGGGAGGGAAATGACGGTTGTAACCTGGAATGACCCAAAAACTACAATGGAAGTTTGGAGTCACAGAGATTCCTTTGTTAAATGGGGAATCGAAATAAGAACAATAGAAACAGAACAATACCCAGGCCCTCTAAACCAAACAGCCGAGTTAAGATCAGCAGTGCACAGTGGATTACTCCGGGGGGCAGTAGGACCCACAGCAAATGCACAGGAGAGCTGGTCAAACCTACGTATCATCCAACAAGATACATCAGAAGCAACCAGTCAAGCGCAAAAAGTCCTTTTCTCAACCACTCGGGGCATGGAGATAAAGGAAAACAAGGCATGAAAAAACAACTTACAACTGTGCTCTTGGAATATTAACGGCTTAGGCAGAAAGGCAGACAAGGTAGATTTACAAACTTTTTACAATAAATTTGATATACTCCTACTCCAGGAAACTTGGACCATGGTACCTACGCCGATCTGCGGCTTTAAAGAACTTCAGCAAACTGCCACCAAAGGTAAAGCATCAGGCAGACCATCTGGCGGTCTATCAATCTACCTCAGCACAAGCATACCATGGTCCTACGAACCGATCAAGCTAGGACAAACCTGGATCGACTGTATAAAAATCTTACTATCGCAAGATCCACTTAATTGCCTGCAACATAACAATGAGGAAAGGCTTTTAATAATATGTAACATATACATTCATCCAGCACCAAAAGCTAAACAAGAGAAAATTATGACCCTCAAAGCGTTGATCAAATCATTGCAATCAACTTTCCCGCAGGCAGGTATCGTGCTGTCTGGCGACTTTAACATGTTCTTACTCCAAGCGGACCAGGCACAAAAGAAACAACAAACCAAATTTAATGGGCAAAAGATTCCCCCAGTAATCACAAACTATCGTAACAAAGATCGTTATGGCCAATTATGTGCTTCAATATTAGCTGATACAGAGATGATAACTTTAAACAGTCACGTCCCGCAAGACCAACCAGCAAAACCAACCAGAATATCCAAGCAGACACACTCTGTCCTAGACTACACAATAGTGGACATAAAGCTATTACAAAAAATCTCTAGCTATCAAATAACACATAGACTAGAGAGTGATCATAGCCCTCAGCTAATTGACTTTCAAATTCACACATCAAGAGCAGCAGAAAGTAATGATCTGTCCGAAGTCCCGAGCCCGTACAATCTAAAAAGGCTTGCGTGGAATGGCAAAAACGTGGGTGAAATAATGAATTACCTAAAAAATTCACAGTCGATCACACAAGTACAAAACTCGACACAGCCATGGGCAACTTGGGACAATATGATCACTATGCTGATTTCCAAATTTCCATCGCAGAACAGATATCAAGGGAGTAACCAAAGGGCAAAAAAAACAGAGCCTTCAGGCTCCTTAGCGGTGAAGAAAAGGGCATTGAACCGAGAAATGAGAAAACTACGTAGAAATGCCCAAACAACTAGCGAAGGGGAAAAGTAACAAATACATCAGTTAAGGCAGAATTATAAAAAAGAAGTTTGGATGGTAAAGAATACACTACAAACTGAAATTTGGATAAAATTATTGGAAATAAGTAAATCAAATAATAACAAAAAATTCTGGGCGGAAATAAATAACATAGTAAATGGATCTTTCCGTCAACATAACGCAAATATCCTAGAGGCATACTGGATAGCCCATTTAACCAAAAATAACAAGGACAAAAACATCAATTACCAAATTAAGAATACAGATTACAATGCAGCGTATCAACTAAAAAATGACAACTCAGAAAATCTGTTTGAGGAAAATTAGATCCGAACCAACCAGGTCAAAATGATCATAAAAAAACTAAGATCCAACGGAGCACCAGGCCCAAACGGCCTACCGAACGGTCTATTAAAACACAATAAATCATTTTGGGCAGAATTTTTTACTCCACTATTCAACCATGCTTTTCAAACAAACAGCATACCAGCGTCTTGGAGAGGCAGCGTTCTGCATCCAGTATTCAAAGCGGGTGCAAGGTCGGATCCGGCGAACTTCAGACTAATCGCCTTAATCGACGTAGAAGTGAAACTATATGCATCAAATCTCCTGATAGCTTTGGAAGAATGGGTCACTTCTAGTAAGATCATTCCAGTCACACAGACAGGCTTTAGACCTGGTACAAATACGATGTGTAACCTTCTTGCCTTGAATCTCCTTGTTGAAAAAACCAAGCTAAAATCCACAAAACTGTACACCTGCTTTGTCGACCTAAAAGCAGCGTTTGACATGGTACCCAGACAACTCCTGTGGCAAAAAATGGCGAAATGGGGCGTCCCGCCACTACTACTACGGGCCATCGTCAATTTGTATACATCCACTTGGGTCCAGATAAAACTGGGTAACGGAGAATGTACCACAGCAAGGATCCCCACGTACATCGGTCTAAAGCAGGGATGCCTGCTGACTCCTAGTCTTTTTAACATCTTTACCGCAGACCTAGACAAGAGGCTTTCAGAAGTTCAAAGTGACCCCCCGAAAATTGCTCACTGCAAAATAAGAAGTCTGCAATACGCAGACGACATCATTCTATGCAGTCAGACGCCAGCAGGCCTTCAGCGCTCGATCACAAAGCTGGTTGAATATACCAAGGACCATGGTTTTTCTCTCAACCTCAACAAAACTAAGGTTATGTCTTTCTCAGCAAACACAGCGCCCAACAGGAAAAAATACCAGTGGTACGAAGCAGGAAACAGAATAGAGCAGTGTGCCTCCTACAAATATCTGGGAGTAGTGGTCGACACAAGGTTCACACTTAAAGAACACCTAAACTCCAGAAAAGCCCAAGCAAACAAACTTTGTTTCGCATTAAATATGTTAAAACTGAAATTAAAGTGTCCATCAAATTACCATCTAATAAAAGTCATTGTTGCCAAGTTTCTCCCAACTCTTACTTATGGCTCCGAACTATTCGAAGGCCAAGACGCCAACTTCCTGAATCTCCAGCAATCAGGCCTATTTAAACAAATTTTCCGGATTCCGCAGTTCACGTCACAAGCTCAAGTTCGCTTGGAATTCGGGTTATCAAACCAACATCCCGTCAGACAAGCTGCAATAATAAAAATGTGCTGGAAATTAAAAGCAGCACAAGAGGATTCCTTGTTGGGGTATTGTTGGACAGAAATGAAGAATCAACACAAAGGAACAAAAGTCTGGCACACCGTACTCGAACAAGCATTAACAATGCTTGACATGCATGATGCCTGGGACACCGAATATAGTTGTACCGCATTCAAAAAAATAGTCAACATCGCTGTAAAACAAAAGGCTTGGATAATGGATAAAGCCGCTCTATCAAAGAAAAAACATGGCTGGATGGTTTTATCTACATATGAGACTCGATCGCCCCAGCCGTATCTAGTCCAGCATATAACTCCATAAATCCAGTATCAGCTACTTTTGATTAGGTTGGGAGCTTTTACATCAAAAGACCAGGTCCCAACATGGAAACAATCATGGCCAACCATGCTTTGCAGACTTTGTGGACAGGCGGAAGAATCCCTCGTACACCTAGTGTGTATTTGCCCAGCTGTGAACTATTTGAGGAGGCATTATTTACTTCATGTATTCCGTTCTTTTCAAGTCAGATCTTGTCGACCAGCCATAATGCTACTACTAAATAGCCACTCACTACAGACCTCATGTAGGGCAGCCAGATTTCTGCAGAAAGTTAGTTTACTATTATCAAAATAAAACACATAGGGGCAGATTCCGATTCAGGCCGGAAATCACTCCGACCGAGCCAGACCCGGAGAGATTTCTGACCGAATCGGACTCTGGCAGTCCGACCGAACGAGTACGATGCGCACGCATGCAATCGGACTCGAGTCGGTCGGACTCCCATTGAAGTCAAAGGGAGCCGGATGTACAACGCGTACGCGGGCTCCCATTGACTCAATGGGTGCGAGGCGAACAAGGGCGCCCCTACAGCGGGTACGCCTCGATGCGACTCGCGGCGTACATGCACAGGTAGGGGGACCCATGGGTCCCCCGTGTGCGACTCGCGTGGCTACGCGTACAGGGGGGTCCGACACGGACCCCCAAAGTCCGGCTCCGACTGCTCTTTCGAGCCGGACTGCGCGAGTCGGTCGGACTGCTCGAGGCGCGCATCGTACTTGCCCAGCCGGGGAACGTCTCCATTGCGCGGTGTGAGTCATGTCCGTGCGAGTTGGTCGGAGCGGTCGGACCCGGGAACGAGTCGGTCGGCGATTTCGCTTGCGCTCGCATCATACTCGCTCGGCCGGACGCACGTACGAATCGGTCGGGAAAGAGGGCTCTGAATCGGATCCGGTTAAGCCGAATCCGATTCGGTGCCCTACCAGCCGAGATCGGAATCGGCCTCTAGGTGTTCATAGGAGTGTCGTTTTAGCAGCATAGTGATAAGTACATATGCTATTTGCACGCGGCTTTTAACCACGAAATAGAAGATAACTTCACCTGCTGTTTGCACATGACTTTAAACCATGAAATAGATGACTGATAACATTTTGAAATTAATGTACACGTAGATTGGACAGGAACTTGTGGTCTTGTAATACTTAGTTTACATTTGCACCTTGCACATGACTTTAGCTATGCAGTTGAGGACTTATGCACATTTGCACTTCTTGCACACAACCGCTGCTAAGAAATCTGATGACCATCTTCAATGAGTGTCACATTGTATAGTCTTGTTGCAGTTTTTGATGACTGTTAACATCATGAAATTAATGTATAGGATATAGGACGGGAATTAGAGGCTTTGTAATACTCAGATTACATCTGTACCATGCACATGATTTTAGCTATGAGGATTCGCGCGCATTTGCACTTTTCGCACACAATCATTGCAATGATAGTTGACGACCACCTACAATGAGCGTCCCATTGTATAGTCATATTGCAATTTTGCCTATGATTTTAGCACATGATTTTAGATATAGGACAAAAGATGGACAATATTGAGAAACAATTTGTACATTGATTATTGTTGATTAATGTTGACGAATGCAGAATTTTGTAAAAGGGACATTTCCTACTTTTTATTATGTATTCATTGTTTTTGACAAATCGATGATTTTTATCACAAACTGTAATGGTTTTAATTAACTACATGCAATAAATTACTATACAGGCCTACGAAGTATAAGCTTTTCAATAATAAAATCCATTTTACGCGAATAATAATTTTAATCTTTTTTGCATCCAACATACCATGTAGGTTAAAAAACCTACATGTAGGCTATATGCATTATATGGTTTTATATAGAAATGTATATTATCTTGAAGGTTTTTATGTAGCATTGTTACGGTTTTAATTAACCAAACAATAAAAAGCTTACTGTTTCACACACCTTATATCATTCATCTACTTGACAGCTTATAATATGTACTCATGATCAAAGTACAATTGACTCTAACAGTTTTGTTACATAAACCTCTTATACAAAACACATACAAGTACACAAGAGATGTCATAGACATAAACACAAATGGTGGCAGTGCTTAAACAAAGCAGCACAGAACATTTCACAGGTGCCTGCCTTCAGCAAAGCTACCTTCAGTGAGGTCTTATCACATTGTGGTGAATGTAGTGCTTGCATCTTTCTTTCCGTTTTTCTCACACTCCATTTAAGTGTAGACTACTGATCATTTTTCAATGACATAATCCACTTTTATGAACAGTAGAGTTCAGTATTTACTTTGGTCTCCTGGCATCATAATGCAACCCATCAAGTTCCAAAGATATAAACACAGATTGTGGCAGCACTCAAACAAAGTAGCACATATGTTTTTTCAAGAACGTGTGATAACTACCGCAAGTGTAGCTTAACGCAACCCCACACATCGCAGTCCATCGCGGGAAAACAACTCCGTGTTAACGTGGTATTCACAACACGGCGGTACCATGCAATAGTCACAGGACAACGCGTCAAATGAACGCGTTAAAAACAACGCGATGCCGCAAAAACGCGAAAATAGTAGCGATGACACCAATCGCGATACAAAAATCTACGAAAACCAGCCACAGGTTGCAATTCCCACGCGTCATGCGAGAAAATGCACCATAAAAGTAGAAAAAAACATACAAACAAAAGCCAAACAACAGCGAAGCACAATGGAGGCAGACGGAGCAAGTACAGAGGACAACCAGAACCCCACAAGCCCCACGGAGGACCAGCCTGGGACCTTGGGGTCAGGGAAGGGCAAGGACAAGAAGAAGAAGAAGACAAAGTTCAGTCCGCAGGAAAACAGGATCCTGATAACGGAGGTGATAGAACACCATCAATCACTGTTAGTCACCTCCACTGTGTCACTGGCAACTAAAAATGGAATATGGCAGACCATTGTGGACAAGGTGAATGCAGTTGGAGTGCTGAAGAGGGCAATGGATGAGGTCAAGAGGCGCTGGAATGATGTGAAGCGCAAAATCAAGCTGAAACTCGCAAACAACCGGAAGGCAGCAATGCAGACTGGGGGTGGCAGTCCAGCGCCACAGGAGGAGCTGGACGAGATGGAGGAAATGGTCTCCACAGTCATCAGTGGGGAGACGGTGGCAGGAGTCGGGGGACCGGACACTGCTCAACATGACTGGACACAACAGCAACAGGGTGAGTAACCACCAGGGACTGGGGGGGACGGGGGAGATGGGCACAATGGTACACATGCACAATTAAGCATAGCACATCTGCGGACAAAACATGCCCCTGACCCACAACTCCCACCAAGAGACCAATGCACACAGGTATGCAACATCTCAGCACTGCATAAGCACAGAACCCAGAGGCACACCGCATGGAAGGGAGAAGGGCAGCTAAATCAGAGCTGCAGGGGCGACTCCCCCAAAATGCGGCACACACACATAACATGCAGAGCACATCAACAATGACAACGAGGTGGTACAAACAGCAACACGTCCACAACAGAACAGAGGACACAACAGGTGCTGCATGTGCGTAGAAACTGGCCAATCACATATGGCACTGCAGGGAAATGTGAGTTGACAATGTACAAGTACAGACTCACATCCTTGATGTAGTCGGAATGTCCACTGTCCCGCATCAAATAGGCAGATCCCCCCAAACAGTCACAATGTACACTGTCATGCAGTCTGAATGCAGACATGTACAATGCATCAACATACATGTGTACACGATGTTAAACTGCATCTCCCCTTCACATTGCAGGGGGAAATCCAACACCTCGTGCAGAGCAGTCCGAACCTCTCTTCTCTGATGACGAAGAGGACCACCACACCTTCGACTCAGACGCCCTCGAACAGCTTGTGGAGAGCCTCCGCAGCCCACTTCCAGGATCAGGGCAGCCCAGCTGCCACGAGGCCCCCCCCTGCACAGTACACACAGCAGGCAGCACCCACCACCACGGCTGCTTCCCAGGACCCCCACGATGAACACATGGCCTTCCAACGCCGTGTGTTGGGGTGCCAGGAGAAGCTGGCTGAACAGGTGCAGGTGGGGTTCGACCGCATGGCAGCCAAACTAGACGCCATACGTGGGTGTCTAAGTCCCATCAGGGACCACTCACAGTCCCTAACGGACACCCACAGTCCGCTCCATGCTCTCCAATGGACCATGGCTGACATCGCCAGAGTCCTGACTCTGTGACAAGAACGACTGTCTAGCCAGAGTGCCTCCAGCAAACTCGTTCGGGAGTTGGGACACATGCGGAGGATCATGGAGAACATGGAGCGGACACAGGCAGAAAGAGCGGCTGCCACGGCTGCACACCAGCGAGAGGTAGCTGGGTCCCTCAATGCCCTAAAGACCCTCCTCATGGCATTGCTGCCACAAGGCCTGGCGCTGATGCATGCTGCTTCTACCACCCCATCCACATCTCCGGCCCCTGATGTGTCTGTGCCACACAGTGCTGGAGACAGTACACCACCTCCCACTTGTGAGGCACATGCAACAGCAGAGGACGAAGATGCGGATGAATCAGCCCTCGTGGTCAGGAGGACGCAGTAGCATT
Organism: Calotriton arnoldi; assembly: GCA_963921515.1. Classification (NCBI taxonomy): domain Eukaryota; kingdom Metazoa; phylum Chordata; class Amphibia; order Caudata; family Salamandridae; genus Calotriton; species Calotriton arnoldi. The sequence continues at coordinate 595,281 of CAWUFW010005464.1, read as the reverse complement.
CATCTCCACCATGTGGCCTGTTTCTGCTTGGTTCTGCCCCCTGCATCATCACCTTCCACTGTCCCCTGATGCACTCTGCGACACTCACCTTGGACGACGACATGGACTGCCATATTCTGTTTGGTCACCAATGACACAGCTATCAGACTGCGGACTGAACTCCTCCTCTCCTGATGTACCTGTCATTCCCTGAAGGACTCTGGCTGGCCCTCCACGGGCCGACAATGTGAAGTTGGGTTGGCATGGCGCTGTACTGCTCCAGCTACAACACTCCCTTGAATGTCTAATAAACATTCATGTCCACACAGATGTGTCATGTCTATGATCTTTCAAGTGTGGAAATATGGATGAATGTAGAGTCAGTGATTCCCCCTTACGTCCATGTTGCCCATCTTGTGGGACTATTGTCACAGGGTGACAGGTTGCCGATTCCAGTCCGGTTGGCACCGACACTACAACGGAGACACATCCATTGGTCACTTCCTTGTCCAGCCCAGGACGGAACCATGCCCAGAGCCCCGGGGTCATTGTTCACACCCTTACGCTGGACTGGCATACGCCAGGACAGCCCACTCCGATTACGCACACAGGGGACGACGACAACGCTACATGTCCCAGGTCTTCACTGTGGGGATCTGCAGCTCACAGGTCTAGTTGTCAGCATGCCACAGCCACTCCCTCACGACTGGTGTACACCCACACCACACCCATCCAGCACTGGCATCAGAGGACATGTGACCCTGGCAATAAAAAGGGCCTGGCGCACGTGCTGGATGCCATTTCCACTCTCTCTGACTGGTTGTCTCTGTGTAGTTCTCATGTGTGCATGAGGGCCTAGGGCCCTGCCACCTCACATTGCCCAGTGCCGGGGGTGACATGATGGCGTCCGCACAACAGGACTCGATCATTAAGGGTCCATGGCTAGCGGTGCACAGACTTGGTGGCACCGGATACACTGCGGCAGGCACCCTGCCACGGGACGGTGTCTTGCGGTGCAGTGAGATAGGGGCACCTAAAGTGCTGAGCGGGTGTGCAGCCTGCGATGATGCCGTGTGCACTGATGTGGTCTCTGCCATTGCGAAATCAAGACCCAGAGTCAGGTGTGTGACCTAGTGGCCCGCGGTGCGGGGCTGCATGATGTGGAGGGTGCCATGGTCGCGGGCACCGGGCTTGGAGATCCCTGCGGAATGTGGTGGGCCCTCTTGGAGACACACCGGTGGCGGAAGGTGAGCAGTGAGGCCTGGTTGCGCAGGGGCGGGCAAGCGATGATGGCGTGTGCAACTGTATGGACTCTGCCATTCATGTCTCTGGAAACTGTTTCAGATGAGGGACCTGGGGGACTGCTGTGAATACCCGCACATGGTTGGAGACACACCGGTGGCAGCAGGTGAGCAGTGAGGCCTAGGTCCGCAGTGTTGGTACTCTCTCCCTCTCTCCCTCACTCTTTCTCTCTCCCTCTCTCCCTCTCTCTTTCTCTCTCCCTCTCTCTTTCTCTCTCTTTCTCTCTCCCTCTCTCTTTCTCTCTCTTTCTCTCTCCCTCTCTCTTTCTCTCTCCCTCTGTCCCTCTCTCCCTCTCTCTTACTCTCTACCTCTCTCCCTCCCTCTCTTTCTCTCTCCCTCGCTCTCTCTTTCTCTCTCCCTCTCCCTCCCTCTCTTTCGCTCTCTCTCTCTGTACTTTGATGGGCGCATGACACACCTTCTGATCCAGATTTCTGTTTTGCAGGCTGTGACTTACAGAATGTCCTGAGACGACCCACCATGCCTCTTCAGAATTGTTTTTTTTGGTTTGTTCTGTAATAAACGTATTGTTTGGATATTTTGATATGGGTGTATGATTTCCCTTTTTCTGGCCAGACATGTATGTTGGGTGTTGTGATTGTGCGACTTCAGGCGATTTGTTTGGTTCATGATTTCGTGGAGTTGATGTGCAATATCTTTGTCCATAGGGGGGGTGTGTGGGTGGTGCCCGGGGTAGGGCCCGGGGGGGGGGGGTGTCCTGGGGGTGGTGGCGGTGGGTGTTGTTGACCTAATGGGGCTCAGGCCTGCATGATGGGTTGCTCCAGGGCATCTGTTGTTCTTCATGTGTGGCTATGGGCTGTGCTCCCTTGTCTGGTGCCGGTTGTCGTCCGACTTTACACCAGGTAGGAGCAGGTGTTAGTTTCCTGCTGCTAACGTGCCTTATCGCATGTTTTGTGATCTTATCGCCGATCTGGATGGTCGTTGAGAATGTTGTGGAGTGGTGTTGTCGCGGCTTTTGGCACGGGAACGCCTACTCTGCATATCATTAGCGTTAGTTGCCAGGCTCCTCTGTGGCGATGTTTTTTGCGACTGCTATCGCAGGTAAACTGGTGTTATGGGCTGTTAGCACCAGCTTGGGAATGGGATGATAAATTTATTGCGGATTTGGCTGCGATAAAGTGCTGTTAACTCCACGATAGCTCCTTGAGAATATGCCCCTATGTCTTTTAAACTTGTGACTTTTTGGCCAGACAGCTGGACCAACGGATTGCTCTCATTCTGGAATGAGTATATATGTATTTTACCATTTGACTTATTTTTCAGAACTGAAAGTCAGTACCACCTAACAAAGTTGAAGTGCTTTATTGGAGGTGAAACATCATGACGTTAGGAAATTATCATGAATATTTTAATAAAAATGAATTAAATCCTTTAAAACTGCTCAGTATTTTACCGATAAATCAAGACTGAAAGCAAAAAGAAAATTGCAAGGACTACATCTACCAAAAAGTGAGAAGGTCTTTATTAGGGTTAGGTATATTTTTTTTCGATCTGCTGAAATTGTAATTTTCCTCTGGAATTTCATCTAGCTCTCCTCATTTAAAAAAAAAAAAGAGGACGTGGAACTGGGGTCCTGTTCTGGTAACTTGCATTACCTCACACCTGACAGTTGTGCTCAGCAGAGGCCCGTGCTAAAGTTTCCAGTCCCAGTGGGACAAATGCAAATGAAAACTCTGCGGGAGTCTAACGGGAAGGTAGATGATTAGACCCAGAGGACCCAATGTACTATCACAAAACTAATATGATGGGCGAAACACGTGTCGGCTGGTGAAGCTTCAATAAATCGTTGTTAAAAGTTTCTTGAAAAACAAGGATGCTATTACTGTACTAAATCCCATAAAGGGCTTTTTTAAACAAGTACTAATAAATAAAAATCAAAAACATTCCTTCAACAAGGATTCGAGATTTCCTCGTGTTTTTCAACAAAAAATAAGGGAAGGAGGGGTTTACACTCAAAATCATCTCCCACTATCACAATACTTGACTAGTATTTTTGCGATCACTAAAGAACTTAACAAACCGATCTAGGTGCTAATAGGTTAATAGGTTAGCTAAAGTCTGATTCAGAGTGGGTCAGAATCCAACCTACCTCATGAATTTAATAAGGTCGGTTGCAAATTGAGACTCACTCTGATCAACACAAGGATGGATTACTAGATTCAGCAGACTACCATGTCTGTGATTGTCTTTAAAAAATATATATATTTTTAAACGCAGCCCATTTTCCTTAAAGGGAATAAAGCTGCATTCAAAAGTAAAAGTTGTCTTTTTTTAACAGTTTGGTTGAAAGTTGGCAGTTGTCCCCCCCCACCACTGCCTTTTCTAGAGCAAACTTTTTTTCTAACAGTCAGAAAGGAAAATGGGGGAATGGGTTCCAAAAGGACTCCTTCCTTTTTGCAAGTATATTACCACCACAACTCAGGAGTGTGCAATTTTTCAGTATTTTGCGATCATATTTTGATTGCAAAACATTGGATACTGAATCGATATTTAAAAGGCATGCCTACAACAAGCCCCTTCCAAATACTTATTTTGTAAGTCTGTAAAAGTCTAATGATTTCTAAAATGGGATTAGTACATTTAAAAATCATTTTTGCAGTCTAAATAGAGTATTTGCATCAGTAAAATTGAATGTAGATCTGGCCAAAAGTTTCTTGTCCTTCACAAAACGTAATGCAAATATTCTGACTCCACTACCCCTACAGTGCGCTAATTAACATTTGCCTCAGTTGGGACTAGAGTCCTTAGTGGTGGAAATGTATTGAGCACTGAACGTTTTGTCTTAATGATCATGATAGAAGAAACTTAATTGAGCTATCTGCCATGGATTGAAATTCATCTGTGGAGTGAATTCCAACCGAGATTTTGCTTTGCAGCCAAACTTCAAAAAGGATACAAGGGTATATTTCCACTATTGTTATTCCCTAAAATCATTCCCCCACACCTATTCTTTCTGAAAGTAAACTTATTGAAGGAATACATCAGTGCAAAATGCTGTCCTGCTTTGAGTACTAACACCATCTGTGTTTATGTCTTTAACACTTGGGACTTCCTGGGACAGTATTCTGCACCAAATGGTTGTTTCCTTTATGGACCAGCAAGTTGGATAGTCCTCCATTTGTAAAGTTCAGTAGCATTCAATAATAGAACCTGCTACCATAGTTAAGTTGCTCTGAAGAACATTAATGTAAACAAAATATCAAGATGTCAGAAGACAACCTCAGTGAGAATTGAACTGAAGTTTTTAAATGAAAGTAGATTACCTCATGGAAAATTACCCAATATTTTACTATTAAACGCAGATTGGAAAGGAAAAAGAAAGCTCCCAGGGCTACCTCTCCCACAATACTATGGAGGTTTTCCAGAAAGGAGCTTCATGAAAAAAATACACAAGTGAGAAAAATCTGTACTTCATTTTATAAGTGCTTCCATAGTCTAGGCTATAACACACCCCTCCCAACTTAGATTTGAAAACCGTTATTAACTGAATTACGAAACACTAACACTACTTGAAAAGAAACTTCTTGACAGTCTTTGTGAAACCCATGTGATTATTGATTTGTGTCAGAGAAAGTGGAAAGGGCCAGAAGTGAGAGGAGCGACTCAAAGCAGACTTTGATATCCTTAACTGTTGTAACCATTGCCTGCTCTTTGTGGACGAGGATGTTGCAGGTGTACAGACAAAAAGAAGGGTCTAGGCCATCTCCCATGTTTGTGTAATGTGAGATGTCATGTTCATGTTGTATTAGTTGCCACTGCCAACCACCATGTTACTGTGAATTACACTAAAATACTTAGAACTGTCAGACTTCCTTTGGAGGTAAGGGGTTATATTACAAAAACGCTACACTGGTGAAAATGCCTGGCAAGTTTATTTTGCAGTAATCTGTTATGTATCTACTACCCTATGAGGTAAATAGTTTTTGTTCCTAAGCATATTACAGAATTGATTTTGTACCAAGACAAAAACTGAGAAAATAGACATTCAGAGAATTTTCAACCATATTAAAAAAAACGTTTTGGTATTATGTAGGTACAGGAGAAATATAATTCGAAATATATGTTGACCATATTTTGCCCTGATGTAATTATCATTTGTTCATTCCTTATTAAAACAGACAAAAGCAAAATTCTGCATGAGTATTTGACCTGTTTTATGCACAAGTGAAAAGTTTTTCTAATATGGCCATACATCTCTGCAAAGACATTTAATAGATAACAATTACGAGATTTTGAAGGCTTCAGACAATGTAACATGTCAAAGAGAGCGGTGGCTCCTCCGTTAAGGCAGAGTAGCGTTGCCCCACTTCTCTGTGAGCAGTTCAAAAAGGAAAAATAAAATGATAATAACACAATGGGTCTGATTACGGCATTGTAGGTTTCATTCTGACCGCTGTATGAATGAAACCAGTGGGGGGATTCCGATGCGGGTCCGATGGGCTCTAGGAGCCCTTCGGAGCGTCGGAAGCCAGCATAATCCTCTAATGACGGAAGAGCCAGGTTCGGCTCCGCCGTCGTTGGGGTTATAATGACACTTTCCGACAGCTATTTCATGTCAGCTTTTCCAACATGAAAAGGCTGTCGGAAAGTGTCTTTGTGGGCCTATAGCAGGGCCCCCATCCCGCCTGGCCCTCTGCAATGGGGCATCAAAATCCCTGCACCGTGTGGCAGGCACCGCATGGAGTCTGCCACACGGTGCAGGGATGTTCACAAACATCCATTTGTCAATGGAAGCTTGTGCTGCTGGCCAAATGGATATTTGTGACTGCCCTATGGGTGGTTGCATCGTAATCCTGTGGTTGGAATCGGCGGCCTAAGGTCGGGCGGGTCCTTTCCGCAATGGTGTCGGGAGGACGTAAGTCTGGTCGACATCGTAATTAGGCCCAATGCTATTATCATTTTATTTTTACGTCGTGGTTCAGCTGGTTATGGGTGGGATGGGCTGGGATGACACAGGAACAGGAGGAGGAATGGTGGGCACTCTCTTATGTGCACATGACTGTTTGGATGGCCATCTTGGGCCGGCCAAATAGTCATGTGCACTTTGCATGTTCTCCACTGGCTGTATTGCACAACCTGGGTGGAGAACATGCACAGCCCCCTAGTCCCTCTCTGAGTGCCGGACCACGGTGCTCAGACTATTTGCAAAGCTGCTGTAATGCAGTGTCATGATTGATTGGGGTAGTCTGGGAGCCTGTGTGCTTCCTGGCTCCTGCTTCCTGGTCCGAGAGTCCTGGAGTCGACCGAAGAGGACCGAGAGGTGGCAGCCAGTCTGCAGGTAAGTGTTCTTTTTCATTTACCCCCTCCTCCCTGCCACCCCCATTAAATAGCTTCTGCCACTGGTCAAAGGTATAATTTTATAACCTACATAAAGCTGTTAATGTTAACATCCGTCAAAATTTTGTTGAAGTTAACGAAACGTGGCGTTTAACCTGAAATTGATTTTTTGGTCGACAATGACACCTCTTTTGATCCAGGCACTCGGCCATGAAGGAAATTAAAATTTGCAACATTGGTGATAGCAGCTGTACTTTCGATCATTATTCAATTATTAAGTATACTGCCAAAATTCGGTCACATTTGACACATATAATATATTTTGCACTCACTCGAGTTCATATGAAGTTTATTTGAATTAATTTCTTACTATGTCAATATCTATAATACATATTGTGTGAAAGGCAGGAATTTTTACTCAGAATCAGGCAAATAACATTTTTCTTGTCCATACATATTTGATATCTTTCATTCTTTAGGCATTGCTAACTCTCAGGATTGTAGGATTCTGAGCTTTTTCAAAATATATTAATTACTGCTTTTCTAAGTAGTCAATGGTAGTATCATCTCTTAAGTTTAGATTTAGCTGCTATGGAAGTTGGATTTTCATGCCATCTTTCTACAAAAAAAAAATTGTTCTGTTCAGTAATAAAATGGTTAAATAAATAATCACACTGCAATGTATAGGGTTAGTGGGAAGGAACTTACAAAGTTGGAAATGCATTAGAATGAAGCATAAATATAGCTTAGGATCAATAACATACTCATCTTGCCAGAAAAGGTACAAAAACATTTAACTCGTGTCACTTTATAATATATATATATATAAATATATATATATATTCACTGAAAAAACCATAGGTTTTAGGGACAGTTATAGTTAGTTGGACATTGCACTCGTACAAAACCCGTGAAATTCCCCGTTATAGTTAGTTCAGCTAACTATAACTCGCGCCCCGCAATGCACTGCTGATGACGTCACATATTACATCACTCATGACATGGTCAGTGACATCACTGATGACATCACTGATGACATCTCAAATGACATCACTGATGACATCATCCAGTGACTGTGTGTTTCTGTAAAGTTTAAATATTTTTAATATATATAGGGAAAGGCGTATTGAAGAATGAGTGGGTGTATAAGTGTCTGTATGGATGATTTAGTAGGTGCGTGACTAACTCTATAAGTGAGTGATTAAACGTATCTTACTGAATGCATGGGTTAGTGACTAAACTGGGTGAATGTCTGTATCCGTCTGTCTGTTGCTGTGTAAGTGGCTGCATGGGTTTGTGAATAGCTACATGAGTGTCTATATGAGTTATTGATTGGTTGTCTGAGTATCTGTATGGGTGCCTGAGTGTTTGTGTGGGTGGGGTGTGTGCGACTCTGTGCATAGATGTGTGAGTGGGTGATTCACTGGGTGGATGGTTTCAAGAGTGCATCTGTGATAGACTGAATGGGTGGGTAAGTGTGTGTAAGAGTGTGTTAGTGAGTGAATGTATGTCCCAGTGGTACATGTGTGAGTAACTACATATGTGAAAGGCAGTATATATGTGTGTTGGAGTATATAAATAGCTATAAGCGAGACTGTGTGATTGTGAGAGTGACTGTATGGATGAGTGTGTGCTTGTATCAGTGATTGTATAAGAGCGTAAGAATGTGCTAGTATTTGTATGAGTAAGTGAGCTGGTGTGTGTATAACTGTATAGGTGAGTAAATGGCAGTGTGTTTAATTATTTGCATGACTGACTAGGTGTGTGAGTACCTCTATGGATGAGTGGCGGTGTTTGAGTGTCTATATAGGAGTATGAGTGCATATGATAGTCCTGTACTGAGTGACCGTAAGTATGAGTGACTGTACGGGTGAGTGAGTGGATGTGTGTGTAGACCTAAGAATCAGTGAGTGGGTATGTAGTTATTGGTGTTGGAGTGTCTATGGTTTTGCGAATGGCAGTCTGTAATTTAGAGTGGGAGTATCAAAGGTTATATTAGGGTGTGAGGAGGTGCATCAGATTATCACGTGGATGATGTCATCAGTGATGTCATTTGAGATGTCATCAGTGATGTCATCAGTGATGTCACTGACCATGTCATGAGTGATGTAATATGTGACGTCATCAGCAGTGCATTGCGGGGGCGCGAGTTATAGTTAGCTAAACTAACTATAACGGGGGAATTTCACGGGTTTTGTACGAGTGCAATGTCCAACAAACTATAACTGTCCCTAAAACCTATGGTTTTTTCAGTGAATTTGTAAGGTTTTTTAAATGCTAATTTCTAACTATAACGTGCCTGAAACCTATGGTTTTTTCAGTGAATTTCAAAGGTTTTTTAAATGCTAATTCCTAACTAGAACATGTCTGAAACCTATGGTTTTTTTCAGTGAATTTCAAAGGTTTTGTAAATGACAATTTTTAAATGTATTAATTGTTATATTTATTTTTTTGATACTGATTTACTACATTTTTTTAAACTATTTATTTTTAGATATTTTATTTTTTAAATTACATTGTAATTACATTATACATTACATTACAAAATATATTTTCTCAGAATGAATTACTTTAGTTTAAATACTTTGCAAATAGGCAATAGACTTTTAAGTACAGTAGTTACAGTTGTTGCAATGGGCAACACAATTTCAAACACAATGCAACATTGAGCTCAATGTGAATTTCTAGTTAAATGCAATTAGTTACTTTATGGATTACTTTTCTAACCACAGGAGTGGATCCTAGATTCAGTCCTGGGACATCTCCTGTAAACAGTTGAGTAAAAGCGTTTTGGTTACAGTAGTGATTTGTAAGGAATATTATTGTATTTTAAAAGTTGAGACAGAAACTTTTTCACATAGAATTACCAATGTTATCCTATGGGAGGAAATTCACTTAGCAGGTAAGTAGTGTTATCGTTACTTTTTCTTACTCAGTGGTGGATCCTGGATCCAGCACTGGTGCATCTCCTGTAAACAGTTGAAAGAATGCGTTTAAGTCATACAGGCGATTTTTAAGGAATATTTGTAGTTTGTGAAAATCAACACTGAAACTTTTCTGCTGAAAACCAGACAATGGATTCCTATGGAAGGAAATACAAGTTACTGGTAAGTATGGTTAGAATTACTTTTCAGGGTCAATGCTGGGCTAAAAGATGCAGCACTGGGTTCTCTCCTGATAACAGGTGAGTAAATCAGAATTCGTAGTTTGGCTGATTTTAGAGGAATATTATAAAGTTCCAAAACTCCACACTTAGAAGAATTTCCAAGTGAAACCAGTCAATGTTAGCCTATGGAAGGAAATTCAAGTTACTGGTAAGTACGGTTAAAATTACTTTTCAGGATCAGTACTGGGCTCAAAGATGCAGCACTGAGGTCTTTCCTGATAACAGGTGAGTAAATCGAAATTCGTAGTTCTGCTGATTTTAGAGGAATATTTGTATGTTTCAAAAATCGACACTTAGAAACTTTTTCAGCAAAAAGCAGGCAATGATATCCTATGGAAGGAAATTCAAGTTACTGGTAAGTACGGTTAAAATTACTTTTCAGGATCAGTACTGGGCTCAAAGATGCAGCACTGAGGTCTCTCCTGATAACAGGTGAGTAAATCGGAATTCGTAGTTCGGCTGATTTTAGAGGAATATTATAAAGTTCCAAAACTCCACACTTAGAAGAATTTCCAAGTGAAACCAGTCAATGTTAGCCTCTGGAAGGAATTTCAAGTTACTGGTAAGTACGGTTAAAATTACTTTTCAGGATCAGTACTGGGCTCAAAGATGCAGCACTGAGGTCTCTCCTGATAACAGGTGAGTAAATCGGAATTCATAGTTCGGCTGATTTTAGAGGAATATTTGCACAATGGTGAAGGAAGGGGGTGGGGCCTGAGGTGACATGTCTGCAAACACGCCCTGTGGAGCGTTTTAAGTTGGAGAATTAATTCCTCCTCAATCCCGAGGGTCCCTAGGGGCCAACTAGCCCACCAGATACCTCCAGTATGCGCCAGAGAGCTGCGTTGCAGAGAGGTGTTCAGAGGCCACGCCCCTTTTTACAACACTCTGCAACGCAGCTCCGTGGCGCTTACTGGAGGTACCTGGTGGGCTAGTTGGCCCCAGGGACCCTCAGGATTGAAGGGGATTTTATTCCCCATCTTAAAACGTGCCACGGGGCCTGTTTGCACACATGTCACCTGAAGCCCCGCCCCCTCCCTTCACCACTGTGCAAACTAACCCTGGGCATAGTTCGCGAAGTAGCGCTACGCGAAGCTACGCGAAGTGCACTTCGCGAGCTACGCGTAGCACTACGTGAACTGCGTAGTGCGCTGTTCGCGATGATTGCACAGTGCCGGATGCTTGTCCGCACTGTGCAATCATTGAAAACGGCATCTTGCACAGTGCGAGCTGTCTTTTACTGCCGCTCGAGTAGATTTTTACTCGAGCGGCAGCTTTCTCAATGCGGACTGGTAGTTTCTCATCGCGAGCATACGCGACCACTCGCAATGAGAAACCTGACCTCCCCGCGTTGAGAATCTCACCGGGAGGTTTATTTTCCACGCTCGCGATCGGCAACTTGATGTTGCTGATCGCGAACGAGGAAAAAGTCTCGCCGGGATGTCATTTCGCTTGCTCGCGGTCGCCAACTTGACGTTGAGGACCGCGAGCAAGCAAAAAATGACAGCTGCACTACGCTATGCGTGTTTGCACTGTGCTACGTGCAATTTGCGTAGTGCGAAGTAGCGCAAACTTCGCAAACTACGCGAGCGTAGCATAGTGCTTTGCCCAGGGTTAGTGCAAACGCACCCCGTGGCGCGTTTTAAGTTGGGGGATTAAGTCCCCTTGAATCCTGAGGGGAATTACTTCCCCTTCTTAAAACGCGCCAGGGGAGCGTTTGCAGACTGCTGCAGGGAGGGGCGGGGCCTCCGGCACGATGCCGGTCTTTTTTTTTTTTGTATGGGAGGGGGCTGCGTGGCCCCCTTCCCTCAGCCACTTTGGCCCCGGGGACCCCATCCCCGGGGCCTGAGGATTTTCTTTTTTTAAATAAAAAACGGGAACCCCATCCCCCGGGGCATGCCCTCTTATTTTTTAAATTAAAATCTTTGGAGGGGGGCTGCGTGGCCCCCCTCCTCAGGCCATTTAAGGCCCCGGGGACCCAATACCCCGGGGCCGGCCTGGCCACTCATTGGGGACCATGGGGGGGTCCCCAATCCCCGCACGGTCCCGCCGGCTCCCCGCGTCCTGCGGGAGCCGGCATTGCTTTTCCATAAGGGGAGCTGCTGACATGCAGCTCCCCTTATGGAAAAGCAATCTGCTTTGCTTCAATTGGTTTCCCTGCTCTCGCTTCAATGAAGCAAAGCAAGTTTGCAATGACAGGGCGGGAGCCGCGAGGCTCCGGTCCTGCCATTGCAAACAGCAGTGTCCCAGGTGTAGGCACCCCGGGACACTGCAGGAGCCGGCCCTGGGGGGTGGCGGTCCCCAGGGCCACCACAGGCTCCAGGAGGGGGGCCGTGCGGCCCCCCTCCCTTCAATTGCAGAGCCCCAGGGAGGTGGTGGTCCCCGGGGCTTCGGGGGTCCGAAACGGACCCCCAAATTTATTTTCTAAGTGCCCCGGGAAGGTGGCGGTCCCCGGGGTGTGTGGGGGGGCTGGAGCCCCCCACACAGGTTATTAACATTTAAAAAAAGAAGCCCCGGGGGGTGGCGGTCCCTGGGGCTGCGGGAGGGCGGAGAGCCCTCCCGCACCATTTTTTATTTAAAGCCCCGGGGTGGCGGTCCCCGGGGGTTGGGGGCCTTAGAGGCCCCCATAAACTATAAACCCACCCCCCGCATGCCCCCGGGACTTGGCCCACCCGGGGCACACAGCATCGAGCGCGGGAGACCGCGCTCGATTTTGATTTTTTTACGGCGGGATCCGCGCACCCTAAGCGCATCCCGCCGATTTAAAAAAAAAAAAGCTTTTTCTGCCCAGGGGTCCTTGTGGGACCCCTGAGCAGACCTAGGGGTCAGGGTGTTTCTACCCTGCCCCCTTTGTGCGTTTGCGCACTTGTTTCTTTTTTTTTCTCGGCGGGATCCGCGCACCCTAAGCGCATTCCGCCGATTTTTTTTTTAAATGCTTTTTCTGCCCAGGGGTCCTTGCGGGACCCCTGAGCAGACCTAGGAGTCAGGGTGTTTCTACACTGCCCCCTTTGTGCGTTTTGCGCACTTGTTTCTGTGCCTCGGTTCTACCGAGGCATAAAATAGCTGCCAACACTTCCTGATTTGGAGTGTTGACAGCCACTTGACAGCCAATTAGCATGCAGCTCGTGATCGGGAGGGTACGCGGACCCTACTCGGCCATAGATATATATGTGATTTTACTTGTGATTTTCTCAGGAACTACTGAATGGATTTACACCATTTAAGCAAAAGGCACGAGTCTGAACCAAGGGCTACCTCTTTGCCAAATTTGGTGTAATTCCATTCAGCAGTTCGGGCTGTAGCCGCGATGAACGGTTCCTATGGAAAAATGAATGGGGAAAACACGTTTTGGGACCCCCTTTTTTCTCTGCCCCCGCTTGACGAATCACCCCAAGACTTTCAGGATAGGAGCGGACCGGAGCGCCCCAACAAGTTGCAAAATTTCGCGAAGATTCGTCAACCGACGCCAACGTTATTTCAAATAGAATGTTGCGGATTTCCTATGGAAAATAGGTCCTAACTATAACTATCTACTGGCGACCGCCAGTAGATAATATATATATATATATATATATATCAGGAAATCCACTCGCCTCGTTGAAGCGGGACACACCAGCCATGGTGCGCACCAGGGTACGAGGATACCCTGTGTAAATTCAGTTTCCCTTCGCAACGTAGCTGCAAGACGCACACTCCTTTCCGCAAATAAATAAGGCACAATCCATAAAGTGCTTTGGGTAAATTTATTCCAGGTACCAAGCCGAAAAACCCAACGCATTTCGGCGCTTGTACGCCTTGATCATGGGTGGAATAATAAAGTTTGACAATCTTATTTCAATACAAGATTACGTGCAACGTAAAGACGTGCTCTGCAACAAAACAGACAACAGACTGCCACAGAGCATTGCTCATGTTATTCACAAATCGGCCATTTTGTAATACATGATAATACATTTAGAAATCACCATTTATAAATATGCACATTAAGTATAAACAATTACACAATGATTAGGTCGTCTTGGCACTTCGGCTTGGTGGCTTGGTACCTGGAATAAATTTACCCCAAGCACTTTATGGATTGTGCCTTATTTATTTGCGGAAAGGAGTGTGCGTCTTGCAGCTACGTTGCGAAGGGAAACTGAATATATATATATATATATATATATATTATTACTATTATTATTATTAAATATATTACCTACTGGCGGTCGCCGGTAGGTAGTTATAGTTAGGATCTTGTTTCTATTCAAAAAGCGTTTTTTCTTTTGCCAATATCTTTGGCGCCGTTTGACGAATCTTCGCAAAATTTTCAAAACTAATGGTTTGCTCAGGTCAGCTCCTGTCTTGAAAGTTTCTGGGTGATTCGTCAAGCGGGGGCCAAGAAAAAGGGGGGTCCCAAAACGCATTTTCTCCATGTTGTAAATACGTTCAGTAGTTCCTGAGAAATTCAAAAAATAAAAAAACATCGATATCTGGTGACCGCAGTGGATCTGCGAACCCTCACAAGCACGAGCTTTATTCTGATTGGCTCCCAACACTTCAAGCCAGAAAGTGTTGGCAGCCATCTCGTGATTCGATAGAACCGGTAAAAAAAGGGTTAAAAAACAAGAAAAGGGGCAGGGTAGAAACACCCTGACCCCCTAGGCCTGGTCAGGGGGTCCCACAGGGACCCCCAGGGCCCCAAAAAGCATTTTTTTTGTATATTTTCCGTGGGATTTGCGCTGGGTGCGTGAATCCGGCCGAAATGTTTTTAAAAAACAAAGCTCGGGCTCCCGTGCTTTGTTTCTTTAAGCCCCCGGGTGGGCCAGGTCCCGGGGGCAGTGTTTTATTATGGCACAGGGGCCCGCAGCCCTAGGGACCGCCACCTCCCAGGATCTTTAATGATAGTGCGTTGGGGTCACGTGACCCCCGCAGCCCCGGGGACCGCCACCTCCCTGGGGATTTCTTATTGAAATGCGTGGGGGGGCTCCTTCCCCCCTACGCAGCCCCAGGGATGGCCACCTCCCCAGGGCTTCAAATTAAATAGGGCGGGGGCCTTGCAGGACCCCCAAGCCCTGGGGACTGCCACTTCCCCAGCGCTTTAGTTAAATATGGTTGGGGGCCTCATGGCCCCCCAAGCCCTGGGGACTGCCACCTCCCAGGGGCTTTAGTTAAATATGGGCAGGGGGCCTCATGGGCCCCCCAAACCCCAGGGACCACCACCTCCCCGGGACTATTAGAAATAGTAAGTGTGGGGGGACTTGAGCCCCCCCACACTGCCCAGGGGACCACCACCTCCCCGGGGCACTAATTGTTGAAATACTGGGGTCCGTTGCGGACCCCCGGGGACCTCCACCTCCCAGGGCTACATACATGTTGGGAGGGGGGCCTCACGGCCCCCTCCTAGAGCCCTCCTTGGCCCTGAGGACCACCACCCCTAGGGCCGGCTCCAGCAATGTCCCGGGGTGCCTATCCCCAGGACATTGCAGTCTGCACCCCTCTTGCCTCTTTCTGCACCTCTGTTCCTTCTTTCTGCACTTCTTTTGTTTCTTTCTGCAGCTCTCATGCTTCTTTCTGCACCCCCTTGCCTCTTTCTCCACCCCTCTTCCAATTTCTTCAACCCTCTTGCCCCTTTATGCATCTCTGTTCCTTCTTTCTGCACTTCTTTTGTTTGTTTCTGCATGTCTCTTGCTTCTTTCTGCACCCCTTGTGCCTCTTTCTGCACCCCTCTTCCCTCTTTTTGCACCCCTCTTGCCTCTTTCTGCACTTCTGTTGCTTCTATCTGCACTCCTCTTGCTTCTTTCTACACCTCTCCTGCTTCTTTCTGCACCACTTGTGCTTCTTTCTGCACCCCTCTTCCCTCTTTCTCTACCCCTCTTGCCTCTTTCTGCACCTCTGTTTCTTCTTTCTGCACTTCTTTTGTTTCTCTCTGCACCTCTCTTGCTTCTTTCTGCACCCCTCTTGCCACCCCTGTTCCCTATTTTTGCATCTCTGTTGCTTCTTTCTGCACTTCTCTTGCCTCTTTCTCCACCCCTCATCCCTCTTTCTGCACCTCTGTTGCTTCTTTCTGCAACCCTCTTGCTTCTTTCTGCAACCCTCTTGCTTCTTTCTGTACCCCTCAAGCCACTTTCACACCCCTCTTGCTTCTTTTTGCACCCCTTGTGCCTCTTTCTGCACCCTTCTTCTCTTTCTGCACTCCTCTTGCCTCTTTCTGCATCTTTGTTCCTTCTTTCTGCACTTCTTTTGTTTCTTTCTGCACCTCTCTTGCTTCTTTCAGCACCCCTCTTGCCTCTTTATCCACCCCTCTTCCCCCTTTTTGCATCTATGTTGCTTCTTTCTGCACTTCTCTTGTCTATTTCTCCACCCCTCTTCCCTCTTTCTGCACCTCTGTTGCTTCTTTCTGCAGCTCTCTTGCTTCTTTCTGCACTCCCTTGCCTCTTTCTCCACCCATCCACCCTCTTTCTGCACCCATGTTGCCTCTTTCTGCACCTCTGTTCTTTCTTTCTGCACTTCCTTTGTTTCTTTCTGCACATCTTTCGCTTCTTTCTGCACCCCAACTGCCTCTTTCTGCACCCCTCTTCCCTTTTTTTGCATCCCTCTTGCCTCTTTCTACACCTCTGTTGCTTCTTTCTTCACTCCTCTTGCTTCTTTCTGTACTCCTCGTGCCTCTTTCACACCATTCTCCCCTCTTTGTGCACCCCTCTTGCCTCTTTCTGCACCTCTGTTCCTTCTTTCTGCACTTCTTTTGTTTCTTTCTGCACCTCTCTTGCTTCTTTCTGCACCCCTTGTGCCTCTTACTCTACCCCTCTTCCCCCTTTCTGCTTCTCTGCTGCTTCTTTCTACACCCCTTTGCCTCTTTCTGCATTCCTCTTGCCTCTTTCTTTACCACTGTTCCTTCTTTCTGCACTTCTTTAGTTTCTTTCTGCAGCTCTCATGCTTCGTTCTGCACCCCTTGCCTCTTTCTCCACCCCTTCCCATTTCTTCACCCTGTTGCCCCTTTCTGCACCTCTGTTCCTTCTTTCTGCACTTCTTTTGTTTGTTTCTGCACGTCTCTTGCTTCTTTCTGCACCTCTCTTGCTTCTTTCTACACCACTTATGCTTCTTTCTGCACCCCTCTTCCCTCTTTCTGTACCCCTCTTGCCTCTTTCTGCACCTCTGTTCCTTCTTTCTGCACTTCTTTTGTTTCTTTCTGCACCCCTCTTGCCACTTTCTCCACCCCTGTTCCCTCTTTTTGCATCTCTGTTGCTTCTTTCTGCACTTCTCTTGCCTCTTTCTCCACCCCTCATCCCTCTTTCTGCACCTCTGTTGCTTCTTTCTGTACTTCTCTTGCTTCTTTCTGCACCTCTGAGCATTCTTTCTGCAACCCTTGTGCCTCTTTCTGCACCCCTTTTGCCTCTTTCTACACCTCTGTTCCTTCTTTCTGTACTTATTGTGTTTCTTTCTGTAACTCTCTTGCTTCTTTCTGCACTTCTCTTGCTTCTTTCTGCACCCCTCGTGCCGCTTTCACATCCCCTTCTCTCTTTCTGCACCCCTCTTGCCTCTACCCCACCTCTGTTCATTCTTTCTGCACTTCTTTTGTTTCTTTCTGCACCTCTCTTGTTTGTTTCTGTATCCTTCTTTCCTCTTTCTCCACCCCACTGCCCCCTTCCTGCATCTCTGTTGCTTCTTTATGCACCTTTTGCCTCTTTCTGCACCCCTCTTGCTCTTTTCTGCACCTCTGTTCCTTCTTTCTGCACTTCTTTTGTTTCTTTCTGCAGCTCTCAAGCTTCTTTCTGCACCCCCTTGCCTCTTTCTGCACCCCTCTTCCCTCTTTTTGTACCCCTCTTGCCTCTTTCTGCACGTCTCTTGCTTCTTTCTGCACCTCTCTTGCTTCTTTCTACACCACTTATGCTTCTTTCTGCACCCCTCTTCCCTCTTTCTGTACCCCTCTTGCCTCTTTCTGCACCTCTGTTCCTTCTTTCTGCACTTCTTTTGTTTCTTTCTGCACCCCTCTTGCCACTTTCTCCACCCCTGTTCCCTCTTTTTGCATCTCTGTTGCTTCTTTCTGCACTTCTCTTTCCTCTTTCTACACCCCTCATCCCTCTTTCTGCACCTCTGTTGCTTCTTTCTGTACTTCTCTTGCTTCTTTCTGCACCTCTGAGCATTCTTTCTGCAACCCTTGTGCCTCTTTCTGCACCCCTTTTGCCTCTTTCTGCACCTCTGTTCCTTCTTTCTGTACTTATTGTGTTTCTTTCTGTAACTCTCTTGCTTCTTTCTGCACTTCTCTTGCTTCTTTCTGCACCCCTCGTGCCGCTTTCACATCCCCCTTCTCTCTTTCTGCACCCCTCTTGCCTCTACCCCACCTCTGTTCATTCTTTCTGCACTTCTTTTGTTTCTTTCTGCACCTCTCTTGTTTGTTTCTGTATCCTTCTTTCCTCTTTCTCCACCCCACTGCCCCCTTCCTGCATCTCTGTTGCTTCTTTATGCACCCCTTTTGCTTCTTTCTGCACCCCTCTTGCTCTTTTCTGCACCTCTGTTACTTCTTTCTGCACTTCTTTTGTTTCTTTCTGCAGCTCTCAAGCTTCTTTCTGCACCCCCTTGCCTCTTTCTGCACCCCTCTTCCCTCTTTTTGCACCCCTCTTGCCTCTTTCTGCACTTCTGTTGCTTCTATCTGCACTCCTCTTGCTTCTTTCTACACCTCTCCTGCTTCTTTCTGCACCACTTGTGCTTCTTTCTGCACCCCTCTTCCCTCTTTCTCTACCCCTCTTGCCTCTTTCTGCACCTCTGTTTCTTCTTTCTGCACTTCTTTTGTTTCTCTCTTCACCTCTCTTGCTTCTTTCTGCACCCCTCTTGCCACCCCTGTTCCCTCTTTTTGCATCTCTGTTGCTTCTTTCTGCACTTCTCTTGCCTCTTTCTCCACCCCTCATCCCTCTTTCTGCACCTCTGTTGCTTCTTTCTGCAACCCTCTTGCTTCTTTCTGTACCCCTCAAGCCACTTTCACACCCCTCTTGCTTCTTTTTGTACCCCTTGTGCCTCTTTCTGCACCCTTCTTCTCTTTCTGCACTCCTCTTGCCTCTTTCTGCATCTTTGTTCCTTCTTTCTGCACTTCTTTTGTTTCTTTCTGCACCTCTCTTGCTTCTTTCAGCACCCCTCTTGCCTCTTTATCCACCCCTCTTCCCCCTTTTTGCATCTATGTTGCTTCTTTCTGCACTTCTCTTGTCTATTTCTCCACCCCTCTTCCCTCTTTCTGCACCTCTGTTGCTTCTTTCTGCAGCTCTCTTGCTTCTTTCTGCACTCCCTTGCCTCTTTCTCCACCCATCCACCCTCTTTCTGCACCCATGTTGCCTCTTTCTGCACCTCTGTTCTTTCTTTCTGCACTTCCTTTGTTTCTTTCTGCACATCTTTTGCTTCTTTCTGCACCCCAAGTGCCTCTTTCTGCACCCCTCTTCCCTTTTTTTGCATCCCTCTTGCCTCTTTCTACACCTCTGTTGCTTCTTTCTTCACTCCTCTTGCTTCTTTCTGTACTCCTCGTGCCTCTTTCACACCATTCTCCCCTCTTTGTGCACCCCTCTTGCCTCTTTCTGCACCTCTGTTCCTTCTTTCTGCACTTCTTTTGTTTCTTTCTGCACCTCTCTTGCTTCTTTCTGCATCCCTCGTGCCTCTTACTCTACCCCTCTTCCCCCTTTCTGCTTCTCTGCTGCTTCTTTCTACACCCCTTTGCCTCTTTCTGCATTCCTCTTGCCTCTTTCTTTACCACTGTTCCTTCTTTCTGCACTTCTTTTGTTTCTTTCTGCAGCTCTCATGCTTCGTTCTGCACCCCCTTGCCTCTTTCTCCACCCCCTTCCCATTTCTTCACCCCTGTTGCCCCTTTCTGCACCTCTGTTCCTTCTTTCTGCACTTCTTTTGTTTGTTTCTGCACGTCTCTTGCTTCTTTCTGCACCTCTCTTGCTTCTTTCTACACCACTTATGCTTCTTTCTGCACCCCTCTTCCCTCTTTCTGTACCCCTCTTGCCTCTTTCTGCACCTCTGTTCCTTCTTTCTGCACTTCTTTTGTTTCTTTCTGCACCCTCTTGCCACTTTCTCCACCCCTGTTCCCTCTTTTTGCATCTCTGTTGCTTCTTTCTGCACTTCTCTTGCCTCTTTCTCCACCCCTCATCCCTCTTTCTGCACCTCTGTTGCTTCTTTCTGTACTTCTCTTGCTTCTTTCTGCACCTCTGAGCATTCTTTCTGCAACCCTTGTGCCTCTTTCTGCACCCCTTTTGCCTCTTTCTGCACCTCTGTTCCTTCTTTCTGTACTTATTGTGTTTCTTTCTGTAACTCTCTTGCTTCTTTCTGCACTTCTCTTGCTTCTTTCTGCACCCCTCGTGCCGCTTTCACATCCCCCTTCTCTCTTTCTGCACCCCTCTTGCCTCTACCCCACCTCTGTTCATTCTTTCTGCACTTCTTTTGTTTCTTTCTGCACCCCTCTTGTTTGTTTCTGTATCCTTATTTCCTCTTTCTCCACCCCACTGCCCCCTTCCTGCATCTCTGTTGCTTCTTTATGCACCCCTTTTGCCTCTTTCTGCACCCCTCTTGCTCTTTTCTGCACCTCTGTTCCTTCTTTCTGCACTTCTTTTGTTTCTTTCTGCAGCTCTCAAGCTTCTTTCTACACCCCCTTGCCTCTTTCTGCACCCCTCTTCCCTCTTTTTGCACCCCTCTTGCCTCTTTCTGCACCTCTGTTGCTTCTTTCTGCACTCCTCTTGCTTCTTTCTACACCTCTCTTGCTTCTTTCTGCACCACTCATGCTTCTTTCTGCACCCGTCCTCCCTCTTTCGGTAGCCCTCTTGCCTCTTTCTGCACCTCTGTTCCTTCTTTCTGCACTTCTTTTGTTTCTTTCTGCACCTCTCTTGCTTCTTTCTGCACCCCTCTTGCCACTTTCTCCACCCCTGTTCCCCCTTTTTGCATTTCTGTTGCTGCTTTCTGCACTTCTCTTGCTTCTTTCTGCACCTCTGTTCATTCTTCCTGCAACCCTATTGCCTCTTTCTGCACCCCTCTTGCCTCTTTCTGCACCTCTGTTCCTTCTTTCTGTACTTCTTTTGTTTCTTTCTGCAACTCTCTTGCTTCTTTCTGCACCTCTCTTGCTTCTTTCTGCACCCTTCTTCTCTTTCTCCACCCCTCTTCCCCCTTTCTGCATCCCTGTTGCTTCTTTCTGCACTTCTCTTGTCTATTTCTCCACCCCTCTTCCCTCTTTCTGCACATCTGTTGCTTCTTTCTGTACCTCTGTTGCTTCTTTCTGCACCCCTGTGCCTCTTTCACACCCCTCTTCCCACACCCCTCTTGCCTCTTTCTGCTCCTCTGTTCCTTCTTTCTGCACTTCTTTTGTTTCTTTCTGCACCTCTCTTGCTTCTTTCTGTACCCCTCATGCCTCGCTCTGTATCCCTCTTCCCCCTTTCAGCATCTCTGTTGCTTCTTTCTGCATCCCTCTTGCCTCTTTCTGCACCTCTGTTCCTTCTTTCTGCACTTCTTTTGTTTCTTTCTGCAGCTCTCATGCTTCGTTCTGCACCCCTTTGCCTCTTTCTCCACCCCTCTTCCCATTTCTTCACCCCTGTTGCCCCTTTCTGCACCTTTGTTCCTTCTTTCTGCACTCCTCTTGCTTATTTCTACACCTCTCTTGCATCTTTCTACACCACTTGTGCTTCTTTCTGCACCCCTCTTCCCTCTTTCTGTACCCCTCTTGCCTCTTTCTGCACCTCTGTTCCTTCTTTCTGCACTTCTTTTGTTTCTTTCTGAACCCCTCTTGCCACTTTCTCCACCCCTGTTCCATCTTTTTGCATCTCTGTTGCTTCTTTCTGCACTTCTCTTGCCTCTTTCTCCACCCCTCATCCCTCTTTCTGCACCTCTGTTGCTTCTTTCTGTACTTCTCTTGCTTCTTTCTGCACCTCTGAGCATTCTTTCTGCAACCCTTGTGCCTCTTTCTGCACCCCTCTTGCCTCTTTCTGCACCTCTGTTCCTTCTTTCTGTACCTCTTTTGTTTCTGTCTGCAACTCTCTTGCTTCTTTCTGCACCCCTCTTGCTTCTTTCTGCACCCCTCAAGCCACTTTCACACCCCTCTTGCTTCTTTTTGCACCCCTTGTGGTTCTTTCTGCACCCTTCTTCTCTTTCTGCACTCCTCTTGCCTCTTTCTGCATCTGTTCCTTCTTTCTGCACTTCTTTTCTTTCTTTCTCCACCTCTATTGCTTCTTTCAGCACCCCTCTTGCCTCTTTATCCGCCCCTCTTCCCCCTTTTTGCATCTATGTTGCTTCTTTCTGCACTTCTCTTGTCTATTTCTCCACCCCTCATCACTATTTCTGCACCTCTGTTGCTTTTTTCTGCACTTCTCTTGCTTCTTTCTGCATTTCTGTCCCTTCTTTCTGCAACCCTTGTGCCTCTTTCTGCACCCCTCTTCCCTCTTTCTGCACCCCTCTTGCCTCTCTCTGCACCTCTGATCCTTCTTTCTGTACTTATTGTGTTTCTTTCTGCAACTCTCTTGCTTCTTTCTGCAACCCTTGTGCCGCTTTCACATCCCTCTTCTCTCTTTCTGCACCCCTCTTGCCTCTACCCCACCTCTGATCATTTTTTCTGCACTTCTTTTGTTTCTTTCTGCACCTCTTGTTTCTTTCTGTACCCTCTTTCCTCTTTCTCCACCCCACTTCCCCCTTTCTGCATCTCTCTTGCTTCTTTCTGCACACATCGTTCCTCTTTCTGCATCCCTCTTCCCTCTTTCTGCACTCCTCTTGCCTCTTCCTGCACCTCTGTTGCTTCTTTCTGCACTTCTTTTGTTTCTTTCTGCACCCCTCCTGCCTCTTTCTCCACCTCTATTCCTTCTTTCTGCTCTTCTTTTGTGTCTTTCTGCACCTCTCTCTTCTTTCTGCACCCCTTTTGCCTCTTTCTGCGCCCCTCTTGCCTCTTTCTGCACCTCTGTTCCTTCTTTCTGCACTTCTTTTGTTTCTTTATGCAGCTCTCTTGCTTCTTTCTGAACCCCCTTGCCTCTTTCTCCACCCCTCTTCCCTATTTCTTCACCCCTGTTGCCTCTTTCTGCACCTTTGTTCCTTCTTTCCGCCCTTCTTTTGCTTCTTTCTGCACATCTCTTGCTTCTTTCTGCACCCCTTGTGTCTCTTTCTGCACCTCTGTTCCTTCTTTCTGCTCCACTTATGTTTTTTTCTGCACCTCTCTTGCTTCTTTCTGCACCCCTCTTGCCACTTTCTCCACACTTGTTCCCCCTTTTTGCATCTCTGTTGCTTCTTTCTGCACTTCTCTTGCCTCTTTCTCCACCCTTCATCCCTCTTTCTGCACCTCTGTCCCTTGTTTCTGCAACCCTTGTGCCTCTTTCTGCACCCCTACCCTCTTTTTGTAACCCTCTTGCCTTTTTCTGCACCTCTGTTGCTTCTTTCTGCACTACTCTTGCTTCTTTCTGCACCTCTTTGCTTCTTTCTGCACCACTCTTGCTTCTTCTGCACCCCTCTACCCTCTTTCTGCATCCCTCTTGCCTCTTTCTGCACCTCTGGTCCTTCTTTCTGCTCTTATGTTTTTTTATGCACCTCTCTTGCTTCTTTCTGCACCCCTCTTGCCACTTTTTCCACCCTTGTTCCCCCTTTTTGCATCTCTGTTGCTTCTTTCTGCACTTCTCTTGCCTCTTTCTCCACCCCTCATCCCTCTTTCTGCACCTCTGTCCCTTCTTTCTGCAACCCTTGTGCCTCTTTCTGCACCCCTCTCCCCTCTTTCTGCACCCCTCTTGCTCTTTCTGCACTTATGTTCCTTCTTTCTGTACTTCTTCTTTTTCTTTCTGCAACTCTCTTGCTTCTTTCTGCACCCCTCTTGCTTCTTTCTGCACCCCTCATGCCTATGTCACACCCCTCTTGCTTCTTTCTGCACCCCTTTGCCCTCTATCTGTACCCTTTTTCTCTTTCTGCACTCCTCTTGCCTCTTTCTGCACCTCTGTTCCTTCTTCCTGCACTTCTTTTGTTTCTTTCTGCACCTCTCTTGCTTCTTTCTGCACCCCTCTTGCCACTTTCTCCACCCTTGTTCCCCCTTTTTGCATCTCTGTTGCTTCTTTCTGCACTTCTCTTGCCTCTTTCTCCACCCCTGATCCCTCTTTCTGCACCTCTGTCCCTTCTTTCTGCACTTCTTTTGTTTCTTTCTGCACCTCTCTTGCTTCTTTCTGCACCACTCGTGCCTCTTTCTGTACCACTCTTCCCCCTTTCTGCATCTCTGTTGCTTCTTTCTGCATCTCTGTTGCTTCTTTCTGCACCCCTTTTGCCTCTTTCTGCACCTCCGTTCCTTCTTTCTGCACTTCTTTTGTTTCTTTCTGCAGCTCTCATGCTTCTTTCTGCACCTCTCTCGCCTTTTGCACCACTCTTCCCTCTTTTGCACCCCTCTTGCCTCTTTCTGCACCACTGTTGCTTCTTTCTGCACTCCTCTTGCTTCTTTCTACACCTCTCTTGCTTCTTTCTGCACCACTCGTGCTTCTTTCTGCACCCATCTTCCCTCTTTTGGTAGCCCTCTTGCCTCTTTCTGCACTCTGTTCCTTCTTTCTGCACTTCTTTTGTTTCTTTCTGCACCTCTCTTGCTTCTTTCTGCACCCCTCTTGCCACTTTCTCCACCCCTGTTCCCCTTTTTGCATCTCTGTTGCTTCTTTCTGCACTTCTCTTGCCTCTTTCTCCACCCCATCCCTCTTTCTGCACCTCTATTGCTTCTTTCTGCACTTCTCTTGCTTCTTTCTGCACCTCTGTCCATTCTTCCTGTAACCCTTGTGCCTCTTTCTGCACCCCTCTTGCCTCTTTCTGCACCTCTGTTCCTTCTTTCTGTACTTCTTTTGTTTCTTTCTGCAACTCTCTTGCTTCTTTCTGCACCTCTCTTGCTTCTTTCTGCACCCTTCTTCTCTTTCCCCACCCGTCTTCCCCCTTTCTGCATCCCTGTTGCTTCTTTCTGCACTTCTCTTGTCTATTTCTCCACACCTCTTCCCTCTTTCTGCACATCTGTTGCTTCTTTCTGCACCTCTGTTGCTTCATTCTGCACCCCGTGCCTCTTTCACACCCCTCTTCCCGCACCCTCTAGCCTCTTTCTGCTCCTCTGTTCCTTCTTTCTGCACTTATTTTGCTTCTTTCTGCACCTCTCTTGCTTCTTTCTGTACCCCTCATGCCTCTTTCTGTACTTCTCTTCCCCCTTTCTGCATCTCTGTTGCTTCTTTCTGCACCCCTTTTGCTTCTTTCTGTACCCCTCTTGCTTCTTTCTGCACCTCTGTTCTTTCTTTCTGTACTTCTTTTGTTTCTTTCTGCAGCTCTCATGCTTCTTTCTGCACCCCCATGCCTCTTTCTCCACACCTCTTCCCATTTCTTCACCCCTGTTACCCCTTTCTGCACCTCTGTTCCTTCTTTCTGCACTTCTTTTGTTTGTTTCTGCACGTCTCTTGCTTCTTTCTGCACCCCTCGTGCCTCTTTCTGCACCCCTCTTCCCTCTTTTTGCACCCCTCTTGCCTCTTTCTGCACTTCTGTTGCTTCTATCTGCACTCCTCTTGCTTCTTTCTACACCTCTCTTGCTTCTTTCTGCACCACTTGTGCTTCTTTCTGCACCCCTCTTCCCTCTTTCTGTACCCCTCTTGCCTCTTTCTGCACCTCTGTTCCTTCTTTCTGCACTTCTTTTGTTTCTCTCTGCACCTCTCTTGCTTCTTTCTGCACCCCTCTTGCCACTTTCTCCACCCCGGCTCCCTCTTTTTGCATCTCTGTTGCTTCTTTCTGCACTTCTCTTGCCTCTTTCTCCACCCCTCATCCCTCTTTCGGCACCTCTGTTGCTTCTTTCAGTACTTCTCTTGCTTCTTTCTGCACCTCTGAGCATTCTTTCTGTAACCCATGTGCCTCTTTCTGCACCCCTTTTGCCTCTTTCTGCACCTCTGTTCCTTCTTTCTGTACTTCTTGTGTTTCTTTCTGTAACTCTCTTGCTTCTTTCTGCACCCCTCTTGCTTCTTTCTGCACCCCTCAAGCCACTTTCACACTCCTCTTGCTTCTTTTTGCACCCCTTGTGCCTCTTTCTGCAACCTTCTTCTCTTTCTGCACTCGTCTTGCCTCTTCCTGCATCTCTGTTCCTTCTTTCTGCACTTCTTTTGCTTCTTTCTGCACCTTTCTTGCTTCTTTCAGGACCCCTCTTGTCTTTATCCACCCCTCTTCCCCCTTTTTGCATCTATGTTGCTTCTTTCTGCACTTCTCTTGTCTATTTCTCCACCCCTCTTCCCTCTTTCTGCACCTCTGTTGCTTCTTTCTGCAGCTCTCTTGCTTCTTTCTGCACTCCCTTGCCTCTTTCTCCACCCATCCACCCTCTTCCTGCACCCATGTTGCCTCTTTCTGCACCTCTGTTCTTTCTTTCTGCACTTCTTTTGTTTCTTTCTGCACATCTTTTGCTTCTTTCTGCACCCAACGTGCCTCTTTCTGCACCCCTCTTCCCTTTTTTGCATCCCTCTTGCCTCTTTCTACACCTCTGTTGCTTCTTTCTGCACTCCTCTTGCTTCTTTCTGTTCTCCTCGTTCCTCTTTTACACCCTTCTTCCCTCTTTGTGCACCCCTCTTGCCTCTTTCTGCACCTCTGTTCCTTCTTTCTGCACTTCTTTTGTTTCTTTCTGCACCTCTCTTGCTTCTTTCTACACCTCTCTTGCTTCTTTCTGCACCACTCGTGCTTCTTTCTGCACCCCTCTTCCCTCTTTCTGCACCCCACTTGCCTCTTTCTGCACCTCTGTTCCTTCTTTCTGGACTTCTTTTGTTTCTGTCTGCACCTCTCTGTCTTATTTCTGCATCCCACTTGCCACTCTATCCACCTCTGTTCCCCCTTTTTGCATCTCTGTTGCTTCTTTCTACATTTCTCTTGCCTCTTTCTCCACCCCTCATCCCTATTTCTGCACCTCTGTTGCTTTTTCTGCACTTCTCTTGCTTCTTTCTGCACCTGTGTCCCTTCTTTCTGCAACCCTTGTGCCTCTTTCTTCACCCCTCTTCCCTCTTTCTGCACCCTCTTGCCTCTCTCTGCATCTCTGTTCCATCTTTCTGTACTTATTGTGTTTCTTTCTGCAACTCTCTTGCTTCTTTCTGCACTTCTCTTGCTTCTTTCTGTACCCCTCGTGCCGCTTTCACATCCCCTTCTCTCTTTCTGCACCCCTCTTGCCTCTACCCCACCTCTGTTCGTTCTTTCTGCACTTCTTTTGTTTCTTTCTGCACCTCTCTTGTTTCTTTCTGTATCCCTCTTTCCTCTTTCTCCACCCCACTTCCCCCTTTCTGCATCTCTGTTGCTTCTTTATGCACGTCTCTTGCTTCTTTCTGTATCTCTCTTGCTTCTTTCTGCACACATCGTGCCTCTTTCTGCATCCATCGTCCCTCTTTCTGCACTCCTCTTGCCTCTTCCTGCACCTCTGTTGCTTCTTTCTGTACTTCTTTTGTTTCTTTCTGCACCCCTCTTGCCTCTTTCTCCACCTCTGTTCCTTCTTTCTGCACTTCTTTTGTTTCTTTATGCAGCTCTCTTGCTTCTTTCTGAACCCCCTTGCCTCTTTCTGCACCTCTGTTCCTTCTTTCCGCCCTTCTTTTGCTTCTTTCTGCACATCTCTTGCTTCTTTCTGCACCCCTTGTGCCTCTTTCTGCACCTCTGTTCCTTCTTTCTGCTCTTCTTATGTTTTTTCTGCACCTCTCTTGCTTCTTTCTGCACTCCTCTTGCCACTTTCTACACACTTGTTCCCCCTTTTTGCATCTCTGTTGCTTCTTTCTGCACTTCTCTTCCCTCTTTCTACACCCCTCATCCCTCTTTCTGCACCTCTGTCCCTTCTTTCTGCAACCCTTGTGCCTCTTTCTGCACCCCTGTACCCTTTTTTTGCAACCCTCTTGCCTCTTTCTGCATCTCTGTTGCTTCTTTCTGCACTACTCTTTCTTCTTTCTGCACCTCTTTGCTTCTTTCTGCACCACTCTTGCTTCTTCTGCACCCCTCATCCCTCTGTCTGCACTCCTCTTGCCTCTTTCTGCATCTCTGTTCGTTCTTCCTGCACTTCTCAATGTTTCTTTCTGCACCTCTCTTGTTTCTTTCTGCACCCCTCTTGCCACTTTCTCCACCCTTGTTCCCCCTTTTTGCATCTCTGTTGCTTCTTTCTGCACTTCTCTTGCCTCTTTCTCCACCCCTCATCCCTCTTTCTGCACCTCTGTCCCTTCTTTCTGCAACCCTTGTGCCTCTTTCTGCACCGCTCTACCTTCCTTCTGCACCCCTCTTGCTCTTTTTGCACCTCTGTTCCTTCTTTCTGTACTTCTTTTGTTTCTTTCTGCAACTTTCTCGCTTCTTTCTGCACCCCTCTTGCTTCTTTCTGCACCCCTCGTGCCTCTTTCACACCCCTCTTGCTTCTTTCTGCACCCCTCGTGCCTCTTTCACACCTCTCTTGCTTCTTTCTGCACCCCTTGTGCCTCTTTCTGCACCCTTCTTCTCTTTCTGCACTCCTCTTGCCTCTTTCTGCGCCTCTGTTACTTCTTCCTGCACTTCTTGTGTTTCTTTCTGCACCTCTCTTGCTTCTTTCAGCACTCCTCTTGCCTCTTTATCCACCCCTCTTCCCCTTTTTGCATCTCTGTTGCTTCTTTCTGCACTTCTCTTTTCTGTTTCTCCACCCCTTGTGCCTCTTTCTGCACCCCTCTTCCCTCTTTCTGCACCCCTCTTGCCTCTCTCTGCACCTATGTTCCTTCTTTCTGTACTTATTGTGTTTCTTTCTGCAACTCTTGCTTCTTTCTGCACTTCTCTTGCTTCTTTCTGCACCCCTCGTGCCGCTTTCACATCCCTCTTCTCTCTTTCTGCACCCCTCTTGCCTCTACCCCACCTCTGTTTGTTCTTTCTGCACTTCTTTTGTTTCTTTCTGCACCTCTCTTGTTTCTTTCTGTATCCCTCTTTCCTCTTTCTCCACCCCACTTCCCCCTTTCTGCATCTCTGTTGCTTCTTTCTGCACGTCTCTTGCTTCTTTCTGCATCTCTCTTGCTTCTTTCTGCACACATTGTGCCTCTTTCTGCATCCCTCTTCCCTCTTTCTGCACTCCTCTTGCCTCTTCCTGCACCTCTGTTGCTTCTTTCTGTACTTCTTGTTTCTTTCTGCACCCCTCTTGCCTCTTTCTCCACCTCTGTTCCTTCTCTCTGCTCTTCTTTTGTTTCTTTCTGCACCTCTCTCTTCTTTCTGTACCCCTTTTGCCTCTTTCTGCGTCCCTCTTGCCTCTTTCTGCACCTCTGTTCCTATTTCTGCACTTCTATTG
The DNA here is from genome assembly GCA_963921515.1 of Calotriton arnoldi. Classification (NCBI taxonomy): domain Eukaryota; kingdom Metazoa; phylum Chordata; class Amphibia; order Caudata; family Salamandridae; genus Calotriton; species Calotriton arnoldi. The sequence continues at coordinate 566,320 of CAWUFW010005464.1, read as the reverse complement.
TTTCTTTATGCAGCTCTCCTGCTTCTTTCTGAACCCCTCTTGCCACTTTCTCCACACTTGTTCCCCCTTTTTGCATCTCTGTTGCTTCTTTCTGCACTTCTCTTGCCTCTTTCTCCACCCCTCATCCCTCTTTCTGCACCTCTGTCCCTTCTTTCTGCAACCCTTGTGCCTCTTTCTGCACCCCTCTCCCCTCTTTCTGCACCCCTCTTGCTCTTTCTGCACTTATGTTCCTTCTTTCTGTACTTCTTCTTTTTCTTTCTGCAACTCTCTTGCTTCTTTCTGCACCCCTCTTGCTTCTTTCTGCACCCCTCATGCCTATGTCACACCCCTCTTGCTTCTTTCTGCACCCCTTTGCCCTCTATCTGTACCCTTTTTCTCTTTCTGCACTCCTCTTGCCTCTTTCTGCACCTCTGTTCCTTCTTCCTGCACTTCTTTTGTTTCTTTCTGCACCTCTCTTGCTTCTTTCTGCACCCCTCTTGCCACTTTCTCCACCCTTGTTCCCCCTTTTTGCATCTCTGTTGCTTCTTTCTGCACTTCTCTTGCCTCTTTCTCCACCCCTGATCCCTCTTTCTGCACCTCTGTCCCTTCTTTCTGCACTTCTTTTGTTTCTTTCTGCACCTCTCTTGCTTCTTTCTGCACCACTCGTGCCTCTTTCTGTACCACTCTTCCCCCTTTCTGCATCTCTGTTGCTTCTTTCTGCATCTCTGTTGCTTCTTTCTGCACCCTTTTGCCTCTTTCTGCACCTCCGTTCCTTCTTTCTGCACTTCTTTTGTTTCTTTCTGCAGCTCTCATGCTTCTTTCTGCACCTCTCTCGCCTTTTGCACCACTCTTCCCTCTTTTGCACCCCTCTTGCCTCTTTCTGCACCACTGTTGCTTCTTTCTGCACTCCTCTTGCTTCTTTCTACACCTCTCTTGCTTCTTTCTGCACCACTCGTGCTTCTTTCTGCACCCATCTTCCCTCTTTTGGTAGCCCTCTTGCCTCTTTCTGCACTCTGTTCCTTCTTTCTGCACTTCTTTTGTTTCTTTCTGCACCTCTCTTGCTTCTTTCTGCACCCCTCTTGCCACTTTCTCCACCCCTGTTCCCCCTTTTTGCATCTCTGTTGCTTCTTTCTGCACTTCTCTTGCCTCTTTCTCCACCCCATCCCTCTTTCTGCACCTCTATTGCTTCTTTCTGCACTTCTCTTGCTTCTTTCTGCACCTCTGTCCATTCTTCCTGTAACCCTTGTGCCTCTTTCTGCACCCCTCTTGCCTCTTTCTGCACCTCTGTTCCTTCTTTCTGTACTTCTTTTGTTTCTTTCTGCAACTCTCTTGCTTCTTTCTGCACCTCTCTTGCTTCTTTCTGCACCCTTCTTCTCTTTCCCCACCCGTCTTCCCCCTTTCTGCATCCCTGTTGCTTCTTTCTGCACTTCTCTTGTCTATTTCTCCACACCTCTTCCCTCTTTCTGCACATCTGTTGCTTCTTTCTGCACCTCTGTTGCTTCATTCTGCACCCGTGCCTCTTTCACACCCCTCTTCCCGCACCCCTCTAGCCTCTTTCTGCTCCTCTGTTCCTTCTTTCTGCACTTATTTTGCTTCTTTCTGCACCTCTCTTGCTTCTTTCTGTACCCCTCATGCCTCTTTCTGTACTTCTCTTCCCCTTTCTGCATCTCTGTTGCTTCTTTCTGCACCCCTTTTGCTTCTTTCTGTACCCCTCTTGCTTCTTTCTGCACCTCTGTTCTTTCTTTCTGTACTTCTTTTGTTTCTTTCTGCAGCTCTCATGCTTCTTTCTGCACCCCCATGCCTCTTTCTCCACACCTCTTCCCATTTCTTCACCCCTGTTACCTCCTTTCTGCACCTCTGTTCCTTCTTTCTGCACTTCTTTTGTTTGTTTCTGCACGTCTCTTGCTTCTTTCTGCACCCCTCGTGCCTCTTTCTGCACCCTCTTCCTCTTTTTGCACCCCTCTTGCCTCTTTCTGCACTTCTGTTGCTTCTATCTGCACTCCTCTTGCTTCTTTCTACACCTCTCTTGCTTCTTTCTGCACCACTTGTGCTTCTTTCTGCACCCTCTTCCCTCTTTCTGTACCCCTCTTGCCTCTTTCTGCACCTCTGTTCCTTCTTTCTGCACTTCTTTTGTTTCTCTCTGCACCTCTCTTGCTTCTTTCTGCACCCCTCTTGCCACTTTCTCCACCCCGGCTCCCTCTTTTTGCATCTCTGTTGCTTCTTTCTGCACTTCTCTTGCCTCTTTCTCCACCCCTCATCCCTCTTTCGGCACCTCTGTTGCTTCTTTCAGTACTTCTCTTGCTTCTTTCTGCACCTCTGAGCATTCTTTCTGTAACCCATGTGCCTCTTTCTGCACCCCTTTTGCCTCTTTCTGCACCTCTGTTCCTTCTTTCTGTACTTCTTGTGTTTCTTTCTGTAACTCTCTTGCTTCTTTCTGCACCCCTCTTGCTTCTTTCTGCACCCCTCAAGCCACTTTCACACTCCTCTTGCTTCTTTTTGCACCCCTTGTGCCTCTTTCTGCAACCTTCTTCTCTTTCTGCACTCGTCTTGCCTCTTCCTGCATCTCTGTTCCTTCTTTCTGCACTTCTTTTGCTTCTTTCTGCACCTTTCTTGCTTCTTTCAGGACCCCTCTTGTCTTTATCCACCCCTCTTCCCCCTTTTTGCATCTATGTTGCTTCTTTCTGCACTTCTCTTGTCTATTTCTCCACCCCTCTTCCCTCTTTCTGCACCTCTGTTGCTTCTTTCTGCAGCTCTCTTGCTTCTTTCTGCACTCCCTTGCCTCTTTCTCCACCCATCCACCCTCTTCCTGCACCCATGTTGCCTCTTTCTGCACCTCTGTTCTTTCTTTCTGCACTTCTTTTGTTTCTTTCTGCACATCTTTTGCTTCTTTCTGCACCCAACGTGCCTCTTTCTGCACCCCTCTTCCCTTTTTTGCATCCCTCTTGCCTCTTTCTACACCTCTGTTGCTTCTTTCTGCACTCCTCTTGCTTCTTTCTGTTCTCCTCGTTCCTCTTTTACACCCTTCTTCCCTCTTTGTGCACCCCTCTTGCCTCTTTCTGCACCTCTGTTCCTTCTTTCTGCACTTCTTTTGTTTCTTTCTGCACCTCTCTTGCTTCTTTCTACACCTCTCTTGCTTCTTTCTGCACCACTCGTGCTTCTTTCTGCACCCCTCTTCCCTCTTTCTGCACCCCACTTGCCTCTTTCTGCACCTCTGTTCCTTCTTTCTGGACTTCTTTTGTTTCTGTCTGCACCTCTCTGTCTTATTTCTGCATCCCACTTGCCACTCTATCCACCTCTGTTCCCCCTTTTTGCATCTCTGTTGCTTCTTTCTACATTTCTCTTGCCTCTTTCTCCACCCCTCATCCCTATTTCTGCACCTCTGTTGCTTTTTTCTGCACTTCTCTTGCTTCTTTCTGCACCTGTGTCCCTTCTTTCTGCAACCCTTGTGCCTCTTTCTTCACCCCTCTTCCCTCTTTCTGCACCCCTCTTGCCTCTCTCTGCATCTCTGTTCCATCTTTCTGTACTTATTGTGTTTCTTTCTGCAACTCTCTTGCTTCTTTCTGCACTTCTCTTGCTTCTTTCTGTACCCCTCGTGCCGCTTTCACATCCCCCTTCTCTCTTTCTGCACCCCTCTTGCCTCTACCCCACCTCTGTTCGTTCTTTCTGCACTTCTTTTGTTTCTTTCTGCACCTCTCTTGTTTCTTTCTGTATCCCTCTTTCCTCTTTCTCCACCCCACTTCCCCCTTTCTGCATCTCTGTTGCTTCTTTATGCACGTCTCTTGCTTCTTTCTGTATCTCTCTTGCTTCTTTCTGCACACATCGTGCCTCTTTCTGCATCCATCGTCCCTCTTTCTGCACTCCTCTTGCCTCTTCCTGCACCTCTGTTGCTTCTTTCTGTACTTCTTTTGTTTCTTTCTGCACCCCTCTTGCCTCTTTCTCCACCTCTGTTCCTTCTTTCTGCACTTCTTTTGTTTCTTTATGCAGCTCTCTTGCTTCTTTCTGAACCCCCTTGCCTCTTTCTGCACCTCTGTTCCTTCTTTCCGCCCTTCTTTTGCTTCTTTCTGCACATCTCTTGCTTCTTTCTGCACCCCTTGTGCCTCTTTCTACACCTCTGTTCCCTCTTTCTGCTCTTCTTATGTTTTCTGCACCTCTCTTGCTTCTTTCTGCACTCCTCTTGCCACTTTCTACACACTTGTTCCCCCTTTTTGCATCTCTGTTGCTTCTTTCTGCACTTCTCTTCCTCTTTCTACACCCCTCATCCCTCTTTCTGCACCTCTGTCCCTTCTTTCTGCAACCCTTGTGCCTCTTTCTGCACCCTGTACCCTTTTTTGCAACCCTCTTGCCTCTTTCTGCATCTCTGTTGCTTCTTTCTGCACTACTCTTTCTTCTTTCTGCACCTCTTTGCTTCTTTCTGCACCACTCTTGCTTCTTCTGCACCCCTCATCCCTCTGTCTGCACTCCTCTTGCCTCTTTCTGCATCTCTGTTCGTTCTTCCTGCACTTCTAATGTTTCTTTCTGCACCTCTCTTGTTTCTTTCTGCACCCCTCTTGCCACTTTCTCCACCCTTGTTCCCCCTTTTTGCATCTCTGTTGCTTCTTTCTGCACTTCTCTTGCCTCTTTCTCCACCCCTCATCCCTCTTTCTGCACCTCTGTCCCTTCTTTCTGCAACCCTTGTGCCTCTTTCTGCACCGCTCTACCTTCCTTCTGCACCCCTCTTGCTCTTTTTGCACCTCTGTTCCTTCTTTCTGTTACTTCTTTTGTTTCTTTCTGCAACTTTCTCGCTTCTTTCTGCACCCCTCTTGCTTCTTTCTGCACCCCTCGTGCCTCTTTCACACCCCTCTTGCTTCTTTCTGCACCCCTCGTGCCTCTTTCACACCCCTCTTGCTTCTTTCTGCACCCCTTGTGCCTCTTTCTGCACCCTTCTTCTCTTTCTGCACTCCTCTTGCCTCTTTCTGCGCCTCTGTTACTTCTTCCTGCACTTCTTGTGTTTCTTTCTGCACCTCTCTTGCTTCTTTCAGCACTCCTCTTGCCTCTTTATCCACCCCTCTTCCCCTTTTTGCATCTCTGTTGCTTCTTTCTGCACTTCTCTTTTCTGTTTCTCCACCCCTTGTGCCTCTTTCTGCACCCTCTTCCCTCTTTCTGCACCCCTCTTGCCTCTCTCTGCACCTATGTTCCTTCTTTCTGTACTTATTGTGTTTCTTTCTGCAACTCTTGCTTCTTTCTGCACTTCTCTTGCTTCTTTCTGCACCCCTCGTGCCGCTTTCACATCCCTCTTCTCTCTTTCTGCACCCCTCTTGCCTCTACCCCACCTCTGTTTGTTCTTTCTGCACTTCTTTTGTTTCTTTCTGCACCTCTCTTGTTTCTTTCTGTATCCCTCTTTCCTCTTTCTCCACCCCACTTCCCCCTTTCTGCATCTCTGTTGCTTCTTTCTGCACGTCTCTTGCTTCTTTCTGCATCTCTCTTGCTTCTTTCTGCACACATTGTGCCTCTTTCTGCATCCTCTTCCCTCTTTCTGCACTCCTCTTGCCTCTTCCTGCACCTCTGTTGCTTCTTTCTGTACTTCTTGTTTCTTTCTGCACCCCTCTTGCCTCTTTCTCCACCTCTGTTCCTTCTCTCTGCTCTTCTTTTGTTTCTTTCTGCACCTCTCTCTTCTTTCTGTACCCCTTTTGCCTCTTTCTGCGTCCCTCTTGCCTCTTTCTGCACCTCTGTTCCTATTTCTGCACTTCTATTGTTTCTTTATGCAGCTCTCCTGCTTCTTTCTGAACCCCTCTTGCCACTTTCTCCACACTTGTTCCCCCTTTTTGCATCTCTGTTGCTTCTTTCTGCACTTCTCTTGCCTCTTTCTCCACCCTTCATCCCTCTTTCTGCACCTCTGTCCCTTGTTTCTGCAACCCTTGTGCCTCTTTCTGCACCCCTACCCTCTTTTTGTAACCCTCTTGCCTTTTTCTGCACCTCTGTTGCTTCTTTCTGCACCCCTCTTGCCACTTTCTCCACACTTGTTCCCCCTTTTTGCATCTCTGTTGCTTCTTTCTGCACTTCTCTTGCCTCTTTCTCCACCCTTCATCCCTCTTTCTGCACCTCTGTCCCTTGTTTCTGCAACCCTTGTGCCTCTTTCTGCACCCCTACCCTCTTTTTGTAACCCTCTTGCCTTTTTCTGCACCTCTGTTGCTTCTTTCTGCACTACTCTTGCTTCTTTCTGCACCTCTTTGCTTCTTTCTGCACCACTCTTGCTTCTTCTGCACCCCTCTACCCTCTTTCTGCATCCCTCTTGCCTCTTTCTGCACCTCTGGTCCTTCTTTCTGCTCTTATGTTTTTTTATGCACCTCTCTTGCTTCTTTCTGCACCCTCTTGCCACTTTTTCCACCCTTGTCCCTCTTTTGCATCTCTGTTGCTTCTTTCTGCACTTCTCTTGCCTCTTTCTCCACCCCTCATCCCTCTTTCTGCACCTCTGTCCCTTCTTTCTGCAACCCTTGTGCCTCTTTCTGCACCCCTCTCCCCTCTTTCTGCACCCCTCTTGCTCTTTCTGCACTTATGTTCCTTCTTTCTGTACTTCTTCTTTTTCTTTCTGCAACTCTCTTGCTTCTTTCTGCACCCCTCTTGCTTCTTTCTGCACCCTCATGCCTATGTCACACCCCTCTTGCTTCTTTCTGCACCCCTTTGCCCTCTATCTGTACCCTTTTTCTCTTTCTGCACTCCTCTTGCCTCTTTCTGCACCTCTGTTCCTTCTTCCTGCACTTCTTTTGTTTCTTTCTGCACCTCTCTTGCTTCTTTCTGCACCCCTCTTGCCACTTTCTCCACCCTTGTTCCCCCTTTTGCATCTCTGTTGCTTCTTTCTGCACTTCTCTTGCCTCTTTCTCCACCCCTGATCCCTCTTTCTGCACCTCTGTCCCTTCTTTCTGCACTTCTTTTGTTTCTTTCTGCACCTCTCTTGCTTCTTTCTGCACCACTCGTGCCTCTTTCTGTACCACTCTTCCCCCTTTCTGCATCTCTGTTGCTTCTTTCTGCATCTCTGTTGCTTCTTTCTGCACCCCTTTTGCCTCTTTCTGCACCTCCGTTCCTTCTTTCTGCACTTCTTTTGTTTCTTTCTGCAGCTCTCATGCTTCTTTCTGCACCTCTCTCGCCTTTTGCACCACTCTTCCCTCTTTTGCACCCCTCTTGCCTCTTTCTGCACCACTGTTGCTTCTTTCTGCACTCCTCTTGCTTCTTTCTACACCTCTCTTGCTTCTTTCTGCACCACTCGTGCTTCTTTCTGCACCCATCTTCCCTCTTTTGGTAGCCCTCTTGCCTCTTTCTGCACTCTGTTCCTTCTTTCTGCACTTCTTTTGTTTCTTTCTGCACCTCTCTTGCTTCTTTCTGCACCCCTCTTGCCACTTTCTCCACCCTGTTCCCCCTTTTGCATCTCTGTTGCTTCTTTCTGCACTTCTCTTGCCTCTTTCTCCACCCCATCCCTCTTTCTGCACCTCTATTGCTTCTTTCTGCACTTCTCTTGCTTCTTTCTGCACCTCTGTCCATTCTTCCTGTAACCCTTGTGCCTCTTTCTGCACCCCTCTTGCCTCTTTCTGCACCTCTGTTCCTTCTTTCTGTACTTCTTTTGTTTCTTTCTGCAACTCTCTTGCTTCTTTCTGCACCTCTCTTGCTTCTTTCTGCACCCTTCTTCTCTTTCCCCACCCGTCTTCCCCCTTTCTGCATCCCTGTTGCTTCTTTCTGCACTTCTCTTGTCTATTTCTCCACACCTCTTCCCTCTTTCTGCACATCTGTTGCTTCTTTCTGCACCTCTGTTGCTTCATTCTGCACCCCGTGCCTCTTTCACACCCCTCTTCCCGCACCCCTCTAGCCTCTTTCTGCTCCTCTGTTCCTTCTTTCTGCACTTATTTTGCTTCTTTCTGCACCTCTCTTGCTTCTTTCTGTACCCCTCATGCCTCTTTCTGTACTTCTCTTCCCCCTTTCTGCATCTCTGTTGCTTCTTTCTGCACCCCTTTTGCTTCTTTCTGTACCCCTCTTGCTTCTTTCTGCACCTCTGTTCCTTCTTTCTGTACTTCTTTTGTTTCTTTCTGCAGCTCTCATGCTTCTTTCTGCACCCCCATGCCTCTTTCTCCACACCTCTTCCCATTTCTTCACCCCTGTTACCCCTTTCTGCACCTCTGTTCCTTCTTTCTGCACTTCTTTTGTTTGTTTCTGCACGTCTCTTGCTTCTTTCTGCACCCCTCGTGCCTCTTTCTGCACCCCTCTTCCCTCTTTTTGCACCCCTCTTGCCTCTTTCTGCACTTCTGTTGCTTCTATCTGCACTCCTCTTGCTTCTTTCTACACCTCTCTTGCTTCTTTCTGCACCACTTGTGCTTCTTTCTGCACCCCTCTTCCCTCTTTCTGTACCCCTCTTGCCTCTTTCTGCACCTCTGTTCCTTCTTTCTGCACTTCTTTTGTTTCTCTCTGCACCTCTCTTGCTTCTTTCTGCACCCCTCTTGCCACTTTCTCCACCCGGCTCCCTCTTTTTGCATCTCTGTTGCTTCTTTCTGCACTTCTCTTGCCTCTTTCTCCACCCCTCATCCCTCTTTTGGCACCTCTGTTGCTTCTTTCAGTACTTCTCTTGCTTCTTTCTGCACCTCTGAGCATTCTTTCTGTAACCCATGTGCCTCTTTCTGCACCCCTTTTGCCTCTTTCTGCACCTCTGTTCCTTCTTTCTGTACTTCTTGTGTTTCTTTCTGTAACTCTCTTGCTTCTTTCTGCACCCCTCTTGCTTCTTTCTGCACCCCTCAAGCCACTTTCACACTCCTCTTGCTTCTTTTTGCACCCCTTGTGCCTCTTTCTGCAACCTTCTTCTCTTTCTGCACTCGTCTTGCCTCTTCCTGCATCTCTGTTCCTTCTTTCTGCACTTCTTTTGCTTCTTTCTGCACCTTTCTTGCTTCTTTCAGGACCCCTCTTGTCTTTATCCACCCTCTTCCCCCTTTTTGCATCTATGTTGCTTCTTTCTGCACTTCTCTTGTCTATTTCTCCACCCCTCTTCCCTCTTTCTGCACCTCTGTTGCTTCTTTCTGCAGCTCTCTTGCTTCTTTCTGCACTCCTTGCCTCTTTCTCCACCCATCCACCCTCTTCCTGCACCCATGTTGCCTCTTTCTGCACCTCTGTTCTTTCTTTCTGCACTTCTTTTGTTTCTTTCTGCACATCTTTTGCTTCTTTCTGCACCCGACGTGCCTCTTTCTGCACCCCTCTTCCCTTTTTTGCATCCCTCTTGCCTCTTTCTACACCTCTGTTGCTTCTTTCTGCACTCCTCTTGCTTCTTTCTGTTCTCCTCGTCCTCTTTTACACCCTTCTTCCCTCTTTGTGCACCCCTCTTGCCTCTTTCTGCACCTCTGTTCCTTCTTTCTGCACTTCTTTTGTTTCTTTCTGCACCTCTCTTGCTTCTTTCTACACCTCTCTTGCTTCTTTCTGCACCACTCGTGCTTCTTTCTGCACCCCTCTTCCCTCTTTCTGCACCCCACTTGCCTCTTTCTGCACCTCTGTTCCTTCTTTCTGGACTTCTTTTGTTTCTGTCTGCACCTCTCTGTCTTATTTCTGCATCCCACTTGCCACTCTATCCACCTCTGTTCCCCCTTTTTGCATCTCTGTTGCTTCTTTCTACATTTCTCTTGCCTCTTTCTCCACCCCTCATCCCTATTTCTGCACCTCTGTTGCTTTTTCTGCACTTCTCTTGCTTCTTTCTGCACCTGTGTCCCTTCTTTCTGCAACCCTTGTGCCTCTTTCTTCACCCCTCTTCCCTCTTTCTGCACCCTCTTGCTCTCTCTCTGCATCTCTGTTCCATCTTTCTGTACTTATTGTGTTTCTTTCTGCAACTCTCTTGCTTCTTTCTGCACTTCTCTTGCTTCTTTCTGTACCCCTCGTGCCGCTTTCACATCCCCTTTCTCTCTTTCTGCACCCCTCTTGCCTCTACCCCACCTCTGTTCGTTCTTTCTGCACTTCTTTGTTTCTTTCTGCACCTCTCTTGTTTCTTTCTGTATCCCTCTTTCCTCTTTCTCCACCCACTTCCCCCTTTCTGCATCTCTGTTGCTTCTTTATGCACGTCTCTTGCTTCTTTCTGTATCTCTCTTGCTTCTTTCTGCACACATCGTGCCTCTTTCTGCATCCATCGTCCCTCTTTCTGCACTCCTCTTGCCTCTTCCTGCACCTCTGTTGCTTCTTTCTGTACTTCTTTTGTTTCTTTCTGCACCCCTCTTGCCTCTTTCTCCACCTCTGTTCCTTCTTTCTGCACTTCTTTTGTTTCTTTATGCAGCTCTCTTGCTTCTTTCTGAACCCCCTTGCCTCTTTCTGCACCTCTGTTCCTTCTTTCCGCCCTTCTTTTGCTTCTTTCTGCACATCTCTTGCTTCTTTCTGCACCCCTTGTGCCTCTTTCTGCACCTCTGTTCCTTCTTTCTGCTCTTCTTATGTTTTTTCTGCACCTCTCTTGCTTCTTTCTGCACTCCTCTTGCCACTTTCTACACACTTGTTCCCCCTTTTGCATCTCTGTTGCTTCTTTCTGCACTTCTCTTCCTCTTTCTACACCCCTCATCCCTCTTTCTGCACCTCTGTCCTTCTTTCTGCAACCCTTGTGCCTCTTTCTGCACCCCTGTACCCTTTTTTGCAACCCTCTTGCCTCTTTCTGCATCTCTGTTGCTTCTTTCTGCACTACTCTTTCTTCTTTCTGCACCTCTTTGCTTCTTTCTGCACCACTCTTGCTTCTTCTGCACCCCTCATCCCTCTGTCTGCACTCCTCTTGCCTCTTTCTGCATCTCTGTTCGTTCTTCCTGCACTTCTAATGTTTCTTTCTGCACCTCTCTTGTTTCTTTCTGCACCCCTCTTGCCACTTTCTCCACCCTTGTTCCCCCTTTTTGCATCTCTGTTGCTTCTTTCTGCACTTCTCTTGCCTCTTTCTCCACCCCTCATCCCTCTTTTCTGCACCTCTGTCCCTTCTTTCTGCAACCCTTGTGCCTCTTTCTGCACCGCTCTACCTTCCTTCTGCACCCCTCTTGCTCTTTTTGCACCTCTGTTCCTTCTTTCTGTACTTCTTTTGTTTCTTTCTGCAACTTTCTCGCTTCTTTCTGCACCCCTCTTGCTTCTTTCTGCACCCCTCGTGCCTCTTTCACACCCCTCTTGCTTCTTTCTGCACCCCTCGTGCCTCTTTCACACCCCTCTTGCTTCTTTCTGCACCCCTTGTGCCTCTTTCTGCACCCTTCTTCTCTTTCTGCACTCCTCTTGCCTCTTTCTGCGCCTCTGTTACTTCTTCCTGCACTTCTTGTGTTTCTTTCTGCACCTCTCTTGCTTCTTTCAGCACTCCTCTTGCCTCTTTATCCACCTCTTCCCCTTTTTGCATCTCTGTTGCTTCTTTCTGCACTTCTCTTTTCTGTTTCTCCACCCCTTGTGCCTCTTTCTGCACCCCTCTTCCCTCTTTCTGCACCCCTCTTGCCTCTCTCTGCACCTATGTTCCTTCTTTCTGTACTTATTGTGTTTCTTTCTGCAACTCTTGCTTCTTTCTGCACTTCTCTTGCTTCTTTCTGCACCCCTCGTGCCGCTTTCACATCCCTCTTCTCTCTTTCTGCACCCCTCTTGCCTCTACCCCACCTCTGTTTGTTCTTTCTGCACTTCTTTTGTTTCTTTCTGCACCACTCTTGTTTCTTTCTGTATCCCTCTTTCCTCTTTCTCCACCCCACTTCCCCCTTTCTGCATCTCTGTTGCTTCTTTCTGCACGTCTCTTGCTTCTTTCTGCATCTCTCTTGCTTCTTTCTGCACACATCGTGCCTCTTTCTGCATCCCTCTTCCCTCTTTCTGCACTCCTCTTGCCTCTTCCTGCACCTCTGTTGCTTCTTTCTGTACTTCTTGTTTCTTTCTGCACCCCTCTTGCCTCTTTCTCCACCTCTGTTCCTTCTCTCTGCTCTTCTTTTGTTTCTTTCTGCACCTCTCTCTTCTTTCTGTACCCCTTTTGCCTCTTTCTGCGTCCCTCTTGCCTCTTTCTGCACCTCTGTTCCTATTTCTGCACTTCTATTGTTTCTTTATGCAGCTCTCTTGCTTCTTTCTGAACCCCCTTGCCTCTTTCTCCACCCCTCTTCCCTATTTCTTCACCCCTGTTGCCTCTTTTTGCACCTCTGTTCCTTCTTTCCGCCCTTCTTTTGCTTCTTTCTGCACATCTCTTGCTTCTTTCTGCACCCCTTGTGCCTCTTTCTGCACCTCTGTTCCCTCTTTCTGCTCTTCTTATGTTTTTTCTGGACCTCTCTTGCTTCTTTCTGCACTCCTCTTGCCACTTTCTACACACTTGTTCCCCCTTTTTGCATCTGTTGCTTCTTTCTGCACTTCTCTTCCCTCTTTCTACACCCCTCATCCCTCTTTCTGCACCTCTGTCCCTTCTTTCTGCAACCCTTGTGCCTCTTTCTGCACCCCTGTACCCTTTTTTTGCAACCCTCTTGCCTCTTTCTGCATCTCTGTTGCTTCTTTCTGCACTACTCTTGCTTCTTTCTGCACCTCTTTGCTTCTTTCTGCACCACTCTTGCTTCTTCTGCACCCCTCTTCCCTCTGTCTGCACTCCTCTTGCCTCTTTCTGCATCTCCGTTCCTTCTTCCTGCACTTCTAATGTTTCTTTCTGCACCTCTCTTGTTTCTTTCTGCACCCCTCTTGCCACTTTCTCCACCCTTGTTCCCCCTTTTTGCATCTCTGTTGCTTCTTTCTGCACTTCTCTTGCCTCTTTCTCCACCCCTCATCCCTCTTTCTGCACCTCTGTCCCTTCTTTCTGCAACCCTTGTGCCTCTTTCTGCACCGCTCTACCTTCCTTCTGCACCCCTCTTGCTCTTTTTGCACCTCTGTTCCATCTTTCTGTACTTATTGTGTTTCTTTCTGCAACTCTCTTGCTTCTTTCTGCACTTCTCTTCCTTCTTTCTGTACCCCTCGTGCCGCTTTCACATCCCCCTTCTCTCTTTCTGCACCCCTCTTGCCTCTACTCCCACCTCTGTTCTGTTCTTTCTGCACTTCTTTTGTTTCTTTCTGCACCTCTCTTGTTTCTTTCTGTATCCTCTTTCCTCTTTCTCCACCCCACTTCCCCCTTTCTGCATCTCTGTTGCTTCTTTATGCACGTCTCTTGCTTCTTTCTGTATCTCTCTTGCTTCTTTCTGCACACATCGTGCCTCTTTCTGCATCCATCGTCCCTCTTTCTGCACTCCTCTTGCCTCTTCCTGCACCTCTGTTGCTTCTTTCTGTACTTCTTTTGTTTCTTTCTGCACCCCTCTTGCCTCTTTCTCCACCTCTGTTCCTTCTTTCTGCACTTCTTTTGTTTCTTTATGCAGCTCTCTTGCTTCTTTCTGAACCCCCTTGCCTCTTTCTCCACCCCTCTTCCCTATTTCTTCACCCCTGTTGCCTCTTTCTGCACCTCTGTTCCTTCTTTCCGCCCTTCTTTTGCTTCTTTCTGCACATCTCTTGCTTCTTTCTGCACCCCTTGTGCCTCTTTCTGCACCTCTGTTCCCTCTTTCTGCTCTTCTTATGTTTTTTCTGCACCTCTCTTGCTTCTTTCTGCACTCCTCTTGCCACTTTCTACACACTTGTTCCCCCTTTTTGCATCTCTGTTGCTTCTTTCTGCACTTCTCTTCCCTCTTTCTACACCCCTCATCCCTCTTTCTGCACCTCTGTCCCTTCTTTCTGCAACCCTTGTGCCTCTTTCTGCACCCCTGTACCCTTTTTTTGCAACCCTCTTGCCTCTTTCTGCATCTCTGTTGCTTCTTTCTGCACTACTCTTTCTTCTTTCTGCACCTCTTTTCTTCTTTCTGCACCACTCTTGCTTCTTCTGCACCCCTCATCCCTCTGTCTGCACTCCTCTTGCCTCTTTCTGCATCTCTGTTCGTTCTTCCTGCACTTCTAATGTTTCTTTCTGCACCTCTCTTGTTTCTTTCTGCACCCCTCTTGCCACTTTCTCCACCCTTTTTTCCCTTTTTGCATCTCTGTTGCTTCTTTCTGCACTTCTCTTGCCTCTTTCTCCACCCCTCATCCCTCTTTCTGCACCTCTGTCCCTTCTTTCTGCAACCCTTGTGCCTCTTTCTGCACCGCTCTACCTTCCTTCTGCACCCCTCTTGCTCTTTTTGCACCTCTGTTCCTTCTTTCTGTACTTCTTTTGTTTCTTTCTGCAACTTTCTCGCTTCTTTCTGCACCCCTCTTGCTTCTTTTCTGCACCCCTCGTGCCTCTTTCTACACCCCTCTTGCTTCTTTCTGCACCCCTCGTGCCTCTTTCACACCCCTCTTGCTTCTTTCTGCACCCCTTGTGCCTCTTTCTGCACCCTTCTTCTCTTTCTGCACTCCTCTTGCCTCTTTCTGCGCCTCTGTTACTTCTTCCTGCACTTCTTGTGTTTCTTTCTGCACCTCTCTTGCTTCTTTCAGCACTCCTCTTGCCTCTTTATCCACCCCTCTTCCCCTTTTGCATCTCTGTTGCTTCTTTCTGCACTTCTCTTTTTCTGTTTCTCCACCCCTTGTGCCTCTTTCTGCACCCCTCTTCCCTCTTTCTGCACCCCTCTTGCCTCTCTCTGCACCTCTGTTCCTTCTTTCTGTACTTATTGTGTTTCTTTCTGCAACTCTTGCTTCTTTCTGCACTTCTCTTGCTTCTTTCTGCACCCCTCGTGCCGCTTTCACATCCCTCTTCTCTCTTTCTGCACCCCTCTTGCCTCTACCCCACCTCTGTTCGTTCTTTCTGCACTTCTTTTGTTTCTTTCTGCACCTCTCTTGTTTCTTTCTGTATCCCTCTTTCCTCTTTCTCCACCCCACTTCCCCCTTTCTGCATCTCTGTTGCTTCTTTCTGCACGTCTCTTGCTTCTTTCTGCATCTCTCTTGCTTCTTTCTGCACACATCGTGCCTCTTTCTGCATCCCTCTTCCCTTTATGCACTCCTCTTGCCTCTTCCTGCACTTCTGTTGCTTCTTTCTGTACTTCTTTTGTTTCTTTCTGCACCCTCTTGCCTCTTTCTCCACCTCTGTTCCTTCTCTCTGCTCTTCTTTTGTTTCTTTCTGCACCTCTCTCTTCTTTCTGTACCCCTTTTGCCTCTTTCTGCGTCCCTCTTGCCTCTTTCTGCACCTCTGTTCCTTCTTTCTGCACTTCTATTGTTTCTTTATGCAGCTCTCTTGCTTCTTTCTGAACCCCCTTGCCTCTTTCTCCACCCCTCTTCCCTATTTCTTCACCCCTGTTGCCTCTTTTTGCACCTCTGTTCCCTCTTTCCGCCCTTCTTTTGCTTCTTTCTGCACATCTCTTGCTTCTTTCTGCACCCCTTGTGCCTCTTTCTGCACCTCTGTTCCCTCTTTCTGCTCTTCTTATGTTTTTTCTGCACCTCTCTTGCTTCTTTCTGCACTCCTCTTGCCACTTTCTACACACTTGTTCCCCCTTTTTGCATCTGTTGCTTCTTTCTGCACTTCTCTTCCCTCTTTCTACACCCCTCATCCCTCTTTCTGCACCTCTGTCCCTTCTTTCTGCAACCCTTGTGCCTCTTTCTGCACCCCTGCACCCTTTTTTTGCAACCCTCTTGCCTCTTTCTGCATCTCTGTTGCTTCTTTCTGCACTACTCTTGCTTCTTTCTGCACCTCTTTGCTTCTTTCTGCACCACTCTTGCTTCTTCTGCACCCTCTTCCCTCTGTCTGCACTCCTCTTGCCTCTTTCTGCATCTCTGTTCCTTCTTCCTGCACTTCTAATGTTTCTTTCTGCACCTCTCTTGTTTCTTTCTGCACCCCTCTTGCCACTTTCTCCACCCTTGTTCCACCTTTTTGCATCTCTGTTGCTTCTTTCTGCACTTCTCTTGCCTCTTTCTCCACCCCTCATCCCTCTTTCTGCACCTCTGTCTCTTCTTTCTGCAACCCTTGTGCCTCTTTCTGCACCGCTCTACCTTCCTTCTGCACCCCTCTTGCTCTTTTTGCACCTCTGTTCCTTCTTTCTGTACTTCTTTTGTTTCTTTCTGCAACTTTCTTGCTTCTTTCTGCAACTTTCTTGCTTCTTTCTGCACCCCTCTTGCTTCTTTCTGCACCCCTCGTGCCTCTTTCACACCCCTCTTGCTTCTTTCTGCACCCCTTGTTCCTCTTTCTGCATCCTTCTTCTCTTTCTGCACTCCTCTTGCCTCTTTCTGCACCTCTGTTACTTCTTCCTGCACTTCTTTTGTTTCTTTCTGCACCTCTCTTGCTTCTTTCAGCACTCCTCTTGCCTCTTTATCCACCCCTCTTCCCCTTTTTGCATCTCTGTTGCTTCTTTCTGCACTTCTCTTTTCTGTTTCTCCACCCCCCTTGCCTCTTTCTGCACCTGTGTTGCTTCTTTCTGAACTTCTCTTTTCTGTTTCTCCACCCCTCTTCCCTCTTTCTGCAGCTCTCTTGTTTCTTTCTGCACCCCCTTGCCTCTTTCTCCACCCATCCACCCTCTTTCTGCACCCCATGTGCCTCTTTCTGCACTCCTCTTCCCTCTTTGTCACCCCTCTTGCCTCTTTCTACACCTCTGTTGCTTCTTTCTTCACTCCTCTTGCTTCTTTCTGTACTCCTCGTGCCTCTTTCACATCCCTCTTCCCTCCTTGTGCACCCCTCTTGCCTCTATCTGCACCTCTGTTCCTTCTTTCTGCACTGCTTTTGTTTCTTTTTGCACCCCTCTTGCTTCTTTCTGCACCCCTCGTGCCTCTTTCTGGACTCCTCTTCCCCCTTTCTGCATCTCTGCTGCTTCTTTCTGCACCCCTTTTGCCTCTTTCTGCACCCCTCTTGCCTCTTTCTGCATCTCTGTTCCCTCTTTCTGCACTTCTTTTGTCTTTCTGCAGCTCTCATGCTTCTTTCTGCACCCCCTTGTCTCTTTCTCCACCCCTCTTCCCTATTTCTGTACCCTTGTTGCCGCTTTCTGCACCTCTGTTCCTTCTTTCTACACTTTTATTTCTTTCTGCACCCCTCGTGCTTCTTTCTGCACCCCTCTTCCCTCTTTTTGCACCACTCTTGCCTTTTTCTGCACCTCTGTTGCTTCTTTCTGCACTCCTCTTGCTTCTTTCTATATCTCTCTTGCTTCTTTCTGCTCCACTCGTGCTTCTTTCTGCACCCCTCTTCCCTCTTTATGCACCCCTCTTCCCTCTTTCTGCACCCCTCTTGCCTCTTTCTGCACCTCTTTTCCTTCTTTCTGCACTTCTTTTGTTTCTTTCTGCACCTCACTTGCCACTTTCTCCACCCCTGTTCCCCCTTTTTGCATCTCTGTTGCTTCTTTCTGCACTCCTCTTGCCTCTTTCTCCACTCTCATCCCTCTTTCTGCACCTCTGTTGCTTCTTTCTGTACTTCACTTGCTTCTTTCTGCACCTCTGTCCCTTCTTTCTTCAACCCTTGTGCCTCTTTCTGCACCCTCTTCCCTCTTTCTGCACCGCTCTTGCCTCTCTCTGCACCTCTGTTCCTTCTTTCTATACTTCTTTTGTTTCTTTCTGCAACTCTCTTGCTTCTTTCTGCACATCTCTTGTTTCTTTCTGCATCCCTCGTGCCGCTTTCACACCGCTCTTCCCTCTTTCTGCACCCCTCTTGCCTATTCCTCACCTGTGTTCTTTCTTTCTTCACTTCTTTTGTTTCTTTCTGCACCTCTCTTGTTTCTTTCTGTACCCCTCTTGCCCCTTTCTCCACCCCACTTCCCCCTTTCTGCATCTCTTTTGCCTCTTTCTGCACCTCTTTTCCTTCTTTCTGCACTTTTTTTGTTTCTTTCTGCACCTCACTTGCCACTTTCTCCAACCCTGTTCCCCCTTTTTGCATCTCTGTTGCTTCTTTCTGCACTCCTCTTGCCTCTTTCTCCACCCTCATCCCTCTTTCTGCACCTCTGTTGCTTCTTTCTGTACTTCTCTTGCTTCTTTCTGCACCTCTGTCCCTTCTTTCTTCAACCCTTGTGCCTCTTTCTGCACCCCTCTTCCCTCTTTCTGCACCGCTCTTGCCTCTCTCTGCACCTCTGTTCCTTCTTTCTATACTTCTTTTGTTTCTTTCTGCAACTCTCTTGCTTCTTTCTGCACATCTCTTGTTTCTTTCTGCATCCCTCGTGCCGCTTTCACACCGCTCTTCCCTCTTTCTGCACCCCTCTTGCCTATTCCTCACCTGTGTTCTTTCTTTCTTCACTTCTTTTGTTTCTTTCTGCACCTCTCTTGTTTCTTTCTGTACCCCTCTTGCCCCTTTCTCCACCCCACTTCCCCCTTTCTGCATCTCTTTTGCATCTTTATGCATGCCTCTTGCTTCTTTCTGCATCTCTTGCTTCTTTCTGCACCCCTCATGCCTCTTTCTGCATCCCTCTTCCCTCTTTCTGCACTCCTCTTGCCTCTTTCTGCACCTCTGTTGCTTCTTTCTGCACTTTTTTTGTTTCTTTCTGCACCCCTCTTGCCTCTTTCTCCACCTCTGTTCCTTCTTTCTGCTCTTCTTTTGTTTCTTTCTGCACCTCTCGCTTCTTTCTGCACTCCTTTTGCCTCTTTCTGTACTCCTCTTGCCTCTTTCTGCACCTCTGTTCCTTCTTTCTGCACTTCTTTTGTTTCTTTATGCAGCTCTCTTGCTTCTTTCTGCACCCCTTTGCCTCTTTCTCCACCCCTCTTCTCTCTTTCTTCACCCCTGTTGCCTCTTTCTGCACCTCTTTTGCTTCTTTCTGCACTACTCTTGCTTCTTTCTGCACCTCTTTTCTTCTTTCTGCACCACTCGTGCTTCTTTCTGCACCCCTCTTCCCTCTTTCTGCACCCCTCTAGCCTCTTTATGCACCTCTGTTCCTTCTTTCTGCTCTTCTTTTGGGTTTTTTCTGCACCTCTCTTGCTTCTTTCTGCACCCCTTTTGCCACTTTCTCCACCCCTGTTCCCCTTTTTACATCTCTGTTGCTTCTTTCTCCACCCCTCATCCCTCTTTCTGCAACTCTGTTGCTTATTTCTGTACTTCTCTTACTTCTTTCTGCACCTCTGTTCCATCTTTCTGTACTTCTTTTGTCTCTTTCTTAAACTCTCTTGCTTCTTTCTGTACACCTCTTGTTTCTTTCTGTACCCCTCGTGCCTCTTTCTGCACCTCTGTCCCTTCTTTCTGCACCCCTTGTGCCTCTTTCTGCACCCCTCTTCCCTCTTTCTGCTCCTCTGTTCCTTCTTTCTGCACTTCTTTTGTTTCTTTGTCCAGCTCTCTTGCTTCTTTCTGCTCTCCCTTGCCTCTTTCTCCACCCCTTCCGCACCCCTCGTGCCTCTTTTCTGCACCCCTCTTCCCTCTTTCTGCACTCCTCTTGCCTCTTTCTGCACCTCTGTTGCTTCTTTCGGCACTTCTTTTGTTTCTTTCTGCACCTCTCTTGCTTCTTTCTGCACCCCTCTTGCCTCTTTCTCCACCCCGCTTCCCCCTTTTTTCATCTCTGTTGAAGGTATTCAAGTATTTCTATGTTTATTTTTATGTAACATGTCAAACAGAGACACTCATGCATACCTTCACAAACTTGGTCAGACTTGGAATAGTGATATGCTTAGGATTGCTGTTTTATATTTGGTAGGTCGGCCTAACATTCTGAGCAGTCGATTAATAGTGAACCTTCAAGAGAAAAGTGAGGTTTAAGACATCTTGGGAGAAGGATTAGTGATTAGGCTACTTTGTATGAGTCTGTTGTAAGGTACAGTCAAAGTAGGCTTCTTTCTGCACCTCTGTTGGTTTTTTCTGCACTTCTCTTGCTTCTTTCTGCACCTTCCTTCCTCTTTCTGGACTTCTGTTGCCTCTTTCTGCACTTCTCTTGCTTCTTTCAGCGCCTTTCTTCCTCTTTCTGCACGCCCACCGCTTTCCCTGCAGAAGCTGGAACAAGGTCACCGAAGAACAGCTCACCTCCTCCCTCAGCAAAACCCCTCTGACATAGCCACAGATGCCAATGCCTCAGCACGAAACCTCCACCGGTGGATCACCAACTGTTTTGGCACTCTGGCTTCCCTCAAGAATGCCCCCGGCAAGCAACACTCCAAGTAAGCAAGCTGATTCACTCCTGCCCTTCAAGAGCCCAGGTGCACCTGCAGACATCTCGAGAAGAGATGGAGGATTAACAAAACCCTGGAAGCCCACGCAGCATTCAAATCTGCTATCACTGCATACCATATCCTCCTCAAAACAACAAAGAAAACGGCGATTCAAGAAAGAATTAACGCCAACGCACACAACAGCAAAGAACTATTTGCTGTAGTCAAGGAGTTTGCCAAGCCCAACACCGACACTACAGACATCCCACCCTCACAAGACCTCAGCAATAAGCCCAGCACCTTCTTTCACCACAAGATCAAGCAGATCTATGATGGCTTCAATACCCAAGACACTCGCAGCACACCCACCACCATCACATCCAACAACGCCACCCCTACCTGATCCCCAGTAATTTCCTTACAAGTACCAGTAATCTGGATATAGACCCTTTTCACAGAAAATCATAAAATGATACGAATGGAGGGCCGGTATCAAGGTATATATGCATCGATGTGCATGTATATTAGTGATTCAACTACCTTAGGGAAGTATGTAACGTAGGCAACTATCTGTAATAAATGAATTGATGAATGATCAGGGTTGACTACACCGCTGGCAAAAAAAAAAAAAAAAGAAAGACATATTTGGATCGCTAGAATCATGGATAATGCAAAGTATAAATGATCTATGTGCTAGTGATAGACAATGAAAGGTACCTGGATGTAGATTTTATGCATTCAGTGATTTTAATTATGTTTGATTTTCAGTTCTTGTTTTCGAATTATGTTGGGTACACTCATGTCCACAGATATCACTGAAGTGTGTTTTGAATAACCCCTGAATCAAAGGGTTGTAACCCAAAAACCTACAGAATCAAGGTGGGACAGAAGGGGCATATATGGGATCAAAGGTCCTGAAAAAAGCCATATAGACCCTCGTGAGGGCTAATAGACCCAGCTGAAACATGTTGACGAGAATGCAGTGAGTAGGGGTGAGGGGCTACTAATAATCAGTGTCACCACCATTCTATTTTTCTATTTTTAATCCTCGCCAGGTAGTCCAGGAATAAAGCATAGCGACGGATATACGGGAGTCAGTTTTAGATCTCACAATCTGCACATATAATTTTTTGATCGCCTTAATTTCATGTTTGTATTGTCTCCCCCTTCCCTTTGCTCCACCCCAGGCATTGGTCTGCAGAGGGGTGTCAGTTAGCAAGCCCATTTATAAATCGTGCCACAATTTGTGGGTGAGGGCAGTTTTTCCACACATAGCACATGCCATTTAAACTTAATAAGTGAGAAGTTTACATTCCTACCTATATTGTATATGTATGCAGTTTACTTGGGGAGGTTGGGGTATGAATTCATCCTCTTCCCCCTTCTTTATGTGTGTTGGACTACCTCACACCATGCCAGTTGCCCTCAGCAGAGGCATATGCTAAAGTCTCCAGTCGCAGTGTGGACTAACGGGGACCTAAAAGGCAGATTGATAATTAGACCTAGAATTTAACAAACCGACCTAGGTATTAATAGGTTAGCTAAAGTCTGATTCACAGTGAGTCAGAATCCATCTTACCTCATGAATATTAATAAATTAGGTTGCAAATTGAGACTCAATCTGACCAGTACAGGGATGGCCTACTAGGGTCAGCAGAGTACCACATCTGTGATTGCCTTTGAAAAAAGTAAAAGATGTCTTTTTTTGAGCAGTTTGTTTGAAAGTTAGCAGTGGTCCCCTCCATCACTGCCTTTTCTACAACAAACTTTTTTTTTAACAATCACAAAGGGGAATGGGTTCCAAAAGAACTCGTTCCATTTTGAAAATTATATTACTACTCATTTCTAAAATGAGGTTAGTACATTTAGAAAAGTTTTTTTGCAGTCTAAACTCCAAATCAGAGTGTTGGAATCGGTAAAATTGAGTGTATATCTGACCCTAAGTTTCTTGTCCTTCACAAAAATGCAAATATTTTGACAACAGACTCCACCACCCGTAAAGGGCTTTCATTAACATTTATCTCAGTTGGCCCTTTAGTGGTAGAAATGTAATTGCCATTGAACTTATTGTCCTAATGACCATGATAGAAGAAACGTAATTGGCCAATCTGCCATGGATGGAAATTCATCTGTGGAGTGAATTCCAACCCAGATTTTGCTTTGCAGGCAAACTTCAAAAAGGATAAAAGGGTATATTTCCACTATTGTTAGTCCCTAAAATCATTCCCCCACACCTATTCTTTCTGAAAGCAAAATTATTGAAGGAATACATCAGTGCAAAGTGCTGTCCTGCTTTGTTTGAGTATTACCACCATCTGTGTTTATGTCTTTAGTACTGCAGGGACAATGTTCTGCACCAAGCAGTTGTTTCCTTAGTGGACCAGCAAGTTGGATAGTTCTCCATTTGTAAAGTTCAGCAGCATTCAATGGTAGTACCACCTACCAAGATTAAGAGCATTAATGGAAACAAAATATCAAGATGTCAGAAGATTACCTCAGTGAGAATTGATTGTGCTTCACAGAAAACAGATGTAGAGGCAGCATTAACCACAACATCGTGCCATCGACTATCCAAATACGTGCACAGTATCTATCAGATGCAGAGACAAGTTAAAAGCATATGAGCAGTACAATAACTCAGCCTTTACACAGGTAACATGGAACATATTAGACTTTCCCCCGTGAAATAACCCTCCCCCCCACCCCCCTTTCCCCCCCCCTCCCCCAACTCCCTTAATCTTCCTGAAGTATCAATTTGGCTAGAGAAAGATGCAAAAAGCAAACCTCAAACTTGAGACGAAGGAAATGAAAGAAAAATAGAAGGACAGCAAATGGCTGTTTAGAAGTTCATTGCATATATTGTGGGACATGAGTGAAAGGACTCAAGGGAAAAGAGTATTATAGTGGACCCAATCTCAGGTGGTAGGTGTGTGTACAAGTTGTATCAAAACTTAAAGAGATGGAGTGCCCTCATTTGGGTGGGGCAGGCCACCTGTGGAAGACCTGTGGAGAGATGTGCCACAATGGAGCCCCAGGTGTATTCAAAGTTTTTAAAATTGTGTCAAAAAATGTCCACCATGCTTTCCATTGTGAGGGCTTGCCACAAATAATCATGCCATTAAGTCAGTGCAGGGGCCTCCTTTTTTTCCAGGCTTCAGCCACTGCTAACTTTGCCCCACCTAGACAGAGCCACATAATCGCTTTGTCCCCCTTGGTTTGGTATTTCAATGTGTCCTCTCTCAAGCCTAACAGTGAAACCTGGGGTTTCCAGGAGTGGGTAACCCAGAATGCTTTTAATTTGTGCAAGGATCTCGGGCCAGAATGGGCGAATCATCAGGTAATCTCACCAGATGTGGTGGAAGTCACCCAGTAGCCCACATCCTCTCCAACATAAGTCAGATGTATCTGGGAATATTAGTTTAGTAGGGCATAAGTACCAGCCATTCATGACTTTATAGTGGGCCTCCCTCATTCCTATTGAGTGGTTACATTTTGAGATGTCCCTCCATAGGATTCTCCACTTTGTTTCTGTTATGTCGGCCTCTAGTGGTTGTTCCCAGAATGCCTTATGTCGAGGCTGTGGTGTGTGGAGTGTGCCCAATAATAAAAAGTAAAGAAAGGATTTGTTCCCTCTAGTGTTCCCAGCTCTCTTAACAAATTGTTCAATTGGGGTGAGGTCTCTAGTGGCTGCTGCTCTAACATCCGTGTGTAATGCCCAGTGTTTCAAGTGGGTATAACAATAGCGTTTGGAATTGGCTAGGTGGTAATTGCATTCGCAATTTTCAAATGTCAAGATATCCCAGTTGTGAAAGAGGTCTAAAAGCTTTAGGCAACCGCCCTCCTTCCATGCATCAAAGGGTCAGGGCTCTAACACAGGTGGGAAGTCTGGGTTATAGTGGTTGGGCGTACACAGTGAGGGGAAGGTAGGTCATTATGCAGTCCAATTTACCTCATCCCAAATTTTCAAGGTCGTTTTTGTGGGTGTCCTCAAGTAAACGTTAGGTGGCTGTTCTGCTCTAGGTTTCCATAGTACATCCCTGATGACCCCCCCATCATGTCGCGATCCATATGTAACCAGTGTTTGTCCTATTTCCGGAGGGATCACTCAGTTATGACCCATAGTTGGGCCGATTTATAGTAGAGGTGGGAATCAGGGAGAGCCAGTCCACCCCAATCCTTCGGCAGTCTAAGAAGTCTATACAGCGGCTGAGCTTTGTGACTTTGCAAATGAGACATGTGATGAGTGTACGCAAGGTAACGAGGAAGTCCGTGGGATGGCATAATTTGCTCGAATCATTCCATGAACGCTTCGCAGAAACCAAAGCGTTTCAGTGTGAGAAATAGAAAGGGCAAATTCACCCTGTCAAAAGCCTTTTCGGCATCTAGGCCCAGTAGCACCACCGGTATCTGTTTATTTGTGGCTTTCTCAATTAAGTGAAGTACTCGTCCCAGATTATCATGAGTCTGTCTGCCCTTAATGAAGCCTGATTGATCTGGATGGCTCAAATCCGGCATCAAGTCGCGAGGCTAGTATTCTTGCATAGAGCTTGGCATCCAGATTGAGTAGCGCAACGGGCCTGTAGGAGCCACAAATGCATGTTTCTTTCCCTTTCTTCGAAATGACCATCACCAAGGGCTCACTCATAGAGGGTGTGACTGCCCCCATCTCTGCAAATTGGTTAAATAGAGAAGTCAAATGTGACACCAGGTCAGAACTAAAAGTCTCATAAAATTGAGCAGTGATGCTGTCTGGCCCAGGTGCTTTGTGGAGTTTTAGGTATTTGTCTTGTGCATCTCTTCCTCATTAATAGGAGACTGGGTGTTGACCTGGTCTGCTGTATAAAGCTTGTTATAGAAATCCCCAAATATGCAAGCTTTCTACAAACCAGAGGTTGCCATGAGTCCCGAATCTTACTGAATGTCACCTACATATTCCTTTTCTTGCTTGGTCCGAAGTTTGCAAGCTGGATGTGAGCCCATTTTATTACCCTGTCAGTAGGAAGTGTATTTGAGGCATAAAAGTGTAACTTCTGCTCTATTAATATAAATAGTGGTGTTCCCCCTCACTGCAGTGGCTTTCCGCTGAAGGGCTAGGGTCGGTGTGGTTTTATGAGTCTGTTCAAGTTGTCGTAGATCTGATTTAAGTGCTACTTGTCCTGAGGCTCTCTGTTTAGTAAGGGTGGCATTGAGTGCTAAGCATTTGTCCCTAATACATGCTTTAAACGCGTCCAAATTGTTAGAGAATGTGGTGTCTTGGGGCATATTAAGTTGGAAAAATCCCCTAGTAGCTTTCCAAAAATCATCACAAAGAAGATGGTCCCTTGTCAGGGAGTTAGGAAAAAACCAACGGCAATATCATGTCAGTGGAGTCCCCCAATCTAGCATTGTGGAGACCAGTGCGTGGTCTGAAATAGTGATGGGAAGTATCAAAGCATCTCGTAAGTCCTGCCCAAGAACTTGGCTTAAAAAAACGTAGTCCATCCTAGAGTAAGTACGATGTGTGTGGTGAAAAAATGTGTAGTTGTGTCAGCTGGGGTGAAGAGTCCTCCAAGCATCTATGAGGCCCAAGGTTGAAACGCCTGTTTAAGAGTTTTGGGGAAAATGCCTGTGGGTGATCTGCACTTGAGTGCCAGGTCAGGTTAAAGTCATCCATCATGACAATGTCCCCCTTATTGAATCCTTCCACTTGCATCAAGAGTGAGTGTAGAAAGGGGACCTGAAGGCACACAATCTGCCCCTAAAATAGCCTGCCAACATGATGATCTTACCTTCCTTTTCTGTTTTATAGCCTTCCGGTTTGAATTGCAATGAGGACTGGAATAGCAGTGCTATGCCATTGTATTTAGAGGAGGTTGATGACTTAAATACAATAGGGTAAGTTTTATGCTTCAGTCTATGGTCCTCATCTCTTTTGAGATGTGTCTCTTGCAGCGCCACTTCATCATGACGTTGATCAAAAAGATATTTCCACAATTGGTGGCGTATGTCTGGCGAATTGAGGCCCTTAACATTCCAAGTAAGTGTAGTGATCACCATGGTTGTGTTAGTGTCTCAACACTATCCAACTCTACCCAAGGCCCCTCGCGGCCAGACTTCTTTCACATTGCCTCGATATGGCCCACCCAGATCCAGGACCCCCTGTCCAATTACCTCCCCTGTCCCCCTCTCATCCCCCTGAAAAAATACTGTCCATTCCCTGAAAGATAAATAAAGAAAAAACATCTAACATGTTACCAATACAACATCTGGCCCCCAAACGTGTACATTTTGGAGATGACATTCAAGCATGGCAGGTGAATCAGTAGCATTCGTAGTTAATGCATTTAACAAGTATGTAGACCTGAAATAAGGAAGCCATGGTACAAGCTGGACATCAAGGATCTTCTCAAGCCCCCCCACACTCCCACAGAAATTGGATAGTGTCCCCAGGAGTTGACCTGATAACGTCTGGGTGTTTTCGGTTCTTGCGAGGTGGTGCTACTTGATAGAAGTGTCTATAGGAGCAATAATCAACAGTGGTCACTCATTGTTTCCTAGATTGATGTGGATGACATTGAGAAAGCCGCTGGCCTGCATTTTGGAAGCTGCCACTGTGGCCCTTGGAGGTGCCTGGAGGTTCTTCAGATGAAGGCGCACCAGGATTTTGTGTGGCAAGGCCTCAGCAAGATTGGTTATATGGAGGGGTTTGTTATGGAGATCAAAGACCAAACCAAAAGGATATCTCCATCCATACTTGATGTGTTCACTCTACAGTTTTTCAGTCAACGTACGGAATTGTTGGCACCTGAGTAGCGTCACAGGGGCAATATCCTGAAAGAGAGAGCAGGAAGCCCCCTGGAATGTGATTGTCTCTACCTTTTGGGCCGCCAGGAGGATGGCTTCTTTAGTCTTAAATGCATGCATCTTCGCTAGGACATCCTGTGGGAGCCCTCTCTCTCCCAGAGACAGTGGGCCCACCCGATTGACCCTGTCAATCTTCACTTTAGGAGTTGAGCCACCCAGGAGCTCTGAGAAGAAGCCTGTCACAAAGGCCTGTATGTCTGGGCCCACTATGCCCTCCTCCAGGCCTCTAATCAGTATATTGTCACGGTGCAATCTATCTTCCATGTCTTCAAATTTTAGGAGGGCTGTTGGTAGCTACTGTCAGAGTGCACAGGTTGATTCCTCCATCTCTCCGACGCGGTGCTCTAAATCATTTGTCTTGGTTTCGAGATCCATTATTCGGGTGCACACTGAGTCTATATCTTGTTGGAGCATGGTGAGTTTGCCATGTAGTTCAGTCCATAGTGTCTCCAGGGAAGAGGTCAAGTCCGCCTAGTGTTCCTCATGAAGCTCTTTCTTGAAATCTTGATAGAAAGCAAGCAATTCTTCCTTCGTGTGAGACATGTTGACAGTAGCGGGTACCTCTGCTGCATTGTCCCGCGACTGGGTAAAGTCACTAGAAACCCTGTTGAGTTGTTGCTTCTTTTTTTGGCATAAAGAGAGCAGGACTGGCAAGATGGAACTCTCTGAAGGCGCTGTAGATGGGCTAGTTGTTACATGTCTCCTATATGGTAGTGACCTCGACAGGGATTGGGGGGTGGTTTATTTGCAGAAATGCTTCTCCCAGCTTGTGAGTGCTCCTATAGGGCTGTGCAAAGCCTCAGAGAGAGATAGCAGTTCACCACACAGAGAGATGTGATTAGCATTTAAGAAAGTTATATAGGAAGTAGTGGTTCTGCTGCAGTAACTGTAGTACTATTCCCACCTTTCAGCAGTGATCATAGCATATGGTTGGGTAGACCTATATTATTGTGGCTGGTGGGGCAGCCAGAGTCATATCATTGTTACTATATAATATATTTTGTGCTTAAATAGTACATATAAAGATGAAGAAGTGCCCCTGCTTTAAGTGATAGCTCGCCTTTGTTGGAAACAGCCATGGCCAGACTGGACTTCATTGTTCCTCTGAGTCCCACAATGCCCTGCAGATAGCTCAGGGAGGGAACGTCATCTCTAAAGTACATGCTCTGCAGTGCTCGAGGGATCCGCCATGTTGTGGTCAGGCAATGAGTACGCTGGGTCATTGAGAAGGAGGGGACGTGTTGTCATTAGGGCCTTTACTGGCAATGAGTAGGGATTCAGCAGAACTTAGGCATTGCACCACCAGGATGGGAGATTCTTCCACCCCCATTTCAACTCTTTCCAAGCCTCGTGCCGCCATCACAGGGTCCGGCATCCCGCTCCAGCACACACAGGACATGTTTATGGCCTTATAGCCTAGTTTCAACCCATCGGAGATCAGGGTACTCCTCCTTAACTGCTTCCCTGTGATTGGGGCCTTGGATCAAAGTAGGAAAGGCAGCATCGAGCGGCAGAGACCACCTAGCAGTATTGCGGGCACCTGGGCTCAAGGGAGGCACTCACCAGTACATCGTTGGGCCTTTCAAAGCTCCCCCTCTGGCACACTCTGAGGGCTCATGGTGGTGATTTGCAAGTGCTCCTGTGACTGATCAAGAGCCCCTTCAAGCGGTGACAGCCTCGGGCCCTCTGCAGCTGCGTTCCATTGCAACTTGGCCCAATCGGCTCCACTGGAATCCACTGAGAATCCTCTGCTCAACTGATCCTCTGAGTATTACGGGGTGCTGTTGACCATGTCGGCACCCTCCTGAAGTCGTCTGGATGGGGTGCAGGCCAGTCAGTACGCTTCTGCTTGCCTTAACTCTGCATAAGTCGGTAGCAGAGCCGTTATGGATCATGTCCACCTGGCCATCTTGGCTGGCCACGCCCCCATGAACTGCACTTTTTAAATGAAAATAGATTACCTCATTGAAAACTTTACTATTAAATGCAGATTGGAAAGGAAAAAGAAAGCTTAAGGGACTACCTGTCCCACAATGCTATGGAGGTTTTCCAGAAAGGAGCTTCCCTATAAAAATGCACATGTGAAAAAATCTGTACTTCATTTTGTAAGTGCTACCTTAGTCTAGACTGCAACACGCCATTTCCAATGCAGATGTAAAAACCATTAATAACTAAATTGCGAAAAACCAACATTACTTGACAGCTTTTGTGAAAGCCATGTGATTATTGATATGTGCCAGAGAGAGTAGAAGGGGCCACAAAGTGAGAGGCGCGACCTCCAGCAAACTTTGATATCCTTTACTGCTTTAACCATTGCCTGCTCTTTGTGGAAGGTAATGTTGCAGGTGTGCAGACAAAAAGAAGCGTCTAGGCCATCTCCCACGTTTATGATATGCGAGATGTCATATTCGTTTCCCTGATTAAATATCGATGTAAAAAATATAGTTTACAAAAATATTGTGGTAAAAATATTGAATACAAAAATATCGACTCCTATACTTAAACAGGTAAGTACAATAATATTGATACAAAAATATCGAAGTAAAAAATATAGATGTAAAAAATATCGACTTAAAAAGATATATAACTTAAATAAAATATATTAAATAATATTAATATTTTTAACAAAATAAATTACATTTAATATATATTTTAACTAAATATAACAAATAAACTTAATTAAATAAAATATAAACACACAAAAATGTGTACAAATACATATATTTACTTAAAAACATTTTATTAACTTATCTTTACTTAATTTATAAACTTTTTAAATTATATCAAAATAAAATATATACATATATGAATAATTTAAAATAAAATAAAACATTCTATAATTAATTAACACATTAAACTATTAAAAGAAATATTAAAAATACATTTTGCAACACAATAAATACAACAGTAGGGAAAATGTTGGATAGCAGAGGGATAAAAATTACTATTCCCACTCCAGTGAGTGCAAAAGCAGGAAAGTGCTGGATAGCGGAGGGGTAAAAATTACTATTCTACTCCAGTGAGTGCAAAAGCAGGGAAAGTGTTGGATAGCGGAGGGGTAAAAATTACTATTCCCACTCCAGTGAGTGCAAAAGCAGGGAAAGTGTTGGATAGCGGAGGGTAAAATTTACTTTTCCCACTCCAGTGAGTGCAAAAGCAGGGAAAGTGTTGGATAGCGGAGGGGTAAAAATTACTATTCCCACTCCAGTGAGTGCAAAAGCAGGGAAAGTGCTGGATAGCGGAGGGGTAAAAATTACTATTCCCACTCCAGTGAGTGCAACAGCAGGGAAAGTTTTGGATAACGGAGGGGTAAAAATTACTATTCCCACTCCAGTGAGTGCAGCAGTAGGGAAAGGGTTGGATAGCGGAGGGGTAAAAATTACTATTCCCACTCCAGTGAGTGCAGCAGTAGGGAAAGGGTTGGATAGCGGAGGGGTAAAAATTACTATTCCCACTCCAGTGAGTGCAACAGTAGGGAAAGTGCTGGATAGCAAAGGGGTACAAATTACTATTCCCACTCCAGTGAGTGCAACAGTAGGAAAAGTGCTGGATACCACACCGACAAAAAAATAAACATCAACATTTTTATTAAATTTTATTTCCAATATTAACATAATTAATATTGAAATTTAAATATATTATTATTTTAAAAAAATAATAAACATTCATTAATTACACATTGTTTAACACTATAATATCCACAACACAGATTTAAAATTAATTACACAATTACAATTAATAATTACTAATTAATTAATTCAAATTAATTAACAAATAAATTAATACAAATTAATTAACAAATTAATTAATGCAAATTAATTAACAAATAATTAATAAATCATCAATAAAAAATAAATTACTTCCCACCATTTACACCTATAAAAACCACAACACACACCTAAAATTAATTAAACAATTAACATAATTAATTATTTATTAATTAATTTAAAATAATTAACAACTAATTATCAAACAATTATTAATAAATTAATTGACACATTTATAACTCTATAACATCACAATTATACAATTATGAATAAATATAAATTATTAAATACATTTCATACAATTAAATTACTTCCCACCCTATTCCCCTATAAACCCACAACCCGCTACGGAACTAAAAACGCAAAACTCAATTTAAAAATAATTATTAATTACTATAAATAATAAATAAAATCCATATAATTAAATTACTTCCCACCCTATTCCCCTATAAACCCACAACTGGCTACGGAACTAAAACACAAAATTCAAGTTAAAAAAAATATTAACTGCTAAAATTTTAACACATATAATAAAAATACAAACAATTCTCATACAAAATACTAAAATACATAACATTAATAATGAATCGATATTTTTAACAACTATATTTTTGTAAACGATGTTTAACACTTAGATATTTTTGCAACCGATATTAATTACCTAGCAATCGATATTCTTTACCACGATATTTTTTACATCGATATTTCTTACCCACGATATTTTTCCCTCGATATTTCTGTAGGTCGATATTTATACATCGATATTCTTGCTCTGTACCGTCATATTCATGTTGTATCAGTTTCCACTGCCAATCATCATGTAACTGTAAACTACAATAAAATACTTAGGCCCTCATTTATGGGGATTTGGCGTAGGGCAGTGCAGCAAGCCACCTCGCTGCGCTGCCCTACACCAACATGAAAGGGCGTGAATGCGCCATATTTATCCAATATGGTGCATTCCTGTCCTCTCTCCCTGCACTGGCGCCGTTTTGGCAACCTAGCATCAACGCAGGCCCCTAGCACCATGGTGCAAAGGCGCCTCTATTGTCGGCAGGATTATTTTTGCGCATGAAGGGGTACCTTTCTGCACAAAAACAATTATGAGTGGCATTTTCCTCTTTGGAAAAAGGAATAAATGAGGAGAAATAAAGTAATTTCTCATTGTTACACCTTACCTTGGGGGTTGTAAGGTTTTGGCACTTCCCCAGGTTTACATGGCCTTGTAAATCTGAGGAAGCGTCAAAATCCATGGGTGTTGCGTTTGAAAACCCACTGCAGCACCCATTGGAATGCCTCCTGTTCGCAGAGTAGGGCAATGCACCAATTTGCGCTGCCTTGCTCCATATCTATAAGGCCATTCAAAGCCACGCAAAGTGGCTTTGCATGACTTCATAGATAGATATGATCTTATCATTTATGCCACTGAAGCATCGCAAAGACGCTCTTGCAGTGCAAGGGGCTCATAAATATGCCCCTTTGAACTTTCAGACTTGAGGATGAGCCTATTTTCTTTGGAGTCAGGGGTTGTATTACAAAAAGGTTACACTTGTGAAAAGTCCTGGCAAGTTTATTTCTCACTAATCAGTTCCCTCTGAGATGAATTGTTTTTGCTCCTGTGCGTATTACAGAATTGATTTTGTAACAGATCAAAAACGGAGAAAATAGACATTCAGAGAATTTTCAACTATATTAAACGCACCGTTTGGTATTACACAGCTACAGGAGAAATATAATTCGAAATCTGTTCTGTCCATATTTTGCCTTATGTTAAAATCATTTGCTCATTCCATAGACAAAAAAGCAAAATGCTGCACGAATATTTGACCTGTTTTTGGCACAAGTGAAACGCTGTTGTAATATGGCCTAACATCTCTGCAAAGACATTTAATAGATGGAAATGACAAGAATTTTATCTCGAGACAATGCAGCATGTCAAAGGTATACTTTTATAACCTGCCTACAGCTGTTAATGTTAACATACGTCAAAATATTGTTGAAGTTAACAACAAAACGCAGCAGTTAACCTGATATTGATTTTTTTTGTCCACAGTGACACCTCTTTTGATCTTCGGCACCCGGCCACGAAGGAAATGAAAATTTGAAACATTGGTGATAGCAGATGTACTTTCGATCATAATTAAATTATAATGTATACTGCCAAAATTCGGTCACATGTGCCACATATAATATATTGTGCACTCACTCGAGTTCATAACAAAGTGTATTTGAATTAATTTACTACTATGTCATTATAATACATATTGCGTGAAAGGCAGACATTTTTTCTCAGAATCGGGCTAATTTATTTTTTCTCTTCCATACATATTTTATATCTGTCGTGCTTTAGGCACTGCTAACGAACAGTACTGTAGGATTTTGTGCTTTTTCAAAATATATTCATTACTGCTTTTCTGAGTAGTCAATGGTAGTATCATCTCTTAAGTTTAGATTTAACTGCTATGGAGGCTTAGGGGCCCATTACGATGTCGGGCGGAAGCAGCACCGCCGTGCTGGCGGATGCAAAAACCGCTAGTTACCGTCCGCCAGCAACGGCCCACACGCCCGCCAAATTAGGATGTGAAAACTCAGACAAACTCCGCCCGTAAGCCCGCGACGCCGCCCGCCATCAAAGTGCACCCATCTACGTAGCGGCGCGAGCCAATGGAGACACACCGTCTGACGAAATGACGTACCGCCCGGCGTAAAAATTACGATGCCATAACCAAACAGCCTCACCGGCAAAGAGACACCGCACGAGATACCAAGGCAGAAAACCGACTGTTCAGTACGGAGACCGAAAAGGCGGCCCACCCAGATATGAACCCTGCACTCCAGGCCATTCCCATGCTCTACCTGATGCACCACCTAGGAGTGAACGCGCCACGACGACGCAGGTAGGCAGACACACAACAAGGGCACGCAAACACTGCACACAATGCAAGGGCGGAAAAACTGTACATGGCCCCCCAGGCACCCCTGTGTGGACAGGACACATCCACCACTGTATCCACACATGTCCCACCTGTCAAAATAACACAACTCGCAACATCCTGGGCACCCACTACCCGGGCCCAGGAAGTGACGTCCCCGTCACGGCACCGCAGCGTAGCAGCGATGACGCAGGTACACATGCGCACAACACAGGGGCCAACGACAGCGCCATGCATGGGCTGCACACAAACACCACAGGGTCACAACTACACACCCCACACACCAGCACCACCCTGAAGGCACATGTCACGTGGCCTTCCTGTATCACTCATGTCCCCAACCGACAACTCACAGTTGTCAACTTGACGTCACACAAGTGTCCCGAACAGGGGAGTAATGTGATGGCAAAATAGGACACACCCTTGTGTGTAAAACATGGAGAAGCACACGGCGGCTGCTACATAACAGCGCAGAATATCGACAATGTTCGGAAAAGGCACGCCAGTCTCAACAAGAAATACCTATACCACCCTGCTCGCAACAACAACACATGCAATGTGCAAAATAGAAAAACCCTGCTGCCTGAGAACAGGTGTGCCCAATCACTACACCCACACAGAAGCCGCAATGTACAGCGGCAACGGAGTGTCCCGCCCACACACGGGAGAGCAGATAGCACTGAATGGCCTTCCATTCCTACTCCGAAATAACATTGCAAAAAATCATGCAGGAGAATGGAGCCATTGTACCAACAAGATGCAAAACATAGCCATGCAGAGTAAAACGTCCACTGGCAGATAGCGCACAACATGAAAGAAAGATAACACCACAAAATACAATAATACCACTCCTCCATGTGGACCAAATGCAAGTAATCCGGAAAGAGTCAGACACCACTGGCCTTGACTATTCATAGAAGCATGTGGGATGAGGGACTGTGTCCTCCGCCCAAGCCATACCCCAAGTCCTGCCGCCGTACATCCATTCCAGAATTCCCAGCATTGTCGAAGGCTGCACTCTGCTGACTGCTCAGGCAGCCGGAGCACGCCATCACATCACCCTGTAGCAATATGGCTGTTGCACCAGTGACCCTCAACTACGCCGGACAGATCAAGTTGTACAGTGACAGCTTGCTACATATAGTGGGCTGTTCAAATCTGGCAATGCTGAATGTAAATTACCGAGTAACTTACCGCATTGAAATGTTCAGCTGCGTCATCCCCGTTTTCTACTGTCGGAGGTGTCCGTTCTACAGGCCTGTGGATTTATGTCTCTCCAACCCGGCATGTCCAAAGGCGGACTTGGTACACTTGTTTGCACCCCTGGACGACCACGACAGGATCTGTTCAGTGTATGGGGGCATGGCGTTTGTGGCTGCAATCGGGGACACACTGCAATGGGACCAGTGTGCCTCCACACAACGTCTTCTGGATCACAGTTTCATCGAATGTCATCCAACATGTCCCATCAGGATTCTACAAGGGACAACCTACGACGAACACGTTGCTACCCACCATCCGCTTCATTGGATGACATCCATGTTTACCATCAATGGGATGGATGCCCTGCTGGAAGGTATCGCATACACGTCAACTTGTCAATTCATGGGTCCCCGACTCAATACCCCCAATTGAACATTGATGTTCAACACCGTACCCATGCTTGGCATTCGCACGGAGTGGGCAGTCAGCTGTACAAGAACTATACCATATAATCTGCGACTAACACCTTACCATCAACTCCACTGCCATGACATCTGACATTTTCGGGACATGCACCCTGTTCCTCACCATATCCCGTGTCTCTGCATGAACAGGGGGAGGCAGAGGTATGGGACATGTGTACAGTAACCACGTGGCCAATACAGCACAAACAACTATGCCATAATATGAATTCTGCGCACCTGGACACATGCACCTGTCAGTGCACACTTATCTGTCTGCTGCAGTACGTGAGAACTGTCACCTCACCTTTGTCTGTACTTCCGTGCCAGGACTTTTGCATGGACAACAAATGCAACCCACTACAACATTGGCCTAGTTATAGTGTCATGTTCAGTAGCCACCACATAGCAACAACTGGTGAGACGCTGCTGCATGCAGGTAGGCACATGCCCTGATGTCACCCCTGACGCAGGTGTGTCGGAGTCACTATTGTACTAAACCGGTACCATGGAACTGAGATGAACTGTCCCTATGATGTCAAGCTGTCTGGTAGGCTAAATGAATACTGTCTGTGTCAAAGCCCAGAGACCATCAGTAATTAGCAAATGTACTTTAGCATAGCAAGGGCAAGGCTGTTGTAACCCTGAAGCCTCCATTCCACAGTCAACAACTAATTACATCTACCTGTACCCCCTTTCGTATGTGTAATCATGCTAAGTATATCCTCCACATGCATTTTGCTGCCAGTAGTGTCCACTATACTGCATCACAGAGGAAGTAAGTCCAAATACATGCCTCGAAGCAAATATGTGACTCTGTAGAATTATTTTCAGAAGACAAGTACGAATAACAGAGGATGAGAGTGTGTGAAGTACACGAGAGTCGTGAGATGACCATGTAGTCCAGTGACATTGGATGTCAATGCATATGATTTGCCGCCACAGTGGCCCTAGTGAAATACTACAGGTTGTGGGCCTTTTATTGTCAGACTCTGACGTGGCCCAACAGATCATCACAGTAACACTGACGGGCTGGTCACTCCAAAGCACAGTCCTACATATGTGTATAATTACCTTCACAGTCGGACATCACACTCATCAAGCAAAAGTAGGACCCACGCAAGAAGCATGCTACAGCAATGCATGACAAAACACACACAGGATATCAGTGTGGGTGGGCAGGTCCGCACAGTGAGTACGAACTGCTGAAACTCACATATATGCTTAATTAAACCAGGCACAATCCCGACAGTCACACACCCTGCAGACGCACAATGGCCAAAACATATTAAGTAGGAGCCATCCTGAACTGCAAGGACACACCCACACACTGCACACTGTGCAAAATACAATACACACATGCGCTCACAGTCACAGACCTGAACACGGATACAAACACCCACCATGCCCCTGGGTAACACATGTGTGCAATCGACATTGCCAGAGTGCACACACACACACCAACACTACCCCAAAGTCACACACATCACACCACACACACCTACACCTCCCAAATGCACACTTTGAAAGTAAGCCATGTGCCCAGGCTCAATGTTCATCACAAGATTAACATACACCTACACTGCTGGCCACCCAGAAAGTAAGCTCACACATACCCGCACACTATGCACATGCTACCTGTCATCCTGTGGCCAGACTCACACCCCGTGCTTTGCTTGCACGCAAACATGACACGTATACATTTCTCATGAAATACCAGCAAATACATGCAGACAATCCGTGTCACTAAAATTCTTCTTCATCACACACACAAGTAGCAGAGTCTGAAAGAAGTGAAGTCCCAGCCACGTGTAAAACACATTGGAATGTGAGACCAGACATTGCAATTGTTGAGGTACCATACAAGGCATGTGCCTCACTTAACTATGCACACACAGTAACAACTGCAATCAGCAACTACACAGACACAACCGACTACAGGAACAACAGCATCCAGTCACAGATTACATAGACAGGCGGCAATATTGTTCAACACCAGGGACAGTGGCCAGTCCGATGTGCAGAGTAGTGATACGAAAAGCTGCGCATGCATTGTGTGTGAGTGTACCCTGCCATGGCCAGCAACACTGCCATGGCAGTCACAATAGCCATTACAGCCACCACTGTGTCACAGGTAGTTGTGTGAGGGTGCCTACCATTCAAACAGGATGCCAGTCCGACTCGCTGCTGCCTGTGTGCTATGGGACAGTTTGAGGTCCGCCCCTGAGAGAGGAGCACAACTGTAGAAGACACACATGTGGCATGTGAAGCGGGAGGGCTGCTTGGCCCAGGTGGGTGGGTGGCATGGGTAGGTGCACTCATGCAGTGTTGAAACAGACTGTGTGGGGAGGATCTCGGAGGGGTACAATTCCACTGTGTTGGGAATTAGGAAAGCCTACCTGTCTGGGGATGAATGTGAACTCGTGTGGGCACAACAGGCGGGCAGATGATCAATGCTGCATCAGGTGTAGGCGTTAGCCCTCCCTCTGGGGACATGCTGGATACTGCTGTGCGTCTGCCCGGCCCTTGCCAAGGCACTTACATCCCCTGTCCTCCAGGTGTATCCCCCACATTGTCCACCTGCACAGGCTACCCAGGGCATGGGAGGGCAGTGGAGCTTGGTGGGTGGGAGGTCATGGCACCCTTCTCCTGGTCACATCTCGCAGGCAACACATTCTCAGTGTGCAGCAGGGCACAAGTCCGAAATGAGAAGTGGGGGGACGCTGATGTCACGACAGGAAGTGACGTCACGAAATGTGGCTTGCGCCATCAGACTCATTGCCGCCCCTCGCTCACGCCTTAGATGCGATTGCATCAGAGACGCCAGCGCGTGAGCAGCAGCTCCAAACTCGCCCCAGAGAGTCCAAAGAGTGAATGTGTGGCTCCACTTGCTCCAGTCATCGAGCTCACAGTAAAACAAGTGTGGGGACGCCGTCCACCCGTGTGGTAGCCCGACTCGAGCCCTGGACTGTGCAGGCAAAGTGTCCTATTGGACTTGCGATATGTGCGAGTTGCATGACACTCGTTGGCGGGGGAGGGCTCGGAGGCCCGTCACCCTGAGGCCCATATCTCACTCTATGGGTCCCTTGTCAATGGCAGCGGATGTAATGACTATGCGCGCCGGGGTGGGTCTACCTTTCGTCTGGGATGGTGTTTGCGGCCTGTCCCGCTAGGGCCGCTACGGCTTCTGTGTGTTGCATGTGGTGTATCCGGACTCCGGAGACTGTCATGCATTGTCACTGTTGTCCAGGGCCAGAGTCGGGGTACCACGCGGGTGGACGGCGTCCCACCACTCATTCTACCGCGAGCACGATAACTGGAGCAAATCGAGCCACACATCCACTCTTTGGCCTCTCTGGGGTGAGATCGGAGCTGCTGGTGCACGCGCTGGCTTCTCTGATGCAATAGCATATAATGGCTGAGCGAGGGGAGGCAATGAGTCTGATGGTGCAAGCCACCTTTCGTGATGTCACTTCCTGTCGTGACATCAGCGTCCCCCACTTCTTTTTTAGGACTCGTGCCCTGCTGTTGTCAGATGTGCCACTTTCCAGGGGGGTTGAGAAAGGGTCAGGAATGTCAGCCTGATATTGGGCCAGTTGAAGGACCACCTTGACTGGGGAGGACAACCATTGGACAGTCTGGTGTAGCCCACCCACGCGTACATGTAGGCCCTCCATGAACTATGTCACCTGCGGCAAGGTGATGTCATGGGCAATGAAGTAATTGAGGACAGCCGTCTGCCCCACGCAGAGATGCCGCACAAGCACAACAGACCCAGCACTGAGGGCAGCAGGGGTCACATGTGCAGGGGCAGCTGTGCCTGGTGTGAAGGACACTCTATCCTTCATCCTTGTGCCGACACGTGTTGCACCTGTGGAAGTAGATGGGAGTGCGGGCATTGGCCTCCGCGTGGCTGAAGAGGAGCCAGAGTCCACGTCCCCTGTGCTAGCAAACATGGATGCATCACCTCTGTCCTCAGATGACGCAGAAATTGCCGTCTCGGTCTGTGATTCATCCAGCACACGTCTGGCCCCTCCGAGGCGCTGGTCACATCTGTCTCACTCAGCTCCTGTGCAGCTGCTTCATCCCATGCCTCACCACTGTTGACCATCCCCTGTCCCTCAGCACCCACGGGAGATGCCACATGTGAGAGAGCGAGGTGGACTCACTCATTTGGCATCAATTAAACAGACATGTGCAAGGGAAGCAGCACAGAACATTCCCAAACCCACATGTTGCACGATACCTGTGCAATATTATACAGCCACCACAATCAACACGTAATGGCTGGCGGACAGAAAATGAAGCCGCTAATAAGTGGCACATGTGTTGTGCACATAGCACAACACCCGGCCTGTGTCACCCTGCGACCATAGCCACAAATCGCTGTGTGCACACCGACTGTCCTGATGGTGGCAAGGATGACCACTACGTAATTAGGCCAAGGACATACCTGCATGGAGCAGAATGGGACACCACTCACACAGACTGCTACATGACAGTCCACAATGGTCATGTGCCCATGCCTTCCACCTGTCGTTCGCACGAGCACAACTACTGTTGCACAGTGTTCCGGATGTGTAAGTACCAGGAATATGAGCTGAGGCATCGCACACATATGTCCGAACGAAATCAGAGTAGGCACAGTGCCTCAAACATACATGTGAATTGCCACTCCAGCCTACTACAGGTTGTTGCTGAGGGCTACGACTCTGAATGCATTGACATTGCAGAGTGCTCTAATTACATCTTGGACCTCAGGAATCGCATATGCATGTCAGATGCACCCAGCACAGAGTACACTTACAACCCACTGCATCACACAGCAAACATCACATTACCCAGATTATGGGTAGGCTGTGGACACATGCTGCCTCTCACACCAAAAGACACCATCCCACTATACTGTACACTTGCTTGCTGCTGATGCCCCTACACACGTGCATCCGGCACAGGCTGTGTGACTGTCAAGATGCAGACCATTAGTGGTGAAATGCAGCGCCGTGCTAACCTGACAATACGAGGGGGCATCCCCCGATTCGTCTCCGCCACGTAGTCGCTCATCCGGCAGAAGACGTCACACCCTTTGTGGAATTGGCTGCACTGTGGGTTACACATACACTTCAAGGCATCAACTTGGATGCAATGGCTCATCACAAGGCCTTGGGCTGGAGGACTTCCAACTGCAGCGATGGTACACAAGAGGGTTGGAATATCACTCATACACTTCTCATCATCACCCACATCCAGCAATCACAGTGGCATGATGCTAACCCATCCAATATACTCAGGGATGTGTAACAGCGCCAAGAAGTACTCGGACATGTCATTACAGCATGTGTACACCACACGTTAATGCATGCTGGTGGGAGTGTGTACACAGTACCTGTCCATCCCATTCACATGCAGGATGCCAGCACATCGAGCAATGTGTAGTCTGCCCACATCTACTGTCCATTGTCAGGTAAACCAACACATAGATCACAAGGCAACACATCTTTGTGGGTGGACTCACTGTGTCCAACACTGCGCAGCCCTCAACGTACTCGCCTTGTGAATGGCTCACCCCGCAATGGAGGTCACATTCAGTGCCACTATCTCTCACACACATCCCTATCACAAAGCCTGGAGTGTACAATCGACAGGGCTGAGTATGCGCATTTCCGGAGGGTTGTGAACTGAAGACACATGTAACCCACTGTACAGTCAGTGTTGTTTCCTTCTAGTATTGGGCGGTCAATGTGCAGCCCAGGTCTGCTGAGACTGAGAAGGCCAGCAGGGCCCCAGCCAGCCATTCACACAAGCAATAACTGCCCTGAGTCCTGCATTGCCAAGTGGCTGCATCACTGGATGTCTGACATGTAAATGCCATGTACCACCACTCGGGAGGGACATGCATGGGAAAGCGCCAGAGAGCCTACATACCCCTTCCACCTGTAGCAAGCATGGTAAGCAGTGCATTTTGGAACCCCACAGGCTCTGACTCATAGTGCTGCGGATCAGCGACATGTGTGTCCCCCACATGCACTCCCACACACACTGTAGTTGCCTTACACACACAACTTTTGCAAGACATAGCCTTGGGCAGTGTGCGTGGAGCTCGGAATCCAGGATCTCCAGCTCCTCGCTGTTGAGTGGAGCTGGACATATCTTCAGAGTCGTCGACATGAAGGTGGACAGGTGGCAGCAGCAGCAGGTGTTGTTGAGGGATGCCAGGCAGCAGTCCCTGTAAGCTGTGGTAATGCCGGTCTCCCTCCCACACACATGTAGCCCCCTGGGGCTGTCTCAGTGGGTCCAAGCTGCTGCGATTGGTGTACCATGTCTGCCTACTTCAATTGCACACAATGGCCTGCTCCGAGCTGTCCCGGTACGCTTACCTCTATAATCAAACTGGCAGGATGTAACCGCGAGGGCTATTAGAGTTGGCCTCAAGGGCATGGTCCATTGCGGGTAGAGTCCGCTGGTGCCATGTGGAATCCACAGTTTAATGTGTGCCATGCATTTGCAGGTCTGGCCATGATTTGTGTGTGGGAGCATGTCCACACTAGACAGGGCCACTTCATGCTGTGTGCATAGGCATTGACGGACAGTGCTCAGCCTCCACATGTCTGTTGGCACATCATCATGTACACATTAGCATGGTAGCATGGTATGTGCATATGCACACACATGCCATATTTCTCAATGTACATCTCCCACTTGGCACGTGCAACGTTACGTGTCACTTGTGATGTGTGTTTGCATTCACACAGCTGTGTTGTCATGGAGTTGTCAATGTGTACACCTGTCAATGTGTGTTGGAGGTGTGATGCGTACAGTGCTGTACATTGGGTGAACTAGGGACATCATTGACTGTCTCATATCCCGTTGTGCAACAGGACCCACTTGTTTGGGCCGCTCAGCCTGTGTACATTGTGTTGTTGGTGTGTGCCATACTCACCCAGCCTCGGAAGCTGTGTCAGGCACAGCAGCTAGGTATATTGCCGTGGTGTTGCCGCTTCACACATATGCAGTCTGGATTGATCATCATGCCTTTCAAGCTATTGTGGCCTAAATCCACAATGTGCATGCTCATAGCAATGGTTGGTGTCAGTGGTCATTGCCATTGGTAAGGGGACCTGTGTAAGAGTATTGTAGCTGTGCTGTCCCTACTTGTCAGCTGTACTGTGATTCCATAGTTTTGTCAGTAATTTTAGTTTTGTGTATGTGGAAATGCCATGTGGTGTGTCGCATTGACATGTGTCCACTTCCATCTGTCCTAGGAGGAGACCAAACATACATCGCCCCTACCAATTGCTGGCAGACATGGAGGATGTGGAGGTTATCAGGAAATTCCGTCTGGACCGACCCACCCTGCATCACCTATGTGCAATGTTGGAACCCCACCTTCGTCCTCGCAGGGTGTATCCAACCGCATTCACCCCCACGGCTAAGGTGATGGCTGCACTGCATTTTTTCATTACCGGATCTTTCCAACACACGGTGGGCAGTGGAGGTGGGATGTCCCAGCCCATGTTCAGCATGGTGCTACGGGATGTCCTGTCAGCTATGATGCTGTACAGGAACGGGTACATCCGATTCCCCAGGGCTCGTGATTTGGCGGCAGTGAAGGGTGCTTTCTATACCCTTGGACGCATCCCCCACGTTGTTGGTGCTATTGATTGCACCCATGTTGGCCTTGTAGCACCACAGGCCATGGAGCACATCTATAGGAATCAGAAACATTTCCACTCCCTGAATGTGCAAGTGGTGTGCCTGGCGGACATGATAATCACACACGTGTGTGCGAAGTTTCCCGGATCCGTCCATGACTCGCACATCATGCGCCACAGCATCCTCCCACGAATGATGGCCAATCTTCAACCGGACCGTGCATGGATTGTTGGTGGGTATGCATACTCGTGTAGCGTGCTGGGTGTGACATGCTGTCTTGTATCCTGTTGGAATTGCAACGATTCTCTGTGTTTCTCACACCCAGGTGCCTCTGCATATCCTAATGGGCCTTGGCTGCTGAGCCCACTCCGTAATCCTAGGACACCAGCTGATGTCAGATACAATGAGGCACATGGGAGGACCAGACGTGTGGTGGAGCGGACATTTGGACTCCTGAAGTCCAGATTCAGATGCGTGGACCGCACCGGGGGGGCACTGGCATACTCCCCACAGAAGGTGTGCCAGATAGTTGTGGCATGCTGCATGCTGCACAATCTCGCGATTCGCAGGCAGATCCCCCTGATAGTGGATGACGGTGATCAGCCAGGGCCCCCGCCTGCAGACCAAGCCGTGTCCAGTGACGAGGACAGTGGAGAGGAGGAAGCAGTGAATGAGCGTCAGCAGCTCATCGCCCGCTACTTCACTTGACGGTGAGTGACCATGTACGACGGCTGATGTTGCTGTAGTTGTGTAGGTGTATGTGTGCATTGTCACTGCGGCCTATTGTTCACTGAGTGCTGTGTGGCAATGGTCCCTGTCCAGGGTAGTA
This sequence comes from Calotriton arnoldi, assembly GCA_963921515.1. Taxonomy (NCBI): domain Eukaryota; kingdom Metazoa; phylum Chordata; class Amphibia; order Caudata; family Salamandridae; genus Calotriton; species Calotriton arnoldi. Next base: position 522,741 of record CAWUFW010005464.1, on the reverse strand, counting down.
TGCCACTGACAGTGGCTGTAGCATTGTGCCCTGTTGCTCTGTGAGATGTGTGTACATTGCTTGCACTTGATGACAAGTACTGTGTGATGAGTGTGTGACACACACATTCAATGGACTCTTGTTCTGTTTTTCCCCCTAGGTCCCTACAGCCTCTCCTGGCCTATCGACATACCACACTACAGATGCATTTCTGATCATGGGGACGGTTGCACATCTTTGATTAAACACAGAGCAGATAAGACAGAATGTGATCAAGGTGTATTTATTTAAAGCAGTGACATGTGATTGTGGGCAAGGTGATCACACAAGTGGTGCATGCTGGAACAATGAGTTGACGGACATGTCCGCGTGATGGTCAAGGTGTACCCATGTTGTTCTGGGTCCACAGTCTGACAGACACATGCCATTCACATGGCAGTGTGTGGTAGGATAGTAGTCCAAGTGAATGCAGTAGATGGCCACCGTGGCTGGCTGACTCACTGGCGTTTGGAGCGTGCGAAGTCTTCTCTGGACACCTGTTTCCTCTTCGGACGACCCCTTCCACGTTTGGGAGGGGGGGGTGTTGTTGTGGGCTGCTGGTGGTGGCTGAGGATTGCCCACTCGCTGTGGACGCAGGGGAACTGGATGTTGCACGACCCTGCGCCCCAGCAGGTGGTGGCGGAGGTGGTGTGGTTGGCCTTGATTGGGCCATCACCGCCACCACTAGCTGGCCCATGAGGTCGACTAGTTGGCCCATACGAGTCACGAATTGGCCCATATGGGCGTCCATGGACTTCAACACCCCAAGGACTTCCCGCGTATCAGCAGATGAGCGGGCCCATTGTCCCTGGGCCTCTTCATAGGCCCCAAGGACTCTGGCGATTTGCGGCAGGGCTTGGCTCCCAGGCTCAGATGGCGTTGGCCTGACCCTGCTCCTCCCACCTGTACTGCTGCCACGGACCTGCCCACTCGCCACAGTGGTCACCCGGGGACTCGTTGTCGCTCCCAGGGTCGATGTCGACGTGCGTACAACACCTTGCGCAGGGTTAGTGGTCAGGGAGGCCCTGGTGGTGGTGGTGGTGGTGGTTGCGGCAGTGGTGGTGGCCGCAATGACCGTGGCAGCAGGGGCCTGGGACTGGTCACCAGCCCTGGGAGATGGGTTGGTGGGTAGGAGGGGTCCTGGGGAGCGGTTGCGCCCTGCCACACCAGATGTGCCTGGTCGGGTGTCCTCGTCCGAAGAGGTGTCCAGGTCTTCCACATCCGTGAGTCTGTGTGGAGGGCTTGTGGACTGGCTGTGATGGCTGCTGTCTCCCTCTCCAGCATCATGCTGTTCATCACCTGTGGGGCGGAGACGAAAGGTTATTGTGTTGCACCTTGCAAGGTTTGTGTTAGATGTCTGACATTCACAGTTTGTGCACAGTTGTGCACTGATTTCCCAGATGCGTGTGTATGGCTCTGCAATGTGTGTGCGTGATCAAGGCAATGGAATAGTGTGATGGGTGCATATGGCATGGGACGGATTTGGAATGCCAATCGGTGTGTGTTGCAGTACCCCTACATTTTGTGGCTTTGGTGGAAACGGGGTACAGCCCCATGAACGCTTTTGAGCTGATATATGTTTTTGGGGTTCAAATGAAACGCTTAGAAACGCAGATGGCAAAAGGGGTACAGCCCCATGAACGCTTTTGAGATGAAATATGTTTTTGGGGTTCAAATGAAATGCCTAGAAACGCAGATGGCAAAAGGGGTACAGCCCCATGAACGCTTTTGAGATGAAATATGTTTTTGGGGTTCAAATGAAACGCTTAGAAACGCAGATGGCAAAAGGGGTACAGCCCCATGAACGCTTTTGAGATTAAATATGTTTTTGGGGTTCAAATGAAACGCTTAGAAATGCAGATGGCAAAAGGGGTACAGCCCCATGAACGCTTTTGAGATGAAATATGTTTTTGGGGTACATACTGTGACATATGGGTGCAGAAGGGGACATGTGTTTTGGCCACACGACACTGCAGAGACAAAGGTCTGTGTATGTCTGACATACCCAGCATATCTGCTCACTGTTATCATTTGGGGACATTACACTGCAAGCATTGTGGTGTGTGAGTGATGGTTGTGTGACACACAACGTATTGCAGATGGGACAATTCCTTGGTGTACGTGCTACCCTCAGCCATGTGCGGCAATGCAGTGCTCTTGGTGTGTAGACTATTTTAGGTATGTTGTAAATCACAGTGTGGCGTGCGCTTCAGACACTGCAGACACATGTTTGGTCATCGGCAGGGATCTTTGCTGTACTACTGTATATGGGACAACTGTTTAGATGATATACCTTACATGACACTGGGGCTTAGGGATGAGATGGATGAGATTTTGAATGTGCATTGTGTAGCTGTGTGGTTCATGGGTCCAGTGGTGTATGTGACATTACTGGGGTCCCACTCTGTTACATTGAGACAAGATAGACTTACATGGGTGATGTTGTAGAATGTCAAGGGAACAAGCAGACACAACTACATGGACAAGACTTCGATGGTGTTGCTGATGTGTGTGATGACTGGCACAGTGCACGCCATGTGGGTCAGTACTCCAGTGAGACTTGTGCATGCAGACGTGACTCCTTACGTGTTAGTGTATTTGACATGGCTCATGTGGGCTATGACTCTGTAATTCATGTCCGTGTGCACATTAGTCACATGGTTATGACAGGGTGCAGTTCTACCTGTTCCTCTGCTACGTGACATGTCCCAAATGTTAGTCGTAGTACAGTCCTCATGCCTACAGACACCCCGCCCTGTACAGTAGTCTACCTACTTGTTGGTTTGGAGGGTGCAATGCAATGGCTACCACATGGTTATGGGAGGGTGGGGTGCTCCATCTTGCTGATCTGTGGGAGTGGGGGCCGTGTTGTGAGTTGTGGTGATGGCTTAGCACCCACAGACACCCCTCCATGTAGGGAAACATATCTACCTGTCGGGTGAAGGTGTGCACTGCAATGGCTGACACATGGGTGTGGGGAGTGCTCCATCTTGGTGCGCTGTAGGACTAGGGGCCTGTTGGGTGTTGTACTTCTGCAGTCCCACATCCGATACACGGACTTTGTGGTAGGGCTACTTACCTGTTACTTGTTGGTTAGTGCAGCTATGGCTGACACATGTGTGTGGGTGTGGGGGGTGCTCCTTCCTGCACATCTGGGGTGCAAGGTGACCTGGTGGGAGTTGTGGTGCTGGCTGACTGTACACATGCCCCCTGGTTTTGTTTGTTGGTACCATTGGGCTGAGTGTGTGGGGGTGTCTGTTGCATGTGTGAGAGATGTCTTGTGTGTTGTGTGCTGGACATGGGGGTGTTTGGGCCTCGGAGCTATGGCATTCTGGTAGTGCATGACAGTGCATAGCAGTGTGCTGGTATACATTTGTTTGTACTTACCAGCCTCCACTCCCCCTGGTATTCCGGTGAGACTCTCCGGATGTAGGATGCCTCGCACCTTCTCCTCCCACGCCTTGAAGGTCTTGAATGGTGCTGGATTCCCGCCGCCAGTCCTGTCAGCCAGCTCACGATTCTTGGCCTCCTTCTTCCTGACCACGCGTTTCAGGTCGTGCCACCTCTTTGTGATTTCACCCTTGTTGCGTGGCACGTTCCCAACTGCATTCACCTGATCTACTATCCTTCTCCACATTCTGTTTCTGGTGGCTAGTGGTGTCTGTTGGACCTGGTTGCCATAGATTTGTGGGTGCACCTTGATGATCTCGTCGACCATGACCGTCAACTCAGTGGCAGTGTACTTCGGCATTCTTTGTGTTGCCATGGTGTGCGGTTTGGTATATGTGGTGCTGGTGTGGTGGGTGTGTGGGGTGTGGTGTGTGATGTGCAGGGTGTTTCTGGTGCCGTTGTTTGAGTGGTGATGGTGGTGTTGGTGTTGGTGATGAGTGTGATGTGTGTGTGCGTGTGGTGTGCTGCTTTCCTTTGGGGCTGTCTGGGTTCTCTGATGGCGTCTTCGCTTTGTAGTGGTGCAAGGGATTGTGGTCTGTGAAGAGGCTGATTTTGTACTTACCTATGTGGGTGTGTCATGATGGGCTGTCGTTTTCAGGTGTGTTGTGTCTGGTGTCCTGGGATTTGTAGTTTATTTGTTTTTATATAAAATCAAATGAGAGGGGCCTCTAAATTCCGAAGGAGAGAGGCACCAAAACGACAATTGTCAATCAAAATTTCTCCTGCGAATACTAATAATAAAATACCACCGAACATACAACTGAATACATAATTATCACACATTCAATGCATACAGAAAGGGAAAAGAATCACCAGGGCAAGGCAAAAAACTCCAACTCATAGGGTCTAAAAATTATATCACTATGAATGTAAAACACACAAATAACAATAAAACATATGAATTATAACATTTATTAAAATTGCTCAAGCATATAAAATCATCATTAATATAATACAATATCAGATCTTTGCGCAAAATACATATACCTTTCTATGTGCAAACTACAGTTCCTATGACAATTAATCCTACCTACATTAAAATACATTTAATACATCCATTTTATAATATATAAACATCTTAAAACATCTTCATAAAAGACCTGTAAATGGACAATAACACCAAATCTTCTTACAAAAAGAAACAAAAGTGGGAGAAAATATCGGTAAGAGTAAATCTTTCCTTATCACAGAAGGCAAACCGTTGGTGAAATAGGTACTAAACCATAAAACTGTCCTTCACAACTCCCGGCTGCCCCTATATAGAGCGTCGACGCGTTTCGGGTGGATATAGTTTGTTCAAACACCACCTTCTTCAGGACTATGATAACTCCCGCTGAATTAAATATCTAGGTATAAACAAAACAAAATTACATTCCGTAATGAGAAAGGAGCCAATGTCCCAGTCCAAGTGATTCTCATTCCTCAATCATTCGTGTCACACGATATTCTCACATACCATATTACTCAAAATAATGTTAACATTCAAACAAATCTGCATATCCATACATTAAAATACACCCACTCTATCAAATAGATAGATGTGGGACCATAAATTATCTTTAGGTAACCAAGCTAGTGTGTTACATACCTTGTTTCGGTATTTATTAAATATATTCTGGTGCAGAGAAAATTAAAACTCCTGCCAACAATCGCATAAACCAATAAGTCCACAGTAGATAATAAAGGATATCTGTGAACATAAAGACAAGAAATACCGAGATAGACGGTATGTTTAACCTAATAGATATATGAAACTAAACTGAAGAAAATATTTCTTATTAGTATTCTCTCACTATTTAGTCCAGCTTTAATATCATCAGGACAAATAGTTTATATATATAATCTGCTCTATATATGTCTGATAGACCTAGTAATAGAGCCGAATAATATTCAAAAAGGGAATGTTAAAAAATATACTTTAATAAAAGTTTTTGATTATTTCACAGTTTAAAAACATACACGAAAAAACTCTCTATTTACCTTAAGTAGAGTCGTAATAATACTCTACTGTTATAGATCAGGAATCGCCTTAGTTTCTGGATACCCTGATGCAGATAATTCCTGTTGTTGATAGCTGGTCACATCAATAAGTGACGCACTGAAATACAAAGACACCCTGTTGTCGCCTCTGCATTTCAAATAGATTACGGGTATATATACCATTATCATCTAATTGCTTCTATCTAAGGATAGCCCAGACTATCTAGTACAATTACCATAACCAACGTCTATATCTATTGATATGCAAAAGTAACGGTGCCATCTTGCTAGTACCTATACAGATAAGCCACAGCCAAGTTATGCTTCTTACCGTTTTAGAATGTAGTGCAGCGCGTAAACACACGGGGTATAACCACCTCCGTCATCCGCCGGAGTCAAACACAACTACATCAAGGACCCATCTATAAATAGTGTGGATAATTAAAAGCTCCACCTATAGGGCGCATGAATCTAAACGTCATACGCATAGGACCTGTGTTGCTAAACACAAAGAATGGACTACAATTCAAATACATTCCTAAAGGCCAATCAAAGGAGGCAGACATTTTGTACGTGTAAAAACCATGTTGATAAACACGAAGAAAGGACTGCAAATAAAAGCAATCCTGAAGGCCAGTCAAAAGGTGGAGGACATTTTACGAAAATGCCGCCATAGATCTAAATCGACATAGTGTTCTATGTCTAAGCCTATACAATTAGTTATTATCTGCAAATAAATTACATTTGGAACAATCGTTCTTTCCAAGGGAGGCATCATACTACATATCTGAAGTGCTCTTTTTAGTATAGCACCTCATATCATATATATAGACTAATATCCTGACTATCATATCAACGTAATCATATCGACATAAATATATTTCCAAATTATTACATGAGGCACTAAATTCAAAAAACATCCACTAATAATCTGGCGAAATAAATATCATAATGTAATTAACCGGTCCCATTCCTCTTTCGAGTTCAGTCCATACCTCACAGTGTTAAAACAGGAAATATACCACTGCTCCCTTGCTTTACGTTTTTGCTCCATATTTCCACCACGCCTGTCCATACTAATTTTCTCTAAAATGAACCAAGCAATATCAGCATCAGTATGTCCTAACTCTAGATAGTGTGCCACTAAGGGAGCATTGGGCTTAGACGTACGGATGGCAGACCGATGTTCCTGTAATCTTTTGCGAAATTCCCTTCCAGTTTCTCCTATATAAGCTTTGCCGCAAGGGCAGCAAAGGTAATATACAACATTTTTACTGCGACAATTGCACAAATCTTTTGATACTACATAGAACCCATTATGATCAAGCCTATTGGACACAATACATTGAGCACATATCTTTTGCTTCTTCGAGGGCTATGTTTCCTTTTAATTCAATTTCTAATTTATCAATGGCCTCTTTTTCTAAAATAATCAATTCATATGTGGTCTCAATTATAAGCAACATCCAATCGCGGCTGCATCTATTGGATATTTGAGTCCATACTTCCAGAAACTATAGGGAAGAACCCAGATGCTCTCAACGTACACTTTTTATGAACCCAGCAATTGGCAATGTAAGTTGTGGTAGCTGCAACATATGTGCTCAATGTATTGTGTCCAATAGGCTTGATCATAATGGGTTCTATGTAGTATCAAAAGATTTGTGCAATTGTCGCAGTAAAAATGTTGTATATTACCTTTGCTGCCCTTGCGGCAAAGCTTATATAGGAGAAACTGGAAGGGAATTTCGCAAAGATTACAGGAACATCGGTCTGCCATCCGTACGTCTAAGCCCAATGCTCCCTTAGTGGCACACTATCTAGAGTTAGGACATACTGATGCTGATATTGCTTGGTTCATTTTAGAGAAAATTAGTATGGACAGGCGTGGTGGAAATATGGAGCAAAAGCGTAAAGCAAGGAGCAGTGGTATATTTCCTGTTTTAACACTGTGAGGTATGGACTGAACTCAAAGAGGAATGGGACCAGTTAATTACATTATGATATTTATTTCAGCCAGATTATTAGTGGATGTTTTTTGAATTTAGTGCCTCATGTAATAATTTGGAAATATATTTATGTCGATATGATTACGTTGATATGATAGTCAGGATATTAGTCTATATATACGATATGAGGTGCTATACTAAAAAGAGCAATTCAGATATGTAGTATGATGCCTCCCTTGGAAAGAACGATTGTTCCAAATGTAATTTATTTGCAGATAATAACTAATTGTATAGGCTTAGACATAGAACACTATGTCGATTTAGATCTATGGCGGCATTTTCGTAAAATGTCCTCCACCTTTTGACTGGCCTTCAGGATTGCTTTTATTTGCAGTCCTTTCTTCGTGTTTATCAACATGGTTTTTACACGTACAAAATGTCTGCCTCCTTTGATTGGCCTTTAGGAATGTATTTGAATTGTAGTCCATTCTTTGTGTTTAGCAACACAGGTCCTATGCGTATGACGTTTAGATTCATGCGCCCTATAGGTGGAGCTTTTAATTATCCACACTATTTATAGATGGGTCCTTGATGTAGTTGTGTTTGACTCGCGGCGGATGACGGAGGTGGTTATACCCCGTGTGTTTACGCGCTGCACTACATTCTAAAACGGTAAGAAGCATAACTTGGCTGTGGCTTATCTGTATAGGTACTAGCAAGATGGCACCGTTACTTTTGCATATCAATAGATATAGACGTTGGTTATGGTAATTGTACTAGATAGTCTGGGCTATCCTTAGATAGAAGCAATTAGATGATAATGGTATATATACCCGTAATCTATTTGAAATGCAGGGCGACAACAGGGTGTCTTTGTATTTCAGTGCGTCACTTATTGATGTGACCAGCTATCAACAACAGGAATTATCTGCATCAGGGTATCCAGAAACTAAGGCGATTCCTGATCTATAACAGTAGAGTATTATTACGACTCTACTTAAGGTAAATAGAGAGTTTTTTCGTGTATGTTTTTAAACTGTGAAATAATCAAAAAACTTTTTATTAAAGTATATTTTTTAACATTCCCTTTTTGAATATTATTCGGCTCTATTACTAGGTCTATCAGACATATATAGAGCAGATTATATATATAAACTATTTGTCCCTGATGATATTAAAGCTGGACTAAATAGTGAGAGAATACTAATAAGAAATATTTTCTTCAGTTTAGTTTCATATATCTATTAGGTTAAACATACCGTCTATCTCGGTATTTCTTGTCTTTATGTTCACAGATATCCTTTATTATCTACTGTGGACTTATTGGTTTATGCGATTGTTGGCAGGAGTTTTAATTTCTCTGCACCAGAATATATTTAATAAATACCGAAACAAGGTATGTAACACACTAGCTTGGTTACCTAAAGATAATTTATGGTCCCACATCTATCTATTTGATAGAGTGGGTGTATTTTAATGTATGGATATGCAGATTTGTTTGAATGTTAACATTATTTTGAGTAATATGGTATGTGAGAATATTGTGTGACACGAATGATTGAGGAATGAGAATCACTTGGACTGGGACATTGGCTCCTTTCTCATTACGGAATGTAATTTTGTTTTGTTTATACCTAGATATTTAATTCAGCGGAGTTATCATAGTCCTGAAGAAGGTGGTGTTTGAACAAACTATATCCACCGAAACGTTCTATATAGGGGCAACCGGGAGTTGTGAAGGACAGTTTTATGTTTTAGTACCTATTTCACCAACGGTTTGCCTTCTGTGATAAGGAAAGATTTACTCTACCGATATTTTCTCCCACTTTTGTTTCTTTTTGTAAGAAGATTTGGTGTTATTGTCCATTTACAGGTCTTTTATGAAGATGTTTTAAGATGTTTATATATTATAAAATGGATGTATTAAATGTATTTTAATGTAGGTAGGATTAATTGTCATAGGAACTGTAGTTTGCACATAGAAAGGTATATGTATTTTGCGCAAAGATCTGATATTGTATTATATTAATGATGATTTTATATGCTTGAGCAATTTTAATAAATGTTATAATTCATATGTTTTATTGTTATTTGTGTGTTTTACATTCATAGTGATATAATTTTTAGACCCTATGAGTTGGAGTTTTTTGCCTTGCCCTGGTGATTCTTTTCCCTTTTTGTTTATTTGTTTTTGCCAGGGTGGGTGGTATCTTTGAGATGTGTTCTGTGTTTGGGTATTTTGGCGTAGTTTGCTGTGTGGACTTGTTGGCCATGTCATGTGTGTTTCTTTGTTCCGCCAATGATTTCCGTGCACGGACGTGGGCGCCAGGCCTTCCGCCGTGTCATTTATTCATCACTGTTGTTCACGGTGGCGGGCGGGGAATCTGTGGATTTACCGCGCTCATGTCTGGGAGATCATAATTTCACGGTCGTTATCTCGCTCGGCGGGGCAGGCGGATTTGGGTTTTCGTAGGGATTGCGTCCGTGGCGGACGGATGATCTTCTACTCTGGATTGGACGGGCGGAATTTTGTGTGTTTTTTCCGCCGTGGGCGTAGATTGCTTCGCGGCATCATGATTGCTCGGTCGCTATTCCCATGATGCAGGTGGGCGGTTTTTTCAGGCTATGGTGGATGGCGGATTTTTTCCGCCGGTTATCGTAATGGACCCCTTAATTTGGATGCCATCATTCTACCAACCGGAATTGTTTTGTTAAGTAATAAAGAAGGTAAAAGAAATCATTACACAACAATGTATAGGGTTAGCGGGAAGGCACTTACAAAGTTGGAAATGCATTAAAACGAAGCATAAAACATAGGCTCAGACCAATGACATACTCATCTTATTAACATTAATTATGCGGACGACACTCAAATGATCCTTCGGATCAATAACTCTATGCAAGCACAGTCTAGCGCACAGAACATCCTTAGGTTTACAATGAATTGGATGACTGCTAACTCGCTTAAAGTAAACCCAGATAAGACCAAGGTTCTAGCAATCACCACGGGTGGCAACCCATGGTCAAACCTTTTTTGGCCACAAGAGTTAGGTGCTACACCAACACCAGTGCCTGTCGTGAAGAGTCTAGGCGTTAAGTTGGACAGTAAGCTGGCATTGACCGGGCAGGTGACGACAGTGGTAGGAAATTGTGTGGGCCTTCTGAGGCAACTTCGGAAATTGGTACTCCTCCTATCCTTTTCAACTATGCGAACTGTGGTGACAGCACTGATTGTGTCACGACTATACTACGGAAATGCGCTTTATATTGGGCTCCCGGACAGGCTGTTAGGGAAGCTTGAAGTAGTAATGAATGACACAGCAAGATTAATTTTTAAGCTTCCAAGGCGATCACACGCTTCACCATTGCTGCCACAACTGCATTGGCTTCCAATTAAACAGAGAACTAGGTTTAAGGGCCTATGTATTGCGCATAAGGTCTTGTATTAGACAGTACCAGGATATATCAAAGACCGTCTAAGGAGATATGTTCCGCGGCGATGCCTCCGGTCGTCTGAGGCAAGCCTGTTGTCCTGTCCACGGTTTGACAAAGTCACCATGGGTGGACGAGCCTTTTCAGTATTGCTTCCCCAGTTGTGGAATAAGCTGCCGGAGAATGTGCGTGGGGAAGCCACTCTCCTTCCATTGTCAAAAACTGAGAACTCTTCTGTTTATGCAGGCTTTTGGACAAGAGAAGTTCTGACCGAGTGGATATTGTGGCATGTAACAGTTGGTGTTGTTTGTAGTTTTCTCACAAGCGCTAAGAGACCTTTGGTGATTATGCACTATACAAATGACACTTAACATATTGCCAGTAATGGTAGAAAGCAAACACAAGGAGATGATGAACGGAGCACAGAAACTTTTCAGACACTCACCCCTAGTCACAGATCTGGGTTGAATCCATCATCGTTCTTTAACTCACTTCGCCACCCCAGTTCAGACCCAGCTATATGGAAATCAGACTTGACCCTGTGCCTCATGGGAACAGTCCAGCCCGAACTGCCAAGCCAGGTCTTCCCTGGACCGGAAACAAGCATCCTAGGACCGGTTTCGGGGTAACACCCCTCATCAGCCAGACTAGCTTGAATCCAGTGGCAAAGTGAGCAAGGGACCCACGTCTGGGCATACCCTGCCAACTTAGGGTGAACAAAGCAAACACAAGGAAATGATGAATAGAGCACTGAAAGTTTTCAGACACTCACCCCCAGTCACAGATCTGGGTTGAATCCATCACTGTTCCTTAGCTCACTTCGCCACCCCAGTTCAGACTATATGCAAATCAGAATTGACCCTGTGCCTCATCAGAACAGTCCAGCCCGAACTGCCAAGCCAGGTCTTCCCTGGACCGGTTTCGGGGTAACACCCCTCATCAGCCAGGCTAGCTTTAAATTCAGTGGCAAAGTGAGCAAGGGACCCACGTCTGCCCATACCCTGCCAACTTAGGGTGAACAAAGCATCGTGGGAAAACATGTTCTGGGAGCCCCCCTTTTTCTGAGCCCCCACTTGACGGATCACCCTAAAACCTTCATGACAGCAGCTGAATTGAGCATTCAACAAAAATTTTGTGCGGATTCATCAAACACCAACAAAGTTATTGGCAAAACAAAGAAAGTTCTTCCTATGGAAACTAGGTCCTAACTATAACTACCTACTGGCGACCATGAGTAGGTAATACATATATATATTATCTACTGGCGGTCGCCATTAGATAGTTATAGTTAGGACCTAGTTTCCATAGGAAAAGCGTTTTTTCTTTTCCCAATAACTTTGGCGCCGGATGACGAATCTTCGCGAAATTTTCAAAACTAGTGGGGCACTCCGGTCAGCTCCTGTCTTGAAAGTTTCGGGGTGATTTGCCAAGCGGGGGCCGAGAAAAAAGGGGGGTCCCAAAACGTGTTTTCTCCATAGGAAACTTTAGACACGGCTACAGCTCGAACTGCTGAACGGAATTACACCAAATTTGGCAAAAAGGTAGCCCTTGGTTCAGAAAGAGCCCTTTTTGTTAAATGGTGTAAATCCGTTCAATAGTTCCTGAGAAATTTAAAAAAAAGAGGTCGGAAAATCAATTTCCCATAGGTAACTTTAGACACGGCTACAGCTCGAACTGCTGAACGGACTTACACCAAATTTGGCAAAAAGGTAACCCTTGGTTCAGAAAGAGCCCTTTTTTTAAATGGTGTAAATTCGTTCAGTAGTTGCTGAGAAAATAAAAAAATAAAAGTTTCGATATCTAGAGGCGCGGTGGATCCGCGGACCCTCCAGACCACGAGCTTTATTCTAATTGGCTGTCAACACTCCAAACCAGGAAGTGTTGGCAGCCATCTTGTGACTCGGTCGAGTCACAAGAAAACAGGGAAACAAAGGTGAGAAAGAAGAAAAGGGGGCAGGGTAGAAACACCCTGACCCCCTAGGCCTGCTCAGGGGGTCCCACAAGGACCCCCAGGGCCCAAAAAAGCATTTTTAAAAAAAAAAAAAAAAAAATCGGCAAAATTTGCGCAGGATCCGCGAATCCTGCCGTGAAAATAAAAAAAACAAAGCGCGGACTCCCGCGCTTCGTTAATATTTAGCCCCGGGGCTTTCCTTAAATATTTGCGGGGGCACACAGCCCCCCGAAGCCCCGGGGACCGCCACCACCGGGGCTTGTTTTTTAATGTGTGGGGGCCTCCAAGGCCACACTAAGCCCGGGGACCGCCACCCCTGGGGCTTTTCTTGAATATTTGCGGGGCACACGGCCCCGCAGCCCCGGGACCGCCACCCCGGGCTTGTTTTTAAAAAAAAAGAACCTGTGTTGGGGGGCTCGAGAACCCCACATGCCCCGGGGACCGCCAGCTCCCCGGGGCACTAAGTATGTAAATTTGGGGGTCCATTACGGACCCCCAAGCCCCGGGGACCACCACCTCCACGGGGCTTTGAAACTGAAGGGAGGGGGGCCGCTCGGCCCCCCTCCTGGAGCACGTGATGGCCCTGGATACCGCCACCCCCCAGGGCCGGCTCCTGCAGTGTCCCGGGGTGCCCACCCCCGGGACACTGCTGTTTGCTATGGCAGGGCGGGAGCCTCGCGGCTCCCGCCCTGCCATAGCAAACTTGCTTTGGATTTTGGAAGCGTGAGCAGGGAAACCTGCTCTCGCTTCCAAAATGCAAAGCAGATTGCTTTTCCACACGGGGAGCTGCATGTCAGCAGCTCCCCATGTGGAAAGCAATCCGGCTCCTGCAGGACGCTGGGAGCCGGCGGGACTGTGGGGGCATTGGGGCTCCCCCACAGTCCCCAACGGATAGGGCCTGCCCCGGGGGATGGGGTTCCCGGGGCTAGAAGTGGCCCGGGAGGGGGGCCACGCGGCCCCCCTCCCCCCCAAAAAAAGGCCGGCCCCGGGGGATGGGGTCCCCGGGGCCAATAGAGGCCTCAGGAGGGGGGCCACGCAGCCCCCCTCCTTAAAAAACATAAATATATGTGGCCATGCCCCGGGGGATGGGGTCCCTGGGGCCGGAATTGGCCACGGGAGGGGGGCCCACGTGGCCCCGTTCCCGTTCAGATTATTTATTTATTTTTAAAAAGGGGTCAGGCCCTGGGGGATGGGGTCCCCAGGGCCCAAAAAAAGGGAAGCCACACAGCCCCCCTTCTAAAAAAAAAAAAAAAAAAAAAAAAAGACCGCGATTGTGCCGGAGGCCCCGCCCCCTCCCAGCAACGCTGTGGCGCGTTTTAAATTGGGGAATTAATTCCCCTTCAATACTGGGGGTCCCTTGGGGCCAACTAGCCCACCAGGTACCTCCAGTAAGCGCCACAGGGCTGCGTTGCAGAGAGGTGGTCCAGGCCACGCCCCTTTTTACACCTCTCTGCAACGCAACTCTGTGGCGCTTACTGGAGGTACCTCGTGGGCTAGTTGGACCCCAGGGACCCTCAGGATTCAAGGGGACTTTATCCCCCAACTTAAAACGCGCCATGGGGCGCGTTTGCAAAGTGGTGAAGGGAGGGGGCGGGGCCTGAGGTGACATGTGTGCAAACACGCCCTGTGGCGTGTTTTAAGTTGGGGAATTAATTCCCTTCAATCCTGAGGGCCCTGGGGGCCAACTAGCCCACCAGGTACCTCCAGTAAGCGCCACAGGCCTGCGTTGCAGAGAGGTGGTCCAGGCCACGCCCCTTTTTACACCTCTCTGCAACACAGCTCTGTGGCGCTTACTGGAGGTACCTGGTGGGCTAGTTGGACCCCAGGGACCCTCAGGATTCAAGGGGACTTAATCCCCCAACTTACAACGCGCCAGGGGCGTGTTTGCAGAGTGGTGGAGAAAGGGGGCATGGCCTTTGTCTACCTCTCACCAATCCCACTGCGTGGGGCTTACGGGAGGTAAAAGGTAGGCTAGTTGGCCCCTAAAGGACCCCCAGCAGTGAAGGGGACTTCAATCCCCATCCAAGAGCGTGCCAGGGAGCGCGTTTGTAGAGTGGTGGGCAAAGTGGGCGTGGCCTGGTACGAGTACTTACCAGTGCTGCTGTGTGGGACTGACTGGAGGTAATAGTTTGGGAAGTTGGCCCCTAAGGATGTCCTTGGGAGCCAACTACCCCTCTTGTTACCTCCAGTAAGTCCCACACAGTGGGATTGCTAAGACGTCTTCGGAGGCCATGGCCCCCTTTCTCTACCACTCTGCAAACGTGCCTCGTGGCAAACTACGGGATGGGGGATGAAGTCCAATTTAGTCCTGAGGGAGTTTGGGGGCCAAGAATCCCTCCTGGTACCTCCTGTAAGTCCTACGCAGCGGAATTCCTGAGCGTTGGTTGGACGCCCAGCACCCTTTCTCCACCACTCTGCAAACGTGACTACTAGTTAAAGTAGCATATTTCTGCACCTCTGACTTAGAGGTAGTTTTAATCCCCTTGCCCTATTATGTACTAGGGCCTTACAGAGGAGGTCATGCTAATCACAGGGGTACCCCAACGCATAGTGTTCCCTAGTGTATGTAGGTGTTTTCACTGTATTCTAAGTGTCTTTTAGCATAGCACTGGCTCTAGGCCTGGTTAGTCAGAGTCAGTTACCACCAGTACCCGTCTGAAAAAGTTGTGGGCAATCAATCAATCACAGAATTTGTAAAGCGCACTACTTACCCGCGAGGGTCTCAAGGCGCTGGGGAAAAAAAAAGGGGGGGGGTGCTGCTACTGGTCGAACAACCAGGTCTTGAGTAGCCTCCTGAAGGTCAGCAGGTCTTGGGTCTGTCGTAGGCTTAGTGGAAGGGTGTTCCAGGTCTTGGCGGCGAGGTGGGAGAAGGATCTGCCACCGGTGGTAGTTCTTCGAATGCGAGGGACGGTGGCGAGGGAGAGGTCGGCGGAGCGGAGTTGGCGGTTGGGGACGTAGAAGAGGAGTCGTCTGTTGAGGTAGGCTGGGCCAGTCTTGTGGAGTGCCTTGTGTGCGTGGATGAGGAGTTTGAAGGAGATTCTCCTGTCGACGGGGAGATAGTGCAGGTTCCTCAGGTGGGGGGTGATGTGGCTGTGGCGTGGTACATCGAGGATCAGACGTGCGGAGGCGTTTTGTATGCGTTGCAGTCGCTTGATGAGCTTGGCCGGGGCTCCCGCGTAGAGGGCGTTCCCATAGTCAAGTCTGCTACTGACGAGGGCCTGGGTGACTGTTCTTCTTGTGTCTGTCGGGATCCACCTGTAGATCTTGCGAAGCATGCGGAGGGTGTTGAAGCAGGAGGATGAGACTGCGTTGACTTGCTTGGCCATGGAGAGCGTTGAGTCGAGGATGACTCCCAGGTTACGTGCGTGGTCGGTGGGTGTCGGGGCTGCTCCCAGCGTCGTTGCCCACCAGGAGTCGTCCCAGGCTGAGGGGTTGGAGCCGAGGATGAGGACCTCTGTCTTCTCCGTGTTCAGTTTTAGTCGGCTGATCTTCATCCAATCGGCGACGGCCTTCATTCCTTCATGGAGGTTGGATTTGGCAGCGAGGGGGTCCTTGGTGAGGGAGAGGATCAGTTGAGTGTCGT
The DNA here is from genome assembly GCA_963921515.1 of Calotriton arnoldi. Classification (NCBI taxonomy): domain Eukaryota; kingdom Metazoa; phylum Chordata; class Amphibia; order Caudata; family Salamandridae; genus Calotriton; species Calotriton arnoldi. Next base: position 506,378 of record CAWUFW010005464.1, on the reverse strand, counting down.
CGGCGTAGGAGATTTTGTTGAGGTCGTGCTGTCTGGCGATGCGTGCGAGCGGGGCCATGTAGATGTTGAACAGTGTTGGGCTGAGGGACGATCCCTGGGGTACGCCGCAGATGATCTCGGAGGCTTCGGATCGGAATGGTGGGAGGCGGACTCTCTGGGTTCTGCCGGCGAGGAAGGAGGTGGCCCATTCCAGGGCCTTGTCTCGGATCCCTGCGTCGTGGAGGCGTGCGTGTAGAGTGCGGTGGCAGACAGTGTCAAAGGCGGCGGAGAGGTCCAGCAGGATGAGGGCTGCGGTCTCACCGTTGTCCAGCAGGATCCTGATGTCGTCGGTGGCGGCGATGAGGGCAGTCTCAGTGCTGTGGTTGCTGCGGAACCCCGATTGGGATGGGTCCAGGATGCTGTTTTCTTCGAGGTATCGGGTTAGCTGTTTGTTGACGATCTTCTCGATGACCTTGGCTGGGAACGGAAGCAGGGAGATGGGCCGGACGTTCTTGGAGGTCTCTCGGGTCCGCCTTGGGTTTTTGAGTAGGGCGTTGATCTCTGCGTGTTTCCAGCTCTCTGGGAAGGTCGCGGTCTCGAAGGAGAGATTGATGATGTTGCACAGGTGGGGTGCGATGGAGCTGTTGGCTTTGTTGAAGATGTGGTGCGGGAAAGGGTCTGACGGGGAGCCGGAGTGTATTGTGCTCATGGTCTTGATGGTGTCCTCGATGTTCACGATGGCCCAGGCTGGCAGCGGGTCGTGGTCGATGGTGTGCGGCGGGTCTGGTGCATCGATCTTAGTTGGGGCTGTCTGGGTGTTGAAGCTGTCGTGGATGTCGGCGATCTTGCGGTGGAAGAAGGTGGCGAGGGAATCGCACAGGGTTGCGACGGCGGGATGTCGTTGGTGTTGGAGCTGGGGTTGGAGAGTTCCTTCACGATGTTGAAGAGCTCCTTGCTGTTGTGTGCGTTGTTGTCGAGGCAGTCTTTGAAGGAGATTCTCTTGGCGGACTTGATGAGGTGGTGGTGGTTACGGATGGCGTCTTTGTGGGCTGCGTGGCTGTCCGGTGTCTTATCACTGTGCCATTTCTTCTCTAGTTTCCGGCAGGTACGCTTGGAAGCTAGGAGTTCCGAGGTGAACCAGCTGGCTCTTTTGGTGGTGTCACTGTAGGTGAGTTTTTTCAGCGGGGCGAGGGTGTTGGCACAGTCGTCCATCCATCGTCTGAGGTTGCAGGCAGCGTCGTCGGTGTTGGATGGGTCGGAGGGAGGGCTGAGAGCGAGGGTTGCCCGTAGTTGGTCTTCGGTGACTTTGCTCCAGCAGCGGCGTGGGATCTGTTGGGTGCGGTGGTGTGTGGTGGGTTTCTGGAAGGTGAAATGGATGCAGCGGTGGTCGGTCCAGAGGAGTTCCGTGGTGTGGCTGAAGGAGACGTGGGAGCTTGAGGAGAAGATGGGGTCAAGCGTGTGGCCGGCGGAATGGGTCGGTGTTGTGACGAGCTGGCTCAGACCGAGGTTGGCGAGGTTGTCGATCAGGGTGGTGGAGTTGCTGTCGTTGTTGTTCTCCAGGTGAAAGTTCAGGTCTCCGAGGAGGATGTAGTCGGTAGAGGTCAGGGCGTGCGTGCTGATGAAGTCGGCGATGGAGTCGCTGAACTGGGGTCGGGGCCCAGGGGGTCTGTAGACAAGGGTGCCTCTAAGGGTGGTGTTGGGGTCCGTGTGGATCTGGAGGTGCATGTGTTCGGCGGTGCTGAGAGTGTCGTCGGTGCTGGTCGAGACCCTGATGGTGTTCTTGTGGACGATGGCGATTCCTCCTCCTACTGCGTTGACGCGGTCTCTGCGGGTGATCTTATAGCCGTCTGGGATGGCTATGGCGATGTCGAGGGCGGAGGAGTCGTTCATCCAGGTCTCTGTCAGGAAGGCGATGTCTGGTGATGATGTGTCGAGCAGGTTCCAGAGCTCGACGGCGTGTTTGCGTGCGGAGCGGGTGTTCAGTAGGATGCATCGGAGGTGGTTGAGGTCCTTCTTGGCGGGCGCCTCGGTGGCTCTGAGGCTGGTGTAGCTGCAGTTCCGGCAGGTGAAGGGACCATGGGTGCGTTTCGGGGCGGCCTTGAAGCAGTTGTGTCTCCGTCCGGGGTTGAGAGCGTGGAGTGTGGTGGCATCGTATCGGTGTCGGTCCTCGAGGCTGGTGCGGGGGGCGCACGGCCCAGGGGTTCTGGCGCTGGGCGCGGTCCAGGCGCGGACGGGCGTAGACGGGCTTGCCTTAGGCGCACCTTCGGCGCGCCAGCGGCGCGTCCGCTGCGCGGCCGCACAGCGGCCGCCATATATGGGGAGGTGGGAGGGAGGAGCAGCTGGGAGGCGGGAGGCAGGGGCAGCGAATGGGCAGTCAGGGGGGCGGGGCCGCAGGGGACACAGCGGCGGGAGTGGAGAGAGGCAGCGAGGGGTACAGAAGGCAAAATGGGCACAGTTCAATGGGGGCAGCGAGGGAAACAGAAGGAAAAAAGGACACAGTTCAATGGGGGCAGCGAGGGAAACAGAAGGAAAAAAGGACACAGGGAAAATGGGGGCAGCGAGGGAAACAGAAGGAAAAAAGGACACAGTTCAATGGGGGCAGCGAGGGAAACAGAAGGAAAAAAGTCACAGTTCAATGGGTGCAGCGAGGGAAACAGAAGGAAAAAAGGACACAGTTCAATGGGGGCAGCGAGGGAAACAGAAGGAAAAAAGGACACAGTTCAATGGGGGCAGCGAGGGAAACAGAAGGAAAAATGGACACAGGGAAAATGGGGGCAGCGAGGGAAACAGAAGGAAAAATGGACACAGGGAAAATGGGGGCGGCGAGGGAAACAGAAGGAAAAAAGGACACAGAGAAAATGGGGGCAGCGAGGGAAACAGAAGGAAAAATGGACACAGGGAAAATGGGGGCAGCGAGGGAAACAGAAGGAAAAAATGGACACAGGGAAAATGGGGGCGGCGAGGGAAACAGAAGGAAAAAAGGACACAGGGAAAATGGGGGCAGCGAGGGAAACAGAAGGAAAAATGGACACAGGGAAAATGGGGGCAGCGAGGGAAACAGAAGGAAAAAATGGACACAGGGAAAATGGGGGCGGCGAGGGAAACAGAAGGAAAAAAGGACACAGGGAAAATGGGGGCAGCGAGGGGAAACAGACGGAAAACGGGCACCGAGGCCACAAGCAGAGGGGCGAGCTTACCAGCAGCGGGCAGGACACCACAGGCGGAGCTGTGTGGCGGGGGAGCGACCTACCTGGCAAGGTCAAGGGTCGCTCTCCTCACCGCGCAGCGGCCGCCATATATGGGGAGGTGGGAGGGAGGAGCAGCTGGGAGGCGGGAGGCAGGGGCTGCGAATGGGCAGTCAGGGGGGCGGGCCGCAGGGGACGCAGCGGCGGGAGTGGAGAGAGGCAGCGAGGGGTACAGAAGGCAAAATGGGCACAGTTCAATGGGGGCAGCGAGGGAAACAGAAGGAAAAAAGGACACAGTTCAATGGGGGCAGCGAGGAAACAGAAGGAAAAAAGGACACAGGGAAAATGGGGGCAGCGAGGGAAACAGAAGGAAAAAGGACACAGTTCAATGGGGGCAACAAGGGAAACAGAAGGAAAAAGGACACAGTCCTATGGGGGCAGCGAGGAAACAGAAGGAAAAAAGGACACAGTTCAATGGGGGCAGCGAGGGAAACAGAAGGAAAAAGGACACAGTTCAATGGGGGCAGCGAGGGAAACAGAAGGAAAAATGGACACAGGGAAAATGGGGACAGCGAGGGAAACAGAAGGAAAAATGGACACAGGGAAAATGGGGCGGCGAGGGAAACAGAAGGAAAAAAGGACACAGGGAAAATGGGGGCAGCGAGGGAAACAGAAGGAAAAATGGACACAGGGAAAATGGGGGCAGCGAGGGAAACAGAAGGAAAAAATGGACACAGGGAAAATGGGGGCGGCGAGGGAAACAGAAGGAAAAAAGGACACAGGGAAAATGGGGGCAGCGAGGGGAAACAGACGGAAAACGGGCACCGAGGCCACAAGCAGAGGGGCGAGCTTACCAGCAGCAGCAGCGGGCAGGACACCACAGGTGGAGCTGTGTGGCGGGGGAGCGACCTACCTGGCAAGGTCAAGGGCAAGGTCAAGGGGCACAGGATGATTTTGCAACAAGGCCTCTTTCTGCTCCTCTGTTGGTTCTTTCTGCACATGTCTTGCTTCTTCCTGCACTTTTGTTCGTCTTTGTGGACTTCTGTTGCTTCTTTCTGCATTTTTTGCTTCTTTCTGTGCGTTTTTCTTCTTTCTTCACATGTCCTACCTCTGTAGGTATAGTTAGAAACTAGCATTTAAAAATCCTTTGAAATTCACAGAAAAAACCATAGGTTTCAGACACGTTATAGTTAGAAATTAGCATTTAAACAACCTTTGAAATTCACTGAAAAAACCATAGGTTTCAGACACGTTATAGTTAGAAATTAGCATTTAAAAAACCTTTGAAATTCACTGAAAAAAACATAGGTTTCAGGCACGTTATAGTTAGAAATTAGCATTTAAAAAACCTTTGAAATTCACTGAAAAAACCATAGGTTTCAGGCACGTTATAGTTAGAAATTAGCATTTAAAAACCTTAGAAACTCACTGAAAAAACCATAGGTTTTAGGGAAAGTTATAGTTAGCTGGACATTTCACTCATACAAAACCAGAGAAATTTCCCCGTTATAGTTAGTTCAGCTAACTATAACTCGCACCTACGCAATGCACTGCTGATGATGTCACATATTACATCACTCATGACATGGTCAGTGACATCACTGATGACATCTCAAATGACATCACTGATATATTAGATGAGGTATTTAACAGGTACATTTCATTAATGTAAATTATGATCAAACACTATTTTGAATGATATTCAAGGTTCAATAATTTGGTGAGCATGTTAATGTCTACAGAGACATTACACTTCTTATACTCCAGAATACCAGTAAAAAGAGCCTACTTTTACTAAAGATGGGTGCTTACACAGATATATTTTAGGTCTGTCTTGTTATAGGTTACGCTCTTTAGCACTACAGAGGTTATGGAAAACTCGGTGTGGGTGTAGCTCCCTGTATACCTTTCAGTACGAAAAACTTATAGCAAACTTTTACATTGATTGATGTCATCAGGGATGCCATCAGTGATGTCATCAATGATAGCATCATAGCGGTGCAAGTTATACTTATGCCAGCAACTATTGGTTGTGCCTTCTGATGAATCTTCATAAAGCTCTACAAAAAAAAGTTTCATCTACCCCAGCAACTTCCTTGAAAGCTTTGGTGTGATCCTTCAAGCTGGGCTGAGAAAAAGAAGTATCCCAAAACACATTTTCACCATTTGGTTTTCCATAGGAAATTCAGACACAGCTACAGCCCAAATGGTTGAAAGGATTTACACCAAATTTGGCAGAAAACTAGATCTTGGTCTAGAAAGTGAGCTTTTAGTGATTTGGTGGTAATCCATTAAGTAGATTTTGAAAAATTAGGCTTCAATAAATAGTATAATTAATGCGGCAGTAGATCCGCAGTGCCGACAGATCTCAAGATGAGATCTGGTTGACTGCCACAGCTTCAACCACAATGTGGTGACAGTCATTTTAGGACTCTTGACTTATTTCCTTGTCCTGTCAAAAACATTAAAAAATGTAAGGGGGAAGGGTAGGGATACCCTACCTTCCTAGACGTTTGGGGCCAAAAACGTGTATTTTAAAAAAACATTTGGTGCAAATTCAGGTTTAAAAGAAAACAAAAGAACAAGGTAGGCAAGAGCCTTTTAGGCCTTGAGGACCCCATCCATCTGGGCTGCATCAATTAGAGGTGGTGTGCATGCACCACCTCCCTAAAACTCAATGAGGCCCTGGGACCCCTCCCCCTGGTGCTGATACGCATTTGAAGGGGAGGGAGCATGCACCCCATCCCCTGGACAGTTTTTACATGAAGGCATCAGCCCCGAGGATCCCCTTCACCAGGTCACAATACTTTACAGTGTCCCGGGGGGCTCATGGCATTCATTTATTATTCTTTTTTTTTTATTCTTCGTTTTAAATTTCTTGGGCATCCTGATGCCCACCTGGAACACCCACATCTTTCATTTCTGTAGGGGCTATGGAGATCCTCACTGGCTTCCTGCAATTGGACTCATTCATTGGGGCCACACAGGAGCCAACAGCACCAATTTGTTTTCTCTTTTTTACTTTTGGGATGTCCCACAGCCCACTCAGGGCACCCCACAGCTTGTTTACTTTTTTGAGCCTTGGGGAGAGCCCATGGGACCATTGCCTGCTGGCTTTTCCTGGAAGCGCAGGAGCCAGCTGTCTTTATTTCCTTTTAAATAGTTGGGTGGTCCATTGCACATTTGGGGTGCTCCACAATATCTGGCACATTGGGGGCTGACAGCACCCATCCCAGATACGGCAGGAGCCGGCATTGCTCTCATTTGGTGGGAGCAACTTTTCTTTCTGCTTCCGCCAAATGTGAGAATTCCTTGTTGATCTGCCGGAAAGAGCACTTAGCATAATAAATTCATTCTCAGCTCGATATCAAAGGGGTGACCTTCGAGGAGAGATACACAAAACCAGCCCATTCGCAGATGATGCCTTACTGACACTAACAGAGTCAGAGACTTCCCTACCGGCAGTCAGGGACTGCTCGAGATAAAATGAACAGGCTTCAAAATAAATACAGAAAAATCGGAGAGCCTGGATATGCTCCCCCCAAAAGAGTGAGAACGCCAACTGAGGGTGAGCTGCCCAAAGAAATGTGCAAAACAGTCAATAAAATACTTGGGAATACACATCACCAAATCCATTAACACTTGGACTAGGGCCAATTTTTCCAGACTGAAGACACAACTCATAGCTGACCATTAAAAGTGGAAGGGGCTATTTTTCTCTTGGTTAGGAAGAGTAAATGTGATAAAAATTAACATACTCTCATGGGCGTTTACTTATTCCAAACTATTCCCACAGCCATCCCACAATTGAAACTGAACTCACTACAGGAACCCATCATCAAATATATGCATGGGGGACAAAGTGAGGCTTATCAAAAAAGCTTTTGATGGCCTCTCTGGGAAAAGCCAGTCTAGCACTTCGGAATGAAATGAAATACTATAAAGTGGTACACGTTTGCATAATAATTGAATGGTCAGTGGAAGAAATGGAAAAACGATGGCTCTCCATAGATAGAGTGGTGACAGGCAGGGATGTTTCGGATTTTCCCTGCATAACCAAACAGCACAGGCCCAAATCACTTGACCTCTCAGATGTCACTAGAACAACCCTAGAAATATGGAACAATTTGTCAGTGGTGCAAGGGCTGTTGACAAACAGTGCAGCATATACATCCGTCCATGCCAATCCCAGCTTCACCCCAGGGCTCGACATGGGGAGTTTTAAGGCTCGGAGACAAGGGATGGGGGTTGTCTCATGAAAAGAGATATGTGTTCTAAGGGCACAATCAAGTCTTTTATGGCTGAAAAAAGGAGTTTAAGTTATTTGAAGGGAAAAGACTATGATATACTCAAATAAGGCAAAGGATTATGTACCAAGGAATCAAGGATGCTGCAACTAGACTCCTCCCTCAGTTCAAAAAGCTGCTGGTCAATTACACCATAACAAAAGTTTTAAAATGGTCCCTCTATAGAATCCTCATGCATGAGACAGATGGATCTAAATGGCCCTGCCAAACAGCAGGGGAAAAGGAGATACTCCAGACATAGGGAGACAAAACTTGGATTGACCACTGGTAGTCTCTGCAAAAACCTTAAAAGCCTGCAACACAGAGAGGCAGAATACAAACTACTTATGAGATGGTATCTGACTGTTTGCAAACTTAAAACTATGTGCTCTGCCACGACAGACTGCTGCTGGAGATGTGGCGCAGACAGAGACACATTTCTCCAAATTTGGTGGACCTGGCCAGCAATCCAGGGGTTTGGGCAGGAAACTCTAAACCACATAAACTGAATTCTGGGAACTAAAATTAAGAGAGATCCAACCTTGATTGTGCTTGCCTAGTCAAGTGACCATGCAATGGAGAAGAGGGAGAACAGGGGCAAGGTAATACTTGGCCACCTTCTAGGAACAGCCAGGAGATTGATAACTAGTTTTTGGAAGAAAAAAGTACCACCAGCGTTGGAACTATGAGTGTGCAACCTGTGGCACACTATAGCTATGGAGAAATTGACATATAATTGTATATGTATACCGCCACTGGGTAGGTATGCTTACGTCTGCTTTTCCATAGGAAGAGAGTTGTTTGGTTTTCTTTGGTGCCGTTTGACGGAGCTTCATGAAACTTTCCCAACTAAAGTGCATTCACCTCAGCTCCTTCCTGAGACGTTTTGGGGTGATCTGTCAAGTGGGGGCGGAGAAAAAAGAGGGCTGTGCACCCCATCCCCTTTATTTATATTGCTGCCATTTTCTTTTTTTGTTTGTTTTTTTCCACGATCCCGCAGGGCTCCAGCCAATGTTTTTTATTTTGGGCCCAGTGGGTTTCCCTTTATAATCCCCCCAGCGCAGCCTGGGGGTAGGGTATTTCTACTCTACCTCCTTATATTATTTTTTTTAAACTTCAGGACAGGGGACTAAGTGCAATGGAATTTGTCTCATGTTGCAGCCTGTCAATCAGAGCGCTAGCTCCTGTGAGAGTCTGACTCTTGTGGGAACTAATTGACCCAAGGGAAAAAAATGCTCCCTGGGCCAGAACACTCTATTTTTGAATTGGTGCCCCTCGAACCCAAACAAGTAAACACACAAAGATTTTTGTACCTTGATTTTTCAAAAATGACTGAACAAATTTACACCAAATACGAATAAGCACAATCTGCGTACCAAGATCTAGTTTCCTGACTAGGGCTGGGCGGAGCTCGCGGAGTTTCATTCTGCATAATTCAGAGGAGAAACCAAAAAACTCCACTGAATTCCAAGGAGTTCCTCGAGCGGGCAGAGTATTCCTCAGCCATATTGAGAGAGGTCCGTGCCTTGTGAAATGATGTGAATTTAAAGCATGACTTGCAAGTATATAAACTGTTACAATGTCTAGCCAGGAAATCACGTTTCTGAACAGACAGCCATAGAATGACATAAAAAGGATAATAAACTAAGCTACTGTGCGGCCCCTTACAAATAAACACAGGACTGAATGGCACACCACACCACACACCGGCAAAGGTTTCATGCCGGGCACACAGCAGAGAAGCAGGCCTGGGCTGGGGGATTGAGAGTAGGTGTACATGTGAGAGGAGCAGGTATCACCATGTTGTGCTCGGCCTCTTAGCCTTTTCATACGCGAGACCCTGGTCCAGCTGGGCTTGGGCTGAGCAGGCACAGCCTCTAAGGCACCTCAGTTTGCTGTGTGACCGCTATACAAGAAAACACACTCAGCAGCCTTCGAAGGTGCATTATAATCGGGAAGTTCACAATCAGACCATCAAAGCTTGAATTTTTTTGTTAAGAATAACCCGACAATCCCATGCCTATGACACGCCTCGTCAGGCGTAGTAAGCGCTACATAAATGATATGGACAATGAAAAAGTCATCAAAGAGTTGACAATCCAATGCCCCTACTGCAGAACCATAACATCGTAGGTCCTACTAGTATTATATTTAGTATAATCAAAGCAGCCAACTGCCCTCATAAAGACATGTCAGCCCTCTGGACATAGGCGGGCGTCCCCTGACACAGGACTTACCTCTTATATCTCAAATCAGGGTCTTACAGTCCTGATAGACTTCACTGCTTTTGAGTAAATACTTCAAAAACTGAACGCAAGGGCAACCAATCTAAGAGGCTGGGCGATACTGGGCGGGACCATCAAACTCGTACCAGTAGTGATCACCACTCCACCGAGCCGGAAGGAGTTTCTGAAGTTAGACAGGAAGAGACAGCTTCAGCCGTTTTAGGCCTGCTGGTTGAGGCTGCGCTGAGAGACTAGAGGGTGGTATGTAACTTTAGCACTCGTCGTACGCGTTCTATTATTTTGAAATATGAAACTATCCACGCTAACAATTCTATCCTCCCACAGGGTGCACAGGGTTGATGGGGGCCTCAGAGTGGGAAGGGAAGGACTGTGGCACGGGGTGATTATGGGGACAAAAAGAGGAGAGTATACTTTTTTGTTTCAATAAGCTGATTAGGCTTCTGAAATGTTTGCAAAATTCCTAGGGCAGTTAAATGACACGGGATGCTAAATCATTTCAATTTACATTTATAGCTGGTTATCTACTATGCACTTTATTTTGCATAGGCACTTTAAGCAGCCATCATGTTCCATATCTGAAGGAATGGTGCCCGGGAAAGTAGAAGGAAGACAGAATTTGTTGTGATTTGTGATAGTTTAAATCTGTGATAATTTAAATTTGATATTAGCCGCTTTTTGTTGAATGCACCTATGCACTTTATATTATGTGCAATAATGTCTATTATCGTTTATGCACTTTGCACTTAATTTTTGCATTGGCAAAAAAGAGAAATGTGATGGTATCGGACGGATGGGTGACAGTTTTAGAACCAACTTTAACTGCTTTCCACTATGGTTGCAGCTTGTTCTTGTTTCTATCAACAACAAAAAAAGAAGAAAGCGCACATGTATTTTATGTTAGGAAGTACCGACACTTTATTATGCACTTATGGTCCACTTTATATGTTGAAAGCTGACAATCAGCTTTGTGTAAAGCGGAATGTGGTCAAATGTTTATGAAGGGTATGCACTTTATTATATGTTTGCACTTTAGGCAGCCAGCAATATGCAAAGAAATTTATCTCAGGGTTGTGTTTTAAGGAATGGTTCAGCGAAATCAGAAATGGGACGACCCTGTAAGCTGCAGTCTGTCTTTCAAGATGTAATAAATGCACTTTACGCGAAATAGTGGCAGACATTTTAGTATGTATACACAGTGCACTTTAGACAATACGTTTCCTAGTAGCATTCCCCGTCATACAGATGTATGAAGATTCCATTTGTATTGTCTCCCTAAATGCGAACAGCCTCAACAATAAAATCTAAGCCTGAGCAATTGATGAATGGGTGAGAGGTCACACTCCTGATATTGTATTGATTCAGGAGACGCACTATATGGACAAAAAGGAATCCGCATACAGTATGTTTAGACAGTGGACAAGAGGCCAATATTTTTCATCGGCGAATGCAGCCCATAGGGGGATAGCAATTTTCATTAACAAATAATTTTCCTCTTTAAATCACCTCATCTCAGACGGATAAAGATTGCAGATGGGGTTGATAAGCGAATTGATTAACAATAATACATTAACTGTAGCTACAATGGTCGCACCAATAGAAGTTAACCCTTCACAAATAGCAGATCTCTACCACGCACCTCTACACATCCCTGGCTCCTTGATAATTGATGGTGATTTTAATTATTTGCAAAATCCGGAATTAGACTCGTCTTCAGAGAAACGTAAACAGAATAAGCCTTGAATGTCAAAGATATTGGCAGAGTGTATGCAAAAAATAGATCTGATAGATATGTGGCAAGTAAAGTTTCCTAATAAGGGAGAATATTCATGTTTTTCAGCTAAATAATGGACTGCGGCCTGACTGGATTACTTTCTTACTTTCCGTAATTTAACATTAATTAATTATATGCATATCCAAAATAGTTTCTCCGATCATGCTTTGGTGAAATTGGAAATATCAGGGTTTGGAGAACGTAAACCACCTTTGAGATAGTTCTTTATTAATAATGGTGTACAGAGACCCACAATGAAATAAGCTGCTTTTTTCCCAGTAAATTGAAATACAGCCAAGGTAGAAAGTGTATAGGAGGCTTTTAAAGCAACCATTTGTGGCTACATAACTTACAAAGATATTGCAATAAAACATTTTCAAAAAATAGAAAGGACACAATTAGAATTAGAGGTCGATCAGGCAAATGAACAATACATCCGAAATAAAAATATTAAAAATAAATTGACACTTATGCAAGCACGGAAAACCGTGCAAGATTATTATTAAGCCAGAGGGTACCTGGCAAATTCTGCATACCTCCAAAAAGTATACGAAGAGAGTGAATTTGCTGGAAAATATTTAGCCTGGCAAATAAAAGAGCGACAATCACATAATAGGATGACATCCCTGGTAGAAAAGGATACTAAAATTCATATTACAGAGGAAGCACAAATACAAGAGAGATTTTTTGAGCATTATGAAGCTATTTATTCGGCCAGACAGGAGGTCAATATTTTAAAACTCAAGGACTTTCTTAGCAAGCTTTCAATCCCTAAATTGCAGACAAGTCAGGTAGAGGGTCTGCTAGCAGATATTACGCTAAAAGAAATAGAAGAAGTAGTGCAATCTTTAACTAATGGAAACGCAAGTGGAGAAGACTGAATTTTTAAAACAATTCTTCAGTATTAAATCTTGAACTGGTGATGTTAACCAACTATATTCTGAAAGGGGACTGGATACCGCCCTCATTTCAAATGGCTGTAGTGGTCAGCTTTCTGAAGAAAAATAAAGATAAGGAGTATATCAACTCATACACACCCATAAGCCTTTTAAATACTGATTATAAAATTATAACTAAATTATTAGCTAACAGAATGAGTAAACTTGTGCCGGGGAGTCATCTATTTTTTTAACACCACTTTTTTAGTTGAGGCCTTAGATTATTTTAGCCAAAAAAATCCCTGCCACAGGTCCTGCTGCTAGATGATGAGAAAGCTTTCAATCTGGTCTGTTGGGAAAGTCTTTTTTATATATTCTCGCTGAATTTGGTTTTCCCGCCAACTTTATTAGTATGATATTGGATTTGTATAAAGGAGCCTCTGGGCAAATAATTAGTAGTTCAAATAATATTGGCAAATGAAGAGTTAACAGAGGAACAAGGCAAGGCTGTCCTCTGTCACCAATACTTTTTTCTCACCTTATAGAGCCGTTAGCAATTGCTGTTTGTTTAAATAGCAATTTAACATCTCCAATCCCAGGAATGACGAAAATTAAGCTGTATGCTGATAATGTAGCCTTGTTCCTCAAACCTGACTTAGAGATTCAGCAAAAGATATTTGAGATTTTTAGGAGTATCAATTGATTGGAGGCTATAAGATAAATAAATTGAAAACTGAGATTCTGCTGTGTAATATTGCACTCGACACTTTAGCAATAGAACTTTGTTCTGCAGCTAACGCTAGACCTAAGAGGTACCTTGGAATGCTCTATTACTTACCGGTAATCTTCATTACTCCGGGTCCCGTTGTCCTCGTCCCATTCATTAACAAAGTGGAGATAATCATCTCCCAACAGAAAAAAAGACCAGAGGAATGCTGGGACCTTAACCCTGCCCCTCCCACCGGGAGTACATAAGCAGTACTTACCCAGCATTCCCCCTGAACAACCAAGCCCACACAGGAAGGCCGGCCGTCCGGGAGGGAGGTAGGGGCGTATGAATGGGACGAGGACAACGGGACCCGGAGTAATGAAGATTACCAGTAAGTAATAGAGCATTACCCCCAGGTCCCTTATGTCCTCGTCCCATTCATTAACAATGTGGAGAATACCAAAGCAGAAACCCGGCCTTCCAAACCCACCAGCACACCCAGGAAACCACACCAAAGGCAGTAACCCAAGGGAAGCAAAAGGGGGGAACCACAGGAAGCAACCGGCCAGCAACCCAGAACAGGAGAGCAGGGACACCAACAAGGACCGGAAACACAGCCAAGGAAGACAGAAGGCCAGAGCCACAACAAGGCCAACAGGACACGGCCAAGGGAACCCACTGGACAAGGCCGACAAACCCAGAACCACGAGGAAGGCACACAGGACCCGGCAACAACACCGACAGCGAGCAAACCCCAACCACACCAGAGAAAGCAAAAGAAAAGAAGCAAAGGCCGGCCAACAGGGAGCAGGCACAACCACCCAGACCAACCAGGAAGGAGGGAAGCACCGGACAGGCACCGGCCCCCACCCCCAAACAGAACGACCCGGCCACCAGAGAGACCAGAGGACAAAGCCCCCGAAACCTCGCAGAGGAGGCCCAGGCCCCAGGAAAGAACGGCCAGCACCACCAGGGCCTCCAAATGACAACCACCAAGCACCCAGCCCAGAAGGCGGAGCCAAAGCGAGAGCCCAGGAACCTGCCCCGAGCCAGACCCCAACCAAACAGAAAAGGACAGGGAAAGACCCACAGTGAAGGAGGCCGCAAACCGAACCAGGGCCCGACACGAAACCCCAGAGCAGCAGGAGCAGAGGAGGCCAACTCCAAAGGCCACAGGCCAGAGACGTCCCTAGAAGACCAGGCAGACAGCCGACCAAGCAACAGAGAGGCCAGCAAAAGACCGGAGACCAACAACCCGGAACTGCACCGGCACACAAACACCAAGGCCCAGTACGCGGAAGGGCGGGCAGGAGCAGCGGGGCGCACAGCACCCCGACCAGGAACCAACCAGGCCCGACCCCACCCAACGCCGGAGAGGAGACAAGAACAGGACCCGGCAGGGACGAAAGGCCGCAGGCCAAGAAAACCCCCACAACCAGAGCAGCAAACGCAAAAGGAACCAGGAAGCCAGGGCCGAAGCCAAGCAACCCGCCAAAGCAGGAGGACACCCTGGCCCAACTGCAGCCGGAAGAAGCCCACGCACCGCACAGGCCGAGGCAAAGGGTAGGGAGAGCCCCAGCCCACAACCGCCGGACCACCCAGGAGGCGGAAGAAAATAAACAGAAGCAACCGCCAAAGCGGAAACAGGAGGAAGCAGAGAAGCCAGAGGCCCAAGCAGCACCAGACCCCGGACAACCAGCAGCAAGGAGGGCAGACCCCCACAGCGGCAAGACAAACACCACTGAACCGCACCCCCAACAGGAGAAGGGGGGAGGGGGGAACGCCAAACAACAGACACACACCGAGCCAAGACACCGGCACCAGAAAGGACCGGGGACGACAGGCAAAACACACCCCAGAGCCGGCAGAGTAGCGACAACACAGCCAGCAAACCAGGGAGGCACAGCCGGAGGCTACGCCGAACCAGCAGTAAGCAGGCAGGAGAAACAGGCCCGAACAAGGCCAAACGCAGCCCAGGGCGGAAAGCCACCGGGCCAACAGGGGGAATCTGAAGCCCAACAGCAGCCAAAGGAAACCAAGCAGGACCAGGCAGAAAACACTGACACCCAACCAGAGGCGATCCAAGCCCGGGAAGAGAACAGCCGGCAGGAGCAGAGCCAGAAGGGGCACACCAGGGCATGGCCGAAACCACCGGACCGCCACGCCAGGACACCCATAGAGCGCACAGGCCAGGACGTAGAGCTGAAGAAGGCGACCAACAGGCGCCGAAAAGCCCACAGGAGCAGGAAAGCCCAAGCGGCTCCCCACCCAGGCGCCAGCCAGGCCCAACCCCGCCCAACAACGGAGAACAGACGAGACCAGGAGCCCCCAGGGAGCAACCGCCCTCGGAGCCCCGACGGACCCCCAACAGAGAGAACCACAGAGAAGAGCGGAAACCCAGCACCAACGACCAGGACACAGCACCAGCGAAACAGCCAGGCGCAAACAGCAGCGGCACGAACCCAGGACAGGAATCCAAACAGGCGAACCGGCACAGGGAACGCACTCCTGGGGGGGATGGGAGAAAGAACAACACCCAACCACCCCCAGCCCAAGGTGCGCCACCACGCCAGGGCAAGAGGACGAAACAGCCCGGGCGCCAGGCACACCGGGGGCCAAAAAAAAAACCCAACCCACAGTCAACAGCCAGGCTGCGAGAGGTTCCCACAAACAGCACCAGAGACACAACCCCCGAAAGGAAGCGCACAGGTCGGAAACGCAACCCGAAGGAAGCAGGGGGCCGAACACCAGCACCAGCCACCACACAGGAGGAGACAGGCACCAGGCAGGAGCAGCCAGCAGGCAGTGGGCCCCAGAAGGAGCAAACAGCCACAGGCCGAGCAGCACCGCCGGTGGAACCAGGAGGGCGCGGTCAGGACCCACCGAAGCCAGCCAAAGGAGCGGAGCGCAGCAGAAGCAGGGGAACACAAGGACAATGCCAAGGAAACCACAGAAGCCAGGAATAGTGAGCAACCAAGACAGCAGCACCCGGCACGGAAGAGGCAAGCAGCCGGAGAGAGCACCAGCCAGCCACCACGAAGCAACCCAAAGGGAGAATACAAGCCGCCCACACCGGAGGCCCGGGACAAACATCGGTAGCCCCAAGCCACCTGAAGCCCCAGGCCGCACAGGATCCAAACCAGGAGCACCCACGGGTCGCAGCAGGGGAAGCACACCATGACAGAGGCCGTGGAACGGAACCGCCCAGGCCACTGGTTGCCCCGGACTGGCCTCACTCACTGTGTTAGAAATTATCCAACAAACTTGAGTAAACTACACTACGTGGACTGTCATCCTAACACCAACCGCCAGGGCCAGCGTGAGGAGCAGGACCCCAGCACACCAACCCCAAAGCATACCTGCGGACACACAAAAGGAGGCACGCAAAGGAGAACAGCACAGCCAGAAAGGAGGCAGCAGGTGGGAAAGATGCAGCACAGCGCAATCCAACCCCAGAAATACTGCGGGCAGCCACACGTCCCGCGACGGAGAGAACCAAGGCAGCCACAAGCCGCGCCTCCATGAAGTAGGCCCAACCACAGAGCAAAGGGCGAGCAAGCGAATGGCGCAAGCCATCGACACATCCCAGCCAGAGCCGGCACCGAAGCCCCTGGAGCACAGTACGCCAGCAAAAATACAGCGCAAACAAGACCAGGAAGGCACCGGGAACAGAGCGCCACACAGAGCACCAGGCGCAACACCTGGAAACAGCAGAGAGGAACCAGGTGCAGCCCACGGGAACCAGGAGAGGAAGCGAACAGCCAGACCAGAGGAATCCGCCCGACTCCGAGACGCGAACTCAGATCCCCAGCCCCAGAGAGAGCAGCCGGCCGCACAGACCGCCGCAGCTGCTGAGCTGCAGCAGGGCAGAAAGCACACGAAACCTGCACCTGAAAAGGAAGGGATGTGAGAAAAAACCCTCAGCCGCTCCAGTCGAGGCACCAACAAACAACCACGGCAAGGCCACCGAAGTACAGATGAGCACTGTCACCCAACTCAACGGTACTCAATCCATCAACCCCAGAAGGATGAAAGGTTGAGGGGACCCACCAGGATCCAAACCAGTGACCATGAAGTTGAACAAAAAAAACAATTTTATATTGTGGTATTGTTAGCTAGATCCTTAATCCTTCAAAAATGGCATTCTGAGGGAATTCCAACATCTCAACATCTAAGGTCTAAAATTAATAAAATAAAGGAGTCGGAAAAGAGATATGCATTAAGATCTGGGTCATATACAAAATTTCTTAAATTATGGCAAATATTTGGCTAGGGGGGTTTTATGTGAGACTGCATATATGGATTTAAAGTTTTTAAGATATCTGTTTTCTTATAATGATCATATTCGGACGATATTTTTTTGCAGGTTAAAGAGGATGGTATTGATGTAATTTTTGAAATTCTCTCTAATTTCGATTTGTTATGTATCCAATTTGATCTTGACATACATAAATCCACCATCAGTATCACAATATCTATCTAATATTTTGAGTTAAATGTTTTAACTGAATGGCAACATCATTTTTTACAAGTAGCAGGAGATGAGAGGCCAACCCAGTCCTTAATCATAGTGGCCCAAATACTATATTTAACAGTAATTTCTTGAAACAGACAAACATTTACTTTATGTTTATCTAGATATTAGCTTATTTTTCTCCTCATAACAGGGTGTTGAAGTCCTTTACCATGTAAACAAGCAAATAAAAAGTATAAAAGCATTCCAAGATAAAAAAAATCTAGAATTTTGTGATGCTTAGGGTATGAACATGAAAATTCCAACACAATAGTTTTATCTTACCAGTAACTGCAATGACAAAATAATAATTACTTTTCACATTTGTCCATGAAATATGCGTTGAGTGGTTAAGTTTGTTTTCCAAGGTTACATTCCAATTTTAACCTATGTTTTCGGGCAAATTAAAAATGAGTAAATTATATTGTCTGGGCGAGTCTCCAGATCCAGGAGTGGTTTACACATGGGGGAGTTGTGATCACAATTGGGGCAAGATGGAAAATTAAGTCTTTTTAGCTTTGATCTCAAATGCATTATCAGAGAATTTCATGGATAACTGAGCAAGGTCCCTTTATATGTTTTTATAATATCTAAGTCAATAATCTCAGTGTTAGAGCAAATAACATACATTTCCTCCAGAATGGTACTAAGTGAGTGTTCCTGGCATTCCATGACTTTAGATTTCATGGGTAGAGGTGCTGTTACTTGTTTCCTTTTTTGGAGTTGTTTTGTAAGCAGATGTAGCCATGTTAACTGTGAGAAGATGTAGCCATGTTAACTTGGTGCAATAGAATGGTGCATATGCGGAGTGAGAAAATATTTTATTGAATATTAGCTGTAATATGTAAGCAAAGAAAACGAAAACAAAAAAGGCTGATGTAGCCAACACAATACAATGAATTGTCCTGGAAGAAAAGACTAACGAGCACTTTCTACATGAAGTAATGGATATAATAATACAAACCAATAAATGAACTAAGTGTGAATGTACAACAGGAATTTGAAGAACTCCTCATAGACGAAAACATGTGAGAGGAAGTGACGAGTCTTAGAGTCAGTAAATAGGCATACAAATGAATAAAGTGGAGAAATGATTGAATATCGACACCTGCCTCTTTAAGAAGTCCACTGAAATACTGTGTTTATGATATCCTGTCAGTTGGCAATGAAACTGAATAAAAGAGGGGCTGGCTCACAGGCACTGTGCCTCAGATGCTGAGAACCCCCCTCAGCTGACCAAATCTTTTTCTACGCATGATACAACATGCTGGTGTATAGAACGACAAGAAGCAACATTTGCAAATCACCCTCCACGTCACTGGAAACAGCCCAGAAAACAGCAGATGGACTCAAAGAAGACACACCTCCAATCATAGGAGAAACCAAGGATTCCACGACGGCTTGCGATGATCGTCAGAGCAGCAGGTAAGCATTTTAGTGCCCATGCTCCTGGCCATTGTAGCCTATATCAGTTTACTTGCTGACAAATTGCCTCCATGGTTGATTAGGATATTTTGTGTATCTTTGTAGCTCCATAGGCATCAGTGAAGTCCAGGCTAAGAAGTAAGCTAAAGTGATGCCAAAATGCAGAGCATCTTTCCAAGGTGAGAAAATGGCCATCACTTCCATATAAGCTGAAAGGCACCACAAACTATGCAGCAATCACAACTGACTGATGTGGCTGCGTGGTATACTGGTGCATTCAAAGCTTGACTTAGGTGTCTGAACTATAGTTAACACCAACCCTTGGGCCCATTGGCATACTGGAATGCTTATGATTCTCTGTGCATGAATGTGTATGATCATGGTAACAACAAATCAGTGCAATCCCAAAAATAATATGTGAATTTGTACCAGATTGGCAGTAATACTATTCCTGCGGATATTCTTTGTATGTCACACACTGCAGTGGATCTTTGCTTAGGTGACTTGATGGAAGAACTTAATGGAAATATTCCATAATGCGATTAGATGTGCTTAAATACAATGACCTAGAAGAAGACCAATCCATTTTTCAATCTGCCCCCTTTCTAAACCGTTTATATGGCTGTACCCTACTGATCATCACAGGAACATTGTGCATATCAAGACAATCTCAAAAAGCTACATGTGGGACCTAGGTACACTCATGAAGGACAATATAAAGTTCTTGAGGAAAACAATAAGAAGTAGCCAGAACCTCAGGCGACTCACCCATTATCCCTTCAGTTTCATAGATATAGATTTGGATGAATGGGTTTTTGACTACATTTTACAGAGTGGGAGGCCACCGTCTGAAACTTTGGCATGTTGCAAAAATCATCTACATTCATCAAAGCTAAACATTTTAAGAAGGTCTATTTAACAGAATCAAATATTCCACAAATATTATGCAAATATGCTTTATATAAACGAATGCAAGCAGCCTAGAAAAGAGGACAAACAATTAATGCAATGGTCTCTTCAGGTCCGCACTGTCCTTAATTACTGTTCAGTTGGAAGTAGGGTTTTGGTGAAGAGCTAATCACGATAGCTGCCCTTACATCATCACTTGATAAAAATCCACGGATCTTTCTGACTTTTTCCTATTGAAGCCTCAGCTGTCCTCAGAGTGTGCCACAGATTAGTGCTGCCCCATTGAAATCTATGGTATCCAATCTGTTTCCTAAATCTGTATCAGTAGTGGGTCAAAGTCACACAAGCCTCATCGCAAAGCCTCTGAATTTCAATGTAGGTCAGGAAATTACCATGGTGTGACTAATTTAATGAAGGACTGTCACAACTAGTTTTTGCCTACTTTGCTATGTCCTGTATCCAACATTAATTAAAGAAATTCGGTGGAAAGCTCAATCGCCATCAATTTATGGTGTCTGAATCCACTTGTCTGTCATTCAGAGTATATTAATCAACATATGTTTAAACAGGAAGTTGGGGGCAAGTAAGGCCTATCTATCAAATAAAAACATTCATTAGTTCTTTCCTGCCATTTCCCTCGTATTCCCAATTCAATGTTCACATCTAGTTGAGCAACCTACTGTGCTGCAAAGCTGTGTTGTAGTTCCAGCAGGTTTTGCATTTCTATTTTACTAAATAGAAAATTGCTCATTGTTTTAAGTGTGACTAATTTTATGAGTTCTGGATACACGATAAAAAAATACACATATTTCAGAAACTGCCATATTATTCAAGGCATACTTAGAACCTGCCTGCTAGTTTTCTTTTGTTCCTTTATTTGATCCTGGTCTTCTATAATGTGTTGTTTTCGCATGGTACAATTCCTTGTACAATTTCTGTTTTTTGGTGGAGTTGATATGCTTTAATGACATTTCCGAATATTTCACCGACTATGACAGTTCGGATAATCTCAATGCCATTCTACTCTTCCATCGCTGCAGGACATTGAAACCATCACACCAGCTGTCACAATTGTAATTGCTAAAACAGGGAATGTGCCCAAGGTATTTTTCTTTCTGTTACTAAAACTGCATGCCTGTTTTCATAGTAGCTACAAAAAAGAACTGAACCCCATCTGTGAAAGAATAGCCTCCAACTGCTTATGTAAAATGAACCTTGTATGAAAAATGACCAACAGCAATAGCTGAAATGCTAGACCAACATGTGGCAGTCTGAATGTTGTGTTAAGAATGACTTTCTGATGTTTAGCGACCTTACAGCTGATAGATTCTAAGACAGACCCTCAGGCGTACCCTGTCGCTCTGGGTTTATTTCTATGACACAATAATCGCTGGTGGTTGATGGCATCGATTTTAGGAAAATAAAATGATAATGTCAGTATGTTCAGCTAGCCTTTTCAAACATATTTAATGTCGTAAATTGCAATGCATTTTTTTCTATCACCACTAGCTCTGTTACACTTTGATTGTTTTTCTAAAACAAATATTGGCCGAATAAATACATCATCTGGTTAATTACATACATGGACCTGCAGTGATAAGCAGAGCCATTCCATCAGACCTACAGCTCTTAAAGCTGGCAGGTCAGGAGCATTTCCTGACAACAACGTGTTACGTAGACTAGAGATTATAGTGTAAAGGAGTCTTGTCTTACTTGGGGATAACCAGAGTAAAAGATTTGGTGTGAAATGGAGAATATAATATTGGTCTGAGAGAGAGGTTCCCATTTGTAGCACATGAGTGGATTTGGTGTAAGAGGAAAATGTAATGTTGTTCTGGGAGAGAGGTTACTGTTTTTAACAGAGAGAAATTCACTTTGAGCAACATCATCCACCAGTAGGGCTAATTATCATAGGCCCTACCTTTGGATTTGCTTGTGGAAAGACTATTTATCTTGATGGAGATGGGTTGGAGGTTTGGAAAGTTACACGTTCTCTAGACCAGATCCAAGCCACAGTTGGAAACTAACATTTCCTCGTTTGATGTGTGTACATATTCCCACATACACACTGAGTAGGGGACTCACACATGGAAGAGGCGTTTGTGATGTCCCTCTGGCTGATAGTTTATTTCTATGATGATAAGAAGTGTGAACTAGAAGTTGAACTCAGATGCTATTTCTTTGATATCAGGCATCTCTTCCATAGGTAGAATCGAAGATGTGCCTTTGGTGACTCTCTCGATGGCAGTCTTTTGGTTGCTGATGGACTACACGTTAGAGGGAGGCTAGAGGATCAACACTCTTTAGGAGAGTTCCAGCAGCAGTTCGAAAAAACTGATCACAAGCAGGTGCTGGCCAAGGTCCTTCTGGAAGTAACCTTGTCTCACGTTTGGGTAGCACAGGCTGAGCTCAAGGCTCACCATGCCAGAGATATTGAGCGATGTAGAAGTATGCAATCAGCATGCGCTAACGTTAAGATTTATATAATTGAAGGCCCTTACTATGTTTGATATAATATAATACAAACATCTGAAGTAGCTGGCAGTAATAAACGTGAGAGGATGTTATGGTCAGCTCTAACTGGCAATAAAACAAAGATGAGAGGAATAAAAAAAAGAGCACTCTGGTGACCAAATCTGGATATGCATCCACCCAATTCACATCTTGTAATTCTCATTATCGGTTTACTAACTACATGTGTTCTGGAGTGCATGTCAAATGAATAAAAATAATTATAAAGCTTTTGATATTTTCGGTAGGAACCTTTAGTGAAATTTCTTTACATGAATGAAAATCCTCCAAGTGTTTAGAGTCACCTGGAAAACGTCCTGGCTTCCTCGGATCATTGCATCATTATCTCTCAATCTTTTCTTGCGAAAAAGAAATTGAATGATTATGTGTCTGAAGGTTTTCTTCTAGGTGTTCAGGCTTTTATGGTTTTTGGTTTAAATATTGTTGCTATTAGTGTAAGTATTCTTAACTCTTTTTAGGACCTGAGTTCAGTTATACATGTTGAAACTCCGGTTTCTGAAGGAAATTTGAAATATGGAGTATACGTTTTGCTGAATTTCCTCCACAAAGGGAAGTGCATTGTAAACGAAATTCCAATGGAGGATTCTACATTTTAGTTTTATATAGTCTGCCACCAAATGGCAGAGGACTTTACTTAAAGGCCCAGCAGCAGCACGTCCACCCTGACTGATCAGTGGGGATTTTTTGCCAAATGTGCATCCGCTGATAAGGCAGAATTGCTTTCGTTAAAAGAAAAAGAGTCTGGAGGAGAATGTCATTGCAATGTCATTGCAAACCAGTAGGCATTTTTCTTTAGTTTTGCAAAACCAAAGCTCCAGCGTGGGCTTTGTGTTTTAAAATGATTAAGTAGTGCCTTTGATGGTCTGGGAGTTTTCTCCCTGAATATAGGATAAATGCAGCAGCTTTCATTCCTGGGTCTGCTGTGTTATCCATAGTGGACCAGGCATTAAGAAAGCTGATGGAAATGGTGCAGGCACACAGTTGTTCCTCCATTTCAAAATGATGCAGGGGAAGAGATAGTTGGAAGGATGATGCATTTGTGGCAGATGATACTAACACCCCTCTCTAAATATGGTCCAAGATCTTCAAACAATACTTGTCAGAGTATCAAAATGCTTAGAGCAATGTACATCACAGTCTGTTGTCTGGTTGCAATGTAATGACTGTAAGCTTCAAAAAACCTGCCAGCTTGTCTTTAGGAGACCACTGAGACTGAGCTGGTAATTCTTTAGTACTCAATTCTCTTAGAGAGACTACACCCACAGCTATCATCTCTAGCTTGTCAGGGGTACCAGGTACTAAAATATATCCAGTCCTAGACATAAAACCACTATACCGGAACATTAATAAGGAGATTGGAAGACTAGTACTGTGCATCTTCTAACCTAGAGCATGCAGATGAATTGCGCCACTCAGGAGCTGCAGTCAAACAGCATACACTCACACTCTACACATTACATCATACACACCATTAACCACACCCTAACACCTCCCGGCATATGACATAGTTCCTGTTCAGAGTCCGCCCCAGAACCACAAGGGTCCGAGTGCGTATAACATCAATATGCTACATACTGGTCACTGTTTGCTGCTCATCAAGGACTCAGAAAAGTAAGTGATGTCTTCAGGTTAGCTTTGAGGTAGATACCCTAAAATATTTTTAATGCTGGACTGGCAAAGTCTGACTTAATATGCAACATTCCGTAGTTCTGATGGGAAATTAAGTTTATAAACCATCGAATAAATAGCTTTCAATCTTGGATAATCAACCATCTTTTTTAGCAGTGTAGCATGAGGAAGTTCTTGTGGCGATTCATCTTCCCTAAATTTCATGCTGTGTATCTTGATATTCAAAAATAGCTTAACCTCATATCTCACAGAAACTCATCCTTGTCATCATTGATTCCCAGGTACATAGCTTCAAAATAATAATTTCAGGGCTGCAGGAAAGGCCTTCTACTGTGTTGCTTCAGGATAACGAGGAGCTGATCCAACTTTTGGTTCAGTAGACAGGTGTGGCGGTCATCTCCTTTCCTTCAAACTCAGGACATTCTGTTTCGTTTGCCACATTGCACACCAGAGTCTCACTTTCATGTGTGGTCTTAATGATGTCTTCTAGTTATTTTAAAATGCTAGATGTCTTCAAACAAGAAATCCGTCTCCCGAGTCTACTTCAATAGTTTATTTTATTTGGCCCTCTGGAATTATGGCACCTCTTGTGGCTTAAAAATATAAAAATTGCGCGTAAACCCATATTGCATCGCAATTAGCCCAGGCTGGTAGCGCTCCCAAAATCCTACATCACATCCTCCAGTCCTTTATCAACCCCAAGGCCTGTGAGAACCCCGAGGTACCTACGCAAACGCTATGCAATGATATTGCACTATACTTTTCGCAGAAAATAGAGCTTATCTACGAAACAATTGTTCCGTCAGGAAGCCAGCCTCTGGCCCCAATGACATTAGATCAACCAGAACAGTCAACCACTCAGTTGCTAGAGTGCTTCTCTCCACTGACATCGGCAGATGTGGAATCATTGATTCATAAGGTAAAATCAGGGTCCCCCCTCGACCTCATCCCAGCCAAAGTTTGCACCTCCCTGGCCTATCAACTGTCCCCTTCGATTGAAACTCTCCTCAATCTCTCTCTGAGAGAGGGCCATGTTCCGTCAGAATGGAAAGCAGCACAGGTTAGGCCTATCCGTAAGAACACCAAAGTCCCTTTGACGGATCTTTCCAATCTCCACCCCATCTCGCTTCTTCCGTTTCTGAGCAAACTATTGGAACAACATATCAACAAACATCTCTCCAACCATGTCGAACTCACTGACTGTTTAGACCCTTCCCAGTCAGGCTTTAGACCCAAATACAGCACCGAATCAGCTCTGCTAGCGGTCACGGATAACATCAGGATGATCCTAGATAAGGGCCATTCTACGATATTGGTGCTGTTGGACCTATCTGCCACGTCCGACGCGGTCTCACATCAGATATTGCTCAGACGATTAAAGGAGATTGGATTAAGAAACTCTGCCTTGCAGTGGATGACGAGCTTTCTATCTGCTCGCTCCCAGACCGTCAACTTAGGCCCGTATCGTTCGGCACCTATGGAATTGTCCAAGGGAGTACCCCAGGGCTCATGTTTGAGCCCTACACTGTTTAACATCTATGTTGCACCCTTGGCCAATCTTCTGAGGACGTATGGGTTCACCCCCATATCCTACGCCGACGATACACAGCTGCTCTTTCCATTTGACAAACTTACTCCATCTGTACAGATGGCCTTCTCCTCTGGTATGAGAGCCATCTCACACTGGATGAAGAGTAATTTCCTCCAGTGCAATGTTGGGAAAACAGAGATTCTGCTTTTCGGAGAGGCCCCTTTACTATGGACGCCTGAATGGTGGCCGGTCGATTTGGGTGCCCCCCCTGCCCCCAAATCTACAGTTAAGAACTTAGGCATCCGTCTGGATCAAGCCCTTACTCTGAAGGAGCATGCTGCTCAGACAGCTGGCTCCTGTTTCCATACTAGGCCTACTCCGCCGAGTCTTTCCTCTGCTTCCCGACTCAACTCGGAAGACTCTGACTCAGGCACTTGTATTAAGCCGTCTGGACTACTGCAACGGTCTGCTGATCTCCGCCAATGAAGCCTCGCTCAGCAGACTGCAGGTAGTCCAGAACACGGCGGCGCGATTGGTCCTCAATGCCCCCCTAGGACTGCCTCCCGCCCTCTTCTCTTGCAACTTCATTGGCTTCCTATATGCCAACGGGTAAGATTCAAAGTTTGCTGTACCATCCATAAGGCGTTGTTTAATCTTGGTCCCACCTATCTTTTGGAGAAATTTACACCGTACCTACCTTCCAGATCCCTCCGCTCGGGCTCCAAACATCTTCTTGTGGTTCCCCGAGTCAGGAAGGCCAGATTAAGGGGAAGGGCCCTTTCTCATCTAGGTCCCCGCTATTGGAACGAGCTCCCCCTACTCTTCAGACAATTCCCTGATCATTTTCAATTTAGGAAGTTGCTCAAGACAACTCTTTTCTGTTTCTGATTCAGCTGTAGTTGCACTACATCCATGCTGCCCGTCCAAAGCGCAGAGATACCCCTCTGGGGGTCGATTCAGGCGCTATATAAATAAATAAATAAAATAAATAAATAAAGCACATATGTACTGTTGAAATGGTTTGTTTTTATTTATTTTTTAAATCTCGCCTTCTAAAGGCTAACTTTACCCTACACTAGGCTAAAATTGGAGCCTGCTCCTTTAAGGCAGCAATACCTGTACCAGCTATTTGACCTTTTTACTTTAACCAGGCTGTTGGAGACAGGTTCTAATAGTAACAACTTAAGATGAATGAGAACTGACATCTACCATCTCTTGGTTTAGATTGAGAGGTTGCTAGAAGTAACTATTCTACAATTCTAATCCTTCAGGAAATAAAACCTGAATCTGCAGCTAGAATTGGCAGCTATTTTATTATCTCTTTTACTTTAGAGGTATGGAATGTTAGCCACCTGAACCCAGCACATGTTGCATTATTCATTTTATATGCCACTCCTGGAAACAGCAAAGACATTTTCCACTTCTTAATGATGTTGATATGAGCTATTACACTGCAGGATCAAATGAATATTAGGCTAGATTAGCGTATAAGCAAATAGGAAGTAGCAAATCAGCCATTTGGTAATCCTATAGTTTTTTTTGTCAGTCTTTCTGCTTGTATGAGCTGGTTCAACCCATGCATTGGAATTTCTCTGCTCTGTAATATATTCAACAGAGAGGAACAACAGGTGAGGCACCGACTGACTTCTGCTTGATTGGTGGTCGGGAGCATATCTTTGCCACTGAGCACCGATATGAGTGGGAGATGCCCCTTTCCAGTGGCACTGCTCCCTGGTAGACCCCTGCATTTAGATAGCCACAGGACCTACAAAAAAATCTAAAAAGAAGGAGTGAGGGAAGCCCTCGCAGGCAACGGGCTGTGCCCCCACCCCAGAATAGACCCAGACTTTCTGACTGCTGAAAGTCCACTAGATACCAGGGATAATATAATTAAAAGAGAAAGAAGGGGTGGGGTTAACAATGGACTATGCCTTCTCCCAATAAAGGCCCAGCAGACCTTGTTTCCCCTGGGGGGGGGGGGAGATTGCAGGGCTTTACCCCCAGTCTGACCCCTTGGGGACAAAAAGCCCACTAGATGCCACAGAAAAATAATTTAAAAAGAAGGGATGAGAGCAGCCCGCCACGGCATCATGCTGTGTCACCACTCCATAACAGGCCCGGCAATCTTTCTGCCCCATCAGCGGCAGATTGTGGGGGCGCCGATAGCCCACTAGACATCAGAGTTTATTTGTTTTCATTTAAACAAAAAAATAGAATGCTGTAATGATGACCAAGAGAACCACTTTCATCTCTCAAACATGTTTTTTATAAACAACACTGTTTCCTTTAAGAAAAACAGGCATCATCTACAAAAAAAGGTTCACTTTATTTAAAGCAAAGTCCATGGTCTGTTAACCCTAGCAGGCCACCATCCTTGTGATGTTCTTCAATATGAGTGAATAACAATTTGCAAGTTACCTCATTTATATTCATGAGTTAGGTCAGATTACAACCCACCAGTAGCGGCCCGTGGTGAGAGTGCTGCCGGGCGGTGACGTGGGGTGGGGAGGAGCAGGGTGGGGGTAGTAAACTACGGAATACGGCCGAATAGAGGTAAGTAGACATATAAGTAAATAAAACTAATTTTGTTGCACGCGCTGCATCGCCAAATGCGATGCAGCGCGCGCACGGAATTCATTTTATTTATTTATATGTTTACTTACCTCTATTCTGCCGTATTCCGTAGTTTACTACCCCCCAACCTGCCCCGCCCCGCCCCACGTCACCGCCCGGCAGCACTCCCACCACGGGCCGCGACTGCAACCAACTCTATACACTGCTGATGACGTCACATATTTCATCACAATTATCACTACCGGTCCCAGAATGCAGTGGTATCATCCATTTTTGGCGTTGATTGAAATAAAAGAAGGATCTTACCGGTGTGGTTTTGCTTGCCGTCATTTCTTCACATCCCGCCATGATGAAGGGCGTTTATCGCCGGAAACGAGTTGGCAACACTTAGAGGATGTGTTGTTGGAACTTACCTGTGATAATGGAGCGATCCTGGGTAGTGCCCTCCTCTTAGGGGCAACAAGTGAAGCATTAAAGTGGCCAGCCCTTGGCCACGGAGTGGCACCGTTGCTTGTGCTTCGGCGGGTCCGTGTGCTGCTAAGATTGGGCGGCTATACGGAGCAGGTGATTTCACTGTGACCACCGGTGCAGAGGAGTCCCGCCGCCGGAGCCATGCGGATCTGCTTGCTGTATTTATTTTTTACGGTTTGAGCGGAGCAGGAGATGCCAGCAATAATGCACAGGACAATGTACATGACATTGATATTCCATCGCCAACGAACTTTGAGGGTGATGATTGGCGGCACCCATTGGGGTTTACAATTATCACTACCGGTCCCAGAATGCAGTGGTATCATCCATTTTTGGCATTGATTGAAATAAAAGAAGGATCTTACCGGTGTGGTTTTGCTTGCCGTCATTTCTTCACATCCCGCCATGATGAAGGGCGTTTATCGCCCGAAACGCGTCGGCAACACTTAGAGGATGTGTTGTTGGAACTTACCTGTGATAATGGAGCGATCCTGGGTAGTGCCCTCCTCTTAGGGGCAACAAGTGAAGCATTAAAGTGGCCAGCCCTTGGCCACGGAGTGGCACCGCTGCTTGTGCTTCGGCGGGTCTGTGTGCTGCTAAGATTGGGCGGCTATACGGAGCAGGTGATTTCACTGTGACCACCGGTGCAGAGGAGTCCCGCCGCCGGAGCCATGCGGATCTGCTTGCTGTATTTATTTTTTACGGTTTGAGCGGAGCAGGAGATGCCAGCAATAATGCACAGGACAATGTACATGACATTGATATTCCATCGCCAACGAACTTTGAGGGTGATGATTGGCGGCACCCATTGGGGTTTACAATTATCACTACCGGTCCCAGAATGCAGTGGTATCATCCATTTTTGGCGTTGATTGAAATAAAAGAAGGATCTTAACGGTGTGGTTTTGCTTGCCGTCATTTCTTCACATCCCGCCATGATGAAGGGCGTTTATCACCCGAAACGCGTCGGCAACACTTAGAGGATGTGTAGTTGGAACTTACCTGTGTTAATGAAGCGATCCTGGGTAGGCCCGCCTCTTAGGGGCAACAAGTGAAGCATTAAAGTGGCCAGCCCTTGGCCACGGAGTGGCACCGCTGCTTGTGCTTCAGCGGGTCCGTGTGCTGCTAAGATTGGGTGGCTATATGGAGCAGGTGATTTCACTGTGACCACCGGTGCAGAGGAGTCCCGCCGCCTGAGTCATGCGGATCTGCTTGCTGTATTTCTTTTTTATGGTTTGAGCGGAGCAGGAGATGCCAGCAATAATGCACAGGACAATGTACATGACATTGATATTCCATCGCCAACGAACTTTGAGGGTGATGATTGGCGGCACCCATTGGGGTTTACAATTATCACTACCGGTCCCAGAATGCAGTGGTATCATCCATTTTTGGCGTTGATTGAAATAAAAGAAGGATCTTACCGGTGTGGTTTTGCTTGCCGTCATTTCTTCACATCCCGCCATGATGAAGGGCGTTTATCGCCCGAAACGTGTCGGCAACACTTAGAGGATGTGTTGTTGGAACTTACCTGTGATAATGGAGCGATCCTGGGTAGTGCCCTCCTCTTAGGGGCAACAAGTGAAGCATATATATATATATATATATATATATATATATATATATATATATATATATATATAGATATATAGATATATATATATATATATATATATACGGCAAGGTGTATTGAAGAATGAATGGGTGTATGAGTGTCTGTATGGATGATTCATTAGTTGTGATCCCACTCATGGTATATCTTTACAGGTTTGACAAAGTATTGGGTCCAAATGATTAATGTAAAGTGTGAAAGCCAAATGTGCAAAAATGCACCCTTCTCTCTCTCCTCACTTGACTTTAAAGGGAGAGGTACAACTGTCATCTGGACAATATCTGATGCCTTCTGACAGATCCTTATGTCACTCATGTAGAAATGAAATGATATCTTTCTCAACCCCCATATCAAGTGTAATGCCCCATAACTTCCTCCTGTTGACTCTATAAAAGGTAGTTGAATGAAGGGAGCAACAGCAACACCTGGCTGCATTATACTTGCCCACAAGCAGATGCACATTTAGGCACTGATCTAATGTGCCCTGCCCCGGTCCAAAGCCACACTTATTATCAAACAAGATGTTATTATCTTCAGCCCAGGGGGTTGAGGGATACAAAAACCTTAAGAGGTAAGCCTGCATTGTTGTTGGAAAACACGCGAGTCTACCTAATTGTGTCATAAAGCGGTCTGCTAAATCTGGCTAGTAAAAAATGATGACCGTGCAATCCCCAGTCAAAGTTTTTTGACCAGGCCCCACTCATTTGGTCCTTTCAACCATATTACTATAGGAAACTAGATACCTCCCCCCACTCACCCAAGTGTTGCACCACTGCACTACTTTATTTTTGAGCTGGAGAGTGGTTTCCCTTACCCTTTGCTTTAGAGGTTGAACATTACCAAGAATAGCCCCTAGTGGGTTTGCTTCAAGTGGTAAATTCAAACTGTTCCTTGTAGGTAGAGCTCTGAGGGAATGCAGCAGAGTTGCCTTACCTATCGCAACTCTCCCTGACTATTGCTGATGTAGAAATGAATGGGCAGAGAAAATCTAAGCTGCTTCAACTCAGCTACTGGTAGCTAACTCTGACTGTCCTGTAATATGCAGAAGCTTCCCTACTGAAAATACATCCATTGAGTCCTTTCTAACCGATATTTCTCGTAAGCTCCCAACTCTTCCTGTGCTCAGATCTCCCGGGGCGGCACCTACCTCCTCTTCAGATTCTCAGTCACAGGGAGGGTTTACAGTACTGAAGCCCTTAACCATTGAGTTTGTTTTTTGGGCAAATGAATGACTCAGGTTACCCATTGTTGGCTGTATCTTGCTCAGACTTGCATCAAAAACATCAACAGTACTCTTGATTAGAATTTCAACTTTACAATATAACGCATTCATAAGTGGTTCAATTAACAGTTTGATATTGTCAATTAATTTGCTTTTAATATCTTCTCCATCAACTCTGTCTTATGCCTCTCTTTGAACACAGCCCATAGCCTCCCTTACATTGCCATCTCTCGAACCTCAATTTTCTTTTTGACCCCCAAATCTTTTATCCTCTGTTTTCTGGCTGATGCGCCAGAGGTTTCGTGTACCTCTGCTACAGTTATCGGGAGAGAGTCCATATTATCAGTCAACAATCATAGATACTCTCAATAATGATACTGAGAGTATCTATGATTGTCGAACTATCCTTGGCCCCTCTCTGAAACAGCTCTTTTACTCTGGTTGTGAGTTCTGTCCCTGTTCTAAGTTTTTCTTCCATGGATAGAATTTTTTCATTTAAAACCTGCATCGCCGATGTAAGAAAAGAAAGTGAGAGGAAGAATGTTTTTTACATTTGCCTATAATATCCCCTAATCAGTATGGCCAATGAAAGGAATATGGCCCAGCCCACACTCTTCTGGACTTTGACTGAGGCAGATGGGCCCGGTCTTGGCCCAGGCAGCGCCTGGCCACATCCCATGCTGCGGGCTCAGGTACACGCTATATAGTGCCAACTCACTGACTACACCCTTCCTCATCCCTTCTGACAGCAAAGGATTACAGCCAACGCAGTCTGGTCAGCAGCAGCAATTCAATAGTATCCCCTGTTAAGGGGCTCAGGGACGCACTATATAGGGCTATCTTGATGTCTTCACCCTTCCTGCCTCCTCCTAACAGCAAAGGATTATGGCCAACGTAGTCCGATGAGCAGTAGGTTCAATAGTATCCCGTGCTGTGGGGCTCAGGGACACACTCTACAGCACCAACTCACTGTCTTCACTCTTCCTTGCCCCATTTGAAAGCAAAGGATTATGGCCAATGTAGTCTGGTTAGCAGCAGCTTCAATAGTATCCCGTGCTGTGGGGCTCTGGGGTACACTGTTTAGTGCCAACACACAATCACCACTCTTCCTAGCCCGTCCTGACAGCAAAGGATTATGCTTGAATGGAGGCATTCATGAAGGTGGCCAAGGGGGCGTGAGGTCCAGGGGAGTCCGGTGTGATGCCGGGGCTATATCAAAAGATCTGCCCAGGAGCCTCCTTTCTCGAATGAACCTCAGAGGTTGGTGGTCGTATCAGCTGTATTTTCACGCCCATCTGGTCCCCCCAGGGGTTTAAGACAATTTTTTCCTGTTGCCCATTTTCGCAGTGCAGTAACATTTTCAGTCCTGTAGTAATAATAATAACCCAGTATTTGTAAAGCGTGAACAAATCACCCCCAAGGGTCTCAAGGCACTGGCAGCCATCGGGAATATTAAGCAAGCTATTGCCCAGAGTCATATGTTGCTGGGCTGAGCTGCCGCCGCATCCAAGAATCGAACCGTGAGCCCCATGCTTTGGAGTCAGCTGCCCTGTCTGTTGCGCCACACCTCTCCCCAGTACTGAAACTATCTGATTGGCTGTCTCTACACTGGAGAAAATGTTGTAATTGCCAAGACAGGACTCAGGGACTCAGTCTCCGGGTCCTAAAATAAATTTCAAAATGACCTATAAGTGGGCAGGGTTAGCACACACTGACCACAAGGCCTATGGAGACGGGGTTGAAAGGTACCATACTGGTATTTAAAAAATAAGTTATAACATGGAAACTGAAGCACAGTACTACAGTGGAGCCAGTGCGGACCTTGTGCGTTACCACTGTAGTACAGCAACAGTCAATTAGAATTGTATGGGAATATGACACCATTGTGTGGAACTTTGTGGGTTGGCAACAGTTGTGGGTCTAGCTGGGGTGTTGGTTGGTCTTCGGGGGGTTGGTCACTCATTATGGGTTGGTGACATTTTCAGCCATGGCTATGGCCCATTGTACTATAGCGCCAAACACCAGCCATTTTATGAAGAAAAAGTAAGGAAATGTACTGCTTAAATTGTGTGAAATGACAGTGCATATTATTTAGTAGTAGTAGTTAGTATATATAGCATTTTTTTGATTAGCTTATTGAGTCTTGTACAGTTAAGCAATCTCTGATTATTAAATATTAAAAATGTTGTGGGGTAGATGGTGTCCAGTGTAGGTCCACGTTCATAATGTGTCCAATCTCCTCTGTCTTCTACCCTTTCATACCCTTCCCCACCCAATGCATGATTCTATCTCTACCCTATTGTATTCTCCTCTTTCCTTTGCTTCCTAAACAACTTCTCTCTACATTTGCTTACCCTACTAACCTTTTTGCATGTCCTCTACATTTCAGTGATTTCATCACTGCACCCATTCATTTACTAACAACATAGAAAACTATGTATCCCGAAGGAGATGCTCAGTACTGGTCTAGGACAAGGATGGGAATATCTGATTTAATTAATCAACATTCGAAGCTTGTATGACATTCAAAGCTAGACCTATGAACTTAAACAAGTATATAATGCCATGACACTAGGTAGTATAGGAAAAGGTTTTAAAGGAATATGCTTTTTAAATAATGTACAATCATACTGTACATTATTTACATACAGTGTAAGCAATAACATGGGATGTTTCTGATTAGGGAACTTTGTCTTGTACAATTAGAAAATCACTGATAATATTACTTTAAATATCTCCTCTTCTCTCCACTCCCCCCTCCCATCTTCTCTTCTCTTCTCTTCTCTTCTCTTCTCTTCTCTCTTCTCTCCCCTCCCATCTTCTCTCCTCTCCTCTTCTCTCCCCTCCCCTCCCCTCCACACCCATCTTCTCTTCTCTTCTCTCCTCTTCTCTTCTCTCCTCTCCTCTCCCCTCTCCTCTCCCCCTCCCATCTTCTCTCCTCTCCACTTGTCTCCTCTCCTCTCCCCTCCCATCTTCTCTTCTCTCCTCTTCTCCCCCCTCCCCTCCCATCTTCTCTTCTCTCCCCTCCTCTGTTCTCCTCTCCTCTTCCCTCTCTCCTATCCTCTCCCCTCCACACTTCCATCTTCTCTCCTCTCCTCTTCTCTCCCCTCCCCTCCCATCTTCTATTCTCTTCTTCTTTCCCCTCCTTTCCTTTCCTCTCCTCTTCCATCCTCTCTTCTCCCCTCCTCTCCTCTCCTCTCCTTTCTCCTCTCACCTCTCCTCTCCCTTCCTCAACTCTCCTCTCCTCTCCCCTCCCACTCCTATCTCCTTCCTCTCCCCTCCTTTCCTCTCCTCTCCCCTCCCCCTCCCATTTCCTCGTATCTCCTCTCCCCTACCCTACCCCCTCTCCTCTCCCCTTCTCTTCTCTCCTCTCTTCTCCCCTCCCCTCTCCCATCTCCTCTCCATTCCCCTCCTCTCCTCTCCCCTCCTATCCTCTCCTCTTCTCTTCCCCTCCCCCCTCCCATCTCCTCTCCTCTCATCTTCTCTCCTCTCCTCTCCTCTCTTCTCTCCTCTCCTCTCCTCTCCCAACCCCTCCTCTCCTCTCTTCTCTCCCCTCCTCACCTCTCTTCTCCCCCTCTCTTCTCATCTCTCCTCTCCCCTCCCTCCTATCTTCTCTTCTCTTCTCTCCTCTCCCTCCCCCTTCCCATCTTCTCTTCTCTTCTCTCCCCTCCCATCTTTTCTTCTCTTCTTTCCTCCCCCTCCCCCTCCCATATTTTCTTCTCTTTTCTTCTCTCCCCTCCCCCTCCTATCTTCTCTTCTCTTCCCTTCTCTTCTCTTTCCTCCCCTCCCCCCTCCCATGTTCTCTTCTCTTCTCTCTCCTCCCCCTCCCATCTTCTCTTCTCTTCTCTCACAAATGATAGGAGAAGCGGAGTCAAGACCTCTTCACATAGGGCTGTAAATGGCATTTTGTAGTACATTTGTAGTATTATTGTAGTACTAATGCAGTTTGTGCATAGGCCCCTCTATGTCTCTTGACATCTCCTCTGTCACCTCTGATGCTGACCTGTGAGCTTTACTTCATTCACACATAAAACACACAGACAATGAATACTAGAAGAGTGTAAATCAATGTGCAGAAAATGTAATATGACACTGAGGACTGATAAGTTAGAGAGTCACATGTTAGCCATACTGGTCAGCATTACTTGTTACTTGTGAAGAATTAGAATCTCAAGATTTGAAACATAATATTGGCTGGAGCTGTCTATACCGATAAGAGTTTATTGCATGCCAGGGAAGCCCTTCTTAATAATTTTAGAATCACAAAAGATTGTTGAAAAAAACCTGACAATTCCACATCTAAAGACGTTTAGATTCCACCCACACATCATGAAAAGCCAACTATACCTCAATCCAACTCCATCCCCAAATACCATTCACATTCTCACTGAAAGTAGGGTTTAACTAGGGTCTCCAAAACAGTGATAATCAAGTTAAGAAACTTGACCAAAAACACACCTTCCACCACTGTTGTACACTCCAAAACATTTGTAGACACAGTCTTTACATCCCAGCAAGTAGAAGCAAGATTTTACCCTGGGTAAAATTACATGATATAGCCTCATATTGATCACTAAAAAAATGCAAAGTCAGATCTCAAAGTAAGTGCTGGAGTTTCAACACAGACATTTCAGGAACTCTTTCTGTGAAACAAACCCAAAACAACAGACATAAGTATACATTTCACATGTCTACAACTGATGGAAAGATGTAAATGTGGAGGGAACTAGCGGAAAGACATTCCAGTTTCACCCAAACAACATGCATAAAGCAAAGAGTGACAACAGGTTTCTCTCGATTATGGTGAAACATGTCCAAAGAATTCAGAAAACACCAAAAGCTGCCTCACACACCTAACCCAAACACCTCTGAACCTTAAGGCAATGTGTGAGCTGTAGCAGAGTAGTGTCTAGCAAAGGTGGTTGTATACATTGGTAACATTAAATGAGAGATTAAGAGGCAAAGTCATAAATGTAATAGCACACTGCCAGCAGTATGTGTTTTCTAATTGAAGGACATTTTTAGAGACAGTTATTTATTTTTATAAAGTTGAATAATTGTCAAATATTCTTTAAATATTTTGTAAAACTGTGTTTCTTTTTATTCTTTTCTTATTTTTGTTGCAGAATCACCAGTTGTTCAAGACCATATGCCTATGAATCTACACAAAAAGAGGAAAGAACTCCAACATTGTCGTGAAGGAAAGATTACATTTACAACAGAGAACTATTCAGTTAACAGTGAAGATCCAAAAAGAAATAAAGGTAAGAGCATTTAAGCATTCATAAAAAACTAGCAGCTAAACTAAAAATATGAAATTAAGTTTATGATTATAAATAACTGAGAGCTAACTCAGGACCACATCAAGATAGCTTAGGGAAATGTTGAATGTTTTTAACAGTTTTTTTACTTTGATTATTGCTGTTCAAGTAGGGGTAGGGAACTGCAGCAGCACTTTGCACTGGCAGTGTTCAGCGCCAGATTTCATTTGTGGAGACAATTACAGAAGCCATTTTTGGTAGCACTCTAGTTGTCAAGTCCGGGCTTTGAATTTAATGAGCCCCGGGGGGCGGACATGCAACGGATGTGCACAGGGGATGTGCCACTCTCAAGCAGAAGGTATGCCAAAGGCAAACCCGTCTGCGCCGTTCATGTCCGGCCGAAGCCAGAGGCCACAACTCCTGCTAGTTCTCTCAGAATGCGGATAACCTTCTCGGCAGATAAACTGCTACAACTAAACAACGAGCTGGGTAAGGACTGCTATCACATAGTAGACCCTAGTAGTACCTCCCTTTCATGCAGCGCATGTAAACAGAATGTTAGGTGCCGGGAGCTAAGATTATATATGCCTACTTTAGAGCAGTTAAACAATAAAAGCCAAATATGACAGATGTATCAGAATAATTGTAGATCTCTTCCCAGGCACAGTCTTGAGCTGTTCACTTTTTTGGGAGGCAATCAGCCAGAGGCACTATTCCTTGCGGAAACATTGCTCAGGGAGGAATCCATGCCTGATGTGATGGAGACCCTGCCACAGGGATAAACGATTGCTAGATGCACCCAACAAAACAAAATGGGTGGCAGGGTTGTCATAATTTAAAAGAAAGAGTTAATTGGGAAATGTTTCCGTATTTATATTCCAGGGAGTGAAAGTATTTTTTTCATGATAGAACTTTCCCTAAATTTGATCTTCTCAGGGATACTTGTGTACCGCCCGCCGAGACCATCTACCCAATTTCTTCAGGCTCTGATGGATATTGAGGCAGAACACAGCCTAAAGAAAGCCAGCTTCACAGTATTGAGTGATTTAAATCTACATTTTGAAAACAGTAATTGTGAAAGTGCAAAGAATCTTATACAGGACCTCTCTGCCATCCAGCTTATTCAACTGGTAATGCAGCCCACACATAAACAAGGACATCTTCTTGACTGTTTTTTCTAACATATCCAATATGAGAGCGGAAGATCCTCTCCAAATATGTTGGTCAGGCCATTAGGTTGTTCCATGCTATCTGCAGAGAGTAGGAAATAAAATTACTTCTGTCCAACAGCTAAGGCGCAGTCGATGTTGGTCAAAACTAAATGCAGCTAATTGGAAAAAATATCTATTATATTCCATCCCTGTCATGAAGTGAGAAATAGTAGAAATGCACTCAAAGTTCAAGGGCTGGATGAGGAACTCCTTGGACAAACTCAGTCTGGTCCTCCACCCTGAGTTCTGCTGTAATATGCTAGCAGAAAAAGTTAATAACATCTGTGTCACACTATCAATGGAGACGGATGCAAATGATGTTGCCTATGAATCTCTTTTAGATGGGAGGGCAAAGAAGAAACTGTTAGTCTTCCCTAGAAGGATGATATTGGAGAGCTCATAAAAACTGTAAAATCTGGATCTCTGCTAGACCCTGCACCTCCTGACATACTTATGAAAAGGGGAAATGCAATCCTTTTGGACTTGACAGACAATTTTATTTGTTAATTGAAGAGTGGTAATGTTCCACCTGCCTAGAAAGATACAATCGTGAGATCTCTGCTAAAGAAACCTGCTGCAGACCCTTCACGAGTTGAAAATTTCAGGCCAATCACCTTACTCCCTGGTGTTAGCAAAATTCTAGAGAAATTTGTCAACAAACATCTCTCCTTATTCTTAGAGACCCACAACATTTTTTACCCAATTCAAACAGGCTTCAGGCCTGGAAATAGTATGCAGCTCTCTTAGCTGTCACAGAAGAGCTGAAAAAAATCCTCAACCAAGGCCAGTCCTAATCACGAGATTGGAAGATGCTGGAATTACTAGATCAGCACTAAATGATTTTCATCCTTCTTGAAAAATGGAAGCTTTCAAGTTTATGAGGAGTCATTTTGATCAGACTCCCGTTCTCTAAAGTGTGGGGTCCCACAAGGACCATCTTTGATCCCCACTCTCTTTCATCTTCATGTTCTCTCTCTTGCAGATATAATATGTGCCCATGGCCACTCTATGTAGTTGGTAATAACCCATCCCGTTGGGCAGAGTTATGCTGGCCTGACACCCTTGACAATCATGCTACTCTGAAATCAGAGGCACAAACCCTTGGGTTTTGGAATGAAAATAAACTCATCATGGAGGTTCTGGTCAGGAAGCTGGTCTCAAGCTGTTTTAGCTTGCTGAGCACCCTCATAAACGTGTTGGGGTGACTACACTATGCTACACGGAGATTGGTAGTACAAGAACGGGTGCTATTACGTTTAGACTATGTGAACTCTCTGTATTTGGAAAGCCCTCAATCGGTTGTTAACAGACTCCAAGTGATAAAGAATGTAGCACCACTCTATCTCATGTACCTTGACCTCCCTACATGCCAGCCATTAGCCAAGAGGATTCAATTCAAGAACCTTTGCATAGCCCATCGAGCTATGCATAGGAAGGGCCCTCAGCTGTTACAGCTTGTTTTAAGCCCTTACAGCCCTAGAAGATCACTGTGATCCATTGATCAAGAGCTGTTCACAGTTCCTAAGATCAAGAAAGCCAGGAGTGGCAGGTGATCGTTTGCTGACCTAGTGCCCAAACTCTGGAATGCTCTCCCACTAGCCCTAAGAAAGAATAAGGTGGAACTCAGCTTTAGGAAACAGTTGAAGACCTTTCTTTTTAACTAGTTTTTCCTCTATCTAGCAACAGCAGTCTGCGACTGGTATGTTTATAAGCGCTGGGAAGCCTGTCGGGTAGCCATGCGCTCTAGAAGTGCCAAGAATTAAATAGAACAGAAGAGAAGAGAATAGAATAGATATCAAAGAATGTACTCGAAAGTAGAAATGAGCATAACAATGTAAGGAGGAAATTTACTTTTTTCAGAACAGAGTAATAATGAACTCTGAAATCATTGAAACAGGTGCAGAGGAGAATTGCTAGATGTAGACAGAAGCAGTTTGCCACAGTTTGTTCACAAAAGTAATCTCATCATTCTCATTCTGATCAGAATGTTAACTTTAGATGGCCTAGTGAGCTTATTAGAAAAAACAGACAAAAGCAGAATATAAACAAGTCAAACTTTTGTGACCTGTTTGAGGGAGACTGGAAACATACTTCTAACACAGAAGCATTTTTTAATGAGGAAAGCTAGTATCAGAAGCACAGTTTTATTTTTTCCATGCCACAGATGCACGTTCTTATGAAGGGAAACAAGGTGCACCTATTTTCAAAAGGGAAATTAGTGCCAAGAGAGAAAGAAAATGTAATTATGGATCAGCTTTTGCCAAGACGGTCTCTAGCACCTGTTTATAAGTGGCAGTGCAGTACTGTTTGCATAAGACAACAGGTAATTCATAAACTGAGATTTTTCTTAAATAAATACAGTAGAGGAGCAGTTAAGCAGAAACATAATAATAAAAATACTTGACCCTCATCAGTTAAGAAACTGTCAGATTTGCAGAGACATTCTTTGGTTTGTCTGTCAAAAAGGTGTGTGCAAGATCTTGCTCTTCGGCTGGAGGAAATGAATAGTACACTTTAACATGGAACATTTTCTGTTTTAACAAGCATTTCAGAAGAAATACTTTGTGCCAGAACGAGAGACTGAGGAAAATGTAGTTGAAGTGTGGGTGCCCCATGATAAATCACTTCAGAGAATGAATTAGACACCTTTAGGAGGGAAATTGCTCAATTCACAGCTACTGCAGTAGAAATTCAAAACTAGTTATGTGTTTATTGCCACTGGAAAAACTACAAGCACAGACTAAAAAGGTAGACATCATCAACCTCAAGATTGAAGACAGTGATCAGTTACAGTGGCTTAATCTAGTTCTTTACTTAATAACTGAGGATCATTTTGATTTACCTGAAAACCAATTTGTCTGCAAATACTGAGTTAGTAAACTGGATGATAATAGAATGTCTATAAGAGCCATTCATAACAATTTAGAGAACTCTACATTCCTGCTGAACTCCAGCAGTTGAATGTTTATGAGAGCTTTATCATGCAAACTATACATCCTTTTCAATCAATAGTTCGCTTGCAGCCAGAGCATGCAATCTTTCTTTAGAGTAAATTATTGAAATGTCTGCAAGGAAAAGTAGTTCATCTTTCACTGGACTTAAAGAAGAATACTGAAACTCTTGGTTTGGACTGTCGATTTGAAGAACTACTTGTGGTTCAAGTGAATGATGTGCCAACAAAAGATAAAATATTGGTGAGAACTTGGTAGCTTGCATAAGGTAAAAAGGCCTACAATACTTGAAAGCAGAAAACAAGTATTGCATTGGGGAACATTTGTCTTCATTCACAAACGGTGCATTCACTATACATTTTTGCCATGCACAGCACATAATTACTGGATGTGGCCCATTAGCGTAATTACAGGAATTTCAAAGTCATATTTGGTGCCTGTGTTCTGCACCTAACTAAGGAGTTTTTGCCCACCTCCCAGCAGCTTGAGGTTGATATTAAATTAGCTAAATTAGAATCGCACTGGGCATCTTACATCATACACCAAGTTCAGTAATGGCTGAGCTGTGTCAATATGTGAGCAAACTGAAAGTGATTGTACCAAAAAAGGTCTATCTTCTTAGGTGGAGAACTCATGTTGGAAAATTACTTTTATTTTTTTTCAACCAGTTGTTTAAATTTACTGTGTAACATGGGAGGGAGGGAGAAGGAAAGTGCCCTAAAAGGTGGGCCTTTCCTGCTCTCTCTCTAGCACTGGCACACATTCAGGCTGCCTAGTGTCACACATACATCTTTGCTCAATTGTACAATGGTGTCTGCATACCTTCCAGCTTAGGGTTTGTACAGGAAGACCATCTTTCCAGTACAAAATATTATGCTTAGACAAACTTTTCCACTTTTTCCACTTTGGATGTGTGCTGTACAGTGTAACACACCTCAAAAGTCAGATATGTTTGAAGAAACGGAACAATGCACCTTTTTAACACCAACATCAAAGCAATGTCATTCTTTGGTTCAAGCCCTGTCTACAAATGTTTTGCATCAAAAACCATGGGTGGCTGCATGGGAACGTCAATGTACCTTGCAAGTTATGAGCCCCTGTGGCAAAGCAACACAAAGCAGCACTAGCACTACATTTTGTTCATTAGGGCTACTTTCCAAGTGCAAATAAAGTTTTGTGCTGGAAATACATTCCAAATAAAAATTTGGAGTCAGTTTGTATCACGTTTGTGATGAGAATCTAATGCAAAACAGTAAATCTGCCTCTGAGACTCATATCTACTAACACATTCTACCAGGCTTGTGTTAGTTGGCTAACATATACAAAGTGCAAAGTGTTGTGCTGCGATTTATTTTTGTATGGCTATCATGATTTGGATACAAATGCTTATGTACACACAGGGCTTTGACCCAAAACATTACACCTGGTTAAGGCTAGCATAAAAAGACGAAAGGCTGTTATTTCTTCATATAGTCCCAACTGTATGTAAATGCTGTATTTTTCTATACATGTATCAAAGTTGCAAAAGAGTTATAGCATTGTTTTGTACTGGAAGGGTCCCCTTTCTGTACAAACACATACACATAACACATCAGACACACTCTTCCACTATCGAGTAAGAGTATATGCATTAGTATGTGGTATTCAAAATCCACCA
The DNA here is from genome assembly GCA_963921515.1 of Calotriton arnoldi. NCBI lineage: Eukaryota > Metazoa > Chordata > Amphibia > Caudata > Salamandridae > Calotriton > Calotriton arnoldi. The sequence continues at coordinate 463,826 of CAWUFW010005464.1, read as the reverse complement.
GTGTAGGGAGAGGTAAAAACAACACCATATATTGGTAGATATCATTTTTCTTTCCTTCTGACTTTCACCGAACACGGTGCCTCATGTTTGTATGTTGTGCAATTTTTTTACCAAAGGATATTACATTTCACCTTTAAAATATGAACAATCTATGCTGGATAGAAATTAAGGCCCAGTTTGATCAAAAAACATCATATTCATGGGGCGAACATCTAAGATCAGCTCTGGTGGAACTAGACATCCAAGAGGCATGGGACAGTAAAATGGAGAGGGTGGCATTCAACAGAGTGTGTAATGGCGCTGCAAAGAAATTATCTTTTTTAGAAGACAAAAATACACTGGCAAAACGGCGACACTCTTGGACTGTGATAAATTCTTATGTAAAACTCAAACCGCAAGATTATCTAGCAGCACACTTCAGATTGTCACTAAAAAAGAAGTACATGCTGTATCGGTTTGGAGTCCATGAAACCAAGGATTTGCGACCAACTTGGAGAGGGAAACACCAAAACGCAAATTGTCGACTATGTGGATATCACAACGAATCTCTATGCCACGTGATGTGTGTCTGTCCTACAGTCAACGAAGCTAGAAGGACGCTTTTAAAACCAATTTTAAAAGAACTCAACATTCGTACTTGTAGGCAGACTATAACCCGCTGGGCGGGGGAACATCAAACATCTTAATTTGTCGAGGGGCAAAGTTTTTAACTCTGATTGACTCACTTTTAAGAAAAGAGGACATTGAACCTGTAAATATGGTTGCAAATGAGTTGGAAAATTCTGTATATACCCAGATATAATAATGTACTTTTTTGTGAAACGGTTTTAACTTGTATTTTAATAATTTTTAGTATCACGCTTTACGGTTGTAAAAAACCAAATAAAGAATTTTCTACCGGTTTCATTACCTGTACATTTCACCTTTAAAATATAGTAACATACTTCACCATTTAGACACAGACTTGGCAACCAACATAAATGTTTTACACTTTTTAACTAATTAGGGTGGTTCTGACATGAACCTTTTTTGTATTTTAAATATATTTTTTTTCTGTAAATTTCCTATTTTTTGGTGGTTCTGCTAAAAATAAGACCAAATCAGGGCATCAAAACTTGAGACCAAAAAATTTAGACACCTTTTTTTCTCAGGGTGATGTGGAGAGGAATTGCCAGACGATCACTCCTGGAGAGGTGCTTGGCTGCTTCTTCTCATCCTGAAGCTCTTCACTTGCACTTTGGTCTCATCCAAAAAGAGAAAAATCTAAAAAAGAGAGGTAGGACAGTGTCAAAGATGTGGATGCACTAATGTGCAAATCCCTAATGAGAGTAATGGGGTGAAAACTACTTCATAATGCTTCAATACAGTCACATCCATAAATCGGATATGGTTTGCTGTGAGTTACAGATACTATAGTGCAATTATTTCGGTACTGATGAACTGTGACACCTAAAAACTCTGAAAGTTTAATAAAACCAATTTCTTATTTTTTTTAACCTGCCAGCAAAGCCCCTAAGCTTTAACTTAAAATGAAATGACTCCTTCATAGTCAACTAAACATTTTTTAAAATGTCTGTGTCTCACGGTACTACTGGAGACAAGGCCTTGCAAGAGTGACAACTCCAAAAAATATATAAATGAAACCATCCATCTGATTGGCCACTCAGAAAACACAATTTAAAAAAAAACTCAGAAAGTTCATAAAAAAGCCCAAATGAATTTCCTGGACACCATTAGCACATTGGAATTTTACAGAAGCAGATTGGTGTGTAGGCAATCGGAGCTCATCATTGCCCAGGGAAATCCCAGAGCAGTAGCCATCAACCCGATCATACACCAGCCCTTTCCCGAGCTGGATCTTCACATGATAATGCCATCATTGTGCTACCATCAACATTTACAGCAGCACACCCAACTAGGCCTAAAAAAGATTCAGTGGTATGGACATTATTTTCTGTACCATCTGGCCAAAAAACATAATATAAAATGCAGAAGAAGTTACGTGCCCCTAGTGCAAACAGGTGATGCATAGTGTTAAACCTGACAAGTACTCCATAGCTATAAGTGGGATTTGGAGGCAACTAGGAGCTATGCATCCTATCCTCATAGATACTATAGTGTGGATGAAAACAACAGGGAGCAGAGAACAAGAAACCGCGTCACAGGAAGTACAGGGCCAAAGCAGGAGGAATATGGAACATTTTGCTACCTACTGTAAACACTGTCTGTAAGCTGTGGCTTCTGAGGAGATCAATAATTTGTTTTTCTAAGGCCATGGAAGACTATCTAAAGAAAAAACACAAAGATGTGCAGAAATCATAGGAACTAATAAATGCATTACATAAATAATAATAAAAAATAATTATAAAGTTAATAAATACAATAGTTGAATACTGTTAAAAAAGTTTTTAAAACAGTTTAGAAAATATTTTTTTTTAAAACCTTTCAAAAACACCAGAAAAAATCAAATTGTCCAGAGGCAAAGCTGTTTGGCCTGTCTCCTCTGCACAAAACTGGAGGTTGCATGAAGAGTTAGTCAGGTCGGATGCTTGTAGAGAGTTAGGCACCTTGTGAACCCCCTTCCCCTGACATTACTGTACACCATGCACAGTAGGGTTGCCCAACCTGAGGAAGGTGTTACAAAAGCCTTTGTTGAGCTGTGATCAATTTTTGAACAATCTGGCTAGCTAGCCACCTGCATGAGTTGAGAGTTTGGGATGTTGTTTTCACATTTTGTAGAATCAAATGTTTGATTCTTTGCTAATTTGTTCAAATCACTACGTTCTAAACAGTAGTGTGACAGCAGTGCAATTGTAAGTAAGTCCGTTTTTATATAGCGCAGCTACTCACCCTTACGGGTCTCAAGGCGCTGGGGGCCGTAGTGGAAATTAAGTGAGCTGTTGCCCAGAGTCACACGGTGCTGAGCTGAGCTGCCGCCGGAGCCTGGGATCGAACCGTGAACCCTGTGCTCCGAAGTCAGCTGCCCTGGCCGCTGCACCACACCTCTCCACTCTCCAATTGTTTCAAGTCAACGAAAGTGAAGGAGGAGATGTGGCATGCTAGAGACCACTATTATTTTGAAGCATTCTATCTTTACCAATAGTAAGGTTCTTTAATAGCTGAACATTAAACTCATATTTTTTATGATACCATTCATATTTTTTCTTATCTGGCTTGCAGTTTGTCACAACTCAAACAATACCCTATATGCTTATGTGGGTCTTTCAAGGACAATTTCTGTGCTTTAAATCATCAAACAACATGCTTTAAGATTAATCTGAGAGAGTCTGCAGCTCATTTACAAAGCCATCACAACCAGCAACCCTGCTTATCTTGCAGACAAACTCACCATCTCTGGTGGTTCTTGTTATAACCGCAGCCAGGACACCATCAGATTAAGAAGGGTAAAAAAGAGAAACAAGACAGCAGGCCTTTTCCATCTATGCACCCAGGATCTGGAACGGCATCCCCATGTCTATCAGGACTGCCCCAACACTTCTCCAATTTAGGAAAGAGTTGAAGACTCACCTCTCTAAAGAACGCTACATCAAAATGCATTAATCATCCACAGCACAGCTTTCTCTACTGTTACTCGCTGACTTTGACCATGTACAGCTCTTTGCTGCCTTTTGTCTCAGTTTGCGCTATAGACATACCACATACATACATACATACATACATACATACGCTATTGAAATTAAAAGAGCCAGCAAAGCATGCGTTTCACCAGGGTAGTCCAATTCAAAGTCTGTGACTGAATGCCATTGGATTTAATTCAGCCAGCAGATAATTGATTCCTCCAGTACAACCCAATACAAAACAATATCAACAATATTTTGATGAGTTCACTGCCACAGTTCAGGTACAAAAGTGTCTACAACTTTCATGTGCTTTTGCAGATTAACAACCTCTATATCAAATCATTTACAATCATAGTGGAGCAACAATTCTAGAACATCCTCAACTGTTCTCTAGGTTTACTATTATGATTAGACTGCCAGCCTATTTTAATTACACCATTAAAATGTTGTAAAAGCCATCTAAATGCAGTTTCAGGAATACCTTGAAACTTGAACGTTTTAGGAAATTATCAATCAGAATTTAGATCTGTCAGAGGCCCAAAGATTGGCCTTATAGATTTGCAACTGATTGCATGTCAGAATACCATATGGAGAAATATTATCTGACATAAATATTGTGTCCTACATATAGGTTATAAAATATCATCCCATTAGGTGCTGATTTTTAATGATTAACTCCAATGCGGTGATATTTCTGTAGGCAATATTTAGGACACAATAAGACAGGCGATATTCTCAAAATAGAGCCCAATGCATAAAAGATGGTTCTGTGCACCAGTCACATAAATTTTTTTGTTCTAATATTTTTATTGTTATAAAAAGGAATACAAATAGTTAAGATATTATATAATGCAATACAATTGATCTTGTGAACCAGAACAAGATAAGCAATTCATAAATAGAAATATATTTCATGTAATAAATAAATCTTAAGTAATGTATAGATATCTATTTGAGCAGAAAAACAATTTCATGAAGCTGGTTGTACTGCATAAATAAAACAAATATGCAAAGTAAAGAAAAGAGAGAAGAAAGTAAAGATAGAAAAGGATAGTAAAGAAAGGAAAGAAGGAGGATATTGAGAAAAGAAGAGGATAGATACAAGAGAGAGCAAGCGCAAGAGATGGGGACGTCTGCTTCGTAGAGAGAAATAAACTAGGAGGAAGACACAAACGGAAAATGCTCAACCAGCCCTTGCGAAGCCAAGTCCATATATCTATCCAGAGAACTCCAGACCCCACTAGAAATAACAGGTGTATACCGTTTCTCCTCAACCAAGGTATGAGCCCCTCGAAGAAAAGATACCCAAGCCCACCAAGTATGGTATGATACTGAGTTAAACGATTTCCACTCTGTTAGTATAATCTTAACAGCAATTGATATAAGCAAATCTAGCAATTGCATATCCGTATCATCAAGCGGTAACAGAGACGGCGCAGCCCATGGACCTAAAAGAATTAAAGGTATTGAAAGCTCAAAATTAATACCAAAAATTAACAAGAGGTGTTTGTGGACCAAATCCCAAAAAGGTTGCAATAATGAGCATTCAAAAAACATATGTTGATGGGTGCCAGAAACTAATTTGCAACTCCAACAAAGATCGTCATCTTTAAGATTTAATTTGTGTAGACGAACCGGGGTCCAGTGTAGGAGATTAAGCGTAAAGAATTTGGATTGAATAAGAGAAGGAGCAATCTTATTCTTTAGTGAAAGCTTGCCAATGAGCTGCCAGGTCTCTTGTGAGATATGTTGAAACGTATCAGGTTCAAAATGGTGTAGCCATTTCTCCTGTGTAACTGAAGGTTGTGAGGGCGACGAGTCAGATAGAAACTTATAGATCTTGGAAGCAATATGGCCTGATCTATGCCACATAGCAAGAAGCGAAATGGTAGTAGACTCAGGAGAGAGGAGTACTCTAGATAAGGCTACCTTTACTTTCAGAAAGGAATAAAAATCCATATTACTGAGATTATAATCTCTGGCCAAGGAGGAAAAAGGAATCGGGTCATGATTAGAATCATAAAGGTCTTTGACCAACTCAATACCCTTGGTCGCCCAGTAAGACACCGTAATAGAGTCAATATTAGTCACAATTTTAGGGTTATACCAAATCGAGGACCACCTGGACTTATGAATTGGTTTAGAGACCTTTTGTCTATGCGTTTTAATGCAATAATTGTATCTGAGATAATACGGCCTGAATACGGTAAGATCAGCTTAGATGCGGTCATGAAAGTAGAAGTGGAAAGAGGGGAGCACAACTCCCGTTCAATATAAATCCATGGAGGAGTAAGGCTGGAGTCTGGGGCAAACCAGAGAGCCCCTTGAGACGCTAGGAAGGCAGTTTGGTACAAGTTCCAATCTGGAAGATTGCATCCACCCAGAGTATAAGGTTTCCTCAGGTGCCTATACGCTATTCTAGCACGTTTATCACTCCATAAAAATTTAGAAGTAAGAACATCAATCTCGTGGAAAAAGGAGGAAGAGAGCCTCACAGGCAGCATAGAAGAAACAAAATTAACAATGGGAGTTATCATCATCTTCAGGGACTGAAGTCGACCCCACCAGGAAATGTATTTAGGTGACCACGCGTTCAGTAAATCCTTAACCTTAGATATGATAAGAGATTCATTATGAGCAATAGTATCTGATATATTGTTACAGAACCAAATCCCCAGGTATTTAATATGAGTCGGTTGCCATTTGCAACCCGCTGTCCCCATATGAGAAGAGAAACAAGACGCATTCAGGGGAAACATTTCCGTCTTATCTTTGTTCAGAGTATACCCTGAAACACGAGAGAATTGTTTGATTGTGTTGGAGATGGCAGGGATAGCACTTACGATATCGTCAGAGAAAATGAGCACATCATCCGCATACGCGGCCGTTTTAATTATCTGAGAACCAAATTGAAAGCCTCTAATATCCTGATTTAGATTAAATAATCGCAGGAGAGGGTCTATAGACAAAAGAAAAAGAAGAGCGGACAACGGACAACCTTGTCTCGTGCCCTGGGAGAGATTAAAAAAAGCAGAGGTATTCCCATTAATTCTAATATTAGCTTTGGGTTGAGCATATAGGGACATTACCAAATTGATAAATGGATCTCCTAGATTATGAGATTGAAGAACTGCCTGTAGGAAAGGCCAGGAGACCTTATCAAAGGCCTTCTCGGCGTCGAGGGCAATCGCTGCCGACGGAAGGTTAGAAAGTTTCGCTTTTCCAGAATATGACAGAAAGTTCGAATATTATCTCTAGCCAACCTACCTTTAACAAAACCAGTCTGGGAAGAGTGTATAAGATGAGGGATATGGCTCTCTAAACGTTTAGCCAGAATTTTAGCAAAAATCTTAGCTTCCATGTTAAGAAGGGAGATAGGTCGGTAATTTTTAGGGTCTGAATGATCCTTCCCATCTTTAGGAATTACCACTATAGTGGCTTCCGCAGCTGAGCCAGAGACCTTTCCCGATAAAGCAAAAGTATCAAAAACATCTTTGAGATAACTTAAAAATGAGGGTAAAAATGTCTTATAAAAGGCAATAGGAAACCCGTCAGGGCCCGGTGCCTTCCCTGATCTAGTATTCTTAATAGCCTGAATTATTTCTTCAGATTCAATTGGTTTCCCCAAATCAACCATATCTGAATCAGAGACAGTATTTGTGGGAATAGTAGCCAAGAATTGTTGACATGTACTAAGATTACATTGATCTTTGGGCGTATATAAGCTTTTATAAAAATCCCGGAAAACCTCAAGAATGTCCTGAGTATGAAACTTCCTGGCACCATCCTTATCAGTGATACAAGAGATCTGAGTCATCTTAACATTTGAATCCTGATATTTTAATGTAGCAGCTAACAGTTTACCTGTGCGGTTTCGTAGTAATAACCGTTTAGATTTTTGTGCCTGTACTCCCAAGTGAGCTCTTCTGGTAACTATGGAGTTATAAGAATACTTAAGGTTCTTAATCTCTTGTAGAAGGGATTTGTCTTTGGAGCTTCTATATAAGATTTCTTTACTTTTAATTTCATCCCCCAAGGCAGTGAGTGTTCTTCTAATATCAGCGTTCCTTTTCGCCATTGTTTTTATAATCTGACCTCTAATAGTACATTTAAAGGCATCCCACAAAACTATTGGGGAACTTACAGATGACACATTTTCTCTGAAGAAATTATGAATATCCACGTTTAATTGTTTAACCTCCTCACCATCATCCAAAATTTCTGTGTTTAGACGCCAAGTTCGCGATCTATGAGTATCTGTACAATTAAGAAGAGTAAACGAAACCGCCGCATGATCAGAGACAAGAATTGGATGGATTATCACATTAGTAGGATGTTTTAGAAGTGCTGCGTCAACCAAGAGATAATCAATACGGGAAAAACTAGAGTGTGGAGAGGAGAAAAAGGTGAAATCACTACCAGTAGGGTTATGCATTCTCCATACATCCAAAAGATGGTGAGAAGAGCACATATCCAACATTTGTTTGTGCGCCCTAGGAGGACGAAACTTAAAAGCCGATTGTCTGTCTAAAATAGGATCCATAGGAAGGTTAAAATCACCACCAACAAGCACTTTAGCATTTTGAGGGATATCCGACAACTTCCTACTAATAGCCCGCCAAAAAGATTGATCATCAATATTAGGGGCATATATATTCATAACGTAAAAATCCGTTGAACCATTAGACAAACGAGAGAGCAGCCATCTACCATCTGAATCATATTCGGCAGTTACAATAGTTAGACCAGAGTTTTTGGAAATCAGCGTAATAACCCCATTTCTTTTACCAGAAGCTTCAGAACAAGCTACATCAAGGACCCACTCTTTCCGTAAAAATAAAGCTTCCTTATAAGCAACCTTAGTTTCTTGAAGTAAAACAATGTCGCCAGATAGGCTTTTACAGTAATCTAAGATCTTGGCCCTCTTAACAGGGTGATTTAAACCACGCACATTAAGTGAGAGTACATTCGGACCGGGCATAGTGAACAGAAAACAACATAGATAAGCACATATGGTGTATGAAAAAGGAGAGGCACATTAATTTTAACTTGAATATAGTAGTGAATGGAAGATAAAGCAAACAGAGAGCACAAACCGGAGCAGAAGTCCCCAAGAAAGAAGAAATAAAGAAACAGCAAACAAAAGTTAGGAAAAAGAAGAGGATAGCGAAAGAAAATACAAGAGAAAACTTAATATCAAAGAGAAAAGACCCCAGCAGGGGTAGTCCGTAGTAGACAAAATGCATGGGAGGAAAACGTGAAGGAGAAACCACAGAGGCCAGCACCTATAACTCAGTATGCTCAACATCATAGATAAAGCTTAAGCAGCAGAGCAACAATAATCTGTTAATGTTCAGTAAACTTAAATTTACCAACGTATCAAAAAGGCCTAAAGATTTGAATCTAAAGAAAAACCTGTATAAATTCATTCTGTTAATTGATCAAAGACATAAAAATAGATACTACATATTGAATTAAAAGAGAAAAATAAATAACAGTATCTAATAAATCTCAGATCGCATATGGTAAGGCAAATAACATTTAAATAGAATAGTAAAAATCTAATCCTAGCATTAAAATATTAAATAAATCTGGGTAAACAGACTCAGATAAAAAGTCATTATGGCATTTTAGAGAATATGCAAGGAAGTGAACAGTTTATATAACGGGAAAGAATTAATTAGAAACATCTTATAAATATTAAAAGCAGCCTAAAGGTAAGTATAAAACATTACTCCATATCTATTAGTAGAAAAGATAGTAAACATATAAAGCAATAAACAATACCTAAAAATGATATACATAACATACTATCTATCTCGAATAATTTATTGATCACGTCTAATAATATTTATGATAATCTATAAGTTAACATATAGTAACTACACGGACTGAGATATATAAAAGAAAAGCCAAAGGAGAATAAGAGGGTGAATAGCACATCTAAGGACAGACCCTAACCATATTCTACTTCCTGGGACAAAAAGCAACGATATGACCGACATCCAGCACAGAAATACTAGATAGAAAATCTATAATACAGGATGAAGAAATCAAAGAAGGATGTCTGAGTTTACACAAAAACAGACCAGATAATGAGAGAGGTAAAGTGAGTCAAAGAAGATGACGAGAGAGAAATATATATAGAGGGAGAATATACAAGCACAAAAAGACAAGAAGACATAAATAACAAAGATACATATAAAGCCAATAAATACTAGGAGACCATTATCTTGGGGATGAATGAAGGCATCTGTAAAAGGAAAAAGTTAGTAACCTTATGAGGAGAGCGCCGCAACACTCAAACACCGTAGATCATTTCAGCATGTTTCACCACAAATTTCGAGATAACATTAAAGCAACAGGAACCTAGCAACACACAAATGCTCATTAATACAGCCACCTGAAGAAGAAGAGATTAGGGGTTAGATGGGCCTGCAATAGACTCCGCGTCCATCCGAGACTCAAACTGATTGTCCAAAAGGTGGACAGATCCGCTGGTTCGTGAAAAATCTGGTTGCGACCCTGAAAGTTATTCTGAAGCGTGAGGGACCAGCAAATGAGAACGGAATATTCATCTCTTGAAGTCGTCGTCGAAGATTTAGGAAACCTTTCCGCCGGATGACTGTGTCTCTGGCAAAGTCTTGAGAGATAGCGATTCTATGTCCTTCCCATTGCAACGATCTAATTCTCCTCATGTGAGCTAAAATTTGTTCAGAGTGTTGGTGTCTTAAAGGTTTAAAATTTCACTGGTCTTGGATTAGTGAGAGACTTGGGTTTAAACGTAGGAACCCTATGGGCACGCTCTATTTCAAAGTCCTTTTGAAAAGAGAGATTTAGCGTTGTGGGAATCCATTTGAGTAAAAAAAGTCCAACATGGATGGTGCCTCTTTTTCACAGTCCTCTGGCAGACCAAAAATATGAAGATTACTTCTACGGTTCCTATCTTCCTGTTCCGTGAGATCTCTTCTCAGTGAACTTAAGGTACGTTCCATGTTCTGCATATGTTTGCTCTGCTTATGTGTGGAATCTTCAACTGCCCCAATCCGGGACTCAGCATTGGAAACACGTAGTGATAAGTGTTTAAGCTCATTCCTGACAGCCGCCACTTCCACCTGAAGTAGATCAGTGTTCGTTTTTGTGCCCTGCGCAATCTCATGGACGGAATTGAGGCGAGAGAGAATGATGTCCAAAGTAGCCCCAGATTCTGGTTTATCTTTAGGTGATATATCCGGTATGGGAGAGGCTTGCTTAGCCCTCTTTAGAGCTGCTTTAGAGTCCTTATCTTTTAAGGGGACCCCCATACTTTCAGCCATTGAAGCAGGGCAAAGAGGTCAGCAGATGAAGGATTATACAGAGTTCGTAAGACCAAACGAGAGTCACAAAACTTCTCCTCAGGGATGGCAAAAAAAAGCAAAAAAAAAAGCAAAACAAAGGAAGCCAGATAGCGTCGTTGATTACTCACTTGAGGCTCAAATTCTCCTCTTGACAAAGCATGTAGAATATAGGCACCAAAAGCAAGAGCCCCAGATACTGATCCCTTGACAGACTGTTCCAGAAAGACATCCAAGACACATCACATGACGCCAACAGCAGGCTCCAATAATTGTCCACGAGAGACATTTGCCATCAGAGGATATGTTAGATTCAGCGAGCGCACTGGAGGACACAAACTAGTAGTAGTAGCGCGACCAGCAACATATGTATAAATATACACGAGTGGATGGGCGGGCAAACTTAAGCAGGCAACTTGCATCTGGGTTTAGCTGCGTAGTGTAGTTAAGACCAGCATTAATATTTCATCAGTCTCAGGGAAGCCCGAGGAAAATCATGCTTAGCCACCATACCTCATAAGTATAAGAAAAAAGAGGCTCAATAGGGTCACCACAGCGTCCCAAAAACGACAGCCTTCCATCAAGATTCCTCAGGAGCCGCCATTTTGTGTAGGGTCTGTGAGGAGACGACTTCGAACGCTCTCACATGGCCAAAAGCGACCCAAAGTCGCTGAAATTTTCACAACCTGGTCCCGCACCGTTCCGCTGCCGATATTTGCGGTTCAAAGAGCAGAAAACTGGGATTAAATCATCCGGAACTGAAAGACCGCCTCCGCGATCCGCCGGAGCTCAGCACAGCGTGGCCATCTTGGTTGCGCGCAAACCACGCCCCACCAGTCACATAAATTTAAAAAGGATGCAAGATTTTTTTTAAATTGGAAAAAAAGGACATATTTGAAATGACTAGGAACCATTCCTGACAATAGTGATGAATTAAGAACGGATATTGATGAAGAATGTTCAAGTAATAGCAGTTCTTTATAAGGCATAGTAGGAAGTGGGTCCAGGGATGAACAAGAGGCTCTCCTGCTGTGGCCAGCGGCCTAAAATCGTCTTGATCAAGAGTCGCCCTCAGAGTCAAAAAATGTGTAGGGGCAGCAGTTTGAGGTGACAGGTTACGGTACTTAATCACATTGGGGCCGATTCACAGAACTAATCTGAGATAAAATCCTAAACTTGCTACTTTTGGTATTCACAGAAGGCATTTAGTAGTAGTAAAGTTAGGACTCCTAGCTTTACTACTACTAAACTGAGATAAAATCCTAAACTTACTACTTTTGGTATTCACAGAAGGCATTTAGTAAGCTAGGATTCCTAACTTTACTACTACTAAATGCCTTTTGTGAATACCAAAAGTAGTAAGTTTAGGATTTTATCTCAGATTAGTTCTGTGAATCGGCACCTTACAGGCGATCCTGGAGAGCTTGGGCGATGGCAGAAACGTTATTGATGAAAAATTCCAAAAGCACATTTCACTTCTCCTCTTTTTAGGCCCGAAGAAGTATTGGGGTTTCTGAGTTCTATATTTCTTTAACAGATATCAGTTACAATGGGCCCGATTCACAAAAGTAATCTGAGACAAAATCCTAACTTTACGACGTTCGGTATTCACAAAGGGCATTTAGGAGTAGTAAAGTTAGGATTCTAACTTTACTACTCCTAAATGCCCTTTGTGAATACCGAAAGACGTAAAGTTTGGATTTTGTCTCAGATTACTTTTGTGAATCGGCCCCGCATTTTTAATTCAGTTCCTTTACAGTACTGCAGTCTATGAACACAATTAACAGAAATGTGAAATACTTTTGTCAGCCTTAAATTCAATAGTTACGAATCATGAGTCTATCATATACACTGTTCACTGTTCTTAAGAATTGTATTAGTGTTCATTTAATGGGACGATGGATTGGAAAATGAATTAGTGTCTCGTGAGTGTTATATGCGTTGGTGTAGAAATACTGCATTCTTATTTTAAATCATACCTAGTATTTCTCCATTTGAAGAACCAGTTCTTATAATTCCGGGGGCACCAAAACAAGTCACAGGGTTACACTTCAGTGAAGTAGGTTAAATTAGCATCAATTTACATTTTGAAATATCATCCAGTTTTTCTTTCTGTTTGAAATAGCAGTAACACTTCAATTATCAAAACAGAGTGGAAATGTTCTTTTCTGCAACTCTAGATAGAAATTCTGTTTCTTATCCTTCTTTAAAAGAACTAAAATATATTAGCAGCTTATAGGTTCAGATGGTTTTTCGAATGGAAATTGTACCTGTCAGATCTTAATTAAAAAGTTCTAGCCAACCCCATTTAAGAAATGGAAGGGTGCTAAGTGGTAGGTTCTTGCACAACTCACAATCTGCCTTCTGAATGAAGTAGGTAGCTTGGCAGCTATGCAATTAGCATCACACCAAGAATAGCTCAGGAAGTATGCTAAAGCTGTTGAAGGGTTTGATATGTACTGCGGTTTTGAAATTGCGGAGATGCTAGAAATGCTGTACTACCTTTTATCTTTAATTTTCAAAGAGGTGCCCGAATACTTTACGGACATCTTTTAACTCCAGATCGAAATGATATGCATATACATTCATTTCCTCCAAGATTTCGAACAATGTTGCAAGTTATTTGTCTGTTGTTCTTGGCATGTGGAATTGTTTTATTTTAGCTTAGGCAGTGCATGCACTGCTTTGAGTTTTGGACCAGAAGTTAAAAGTCAATCGCAGATTATCTTCAAAACACACCCAAATTGCACCTGACAAGATTGGAATTTATAATTAATTTACAAGACCTCCATGACTAACTCTCTTTAATTATTAAGCATAGCTAAATCCCGTCATGTCTTTTTACTAGCTTGACTCTAGTCCGACATTCGGCCTAACTCAATGAAGCAATGCAACGTGACCAAAGAGGGCCTTGTTTTAAAATATGGCAGGCTGTACTCCATTCCTCCACCATGTTAAGTGATCTCTGCCTGACAAAAAGCGACCTCTGTGCTTTCAGCAGAGGTGATGGAATGGCTGCTCTGATAATGGCAATGCGTCCGAGCAACAAAGATTTTTTGTTTTTCAACAACAGATTTCCAACGTGGGAGCTTGTTGGTGAAAAACTAAATATTAATGGCCCAGACAGGCTAGGAGTATTTTCCTAGCACGTGCTGGCAAGTAGTCCAATTTCCTGTGCCGGACTACCAGCCTTTCCTAGTGGTCCTCAACAGGAAAAAATTAAATTGAAATGCCTGCCCTCAATAGCCCCAACAGTCTGATGTCCACTGGCTGAAGGCTCAATGTCAGATGACCCATTGGTCAAAGGTTTACGCCGGCAGTGCCAGCGTAGACTCTGCTGATAGAAACAAGGTGGTTTACCATTTCTAAATAGAGTGATAAACTATAAAGGCGAAGGAACACCCATAACAAGCACTAGGGTCTCGCATGCTAAATATTTGATTGGTAGGCATCCTGCTGATAACCATAGAACTGAAGATGTTGATACAACCAGAATCGACAGACAGCAATTGTAAAGGATGTACTCTTACTCACATCTAATTGGAATATCAAATCAAGGTGCTTGCCATTAGCTTCCATACAATAACAGATCAATAACTGTAAGTCATTTGCACAAACAAATTCCCTAGAGATTGAAAGTGCCTAGAAAGTGTTTTCCTTCTGCTACATGCAACAACCTGGATGCATCTCCTCTCCGAGGGAGAATATATAATTGAGCTTGGACAGAGGAGGAATCATGGGAAGCAAAAATGTAGGAAAACACTTCTGACCCTAATCCCAATAGGATTTGCATCCCACCATCCTGCAAAGAAATGCCTGAACTTCTACAGCTCTACAAGCTCTAACAGATTTCAAATGAAAAGTAATTTCACAAGGAAGACAATTGCAAGAAACTCAAGTCGTTGCAATAGCCTAAAAATCAAACTCTGGTTCATTTCGACCTGTCAATCAAACTCAGCATATCCCATACCTGTGTCCTATCATAATCATTATTGAGGACACTTAATTTTCCATTTGCAAAAGTCCAGCACAGATAGGCACAGTCTCACCAATAATTCCATGCACACAATTGATCCAATCATCTTATGATTATCAGCTTCTTCTTTGAATTCATTTAGTGATTGTAAGAAATGGAGTTGTTGGTTGACTGGGGTGTGAGCTCTGGTCAAGCAGCAACCACAACTTTTGTCAGGATGAAGCACAAGCCAACCCTAAATTAACCTGTGCTCAACCTTCTGGTAGCTTGCCACAAAGCAGTCAGGCTTAACTTAGAGGCAATGTGTAAAGCTTTTGTGCAACACTACCAACAGTGATAAAGTGAAAGATACCACACAAAAAGAATCCCACACCAAGTTAGAAAAATAGCATCTTGTAGGTTACCCCACACTCCTTCCACATGGCCTTCATTTACGCTGACACGAAGTAAATATCCCCATCAGTGCATTGGTCACTGCGGGCGCAGTCACCGTCCACAGAGGGATAGCCTCTGGGTATCAGATGTAATGGTGCACCAAGAGCAGGAAAAACCTGTTGCCCATGGCTGTCTTTGGGTCCAGAGGCCCAACAATGTTGATGCTCATCCATTCCAAGGGGGTGCCAATGACAGGAAAATATTGCAAGGGGTCCTTGCGCTTCCCTCCTGACTTGCCACTGGCCGGGCAGGTAGACAGTGACCTACAGAAGGCATCTGAGGCCCTCATCATCTGGGGCCTATAAAAGTGAGTGACAAGCCTGTCAAAGGTATTGTCTTGCCCTAGATGATCCACTAGGAGAACATCATGAGCCAGCTCCAGTAGGAAGGCGCTGTAGCACTGGGGGACCACCAACACACATGTTGCCCTAGGTTCAGGAACCTTAGGCTCGCTATATAGGAGACCATTCTCCCAGTAGATCAGGTGATCACCAGAGGTGTCGCCAGCTGCCTGTACCTTGGCCTGCCGCCATAGGTCCTCAAGAGTAGGGCACTCCATCTGCGTCTTGCAGAATTCCTCCCTGGTGGGACCCCCTTCCTGCTGCCAGTTGACCAGCTCAGGTAGGTTCCTTAGGGCAGCAACATCCTCCCCGGTAGGCTTAAGGATGTCCCCCTCAGGTTCAGCCTCCTCCTGGAACATGGGAGCTTCAGGAGTGGATGTCCCATGACCCTTGCCCTTCCCCTTTTTGGCAGGCACCTAGGTCATTCTTCCAGGCTACAGGTCCTCCTGACTACCATCTTGGGAAGCCATGGGCCGCGTGGTCAGGCATACCCACTCAGGCAAACCTAACAGCTCCAGGTCATTGCCAAGCAGGCAATCCACAAGTATGGATGGATTCACAGCTACCCTAAGGGAATCTTAGACCCCTCCCCCACTCAAAGGGTACCAGAGTCACTAGGTAGTGACTCCCATGGTTGTCAGGTGCAACAACTTGGTAGAACACATTAGGGACTACCTGCTTCGAGGTCACCAGATGACATCTGATGGTTGTCATGTTGGCTCCAGTATCTCTCAGAGCCTCCACCATCCGCCCATTGATGGTGGTCCACTTTCTGTATTTTCCAGTATCCCTAGGCATGCACGTTTTCTGCACCATCTCTCTGGCACCCATGGACACTAGAGTAACCTCTACACTGTCTCCACCACTAGCTTAGACAATCTCTTTTCCAAACGCTAAACTTGCCAGCCCTATTGTGACTGCCCACATGTGAGGGGCTGTGCCCTGTTGGGACACTTGGCAGTCCCCTTGAAGTGTCCATGCTGTTGGCACTCATTGCACTTGGGGGGTGCCTTTCCTGAGGACTTATTATCAGGGAACCACTTCTTCTTCTCAGTTGGGGATTGGGAGTCCTGCCTCGTGGTCTGTTTCTGGGGCCTTCACAGCACTCCTTATGTTTATTTTTGTCTCCCCCCTCCTTCTTCTGGTGGGAACCCTGTCCAGCCTTGTGGTGATCTCCCCCAGATACCTTGGTGTGTACCCTGGTGCTGACTTATCAGTCCGCCTCCTTAGCAAGCTCCCTGGGGTCAGTGAACGTACTATCAGTGAAGAACTGGTGAAGATCTCCAAAAGAAAGACTGAACATGTGCTCATTTGTAATCAAATTGCACAGCCTCCAATAATCCTTTACTTTACTGCCCTTCACCCAACCATCCAGTGCTTTGCAAAATGAATCTACACAATCCACCCAGGTCTGTTGGGCAAGTTTCTGACTGTTCCTAAACTCCTGCCTATACTGCTCTGCGGTAAGGCCATACTTCCTAACAAGGGCTTTCTTCTTGGGGGGAATACCTCATCCTGTCCCAAGTTCTCTATGGCCAGTACGGTGTACCTTCCTTTGCTAGGGATATGCTTCCACAGACTAGCCCCCCCAATCCTCCTCAGGGATCCTGTGATTTGTAAAGCAATCTCATAAGCCTCAAACAACTTGTCAATGTCATCCCCAACAACAAAGTCAGGCACCGGACCTTTCGGAATATAGACCCTTTGGCTCCAGAGGGCACTGAAGGTATGATGCCACCATCACTGCTGGACTTTGCCTGTCTGGCCTTGAGTTCCAGCTCCTTCAGACTCCTCTGTTCATGAGCCAGCAACAACTTTTTCTCCTTTAAGGCTGTCTCTGCCTGACATTTCTTGGTCTCCAATGTCAGTTCCTTTTCCTCTTCCTCCATGGCCAAAGTTTTTCTTGCATCCTTAACTGGGCCATCTGCAGCCTGAACTCGCAAAACAGTAATACTTTACCACCAGTTTAAAAGTGGTGGTAACTCATTCGCAAATGGGAGGGGTCCCGCGGACCCCATCCCCGTTGAGAATTTAAAAAAAACATTTCTTAAAAGCAGGCAGTGGTCCTGAGGACCACTTCCTCCTCATAAAAACTGAAAATTAAATGGCTCATTTTCTTTTTTGAAATGTAGCCCATTTTCCTTTACAGAAAAGGGACTACATTAAAAAATTGCTTTATTAACAAACAGGCACATACATGGTGGTCTGCTGATCCAAGTAGGCCACCATCCCTGTGATGGTGCAGATTTCTAATGGGTCGAATATTTCGACCTACTGCATTAATTTTCAGTAGGTAGATCAATTTCTGACCTACTAGGAATCGCTATTTAGAAATAAAAGGTTTGGGGCTAGAGATTTTCTAATAAGTGATTTGTAGTGGATCGCAAATAGACCTATCTGATGAATATTAATGAGGTAGGTCGCAATTTGTGACCCACTACGATTTGCTACTTCACAGGGATGGTGGCCTGCTGGGGTCAGCGGACCACTATGTCTGTGATTGCTTTGAAATAAAGCAATCTTTTATTTTTTAAACATAGCCAGTTTTTCTCAAATGAAAACATGATGTGTTTAAAAAGAAAAAAATGAAACTTTGAAGTTTCAATTTTTTGAGAGTAGCCAGTGGTTCGTGGGATCGCTGGCTGCTCTTAAAAAATATTTGGCCAACCATTCTCAAATGGAAAGGGGTCCCTTGGGGAACCCTTCCAATTTGTGAATGGGTTACCACCATTTCTCAAATGGTGGTAAAATGCAAATGCTTTGGGACCACATCACAGTTGCAAAACATTCATACGTACCATTTCAATTCGTTATTAAGATGGAATGCCCTCAACATGCCCCTTCCAAGCACCAAATCACAAAAAACAAATTGCAATTAGGGTACAACTTACTGAATCACAATTTGTGCTTTGCCCATCCCAAAGGGCATTTCTGCGAATCAAACTGTTTGCGACAACAAAAATGCTTTGTACATCTGGCCCTTTGTACATTAGAAATACTGATTTCCAGAATGCGATTCAGAGATAATCATAATTAGGAAATCGGTATTCCTAACGTTAGTACATCTGGCACCAAGTTCCCATTGTACGTTTCAGACAGAATGGTACACTAAATGCTTTACTGAGCAGATCTACAAGGCTGGAATGGAACAAAATTGCAGCCAAAGGAAGTGTATTTTTGAAGCACCTATTTCTGAGAAATCTATGATGCGGCTTGACTGTGCCTTGGGGTCCAGGGGCACCCAAAACTGACAGAATCATGATAGCGCAAGACATTTTGTTACTTGCATTAATAACACCACATGTTTGTTACCCAGAATTGCCTGAAAATACCAAACATTTGTTCGAAAACACAATTGCCTTGTATTTATGTGCAGTAAATTAGAGATATTTGCTGACATTGTCAAATGTCAAACAGTACCCCACATATGAGGGCAAACATGTTATCTAAGATGGAAATGGGTCACAAGCATGTGAAGTGACCATTCCAGGAGGAATATTTACAGAAATATGCCGTGGATGTCTGTACTATTTGGCTGTGGGGCCAGCCTTCACAAAGAGAACTCTTAACCCAAAGTTTTTTTTAAACTGCTGACTGCAAGAAATCAGTTACATGTCATTTGCATGGATTACTCTTCTTTTTTCCTGAATGCACTACAAATGTCAATCACTAAGGTCCTCACAATTATAAACCTGAAAAACGCCAAAATTTGGGTAAAATGTCAAATGTCCAATAGGTCTGAATTTCCACAATTCTCTTAATAAAACTATATTACACATGTTGTGGTGAGCATATTGTATGGAATGGAATGAGCCAAACTGGGACAATGTCAACAGCCTTTTGAAAGGAACATTTTCAAACAAATTTGACTCGTGAGTTTCAAGAAACTTGAACACCAGAAATGCCCATCAGCAGGGCGGTGCCAGCCATGACGGTGGCCACTCCTTCAATTTCTTTTAAGGTTGTAGATCTTGTACATGACACTTTATGTATAACGTTATTGGTCTTGCAACTGGAACCTAAATGCACTTTATCATACTCCCTTGTGATGAAATGTGAAAATGCTTTTGCTTTTAAGGTTGTATATTTTGCACATGACACTTTATGTATAATGTCTATTGGGCTTTCAACTGGAATCTAAATGCACTTTATCGTACTCCCTTGTGATAAAATGCGAAAATGGGTTTTTGTTTTTTTGTTTTTAGGATGCTTTCATGGTTGTATTTTTTAACCGAATAAAGCTTGCTTTGATTTGATTTTGATTACTCTTCTTTTTCCCTGAATGCACTACAAATGTTAATCACTAAGGTCCTCACAATTATGAAACTGAAGAACACCAAAATGTGGGTAAAATGTCAAATGTCCAATAGTTCTGAATTTCCACAATTCTCTTGATAAAACTATATTACACATGTTGTGGTGAGCATATTGTATGGAATGGAATGAGCCAAACAGCCTTTTGAAAGGAACATTTTCAAACAAATTTGACTTGTGAGTTTCAAGAAGTTTGAACACCAGAAATGCCCATCAGCAGGATGGTGCCAGCCATGACGGTGGCCACTCCTTCAATTTCTCTATCCAACTAGGTAGGCCAAAGGGAATTTTCTGCGTTATCAGGGTAACCTGCTTGCATAGAAACATGGGTGGGAATTTGCAAAGTCACCATAAGGCAGAAACAATTGCTTTGTTCCTGCATACTTTGCTTTACAGCCTGGATGAGCTTTTTGGGACTTATCTGATGCTTAAACTATGGTGCACTGTAGTCCTAGGGGAAAGACGCGAGTCTTCATCATGGCTGCAACCACCGGAGACTCTGTACGTCCTGGGAATTGCCTGGTTCCACAGTCGCAGTGTGTGGTGGGCCCAGGTGAAAGACTTAAGCCATACCCCCAGCTCACCCACAACCCCCAGCACACCCGCATCCCCAGGGACTCCATTCCATCCCCCCAAATCCCAAATGGAAATTGGAAGAAGGACTGCGGTGGAGAGCCGGTACAATCAGGGCAATGTACCCACCACGCAGTACACATTACTGTGAGAAATTGGGTTACTGGTTGACTGGGGTGCGAGTCCTGGTCAAGCAGCAACCACAATCCTTGTCAGGGTTAGGCACAAGCAAACCCCAAATTAACCTATGCTTAACCCAGAGTCACAGATTGCCAGGTTTACTCCTGGAATACATATGTGGATGCATATATGCAACCATGATGTAGCCTTTCAGCCTACATGGCCAGGAGAGGGAGTAAAGTTTTATACAAACAGTATTGTTAGAGGACAAGTTTGTTAGGCCCTTACCTGCAGAAATCCAAAGTGTGGATTGAGCCTGTCTGTCTCCTAGGAGATTTCTGAATAGAGGAGCAGCGTCCCAGCCCCACCCCCAGGCCAGCAAACCTAGGCCTGCTGATTGGCTATTCAGCTCGCAGGCAACCCTGAGCCCTCCTCTCACACCTGCCCAGGCCCCTTAAGGCCTTGCTGGGTGCACCCCAAAACATTCCCGCCATTTTAGTGAGTTGAGGCCTACCTGTGCCCCAGATTGCAGTGAAGCAGCAGAGTCCAGAAAGTGGTAGGGAGGCAGACTAGTGCTGTCTCTTTCCTAACAATTTAAAAAACGATTTTCCCTACCTGTGATTGCATCATTTTTTTTTCTTCTTTAACTGTCTTTGCCTGTGGTTGTTACAGTTGAAAATTGTAGTTTTAACCTGCCTGTGATTGCATACTTTATCACCTGTTTTGTGTTTAAACTTGTGGTTCTTCCTTGCATGAGACTGTCTCCATTTAGCCTGTTGAATTGTGGGATTTGCAGTCCTAACTCTGTAGTTTGTTTCCCTCTCATTCCCCGTGACTATCAGTTTTTCCCTCCATTTTTCTCCCTTGCTCTGTGCTAAGACCTGTATGTTAAGCAGTCCACCCCCAGCTCCCATTTTGTGTTAGCAAGTGAGTGAAACCAGCCTGCCTCCCCCCCTAGCAACAGGGATATTTCTACATCAGAGAGAGAACAGAGGGTGCTCTGAGACAGCAGTAATCTGCTGTTTAAGCTGTGTTTAATAGGGACTGTGCACTTCGTTTTTTGTCCAGGAGAGGGAGTAAAGTTTTATACAAACAGTATTGTTAGAGGACAAGTTTGTTAGGCCCTTACCTGCAGAAGTCCAAAGTGTGGATTGAGCCTGTCTGTCTCCTAGGAGATTTCTGAATAGAGGAGCAGCTCCCCAGCCCCAGCCCCACCCCCAGGCCAGCAAACCTAGGCCTGCTGATTGGCTATTCAGCTCGCAGGCAACCCTAAGCCCTCCTCTCACACCTGCCCAGGCCCCTTAAGGCCTTGCTTGGTGCACCCCAAAACATTCCCCGCCATTTTGGTGAGTTGCAGTCTACCTGTGCCCCACATTGCAGTGAAGCAGCAGAATCCAGGAAGCCGTAGGGAGACAGACTAGTGCTGTCTCTTTCCTAACAATTTAAAAAACGATATTCCCTACCTGTGATTGCATAATTTTTTCTTTTTTTTTCTTTAACTGTCTTTGCCTGTGGTTGTTACAGTTGAAAACAAACAATACTATACAAACAAATCCATCGCATGAAACAAATACACCAGCACCTCTTTTCACTACTCCTCAAAAACAAAACATATCACGCACACCAACACAACAAGATTTTCCAAGCGCAACACCTCATAATACTTACCATCACAAAATACAGACACCCACCTTTCAAACCACACAAAGGAACAAACACCAATCCCAAGCTTTCTCTCTTCCACCACATCTAACACAGATACAGCAACACAGCAACTCTCTTCCCAACGCCTCTCATCCATTGGACAATTTAGAACCTTACTACATGACCCACATGCTGCACCACCACCCCTGATTCATACACCTTCTGCCCTAAACACACGCAAACAATATAAGCGACGTGCCACACCTCACAACTTCGTTTCCCCATGTCTACTGCACAACACTGTTACACCGCGAAAACAACACAGCACACCAACTCACTCTCAAACACCGTCTCCACCACCTACACACGCAGACCCATCAAAATGCCTTCTTAGCATGCTGGATGAGGAACATGATACAGAACAGCTACACGATTGCTATCCTAACACAGCTAATACCAGCACTAAAAACACACCTGCTACAAACCCACACAATACTGATCACTCTTCTACAAAACAAAGTCTCACTATTACCAAAGCCCATTCTCTAAACTGCTACTGCTATGAACTACTATGACCTCAAAAAAAAAAAAAAAAAAAAAAATTCCTTCACTCTCCTATCCCTCCACTATCTTTTTCAATCAAAATAACAGACTAACATGTTCACTTCTCAAATTTCATATTCCACTATACTAATTCACCACTAATCCTTTATGGATTCCGGAGTAGCGTGCTACTCACCAATAAAGCACTTCAACACCCCATCAGGGTTACAAGCGCTATATAAATGCAAACCTTTTCCCTTTTCTACCCCTCCCCAACCCTTCTCAATCCAAATAACTGACTAACATATCCACCACTCAAATTACTTTCATATTTCACTATACTAACTCAACACTAATCCTTATGGGTTCCAGAGTAGCGTGCTACTCACCAAAAAAGTGCTTCAAACCCCATCAGGGGTAGCAAGCGCTATATAAATATAAACTTCTTTTCCCTCTTCTATCCTGCCGCTACCCTTCTCTATCCAAATAACTGAAGAATATATCCACCACTCAAATTACTTCATATTTCACTATACAAATTTTCAACACTAATCCTTTTATGGGTTCCAGAGTAGCGTGCTACTCACCAGAAAAGCGCTTCAACACCCCTTCAGGGGTAACAAGCGCTACATGAATGCAAACCTTTCTCCCCCTTCTATCCCTCCGCTATCCTTCTCACTCCAAATAACTGACTAATATCCACCACTCAAATTACTTTCATATTTCACCATATTAATTCATCACTAATCCTTTATGAGTTTCCGGAGTAGCGTGCTACTGCCCCCCCAAAAAAAAGGCGCTTCAACACCCCATCAGGGGTAACAAGCGCTATATAAATACAAACCTTTTTTTCCTCTTCTATCCTTCCGCTATCCTTCCGAATCCAAATAACTGACTAACCTATCCACCACTTTAATTACTTTCATATTTCACTATACTAATTCAACACTAATCCTTTATGGGTCCCGGAGTAGCGTGCTACTCGCCGAAAAAGTGCTTTGACGCCTCGTCAGGGGTAGTAAGTGCTATATAAATGCAATTACAATACAATACAATACAACCCCGTGGTAGCTTGGCACAGAGCAGTCAGGCTTAACTTAGAGGCACTATGTAAAGTATTTGTGCAACACTACAAACAGTAAAACAGTGAAAATACCACACAAAAATATCCCAAACCAGGTTGAAAAATAGAGCTGAATATTTTAAAATAAACAAGATCCAAATAACAAAAAATCAAATCAGGAGAGTTATACATTTTTAAATAATAAAGTGTAAAATAGCACCTAAAACCATACAGCTCCAAATGCGGCTATGTGGTCACACTGGACTGGGTCAACATCAAAAGTTTAGGTCAACTGTGATGGAGCGCAGGTCAGATAAAGTCCCAGATTAGTCCCACTGAAGTATTGCCTTCTCAAGTTTCGTGCCAAGAGTCCAGTTCATGCTGGAGCAAGGAGAATGCTGCCGGAGTGTGTCAGCATGGCACAAACAGAAAGTGGGACATCGCAGACGGGTGTGCTGGAGCTTCACATTGGCGCTCCCTGGGTAGCGGTTGATGCTGCAGTGTGAAGAGACAGGCTGCTGATTTTTGGTGCAAGCTGTGCGGTCTCAGTGCGAATGGGCCCATTTGCGGATGCGAGGAGCCCGAACACTTGATTTAAGCTCAGTGAGCCACACCAAGGTTCCAGGACCTGAGAAGCACCACTGGGGGAGGGGGGGGACACAATGCAGCTAGGTCCAGGAGCTGTTTGGGGAGCCTTTATATCCCTGAGGCTCAGATCAGGAGGCCAGCAGGCTAGCCCTAGGTATCACTCTGGTGTCCTGGGTTCAAGATGAGGTTGCAGGTCCAGTTCTCCTTCCCCAGGCAAGAGGGCAGCAGGTGAGTACAGAAGGGCAGCAGTTCCTTCAGAGAAGCAGTCCAGTAGAGTAGTAGTACTTGTAGCATCACATCAGTCTTTCTTCATAGCAGAGTATCCACTGGTCCAAAAGTGTACTGAAGTGTTGGTGTCTGAGGTCCAGTATTTATACACAGTTGTGTATTTAAAGTGGGGGATAAGCTTCCAGTGGTCCCCCTTTGAAGTCCCCAGGCATCCTGCCTCTCCTGTCCTGGCTACAGACTAACTACAGGGGGTATGAAGCATTTTTTGTGGAGGCAGGATGCAGCCTATTCAAGTGTAGGCTGTGCCCAGCTCCTTCCTCCCATCCTGTCGGCGATGACCCATCCAGGCACACCTAAGCTCCCTATTGAGTGTGGCTGTCAAAGAAGACTATACAAAGATCAACTGTAAGCTACACCCAGTCATGTGACCCAGGTACAGTCTACTGACACTAAATGGCTAAGGCAGGAAAATGCAAACTTTCCAGTGCAATTTTCAAAATTGTGATTTAAAATCCGACTTTGGAATATGTTAGGATTTTAAATTTTAATTCCAGAGACACCAAACACGAAGGAGTTACCTGTTCCCATTTGGAAATTGCCCTTAAAAACATGTTATGAGGTAATTCCAATGTTAGTCTGTGGGAGAGGTAGGCCTTGCAGTAGTGAACAATTTATTTAAGAGTTTTTTACTACCAAGACACATAAAAACTGAAGAGTGCATGTCCTACCTTTTAAATATACTGCACCCTGCCCTCTAGGCTGTCCAGGGCCTACCCTAGGGGTCACTTATATGTTTAAAAAGGAAAGGTTTTGACCTGTCATTGCAGTTTAAAACTGCACACACACAGGTTGCACTGGCAGGCCTGGAACATGTTTAAAGGGCCACTTAAATGGGTGGCACATATAGAGCACTTTATTAGGGACATAAAAGTAAATTCGATATGCCAATTGGGTATCAGCCAATGGCACCACATTTTGAGCAGAGAGCACAAGCACTTTAACACTGGTTAGAAGTGGTAAAGTGCACAGATCCTAAGGCCAGCAAAAACTAATTCCGCAAAAAGGTAAAGGGTAAAGGCAAAATGTTTGGTGGTGGCCCTGCAGAGAGGGCCAGGTCCAACAATTACTCTCAGCTTTGCCACACAGATTGGCTAATGAAGGGTGAATGGTGGTTCACCCCATAATCACAATATGCAAAAGGCCATCATGGACATTGGCATCTTATCAGGTTTTACAGTCTGAACCTCTCTACAAATCAGGAAGAGACAGCTTGGGGGCGATTACCTTGCCTTTTGATAGGCTGCTTATTATGTGCTGGTGTTCTGTTGTGGGTGCTTATGCTTCCTGATTATAATGCATGTGGTAGACTCTGAATGGTACTTGGATAACAGCCAACGCTTTAATATGTAGGTGCTTGATCCCCTGTAGTTCGGCACTGCCAAATGATGCGACATTTGAATGTTTGGAATATATGTCACATAGCTGAACAGCGAGCGATAGTAACCTCGGACAGCTATTGGACTTCCAAAGGCCTTGTGTCTTCCTCAAGAGAGTTGAGACAGCTATTGTTTTCTGAGGTGCTTTCAGGCATCAAAGCAGTTGCATCTCAAATACAGGGCACGATAGCGGAAGCCATGCCTGACGCTATCTTGAAGAAAATGACTGTGCTGTGAACTAGGATGAGTGGTTTTGGCTCCACAATAACAGAACGGTCTGCCAAAAACAAATCTATGCACTCTGACTTTGCCTCTGTACATAAGCATCTGGATGCAGTAGATAGGAGTCTAGAGGACCAACACAGGTATGACAACTCATGCAAAATGTCAATTATGTTGAGGATTGCTCAAGACAGAACAATATCCAAATTTGTGGGGTACAGGAGGAAGTAGAGAAAGATTACATGCATGCATTTTACAGTCCTTTTGGACCCATATATTAGATATACAGTTTGTTGTTCCACTGGAATTCCAACAAGCGCATAGAAACTGTTCATGTCAAGCCTGTGCCACCAATAAGTCAAGAACAGTTAATAGTCTGTCTGCTGTGACATCACTTGTTAGGATAATTCTACAGACAGCCCAAAAATATGAGGGGTTCATTTACGTATGAAAGGCCACAGTTTCATATAGCCACAGACTTCTCGCATGACACAGCCAGATCACTGACACAATATCGAAAACAACACCAAAATGTTGTGTCCCTATACATTAAATGGTAAGTATAAAATATCGTAAAACATATTGTTTCACTCTAATATCATTATTAGGCCTGGGCGGAAAACTACGCTACGCTCGAGGAGTTTGCGCTACTACGCACTACGTGAATTGCACGTAGCACAGTGCAAAAACGCTCGCGGTCCTCAAGGTCAAGTTGGCGACCGCGAGCGAGCAAAATCAACATCCGGCGAGACTTTTTCCTCATTCGTGATCAGCAACATCAAGTTGCCGATCGCAAGCGTGGAAAATAAACCTCCCGGCGAGATTCTCAACGCGGGGAGGTCAGGTTTCTCATTGCGAGTGGTCGCGTATGCTCGCGACCGCTCGCGATGAGAAACTACCAGTCCGCGTTGAGAAAGCTGCAGCTCGAGTACAAATCTACTCGAGCGGCAGAAAATGACCGCTTGCACTGTGCAAGATGCCGTTTGCACTGATTGCACAGTGCGGACAAGCATCCGGCACTGTGCAATCAGTGCGAACAGCATTTTCCTACCGTACTATGCAGTTCGCGTAGCTACGCATAGCGTGCGTAGTGCGAAGTGCACTTTGCGTAGCTACGCGTAGCGCTACTACGCGAACTACTCCCAGGGTTAATCATTAGAAAACATACAAAAATATTGTTTTTAATATATATAGTTTGCAATAGTAAATCTTAAGTATTTTCATATATAACATTACTATAATATAAATTAAATAAATGCATATTTAATACTATATAAAAATATATGCTTATATAATCACACGCACATATATGTGTTTGTATTTTTATATATGCATACATTTAATGTGAAACAATTAAAATTATATATTTTACATTAGATGACATTTTTTAATATTTCAAAAATGTACTACTATAAAAAGGCATATATATATATATATATATATTCACTGAAAAAACCATAGGTTTCAGGGACGTTATAGTTAGTTGGACATTTCACTCATACAAAACCAGAGAAATTCGGCCGTTATAGTTAGTAGAGCTAACTATAACTCGCGCCCCCGCAATGCACTGCTGATGACGTCACATATTACATCACTCATGACATGGTCAGTGACATCACTGATGACATCACTCATGACATCACTGATGACATCATCCATGTGATAATCTGATGCACCTCCTCACACCCTAATAAAACCTTTTATACACCCACTCTAAAAATACAGACTACCAATATCGAAACCATAGACAGACCAATAGCAGTTAGTACATACCCGCTCAGTGATTCCTAGGTCTACACACACACATCCACTCATTCACCCATACAGTAACTCATACATGCAGTCACTCATCAATACAGCACTATCATATGCACTCATATACCTATACATACACTCACACACCGCCACTCATCCATAGACTTACTCACACACCTACTCAGTCATGCAAAGATTCAATCACACCCATTTACTCACCTATACAGTTATACACAGACCACCTCACTTATTTATACAAATACTAACACATACTTACTCTCTTATACAATCACTGATACAAGCACACATTCATCCATACACCCACTCACACAATCACTCACTCTCACGTCTAGTCATTTATATACTTCAACACTCACATATACTGCCTTTCAAATTTGGTGTAATTCCGTTCAGCAGTTTGGGCTGTAGCTTTGTCTAAAGTTCCTTTGAAAATTAACATGGGGAAAACGCGTTTTGGGACCCCCCTTTTTTCTCGGCCCCCGCTTGACGAATCACCCCGAAACTTTCAAGACAGGGGCTGACCTGAGCGACCCACTAGTTTTGAACATTTTGCGAAGATTCGTCAAAGGGCGCCAAAGATATTGGCAAAAGAAAAAACGCTATTTGAATAGAAACGAGGTCCTAACTATAACTACCTACTGGCGACCGCCAGTAGGTAATATATATATATATATATATATATATATATATATATATAGATAGATAGATAGATAGATAGATATACACACACACACATATATATATCCACCTAAACTACCCAGAGTTCTCTGCTTCTTTTTGCATAATTTATGCACCACTCTATGCCTGAAAGGGCATTGTTTTGACTTATACCTGGTGCTCCCTTGTATCTGGACAAAGCTAAACCTCTCTGAAAAGCTATAATGATAGCAAAACATGTGTCAGGGGTTGTTTTTATTCATTCTAGGTTGGCTTTTTATGGAATTTTACTAATCCAAATCTGTAATCCTGTGCCTGGAGTGGTAAAATGCGTTTGTCATTTTACAGTTCGGCGTGGATGGCAGTGTGCTAATCCTATGCTTAAAGACTTTGCTGTAGAAGTGGCAAACGACTTTGTCCCTTTCTATCTCGGCGTGGATAGCAATGTTCTAATCCCATGCTTAAAAACCTTTATAGAAAAGCAGACATTTGACATGAGCAAATTCAGAGTGTCGCTGGTATTGTAGGCACTCTATACAGGAGCTGCTCTTCACCTAACCTGGGAACTATCCAGAGTTCTCTGCTTCTTTTTTGCATAATTGTTGCAGCACTCTATGCCTGAAAAGGTAGTGTTTTGACTTAGAATGGGTGCTCCCTTGTGTCTGGACCAAGCTAAACCTCTCTGAAGAGCTATAATGAAAATGAAACACATGTCAGGGTTTGCTTTTATTCACTCCAGGTTGGCTTGGATGGTATTTTACCTAGCTGTAATACTGTGTTTGGAGTGGTAAAAGACTTTTGTCATTTTTCAGCTTGGTGTGGATGGCACTGTGCTAATCCTATGCTCAAAGACTATGCTGTAGAAATGGCAAAAAACGTAGTCCCGTTCTATCTCGGCATGGATAGCAATGTGCTAATCCTATGCTTAAAAGCTTTGATGGAAAAGCAGACATTTGAGGTAAGCAAATTCAGAGTGTCACTGATGTTGTAGGGCGCTCTATACATGAGCTGCTCTCCACTTAAACTTGAGAACTACCCAGAGTTCTCTGCTTCTTTTTTGTATAATTTATGCAGAACTCTATGCCTGAAAGGGTATTGTTTTGACTTTTACTAGTGCTCCCTTGTGTCTGGATGGACAAAGCTAAGGGCCCGATTTCGACTTAGGCAGTGCTGGGCCAGCCGTGCCCCAGCTCAGCACTATCAAAGCAGTGCAAGAACTGCCCACAAGATTATGAGGACATCTCGAGTCTGGTGGGCTTTTTGGTCCTTTCTTTTGCGTTCCCATGCCGGTGCCCTGTAGGCAGGCACCACAATGGAAACACAAAACAAGTTTCAGCACAGCATGGACTGTGAAGTCCATGCTGTGCTGGAACTTGGGATGCAAGCAAACAGTGGGCACATGTTGTGACCCCCTTAATGCATCCCCATGGCAGAGGGGACGTGGGGGTCCTGTAGGGCCCCCTTTGTTCCCCCTCTGCTTCCCCATCGCCATCCTTTTCATTGTGATGAGCCTGCCATGAAATGGCTGGCAGAGGGAAGCTCATAATATGCTCGGGGACCCCGGCATTCCAGTCTTGATTATTCTATAGCCTTCTGTGCTGCGCCACCGCCAGGGAACAGCAGTCCCTTGCGCAGCTGGTGCAGCGGTGGATGACCCAAATGGCCAACTCCAAATAGGCCAGCCACAGGACCGCCACCGCAAGGCTGGCGGTCTTTGACCGGCAGACCTGTGATTAGACCCTAAACCTCTCTGAAGAGCTATAATGATAGTGAAACACATGTCAGGGGTTGTTTTTATTAATTTCAGGTTGGCTTGGATGGTATTTTACCAATCCAAAGCTGTAATAATGTGCCTGGAGTGGTAAAAGGCTTTTGTCAGTTTACAGCTCGGCGTAGATGGCACTGTGCTAATCCTATGCTTAAATGCTTTGCTGTAGAAATGGCAAAATGCTTTGTCCCTTTCTATCTCGGCATGAATAGCAATGTGCAAATCCTATGCTTGAAAACCTTGATAGAAAAGCAGACATTTGAGGTGAACAAATTCAGAGTGTCACTGGTGTTGTAGGGTGCTCTATACAGGAGCTGCTCTCCACCTAAACTTGGGAACTACCCACAGTTTTCTGCTTCTTTTTTACACACACACACACACACATATAGATATGTGTATATATTTATATTACCTACTGGCAGTCGCCAGTAGGTAGTTATAGTTAGAACCTTGTTTCTATTCAAATAGCGTTTTTTCTTTTGCCAATATCTTTGACGCCGTTTGACGAATCTTCGCGAAAGTTTCAAAACTAGTGGGGCGCTCAGGTAAGCTCCTGTCTTGAAAGTTTAGGGGTGATTCATCAAGCGGGGGCCGAGAACAAAGGGGGGGTCCCAAAACGCGTTTTCCCCATGTTAATTTCCATAGGAACTTTAGACAAAGCTACAGCCCGAACTGCTGAACGGAATTACACCAAATTTGGCAAAAAGGTAGGTCTTGGTTCAGAAAGAGCCCTTTTTGTTAAATGGTGTAAATCCGTTCAGTAGTTCCTGAGAAATTAGAAAAAGAAAAATATCGATATCTGAGCACCAAGGAGGGTTCGCGAACCCTCCCGGGCACAAGCTTCACTCTGATTGGCTGCCAACACTCCAAACCAGGAAGTGTTGGCAGCCATCTTGTGACTCAGTAGAACCGAGTCACAAGAAAACAGTGAAATAAAGGTTATAAAACAAGAAAAGGGGGCAGGGTAGAAACACCCTGACCCCCTAGGCCTGCTCAGGGGGTCCCTCAAGGACCCCCAAAGACAAAGAAAGCATTTAAAAAAAAAAAATCGTCCGAATTCACGCTGGGTGCGCGATTCCGGCTGAGAAAATAAAAAAAAACGAAGCGCGGACTCCCGCGCTTTGTTATTCTTAAGCCCCCGGGTGGGCCAGGTCCCGGGAGCAATGCCTAATTGATTAGCAGAGTGGTGTAAAAAGGGGCATGGCCTCGGACCACCTCTCTGCAGTGCAGCTCTGTGGCGCTTACTGGAGGTACCTGGTGGGCTTGTTGGCCCCCAGGGACCCTCAGGATTCAAGGGGACTTAATTCCCAACTTACAACGCACCAGGGGGCGTGTTTGCACAGTGGGGCAGGGAGGGGGTGGGGCCTGATATAACAAGTGTGCAAACATGCCCCCTGGCGCGTTGTAAATTGGGGGATTAAGTCCCCTTCAATCCTGAGGGTCCCTGGGGCCAACTAGCCCACCAGGTACCTCCAGTAAGCGCCACAGAGCTGCGTTGCAGAGAGGTAGGTTTTTGGGACGTTATAGTTAGAAATTAGCATTTAAAAAACCTTAGAAATTCACTGAAAAAACCATAGGTTTCAGGGATGTTATAGATAGAAATTAGCATTTAAATAACCTTAGAAATTCACTGAAAAAACCATAGGTTTCAGGGACGTTATAGTTAGAAATTCAATCAATCAATCAATCAGGGGTTTATACAGCGCGCTACTCACCCGTGAGGGTCTCAAGGCACTGGGGGGGGGAGCGGCTCCGGATTAGTCGAAGAGCCAGGTCTTGAGGTCCTTCCTGAACGTGTGCAGGGTCGGGGAGCATCTGATGTTCACAGGGAGCTCGTTCCAGGTCTTGGCTGCGATGTAGAAGACAGCTGTCCCGCAAGTTCTGTTTCTGCGGTTGCGGGGGACCTCTGCCAGGGCGAGGTCGGTGGAGCGGAGGTTCCTCTTGGGTACGTGGAAGGATACTCTCTCGTTGAGGTATTTGGGTCCGATGTTGTGGAGTGATTTGTAGGCGTGGGTGAGCATTTAAAAAACCTTAGAAATTCACTGAAAAAACCATAGGTTTCAGGGACATTATAGTTAGTTGGACATTTCACTCGTACAAAACCAGAGAAATTCGGCCGTTATAGTTAGTAGAGCTAACTATAACTCACGCCCCCGCAATGCACTGCTGATGACATCACATATTACATCACTCATGACATGGTCAGTGACATCACTGATGACATCACGGATGACATCTCAAATGACATCACTGATGACATCACTGATGACATCATCCAGTGAATGTGTGTTTCTGTAAAGTTCAAATATGTTTTATATATATATATATGCCAAGGTGTATTGAAGAATGAGTGGGTGTATAAGTGTTTGAATGGATGATTTAGTAGATGCGTGATTTATTATATAAGTGACTGATTAAGCGTATCTTACTGAATGCATGGGTTAGTGAGTAAACTGTGTAAATGTCTGTATCAGTCTGTCAGTTGGTGTATAAGCGGCTGCATGGGTTGGTGAGTAGCTACATGACTGTCTATATGGGTTATTGATTGGTTGTCTGAGTATCTGTATGGGTGCCTGAGTGTCTGTGTGAGTGGGTGGGGGTGGGTGGGTGACTCTGTGCATAGATGTGTGAGTGGGTGATTCACTGGGTGTATGGGTTCAAGAGTGTATCTGTGAAGGGCTGTATGGGTGGGTGAATGTGTGTATGGGTGTGTTGGTGACTGAATGGATGTCTCAGTGGTATATGTGTGAGTAACTACATATGTGAAAGGCAGTATATGTGAGTGTTGGAGTATATAAATGACTAGACGTGAGAGTGAGTGATTGTGAGAGTGGCTGTATGGATGAGTGTGTGCTTGTATCAGTGATTGTATAAGAGAGTAAGTATGTGTTAGTATTTGTATAAATAAGTGAGGTGGTCTGTGTATAACTGTATAGGTGAGTAAATGGGTGTGATTGATTCTTTGCATGACTGAGTAGGTGTGTGAGTAAGTCTATGGATGAGTGGCGGTGTGTGAGTGTATGTATAGGTGTAAGAGTGTATATGATAGTGCTGTATTGATGAGTGACTGCATGTATGAGTTACTGTATGGGTGAATAAGTGGATGTGTGTGTGTAGACCTAGGAATCACTGAGCAGGTATGTACTAACTGCTATTGATCTGTCTATGGTTTCGATATTGGTAGTCTGTATTTTAGAGTGGGTGTATAAAAGGTTTTATTAGGGTGTGAGGAGGTGCATCAGATTATCACATGGATGATGTCATCAGTGATGTCATTTGAGATGTCATGGGTGATGTCATCACTGATGTCACTGACCATGTCATGAGTGATGTAATATGTGACGTCATCAGAAGTGCATTGCGGGGGCGTGACTTATAGTTAGCTCTACTAACTATAACGGCCGAATTTCTCTGGTTTTGTATGAGTGAAATGTCCAACTAACCATAACGTCCCTGAAAGCTATGGTTTTTTCAGTGAATTTCTAAGGTTTTTTAAATGCTAATTTCTAACTATAACGTCCCTGAAACCTATGGTTTTTTCAGTGAATATATATATATATATATATATATATACATACATATATATATATATATATATATATATTTTTTTTTTTTTTTTTTTTTTTTTCGTCTGTCGGTTGTTTGTTCGAGTGGGAAATAAATTTTGAATCACTGTCCACCAGCGTGCGCCTCGCTATGTGACTTGGGAAAAGGTCATCGCTTGGGAAAAAATATATATATATATCTATATAATTGTATTTTTTATTTTTTTTTCACTGAAAAAACCAAAGGTTACATGGACTTTATAGTTAGGCTCAGATTTCACTCATACAAAACCATAGAAATTCGGCAGTGATAGTTACCTGAGTTAACTATCACTTACGCCCCGCAATGCACTGCTTCTGACCTCACATATTGCATCACTCATGACATGGTCAGTGACATCACTGATAACATCACTCATGACATCTCAAATCACTACACTGAAGTCAGTCCCTCAGCAGACATCTTAGGGTGCAGGTCATGATGGACTCCTCTGCAGAGCATTCCTAATAAACATGTAAGTTTGTATTCTCCACTGTCTGACCGTCTCTTCATTTTTGGGAAGGCATAGCAGGTGGTTGTGAGAAAACCCAACTGGCCCTAGCAGGCCACTTCCTTCAGTTGGTGCCCGAACAGGGACCCCGCAAGGTGATCCGACTTGCCTGTAATCGGGTTGTAGGGTTGGGGGATGCATTTGGTCAGTTGGGCGGATCGGGGTACCCCACACAAGACCAAGCTTGGTTCTCGCAGCTGCCCCGCCCAGCTGATCGGGCGCCCCCTCATCTAGTGGTCACCAGCTGGGGTCCTGAGAAGGCGAAACCTTGGAATTGACCGTTTGGTCCGAAGAGTCGGCAGTGGAGAATAGCTTGGCTCGACCTGTGTGCACCAGGTGAGTGATTTGATTCTTGGGTAAAATGACGCCATTCTTGGACGGCACGAGCCTGCGGGCTGTGTCTTGGTACAGTCTTCGGACTGTCTTGTCTGCAGTTTTTGAACTGCCTTGCTTGAACAACATGAGTCGACGGGCTGTGTCTTGGTACGGTCTACGGACTGTCTTGTCTTGAACTTGGTGGGTCTGCAGACCCTTGGAAAGGCACAGAGTGTTTGCGAGCAGTTCATCGGACCACCTGGAAATTTGGCCCGCGCTTGAAAAGGCCTGGGACTGCCCGCTAACAATCTGCCAGACCAACTGGTAATTTGGCTAATGCTCAAAAAGGTCTGGGGCTGGTGCCTGCCTTCTTGGATCTGATACAGTCTCCGGACTGCAGGGAGTGGTCCCTGGATCGTTTCTGTTTGGCTCCGTGACTAATATTTGTTACTTTATCTTCGTCTTTGTTTGTCTATTGTTGGTGTTATACTTGTCCGTTAGGGACAGTGCCTGTATTTTATATTAAGATGCCCTGTTTTAGCAAAATGGGGTGTTTTGGATGTCGATGTTGTTCTACTGATGCTCGATTGGAAGAGAGCCAGCCTGCACCTCCGGAGGGTACTCCAAATTTTGACATGTATGTTAAACATGGTATTGGCCCGGTTATGTTTAGCACATTGTGGCGTAAATAAACAAAGGACAATGCTGAGTTACAGTGGCCGCTTACTGGCTCATTTGATGAGCAGAAATTGAACTTCTTGAATGTCGAAACTCCTGCGCGTGGAGTGCATGATGTGAATTGGGCAGCGGCGCGAGATCGAATGGATAAAGTATTGGTGCGTTCTGCAGTGCGTGATGAGGAAAAGAAAATGGTGGCGAACCAAGCAGCTTAGTGGGCTCGACACCCGATCTATAGTGTGGAGGATGTGTGGAGTGTGATGAAAGATTATGAGCCGTTTATACAGCAGCATGCCCTTAAACACATGTCAGCGATGCTGATAGAGTTGTGGGAACAATGTTTTCAGGGTGTTGCACCCCAAATAATATAT
Source organism: Calotriton arnoldi (assembly GCA_963921515.1). Lineage (NCBI taxonomy): Eukaryota > Metazoa > Chordata > Amphibia > Caudata > Salamandridae > Calotriton > Calotriton arnoldi. The sequence continues at coordinate 427,767 of CAWUFW010005464.1, read as the reverse complement.
GACATACGGTATAGGGTATATGCTGCAGGTATGGCTCCCAATGAGGTTTTTAGCAATATAATGACACTAGTGAGTTACCGAGGCAGATTGCGCCAGAAGGTACCGACAATGGGGCCACAGCATCCCATGAGGGAGGTTCATCCCATTTATCACCCTGAAATTCCAGAACTGTGCGACTCCACTAATGCTGTGATTAGGCAATGGGTCGACGCTCGGTTTCAGGAGCAATGGATTTATACTCCTTGGAAGAGGACCGAGGTCCTATCCTTAAAGGGCCAGCTGCCGGACCCCCGGAAAAATCCTACTGCATATTATAAGCAGTTGACGGAGGCGGCCTCCTCTACAGTAATGACGTTAGCAGATATAGAGTTGTTTTTCGGCTTGTTGGTACCAGTGGACATATGGAGGCAAGTCCATACGCAGGATCATGCACTAGAGTTGGGGGGAACATGGGATGAGATAAGGGCTTGGGATAAGGAGCGTAAGCCTGGAGACAACCCGAAAGCGGAGCTCCTCGTTTTGCCAGGGCGTATTATCACATACATGCACTCACTTATCCCGCCAAAGAGAGTGGATTGGGACAAGTTGACTGCGTGTCGCCAGAAGAAGGATGAAAGTGTGTCGAATTTCTTTACTAGAGTTGAAGGGGTGTTCTTAGATTTTAGTGGACAGAACCTGTCACAGGAGGGTGGTGTTCGTTTATTTATCAACAGATTTGTCACTAACTTACTCCCCGAGAAAGGGTGGAGAAAAAGTCGAAGGATTTGAAGACGAGGGTATTGATGCAGCAGGTTGCGAGGGGAAATGGACGAGGTAGAGGTTCGGCCCAGCAGTGATCTGGCAGAGGTGGCACATCAAAGGCGCCCCACGGGCTCAACCAATGTGCGTACTGCAAAAAGGAGGCACATTGGCGGAATGAGTGTCCGGAGTTGTTACAGAAGGGTGAGGCCCCACGGGGTCGCTGTTTTTTCAAGGACGAGGGAGAGGAACAGGAGGTAGAGGGGGAATGCAGTCTGAAGATACGTCGCACCATAGGCAGAGCAGGAATTATTTTGATGATCCCAGGGGACGGCAGTATTATCATGACGATTATGACATGGACGAAGTGATGGGGTTGTCTCACAGCTAGGACAGCCGAGGACAGGGCGAGGGACCAGTTCCTGTGCCCATAGATCAGAATGGACCTTATGTCACTGCTGATTTACAGGGTACTACTGAAAGGTTTTTAGTTGATACAGGATCTATGAATAGCTCTGTTTCCCGTTCACTGGTCCCGGGGGCAGCTCTGTCTGGCCAAAATAATGTTTCGGTGGGTTTCTCAGGCGTGCCCGTCATTAGCCCCATTTCCAAGCCCCTTGGATTCTTTGGAGCTTCCCCCTGGTAATGTGCTGTTGCAGTATGTTGATGACCTCCTTATTGCTTCAGACAACGAGGGCGGTTGCAAAGACGCCACTGTTAAATTATTGTTGCATCTGGCGCATCATGGACACAAGGTGTCGCTTGCCAAATTTCAGTATTGTCGACAGGAGGTCACCTATTTAGGTCACCTACTGTCGAAGGAGGGACGCAGACTAACACCTGAGCGCATAGCTATCATCACTAATATGTCTATCCCTAGAACTCAACGCGAGGTACGCGCGTTCATAGGGATAACATCGTATTGTCGGCATTGTATCCCTAACTACTCCCTACTAACAAAGCCCCTTCTTTACCTGACCACAAAATGTGCATGAGCCCTTGCCTTGGACACCTGCATGCCAGCAAGCTTTTGAGCAACTAAAGACTGGGCTTTGCTCTGCTCCTGTGCTTGGTACTCCTGTTTACCAGAAGCCTTTTGTACTCTACGTGCATGAGGTGGACGGTTGCGTGCTTTCTGTTCTAACACAGGGTTTTGGTGGTAAGCAGAGACCCTGCGCCTATTTCTCCGCCATGCTTGACAATGTCGCCAGAGCGCTCCCGAGCTGTCTGAGAGCTGCTGCGGCAGTGGCAGTGTCTATCAGACAATCGGCAGGGCTCGTCCTTGATACTGCTCTCACGGTGATGGTACCCCATGCTGTGGCTACACTGTTGAATATGACAAAAACGCAGTACCTTACTAGTGCGCGTCTGACTGGCTATGAACTGACTCTATTTGCTCCGCACATTACCATCAAAAGATGTGCTACTCTGAACCCAGCCACGTTACTACCCCTCCCTTCGGGAGAAAAGGGCAATGATGTCCATGATCGTTTATTTCGGACTGAGTAAGAAATGAAGGGACGGGTAGACCTGACTGATGTTCCCTTATCTGAGCCCCAAGGGGAACTATATGTCGATGGCTCTTGTTTCAAGTTACCAGATGGCACCACCACTGCAGCCTAAGCAATAACAACATTACACACGGTAGTTGAGACATCCCGTATCCCACACCAATCGGCCCAAGCTGCGGAGTTGGTTGCCCTTCTCAGGGCTTGTGAGTTAAGTGAGGGACTGGCTGTTAATATCTACACCGACATCCAGTACGCCTTTGGGGTGGCCCATAATTTTGGGCACCTCTGGGCGGAGAGGGGGTTCTTGACTTTGCATGGTTTGTGGATTCAGAACAGGCCATTGATACATAGATTGCTGTCCGCATTGACACTTCCCAGTAAGTTAGCGATAATGAAATGTAGCGCTCATAAGGCTATTACAGATGATGTGGGGAGGGGAAATGCTTTTGCAGATCAGACAGCTAAGAAGACAGCTCGATCAAAGATGACACAGATGTTGGTGGCAGGTCCCGCGAGGTGGGTCCCGGGCAATCGAATGTTTGAGGACACGTTGGAGCATGTCAGGGAAATCCAGGGTGAGGCGACCCTAGAGGAGTTAGCAATGTGGGAGGAGAGAACAGGTCGGTTGGATGAGGATGGGTGATGGACTGACTTGTCAGGGAAGCAGCGATGGTTGCTGCCTAATTCATATGTGCTCCCTGTTGTGACTATGGCCCATGGCCCGGCGCACATTAGTGCTAAAGGAATATGCAAGTTGCTGGATCCAGTATGGCAGAATGATAATATCGCTAAGGTAGCCACGCATCTAGTGAAGCATTGTATCATTTGTCTGAACCATAACCCCGGGAAAGGTACCCCTACACCTTCTGGTAATTTCGCACCGCCTTCCTTCCCTTTCGAGGTTCTCCAGATGGATTTCATCAAAATGGAACGGGTGAATAACTTGAAGTATGTGCTAGTAGTGATCTGCGCATTCAGTAAATGGATTGAGGCTTACCCCACTAAAGAGAATACAGCTATGGCGAAGGCACTTCTGAAAGAGTACTTCCCGCGCTATGGTTTGCCACACGTGATCTGGAGTGACAACGGAAGTCACTTTAATGCAAAAGTCATTGAATTGGTGTGCACAGGTTTGCATATTAAACAGAAGTTTCATGCAGCGAATCACCCCCAGTCAGCAGGCCTGGTTGAGAAGTACAATGGTACTCTCAAACTGAAGTTGGCAAAAATTCAAGAAAGCACAGGACTAAAGTGGCCGGATGCATTACCCCTGGCGTTATTATCACCAGAGCGCAGCGTATTCTAGAACAGGGTTGTCCCCCTACAAGGTGGTCTTCAGACTCCATGCTAATGTTTGGGGTGTCCCCAGACCCAAGCGCTTTTCCGAGATAGAGTACCCCTTACTTGTAGACTACCTGTATGAATTGTCTAAAGATTTTCGTTCTCTTCATCAACAGATACAAGCCACGTTGCAGCCAGTACCAGAGGGGCCCGGGCATTGCATACAGCCCGGTGAATATGTGCTGATAAAAAATTTCCAGCGGAAGAACAGCCTGGATCCGAGGTGGAAGGGCCAGTGATCATGTTACTTGCTACCAGAACAGCTGTCAAGGTGGACGGCAGAAAGCACTGGATTCATGCGTCTCATGTGAAACGGGTGCCTCTCCCGCTTCCGTATGACCGCTGGGTCAACGAAGGCATCGGTGATCAGGAGTGTGAGAAGGTGCCACGCTTCGTTCCCTTCTCTGATGCCCGAGTGAGGTGGGCACAGACAGACGAAGAAAGTGATGCAGTTCTGTCTGAGGCGATCCCACCGGAGATAAGGGCGGCCCCGGATAACACCTTCTCTAACACACTGGAACCTGAGTATCGATGCCCATCTGATCCTGAGTTTCTGCCCATTTTTGTTGACGAAACAGTGCCTGGAGTTATCAAATACAACCTGAGGCCCCAGAAAAAGGACGGTGCACCAGCCGAACAGTCTAGGAGTTAGGGAAGGACTTGAGCTTAGGGCGCAGGTGCTGTGCCTAAGGTGCCTGTATTAGACTAGGGTGAACAATACTGGTGCCTGCCCTGGACACTGGACAGGATAGCTGAGGGCATTGGCCCAGGAGGGAGGGTGCCCTATCCTGAAAGAAGAAAGATTTGTTTTTTCTGCAAGGGTTGCGATCGCGCAGCTCCTCCGTGGGAGTGCTTCATAGCACCGTTGTTGATGAACAATAGGAGCCTACCAGTGAGGCTCTAAACGGACACTGGGTGATTTGTGCCCCCTGGTACTGTGGTTGCAATAAGTGGCTCTAGCCTGTGAATTTTTCTTTCCCTTTTTGACACCTATAAATTGCCTTTGAAGTTGTACAAATGTATCCCTTTGGCCGTCCTATCCCTGATGAGGAGCAGCCCTTTGCGGCTCCACGTCCTACTCCAAATGTTCCTGTTTGGTCCTCTTGGTCCACTAAGAGTAAAGTAGTGTTTGTTGCCATAATTTTGCTTTCCTTGCTAGTTGTATTTGGGGTGGTTTGGTACCTGGAGGAACAACATCCTGTGCACACCTTGATAGGGACCACCCCGGTTCCAGCAGAGCACTCGTTTGTTACATTGGCCCCACATAAGGAGAGACATAGACAGACTTATGCACAAAATGCTTTCGTTCAGATGCTTCATCAGGTACACAGTACTACTAATGTCACAAATTGTTGGGTGTGTGGGCTACTTCCCTCAATTATGCATAAAACTGACTTGCTAGTATCATTGCCCCTGTCATATTTGGGTAGCTGTGAAGCGTGGTTCCAACTGCTCTCTATGGTATACATGCATTATCATGCTGACGCAATGAAAATGGTACAAGCTGACTACGAAGCAGTGTTGGAATATATAGTGGTGCATCAGGGGTATACGCCCGGACCGGATGGCAAGGAGGGTACCCTGCACCCCGATGCTTGTATGAATAAATTTGAAGCCCATGAGAATGTCACTTGCTTGCAAAATGAAATGCTAGATTTCCAAGGATTTAATGTCACCGAATACTTTAAATGTTTCCAGGAGCACAATATCACTGAGGATAAAGCCATGCCTGTCCCCGTGATCAACTCAACAGCTAGTTTCTGTGTTGAAGGCACAGGGAACATTTCGGTGGGACAGAGTCATTGTAACTACACATACCGATTGAATACTACTAGCAGCCCACCTTTGCTTACACCTCCGAATGTATACTTCATCTGTGGGGACCAGGCTTATACATGGCTTCTGAGAGGGTGGTCTGGCCGGTGTTATGTTTCTTTTCTGTTGCCTCCCGTTTATATTGCACCGTCCAATTACCACAGGGATTATAGATTACAGCGTAGGGATCTCCAGGTACTCCGAGTCAGGAGAGTTGTCAATCCAGATGATATTGATCAAACAGATACATCCTTACAGCAATATACCGACATCATGAAGGGCATTGTGGCATTCTGGGGTCCCATGTTCATTAGCCGTAATATTTGTCGCCTGGCTAGAGTAGTTGAGGGAGCCATTAATACTACTGCCGGTATACTGACTAATATTACAGTCGAGCTTCAGGCTACGAGGCTCGTTTCTCTTCAAAACAGGATGGTTTTAGCTGTCATCCTGGCTGATAGGGGTGGAGCCTGTCGCGTCATAGGCAGCAGCTGCTGTGTGTATATTCCTGATAGTGCCCCTACTGTATACTCCGCAATACAGAAATTGCACCGACTTGTCTCAGACATCCACCAGGACAATGGTTCATGGTCACTCACTGGGTGGCTCTGGGGTCTAGTGGCATCATGGGGTTGGAAAATATTACTTGTCCTACTAGCAATTGCAGGAGTCATTTTTACCTGTTGCCTATGCATTAACTGCCTTCCAACCTGTTGCACTTATTGTGTGAGTAAAATAATTCCTACCCCTACTTTGCCAAGAAGTGATAACAAAATTTCTGTCATGATGACGCAGGAAATTCAAGATATTATGCTAATAGATGAGGGCATCTTCGAATATTAGGTGCCCTCAATGTTAATGCCTTGCTTATTTCCCCCTGTAACATGCGTGACTTTGTGTATTCCTCTTCTTCCTTAGAATTGTAAACCGGATAGCAATAAAGCATTTAGCCACCCATGCTAAAAGGAAGGTCTGTTAGCTTTTAAATTCCCGTCCCTGCAATGTATTCCTTTCACGTTATATTAGGTTAGCAATGTGTGGCTAAATGGATGCCTGTCATATTACGTTATGTAACCCACTGAGTTATCCGTGTAATGTGCAGGCTTCAGTTGGCGAATGCGACTCCATTTTGTTTCTTGTAATCCTTATTAGGCTGCTCAGACTGTGCCCGAGTTAGGCTTCATGGCCCGTAATGCTTGCCTCAGCAGAACACTGTATTTCACTAATGTTTTTTCTTTCTGTCCAAGGCTGTTTCCCGACCTGCTAATGAGGAGACAATTCAGCTTTCACATACCAATCTAAGTGTGTAGTTCTGCTCCCACGTTAGGAGACGCTGAGACCCAGCGCAGTGGCCTTGGGTTTCTGATAACATGTACCCATCTGGCAGGTGGTAGCTCATCTCCCAGTGCCTCCTTCGTTCATGTTCTGCCCCGGCTGGTAGTTTTCCATGGTGGGTGGGGTCGGAGGCTTTTGGGGAAGAATGATTACTCACTGTGGAGCGGGAGGAAGTCAGTCCCTCGGCAGACATCTTAGGGTACAGGTCATGATGGACTCCTCTGCAGAGCATTCTTAATAAACATGTAAGTTTGTATTCTCTACTGTCTGACCAACTCTTCATTTTTGGGAAGGCATAGCAGGTGGTTGTGAGAAAACCCAAGTGGCCCTTGGTGTAAGGTGCACGTTAGTTTCATTTACTACTTACTGATAGTACATATTGCGGGCCACTTCCTTCAATGTATAGGTGTGTGAATGCCTGTATGGGTGAATAAGTGGGTGAGTGAGTGGCTGTGTGAGTGGCTTTCTTGATGAGTGAATGGGTGTGTGAGTGGCTGTATGGGTATATGAGTGGCTGTGCGAGTGGCTGTATGGGTGAGTGAGTGGGTGTGTGAGTGGTGTATGGGTGAGTGAATGTCTGTGTGAGTAGCTGTATGGGTGGGTGAGTGGGTGTGTGAGTGCCTATATTGGTGACTGAGTGGCTGTATGAATGGCTCTATGGGTGAGTGACTGGGTATGTAAGTGACTGTATGTGTGAGTGAATGGCTGTTTGAGTGGGTGCATGTATAAGTGAGTGGGTGTGTGAGTGGCTGTATTGCATAGTAAGTGTCTGTGTGAGTGGCTGCATAGGTGAGTGAGTAGGCATGTGAGTGCTTGTATGGATATATGAATGGGTATGTAAGTGGTTGTGTGGGTGAATTAATGGGTGTGTGAGCGGCTGTATTGTGAGTGAGTAGCTCTCTTACTAGTTGTATGAGTGAGTGGCTGTGTGAGTGGCTGTATGGGTGAGTGAGTGGGTGTGTTAGTAAATCTATGGATGAGTGAGTGGGTGTGTGAGTGCTTGTTTGGATCTGTGAATGGGTATGTGAGTGCTTGTTTGGGTGTATGAGAGGTTCTATGGGATATGAGTGGGCGTGTGACTGATTCTGTGGGTGAAGCCATTAATGACATCATGTGGACTTCATCCCCCAACCAGTAGTGCACCACGAGCACAGCCACGTTTACAGAGTGGTGTGGAAAGGGGGCGTGGCTGTGTGGGACTTACTGAAGGTAACAGTAGGAGTAGTTGGCCCTCAAGGACGTCCTTGGGGGCAAATTACCCCTCCTGTTACTTCCAGTAAGCCCCACACAGCAGGATTGCTGAGAGGTTATCAGACGCCACACCTCCTTTCTCCACCACTGTGCAAACTACCCCTCCTGTTAACTCCAATAAGTCCCACACAGTGGGTTTGCTGAGAGATGTTTGGTGGCCATGCCCCCTTTCTCCACCACTCTGCAAATGCACCTCCTGGCGCACCTTCTAGTTGGGGGATGAAGTCCCTTGGCTCTTGAGGGTCCTTGGGGGCCAACTACCCCTCCTGCCACCTCTAGTAACACCCACACAGCTGGATTGCTGAGGGGTTGTCAGAGGCTGCGCCCCCTTTCTCCACCACTCTGCAAACACACCTCCTGACGCACTACTGGTTGGGGGAAGTAGTCCACTTTAGTCCTTAGGCCCTCCGGAGTAAAGTAGAATTCATTCCCCAACCAGAAGCGCACCAGGAGGCGTGTTTGAAGAGTGGTGGAGAAAGGGGCATGGCCTTCAAGTCCTCTTAGCAATCCTGCTCTCTGGGACTTACTGGAGGTAACAAGTGGGCTTGTTGACCCACAAAGACCCTCAGCATTCAAGGGGATTTCATTCCCCAACCACCATTGCACCAGGAGGTGCATTTGCAGAGTGTTGGTGAAGGGGACATGGCCTCCGGCGACTTGCCAGAGTTTTTTTAATAATTTTTTTTTTTTTTTTAGGGAAGGAGGGCTGCTTAGCCCTCCTTCCCTCAACCAATTTCAGCCCCAGGGCCCCATCCCCCAGGGCCAGTCTTTTTTTAAAAAATTGGTACGGGGGCCATGCGGGATCCCTCTCCGGGACGATTATGGTCCCTGGGACCCCATTCCCCAGGGCCCAGCCTTTTCCTTTTTTTAAAGAAAGGAAGGGGGGCTGCATGGCCCCCCTTCCCTGGGCCAATTTTTGCCCTGGGGACACCACCCCCCTGGGCCAGGCTTTCACCTTTTTTTGAAAAAATGTGGAGGGGGGCTTGCGATGCTCCACTCCCCAGGCCGATATTGCTCCAGGAACTCCATCCCCCGGGGAATGGCCTCTCATTATGGACTGCCTCAAGGCCCCCACGGTCCCTGCTGGCTCCCCATATCCTGCAGGAGACAGCATTGCTTTTGGACAAAGGGAGCTGCAAACATGCAGCTCCCTCTGTCCAAAAGCATTTCTGCTCCGCTTAATGGAAGCGAGAGCATTTTTAATGCTCTCGCTTCCTTAAAGTGGAGCAGTGTTTGCTATAGCTTGGCAGGAGCGGTGCCCCCGCCAAGCCATAGCAAACTACAATGTCCATGGGGTGGGCACCCCGGGACATTGCTGGAGCTGGACCTGGGGAGTGGCAGTCCCCAGGGCCATCTAGGCTCCACAAGGGGGACCGCGCAGCCCCACTCCAACATTAATTAAGCCCCGGGGAGGTGGTGGTCCCCAGGGCTGTGGGGGCTGCGCGGGCCCTGTTTGTAATTAAATATAGAGTTGCCCTAGGGAGGTGGCGGTCCCCAGGGCTGCAGGGGGCTGCGTGGCCCCCGCATTTGTGAGTTAGCCCTGGGAAGGTGGCAGCCCTCGGGGCTGTGGGGGGCTGGAGCCCCCCACACATTATTTGGTAATATATTCCCGGGGAGGTGGCAGTCCCCGGGGCTGCGGGGGATGCATGGCACCCTGACATTTTCTTTGTGTTCAGCCCCGGGGAGGTGATGGTCACTGGGGCTGCAGGGGGCCCCCATGGGCCCCCCATCAATATTTTTTAATTGCCCCCGGTACCTGGCCCACTTGAGGGCCTAAATTAAATGAAGCCCGACTTCGTTTTCTTTTTAATTATTGGCGGGAGTCGCGTTGGATTTGCAACTCCCACTGATAATGTAAAAAAAAAAATTTTTGGGGCCCCCCCAAGAGGCCTAGGGGGTCAGAGAGTTTCTACCCTGTCCCCTTTTTTCTTGTGATTCGGTTCAACGGAGTCACAAGAAGGCTGCCAACACTTTTTAGTGTTGCAGCCAATCAGATCTCAGACACAAGATCGGGCGGAGTCGCGGATCCACCGCGGCCACAGTTGTGTATCTGAGAAATCTTTAAATTTCTCAGCAACTACTGAACGGATTTGCACCATTTAATAGTGCTTTCTGGACCAAGAGCTACCTTTTTGCCAAATTTGGTGTAATTCTCTTCAGCAGTTCGGACTGTAGCCGTGTCTAAAGTTTCCAAGGGAAAATAACAGGGAGAAAAAGTGTTTTGGGACCCCCCTTTCCTCAGCCCCCGCCTCATGGCTCACCCTGAAATTTTCAAGACAGCAGCTGAAGTGAGCGTCAAACTAATTTTGAAAATTTCGTGAAGATTCGTCAAACAGTGCCAAAGTTATTGGCAAATTAAAAAACGCTCTTCCTATGGAAACTACCGCCAGTAGGTAATAAATATATATATATATATATATTCACTGAAAAAACCATAGGTTTTAGGGAAAGTTATAGTTAGTTGGACATTGCACTCGTACAAAACCCGTGAAATTCCCCCGTTATAGTTAGTTCAGCTAACTATAACTCGCGCCCCCGCAATGCACTGCTGATGACGTCACATATTACATCACTCATGACATGGTCAGTGACATCACTGATGACATCACTGACATCATCCAGTGACTGTGTGTTTCTGTAAAGTTTAAATATGTTTAATATATATAGGGAAAGGCGTATTGAAGAATGAGTGGGTGTATAAGCGTCTGAATGGATGATTTAGTAGGTGCGTGACTGAGTCTATAAGTGACTGATTAAACGTATCTTACTGGATGCATGGGTGAGTGACTAAACTGTGTGAATGTCTGTATCCGTCTGTCTGTTGTTGTGTAAGCAGCTGCATGGGTTTCTGACTAGCTAAATGAGTGTCTATATGGGTTATGGATTGGTTCTCTGAGTATCTATATGGGTGCCTCAGTGTTTGTGTGGGTGGGGTGTGTGTGACTCTGTGCATAGATGTGTGAGTGGGTGATTCACTGGGTGCATGGTTTCAAGAGTGCGTCTGTGATGGACTGTATGGGTGGGTGAGTGTGTGTATGGGTGTGTTAGTGATTGAATGTATATCTCAGTGGTACATGTGTGAGTAACTACATATGTGAAAGGCAGTATATATGTGTGTTGGAGTATATAAATGGCTATAAGTGAGAGTGTGTGATTGTGAGAGTGGCAATATGGATGAGTGTGTGCTTGCATCAGTGATTGCATAGGAGCGTAAGAATGTGCTAGTATTTTTATGAATAAGTGAGCTGGTGTGTATAACTGTATAGGTGAGTAAATTGGAGTGTGATTAATTATTTGCATGACTGACTAGGTGTGTGAGTACCTCTATGGATGAGTTGCGTTGTGTGAGTGTTTATATAGGTGTATGAGTGCATATGATAGTCCTGTACTGAGTGACTGTAAGTATGAGTGACTGTACGGGTGAGTGAGTAGGTGTGTGTGTGTAGACCTAAGAATCAGTGAGTGGGTATGTACTTATTGGTATTGGAGTGTGTATGGTTTTGAGAATGGCAGTCTGTAATTTAGAGTGGGTGTATCAAAAGTTATATTAGGGTGTGAGAAGATGCATTAAATTCTCACATGGATGATGTCATCAGTGATGTCATTTGAGATGTCATCAGTGATGTCATCAGTGATGTCACTGACCATGTCATGAGTGATGTAATATGTGACGTCATCAGCAGTGCATTGCGGGGCGCGAGTTATAGTTAGCTGAACTAACTATAACGGGGGAATTTCACGGGTTTTGTACGAGTGCAATGTCCAACTAACTATAACTTTCCCTAAAACCTATGGTTTTTTCAGTGAATTTCAAAGGTTTTTTAAATGCTAAACCCTAACTATAACAGGCCTGAAACCTATGGTTTTTTCAGTGAATTTCAAAGGTTTTTAAAATGCTAATTCCTAACTATAACAAGCCTGAAACCTATGGTTTTTTCAGTGAATTTCAAAGGTTTTTTAAATGCTAATTCCTAACTATAACATGTCTGAAACCTATGGTTTTTTTCAGTGAATTTCAAAGGTTTTGTAAATGACAATTTTTAAATGTATTAATTGTTATATTTATTTTTTTTGATACTGATTTACTACATTTTTTTAAACTATTTATTTTTAGATATTTTATTTTTTAAATTACATTGTAATTACATTATACATTACATTACAAAATATACTTTCTCAGAATGAATTACTTTAGTTTAAATACTTTGCAAATAGGCAATAGACTTTTAAGTACAGTAGTTACAGTTGTTGCAATGGGCAACACAATTTCAAACACAATGCAACATTGAGCTCAATGTGAATTTCTAGCTAAATGCAATTAGTTACTTTATGGATTACTTTTCTAACCACAGGACTGGATCCTAGATTCAGTCCTGGGACATCTCCTGTAAACAGTTGAGTAAAAGCGTTTTGGTTACAGTAGTGATTTTTAAGGAATATTATTGTATTTTAAAAGTTGACACTTAGAAACTTTTTCACATAAAATCACCAATGTTATCCTATGGGAGGAAATTCACTTAGCAGGTAAGTAGTGTTATCGTTACTTTTTCTTACTCAGTGGTGGATCCTGGATCCAGCACTGGTGCATCTCCTGTAAACAGTTGAAAGAATGCGTTTAAGTCATACAGGCGATTTTTAAGGAATATTTGTAGTTTGTGAAAATCAACACTTTGAAACTTTTCTGCTGAAAACCAGACAATGGATTCCTATGGAAGGAAATATAAGTTACTGGTAAGTACGGTTAAAATTACTTTTCAGGATCAGTACTGGGCTGAAAGATGCAGCACTGAGGTCTCTCCTGATAACAGGTGAGTAAATCGGAATTCGTATTTTGGCTGATTTTAGAGGAATATTTGTATGTTTCAAAAATCGACACACAAACTTTTTCAGCAAAAAGCAGGCAATGATATCCTATGGAAGGAAATTCAAGTTACTGGTAAGTACGGTTAAAATTACTTTTCAGGATCAGTACTGGGCTGAAAGATGCAGCACTGAGGTCTCTCCTGATAACAGGTGAGTAAATCGGAATTCGTAGTTCGGCTGATTTTAGAGGAATATTTGTATGTTTCAAAAATCGACACTTAGAAACTTTTTCAGCAAAAAGCAGACAATGATATCCTATGGAAGGAAATTCAAGTTACTGGTAAGTACGGTTAAAATTACTTTTCAGGATCAGTACTGGGCTGAAAGATGGAGCACTGAGGTCTCTCCTGATAACAGGTGAGTAAATCGGAATTCGTATTTCGGCTGATTTTAGAGGAATATTATAAAGTTCCAAAACTCCACACTTAGAAGAATTTCCAAGTGAAACCAGTCAATGATATCCTATGGAAGGAAATTCAAGTTACTGGTAAGTACGGTTAAAATTACTTTTCAGGATCAGTACTGGGCTGAAAGATGCAGGACTGAGGTCTCTCCTGATAACAGGTGAGTAAATCGGAATTCGTAGTTCGGCTGATTTTAGAGGAATATTTGCACAATGGTGAAGGGAGGGGGCGGGGCCTGAGGTGACATCTGTGCAAACGCGCCCCATGGCGCGTTTTAAGTTGGGGGATTAAGTCCCCTTGAATCATGAGGGTCCCTGGGGTCCAACTAGCCCACCCTGTACCTCCAGTATGCGCCAGGGAGCTGTGTTGCAGAGAGGTGTTCAGAGGCCACGCCCCTTTTTGCACCTCTCTGCAATGCAGCTCTGTGGCGCTTTCTGGACGTACCTGGTGGGCTAGTTCGCCCCCAGGGACCCTCAGGATTGAAGGGGATTTCATTCCCCATCTTAAAATGCGCCACGGGGCCTGTTTGCACACATGTCACCTGAAGCCCCGCCCTCCCTTCACTCACTGTGCAAACGTGCCCCGTGGCGCGTTTTAAGTTGTGGGATTAAGTCCCCTTGAATACTGAGGGTCCCTGGAGTCCAACTAGCCCACCATGTACCTCCAAAAGCGCCACAGAGCTGCGTTGCAGAGAGGTGTAAAAAGGGGCGTGGCCTCTGTACACCTCTCTGCAACGCAGCCCCTGGCGCATACTGGAGGTTCCTGGTGGGCTAGTTGGCCCCCAGGGACCCCAGTATTCAAGGGGAATTACTTCCCTTCTTAAAACGCGCCAGGGGGCGCGTTTGCAGACTGCTGCAGGGAGGGGCGGGGCCTCGGCAGATGCTGGTCTTTTTTTTGCTTTTTTCTGCCCAGGGGTCCTTGTGGGACCCTCTGAGCAGACCTAGGGGTCAGGGTGTTTCTACCCTGCCCCCTTTGTGCGTTTGCGCACTTGTTTCTTGTTTTTTTTTTAATCAGTGGGATCCGCGCACCCTAAGCGCATCCCGCCGATTTTGAAAAAAAAAAAATGCTTTCTTCTGCCCAGGGGATCCTTGTGGGACCCCTGAGCAGACCTAGGGGTCAGGGTGTTTCTACCCTGCCCCTTTGTGCGTTTTGCGCACTTGTTTCTTGGGCTTTTTTTTTAATCGGCGGGATCCGCGCACCCTAAGCGCATCCCGCCATTTAAAAAAAAATGCTTTTTCTGCCCAGGGGGTCCTTGTGGGACCCCCTGAGCAGACCTAGGGGTCAGGGTGTTTCTACCCTGCCCCCTTTTTGCGCTTTGCGCACTTGTTTCTGTCCCTCTGTTCTACCGAGGGACAAAATGGCTGCCAACACTTCCTGATTTGGAGTGTTGACAGCCACTTGACAGCCAATTAGCATGCAGCTCGTGATCGGGACGGTGCGCGCAGGGTGCGCTCAGGATACGCGGACCCTACTCGGCCATAGATATATATGTGACTTTACTTTTGATTTTCTCAGGAACTACTGAACGGATTTACACCATTTAAGCAAAAGGCATGACACTGAACCAAGGGCTACCTCTTAGCCAAATTTGGTGTAATTCCGTTCAGCAGTTCGGGCTGTAGCTGCGACTAAAGTTTCCTATGGAAAAATGAATGGGGAAAATGCGTTTTGGGACCCCCCTTTTTTCTCGGCCCCCGCTTGACGAATCAACCCGAGACTTTCAGGGTAGGAGCGGAGCGGAGCGCCCCAACAAGTTGGAAGCTTTCGCGAAGATTCGTCAACCGGCGCAAGAGTTATTTCAAATAGAATGTCACGGATTTCCTATGGATAATAGGTCCTAACTATAACTATCTACTGGCGACCGCCAGTAGATAATATGTATATATATATATATATATCTCCCCAAGATGTGCTCAGATTCAAGTCCGCACTCCACGGCAGGTAAGTAAACAAACTTTATTGCAAATTAACAGGCAGCTTCACATCCCGCTTTGATGTCCCTCGGCCTTACGCGTTTCAGGGATCCTTTCCTTTCCTCAGAGGCCAGCGTGAGCAGCTTCGAATTACACGCACTGCCCTTTTCCCTGCGTGCTATATAGTTTACATAATTGGCCTCTGGTGTGCCTGCAATTAATTCATTTCACCAATGCACGTCGGGACTTGCAGTTTTTGTGCGTCATTTTTCCCTCCAGTGGATTAAGTTGCTCACGATAATATGGGACAAATTCAAGCCCTTCATTGAGCCTCCGAATGAGACTCTGCCTGTTACAATGATTTCCTGCTGCGCCGATCATGAAGGGAACCTTCCCCTCATGCAGGACCCTTCAATTCCTCGGGTGGTGCGTCGACTACACGGCCTGTAATTGCAGGCACACCAGAGGCCAATTATGTAAACTATATAGCACGCAGGGGAAAGGGCAGTGCGTGTAATTCGAAGCTGCTCATGCTGGCCTCTGAGGAAAGGGAAAGGATCCCTGAAACGCGTAAGGCCGAGGGACATCAAAGCGGGATGTGAAGCTGCCTGTTAATTTGCAATAAAGTTTGTTTACTTACCTGCCGTGGAGTGCGGACTTGAATCTGAGCACATCTTGGGGAGATATGATCACGGCGGCTTCAGGCCGTGTAGTCGACGCACCACCCGAGGAATTGAAGGGTCCTGCATGAGGGGAAGGTTCCCTTCATGATCGGCGCAGCAGGAAATCATTGTAACAGGCAGAGTCTCATTCGGAGGCTCAATGAAGGGCTTGAATTTGTCCCATATTATCGTGAGCAACTTAACCCACTGGAGGGAAAAATGACGCACAAAAACTGCAAGTCCCGACGTGCATTGGTGAAATGAATTAATTGCAGGCACACCAGAGGCCAATTATGTAAACTATATAGCACGCAGGGGAAAGGGCAGTGCGTGTAATTCGAAGCTGCTCTCGCTGGCCTCTGAGGAAAGGGAAAGGATCCCTGAAACGCGTAAGGCCGAGGGTCATCAAAGCGGGATGTGAAGCTGCCTGTTAATTTGCAATAAAGTTTGTTTACTTACCTGCCGTGGAGTGCGGACTTGAATCTGAGCACATCTTGGGGATATATATATATATATATATGTATATATGCAAAACAGTCCGTTTCAAGCACGGCCGAGGTCCCAACCAGCACATCCACTCTGCGCTCAAAAAGAAGGACACGGCACCTCCAAACAGCTACCTCGAAGTAATTTATTTATTCCACCATGTGCAGCAGCAGTGTGAAATGGCCTACGCGTTTCAGCCGTAGCCTTCAACAGGGCCATAGAGATGTCTGTGCAGAGAGTCCCTTGAAAGGAGCAGACGCTCCTATATACACCGCAACAAAACTTTATTTACAAAAGTGAGACAAGATTGCTTTTTTTTATATACATGTAAATATATGCCCATTGAATATGGTGCCTCCATCCACTTGAGTTCACGCACCTATTTGCACTTTTTTCATTTTTTCTCTCTTTTTTTCTTTTACATAAGTGCAAAATCCTATATAACCAAAAAGGAAACAAGATGATAAAGTACCAAACTTCAACTTCAAAGCAAGAATTTGTAAAGATTTTTTTTTTTTTAAAGACATTTGTACACATTACATTTCCTAAGATGCTATAAATGCAAGCTATAAGTAATGCATTTTCAATATAAAGTGCAGAATATTTTTATTAAAAAAAACTAGAATCAAATTTCTATGAGAAGGAATATATAAAGACAATCATTCCCTTTTCTCTAATCATCTTGCAGAGATCCTTAAACTATTCTCCAACGCATGGCTCTCTTCATCACATGATATCAAATTTTATATTAAGAGATAAATGCTATTGCACAGTGCTCAACCAAGTCTAAAGTACTTTGCGATGTCACTCAGAGATATACTTTCATTTCTGTAAACTACTAATGTTTTAAAAGCTTGTAAAGTTCTTAAAGTGCTAATCATAATAATTGAATTCACATATTTGAGGAACAATCCTAAAGCAGATTTCAAAGTTCTTAAAGCGCATCATGCTCCCTACTATAATCATAACTTATCTCTCTGTAGAGTACTAATGTTTTATTGCTATGCCCTTCACTTTAATAAAGAAAGCTTGTAAAAAATTCTTTAAAGTGCTAGTTATAATAATTAAATTCACATGTTGAGAAATAATATTAGAACAGCTTTAGATGTTTTTAAAAGGTTTTGAAAAGTTTTTAAAGTGCATTGTGCTAACTACAATGATCATAATTTATATATATACATAACACATATATACATAAAACATAATCATAAAGTGTACAATCTTAATCAAACATTGTTGCACAATGCCCATATAAAAACAAACAAAACTTCAAGTGCCATATGCTGTTCAGATTTCTATATAAGACATGATGACCACTTTTTGAGGTTCCCAAACTGCACTGTGCTAATTAAAATAAATGAATTTCTAAGTATGAAGAATAATCATAAAGTGCATAATGTAACAGCTTTTAAATTTCTTAAAGTGCATTATGCTGACTATAATGATTACAATTCAGATATATAAGAAGTCATTATAAATTACATAATCTTAATGAATTTGTACAAATATTCAGCAAAGTACAAAAAATCATCAGTCTTCATTGAACAGTGAACATATAAAACCAAATTCCGAATGTCAATTGCTAATATTCAAGTCTTATTCTAGTACCGATTGTTCTCACTCAAGTCATGGCTCATGGATACCTAAGAGGATTGTTAGAGTGCTATCATGCATTTCATCAAGACTTGTTCTTGATACACAACCTCTACCTCTAGATTCTTCTGTGTAGAAAATCAAGCTCGTCAATACTTCTCCATATCAACCTTACCAAAATCAGTTATGAAAAAAATGGGAAAAGGCAACAGTACAGGAGTTCTAACAGCTCCCTATAAGGTGTTCTTCGATGTATTATATGATCAAAATGGGATGGTTCTAAAATGCAGCATAGTAACAATTTGATCCTCTATCCAAATCAATGAGTGAGTCAAGATGTACATATAGTTCCGCATCTGTATTCAATCCCCACGGATTTTCAATGCCATTGGAGAGAATCCATCTTGTTTGGGCCCTTTGTAATTTTAGTTCTCTGTCACCACCTCTCAAATCTGTTGGATTCCATAGTACACAAATTTTCTTATGTCCCCATATATATGTTCCAATTGCAATTTTCACACTTTTCCCCAAGCCGCTTGCTTCGGTGACCTGTGGTTTGGCGTGTGATGCCAGGAAAAATCCAAACACGATTTGGTGCCACGTCGCGCTCCCAAATAATCCACAGGTCTCCTTGTAGTGTATTCGAAATACATTTTTTTTCCAAGAATATACAACACGAATTAAGATCTTCCCCAACGCGTTTCGGAGATCGGCGTCTCAAGGAGTCGGTGATCTACATCTTCCCCAACGCGTTTTGGAGATCGGCGTCTCAAGGAGACGGCAATCTACATTTTCCCCAATGCGTTTCGGAGATCGGCATCTCAAAGAGACACTGACCTCCGAAGCGCGTTGGGGAAGATGCTAATTCATGGTTTCAATTTTGCCGGGCATCCATGGAAAAACTGAAATGAAAAACAAGCACGTTCACCCGCAGTTGCTTTTCTTTGCTCCCTGGGTGGGACAGGTCCTGGGGGGAATATGTTTTGTTTTAAGGGGGAGTGTGGGCATGGCCTCCCTCCCCAGGCTGGTATTGGCTCCAGAGGCCCTATCCCCCGGGGACCGACTGATTTCAGAAATGGGGAGGGGACCATGTGGCATCTCTCCAGGGGTTTTGGCCCGGGGGGCCCATATCCTAGGACCCGGCCACATTAGAATACACAAGGGGGTCATGTGGCCTCCCTCCTGGGTCAGATTTAACTCTGGGACCCCATACCCCTGGGCCCGGCAATGCATAGGAATGGCAGGAGGGCCGTGCAACCCCCCTCCTGGAACCATTAATGGCCCTGGGGACCTCATCCCCCACTGCCGGGCTCCTGCTATGCGCCTTGGTGCTCACCTCGGGACATTTTAAAGGTCCTGCCAAGAAAGAGCAAGCACTAAGGCCTGATTGAGATCTCAGTGGACAGGTTGCTGCATCACAACGAAGACGGATATCCTGTCCGCCGAAATATAGATCCCATTTTATCCAATTATATTTCAGTGGAAAGGATATCCGTCATCGCTGTGATGGAGTAACCCATCCGCTGACATCTAAATAAGGCCCTAAGTCCGCTCACAGCGGGTGGTCACATGTAAAAGAAAATCCCGCCCACTAGCAGCAGACATTTCATCTGTTCATCCGCACTGAAGCCAATACTGGCCCGGGGAGGGGGACTGCATGCCCCTTTCAGACAATGGCTGGGTCCTTGAAAATGTGGCCCCCCTGGGGAAAAATAGTCTCATTTTGAGACTGAGCCCGATAGTAATAGGGATCTTCTAAAATTCTTCTGTTTGGATCAGATTCATATGGTTGAGAGAAGGGGTGACAGAATGAAAAGATTAAGGATTCCTGAATCTAGATACACAATGGAGTTACAAACTAAGGCCCTACGACTTGACAATGATGAGGATTTATGGGTACACTTCGGCTGAAATTGGTTTGTGATATGAACATATAGGGTAGTGCATCCCACCTTCTGATAAAATGAGAGGACAACTTGCTCACATGGGGTTCTCATCTGTAGAATTCATTATCACCCCTACGGGATCTATAGAATAGTGTAAATAGGTTGAGGGACAGTTACAGTTATAGATACTGCCCATGCAGGGCTAGACTGCGAGCTACCTGATGGGAAGGCACAACGTGAGGTAGTTAAATGGTTCTACCTACTAGGATTCAGAATAGGCCCAGTCTGAATTGTTCTGTTAATAGTATTATCATGGGGATGACACTGATCGCCCCAAGCATGGGAAATACATGCGGTTGCATCTTACAATACTTGCCCATTCAGGGTGTTATTAATTGGAAATATCTAAATGAAATGTGTAAATCGATTGTTTGGGGTTGGCCATGCATGAATAACTATTTTCAATGAGTGATGAAAGTGATGCATACTATGATTTGACCCAGTAATGACAGTCATATGTTAATTATTCTCGTTATTTTCGAGACATTACTGAATTGTAATTGTATAGAATTTATTATGACGAGGCTCACTGTCAGCCGTCTTCAGTGTTTACACTTTTTCATGAACCAATGATTTGAAAGTTTATTTAAATGATGCTAAGAGCTCGGTCGCACTGACAATGAGAAAGGCGATCGTGCCAAATGCGTTTGTTCAGTGCTTTGGTGTGTGGGCAATAAACATATTGTGACAGCTCCCGCAAGTGTACTTCAATCCCTTCAACCAAGATCTGGGTTAGATATTGGAAATATATTTATATATGTATATATACACACATATATATATATACATATATATATACATTTATATATATATATATATATATTACCTACTGGCGGTCGCCAGTAGGTAGTTATAGTTAGGACCTAGTTTCCATAGGAAAAGCATTTTTGTTTTCCCAATAACTTTGGCGCCGGTTGACGAATCTTCGCGAAATTTTCAAAACTAGTAGTCAGCTCCGGTCAGCTCCAGTCTTGAAAGTTTCAGGGTGATTCGCCAAGCAGGGGCCGATTAAAAAGGGGGTCCCAAAACGCGTTTTCCCCATGTTATTTTCCATAGAAAACTTTAGACAAAGCTACAGCCCGAACTGCTGAACGGAATTACACCAAATTTGGCAAAAAGGTAAGTCTTGATTCAGAAAGAGTCCTTTTTGTTAAATGGTGTAAATCGTTTAGTAGTTATTGAGAAATTAGAAAAAGAAAAAGTTTTGATATCTATGACCGCGGTGGGTTCGCGAACCCTCCCGACCACGAGCTTCATTCTAATTGGCGGCCAACACTCAAATCAGGAAGTGTTGGCAGCCATCTTGTGACTCCGTACAACGGAGTCACAAGAAAACAGTAGAAAAAACATTAAAAAAGAAGAAAAGGGGGCAGGGTAGAAACACCCTGACCCCCTAGGCCTGCTCAGGGGGTCTCACAAGGACCCCCAGGGCCAAAAAAAGCATTTTTTAAAAATAATTTCGGCAGAAATCGCGATGGGGTCTTGAATCGCGCCGAAATTATTTAAAAAAATAGCCCCTGGATGGGCCAGGTCCCGGGGGCACTGTAAATTCATTAGCGGGGGGGACCGCCACCTCCCCGGGGCTGTTAAAAAATGCGTGGGGGGGTCCCAATCCCCCCCACGCTGCCCCAGGGACTGCCACCTCCCCGGGGCTCTATTTTTTATAAAATAACCTGTGTGGGGGGGCTCAAGCCCCCCACACGCCCCAGGGACCACCACCTCCCCGGGGCTTTGCAATGGTTGGGAGGGGGGCCGCGCAGACCCCCTCCTGGAGCCCTCCATGGCCCTGGGGACCACCACCCCCCAGGGCTGGCTCCTGCAGTGTCCCGAGGTGCCCACCCCCGGGACACTGCTGTTTGTCATCAGTGATGTCACTGACCATGTCATGAGTGATGTAATATGTGACGTCATCAGCAGTGCATTGCGGGGGCGCGAGAGTTATAGTTAGCTGAACTAACTATAACGGGGGAATTTCACGGGTTTTGTACGAGTGCAATGTCCAACTAACTATAACTGTCCCTAAAACCTATGGTTTTTTCAGTGAATTTCAAAGGTTTTTTAAATGCTAATTTCTAACTATAACGTGTCTGAAACCTATGGTTTTTTCAGTGAATTTCAAAGGTTTTTAAATGCTAATTTCTAACTATAACGTGCCTGAAACCTATGGTTTTTAAGTGAATTTCAAAGGTTTTTTAAATGCTAATTTCTAACTATAACGTGCCCCGCCCCTCCCTTCACCACTGTGCAAACGCGCCTCGTGGCGCGTTTAAAGTTGGGGGATTAAGTCCCCTTGAATCATGAGGGTCCCTGGGGTCCGACTAGCTCACCCTGTACCTCCAGTATGCGCTAGGAGCTGCGTTGCAGAGAGGTGTTCAGAGGCCACGCCCCTTTTACACCTCTCTGCAACTCAGCTCTGTGGTGCTTTCTGGACGTACCTGGTGGGCTAGTTGGCCCCCAGGGACCCTCAGGATAGAAGGGGATTTAATTCCCCATCTTAAAACGCGCCACGGGGCCTGTTTGCACACATGTCACCTGAAGCCCCACCCCCTCCCTTCACCACTGTGCAAACGCGCCCCGTGGCAAGTCTTTGCAGTTACCCGGGGAAGCACTTATTTGGAATACCAACAGCAGAAACAAAAGTGACAGAACTCCTTTTGTGGTTGACTATCACCCATCAGCTCCCAACTACAGATATATAATGCAAAAAACATTTCCCTTACTGTCCACTTGTGAAATATTGCAAAAGGTTTTTCCAAAACCACCAGCCATTGCTTACCGCAGAGCTCCCAATTTACAATCTCTTATTGTGAGAGCTGAACTCAAGCAAGTTGTAACAAATGCACGGGTTCATTGCTGTGACTCTAAAAGGTGCATCGCATGTGAATACCTTTTGCAAACATCATCAGTTACTAGTTCTCTTACGAGAAGGACCTATGGAATAAGACAGCATCTTACATGTTGCTCAACATGCATTATTTATGTGATTCAGTGCCAACACCAAAGCTGTGAAAAAAATATGTAGGCCAAACAGTGAATGACCTCCATACACGATTCAGGGAACTCAAATTGGCAATAATTAATAAGAAAATTGACCAGCCTGTAGCCAATTATTTTAACCTTGTGGATCATTTACTATCAGATTTGAAGATTTTCCCTGTGGAACATGTCTTAAAGGAAGAACTGCTGGACAGATAAAACTTCTGGATGTACTGTTTAAAATCAGTGCATCCAGATGGACTGCACATTACTGATAATACCACCTGATTGCTGCATATCTCAAGAGCTCTCAGGACTGCATTGATTCCACATTCTAAATGGAATCTTCACTCATGATGCTTTTTGAAAATTCAGCTGTGTCATCTGTGCAGCCACTGAGCAAACCATCTTGTACTACTGAAGGCGGAAGCTGAAATGTTGTAGTGGAAATATATGTTCTTTGGTGAATCCATCTGTTTGAGTCACTTCTTTCTTGGATATATATATAGGCTGAGGCTGAAATGCCGCGTTTGTTGTTTATTTTCTGTGCACGAATAAATCCGTACCTGGATTTAAAACCAACGAGAGTGCTGGTCTTTGCTGTTTGAAGAGGCAGCGGAGCGTCATATTTCAGCGGTTCGCCACCGCTGGACCGGGCACCCGTTCCAAGAGTGCGGACTTTAGACGGCGGTCGAAAGGAGCAAAGAAAACTGTAACGAGCCCGCACCACCACAACAACTGACTAAACGCCACTGGGAGAAGCAGGACCAGGAATATCCAAGTCTACTGCGACCCAGAGGTAAGAAGACATCGGCAACGGTTGTATGAGCGGTACGAACGAGTTGGAAGTGCACATATTGAATCACTGATGTTTAGCGAGACGGCTCGCCGTGAAGCGGCAACCGGAATTTTTAAAACCCGCCCTGGGGGAAATACACAGGGCATAAGCCAGACGCCCAGTGCAGCGCAAACCAGTATTAGAAACAAATACCAGCAACTTGAAAGGCTCCACAAAAGGGAGATTAGGAAGTGGTGGGAGGCCACTTCCTTACAACACTACATTGAGGTAAACAGGATACCTCGAGGTCTGCGCATTTACACAGTGCCGGCTTATGAGAATCCGGACCCGGAATTACTCAGTGAATGGGCGGAATACACAGCAGATTCCTCACAGGGAATGCTGAAAATCTTAATCAAATTCGCTTGGAGCAACCGTGAAAAAGCCCTGAAAGACATTGAATCCTTGGAAAACAGTATCCTAGAAACAGTGGAACAGAGCAAACATGATGAGGAGAAAGAAATTATAAAGAAACGCCTCAGTACATATGAAAAGAAAATTCAACAAAGGAAGCAACAAAAGTTTAAGAGAGATGCTCGTGATTATGAACAAGGTAGGATACTGACCTTTGCGCGAAGATACGACGCACCACGCAGAGACTTGAGAACAGCAAAGAAAAAGGCAATTGAGGCCCGGGACACCTCCGAATCGGAAGCCACAAGTGCGGACCAATCTGAGGAGGAAGGGAGAAGTACGGGCCAAAACCAACGACAACAGGCTTCTTTTCACGAGGAATTCAACCTCATCAGACAGACATGGTTGAGAGGGGGCAAGGGGAGACCCCTGGAACAACAACAAAGAACAAATGAAACAAGAGAAGGGGTGGCAGGAAGCACCGGAAAGGGAGATGGAGTGAGGACCACCAGGAATCGGAGGGGCAGAACTCTCAAGGACTAGAAGAAAACCTAACAATCGTCAACCTAACACCAAAAGTTACTAGGTGTCCCTCACGAGTCAAATGCAAAAGCATTGAAATTATTACATCAAGCTGCAGTTCAACTAGTCGTTGCTAGGTGTCCCTCAAGTAAAATGCTTTTGCATTTGACTCATGAGGGACACCTAGTAACGACTAGTGGAACTGCAGCTTGATGTAATAATTTCAATGCTTTTGCATTTGACTCGTGAGGGACACCTAGTAACGAGTTGAACTGCAGCTCTTTGTAGAATTATTTTGATATTGGATACTATAATATTCACTGCCCACTGCTAATCTTGTCCCATAATGCTTTTCAGGGCCTTCGGTTGGGATTGTCGCCGCTTCAGTTTGGAGGCTGGTTTGCGAGCAGCTCAAGTTTCACCTCCTCTCGGACCTTTTGTGAGCTTTGAAAACACAGCCGCTTTCCCACTGCTTGTGACCTCGGCATAAGTAGCAGTCCGGGAGGAAAGACTAGGAGCGGAAGTGTACGTGGTATGAATTTTAACTCCATATATATATATAATATATATATTAAATTGCCCCCGGACCTCTGTTTTATTTTCACTCGATGCGAGGCACAAGATGGCTGCTAACACTTCCTGGTTTGAAGTGTTAGCAGCCAATCAGAGGCAAGCACGTGCTCTGGAGTTAGGCTCCGCCCAGATATATATATATTTTTTTCCTTTAATATCTCAAAAACTACTGAACGGATTTACACCATTTAAACAAAAGCGTGCTTTCTGGACCAAGACCTTTCTCCCTGCCAAATTTGGCGTAATTCCGTTCAGCAGTTTGACCTGTAGCCTTGTCTAAAGTTTCCTATGGAAATTGCATGGAGAAAACACGTTTTGGGACCCCCTTTTTTCTCAGCCCCCTTTGACGAATCCCCCAAACTTTCAAGATAGGAGCTGATCTGAAAAGAGGAACTTTTTGGAAAATTTCGTAAAGATTCGTCAAACGACGCCAAAGTTATAAGCACATCAAAAAATGCTTTTCCTATGGAAACTAGGTTCTAACTATAACTATCTACTGGCGACCGCCAGTAGATAATATATATATATATATATATATATATATATATATATATATATATATATATATATATATATATATATATATATCCAAAAGATTCAAAACCTCCCGCAACCTCCAAATGGCGATGAGGGAGAGACGGACCACAAGGTATCAGGCAAGATGTTTTTATTGCGACCTTCTCCTCACAAAACGATGACGCGTTTCGGGCTCAGACAGCCCTTGATCACATACGGAGAACAGTCATCCATGATTGTTTTTAAGTGTTGCTGAGTGCACACACCCCTCTTTCTCAAGTTCCGTGTCATGTGACCACAAACAAGGAAAACAGACTTGGCAATCTAACAGTTAGACATTTCAATTCAATGAATTACAAAGGTTACAAATCCCGAAGGATATTAAAATCATTAACTTAATTTCACAGTATTACCATCCAAGCATATTTATATATTTCTGTGTAAATACAATGAGAATGTAACTGTATATGACATATTTATGTTTAAATCAATTGTTCTTCTCAAGCACGACATATCTTGTCATAAACTACTCAGTTAATTGTGCAGGTTAGTCCTTATCCGGCAAGCTTAATGTAGCGACATACAATCTAACACCGGCTGTTGCTGAAATAGCGAAACCAATCAAATGGCGGTACTAATACCTAGCTTTGCAAACCAAGTGTCGTGAAATCTAGAAAAAATACACTAAATGTAAAAAATGAAACAGATATATAATATGCCATATAGATGTCACTCTTCTTTAAATACGCCCGATAATAACTATTATACATTGTAAGTAAGTTTAGCCAAGATTCCTGTGTGGTATGTATTAAAAGAAATTGTTGTTTAAAGTGCAAAAGTGCATAGCAGCAAAAGACAAAATGTGCAAAAAGAGTACTCAAGTGCAAATAGTGTGGAATATATCCTATAAAATTCAAGAACTAATTGTATGGTGTGTGCAAGTCTCAAATACATTAATAACAGTAAAAACATCATCCTGATCAATACTGCTAAAACTGTATAAATAACATTGCTAACAACATCACACTAAAAATTCTTACATCATAATAAGGTTAAAAAAATTTTTTAGTTAATTGCTGCAGTGGAAGAGGCACTATAATCATTACTTCATGATTACACATACATTATTAAAAATTCAATTACAGGCAACTTGCCCAGATCCAGTTCTATCAATTCATAGAAGTTCCAAATAGTGTGCGAATACAATGAAACAGAAGCTAGTCCAGCTAACAAAAGTCAATACAATGGGGATATACATTTGTAAATTGTGCTTAATCAACAAACGTATCATTCCCTCAGAATTTAAAGAAAATTGTGCATATCTTCAGTATTGTTCAAACCATTGGGCCACTTACTGTCGAACTCCAAAATCATTTTTGTCTCGAGCTGTCTTAGCTATTGTGTTTTTATCACGATGATTGCTCCATTTCCCCTTGTATAGGACACCAACCATTAAGGTGTCAAGGACTGAGGGTACCACAGGAGCAAGCGCTATCACCTAGTTAGGTGAGGCACCGCATACTGTACTTGTTAACAATAATAATCATCTCGCCCGGTTGCACCCTTCGTAGCTCTTACCTTCACGATGAATTCCGGTCCGGTCGGAGCAACGAGTGTTTTCGTGGGGCAGCCATCGAGGAGCCCAACCTCACGCTATTCCAGGACCGGAATACATCGTGAAGGTAAGAGCTACGAAGGGCGCAACCGGGCGGGATTATTGTTATCAAGGGCTGCCACCCCGGGGCGTCTGTGTTCCGTAATGAACTGACACGAAGGACTAACTCTACAAAGAAAAGTTAGTTAGAACACGACGTACATTAGAACACCAACTAACCTGTTTTCTTGCGCGAACACCACAAGACACTCTCACGCAGCAGGGAAGGCGGTGTGTTCTAATCACACTCTACACTCCACACGGCAAGAGGAACTCTGTATCAACAGAGGGGTCAGGCTCACACCGGGTTTCAGAAATGTTGACAAGGGGACTCTGTAACATAACAACAGGATGCAGGACGAGATGGAACGGAGAGCAGCAGCACAGTCCCTTTTTGCACGAGCACCTGGGAAAGGACGAATAACAGTGGCAGTAGAAAAAACAGAAAAAACCATCATGGAAGTACTGCGCAAATATGAAAAACTGCACAGACAAGAGATGTCTAAATGGTGGGAGGCAACATCGCTCCAGGATTATTTGGATAAAGAAATGGTCCCCCGCGGCCTAAGAATATACATAACCCCATCTTACGACTCACCAGATCCAAACATGTTGGAGGAATGGTCAGCAAATTCGGCCAAAAGCTCAAGCAATATGCTCACAATATTGGTCAAATACGCATGGCCGGATAGAGAAAACATCAAAAAGGAGATTGGGCGCATCAAAGAGGAATTGCATAGCCATCCGGAACAAGAGCTGATTTCTTAATTTTTGGAGGATATGAGAAAACGGCTCAAACAGGTGGAGGATGACATCAAAGCCAGGAAACAACGGAAGCTCCATCGAGACTGCGGCGACTACGAGTCAGGCAGGATCCTAACATATAGTCGTAAATATGACCACCTCTATGACAATATAGAATCAAAAGTGACAACAACTGCTACATCGCAGTCAATACAAGAAGAAGAACCGTCAAGCCTGAGCGACACTAACACCGACCTATCAGAACAAACAGAGGGATCTGAGTGCTCAAACTCTGAAGGGGATACCATAACCCGCCCCAAAACTTTTTTAGACGAATACCGGCTCATGAGGAAGAGCCGGCAAACAACACGGGCAACATCCAGGATGGTTCAGAGGGAGGACAGTCCAACCGCAAGGGGAAGAGGACGAGGAAGAGCAAAGGGCACCAGAGGAAGAGGCACAAGAGGCGGCGGCAGAGGAGAAAGAAAAGAGAATGTCTCAGAGCGAGTGGGAAACAGACAGACACGCTCAAAGAAAAATCAATAATGGATGACGACACGATAAAGCAGACAATTGTGAATTTATCAGATAGAGACATCAGTGAAAGGGACAAAAGAACTCTCTGCCTGGGCCTCTCTTTCTGTCCTCAGGTACCAATGAACTATGTAGATAATAGGATTGACATTTTTAAATTTTGTAGGAAATTGAAGTTGAAGAAGTGGCATAAACTTAAACCTACCAGGAGCATAGGGCCTTACCAAGGGGCAAACATAGCACAACATGATGAACTCACCATAGGTGAAATTGACACGTTAGTGGCTTTACATGAGTTGGAAAATGATCCTGAGGGAGCACACATCAGCATAGACGCCCATCTCGTCTTAGACAAGATGGAAATTAGATACGACAAAGCAGCCGGTACCAACTTCAAGCCCAAATCCACTTTTTTACTGTGTATGAATCACAACAACATTGATACCTTTCAGGAGTTGGTGGGGAAGGAGTTATTGGAGTTCAGGCAAAACAATTGGGCCAAAAAGATGCAGAAGTTTAAACATAATTTAACCTTTGCACAAAGAAAGGCAATGGAGGATTTAGCCTCTGATGAAAGCATTGTGATTAGACCATCTGACAAGGGTGGCAATATTGTCATCCTGTCCAGGGAAAAAACATAGAGGAGGCCACCCGGCAACTCAGTGACACCGACACATATATCAGTTCGAATCGCACTGAGTACAACAAAAGCATCACATGCATATGGGAAATGCTTGCGGAATGGAAAGACAAGGGACTGTTGGAATGGGAAGAGTATTGCTTCCTGAAGAAGGATTTTCCCATTCAACCAGTCCTGTACCTACTTCCAAAGGTACATAAAAACAGAGAGAACCCCCCTGGTAGACCGATAATATCATCCAGAGGCAGCGTTCTAGAGAACATCTCACGCTATGTAGACCATTTCTTAAGGGATTTTGTGACCACTTTACCCTCGTACGTCAGGGACACCAAAGACTTTCTGAATAAGATCAACAACCTCAATTGGAGCAAAAACTATCTCCTAATAACCATGGACGTAAGTTCACTGTACACAGTGATAGACCATGAATTGGGTATAGAAGCCTGTACCAGATTTCTGAATCGCTGAGAAATCAGATACTGGGGGCACACACAAATGATTCTGAGCATGATAAGATTTTGTTTAAAGAACAACTTTTTCATGTTCAACGGTGACGTGTTAAGGCAAACCCTCGGGACCGCGATGGGCACATGTTTTGCGCCGAGTTTTGCGAATCTCTTTATGGGGGTATGGGAGGAAGACATCAGGAAGGACATCAACCTTGAAAGAGATCTAGCGAGGGTTGTACTTTGGCTAAGGTACATCGACGACCTCTTTGTTGTCTGGCAAGGCAGCAAAGAGGACGCCTTGTTGTTTATTGCGAAACTCAATAATAACCCCAAGAACCTCACACTTACCAGCATGATTAGTGAGTGTGAGGTGGAGTACCTCGACACAAAGGTAGTAATTGAGGGCAATAAAATTCACACCAAACAATTTCGCAAAGCAACAGCAGGTAACACCCTACTCCATGCCCTGAGCAGTCACCCAGACAATTTAAAGTGGAGCATTCCATATGGGGAACTGCTCAGGGCAAAGAGGAACTGCAGCACGGAAGAGGGTTTCTTAAAAGAACAATCCACCATGATTGACAGATTTAAGGACAGAGGGTATCCCATGTGGGTCCTTAGAAAAGCAAAGGATAGGATCAAAACGGTAGAGAGGGATACCATCCTTGGCAACACGACAGGGAACACCACAACAAACGAAGACAATGAGGAAACCCGCATGATTCTGACATTCAATGGCAATTCAGACAACATTCGTAAAACCATAGTACAGAACTGGAAAATCCTCAGGGAAGACCCCATCATAGGTAATACTTTACCAATGAGACCGAACATAACATACAGGAGAGGGCGGAACTTAAAAGATCTTTTAGTACGCAGTGATCTCACTACCAACACTTCCAACAGGGGCATAGACCTCCAGGGTTTCTTCCCATGCGGCCACTGTAAGGCCTGTGGGAACACAAAATGAAAAAAGAGTTTTTCAATTCAAGTACCAATACCATGATTAGTATCAAACAATTCCTCACTTGCAACAGTACCTTCGTGGTATACGTCCTAGAATGTCTATGTAATTTAAGATACGTGGGCAGCACCACACACATGGCGAAAAAACGTGTCCTCGAACATATGAGGGCAATTACTAATAGAGATCAGCAATACCCCATTGCACGCCATTTTGAAACAGAACACTATTCAGATTACACCAAGCTCTCCTATTATGCAATAGAACAAGTACTCAGCACCAGGAGAGGGGGCAACCGGATCCTCAAATTGAGGCAGCGGGAGTCAAGACACATCATAGGAATGGGGACCCGCTATCCAAATGGGCACAATTTGGACGAGGAAATGTCGATACACCTTCATGTAGCATGAAATTGAATATACTGTGCAAATAGTGACTTATCTCATTAGTTTCCATATCTGTCTCTCTTACAGGAGGAAAGGAAGGGACTGTGTCTCAGATCCGAAGACAGAAGGATCCCTACCCTCTTCTTCGTTACATCATCCAGTCCCAGTGCAGAACACAGATAAGAGTTTTTAATTCTTGTGTTGTCTCTATGTTTTGGTATTCGTTTGAACATTTAAATTTTGTCTTTTTTCGGGGTATCTCAAGACTCTGCATTCCAAGGTCCCACAATACAATACAGACTGTGCTTGTTTTCCATTGCTCACCAACATGCGAGTGCTAGAATGTGCCCGGGAGGGATGTGTATATGTACACATCAAGCATACACATAGGAACACAATACAACCTGTTATCCTCCTACCAAAGCTTTTAAACCCCGCGCGCGCACCGATACATGGTGCTTTTATGCTGGTCCACATTATACCCACATTGAACATGACATCTTTTGACTTTACCTCCCACTAACAAGGGGACATGCAATGCTCTCATGATGCCTAATAGATACAGGCACAGTCTGGTATCCAACTAGATCCATTCACTAATTATTCCCACCAGTCAGGGGATTAATTGCTAGCGCATTCCATTAAGTCACCATCAATCACACTAAGCGGACTCAATGACCCAGAGTTCCATGCGCGAACTCGATGCACTACGATGGGGTTACATATTCACAGCGCACGCATACTGAGGAAGCTCAACGAGTCGCAATAATGACACGTACCACATTGCGCCGCAATCACAAAATTTCAGAACGGCACATGTCCTGATGTATAATTTTTCTTAATTTTTCATAATACACTATGATGACTGTATTCAACAAGGTAATTCCTACAATACATTTGTATCAATATATGTCATTCTGAGCCAATGTCACATCAATGTATCTGCAGATCGGCACAACATTACATGTTCTGTTTGATTTTTTATCCATTGCAAAATGGCGACCGTGTGGTATGACAAAATACAACACAATGAGCAGTCTGTTTACTATGTCTGTGCACAATTAGAAACAGTATGTAAGTCAGTGTCTTTCACGATACCTTTGTGTGATCAAGCCCCCCAGAGGGTGAAACGCGTCACGGTGGGTTTATGATTTGAATAAACCCCCCTTTTGTTGTCTACAAACCTTGGATTCCTGGTATTATTGAGCTATGGCCCAAGAGCGCGATTGGGACTCCGTTTGTTTGTGATATATAATAAAAACCAATTAAACAATTTACATAATTAATAAACAATGTAATAATGAATTAGCAGTTCAGATTTTTTTATATTATTAATTAACTTCCCACACTATACACCCACAGACTTAGCAGCCCACACTTAAAATATAACTAAAATAAATAAATATAAATTTTTTTACATAACTGATAATTAATTAGCTAATTAACAATTAATAATTATTTGTTAATTTATTATTGCTTAATTAACATCCCACCCTATATCCCTACAAACCTAGGAATGTGCAACTAAATTATAACTAAAATGAATAAATATTACATAATGTACATAATTAATTATCAATCAAAAAATTAACAATAAGTTATTGATGATTAATTGTTACTTAATTAACTTCACACCCTATATCCCTATAAACCCAATAGCCCATACCTAATATGTAACGAATATATACAGTAATTAAACAATATACATGATAATAATCAAGTAAATGATTAATAATACATTAATAATTAATGATCAATGAATTACTAGTTAATTAACTTCCCATCCTACACACTTACAAAACCAGCTGCCCGCACCTAAAATATAACTAATATATGAAGGTATTACACAATTTACATCATTAATATTCAATTAAATAATTAATTGTTAATTATTACTTAACTTCCATCTCCGATACCCACCAGGTCAGTCAGGTATTGCCAGGTAGAAAGATCAAGCAGAGAAGGTAACAATAAACTGAGTAGAAGAGATAATCCAAACACAGAAGAAAGACCAGATATGTAAAACATACATTGGCAAAACCAATTGGTCTGTCTTTGGCAACCAGCCTTTTGGCAATTTTCGTTTTGTTTTATCATAGTTTTTGCCAAACGTTATTGTTTGGAAAGCTGCCGGGCCCTCATTAATTAAAACAAAACATTGGCTACAAGCAAAAATGGTGTTTTGATCTCAAAATAGCACACATTGCCATAGTACTCCCTGGGACTGAAGTGAACTTCTTTGTGTGTTGATATGCTCCTTGTGAAAGGGTAGCAAGCCATAATTCATAGTGAAGTTAACCAATGGCTGAAGAGGGCTGACACACTGTCCTTTCACGCATGCTGGAGTGGGTGGAAGAAAAGCATGAATGGCAGAACCACAGAATAATCGATGAAGTGTGGCTGAAAACCTTTATAGGTAACTATGTTATACACATAATTTTAGTAAAATCAAAGGGTCTTTTCTAACACAGACTTAAAAAAGCTAATCAGTCAGGTGTCTGGCATTGGCTGTTAGTCCCTTGCCTTTGGAAAAAGAAAGAAAGAAAGAAAGAAAGAAAGAAAGAAAGAAAGAAAGAAAGAAAGAAAGAGAAGGAAGGCTTGAAATAAAAAGGAAGAAGGGTAGAAAGAAAGAAAGAAGGGAAGAATGACTGAACAATGGAAAGAAAGAAAAAGGCAAGATACAAAGAAAGAAAAAGAGAAGGAAAGGAAGAGGAAAGAAAGAAGGAAAGAAAGAGGAAAAAAGAAAGAAAAGGAAGAAAGGAAGAAAGAAAGAAAGGAAGGAAGAGAAAGAAAGAAAGAAAGAAAGGAAGAAGAAAGAAAGAAGAAAGAAAGAGGAAGGCATGAAATAAGAAGGAAAGAAGGGTAGAAAGAAGGAAGGAAAGAAAGAAAGAAAGAAAGAAAGAGGGGAAGAATTACTGAACAATGGAAAGAAAGAAAAAAGAAGAAGGCAAGAAAGAAAGAAAAAGGAAAGGAAGAGGAAAGAAAGAAGGGAAGAAAGAGCAAAAAAGAAAGAAAAGAGAAACAAAGAAAGAAAGAAAGAAAGAAAGAAAGAACAACAGACAGACAGGGTTGGAAATATAATGCACCCTCATGAGATTGTAGTCAGCTACTGGTATGTTGTGAGCAAGCAGTAATCAGATAAGCAAATGCCACTTCAAATGAAACTTAGAACAGCATTGGTAGAAGACAGGAAATGATAAAGCTGGAATGTGCCCAGTGCTCTCATCTGGTAGAAAGTGTCCTGCTATAACATCAGGCTCTACAACAAATTCAAAACTAAAGTAACAAGCATTGGCATAGCCAATAGGTCTCGCCTTTGGGACCTTATAAGTGTTTTTAGCCAGAGCTATTGGCTTTGCCATTGTCTTTAATCTATGTTGTAGAGCATTTTTGTTACCTTATATATAACCAAGTAAACATTATGTACAACTGAACGACCCTATTAAAAAAAGAATTAACCTATACAATGTCTTCTAGTTTGTCTGTCCTGATGCTGAGGTGCTGCTGTGCTGATGCTCAGGTGATGCTGAGTTATACTGACATGGTGCTGAAGTGGTAGTGTGCTTGTACGGAGGTGGTGCTCAGTGATACTGAGGTGGTGCTGAGTGATGCTGAGTTGGTGCTGTGCTGTTGCTGCACTAATGCTGAAGTGGTGCTGCATTGGTGCTGAGGTGGTGCTGTGCTGATGCTGTGATGGGGCTGAGCTGGTGCTGAGTTGGTGCTTTGCTGGTGGTGGTGCAATGATGCGGAGGTGGTGCTGTGCTGATACGGAGGTGGCGCTGTGGTGGTGTTGAGTGATGCTGAGGAGATTCTGCACTGGAGCTGAGTGATGCAGTGGTGGCGCTGAGTGATGCTGTGCTGGTGCTATGCTGATGCTAAGGTGGTGCTGCTGCACTGATGCTTAGATGGTGGTGCTGCACTGACGCCGAGGTAGTGCTGCACTGGTAGTGAGGTGGTGCTGCACTAGTGCTGTGCTGTTGCTGAGGTGGTGCTGCGCTGGTGCTGAGGTGGTGCTGAGGTGATTCTGCGCTGATGCTCAGGTCATGCTGAGTTAAACTGATGTAGTGCTAAGGTGGTGGTGTGCCTGTGCAGAAGTGGTGCTCAGGTGGCGCTGAGTGATGCTTTGGTGGTGCTCCAGTAATGCTGTGATGGTGCTCAGGTGGTGCTGAGTGATGCTCAGGTGGTGCTGTGGTGGTGTTGAGTGATGTTGAGGAGATGACAGTGCTGAGATGGTGCTGAGTGGGGCTGCACTGATGCTGAAGTAGTGCTGCTTTGGTAGTCAGATGGTGCTGCACTGGTGCTGTGCTAGTGCTGAGGTAGTGCTGCGCTGGTGCTAAGGTGGTGCTGAGCAGTGGCTGAATAATGTTGAGGTGGTGTTGTACCAGTGTTGTGGTAGTGCTCAAGTGCTGCTGAGTGACGCTCAGGTGGTGCTGCGATGGTACTGCTGAAGTGGTGCTGAGTGACGCTGACTGGTGCTGAAGTGGTGCTGCGCTGATGCTGACATGGTGCTGAGGTAGTGCTGCACTGATGCATTGGTGCTGCGGTGGTGCTGTGCTGAGGCTGCGCTGATGCTGTGGTGGTGCTAAAGTGGGGCTGTCCTGGTGCTGAGTGATACTGAGGTGGTGCTGTGCTGGGGTGGTGCTGCGCTGGGGCTGATTGATGCTTATGTGGTGCTGTGGTGGTGCTCAGGTGCTGAGGAGTGATGCTCAGGTGGTGCTGCAATGGTGCTGCTGTAGTGGTGATGAGTGACGATGACTGGTGCTGAAGTGGTGCTGCAGTAGTGTTGCACTGATGCAGGGGTGGTGCTAAAGTGGTGCTGTGCTGGTGCTGAATGCTGCTGAGGTGGTGCTGAGTCATGCTGAGGTGGTGGTGCTGTGCTGGTCTATGACATTTTTTCCTGAAATTCTGTCTGCTTACAGTGTCCTAAACCCTCTGAAGAGGGTAAAGTGCAACACTTTGGCAGCCAAAACAATTAAATAGGCATACATATATATCAGCTTAAACACAACAGCACCATCATTAATTTATAGTAAATACAATTTTACTGCTTAAAATAACTACGGTGGAGGGGAGTGAAGAGAAAGAGCTGCAACAAAAACAAGGCTTTTTTACACTTAGACAAAATGACAAGTGCCTTGTGTAAAGTCAAGAGCCCTGCAAGAGTATTGAACAACAGCCTATAAAAAGAAATACAAATTCGGACTGTTGAGATCTGGTTACATTGACATGCCGATCATGGAGTGTATGCAGAACACCGAGCTGGCTGGAAAGGTTAGTCTGTCTCGGCTCTCACCTGTTTATCTCCCAGAAAGCTGATTAAAGAGGAAGGTGATAAACAGCAAGTAACAGCCCGCTGGCAGCAGCTGCGTGTGGAGGAGGGGACAGACATCGGCACAAACCTGTGGCTGCGTGTGGAGGAGGGGACAGACATCGGCACAAACCCGTGGCTGCGTGTGGAGGAGGGGACAGACATCGGCACAAACCTGTGGCTGCATGTGGAGGAGCCAGGGGACAGACATCGGCACAAACCTGTGGCTGCGTGTGGAGGAGGGGACAGACATCGGCACAAACCCGTGACTGCGTGTGGAGGAGCCAGGGGACAGACATCGGCACAAACCTGTGGCTGCGTGTGGAGGAGGGGACAGACATCGGCACAAACCCGTGGCTGCGTGTGGAGGAGCCAGGGGACAGACATCGGCACAAACCCGTGGCTGCGTGTGGAGGAGCCAGGGGACAGACATCGGCACAAACCCGTGGCTCCGTGTGGAGGAGCCAGGGGACAGACATCGGCACAAACCCGTGGCTGCCTGTGGAGGAGGGGACAGACATCGGCACAAACCCGTGGCTGCGTGTGGAGGAGGGGACAGACATCGGCACAAACCCGTGGCTGCGTTTGGAGGAGCCAGAGGACAGACATCGGCACAAACTTGTGGCTGCGTGTGGAGGAGGGGGACAGACATCGGCACAAACCTGTGGCTGCGTGTGGAGGAGCCAGGGGACAGACATCAGCACAAACCTGTGGGGGACAGACATCGGCACAAACCTGTGGCGGCTTCAGATCTCCGATCCCTGACGTGTATCACCCCATACTATTAAAATCTGTCACTGACCGGGTGCGGATGGGGGAGGCTAACATTATTAGCAGGAAGAGGGCAGGAGAGGGCAGCAACATGAGGTACAGCGGGATACAGACATCGACTTCAGAGGGTGAAAAACAAGAGACAGCAAGAGGAGGGCGGGAGAGGGCACTAACATGAGGGACAGCGGGATACAGACATAGGACTTAAGAGGGTCAAAAACAAGAGACAGTAAGAGGAGGGGGGGAGAGGGCACTAACATGAGGGACAGCGGGATACAGACATCGGACTTCAGAGGGTCAAAAACAAGAGACAGCAAGAGGAGGGCGGGAGCGGGCACCAACATGAGGGACAGCGGGATACAGACATCGGACTTCAGAGGGTCAAAAACAAGAGACAGCAAGAGGAGGGCGGGAGCGGCCACTAACATGAGGGACAGCGGGATACAGACATCGACTTCAGAGGGTCAAAAACAAGAGACAGCAAGAGGAGGGCGGGAGCGGGCACTAACATGAGGGACAGCGGGATACAGACATCGGACTTCAGAGGGTCAAAAACAAGAGACAGCAAGAGGAGGGCGGGAGCGGGCACTAACATGAGGGACAGCAGGATACAGACATCGACTTCAGAGGGTCAAAAACAAGAGACAGCAAGAGGAGGGCGGGAGCGGGCACTAACATGAGGGACAGCGGGATGCAGACATCGGACTTCAGAGGGTCAAAAACAAGAGACAGCAAGAGGAGGGCAGGAGCGGGCACTAACATGAGGGACAGCGGGATACAGACATCGACTTCAGAGGGTCAAAAACAAGAGACAGCAAGGAGGAGGGCGGGAGCGGGCTTTAAGACGAACCTTTTAAATATTGTTTCGTCTTAAAATGTGAAGTCTGGCTATTATTTTGTATGTAAATCCCGCTTCTTTATTCTGCTGTGTGTGATAACAGTCCAGTGCCAAGAATTACAGGGACGGTATGTGCAAACACGCACGGCCCTGTGTGGTTTTTTAAATATTATAATTGTTCGCCGACAGTATCAATTGCTATCTATGGGGAGAGATATAGGCATGCTGCTGCGGGATTGAAACAAGTAAAACAAAAATGGCGGCCACGCGGTAAAAAAATAAATAAACAGTGGTGCGCGCGCACCACAGAGGAGCGGGGGGGGAGGAGGGAGCGCGGCAGCATGCTCAGCTGACCAGACGCTCGTGCGTCATGGCCTTTTGCCGGCATGTGTTTACAATTATCGCGCCCGCGTCTGGGCACGATAATTGGAAACACATGTTTGCCGCGCGTACCCATCTCAAAAAGGCCAGCCACGACGCACGAGCGTTTTTTGGACTGCTTTTCAAACTCACTTACTAAAAGTCTTCGCCTCTAAGCAGCGCTTGCGCGCTACTCGAGGCTCGACCTAAAAACAGAGGGCCTTATTATGAGTTTGGAGGTCCATTGGACCGCCAAACCCGTGGAGGTGGTTCCTAGACCGCCAGACTGGCGGTCCACCCACCGTATTATGACTTCGGCGGTGGGACCACCACAGGACAGCTGCTATCGCCAGGATCCTTGACCCCGTGGCGGTGACTCAGCGGGCAGAGGCCACAATAGGCTGGCGGTGCAGCTGCTGCACCGCCAAGCATAATATGACTTTCCTCACTAGTAGAGTTTTCATGCCAGTGTGCCCGCCATGAAAAGTGTGGCAGGGAGGAAACTAAGGGAGACCTACAGGGCCCCCTGGTGCCTCAGGGCCTGGGGGTGCAGGCAGTGGGGCACATGGTGTGCCCCCTTGTCTTTAAGCTCCTCCTGTTCCTGTACAGCATGGACTTCACAGTCCTTGTAACGCAGGAATGTGCATTGGCGCTCCCATTGCAGTGCCTTTCTAAAGTCTCTTATACAAGACTTTTAAAGGCATCACTGTGGGACCGCCAAAGCAGGACCGCCCGACCTGAATCCCAATCAGAATCCAGCGGGAGGTCTCAGTACGGGTTTGGTGGTGTGGCAGCAGGCGCAGGTGTGGCGGCCCGCTGCCACACCACCAAACTCGTAATAATAATGCCCAAAAACACTGACACTGAATGCAACTACCTTGTGTCTGGATGTGCTCCTTGTGAAAGGCCTAAATGCAGTCACTCAAAGTGAAGTTAGCCAGTTGCTAAAGTAGGTTGACCCATTGCCCCATGCTGTATGCTGTAGTGGGCGGAAACAAAGTGTGAATGGTACAAGAGCAGACCAGTGGATAAACAGTGGTGGCTGAAAGCCCCTTTTATTTAAATATATTATACATTTAGGTTTAGTAAAATTGAAGGACTTGGCAAACGTCAGACCTAAAAAGAAGTGTGTATCTTGAAGGCAACAGAATGTGAAGAACTGAGTAGTACAGAAGATACTGGTCGCTCCCTCCAACAAACAAATGATCAATATGATTTAAGCTATCAGTGAATTTGTTAAACTTTAGAAATAAGAGTATCCAGTGGTTGGAGTACAAATGGTGCCAACACAAGAAAGCAAGCTTCTCAACAGAAAAAAAGAAACAGTCTAAAACATAGCAGAGGATCTTCACAAAAGAAGAAAATATATTTTACAGTAGAAAGGGCATTGTGAAATCCATACTTCGCAAAATAATAAAATATATCCTACAGCTAGAGAGGACATTGTGAAATCCATACAAGACGAGGACTTCCAACTTAGAAGAAAATAATAGAATATTCAAGACAAAAGCAGAATATTGACTGTAGAGGGGATAATATTCAAGACAAAAGGAGAATATTGACTGTAGAGGGGATAATATTGGGAGGTGGGTGTTTATTGACCTACAAATAAAAACTAAGAAAAAAAATGAATGTGTCCATGTGTTACCCAACTGGTGCTCATGTAAAGCGCTCTGATACCTGATACCTTCGGGTCAAGTTCGCGCTATATAAAACTCTGGTAAAAAACACAAATCGGCTCTGAAAATGTAAATTGTTTTTTCAATCCTGCTAATTTTGAAAATCTCACAATATCTTTATTTGAAAGAGGGGGAGTTTCAGCTGCCCCTCACAGTAACAGGAAACTATTTGCACACATGGTTGCTTATAGAATTGGATGATAGTAACCTCTCTCTGTTGCACTTACAAATGTTGAAAATGTTTCACAAAAGACTGCATGAAATATAAATAAGTGTTTCTACTCAGGCTGTTAAGCCTGATTAAAAAAACAAATAT
Organism: Calotriton arnoldi; assembly: GCA_963921515.1. Taxonomy (NCBI): domain Eukaryota; kingdom Metazoa; phylum Chordata; class Amphibia; order Caudata; family Salamandridae; genus Calotriton; species Calotriton arnoldi. The sequence continues at coordinate 387,487 of CAWUFW010005464.1, read as the reverse complement.
AGGTTCATAATACAGTCTCTGAGCACTACAGCAAGTGGATACCAGACAGCACATTTTTCCTGCCTCCACTGCTATTTCTTTCTAGATAGTGCAAAACGTATTCAGTTCAACACAGTGAGCTTCGAACAGAAAAAGCCATTAGATCCAGCCTGGAGAAACTGATTTTCAAGTTCAATATTCAGTAGGAAATCACTGTGATCTGATCTCTCATTCAAGACTAGATTCAAAGCCTACATCAGCTGGAGTAGTTGCCATCATCTTTTTGTGCCACTTTGCTTCCCGGAAGCATGAATCATGTCATAAAATGAAAAAAAGAAATATTAAAATGTAAGATGATTTGGTGCTCAAAGGGTTAATGCTGTGTTGCACACAAAAGACTAAATGGAACTCAAAGACGCACAATATAAGAATGATTGTAAAACAACATTGAGGAAGGGCAACCTAAGTGATGAAAATGGGTCATAAAACATTAGAAAGAAGAGAACCAATGGGAGAGCGAATTGAGGGTGTTCTCATCTTAAAAAACCTGTAGAACTCAAACACATTTGCCTATAACCCAGGGTACAATCCATATACTGGGCAGACTCAGGGGCATATTCACAAGAAAATGTCAGAGCGTGGAGCTGTGCCAAATTTGGCAGCGCCGGGCTCCGTCATTTTCAAAACGCAGGAAAGTGCCATGTTTACAAGAATACGGCGCACCCCTGTGTTTTTCCTAGCGCTGGTGCTAAAATTAGCTGCCTAGTGCCATTGCAGGTACACTTGCACCGTAGTGCAAGGGTGCCTGCGTTGCAGGGAATGATTGTTTATGTGCAGGAAGGTGTCCCATCCTGCACATAAACAATCACTAATGGCGATTTGTTACTCCTATGTGTGCTGCACATTGAAGTAGCATATTGTCAATATTTAATGATTGCTTGAGGGCATTTTGGTCTTTCTATGTGTGCTGCAGAATGCAGCACACATACAAAAAGCAAAAACAAGGAGAATAATAGTATTTCTCCTCGTTTTGCCATTCTAACTCCTGCTCTTGCATGGCGTTCGTTTTTGGCTCTGCCTCAGATTTACACCTCCATGTAAATCTGGGGCAGCGTCAAAAGCAATGGGTGTTGCGGTTGAACGCCCACAGCACTGCCCATTGCACGCCCCTTTCACGCTAAGTGATACGTGTAGAGGGGCCTTATTTACAAGGTGGCGTTAAACCACAAAAAAGTGGCTCCACGCCGCTTTGTAAATATGGAGAAGGGCATATCGCCACTAGAACGTCGCTAAAAGTGATGCTCTGGTGGCGATATCACCTGGTAAATATGCCCCTCAATGTAATATCTTTTGCCTCAAATTAATTGTTATTTGCCTGCATGGGGTAACCAATAAAAATAGAAGTACAGCTTTCAAATTATACAGTGCCATGCCAAAGGATCTTGTTCAACCACTTAGGGGAATATCTCTAAATGTAATAAATAATTTGACACCAAAATGACAAAACTTCAATCAGTCGAACCAGAGATATGCAGTTTTAAAGATTTAAGTGGAAATAGTGCCAAAAAGGCCAAAGAACCACTTAAGGCTATCTGGTCATGTGAGACTGCTGAGTAAGTCACAAGTTCATGCCAATCACAATAGACCGTGGGTTGGATACAGAGACCAGGTTAGTACCGCTAAAAAGTTACCTTCTCAGTCCAGCGCAAAGAGTCCCATTCACGGTGGAGGGTGGGGCGAGGAGCACGGAAGCGTCACGGGCGGTCATTAAAGTAGTGTGAAGAGCAGGCCTGGCGTCTCGGATGGGTGTCGCTGTAGCAAGAAGGTCCTCTTGTCGTCGCGAGAAGTCAGGCCAAGGCTTCGCGATGGTGATCCCTGCGAGCAGTCAATGCTGTAGTGCAAAAGGGTCAGGTTGACGGAACTTTGCATATGCGGGCTATGAGAGTGACAATGTTTCATGTTAGCAAAGAGCCCAAAAACTTCAATTCAGCTCCACTGAGGCCCACACCAAGGGTACAGGACCTGAGGGGCACCACCAGGGGGTTTGTGGTTTACTCAAGCTGGATCTGGGTGCTGGTTCAGGGTGCTGGGAGCCTGTTATGTCCCTCTGGCTGTGCTCAGGAGGTCAACAGACTAGCCTTTGGCGTCACTCTGAGAGTCCTGGTTTCAGGTGCAGGTCCTAATCCCACTGACTCAAGCAGGAGGGCAGCAGGGCATCAATCCAGCAAAGCAGTATTCCTTCAAGGCAGTAGCCCAGCAAGGTAGCAGTCCAGGAGGGTGGCAGTCCTCTCAGCATCACAGCAGTCCTTCTTCCTGGCAGAGTCTCCACAGGTCCAGAAGTATATTGAAGAGTTGGTGTCTGAAGTCCAATATTTATACCAGGTACCTCCTTTGAAGCGGAAGAAGCTTCTCAAGACTTCTCTTTGAAGTGCACTGGTTTCCTGCCTCCCCTGCCTTGGCTCCAGACTAACTACAGGGAATATGCAGCCCTTTGTGTGGATGCAGGAGACAGTCTATTCAAGTGTAAGTAGGGCTGTGCTTATCTCCCCCCTCCCATCTTGCCAATGGTGGCCCATCCAGGCACACCTAAGCTCTCTATTGTGTGTGACTGCCTAGGAGGAATACACAAAGCCCAACTGTCAGTTACACCCAGTCATGTGACCCAGAGACAGGCTGCAGGCACTAAACGGCTAAGGCAGGAAGATGACAACTCTCTAAAAGTGCCATTTTCAAAATTCTAATTTTAAATTTGACTTTAAAATAAAAGAGGATTTTTCATTACAGTTCCAAAGACGCCAAACATGAACTAGGTACCTGTTCCTATTTGGAAGTTAACAGCTTATTAAATGTTAAAAGGTAACTTCAATGTTATCTTAGGGGAGAGGTAGCCCTTGCAGCAGTGAAAAACACATTTCATGAGTTTTTCACTACAAAGACATGTAAAACTTAAAAGTGCATGTCCAAATTTTTAAATACACTGCACCCTGCTCTTTGGACTGTCCAGGGTCTACCCTAGGGGTGACATGCATGTATGAAAAAGGACGGTTTGGGCCTGGCAATAGTATTTGCCAGGTTCAAAATAGCAGTTTAAACTGCACACATAGGCTGCAGTGGCAAGCCTGAGACATGCTTAAAGGGATACTTAAGTGGGGGGGTCACAATACGTGCTGCAGGCCTACTAGTACCATTTGATTTACAAGCTCTGGGAACATGTAATACCACTTTACTAGGGACTTACAAGTAAATTAAAGATGCCAATTGGGTGTAAGCCAATTCTACAATGTTTAAAGGAGAGAGCACAAGCACCTTATCACTGGTTAGCATTGGTAAAGTGTGCAGTCCTAAGACCAGCAAAAACAAGATCAGCAAAAGTAGGAGGGGTGAAAGCAAAACTTTGGGAGAAGGCCACCCCAAGGTTGACAGGTCTAACAGATCTGCTATTCTGTTTTGGCTTTTTACTGTTGCATGTTTCAATGTTTATTTGAAAAAAGTGGAGCGAAGAAAAGGTTTGTTTTTAGTTCTATTTCTTTTTGTAAAAACCGAATAATCTAATGTTTCTGTTGACAGACAGATTTCCAGAAAAGTTTCCTTGCTGGAGAAATATAATATTTGACTGTTTTGCTATTTTGTTGATTTTTCTGTAACAGGATGATGGCATTGACCTACACCATGTGGTACAAGACAACCCATTTATGAGGAGCTGGAAATAATAAGCAATCGGTAAACCTTTATGTCTACTGAATATATGTCTATGGGTGCAGGCCCCATTGATATTTAATTCAAAGAGAAAACAGCAAATGTCTGTGTGAAATTGTGTGCGATAACAGGATCCTCAAGCCAACTGAAGACAGTGGAAGACTTTTTCAGTAGGATGGAGAGAAGCAACCCAGTGATGGGTTTCCTGATGTGCCCAGTACAATAAAACATTGTGCAGGTTGGTTACACAATCCTTTAGGTTAGTCCTGACACTACAAAGGGGTGCAATATGTAAGTAATTCTACAGGATTACAGTTTGAAAATGCAAAAGTACACAATTGTTAGCTGAGCTTCAGTTGAAACTCAAAGCCTTGTTTAACTATTGGCATGAGTGGAATTTTTACATCCATAATTGAATTGAGGGATTATAGAGTCTCCATGTTGAAATTAAAAACCACCATTTTAGCGACTCTTCAGAGGCAGAACATAAGAAGCGAGGACATTTGCCTCCATCATCTGTGTCTTATACAAGGGCTCTATGCTCGAAACTTGTTCATTCGTGGAAATTTGCTACGCGGAAGTGAGCTGTCGAACCACAACAACCACAGGGTCAGTACACACTGTGATTGTGATTTAGCTTGGAGTCAGAGACAGCTGATCATCTAGTGCAGAGCTCTTCAATTTGTGGGGCGCGACCCCCAGGGGGGCCGTGGAGGCATGGGAAGGGGGTCGCCCTCTTCATTTGCTGAAAAACAAATGTCCCAGACGTAGTTAAAATGCTTTCCCTGGACTTTTATTCAGGGACTCTCCTGTGCTGGGAAATCGAAGCCAGACAGACATCTAAACACGCCTTTCTACCAGTGTGTTGCTGGCCTGAAAGAAATGCAAATGTGCACAACAAGCTAATCTGCAAATGTAAAGGATTTGCAGATTAACTCGTTGTGCACATTTACATTTGTTTCAGGCCAGCAGCACACTGGCAGAAAGGTGTGTTTAGCTGTCTGTCTGGCTTTGAGTTCTCAAGGACTGGAGAGTGCTGTTGTAGTTAATAGACAGTGGCTTAAACAAAACGTGAGGGGGCCCCCTGGAAGATATGTTGAAGGGGCCCCTCACATGTGGGGGGTGTCTTTGTTAGGCCCCTGGTTGTTGTGAGTAGCATATGCATCTGCCAAGCAAATGATGGCAGCAGTGCCCAACGTTCAGTCTAACGCTGCTCCGAGCCCCACATCCTTATATAGGATTATTTTTTGCGTTAAATATTTTGTGATTAGAGGAGCAATTTTCTGCATGCTATTTATTTACATTTGGGCATTTCTAAAGCGCTATTGCCAGGTAGGTACTTCAGCGCTCATTTTTCAAAGACCATTTCTGCAAATCACTAACCAGTCATATAAAATCACAGGAGAATTGTAGTGGAAAAGCCAGGTGTTTAGTAGCTCTCTAGTCTAAATCTCAGCACAGTGTGTTCTCTTCTCAGATTCAGTGTAAACCAGTTCTAGAGCATTGCTGCAGCCACTGAAAAAATCTGTCCCCATAAAGTTCCCTGAAACTTGGGAAGAGTGAATAACCCAGCTTTTTCTGGGCGCAGATTGCACTTGGGGGTATAGAACCTAGATATGTGGGTAAGAGGGCTATGTCTACCACCATATAATGCTTTATGAACTAAGCATATGTATTTAAAGTTAACCCTCTGAAAAATCTGAAGCCAATGATGTTTATTTAGGCACTTTGATAATGACTTTTGTTTTTTAATGTTTAGTATGAGTCACGTTGTGACATTTTGTACTAATTGCGGTTTATTCTAGGCTTTTGCAGGATCCCCAGATGTACAGCATTACTGTAATCAAACCTCATAGTCAAAAAACATTGAAAATCTGTATTCTTTTCTGGATGTTGAACAGAAACCTATCCCTTTTTAGTATACTTAATTGAAAAAAACAATTCTTAGTAATTGAGCAAATCTATTTATACACTGGTAGGTCAAAATTAAATTTGATTACAAGATTCTTTATCAAATGTACAGGGAGGACTCGGATCTAAAGAGACGACTCCCACACTATTCACAGAGGAAGTGGTGCCAGACTTTCTTCCTGGTTTTCCTACTATTCCTATTGTCCAAATCTTGTCTCATGTTTTGTAAACACTGAACCAAAACAGCACGGTAGCTCAGTGAGTTGAGTGCGCATTGCTAAAAGCTGTGTGACCTGTAAATTGCTGGATAAAAGCAAGGAAACGTAATTCAGAGTTTCATCCGTCTAAGGTTGTTAAAGGCAGTGGCATTTTAAATGGGAAACACTATTGATTGTTGATTAAACTGTTCTATGTAAAAGTGCAGAAGAATTAGCAAATTGGTTTACTGCTTTGTGATAGTGAGAAAGGAATGTCTTTGTATGGTAATACATGCATATGTATGTCCTTCCGAGCATGCACCTGACGTACCGACATGGCAGAGTTAAAAGCAAATTGTAAAATTGTAAGATAAAAATTTCTGACTAGAGAGGAAGAGATTGGTAATTTAAAGAGGCTATGTATTGAGTTCAGTCGTCCTGGGAGGCACGTAATTGATCCATGCAGAGTGAGGAAGCATTGGAGGGTTACCCAGAATGTCTGACAAAATGGAAGCAGCTAATGCTTGTTTCCAAAGGTGATGGTGGGAGAAGACCTTTCAGGCAGTGAAGACTTAGGTGACAGAATGACAGACAGACAGACGGACAATGTAATACACTAACTATAGGAGCTCTGAACAAAAAATGCCCTTGTTCCGTGCAAAACAGAATGTAAAGGGCGATAGCACGGCCAATAAGGGTGAAAAAACATTTGCTCTCGTTATTCCGCATTACTTACCACCAATGCTGTGATTAGATGCTAGTCGACTGATAGCCAGTAGTAGTATTGCTGGCACCCAGGTGATTTTACCTCAGGTGACGCAAAATCTACTGACTATATGAAAGAAATGCGTTTTTTTTTCCTAAAATGACCTCATTTTAGGAGTTAGTCAATGGAGACCAAGCTGTTAGCTGCTCTCATGTGTTTAAACAAAACATTTGAAAACAATTGTAATTTAACTATTTTGAGCAGACTCGCTGTAGATTTTTGGAACACTCTAACAACAATATTTTGTGGAACACTTAAAAAACACATAATAGCTGGCCTTTAATAAAGTGGTCGGTGCCAAAATATTGAAGCGCTGTAGCTCAGTAAATAACACACGTTACTCAATTCAGTTGTATTCTATTGCAATTTTACAATTTTATTAAACACACTTCGGACATTCTGACCTTCAGCACTAGTGTAACGAAACTTGAGCCCCCTTGCAAACTGCATGGAGGGCCCCCTCAGGACTGTCAAGAGCTGTCACACCAGGGTACTGTGCTAAGGGGCCCACCTGGAGCTTGGGCCCCCCCCCACACCGCGGGGGCTGCGGGGCCTTTGTTACGCCCCTGTTAATAGATCAAATCACTTGAAGCTTTTTGAGTTGTAGTGCACAGAGTTTACTGAGCTGTGAAGTTCTTACTTTTAATTGTCATTGTATTTATATAGCGCTTACTATCCCTGAGAATGTGTTGAAGGGACAGTTAAGTAAAAAAAATTACATTACATAGGGTCTGGATATTACTAAAATCTATGGGTCTCATTTACAATGAAATGGTGTTGGGCAGCTCCGCAAGTATTTTTGATGCGCTGCCCTATGCCAATTCAAAAGGGCAGGAATGCACTGTATTTATAAGATATGGTGCACTCCTGTCCTTTCTGCCGGCGCACAATTTGGTGCCTAGCGCCAATGCAGGCACCCTTGCACCATGGTGCAAGGGTGTCTGCATTGTTGGCAGGATTGTTTTTGTGCAAAAAGGCATGCCTTCCTGCGCAAAAACAACCCATGGAGGCCCTTTCCTCTTTCTATGTGTGCTACACATAGAATGAGGAAACAATTGAGGAGACACAAAGATATTTCTCCTCATTACGCATACCCTGGGGCAGCTTATAGTTTTGACGCATCCTCAGGTTTACAGATGCTTGTAAATCTGCGAATCCCCAAAACACAATCGCCATCATCAGCCTGCGCTGACTACCGATCCATCTTCCTCATTAATACAGAGGTCAAGATATACGCCACGCTCCTGGCGCAGCGGCTGAAGCCGCACCTCGAAAAGCTAGTCCACCCCGACCAATGCGGTTTTATGCCGGCGCGCGGCACCAGACACTGCTTGAGACGTCTGCACCTGGCACTAGCCAACCGTCAACGTCTCACCCCATACCTCGCGCTTCTCCTGGTGGATTTCGAAAAGGCTTTTGATTCTGTAGACTGGGGTTACCTGGAGGATGCCTTGTCGGCCACGGGCATGGGCCCTAAATTTCGTCATATGATTCATATCCTCTACTCCAGGCCAAGGGCTCGAGTGCTCATCAACGGAACCCTCTCACAATCCTTTCCGATCGGGCGAGGGACATATCAGGGCTGCCCGCTCTCCACCCTCCTTTTCGTGTTAGCGATGGAGCCCCTGGCACACCTTATCCGCACGGATCCGCAGGTCTTGGGCTGGAACTGGGCGGGATCGCACGAAGACAAAATTGCTCTTTATGCAGATGACGTACTGTTATACCTTGCAGACCCCACGCGGTCTGGCCCTAGATGCCTGCAGATCCTCCAATCCTTTGAACAGGCTTCAGGGCTGCATCTCAACCCGGCCAAATCGACCTTAATCCCCCTACATCTTTCATGTGTGTTTCGACTGGCAGTCCTCCATCCCCATTAGATGACAGTCATTTAAGTATTTAGGAATTTGGGTAGCCCTCCTACCAGAATTGGCCTGGGCACTCAATGTGACTCCCCTAACCAACAGAGCCAAACGTGACTTGCAGAATTGGCAGAAGTTGCCTTTGAATCCACTGGGGAAGATAGCGCTTTTTAAAATGATGATCCTCCCCTGATTTCTTTACGTGATCCAGAACACCCCACTTCAATTCCCGCGCACTTGGTTTCGAGGTCTAGATAGCCTTATTACACGCTTCCTTTGGAATGGTCGCTGACCACGTTTGGCCCTATCATGCTGTCAGATCCCGCCCTATGATGGTGGTATGGGGCTCACCAACCAGCACCTATACTACCTCGCAACACGCCTTCTGGTCTTGCATGACTGGTTCAATGGGGGGTGGTCTGACCCTGCATGCAAGACCGAACTCCACACACTAGACTTCCCACAGATCCAAGCCATGATGTATGGCTCGCCTGTCCCCCAGGGCCTTCCCACAGTCACCCGCACAGTCCTCCTGGCTTGGCACGCCGCCCTGAGGTACACTCACTGGAAGGACAAATTGACGCAACAAACGGCCCTATGGCACGGCACGTGGTTACGAGAGATGGGTGGCTTGGCGGGTTTTCACGGCTGGGACCGCATCGGTATCACCCTGCTGGGAGACGTCTGGGTCAGTGACCACATCCGCTCTTTTGCAGACCTGCAACAGCGACACTCACTCCACCCTTCCCAATGTTACAAGTACTTGCAACTTCGTCATGCTCTAGACTCGCACCTGTCACCAGGCACATCCCTACCAGAACACAGCCCCCTTGAAGCCCAAATCACCATGGGAAGCCTGGGGAGGAGGGGAGTTTCATGGATTTACCGCTCACTGACAAATAATGGTCCAACATCCCTTGACTCCCTGAGGCCAAATGGGTGGCATGGTTGGGCCCTCTAGAGGACGAGGACTGGCGGGATGCTCTAATGGCTCCCAGAGGCATTACGACCTCAGCCAGGCTTCGCCTGATTCAGCTATATTATCTTCACGCCTCCTACCTGACTCCCATCCGCCTCTACAGGGCAGGCCTTACATCGAGTCCCTCCTGCGTGTGCTGCGGGAATAACGGTGCAGATTTCTTCCACATGGTATGGTCCTGTACTCATATTACCCCTTACTGGAAGGCAATAGAGGCGGAGCTCACTGAGGTACTGGGATGGGTGGTTCCACATAACCCATTAAACATATTACTGGGTGTCACGGACGGGCTGGATGGATCGAGAGCAGATACGAGGTTCCTGGGTACCGCCCTAGCAGTGGCCAAACGCGATATAGCGATGTTCTGGAAAAATCCTGCTCCGCCTAAAATCTCGACATGGTGTAGGGGGGTAGACTGGTGCGCCACACAAGAACTTCCCTTATATGAAGCTCGGAGCTGTCCTGCCAAGTACAGATGGGTATGGGGTAAATGGCTAGGTCCGCTAGAGTGACTGCTGCGGTCTTCGCGCCGAGACCACTACCGGAGCTCTGTTGGTGCACTGTTAACCATTGGTTGTTATAATAATAATACACAAACTGCTACAAGGTCATATGTACGGAATCAAGTCTCATGCTGTACTGTTTATATGTTGTGTTGATATAAAATCAATAAATTTGATTATCAAAAAAAAAAATCTGGGAATGTGTCAAAACTCATGGGAAAACCCATCGCAATGCCCATGGAACGCCCCCCTGACGCAGTCAAAGGCAACGCACAACTTGTACTGCGTTGCCTAACACCATATCTAGGAGGCCATCAAAAGCCACGCAAAGTCACTTTCCGTGGCCTTGTAGATATGGGTCTGCTCTCTGCGCAACCAGAGCGTCATAAAAAATTACGCATCGGCAGCGCAAGGGGCTTATAAACAAGCCCCTATATTTTGGAAGCAGCCCGTATATTTTGGAAGCACCATTTTATTGTAAAAAACATTTTGCACATTTTGTAGCAGTCTATCTTATACTGCTTGTAATGCAAGTATAAAATAAAGACTTACATATTCACATTACTTTCTGTCACAGGCTGTGACCTCATAGCACTAAAAATACACAAGTCACTATTTTCCACTGCACCAACCACGATTTTATTCTGCGACTCTCTGGTTTCACAGACTTTTGCAGTGCATTAACTAATAGAGGTTTCATAATTTATTATAGCGCATTTCCCTCTGAGTAACAACTTTTTAAAATGTATTTATTATTCATTGAAGCTGCCCTTTATTTTATATGTAGCTACCTGACGGCGAAAGGCCTAAAAAACGTACGTATGTTTTAATTATGATGAAGATTGTTCAGCTACCTCCAGTTACATGCTGTAATTGCCAAGCTGTCAGAATCCCATGAAATATAGTATGGTTTTCCTCTAATGCCGTGCATTAAAGTTGCAGCCCATGCATTACAGCTATTATACCAAGAGCCACTGGAATTATGTGATTGTGCGGCCGAAGCGATTTTAGCATAATTATAGATTTGCCGCATAATCCATAATCTGCTGCATAGTCTGCTGATTTTAACCAAGAAAGATGTATTTACTCAAAAGGTTTAAAAGTTAATAAAAAGCAGCAACAAGTGTTGCCGCTCTGTAGAAGGCCCTTTGTAAAGCTGTACTGGTTCCCTTTTTGTTGCTTATTGCTATATTTTGGTGTTAAACTGGTACTAATGAGGTGCAACCACAGATTGACCGTTTCTCTAGAGAACATTTATGGTTGTCAATGATAAGGACTGCCAGGTTCTAGAAATTTTTCTCAGGAGGGGGTCCTTACGCCTAAAGAATTTTGATGGGGGGTCTCAGCATCAAAAAGTTTGAAGACCACTGATCTAGTGGCTGGAGCAACCGCCCTGGCATAGGAGGTGGAGGAGAATTCATCAGTGGCCAGGAAGCAACATTTTTAAAACTGGTATTGAAGAAACTTAGGGACATCGGGTCAGAGAATGGGCAAGGTTAGCATACACTTTATGAGCACCTTTCATGAAGCACACACACTTTATAACCAAAAGCAAGGGGATAAAAAAGAAGTACCCCACAGCTCAACGAGGCACCCCTGATCTCAAGTTAATTACACGTCCCAGAGAAGCATGCTACTCACCGAAAAGCACCTCATCAGGGGTAGCAAGCGCTATATAAATGCAAACCTTTTCCCTCTTCTATCCCTCCACTATCCTTCTCAATCCAAAAAACTGACTAACATATCCACCACTCAAATTACTTTCATATTTCACTATACTAATTCATCACTAATCCTTTATGGGTTCCGGAGTAACGTGCTACTCGCCAAATATGCGCTAGAACACCTCATCAGGGGTAGCAAGCACAATATAAATGCAAACCTTTTCCCTCTTCTATCCCTCCACTATCTTTCTCAATCCAAATAACTGACTAACATATCCACCACTAAAATTACTTTAATATTTTCCTACACTAATTCACCACTAATCCTTCATGGGTTCCGGAGTAGCTTGCTACTCGCCGAAAAAGCACTTCAATGCCTCGTCCGGGGTAGTAAGCTCTATATAAATGTAATTACAATATAATAAAAGCGCTCTTTTGTACAACATAAGGATAGGTCCATAAGAAGCAAAGGAAGAAACGAGCCATACAAGGACAGCATTGGACTCACACACAAGAAGTCTATTAGCTTAAACTTTTATTATCGGTCATTTTTATCTATAAATGTAATCCGTGCATTTTACGTGTTTTTTATTTTCATACTTGAGTGTGCTTGTTACTACTGTACGAACTCAGGGGTCAATTACGATGCGCAACGGCAAACGTGATCGCCCGCAAGAGGTGCGGCGGTCCCACAGTGGCAATTAGGATGCCACCGCCACGGTGGCGGTGGCATCCCGCATATATTGCATTGCGGCGGGCGGTGCTGTAAGCAGCACCCGCCACAATGCAATATATGCATGTTGTGCATTGGCATGCACACCGTGACAGGCACCGCGCGGTGCCTGCCACCTTGTCCATACCAATGTTGGGGGTACCATAGGTACCCCCAAGTGCAACCCCCACCCCCTGGGGGCCCGCAATGGGCCCCGAAGCGAAAACCGCATGCCTTTCCATGGCGAACTCTCCGCATTGGAAAGGCATTGAAAATGCCACATGCTAATATGGATGGCGGTGCCTGCAAGGCACCGCCACCCCCCGCCCGGTAGGCAATCGGGACCAACGGAAAAGCGGCAGACGGTCTTTCCGTCCGCCGCGGTACCCCCGCCATGCTAATGTGGCGGGGGTAAAAGGCCGTCCAGCGGGGTGTTTTAGTGGGCGGATCGCCATGCTAATAGGCCCCTTAATTATCAGCTGTATGCAATGGCTTCAATTAACTATGCACATAAACTTACTTACTCATCAGCAGTGCTTAATATTAGCCGGTGGTTTGTGGTACTCGGCACGCACTTAATTGCCGGCACCAGCATTTAATTGCTGGAGCCTGCACTTATGACAGCTGCTACACGCTGTTTGTGTAATTTACAGATGTGTAGAAATACAGTTGTTTGTTAATTCAATATACATTAAAAACAACTAATACCTGCCACACAGGCCACTTTTAAACCTTTGATGACCTCAAACAGTCTGAATTGTCACACCTGTAGCAGTGTGATGGTTAGTAGTTGTGTAAGTACAGTGGCAATGTGTGGTGCAAATTGCGGTGGCCTCGTGACGAAGACCCCAGCACTTACCATTTTTATAAATTAAGCACTGCCCATCAGTGTCCATTATATTGCCAAAGAAGATCCCATGTGCACCACACTGCATCTAAATATAAATGACGAAGAGATGCTATATAAGGAGATCCCTTATCATCCAGAAAGACCTGCCCACTGCATTTCAATAGTGGATTCCTGTTCTTTTCCTGTTAAGCGTGAAATCCTTGATAGTGGCTGCAACCATACGATTGTGGACTACTACATCAAAAGAGGCACACTAATCAATGTAGACACCACCGAGGGCCATCATTTATAAGTGGACTGCAGGATGCATTCGAAAACAGCCAGGTTTGAATGTTTCAGTTACAATTCTATATATGTTTACTCTTTTGTCTTAATTGCTTTTAAAATGATTGTTCAATAAGTATTTTATCTTCTTCCAGTCCACATTCTCCATGTGATAACATTCACTTGTATATTTTTTGCAATATTGCAAAACTTTAATAATGCTGTTCATTGACTTGTTACTACTATAAAATGCAACATTTAAATCAAATAATATATGCTTTAAGTCAATAGAAAAAGTACACATCATCAGAGTGACTTGATAAAGATGAAATAATATAAATATTGTGAAAGCTAACCTTGGGGACTTTCATTTAAGGAGTAACTTTTAGCAAGTCTTCATGTTCACAAAGTGCCTTTAAGCTCTTCCATTCCCTTGACTGCCCTATTTAGTCAGCACAAGTAATTCCTTCCTACATAATACACACAATGGAAATATTATTACATCGGAGCTCAAAAATCCATTATCTCTCAAAACGCTCGAAACACATGAACACAGTGGAAACCAAGGGTGTTTCAGGTTCCCAAGGTTCATTAGTCTCTAGTTTTTCAAGTCGTGTCCATATTTGCTCATTTCATGTCTGCTTTGTCTTTGTCGAATGAAAACAGCTCATTAGTCTGACAATAATAGAGAACATGTTCCTATTGATTCTCCTGGAGCTGACTTTCACAAGATTGTAATGAGTTTTAGATGTCTGTTTTGCTGTGTGTAGTTTTATAATGCTCTGGAGCGGCATTTAATTTACATTTACATTTAATTGTATATATGTATATGCTAAAGATTATTTGGTGATAATAATGTAGGACCCTATGTACAGATGGTTAATCACAAGTCTGAGATATGCAGAATGGGTGTTGCAGATTTGTGGTAGGAGGTCACAGCACACACGTTTCCTGATTGACAGACACGGCCCACCTACTGTGTGGGATTCTGAAGGTGAACACCACTGGTGCACTCACTGGTACTCTAGGAATGAACAACTGTTGTGCACTGATAGCTAGCTTTACTCCTACCAAGGAGTAGTTCGGGGGCAAGGTTCCCACGTATTAAGCCACCTTGTGGGCGATTGCAGTACTCTAACTTGCAAGTAAGAGGTCATGCCCCCTAACTTGCAAATTTTCTTTTATCATTCTGATAAACATACAGCTGTGGACATATTTGCAGACAGAAAAGGTGTTAAGACATTCAGCACTCTAGACATAACCCTGATTTAAATGTTGCCATGAAGGGTACTCAATGGTGATGGAGTATGCTGCCTGCCAACCTGAAGGTCTGCCCACCTTATTTAGAGTCAGTCGGACCTTCTGGGTAGGGATGGCGGTGACTACTCTGCCAACCACACACACCTCCTATGGCCCGACGGAGTTAGGGCCATTTTAGATTTGGTCATGTGACCGCCCACCATATATAGATTGGGTGCACATATGGCTAGTTTTCACTGCCTGTCAACACCATGAAATACGTGGCTGTAAGGAGCAGGGAAAACGTTTAAATAACCCCAAGCCATGGGAGAATGCTGTCATGTTGGGAGGGTCATTGATTTGTTTTATTTTCAAAAATAAAATCCCACTGTGGAATTTGGTTTTTGAAAATAAAAAGATGTAATCTTGAAGTATGGCTCCGTCATGTTGATGCCGGTGTCTGTCAAACTTACAATGCATTTCCAGGCACCGCCGTGACAAGGGTTCCTGGAAATGCAAGAGATGGCCGCAGGGCCAGCAGATAACTCTAAATAATGCAGCAGAGTACCCTCGCTATGGTGGGAGTAAGGTACTCCACCATGGCGATGGTAAGTACTCTGTCTGGCTAAATTTAAATCAGCCCCAAAGTGACATTTTACTGCTGGGGAATGGTGCCCTTCCACTGAGATAAATTATTTTTTTCATGCAGGGCAAATCTGTGAGGGCATAATTATGTAAATCAGAGATATTGTCACAAGTGTGCTGGCCACACGCACAGCTAAGCCCCATCCCTGAGGTCACACATAAACCAGGAGTTTTACACCCCTGCCAATTCTCAATGACATTTGCATAAGCAAGTGCCAAATGCATGTCAGAGTATTGTACACAAACATTTCATGCTATAAAAATGAACTTGGCAGAATGTCGACCACCAAAATATTTTGACGGTAAGTATGCATTGCTTTTATTCGTTCCAGGTTGGCTTAAATGCTATTTACCAATCCAAAGCTGTAATGCTGTGCCTGAAGAGGTAAAAGCGATACAAAAGGGGATGATGGACGGAACGTTTGAGCCAATCAAACACTCACCCCCAGTCAACTGATCTGGGTTTAATCCATCATCATTCTTTAGCTCACTCCACCACCCCAGTTCAGACATGGCCATATGCAAATCAGTCTGACCCTGTGCCTCATGGGAACAGTCCAGCCCGAACTGCCAAGCCATGTCTTCCCTGGACCCGGAAACAAGCATCCTAGGACCGGTTTCTGGCATTTCAGCCGTCATCAGCCAGGCTTGCTTGAATCCAGTGGCAAAGTGAGCAAGGGACCCACGTCTGGGCATACCCCGCCAACTTAGGGCGACCAAGCGATACAAAAGGGGATGATGGACGGAGCGTTTGAGCCAATCAAACACTCACCCCCAGTCAACTGATCTGGGTTTAATCCATCATCATTCTTTAGCTCACTCCACCACCCCAGTTCAGACATGGCCATATGCAAATCAGTCTGACCCTGTGCCTCATGGGAACAGTCCAGCCCGAACTGCCAAGCCATGTCTTCCCTGGACCAGGAAACAAGCATCCTAGGACCGGTTTCTGGCATTTCAGCCGTCATCAGCCAGGCTTGCTTGAATCCAGTGGCAAAGTGAGCAAGGGACCCACGTCTGGGCATACCCCCGCCAACTTAGGGCGACCAAGCGATACAAAGGGGATGATGGACGGAGCGTTTGAGCCAATCAAACACTCACCCCAGTCAACTGATCTGGGTTTAATCCATCATCATTCTTTAGCTCACTCCACCACCCCAGTTCAGACATGGCCATATGCAAATCAGTCTGACCCTGTGCCTCATGGGAACAGTCCAGCCCGAACTGCCAAGCCATGTCTTCCCTGGACCGGAAACAAGCCTCCTAGGACCGGTTTCTGGCATTTCAGCCGTCATCAGCCAGGCTTGCTTGAATCCAGTGGCAAAGTGAGCAAGGGACCCACGTCTGGGCATACCCCCGCCAACTTAGGGCGACCAAAGCGATACAAAAGGGATGATGGACGGAGCGTTTGAGCCAATCAAAACTCACCCCCAGTCAACTGATCTGGGTTTAATCCATCATCATTCTTTAGCTCACTCCACCACCCCAGTTCAGACATGGCCATATGCAAATCAGTCTGACCCTGTGCCTCATGGGAACAGTCCAGCCCGAACTGCCAAGCCATGTCTTCCCTGGACCGGAAACAAGCATCCTAGGACCGGTTTCTGGCATTTCAGCCGTCATCAGCCAGGCTTGCTTGAATCCAGTGGCAAAGTGAGCAAGGGACCCACGTCTGGGCATACCCCCGCCAACTTAGGGCGACCAAGCGATACAAAGGGGATGATGGACGGAGCGTTTGAGCCAATCAAACACTCACCCCAGTCAACTGATCTGGGTTTAATCCATCATCATTCTTTAGCTCACTCCACCACCCCAGTTCAGACATGGCCATATGCAAATCAGTCTGACCCTGTGCCTCATGGGAACAGTCCAGCCCGAACTGCCAAGCCATGTCTTCCCTGGACCGGAAACAAGCATCCTAGGACCGGTTTCTGGCATTTCAGCCGTCATCAGCCCAGATCAGTTGACTGGGGGTGAGTGTTTGATTGGCTCAAGCGTTCCGTCCATCATCCCCTTTTGTATCGCTTTGTTCGCCCTAAGTTGGCGGGGGTATGCCCAGGCGTGGGTCCCTTGCTCACTTTGCCACTGGATTCAAGCAAGCCTGGCTGATGACGGCTGGAATGCCAGAAACCGGTCCTAGGATGCTTGTTTCCGGTCAGGGAAGACATGGCTTGGCAGTTCGGGCTGGACTGTTCCCATGAGGCACAGGGTCAGACTGATTTGCATATGGCCATGTCTGAACTGGGGTGGTGGAGTGAGCTAAAGAATGATGATGGATTAAACCCAGATCAGTTGACTGGGGGTGAGTGTTTGATTGGCTCAAGCGTTCCGTCCATCATCCCCTTTTGTATCGCTTTGTTCGCCCTAAGTTGGTGGGAGTATGCCCAGACGTGGGTCCCTTGCTCACTTTGCCACTGGATTCAAGCAAGCCTGGCTGATGACGGCTGGAATGCCAGAAGCCGGTCCTAGGATGCTTGTTTCCGGTCCAGGAAGACATGGTTTGGCAGTTCGGGCTGGACTGTTCCCATGAGGCACAGGGTCAGACTGATTTGCATATGGCCATGTCTGAACTGGGGTGGTGGAGTGAGCTAAAGAATGATGATGGATTAAACCCAGATCAGTTGACTGGGGGTGAGTGTTTGATTGGCTCAAGCGTTCGTCCATCATCCCCTTTGTATCGCTTTGTTCGCCTAAGTTGGCGAGGGTATGCCCAGACGTGGGTCCCTTGCTCAGCTTTGCCACTGGATTCAAGCAAGCCTGGCTGATGACGGCTGGAATGCCAGAAACCGGTCCTAGGATGCTTGTTTCCGGTCCAGGAAGACATGGCTTGGCAGTTCGGGCTGGACTGTTCCCATGAGGCACAGGGTCAGACTTGATTTGCATATGGCCATGTCTGAACTGGGGTGGTGGAGTGAGCTAAAGAATGATGATGGATTAAACCCAGATCAGTTGACTGGGGGTGAGTGTTTGATTGGCTCAAGCGTTCCGTCCATCATCCCCTTTTGTATCGCTTTGTTCGCCCTAAGTTGGCGGGGTATGCCCAGACGTGGGTCCCTTGCTCACTTTGCCACTGGATTCAAGCAAGCCTGGTTGATGACGGCTGGAATGCCAGAAACCGGTCCTAGGATGCTTGTTTCCGGTCCAGGAAGACATGGCTTGGCAGTTCGGGCTGGACTGTTCCCATGAGGCACAGGGTCAGACTGATTTGCATATGGCCATGTCTGAACTGGGGTGGTGGAGTGAGCTAAAGAATGATGATGGATTAAACCCAGATCAGTTGACTGGGGGTGAGTGTTTGATTGGCTCAAGCGTTCCGTCCATCATCCCCTTTTGTATCGCTTTGAAGAGGTAAAAGGCTTTTATCATTTTTCAGCTCGGCGTGGATGGCGCTTGCTCATCCTATGCTTATAAACTTTGCTGTAAAAATGGCAAAAAGCTAAGAAGGTTTCGGAGCACAGTTTTTGAGACTCTGTAATGGAACTCTGGAACTGTACCCAAGTGGTATTTCAGGAAGGGGGTTGTTCTTTTTATGCTCTTTTCTTTAGTGTAGATTCGACTCGTTTGGGTGCAAAGAACACAAAAGAGCTAAAAGAATATATCGTGTCATGAACAAACTATTACTCACTCTTTACAACAATGAAGAAGATTTTGCATGTGGCCTCAGTTCACTTTAGCTTCCATATTTAGCCAAGCCTTCTTGCATATTGGAGACACAGAAAAAATGCAAATAAATGGCAATGGTAATATCTGAGAACGAACGGCCTTAGTAAAAGGCAGCCAAAGACAGAACCATTTGGCAGCAAAACCTAAATGAGATTAAAACAACAGAAAGCAATCATGGATATTAAAATACACGAGACCTGAATGTGATGCTAGTTCTCAGAAAATGAACCAGCCTCTGGATGTTTGGTTGATTCTCTTTAAAAGTAGCGGGGCAATAAGCAAAACTATAAAAGATGTAATAGTGCGTGCCTTAATCTAAAATCCAGATCTGTGGCCTCGGTAATCAGTGGATACCACAGGTTTTATCATCATCCTTATTCTAAACGCAATCAAATACACTAGGATCATAATTATATAAACTGTCCAGGTTGGTGCTATTGTTTCCAACCTGTTCTAATTTGCACTGGTTTGCCATTAGCCATTGTGGCCCTCATTATACCTTTGCCTTGTTTTACTGCAGGGATACCGGGGGGCTAGAAACTACAATTCTGTCTAGTATCCCAAAACCAAAATCCAGTTTATATGGCATATGCCCTAAAAATAAGGATCAACCATACAGTAAACACCATGACCTTGGCTGGGGTATTCGGTTATTCCGGGTACAAATCTACTGTCACTATCATGTTCTGCCTGTCTGGGGTGGGCTGAGGGTTACATGGTATGTGCAGACCGGGAAGGATAGACTTTGCCCATGGGAGTATTGTATGTTCTCCCAGCAGAGTTGCAGGTGTTGGGTCTGAGCCTGGCTGTACTCCTGCTGTGGGATATTAAAAAATGATAGGTGGAATATCAGCCACTGCTAATAACTTGAGGCCACTTAGTCCATCGATGTTTACCCACCGTGGCACCTCAGACGCCATCCAGCCATATGCAATCAGCCATGATCCTACTCACTTGCCACTGTCCCTGCTGTACACCTATCATGTGCACAATCGCACCAGGTGGCCCAGTGTCTATGGGCCTGGATGTTACAAGTGCAGAATCACTTCCCCACTCGGAAAGGCTTGGCACTGAATTCACAATGTAGTTTATCCTCCAGATGAAATGCCGCCACTTTATTAGGGCCTGGATTGCACTTTTTTGTAAGTGGTGTGCTATTTTACAACTATTTCACTTTGCCCTGGTTGAAATCAATATTCTTATTTTAGATTGTAGAAAAACTAAAAGGTTGACTTTTGCACCCACAAAACAGCACTCGCCATAGCAAAAAGAAGTTGAAGCAGCACAGCACTTACAGAAATACAGCACATTGCTAACTAGCACTTTAGCAGAGCAGAAACACAGCCCCTCCTCTGGCATGTTAGGCAATCTCTGGGAAAACTCATTCACTTCAGGCAAACATTTAATGCCCTCTGATAAATTCTCAGCATGAAGGTACAGTGTACTCTTAAGCCGTCTACTCTCTCCACTCAAGCTGCAAAATGAAGCCCTAAACTTTCGGTACTCTCTTTCTGCCAAACACATCGTTTATCAAGGCCACCCCTTTGTTACTCCACTCCCAGACACAGCCCCTGCTTGTGCTGTCCATTCTGAAACATGTTGATGCTTTCTACAGCTTCCGAGGTACAACATCAAAGCAGTGCACTCTTGTGCTGAAGATGATAGATGGCATTAGGTCTCCTCCCCTTGTGAACGCTGGCTTCCTGTTCTCTATCTTCATAACGCCCACACACAGCTGCGCCCATTTATTGGTTCAGGCATTTCTCACTAACGCTCTCTCTGCGGTCTTGCTCACTTTGCGGCGTGCCAATTAAATCTTACTTTCTAGGTGCTATAAAACGTAAAGCCGTTATCTATGCGCCCTCCTTGGAAAGCAGCTTACAGTCAGAAAATCTGCTTTGTGGTCAGACCGCCGGCTGGCAAAGTTATCTTTATCCCAGGGGCGCTTCCTGTTTCTAACGTGCAGTTATTATTTGGAATTCCTTTTGGAAACAGCTCGGTGCCAAATGTGTTCCCCATTCTGCTGTAAACCGTCCTGGTGCTGATGTCATGCGGCCCTGCCTTCTCCCCAGGCTCCTGTCTGGTTTTGTCTCACGTGACAGCCGGTACAAGCCACAATTCATGCCGTCTGCTGCCAGATGGAACCGGACTCCCTTCCCGACTGCAGCTAACTTGACAAAGTGTGCAACAAGATGGGCTTCCGGTCCGCGCAAATTGAATCTGTCATTCTTTCCCAGCAGGGCGGGTTTGGCAGGCGATCAAGGTTTGCTGTCGAAACGTTCTTTTGAAGTATTGCTTTATTCAGTGTTTATTATATGTACCCTGCCACCTCTTTTAAAGTTCTAATCAGGATAAGTTCCTTTAATTCCAGATGTCACAAAGCGAGAGCTGGTTATTTATCATGGTCTTGGGGGTCATTGCGTGGTTGAGAAGGCGAGGTAAGGCGATACTGTTTCAAAGAGCTCTCTGTTCTTCACATACTTATCAAGTGAAGAACTAACTTTTAAAGTAATATTCCTTACCCCAGTGGTTTAGCTTTTGAAATCGACAACCCGCTCGTCGGTCCCTGTAGAGCAGTTCTAGACGATAAATAGCATTTTTCTAAGACATGTTACCATCATTACTCATCAACATAATATTTGTAAGGGAACACATTGGGGTCTAGACTGCATTTTAGTTAACACTAACATCCAGATTGCTTTTTTAAAACTATCTCCCTGCACTACATACAGCTTCATGCTGCTAATATCTGGTTTTAAACATGTAAGCAAAAAATGGACTCGAACGAACAGAACATGGTATAATGTGACTCAAACCACAGAGTGCATCAAACATAACACACAGGAAGATGTCATCTGCTTCCGTAAACTTCAGATTAGATTTTCTTCAGAGTAAGATTTAACCGTGCTATATTTTTTACATTTATTTAGTTCTTGGTTTACCATGTTCCACAAAATATATTGAGGCCAAATTTGCCTCTTTTTCCCCTCACATTCTGGGAATTTTACAGGCACCGAGGGTTTGGGGATTCACTTGGAGACAATTGGGTAAATGGCTAAAATGGAGCAAAATTTTGTTTTTGGGAAAAATGTGAGGAAAGTGCAGTGCAAGAATGAGTGTGTTTTTTATTTTTAAATGAAAAGAGCATAAATGAAAGCTTAGACGTGCTAAGGTCACTCACTTACTAGGTCTCAAGAGCAGGCAGAATTGCAAAAAACATTTTGTTTCACCATAGTTCTTGCAAATTTGTAAGTAATGGTCAATATTTCCTATTTGTAAAGTTTCTGCCTCAGGCTTTCCAATGAGCTACCTGTAAGTATCTCTCCTGTGTCCAGTTCAGCCTACTAAATTAGAAGCTTTCCAAAAAGTATACCCCGGCACTCCACATTCAAAGGAAATACAATTAGAATATAAGTCTGTCCCAAAAGAGAATGTTGTGAGACAAGCACATTTCTTTATTACTAATAGGATGTTATTCAATGTTTTTTCAAACACCTTCTTTCTTTTCACAGGTTAAGATTTACAAACACAGTCTTTTCATTAACAGGTTCTAAATTCCAGATTTATAGTCCAACCATAGTCATGTTATGTTCATTCAAACTTTACAGAAAAAAAGGTGATGACTGCACAAGTTAATGATGAATATTCACAATCCTTCCAATTGTCAATGTTCGATGACAGTCAACACGTGTTTAGTCACTGGAGGGGCTTTTCCAAGGCAGCATATTAGTAAAGGACATATGTTGAAAAGTAACAGAGAACAGGTAATAGATCAACGAAAAAATAGGTAGTGCCCAACCAAAATAAGTGTCAGAAATAGAACGCCATTAAGAAAGCCGAAATGAGGAAAAACCAGCTATGTAAATAATAGACCGGCAGTGGCATGAGGCTTGATTCAATGAAAAAATAGGGGTATGCAGACAGAGTCCCAGAGTACGAGCCCTCATTCATACCTTTAGCACGAGATTGATTCTAAGAAAAGTAGAGGAAAGATACACCAGCTGTGAAAATAGATTAAGTTTTGATGAAGGAATGATGTTGATACTCAAATGAATGATAATTCAAAATCCTCTTTGATGATAGTCGGATTTCAAGTTAAAATTGTGGAAATGCCACTTTTAGAAAGTAGGCATTTTTCTGCCCAAACCAACTGTGCCTTTCTGCCAGTGTGCTGGCTCACGTGACTATGAAGGACTTTGCTCTTGTGAGACAAGGAGAGCCTAGGTGTGATGGGGGAAGGTCTTCCTGACAGGAGGGCTGGAAAGGAGCAGTGCCCTGCCCTGATTACACTTCAGTGGGCTCTGCCTGCAGCACATTCAAAGAACCAGACACGAGGTCTACTCTTGCCTTTTTCACCCTAGACATTTTGGAGCCAGGAGCAAGGAAAGTGGGGGACTGACCAGAACCAGTTTTGGGGGTAGGTCTGGAAATACCCCACACAAAAGTTGGCATCAGGTATAAAAATAGGACTTTCAGAACCTCTCGTCAGAACACTTCTAGACCTGTGTGAAGATTCAGAAGAAGGACTGCCCTACTGTCTGAGGAAGAGGGACTACCCTGCTGACTGAAGAAGGATAGGACCTGCTTGTCTTGAACCCAGGCTACCCAGAGCGACTCAAAGTGCCAGTTGGCTGACCTCCTTTGTGAGCTACAGGGACACAACAAGGTTCCAGTGCCTCCCTGCAACTGCCCAGCTGCCTCTACCAACGGGATATGCCTAGACCTGCCTAAGCTCTGCTGCCTGCCTTTAGTAGAGAGAGCCCTGATCCCCAAGAGGTGCCCAACGGGTTCTCGCCCCTTGGCTGGTATCAGTGAGAACTCCTCCTGAAGAAAAGGTGAAGATACAGAAGCTTTGGGCTCCTCGCAGCCGTCTGCAATGGCCATCCAACTCGAAGCTCCAACAATGACCAGCTCTTCATGCTACAGCAACAACTGTCCGTAATGCTTGACCTGCTCCTCATGCAGACAGCCTCCTCCTTGCAACCCCCTCCAGCCTGCACAGCACCCTTCGTGCTAGACTTGAGATGGTAACTCTTCAGTGGGACTAATCTGGTTCCTGTATCCGAACTGTGCTCTATCACTGTCGGCCTGAACATGTGACTTTCCCCTGGTCTATTGCGACCAGTGAACTGCATGTGGCGCTTTTTGCTACTTGGTGCTATTTTTTACCTGTAACTTTAAAAACTCATATCTCTGATTCTACTGATTGGATTTTGATTGTTTCAGTGTTATTTTATTTATTAAAATGTACTCTATTTTTCTAAATTCGTTTGGGATATTTCTTGTGCTGTGTTTTCACTTTATTACTGTTTGTATGCTGCATAAATACTTTACACTTTGCCTCTATGATAAACTTGACTGGTTTTTGCCAAGCTACCAGAGGTTTAAGCACAAAATAATTTAGTGACTTTTGTGATTCACCCTGACAAGGATTGTCTTGGTTATTTGAGTAGGGCTTCCACCTTTATCAACTAATAACCTAATTTCTTACAGAGGGCAAGCAGGAAAAAATAGAAATATGTTACAATATTTCCATCTGTAACTTTTTTGCAGTGAACTGAAGACACCTCGAGCATCAATTGAACTGAAACGTATAATTATTTTTCATTGTGTTTCAACCATGGACCAAATTGTAAGGTAATATCTAATAAATAAACAATGGGTTTGAAGAAAAGCTATGCAGTTTTGAAATGTACTCAAGAATTTGAGTTTAGGAACAGGGGCTATTTATACCACTCTGATTTTGGGGTAACCCATAACATCAGGTGTTTCTGAAAACTAAGCACAGGGGCTAGTCCGTCTACCATTTCTTACCAAGAAAGCCAAGTAAGCATCAAACTTCTGTTGAAACCACAGACTTTTTTCACATTTCTGTGAGGTAAGGTTCTGGAATTTGTGTGTGGATCAAAAAAGATTCACATTTTTCCCAATAAAAATGACATCACGTATAAATAAGCCTATCAAAAGGAAAGACCCAAAAATGCAAGTTAGAAATATGAAGATATTTTCTTTGAAATTCAATCATTCTGTGGATGTGGGTAGTTATTGTGTTTGGGCTTGGGGTCAGCTGGCATCCTGCGAAATCTCACCACATACACAAGGGGAGAAAAGAGGCTGAAAGAGGCCACACACCTACCACCACTGTAACTTGAAACATAAAAATGGCATGGTAATCTGTAAAAGAACAGAGGAATATTCTGCAGTTGCTTCTCTTGAGATCTTGTCACCCTGCTGCTATTCTTCCTACTCAAGAAACTGGCAGTTCCAGAAATTGGATGAGGTGGGCTCACTCACTAAATGTAACATGCTTCATCATAGGCCACCTCATCCCACATTGGTGAAATGGCATTACCAGGACAGACTCAACCTCAAGTTGGGCTATCCTTACAGAGTTATTAGAATTTGTTTTTTCCTGGATAATTTTCTCAGATCCAGTTGGTACTATTAAAAATACCTTAGGGTAGACCACAAAGTGTCCTTTATTAAGGTGGTACCCTAGGTTTAACTAAAAAATACTGTAAGCGTATTTGTCAGAGGACGTCAGCGGGTATTATGGCCCTTGCGTACCTCTGAGGTGCCAACATGTTTCTGCCCTTCGGACAAGCTATGTAGGTCGCGGGTATTCATCAGGGCTGATATGTGAGACCATATACTTCATTCAAGTGAGGGAATGAAAGGTTGTGAAGAGGGGACCTAACTCTCTTTCTGCAATACCCAGGTAATAGTACCTGGTAAGGTAAACAAAAATTGGAAAGCAGAAGACAATTTTTAAGGGAGACAGCTATATATCTAGCGTATTTCACAGATCCTGCAGTATGTGGACCATGCTCTTACACTTCTAGGTTTTAGTAAAAACACATTAAAAACATATGTATGTATGTATATATATATATATATATATTCACTGAAAAAACCATAGGTTTTAGGGACAGTTATAGTTACTTGGACATTGCACTCGTACAAAACCCGTGAAATTCCCCCGTTATAGTTAGTTCAGCTAACTATAACTCGCGCCCATAATGCACTGCTGATGACGTCACATATTACATTACTCATGACATGGTCAGTGACATCACTGATGACATCACTGATGACATCTCAAATGACATCACTGATGACATCATCCAGTGACTGTGTGTCTCTGTAAAGTTTAAATATTTTTAATATATATAGGAAAAGACGTATTGAAGAATGAGTGGGTGTGTAAGTGTCTGTATGGATGATTTAGTAGGTGCGTGACTGACTCTATAAGTGAGTGATTTAACGTATCTTACTGAATGCATGGGTTAGTGACTAAACTGGGTGAATGTCTGTATCCGTCTGTCTGTTGCTGTGTAAGTGGCTGCATGTGTTTGTGAATAGCTAAATGAGTGTCTATATGAGTTATTGAATGCTTGTCTGAGTATCTGTATGGGTGCCTGAGTGTTTGTGTGGGAGGGGTGTGTGCAACTCTGTGCATAGATGTGTGAGTGGGTGATTCACTGGGTGGATGGTTTCAAGAGTGCATCTGTGATAGACTGTATGGGTGGGTAAGTGTGTGTAAGAGTGTGTTAGTGAGTGAATGTATGTCCCAGTGGTACATGTGTGAGTAACTACATATGTGAAAGGCAGTATATATGTGTGTTGGAGTATATAAATAGCTATAAGCAAGAGTGAGTGATTGTGATAGTGGCTGTATGGATGAGTGTGTGCTTGTATCAGTGATTGTATAAGAGCGTAACAATGTGCTACTATTTGTATGAGTAAGTGAGCTGGTGTGTGTATAACTGTATAGGTGAGTAAATGGCAGTGTGTTTAATTATTTGCATGACTGACTAGGTGTCTGAGTATCTCTATGGATGAGTGGCGTTGTTTGAGTGTCTATATAGGAGTAAGAGTGCATATGATAGTCCTGTACTGAGTGACCGTAAGTATGAGTGACTGTACGGGTGAGTGAGTGGATGTGTGTGTGTAGACCTAAGAATCAGTGAGTGGGTATGTAGTTATTGGTGTTGGAGTGTCTATGGTTTTGCGAATGGCAGTCTGTAATTTAGAGTGGGTGTATCAAAGATTATATTAGGGTGTGAGGAGGTGCATCAGATTATCACGTGGATGATGTC
Source organism: Calotriton arnoldi (assembly GCA_963921515.1). Classification (NCBI taxonomy): domain Eukaryota; kingdom Metazoa; phylum Chordata; class Amphibia; order Caudata; family Salamandridae; genus Calotriton; species Calotriton arnoldi. The sequence goes on along the minus strand of CAWUFW010005464.1, from coordinate 360,458 downwards.
ATCAGTGATGTCATTTGAGATGTCATCAGTGATGTCATCAGTGATGTCACTGACCATGTCATGAGTGATGTAATATGTGACGTCATCAGCAGTGCATTGCGGGGCGCGAGTTATAGTTAGCTGAACTAACTATAACGGGGAATTTCACGGGTTTTGTACGAGTGCAATGTCCAAGTAACTATAACTGTCCCTAAAACCTATGGTTTTTTCAGTGAATTTCAAAGGTTTTTAAATGCTAATTTGTAACTATAACGTGTCTGAAACCTATGGTTTTTTCAGTGAATTTCAAAGGTTTTTTAAATGCTAATTTGTAACTATAACGTGTCTGAAACCTATGGTTTTTTCAGTGAATTTCAAAGGTTTTTAAATGCTAATTTCTAACTATAACGTGCCTGAAACCTACGGTTTTTTCAGTGAATTTCAAAGGTTTTGTAAATGACAATTTTTAAATGTATTAATTGTTATACTAATTTTTTTCATACTGATTTACTACATTTTTAGAAACAATTTTTTTTACAGATTTTATTTTTAAATTACATTGTAATTACATTATACATTACATTACAAAAATACTTTCTCAGAATGAATTACTTTAGTTTAAATACTTTGCACATAGGCAATAGACTTTTAAGTACAGTAGTTACAGTTGTTGCAATGGGCAACACATTTTCAAACACAATGCAACATTCAGCTCAATGTGAATTTCTAGTTAAATGCAATTAGTTACTTTATGGATTACTTTTCTAACCACAGGACTGGATCCTAGATTCAGTCCTGGTACATCTCCTGTAAACAGTTGAGTAAAAGCGTTTTGGTTACAGTCGTGATTTTTAAGGAATATTATTGTATTTTAAAAGTTGACACTTAGAAACTTTTTCTCATAGAATCACCAATGTTATCCTATGGAAGGAAATTCACTTAGCAGGTAAAAACTGTTATCGTTACTTTTTCTTACTCAGTGTTGGATCCTGGATCCAGCACTGGTGCATCTCCTGTAAACAGTTGAAAGAATGCGTTTAAGTCATACAGGTGATTTTTAAGGAATATTTGTAGTTTGTAAAAATCAACACTTTGAAACTTTTTGCTGAAAACCAGACAATGGATTCCTATTGAAGAAAATATAAGTTACTGGTAAGTACGGTTAAAATTACTTTTCAGGATTAGTACTGGGCTGAAAGATGCAGCACTGAGGTCTCTCCTGATAACAGGTGAGTAAATCGGAATTCGTATTTCGGCTGATTTTAGAGGAATATTTTAAAGTTCCAAAACTCCACACTTAGAAGAATTTCCAAGTGAAACCAGTCAATGTTAGCCTATGGAAGGAAATTCAAGTTACTGGTAAGTACGGTTAAAATTACTTTTCAGGACCAGTACTGGGCTTAAAGATACAGCACTGAGGTCTCTCCTTATAACAGGTGAGTAAATCGGAATTCGTATTTCGGCTGATTTTAGAGGAATATTTGTATGTTTCAAAAATCAACACTTAGAAACTTTTTCAGCAAAAAACAGGCAATGATATCCTATGGAAGGAAATTCAAGTTACTGGTAAGTACGGTTAAAATTACTTTTGAGGATCAGTACTGGGCTGAAAGATGCAGCACTGAGGTCTCTCCTGATAACAGGTGAGTAAATCAAAATTCGTATTTCGGCTGATTTTAGAGGAATATTTTAAAGTTCCAAAACTCCACACTTAGAAGAATTTCCAAGTGAAACCAGTCAATGTTAGCCTATGGAAGGAAATTCAAGTTACTGGTAAGTACGGTTAAAATTACTTTTCAGGACCAGTACTGGGCTGAAAGATACAGCACTGAGGTCTCTCCTTATAACAGGTGAGTAAATCGGAATTCGTATTTCGGCTGATTTTAGAGGAATATTTGTATGTTTCAGAAATCAACACTTAGAAACTTTTTCAGCAAAAAGCAGGCAATGATATCCTATGGAAGGAAATTCAAGTTACTGGTAAGTACGGTTAAAATTACTTTTGAGGATCAGTACTGGGCTGAAAGATGCAGCACTGAGGTCTCTCCTGATAACAGGTGAGTAAATCGGAATTCGTATTTCGGCTGATTTTAGAGGAATATTTTAAAGTTCCAAAACTCCACACTTAGAAGAATTTCCAAGTGAAACCAGTCAATGTTAGCCTATGAAGGAAATTCAAGTTACCGGTAAGTACGGTTAAAATTACTTTTCAGGACCAGTACTGGGCTGAAAGATGCAGCACTGAGGTCTCTCCTGATAACAGGTGAGTAAATCGGAATTCGTATTTCGGCTGATTTTAGAGGAATATTTTAAAGTTCCAAAACTCCACACTTAGAAGAATTTCCAAGTGAAACCAGTCAATGTTAGCCTATGGAAGGAAATTCAAGTTACTGGTAAGTACGGTTAAAATTACTTTTCAGGACCAGTACTGGGCTGAAAGATACAGCACTGAGGTCTCTCCTGATAACAGGTGAGTAAATCGGAATTCGTATTTCGGGTGATTTTAGAAGAATATTTGCACAATGGTGAAGGGAGGGGCGGGGCCTGAGGTGACATCTGTGCAAACGCGCCCCGTGGCGCGTTTTAAGTTGGGGGATTAAGTCCCCTTGAATCCTGAGGGTCCCTAGGGGCCAACTAGCCCACCAGGAACCTCCAATATGCGCCAGGGGCTGCGTTGCAGAGACGTGTAGAGAGGCCACAGCCCTTTTACACCTCTCTGCAACGCAGCTCTGTGGCGCTTTCTGGATGTACCTGTTGGGCTAGTTGGCCCCCAGGGACCCTCAGGATTGAAGGGATTTAATTCCCCATCTTAAAACGCGCCACGGGGCCTGTTTGCACACATGTCACCATAAGCCCGCCCCTCCCTTCACCACTGTGCAAACGCGCCCATGGCGCGTTTTAAGCTGGGGATTAAGTCCCTTGAATCCTGAGGGTCCCCGGAGTCCAACTAGCCCACCATATACCTCCAAAGCGCCACAGAGCTGCGTTGCAGAGAGGTGTAAAAGGGGTGTGGCCTCTCTACACGTCTCTGCAACGCAGCCCCTGGCGCATATTGGAGGTTCCTGGTGGGCTAGTTGGCCCCAGGGACCCCCAGTATTCAAGGGGAATTCGTTCCCCCTCTGCAAACGCGCCAGGGGCGCGTTTGCAGAGTGGTGAAGGAAGGGGCGGGGCCTGCGGGCCCGATCGTTTAAAAAAAAAAAAAAATGTTTGTCCCCTGAAGGGGGGCTGTGTAGCCCCCTTCCTTTTTCCTGTTTTAGGGCCCTGGGGACCCCATCCCCCAGGGCCTTACCCCTTTTTTAATTTAATAAAAAAAAAAAAAACGGGGAAGGGGGCCGCGTGGCCCCCTTCCCTGGGCCTGTATTGGCTCCGGGGACCCCATCCCCGGGGCATGGCCTTTTTTATTTTCTTGGGAGGGGGCTGCGTGGCCCCCTCCTCTGGCCATTTAAGGCCCCGGGGACCCCATCCCCGGGGCCGGCCTTTCCATTTTTTTTTATTTTTTTGGGGAGGGGGCCGCGTGGCCCCCTCCTGAGCCACTACTTGCCCCGGGGACCCCATCCCCCGGGGCTGGCCCTCTCCGTTGAGGACTGTGGGGGTCCCCAATCCCCCACAGTCCCGCCGGCTCCCCACGTCCCTTGGGTTCCGGCATTGCTTTTCCACATGGGGAGCAGCTGACATGCTGCTCCCCATGTGGAAAGCAATGTGCTTTGGATATTGGAAGAGGAGCAGGTTTCCCTGCTCTCTCTTCCAATATCCAAAGCAGTTTGCTATGGCAGGACGGGGCCGCGAGGCTCCGTCCTGCCATAGCAAACTACAGTGTCCCGGGGTAGGCACCCGGGACACTGCAGGAGCCGGCCCTGGGGGTGGCGGTCCCCAGGGCCATCAAGGGCTCCAGGAGGGGGCCGCGCGGCCCCCTCCCTACATCAGCACAGCCCCGGGAGGTGGTGGTCCCCGGGGCTCGAGGGTCCAAAGCGGACCCCCATTTTAATTTGTTAGTGCCACGGGGAGGTGGCGGTCCCGAGGCGTGTGGGGGCTGGAGCCCCCACACAAGTTGTTCAATAATAAAAAAAGCCCGGGGAGGTGGTGGTCCCCGGGGCTGCGGAGAGGCTCAGAGCCCTCCCGCACCGATTTTCAAAAAGCCCCGGGGGTGGCGGTCCCCGGGGCTTGGGAGGCCCTTGAGGCCCCCCACATAAAATTAAACCCCCACCATGCCCCCGGGACTTGGGCCACCCGGGGGCAAAATACTGTCGAGCGCGGGAGACCGCGCTTCGATTTCTCGGCAGGATTCGCGCACCCTGAGCGCATCCTGCCGATTTAAAACATTTTTTTTTGTTTTTGCCCAGGGGTCCTTGTGGGACCCCCTGAGCAAACCTAGGGGTCAGGGTGTTTCTACCCTGCCCCCTTTGTGCGCTTGCGCACTTGTTTCTGTCCCTCGGTTCTACCGAGGGACAAAATGACTGCCAACATTTCCTGAATCGGAATGTTGATAGCCAGCTGACAGCCAATTAACATGCAGCTCGTGATCGGGACGGTGCGCGCAGGGTGCGCTGAGGGTACGCGGACCCTACTCGGCCATAGATATCACTAACTTTTTACTTTTCATTTTCTCAGCAACTACTGAACGGATTTACACCATTTAACAAAAGGGTTCTTTCTGAACCAAGAACTACCTCTTTGCCAAATTTGGTGTAATTCCGTTCAGCAGTTCGGGCTGTAGCCGTGTCTAAAGTTTCCTATGGAAAAGTGCATGGGGAAAACACGTTTTGGGACCCCCCTTTTTCTCGGCCCCGCTTGACGAATCCCCGAGACTTTCAGGGTAGGAGCGGACCGGAGCGGGCCACAAAGTTTGAAAATTTCGCGAAGATACGTCAACCGGCAAGAGAGTTATTTCAAATAGAATGTCGCGGATTTCCTATGGATAATAGGTTGTAACTATAACTATCTACTGGCGACCGCCAGTAGATAATATATATATATATATATACATTCACTCATACTCTCCATGTATACACAGGCACACTTTCTCATGCTGATGTTAGGATTTACCTAGTCTTAGAGGACACTTAGCCTCATGGTCTGTTATTGGGGGGGGGTGTCTCCTGTAGACACACACTAGGGAATGTGTAAGTTTAAATAGGTAAATACCTTGATAGCAAAGACTTCCAAAAAAACACCACACGGGGACCCCTTAATACAAGGTCCAAAATACAGGTAGTATTGTAGAGGTCCAAATGGGCCTTACATTTCTCCTACTGAGTTATGTGTACATCATCAAAGCGCTGGAGTAGGGTGTAGCCTCACTCCCAATCACTTACTTTGTCAAGGAGAGGCGCCCATGTTGGTCCTACCCTTCCCAGTGGAACAGCCATCTGGTGGAGTGGCTGGCTGCCCTGAGAAGGTGTTTATAAGGGGCTGGGTTGCCTCTCCTCATGCGTAATGGAATGAGACACACCAGTGGTTTCTCACAGCTGTCTTAAATCCCTTAGAGTTACCCCACCTGTGGGAGACTCAGTAGTCTTTTGTAATTGGCTGGAAGATTAGGAGAAGCATGCCGGAGAACTACCAACCCTGCGTTTAGCTCCCGGCTGTATTGCAGAACCTTATAGCGGTGAGACGGCGTCCGATGGCGCGGCTGTGTCCAATCGGAGCTCCTTCAACCGCGAGGGTGTATGGGAACTGTAGTTCCCTATATAGAATGTTGCAATACATTTAGGTCATGCTCCAAAAGGAAGGCTAGATCAGAGGGGCTTGTCAGGGAATTTGCTCAGGGGAGCCCCACAACGCATCCCAGTAAAGGGACGCAGTATTCAATAAGGTATTTACCCATTCTAAGAGGACGACACTCAGAGCCCTGAAGATGTCAACTTTCTTAATAGCAACACCACTCATGTTCACCACTAAAAATGGGGACTAGAGTTTAGCCACCCATCCAAGGGTTATTGTGGTGCAACAAATGATGCTTGTAAAATATGTATATGGAGTCTACTCAGTGTTGGTGCAGACTGGCATGTATGTCAGTAGCAATTCAAGACCCAGGTCCCCGATTCTGTGAAATCTACCACTCACAGACATTTCTCAAAACGGCACACTGGGGCGATTCCTGGGTAGTGTGGCTGGCATGGATCCCACTGCTTTTTCCTACCCAGGAGGTCCTGCAAATGCCAAACCTTAGATAAAATCACAGATTTTCCTCACATTTCTGTGAGGGAAAGCTCTGGAATCCATGCGTATCGACCAAAGTCCTAACAACCAGCATTCCTACCCTTCTAATAATATAAATGGTATCCTAATTGAGGGGGTTAACGTATCACCTGCTACAGCAAATGCCCCAGAATGCAATGTGGAACAATCAAGATTTTTTCTCATTCTTGGGATGTAAAGTCCTGCGGCATTTGGACCAGCAGACAAGGAAACCTACAAACCCAGACATTCTTGAAAACTAGACTTCCGTGCGAGTCTGGGGAAATGAAGTGTGTAAACATAAATATTTGTCTTGAAATTCAGTCATTCAAGGGACATGTCTATCAAGTTTGCAGAAACCTGGCACTCCGGATCCAGAAGGAGAAATGCTAATCGTCCCAATTCAGTACTCCTGTAGACTCTCATGCAAGGACATATGCTGGTCAACCGTAGACCTGGTGTAGGAAAGTGCCCCTTTTTGTCATGGTCACCCCTGGCCACTGGTGCTGATGTTTTTCGACTGATGTGTACTGGGTCCCTGCTAACCAGGCCCTAGTGCCTTTTCCCTAAAAACAAGGTTACATGGTCTAATTGTACTCCAATTGGCACCCACTTTAGCACCCCTGTAAGTCCCTAGTAAATGGTACCCCTGGTACCAATGGCTTGGGTGCTAAAGAGGATCTCTAAGGGCTGCAGCATGTATTATGCCACCATAAAGGACTTCCATACAAATTGCATGCAGGCTGCATTTGCAGGCTGCGTGACATGGTGCAAACAATGTGTGAAAACATGATATGGCACACTCACTGTGTGCCAAGCCAGAGTCATTGCACATAATATATGTAAGTCACCCCTACAGCAGGCCTTGTAGCCCTAAGACAAGGTGCATTATATTACATGCGAGGGCATATCTGCATGAGCAGCTTTGATTTTGTGCTGTCTAGTTCAATTACTAGATGGTACAAGTAAACAGGGAAGCCATCTTAAGTATATATATATATTGGGCATTTGGTCATTACAAGTTCGCCAGCTATATGATGGCTTTAATGAACCTATTGTGTTTGGTATCAAACAACTTGTCTTAGTAAATCTGTACTGTTACCAGTAATAGATTTATTATGACATGCACTGAGAGGGTCCCTTAGAGGTGCCCATGATACACCTACCAGTATCTAGTGTGCTGGCTGACCGGTATCATCCAGCCTGCCACCACAGACAAGTTTCTGACCCCCTGCAAGTGTAAGCCTGTGCTCTCTGAAGCCAGAAACAATGCCTGCTCCAGAGGAAGATGTTCACACCATCTCCAGCAGGACAGCTAGTGATTTAGCATATTAAGGCCAGGGGCTTCAAAGCCCCTGCCACCTTTAATATGCAACCCTGGTTTACCCCAGACCTGGGAGGTGACAATCCCTGCAATGAGGCCCATTTTGCACCAGGACAGGTGGGAAATTAGCTATGCAGTAGCCATGTAGCACCTCCAGGCTAGCAAAACCCCTGAGGTGGGCTGTATGATGTGCTCCACAAAAGAAGGGTTCCACCATCTTGTTTTTGATGGAATTAGGAACCCTGGGACAGGGTTATGCCCACTCCCCACAGGATGTGGTCATATTGTGGATGTAGTGACCCCAGGGGTAAGTAGCCCATTGGCTACTATCCTTCACTCCCCTTAACACCCCAAAATTTGGAATTTAGGTGGCCCCCTGACACTAGGAACTCAGATTCATCTGCCGGAAAGAAGAAGAAGGACATAGAAGAGCCAAAGATGTGAGAACAGTGGACCAGCACCAAACTTGGCACAAAAACCTGCCTGGCTGCTGCTTTCCCGACAATCACCGACACCGACTCATCCAGAAGCGGAACAGCCTCCCCAAACCCTGGGAGGTCTGCCCAGCACTTCATCAACCAGGCAACATCTCCCTTGGAGTAGAGGAGCCACATTCCTGCCCCAGCAGGCACTGACCGCATCTGCCCGGAACAGCATTCCGTCAACCCCCGAGCCCACCAAGGGAGCAGCACTCAAAAAGAGGTCTTCATTGCTCCAATAGGTCAAATCCATCTCCCTGACTACTTTGAAGATGCCAGGACCCCTAGGAGGTGCCGAGCACCAATACCTAAGGTACCAGAGCCAATGTAAAGCATCAAGGCTTGTTTGTGTTCAGTTGGAACACAACCACCGTTAAAACGTACATGCACATCAAGGGACTTCGAGGGAGGTCAGCTCCACATTGAGAGTGGCCCTGTTATGTTTCTTTTCCCTCTTCTGCAGGTATCCCAAGGTCCGTGAGAGCCTCTAACTCAATGACACACTGGACAAAACATGTCTGCCACCAAGCTCCCCAGCCTGGACTCAGTACAGACAAAAACCCACATATAAATGAAGTTGAAGAAGAAGTACTGAGGGATACAGGTGCTAGTATCATCATGGTGACTGAAAAACAGATATCCCCAGAGCAGTACATAACTGGACAAACTTATCCAGTTATCAATGTTGATAACATTCTTAAGATTCATCCCATGGCTATGGTGACCTTAGAGTAGGGAGGGGTTGCTAGCCAAAAGAAGGTGATTATGTCCCCTGCCATCCCTGTAGAATGTCTGCTAGGGATCGATCTGGAGATCTCAGCACGGGCTGAGGTAGAGATAAAAACCCATGCAGCCACGCTTGGAATACCTGAATGGGGTGTGTGTAAAAACAAGAGCACAGTGCAAAGCCCAGGGTGAAAAAGAGGAAGTGGAGCCTGGAATAATGGCCCAATCCTCTAAGAGAAAAGGCAAGAAGTCTGGGAAACCAACTTCTACAGAGACAAAAGCTCAAGTCCCCTCTCCTCAGGGAGAAGACATGTCAGTCCTTACGGGAACTGAGTCGCAGGAACTTGGGCCTTACCAGGCAGAGCTCCCAGACCCGGGGGACCCTCTAGAGAAAATCTTTGCCAGGGACAGAGAACTTGTCCCACTTTTGAGAGCCTGAGATGGCAAGCTGCTGATCAGGAAAAGGAGATGTCAGTGGCTCCTGCAGAACCCACTGGGAGGAGGGAGGAGTGTATACTGAGGCCAGAGATCCCAGACCTGGTGCCACTAGTAGAGTGGTAGTCCCTCATCAGTATAGGGAGTTCTTACTTTCTCTAGCACATGACATCCCCCTAGCTGGGCATCTTGGCCAGGCAAAGACTTGGAGTAGGTTAGCCACCCACTTCTACTGGCCAGGTAAATCCCAGAAAGTAAAGGAGTTTTGCAGCTCCTGTGTTACCTGTCATGCCAGTGGCAAGACAGGTAACAATCCAAAGGCCTCTCTTAGTTTCACTACCAGGGGTTGGGGTCCCCTTTGAGAGGGTAGGGGTAGACCTTCTTGGTCCAATTGACCCCCAAACAGCCTCAGGAAACAGATTCATATTGGTGGTAGTGGATCATTCCACCAGGAATCCTGAAACAGTTCCACATAGGACTGTCACTGCTTCTGCTGTTGCCAGGGCCTCATCAGTATCTTTACTAGAGTGGGCTTTCCTGAGGAGATGGTGTCAGACACAGGTAGTAACGTCCTGTCTGGCTGCCTAAAAGCTATGTGGGCTGAGTGTGGGGTGACGTATATGTTTAGCACCCCATATCACCCACTAACCAATGGTCTGGTTAAGAGATTCAACATGACCATGAAAGGTATGATCAAGAGACTCCCTGAAAAACTCTGAAGGAGATGGAATGTTTTACTGCCATGCCTGCGTTTTGCTTACAGGGAGGTGCCACAGAAAAGAGTGGGCTTTAGTCCCTTTGAGCTTCTGTTTGGCCATCCTGTGAGAGGTCCACTAAGTCTAGTAATAGAAGGCAGGGAGAAGCCTCTCAAAGAACCCCAACTGGACATAGACGACTATGTGCTTGGCCTTCGTTCCAGGATGGCTGAGTACATGGAGAAAGCCAATAAGAACCCTGAGGCAAGCCTAGACCTCCAGAAGCAATGGATTGACCAAACAGCTGCACTGGTGGAATTCCAACCAGAGCAGAAGATATGGGTTTTAAAGCCTGTGGTACCTAGGGCCCTCTAGGACAAATGTAGTCATTCCTACCCTATCCTAGAAAGAAAAGGGGAGGTCACCTACTTGGTGGACCTTGGCATTCCTGTGAGCCCTCACAGGTTCATCCATGTGAACCACATTAAACTCTTTCCTGAAAGGGCTGATGTGGCCATGATCATGGTCACTGATGAGGATCAGGAAGAAGAGAGTGAACCTTTCCTTGACCTCCTCTGCCACAACCCTAAAGATGGGCCTGTTGAGATGGTTGTCTTGTCAGAATTCCACACTGGCCAACAGGAAACTGACTGCAGGCAAGTCCTAAGGCAGTATGCTGAGCTCTTTTTTCTGACCCCTGAAGAGCCAACCTGGTGTACTTCTGATGTGGACACTTGAGGAAAGCCTACCTGTCAAAAACAAAATGTACAAGCAGTCAAAGAAAGCATCAGAGCTGAACTCAGCAAGATGCTGGAATTAGGGGTGATTGAACCCTCTAAGAGTCCCTGGACCAGTCCAGTGGTCCTAGTCCCCAAACCTCATACCAAGTGACGAAAACTAGAGGTGAGGTTTTGTGTGTCCTGCAGAGGCCTCAATTCTCTCACTTAGTCAGATGCACATCTCATACAGGTTAGGAGTAGCCACGTTTCTCAGTACTTTTGATTTGACATCAGGGTACCGGTGTAGGAAGGTGGAATCTGACTGCATGGTTGCCCCCACTTTTTTCCTGGTGTTTTGCTGGTTTTTGACTTAGTTTGGCTGGGATCCTGCTATTCCCCTTACATTGATTGCATGTACTTTAGGTACACTCCAGATTGGATTCTGGGGTACACTTATGAGTCCCTAGTATATGGTATACTATGTACCCAGGGCATAGGTACCCCAGAGGCTGCATCATGTATTATGCCACCCCTGAGAGGCCATCCAAAATGACACAACAGGTCTGCTACAGAAGCCTGTGTAAGGTGGTGTATCCACCCCTTACTGAGATATAGGTTCCCTATATCTCTCCATATCACTGCACATGTAAACCTATCAGTCACCCCTATGGCAGGCCTTAACAATCCTGAAGGCAGGGTGCTGGATTTCATGTGAGAGGGTGCCCATGCATGAGCAGAGCCCCTCTGCAGCTTTCGGAATCTTCATTCCGGGGGTGTTTGTGATGCAGTCAGACCATATACTCTTAAGTGCATTATAACCAAACGGTAAATGCTAACTTTGGAATGGCTGCATGGAAAACTGTCGTGTTTGGTGTCAAACACCTTGGAATCATACCCCACACCAGTAACTGGTGTGGGAGTATGATCCCACCCTTCTAGAGGGAGAGACATGGCAGCACCGGTATACCCGGTACCAGCTAACAGAGCCCTGGCATCACAAAATGGATGCTGCAGCCACAGACACGAGTCTGCCCTCCTGCTGCTGGACGAAACTCCAGCAGGGGAGGCCTGGACAATAGGTTTCCTGTCACAGGGAGGTGTGACCACCTCCCAGACAGGTTTTAGTGTATTGGGGCTGGGTGGGTGCACTCTCAGAGTGCTGTGAAGTCTGCACTGGGGGCACATTTGGTGTCCCTGTGCATAGTCCAGCTCAAACCGGTTGCAGGGGCACACAGCCCCTGCTCTGGTGCGAAACTGGACAAAGGAAATGGGTGTAGCCACCCCTCTTTCCTGACCCTCCCATAGGTGGGTCCCCAGAGTTTGTCCAACCCCTTCCTTGGGTATAAAGTAGGAAACCCTGACTACAGGACTTTAGATTACACCTGGACTAAACTCTGATACCAGAAACCAAGTACTTCTACGATCTGCACGATGCTGGATGACTGAAGAATCTCCCTTGGAGTAAAGGAGTTACTCCCCTGCAAGGCAGGCACCTTTAATGCAACTGACCGGTTGGCATCTCCGAGCTCTGATGGACTCCGAAGAATGTTGCCACACAGGAGGTGGGTTTTCCTAGGTCTCTGAGGTTGATCTGTGCCCACAGCAAGTCTGAGGCCTGTATCCCTTGTGGAGACCGTGCAACCCGAACCCCTGGACACCGCAATCATTTGCAGAAGCATCAGCTTTCCGGCAACCCCTGAGGCTGAGCTTTGGGTTACTTGTAGCCCTGACCCCGAGCAATAATTGCACCGAAGATTGTCGGCCTACACTCAACGAGTGTTCCGTGGGCCGCCATTTTGTGATTCCTCTTGAGGTCCCTTTGCGATCCCTGGTCTGTTGACCTGTGGGTCCCCAAGAAGGCAACTCTAACTTTTATTGGGCTTCCCTGGTTGCTCCAGACGTGCCCTGACTCTCCATTGCTTGGAGAGTCCCCAGGACCTTGCTGGTCTGCACAGAAGCATCTTTTCTTTTCCTGCGTGGGTTGTTGTTGCCAAGGCTTGTTGTGGTCAATCTGATCACCGACACCCCAGAACTCGACATCCTTTGTGGGACAGCTCGAATCCGGCTCCTAGTTGTCATCGACGTCTCCGGGACCCCGTGGCTGCAGAGTCAAGCTTCACCTCTTCGCACCTGAAGCACCCAACATCGGTGGGCATTCGATTGCTCCGCTCCTGGTCACTGGCTAGTGACCCAGACTCGGTCCACTCTGCTTTCAGGTTCTTCACATCTTTGATCCAGGCTTGGATCACACCGTACACTTTTCTCCTTCATGGCAGCAGCACTTTGCAACAGTTCGCCATTGAAAACGACGACGATTCCCGACACCTTTTGGTACCTATGCACCCAGTTTCCCTGGGTCAGGTAACTCGAGTACTCCGGTGATCCCGTGGGTGTTGGCCCTAGAAACTCTTAAGTCTAAAGGGGTTTTCTCAAAGTCCTCTCCTATTTCCAATGTGGAAAGTCGCGGTTTGAATTTTAAAGTTAAAGGACTTTAACTTTAAAATTCAAACCGCGACTTTCCGCATTGAATCCTACGGCGCTCGCGGCTGTGTTCTCACACTGCACACGTCCCCCGTGGGTCTCCTGTGTCACTACCGTGGGTGGTTCCTTGGGGTCCCAGCGATTCTACGTGCTCTAGGCACTGTGTCTAGTCAAGTCGTGGTTCTTATACCACTTTCTTAGTATATGGTTTGGTCTCCCCTGGAGCCCACTGTGTATTGTGCTATTTACTGTCGTTTTAATACTGTGATACTGTGTATCTTGAACTCTAATCACATAAAGGGATTAGTAGTTAGTGTTTAGAAATAAATACATATATTTTATATATATCTTATGTGGTTCTCCTTTCATTTAGTTATTCAAGAGGTTATAATCTGGTAAACCAAGCTGCTTTACACTCCTTCAAGACTTAGCCTGAAGGCTGCTCTCCATAGCTACCACTAGGATAGCTTTCAATAAAGGTTGTCTTTAAACCTATCATCAATAAAGGTCGTTTGGACTGGTGCAAGGTGCCCACTATAACTAGTGGACAGCATATGCCAGGCCAACTTCTCACAACTGGCATATTGGGCTGACCCCAGGATCAAAAGAGAGGTCAGCATTCTCCACCACAGATGGACATTATCAGTTTACTGTGAGGCCCTTTGGCTTAAGGAATGCCCCTGCCACCTTCCAAAGGCTGGTCAACAAAGTCCTGGCTGGAGTCTGTTAGTACAGAATATCTTGATGATATTGATGTCTATAGCTCCACTTGGCAGGATCACCTGATCCACCTTGGAAAGGTCCTTGAGGCTCTGCAGCGTGCAGGACTCACTATCAAGGCAAGCAAGTGCCAGATAGGGAAGGGTCCTGCAGTATACTTGGGCCACTTTGTAGGTGGAGGCCAAGTTCAACCTTTGCAGCCCAAGATCCAGACTATTCTGAACTGGGTAGCTCCAACCACCCAGACTCAAGTCATGGCATTCCTTAGCTTGACTGGGTTTTACAGGAGGTTTGTGAAGGGGTATGGTACTATTGTGGTACCCCTCACAGAATTGACCTCCAAGAAACAACCCAAGAAAGTAAACTGGACAGTGAGTTGTCAAAAGGCTTTTGACACTCTGAAGGGAGCAATGTGCTCAGCACCAATTCTAAAAGCTTCAGATTACACAAAGCAGTTCAGTGTGCAGACTGATGCCTCTGAGTATGGGATAGGTGCAGTTCTCTCCCAGACCAATGATGATGGCGAGGACCAGCCTTTTGCTTTTATTAGCAGGAGGATACTCCCCAGTTAACAGTATTGGAGTGCCATCGAGAGGGAAGTCTTTGAAGTGGTATAGTCCCTGAAGAAGCTGAGACCCTACCTGTTCGGGGCTCACTTCCTTGATCAAACTGAGCACAGGCCTTTCAGATGGCTGATGCAAATGAAAGGGAAAAATCTAAAACTGTAAGGTGGTCCATCTCCCTACAGGGTATGGATTTTTACAGTGGAACACAGTTTTGGGACTGACCATGCCAATGCAGATGGCCTTTCCACGTTTTTCCACTTAGAAAAGGATGACTCTCTTGGGAAAGGTTAGTGTCATCGTCTTTTGTTTGTGGGGGAGGGAGTTGTGTACGAAAGTGCCCCTTTTTGTCATTGTCATCCCCACTTTTTGCCACTGGTACTGATGTTTTCGACTCATGTGCACTGTGTCCCTGCTAACCAGGCCCCACTGCCAGTGCTCTTTCCCTAAAACAAGGTAAAATGGTCTTATTGTACTCCAATTCGCACACAATTAATAGCACCGCTGTTAGTCCATTATAAATGGTATCCCTGGTACCTAGTGCATGAGTGCTAAAGCGGGCCCCTAAGGGCTGCAGCCTGCAATATGCCACCCTAAGGGACCGTCATACATATTGCATGCAGGCTGCCATTGCAGGCTGTGTGACGTGGTGCAAACCATGTGTGAAAACACAACATGGCACACTCACTGTGTGCCATGCCAAACTCACTGCATATAATATATGTAAGTCACCACTACAGCAGGCCTTGTAGCCCTAAGGCAGGGTGCATTATATTTGAGGCTCTCAGTGTTCAGTCTTTACTGATTTTTACAGATAAATACAGACAGAAAACAACATGTTTCCTGTTGGTATTTATTTTTAAAAGCTGAAAAATACAGATAATGATGCTTCTTGTGAGTGACTGTCCACTCTGTTCTTCGTGATTTCCAGGCCAAGAGCTGAGCAGATAAACAGCATGGGTGGGTAAAAAGTAGGTTGATATTTGCTTAAATGCCGGCATGTATTCTAGGAAGCTGGCTCTGTATATACTATACCAAAGTGAGGTATCGTGTGCACAGAGTCCAGTGGAACCCCAAAGGTAGGCAGAGGTTAAAGTAGATAGCACCTTACTCTCTATTTGTGGTAGTGTGGGTGAGCAGTAAGGCTTTATCAGAGGGTAGTGTTAAGTACTTGTTGTACACACTCAACAGCAAATGAATGTCACACACTCAAAGACTGAACTCAGACCAATGTTGTTTGTATAAAAATATTCTTTTAGTTATGTTATTTTCTAGAACCAAGCAAGCCTGGCACAGGTAAGTGATTTATACTTTGCAGTAAATACAGTTTAAATTGTAGTTATAATACAGTTTGAATTGCAGTTGCATATATACTTTGGTTTGATTACAGTAGAACTACTAGTAATGCAATGCTTTGAAATATTGTACATATACTTTGTATTGGCTTTTCAATGGATTGTCAAGTAGATTACTTTACAGATTACTTTTCTTACACAGTGTAGTATACCAGGATACTACACTGGGACATTTCCTGTAAACAGGTGTAGGAAAGTGGCCCTATATATACTGCACCAAAGTAAGGTACAGTGTGTATAGGGTCCACAGTTCCCCAATGGTAAGGCAGAGGCTAAAGTTAGCTATAACCTTACTCTCTAAAGTGGTAGCTTGGTCGAGCAGTAAGGCAGTATCAGAGGACAGTGTAAAGCATTTGTTGTACACACTCAATCAGCAAATGAAGTCACACACTCAAGAACTGAACTCCAGGCCAATTGTTTTGTATATAAAAAAATATACTGTTGTTTTATTTTAGAACCAAGGAAGCTTGATGCAGGTAAGTATGTAAAATACTTTTCAATTACAGATTACTGTGATAGATACTTTTCAAAGACAGTTGTACTTTGCACTTTTTAGTGTTTTACAGAAGCTGTAAAAGAATATAGCACAATTGCAGAAAACTCAATACATTGATTTCAATGGACTGTTTCAGGTAAAATGCATTTAAATTACTTTTGGATTACTTTTTATAACACAGTATTGGATCAGGGATTCAGCACTGGGGTAGGACCTGAAAACAGTTAAGTAAAATCGTTTTGGTTAAACGTATGATTTTAAGCAATATTATACTGTTTTAAAAGTGAGCACTTAGAAATATTTTCCCACAGAATCACCAATGTTATCCTATGGAAGGAATTACAAATTACAGGTAAAGTACGTTGCGATTATTTTTACAACTCAAGCAATGGATCATGGATTCATCACTGGGACAGTACCTGTAAACAGTTGGAAAAATTCGGATTAGTGACTCGTGCGATTTTTAAGGAATTTCCTTAGATTTGAAAAGTGGACACTTAGAAACTTTTCCGGTAAAAATGTCTCAATGTTATTCAATGGCGAAAAACAAAGTATCGGTTTTTAAGGAGTTAATCGGTCTTGTTCGGATCAGTGCTGGAGCCTTTTCTCCAGCACTGGGGTCTCTCCTGGAATCAGGTGAGAATTTTCGAATTTGGACTTCGGTCGATTTTTAAGGAATATTTCTAAGTTGCAAAACTCGACACTTAGAAGAATTTTCCAGTGAAACCAGTCAATGTTAGTCTACGAGAAAAATCGAATTATCGGTTTCAAGATACGTTTTCGGTCTGTTGAGTTAGGGTTCTGGGGTTAGACTCAGGGGTCTCCCAGGGTCAGTGATGCACTGTTTCTGCACCCTCAGCGGCACTCGGGCGGCCGGATGCAGAGTGTTGAGGCCCAATGTTATCCTATGGAGGACAGGGGGACTCCGGTTGGTGGCTGCTGGCAAGCAGGCCACTGGGTTGTGGGAGCAGAGCTCCTAGGGTTAAGCTCAGGACAAGTTGGGGACCAAGTTAGCACAAAAGGTGTACCCCCAGCGGCACTTGGGCGGCTGGGTGCAGGGTGCTGTTTTGAGGTCGGGTGCCCTGTTGTTTTCAATGGGATTTCTCCGGGACAAAGAAGCACTGCAGGCTCGGGGACGAGGATCTTCCAGGAGCGACCACCACTTCGAGGGGTAAGTTGGGATGTTGAGGGATGGCTGGGCACCGCTGGTTTGGGCACACAAGGCCGTGGGGCGTCGGGTGCAGGGGTGCTTTGGGATGTCGGATTTTCTTACCCGCTCTGGTTGCGGTAGGGGGGGTCCTCTGGATTGAGGCTGCAGGCGTCATCAGGAGGCTCGAGGCAGGTCAGGAGTCACCGGATCCCGGGTCAGGATCGCCGGGGTGACCTTCTCTGGGTGTTTGCCCACTCGAACTCGGGCCGGGTTTGGCGTGTGCAGAGTGGGCTGGATTTGCGGTCCCGGGCTGGTGCCAGGGGTGCTGGTTTTGAACAAATCCGGTGTTCACGGGAGAAGCAGGTGGTTCAAGTGAAGGCAGGCAGGTCCTCCGGGGTTTGTGAGGTTGCTGGCTGCAGGACACACCGGGATTTCGCAGAAAGCAGGTTCGAGGGGAGACAGGCCGGTAGGGCTGGGGCCAAGTCAGTTGTTGTCTTCCTCTTGTTAGCAGGCTGCACGGCTGTTTGGTCCTTGTTCTTCTTTTCTTGTTGTCGTTGCTGGATCTAAGGAAGGAAGGTTCAGGGTGCCCCTAAATACTAGATTTCGGGCGTTACAGGTAGGTAAAGGGCAGGGACCAATGGGTCCCTTCCTGGGGTGGGTACACCCCCTATCCTGCCACTCTCCAGTGGGAGGGGGCAGGAGCCTAGTCCTGATTGGGCAGGGCTCCCCATCTTCAAGATGGCGAGAGCCCGGAGATGTAGCTTCACCTCGCCTCCCCCACCTGAGGGGTGGGGTTGGCAGAGGCTGGCACACCCCCTCTCCTCCCTTGGTGTTTCCCGCCAGTCTTCCCGCCAGAGTGGGGGCTAGAACCAGTGGGGACCAGTTGCTGAGTACAGCAAGGGGTCTGGGAAGCTCACAAGGCGGAATGCCTTTGAAGCTTCCCCCTGCCCATCCTGGGGGAGGAGGCCTAGCACCTCGCCCAGGACGTGCATTGTTGCAGGCCCGGGAGAGCGGATGGCTCTCTACCCAGGGGTCCAGCAACATGTCTGCTGGGTGGCAGCCTAGACAGCCCCTCAGACAGGACGTGGATTGTAGGTTAGGTTCAGGGGCAACTCTAAGTTGCCCTCTGTAGTGCATTTTACATTAAATCCCACACTGGCATCAGTTTAATGTGCTGAGAAGTTTGATACCAAACTTCTCAGTCTTCAGTGTAGCCATTATGGTGCTGTGGAGTTCGTAATGACAACCTCCCAGCACCATATACTCTTAATGGCATCACTGCACTTACAGTGCCCAGGAATGGCACTGGGTACTGTAGGGGCACAGGGCTCATGCACCTGTGCCCACACCACTGGCATAGTGTACCCAGCTAGAGGGGTGACTGAGGTATGCCAGGGCAGTGTGTTTGTGGGCATGGCACACAGGGATGTGTGCCATGTCGACTCTCTGTTTAGTTCTGCACCAAGACACTCAGCCTGCAAAGGCAGGGTGTGGGTGTCAGGGTGCAGGGCCTCTAAGGGTGGCACAATAAGTGCTGCAGCCCTTAGGGGCCTTCTCTGGTCACAATGCCCTGGGTACCTAGGATACCATTTACCAGGGGCTGACATGTGGCCAGAGGTGCCAATTGGGTTTAGGCTGTAATGCAGTTTAGGGAAGGAACACAGGCCCTGGGTACCTGATTGGCAGAAGCCCAGGGCACACTCAGTCAAAGCACATCAGCAATTCAGCAAAAAGTGGGGGCATACCATGCAAGAAAGAGGGCACTTTCTCACAACAGGTAAGTGAAAGCGTTTTTGTTATTTGGTTACAGTTTTAAAGACTTTCATAGATTTTCCAATTCCACACTTAGAAACTTTTCATAGAAAAACAGTCAATGTTATCCTATGGGAGGAAATAGTGATATTGGTTAACAGGTAAGTACTTTGTTGTGGGAGTTGGGTTTCTGGGGTTAGACTCTGGGGTCCCCCAGGGTCAAGGATGCACTCTTGTTACAACCTCAGCGGCACTAGGGCGGCCAGGTGCAGAGTTCTGAGGCCCAATGTTATCCAATGGGGGAAAGGTGGCCTCCGGTTGGTGGCTGCTCACGAGCATGCCACAAGGTTGTGAGAGCAAAGCTCCTGGACTTAAGCTCAGGGCAAATGGGGGTTCAAGATAGCACTAAAGGTACACCCTCAGCGGCACTACGGCGGCCGGGTGCAGGGTGCTGGTTTGTCCTCGGGTGCCCTGTTACTTTCAATGGGGATTCTCCGGTTTGCAAACACACTGCAGGCTCGGGAACGAAGGTCTTCTGGGTGCGACCAGCACTTGGAGAGGTAAGTTGGGATGCTGGGGATTGGCGAGACACCGTCGGTTGGGCCACCCAAGGCCATGGGGCGACGGGTGCAGGGGTGTCTTTTAGGGTCGGTTCTTCTTACCACCTCCTGGTGGCGGTTGGGGGGACCTTTCGGATTTAGGCTGCAGGCGTCGGCTGGAGGCTTGAGGCAGGTCAGGGATCACTGGATCGCGGGTCAGGATCGCCGGGGAGACCTCCTCGTGGTGTTGGGCCACTCAAACACGGGCCATGGGCGTTGGGTGCAGAGTGGTGCAGACTCACGGACTTCGCCAGAGCTGGAGTCTGTTTGGTGAACAAATCCGGTGATCACAGGAGACAAAGTCTTTTATTTTGAAGGCAGGGCAGGTCCTCCGGGTTCTTGAGGTTGCTGGCTGCAGGACACACTGGGGTTTCGCTACCGCAGGTTCGAGGTGGGGACAGGCCAGTAGGGCTGGGGACAAGTCAGTAGGTGTCCTCCTCTTCTTAGCATCGGCACAGCTGTTCGGTCCTTCTTCTTCTTTTCTTCTTGTGGTTTCTTGTCTGAGGAAGCAAGGTTCGGGGGTGCCCGTAAATACTAGATTTAGGGGTGTTACAGGTAGGTAAAAAGTTTGGGACCAATGGGTCGCGTCCTTGGGGTGGGTACACCCCCTATTATGCCACCCTCCAGTGGGAGGGGGGCATATGCCTCACCCTGGCTGGCTGGGTCCCCCTATCTGCAAGATGGCAGGGACTGAGAGTTGTGCTTCACCTCGCCTCCCTCACCTGAGGGGTGGAGTTGGCAGAAGTGGGCACACCTCCCTTCCTCACTTGGTTTTCCCGCTGGTTCTCCCATCCAAAGTGGGGGTCAGAACCAGTGGGGACCAGTTGCTGAAGGCAGCAAAAGGCCTGGGGAAGCTCACAAAGGCGGAAAGCCTTTGAAGCTTCCCCTTCGTGGACCCTGCCCATCCTGGGGGAGGAAGCTTGGCACCTCGTCCCACGATGTGCATTGTTTCAGGCCCCCGAGAGCAGCAGGCTCTCGACTCAGGGGTCCAGAAACATGTCTGGGGGTTGCAGCTGAAAGCAGCCACTCAGCCGGGACACTAGTGGTAGGTCGTTTTTCAGGGGCATCTCTAATATGCCCTCTGTGTGCATTTTTCATTAAATTTCACACTGGCATCAGTGTGGGTTTAATGTGCTGAGAGATTTGATACCAAACTTCTCAGTTTTCAGTAAAGCCATTATGGTACTGTGGAGTTCGTATTGACAAACTCCCAGCACCATATACTCTTAATGGCATTACTGCACTTACAATGTCTAAGAATTGGCTTAGACACTGTAGCGGTACAGGGCCCAGGCACCTGTACCCTCACCACTGGTATAGTGCACCCAGCTAGAGGGGAGGCTGAGCTATGCCAGGGCAGTGGGTTGTAGGCATGGCACACAGGGATGGGTGCCATGTCGACTGTTCACTTTGTTCTGCACCAAAACACGCAGCCTGCAAAGGCAGTGTGTGAGTGTAAAGGTACAGGACCTCTAAGGGTGGCACAATAAGTGCTGCAGCCCTTAGAGACCTTTCCTGGTCACAGTGCCCTGGGTACCTGTGGTACCATTTACCAGGGACCGGCCTGTTGCCAGAGTGTGCCAATTGGGTTTGGTTTTCAATGCAGTTTTAGGGAAAGAACATAGGCCCTGGGTACCTGATTAGCAGGAGCCCAGGACACACTCAGTCAAAGTACATCAGCAGTTCAGCAAAAATTGGTGGCAGCCATGCAGAAAGAGGGCACTTTCTCACATGTATTAACACATATCCATATTTAATGTTAATATTTACTTATGGGTGAAGTGTTTTGTTGCATATGGCTGCTTAATTTGCTAAAATACGATAGGCATCCAACTATGAGTGCATGTTCATAAGTTAAATACCATCTTTATCAATTAAATAAATGCACAAATATACCATTTTACAACTCAATTTATTCTCAAAATAAGATGACTAAAAAATAAATATGGATAAATACAGACGGAAATGTAAAAAACAAAAAATACCATAAAACTGGAAGCTCTAATTATATTACATGTGAGGGAATATCTCCATGAGCAGCTATACCCCTCTTCTGTCTAGTTCAATTACTAGATGGTACAAGTGAACAGGGAAGCCATCTTAAGCAAATGCACTCAGCACTGGTTATTACGAGTTCTCCACCTACATGATGGCTTTACTCAAACCTATGGTGTCTGTTATCAAACACATTGTCTTAATAAACCTGAAACACCTACCAGTATCTAGTGTGCTGGCTGACTGGTATCATCCAGCCTGCCACAACAGGCAAGTTTCTGACACCCTACAAGTGTGAGCCCATGCTCTCTGAGGTCAGAAACAATGCCTGCTCCGGAGGAAGGTGTTCACACCTCCTCCAGCAGGATGGCAAGTGATTTAGCATAACTAGGCAAGGGGATTCAAAGCCCCGCCACCTTTAATATGAGACCCCGGCTTCCCCCAGACCTGGGAGGTGACATCCCCTGCCTTGAGGCCCATTTGGCACCAGGACAGGCGGAAAATTATCTATGCAGCAGCCGTGTTGCACCTCCAGGCTAGCCACACCCCTGAGGTGGGCTACCTGATGTGCTCCACAAAACAAGGGTTCCACCATCTTGTTTTGGTGGAATTGGGAAGTCTGGGACAGGGTTATGCTCACAAGATGTGGTTATACAGAGGGTGCAGTGACCCCAGGGGTAGGTAGCCCATTGGCTACTACCCTTCACTCCCCTTAACACCTCAAAATCTAGTATTTAGGAGGTTCCTGACACCAGGAACTCAGATTCATCTGCATGAAAGAAGAAGAAGGACAAAGAAAAGCCAAAGACGAGAGAACGGTGGACCAGCACCGAATGTGGTGCAAAACACTGCCATGCTGCTGCTTTCCCGACAATCACCGACACGACTCATCCAGAAGTTGAACAACCTCCCGAAACCCTGGGAGGTCGGCCTAGCACTTCATTGACCTAGCAACATCTCCCTTGGAGTGGAGGAGCTACATCCCTGCCCCAGCAGGCACTGACCGCATCTGCCTGAAACAGCGTTCTGTCGTCCCCGGAGCCCACCAAAGGAGCAGCACTCTAAAAGAGGTATTGATTGCTCCAGGAGATCATATCTATCTCCCTGCAAACTTCGAAGATGCCAGGTCCTCCAAGAGGTGCCCCACACCAATATCTAAATTACCGGAGCCAATTGCAAGCACCAAGGCTTGTTTTTGTTCAGTTGGAACACCACCACTGCTAAAACTTACCTGTACACCAAGGGACTTCGATGGAGGTCAGCTCCACACCGAGAGTGGCCCTGTTATGTTTCTTTTCCCTTTTCTGCTGGTATCCCAAGAACCGTGAGAGCCTCTAACTCACCAAAATGCCGGACAAAACACCTCTGCCACTGAGCTCCCCAGCCTGGGCTCAAGTAAACAGACAGTGTCTGTGTAGTCCTAGGACCCCCAAGAGCTGAACCCCTCTTTGGGTTCTGCCAGAATAGTCCCCCAGTCCCCACTTGCAGCCTTTTTCTTACAGGTACTTTTTCCATTGGCTTTAGCGGGTAGCATTACAAGCTACCACCGCGTACAGTACCTCTGCACCTGGACACCCCAGGGCAGGTAAACTTGAACTGATTGGTGCTTTTTTGGTCCTTGGCCCCTACATATCTTATGCCCAGAAGGACAGTCCTGTTATTCATCTGTAAGTGTACCTATGCAGTGTGTGTTTCTCACATAGTATAACATTACCGCGTTCGAGGCTCATGTCTCAAATCTGACAGCTGTTATTGTCTAAGGCTATTACTGTAAAACTGATAACATCTAAAGTACTTACCTGATTCCAATAATCTTGGTGTCAAATTTAAATAAAAATCAGCATTTTTCTAAATTGGTCTTGAGTTTCCTCTTGACTGTGTGTTTCATTTATTGACTCTGTGTGTACAACAAATGCTTAACACTACCCTCTGATAAGTCTAAACTGCTCACCCACACTCCACATATAGAGCATTTGGAATTATTCATTTAAGCACTGTAAGCCAATAAGGGTCACCTGGACTTTATATATAGTGTACCTCATTTTGGCATACTTCATAAAAATCCAGCTTCCTACACCAGGGAAAAATGAGTCAAAAGAGCAAGAACAGTGACACAGTGGGTACCTCCACACTCCTTGTTCTTACTGCTGGCCTCAATCTGCACTGTATGAGTACTGATATCAAAAACTAGAAAAAACTCTATAATATTTCATCATTCTGATTCCCTTTCACTGTTCCTAATATGATGTGTTATATACGATGTGACAATCACTGTATTTCCCACTTTCTATAATAGGTGGAAACTCTTTGACTTCCTAGAAGTGAAATACAAATGAACCATTATGGGCAAGAATAACCTGAGCCACATGAAAAATGTATATATGGAAAACTATCTTCAGCATTTCTATATGGAAAAGTACCTTAAGCATTTTGTAAAAAAAAGCCTCTGAGTTCCAACTGATTCTCAATCTAACAGGTCTGTAAGCTGTACAACAACGAACACATATTGGTACACTACCTTTCCTCCTGGTAATAAACAATCACTTCCCAGACCAGTGTTGATACCTTAATACCATACATAGTTTAAAAAAAACATATAAGTAAAGTCTATACAAGTGAGGATTTCACTGGTTCTGCTCATGGAATAGTAAGTGCACGGTTAAAATACATTATCCTTGGAAGGATGACTCTAATAATAATTTTCACTATCAAAGTCAAGTATTAACAAGGAATTTTTCACTATATCAATAAGTCACTGATAAATCCAGGAAAAAGTATTCGGGTTCCCATGTCTGGCAACAGGGCTTCCAGCTGCAGCAACTAAAGATCTCAATTGCCTAGAAAGGAGCAATTTCAAACAAGAGGGACTCATGCTCTATGAATTCAAGATGTCTGCCATAATTGCTAGTCACATGAGAGCCCTATGGGGTTCTGGGACATGTACTTTACCTTGACTCCAATTGTCTATTACGTTTAGTGCAAGCTTCACAGACATGAAGCGTTCTCACCTCTGTTCCTAAAGACTTGAGTACCCCAGAAGTTCAGAGTAGGGTTGCTCTGTGTCTGCCCAGAGTGCATAGGTGAGTGCAGGCTGAGGTTCATGACAGTAGGTAGCTGCTTTATTTGAGCTAGGAGCTTATTGGCATTCACAGAAACCTACCAACCACAAACATGTCTGAGAACTTAAATTTCGAAGAAAAGTGTTCCTGAGAAGGTAAAGTTCAGTGGGGCAAGGCTGCAGTCAGTGTCCGAGGTGGGAGCGTCAACTTTGAGGAGCCGCTGGATGAAGATACAGTGAAGAATTCTACTTTTGAGCTTAGACTCTTTTTTGGTAGACAAAGCTGGAGGCTGTAGCTTGCGAGAGTTCCACGAGGTCGGAAACCCCTTTGGTGAAGGACTGCTGAACAGGATTTGCTGCTGCGGAGAAGAACATAGCAGGAGCTGGCAGGAAGTCAGCCCGCCGGGTATGCACCTTGGGTGGTTAGACAAACAGGTTGGTCCCAGTCTTCCCTCAGTTCTCAGAGAAGTTATTAGTCAAAAATGTTGTAAGTCCCACATTTTAGCTTTTGGCTATCTGGGCACATTTAGCACCCCCACCAAGAGTCCAGAAATGGTAGGGCACCACTTGTAGGGTTAGGACACACTCAGGCTCAATCCAGATGTGGGTTCAATATAGTTAGTTCATCAAAAAACAAGAGCAACCCATATGTCCCTGTGAACTGGGTATACCTAGTCAGCATCAGCACAATTGCTCACAAGGAACTCATTTAGATCAAAATGTGTTGTTTTTAGCAAGTTCCAAATATCTTGCAGCGATTCAAGCAAAGTTTAGCAATTGATACAGTCAATATGTTCAACATTTATAAGCTTCTTTTAAGTTCTATTTAGTTTATGACTTCAGAGAAACACATATGACTGGAGAGAAAACAGCCCAACAGAATTTGCTATTCAATACTCACTTCAGCCGAAGTGAGTGCTTTTTATTTGCAACTATAGAACACTAGAACACTCTCTAGGACATATGATTTACTCTGAAACCTTAAAGGACATCCTTCTAGCTCCAATAACCAATCCTTTGTTTAAAAACTGTCACTTTAGCTTTATTCACTTGTTGGTTATGGTCACTCCACTGGGGTCACAGAAGTCACAATGTTTTCTTAATAAATATGTATATAGTGTTAATACACAGTAGAAATGTATTATGTATAGTTCTCTAATTTTCATAAACTATAGTTGCAAATAAAAAGCACTCGCTAAGTGTTCAATATAGTTAGAGCATTTTCTGTCCCTGAGGCTCTGATCAGGAGGCCAGCCAACTAGCTTTGGAGTCACTCTGCTAGTCCTGAGTTCAAATGGTGAAACAGGGCTCAATCAGCAGGGCAGGCCTCTCAGGGTTCAAAGTAGGCTTCGGGCAGCAAAGCAGTCCTTCTGGGTACAGCAAAGCAGTCTTGTGGAGTCCACAGCAGGCCATAGCAGTAGGCAGTCCTCTGAAAGTCCTTCCACAGGTTCAGAAAATGAACAGAAGAATGTGTCTAAGGGTCCTTTTTTCTATATACCTGGTGCCTTCTTTGAAACAGGAGAAGTTTCTGGAGAATTCCCTTTGAATTGCTTGAAGTTTCCTTACTCCTCTTCCCTGGCTCCAAGCTGGCTGCATGCACAATGCAGGGGTGGCACATATTTTGCGTGCAGGCTGAGCACAGCCTATTCAGTTGCAAGGGGGGCATGTGCCGAGCTCCGCTCCCCCCCCCTTCAGCCTGTAGATGGCCTATCCAGGCACACCTAATCCCTCTATTGTGTGGCTGGCTGGGAGGAATAAACAAAGTTCAACTGCCAACTACACCCAGTCATGTGACCTAGGACAGGGTGAAGGTAACCATATAGTTAAGGCAGGAAAATGTCAACTTTTTAATAGTGGCCTTTTCAAAATTGGGACTTAAATTCCAACTTTACCATTAAAGTGGTTTTTTTAATCACAATTTCTTAGTCACCAAACATGAAATATCTACATTTTCCCAATCAAATGTTGGCACTTATCAAATGTAATAAGGCAACCCAATGTTATCCTAAGGGAGAGGTAGGCCTCACAGTAGTGAAAAATGAATGTAGGAGCTTTTTACTACTATGGCATGTCAAACTTAAAAGTGCATATCCAACCTTTTAATTACAATGCCACCTGCTCTTCGGGCTACCTAGGCCTACCTTAGGCATGACATGTAAAAAGGGAGTTTAAGGCTTGGCAAGGGGGTTATATTGCCAAGTCAAAGTGCCATTTTAAAACTGCATTCAGGCTGCTATGACAGACCTGGGACACGTTTTAAGTGGATACTTAAGTGGGTGTCACAATAAGTGCTGCAGATCGACTAATAGCATTTAATTTATAGGCCTAGGTATATGGTATACAACTCTACCAGGGACTTATACGTAATTTAAATATGCCAATCATATGTAAGTCAATGTTACCATGTTTAAAGGAGTGAGCCCAAGCACTTTAGCACTGGTTAGCGGTGGTAAAGTGAACAGAGTCCTAGAGCCAACAATAGCGACTTTTAGCGAAAAGTTGAGGGTTAAGGCAAATTGTTTGGGGTGACCCTGCAGAGAGGGCCAAGTCCAACATATGGCATTAATGCAAGGATGTGACAGTCACATTCTCTGCACTATAGAGGTAGTGCAGAAGACATGAATGTCATGTTCAATATGCTAAAGGGTTAAACAGTGAGAAACAGAAAGATGAAAATCTAAGTGTTGAATTAGAAAGTCTATAGTAGGCCTTAGTACCCGAAAGATTGCATCCCATAGCTGTCAACTCACAGACTACCCCCCTGGTGCTAAGGTTTAAATAGTCTCCCAAAGCACCTCTTCCAGCACATCCCCTGGCTGGGATGTTTTCATCCAAATAGCTCTTGAAAATGGAATTCTCAACCTATTGAGGGTAAGCCTGTCCTAGATATACTGAACAAAAATATGTTGGACATGTCTTACAACAAACCAAGATTGACCTGCAGAAATTAGCAGAGGCCCTTGGAGATAATAAGTTAAACATATAATTGACTCAACATATGCAAAAAACCACCATTGAAAATACATGTGAAAAGTGCAAGAAATCTTTAGATCAGTTTAGATTTAACAATTAAATAGAAGCATAGATGTACTGTTCTTAACCCCACCTCTACATGACTTGATTATATGCATGTACTCAATATTTTGGAGTCGATAGAAGCGAAGGTAAATATCACAACTTCAATATTGTTGCAGAATACCCTTGATAGCAATCAAAACTGTAAACACCCGAGCCGCAAGAACTAATGATTGAAGTAGAACTCAGAAAGAGTAATAAACAGAAAAATTGCAGGCCAGATCTTCAGATTTCTGCTTAAACCAGTCGCTTCCTGAAATATTTTTTTTATATGTGTGCTGCCTTTTCTTCCCCAAGCACAGGTGCATCCTCTACGGTGTAGGCGCATCATGTCAGAGAGCAGAAATCAGTGCATAGTTTGTGTGCCCTAGTCCCGAAGGAAAACTTTCAGATGAGTAAATTTGTATGTGAAAGTTTACTCTTACACTCTTAAGTAACTTTACTACTTGAGACTACTCACAATTTACAAGTTTAAGCATACTAAAAAGTGGACTTGCATTTCGCCACCCCTGAATTCAGTGGCGGGAGCATAATTTACAAGTGTAAAGATACCCATTGCGGCTCCTCCGCCTCAGGAGTGGAGGAGTGTCGCCCCGCCTGCTGTGAGCGCAGCAGGCAAACACAAATAAATAAAATGGCATGTCAATGCCATTTTATTTATTTGCAACTGCACTGGCTTGTGCCGTTTACAGCGCAAGTGTGGGGGCGGGGCTGAATCCTACAAATACAGGATGACAGCACTTGTCTACAGTGCGCATGTCAGATAGGCCTGGCGTCTTGCGACGGCTTGCCCGACATACGCACTGCGCACCCAGCTATCCAAAAGCTGCGAAACAGCCTGGGAATTGCTCTCAGCCTCAAAATGAGCACTGGGTGAGCCTGCTCTCACCAATTTTGGAGCTACTTTCACAGCATGAGAGCAGCTCTAAGACTGGTTGTAGTTATGTTCCATAAGCAGGAAGGAAGTCCTTTCTTTTCCTGCTCGTGGACAGCAAAGCGAAGTGTTGCACCGGTCATGCTCCCACTCCCCAATTTATGGTGAGTCGTGCGCCTTCACTCCCTACCATTTTTTATTTATGCTAGCCGCCACTGAAGTTACTACTAATAACCTTTCAATGTAGGTGGAAACCCCTGCCTCCTGGGAAGAGATAGCCCTATGGGAAAGTATGGGGGAAACATTTAAAGGTTTATTAAACTTTAGAAATATTAGTTAAAATATGTTTATATTGAATATTAATGTAAGCTAGTTTGAAATGTGTTTTAAATATAAAACAACATAAGTTACAGAATTATTAATTCAATTTTGAATTAAATATGAAATAATTTTTAAGATACAAAATAAACTTACAATTATTTTTCATAGGACTAAATCAAAAAAAATCTTACCTAAAATAAACAAAATATATTTATTTATTATGTAGTAAAAATTAATAAGGGTTATGAATAGATTGAATTTAAATGAATGTAATTATTTTTTAAAGAATAATGTTACATTTATTTTTACATTTAAAAGGGTTACTACAACATTTTCTAAAACAATAATAACTATGTTTTATTTAAATAAATATTGTGATCAATAAATTAAAGTTATTTATATTTTTAATTAGCTCAAATATGCCCATTTAATTTAACATTAGTTCCTATATTTTTTTGCTTTAAATATCTGCCTCCATCATTTTCTATGGGAGTGTGTTGCCGTAGCTGTGAGTGGCCATGTGTGGTGCTGAACCTACTTCAGCTCTGAGATAGAGTACAATTATGACTGTATGGGGTCTTTTTGGCTGTACTAAATGCAGTTTATGAATCGAAATGGACTTAGTATTTTGTGGGGACATGTCCCTCCCGAAATTCCTCCTGAATACTCTCTAACCCTGCTTTACTCTTCTCATATCCCCTGTCCTTTAGTAGTAAGTGTTCTCCATTTTCCTGCCCCTTCTGCCCCTCCCACATTTCCACTGTTGAAAAATGTCCATCATTTATTTTTGCTTGTGAAATTTCTTAAATGATTCGGAATTACGTGAAATGCATATCTGTCGTTTCACGTTGTATTTAATAGTACAAAAATCAAAAGCACTGTGAACAACAGCCGCTCACATTCTGTTGTTTCTGTGCATTTATAGAAAGTTCTTACTAAAAATGGCATGTTTGCAGTACCTTTAAACTGTGAATGAAGCATAATTAAGCAAAGTAGTACAATTACATCATTTCAGAAATTTCGTATAACAAGTGTGACATCAAATTACCGAAATTGAGTGAATCACGCTGGCATAATTAAAATTTTGGCCTGGCCTTGAGAAGATCTCTGCATAGATAAGACAAGCGAGGTTGAGACCACCGCACGTAGGTATGTAAACAGGATTTTGTAGTAAGTGAGTAGTACTATTGAAGTACTACTAAACATACTAAAAAATGCAATTTGTGAATAAGCCCCTGGGTATTTAGATTACAGGTTGCAGGAAACTTTTATGTTGACCAAGCTGAAATGAAATGTGGACATCTAATCTGGAATTCGTTTGTCACCGCAAGGTCTGCAGCAAATGATGCACTATTTACATCTGTCAGTGTGTGAAAGGTTCTTACATCGCCATAAATTGCATTAACAATAACCCTAGGCAAAGCACTACGCTACGCTCGCGTAGTTTGCGAAGTTTGCGCTACTTCGCACAACGTGAATTGCACGTAGCACAGTGCAAACACGCGTAGCGTAGCGTAGTGCAGCGGTCATTTTTTGCTTGCTCGCGGTCCTCAATGTCAAGTTGGCGACCGCGAGCAAGCAAAATGACATCCTGGCGAGACTTTTTCCTCGTTCGCGATCAGCAACATCAAGTTGCCGATCGCGAGCGTGGAAAATAAACCTCCCGGCGAGATTCTCAACGCGGGAGGTCAGGTTTCTCATTGCGAGTAGTCGCGTATGCTCGCGACCGCTCGCGATGAGAACTACCAGTCCGCGTTGAGAAGCTGCCGCTCGAGTAAAAATCTACTCGAGCGGCAGTAAAGACAGCTCGCACTGTGCAAGATGCCGTTTTCAATGATTGCACAGTGCGGACAAGCATCCGGCACTGAGCAATCATTGCGAACAGTGCACTACGCAGTTCGCGTAGTGCTACGCGTAGCTCGCGTAGTGCAAACTGCACTTTGCGTAGCTTCGCGTAGCGCTACTTCGCGAACTACGCCCAGGCTTAATTAACAACATATGACTAATAAATTAGTCATAATTCCATGATTTCCATCTATTGCTGTATTCACTTTATTGACCCTCTCGACATTTAAAAGACTGTCCAATCTTTTATTTAATTGCAATATCAGATTACTAACAAGGCTTACCTTGTAGTGAACATTGGTGACGTTTTAGGGTTAGAATCTTTTTACATCCAATCTGTTATTGGAGAAAAGAAACCAGGCATAGCACAGTGTTTAGCCCAAACTGGGCTATTTCAATGTGCCAGTCTCCATCCTCTATTACAGGTATGCACTTGTATGATTTTTTGGTGTGGTTTGCTTCGTGCAAATTAAAACAGTCCCACACCAACATCAAATGAATTACTTTCAGAGAAAATGGACTTAGATGGTAGTGGGACAATATTTGGCCAACAATGGAGTGGCGTGAGTGAAACAGGCATAGTTGTCTTTTGGTGGGCTTCAAGGGGATGCCATGGAACACAGATAGATAATGGCCTGCTTGGAGCGATGCATATCGTTTGAGTCTGTTTTGTGTTTTACTAGCTTTCTCCTAATCTAAAATTTCGATGGGGTGCTTTTTGGAAGGATTGCTAATGGAAAGGCAGACTGCTTTGAGGTAATACATGTTTGAAGAGGTTTGGGGGAAGAGGGGCCCAGTAAGTTTTCATTAAGTTTTGAAACACATCAATATTGAATTCATCAATTCTTATTGTTTTTCATTGTATTTTTGCTTGAAACAAAGGTCCAAATCAAAGATCATACAGAAACTACATGAGAAGCAGATGAACATACTGTGCAGCTGCAAAGAGTGCAGCAAGTGGTACTAAACAGGAGTGGGTGGAGATGCTGTACTAGTAAAGATACGTTAACAATTGGTCTTTTTTATGACAAAAGGAAAAACAGAATGAGAGAAAATCATGTTACTGTTCAATTTTTAAAACTCAAGTGTCTTCAGCTATCAATGAGGCCCAGTAAATCAGTTTTGCGTCCTACTAATGTACAGAAAATGGAAAGAACATTAATATTTATTAAGGCATTTCAGACATTGTGTATGTATGTACCTATGTATAAAAAGAGATAGGAGAGGTATCTAGATAGTGGATGGTTAATTCACTTTGAGACTTAGGGGCCGATTCCGATCTCGGTCGGAGGCGCACCCAATACCATTCGGTCAGGAAAAAAGCCATGCGAATGCCTGTTTCCCGACCGATCCGTACATCATTCCGAACGAGTAAGTACGATGCGCACAACAGCATAGAATCCGGCCGAGTCGTACTCACCCAATCCAGGTCCTGTTCTCCGACCGAGGCGAATCCGGAAACGCCTAATCGAGTCGCACGGAAGGGAAAATGCAGCCCCGTCCGGCCGGACAATTACGATGCGCTTTCCGTACGCGCCGAACCCGTCGCTTCGTCCGGCACGTCAAAGCTTCCGGGAGAGGCGCACATAAGCTCCGATTCGCGCCACAACACGATCCACGGCTACGAGGCGAACACGCCAGCGACGAGGACGACGAGAAGCAACGAGAAAGACGAACGAGACGAACCAACCATGAATCCCTTCGTTCCGATCCTACCAATATTCTACATTTACTACCGGAACAGGCACGGACGCGTACGGCGCAGAAGGTAAGTCAGACACCAACCACAAAAACATACAACACGTACACGACACATCACACACACACAGAGGGATGCAGAATTTACTTACACCAGCAACAGCAGCACCATAGGGGCGGGATGCCCATCACCAATGCCACATATGCACACAGGGGCCTGGATGCGCACCACCACTACCACCCCTACCCAGGGGGCTGGATGCCTACCACTACTACCACCCTTAGCCAGGGGGGTCAGATGCCCACCACTACTACCACCCTTACCCAGGGGGCTGGATGCCTACCACTACTACCACCCTTAGCCAGGGGCTGGATGCCTACCACTACTACCACCCTTAGCCATGGGGGTGCCAGATGCCCACCACTACTACCACCCTTACCCAGGGGGCTGGATGCCTACCACTACTACCACCCTTAGCCAGGGGGCTGGATGCCTACCACTACTACCACCCTTAGCCAGGGGGCTGGATGCCTACCACTGCTACCACCCTTAGCCATGGGGTGCCAGATGCCCACCACTACTACCACCCTTACCCAGGGGGCTGGATGCCTACCACTACTACCACCCTTAGCCATGGGGTGCCAGATGCCTACCACTACTACCACCCTTAGCCAGGGGGCTGGATGCCTACCACAACTACCACCCTTACCCAGGGGGCTGGATGCCTACCACTACTACCACCCTTAGCCAGGGGGCTGGATGCCTACCACTACTACCACCCTTAGCCAGGGGGCTGGATGCCTACCACTACTACCACCCTTAGCCAGGGGGGCTGGATGCCTACCACAACTACCACCCTTACCCAGGGGGCTGGATGCCTACCACTACTACCACCACCCTTAGCCAGGGGGCTGGATGCCTACCACTACTACCACCCTTAGCCAGGGGGTGCCAGATGCCCTCCACTACTACCACCCTTAGCCAGGGGGCTGGATGCCTACCACAACTACCACCCTTACCCAGGGGGCTGGATGCCTACCACTACTCCCACCCTTAGCCAGGGGGTGCCAGATGCCCACCACTACTACCACCCTTACCCAGGGGGCTGGATGCCTACCACTACTACCACCCTTAGCCTGTGGGGCTGGATGCCTACCACTACTACCACCCTTAGCCATGGGGGTGCCAGATGCCTACCACTACTACCACCCTTACCCAGGGGTGCCACATGCCCACCACCACTACCACCCTTACCCAGGGGCTGGATGCCTACCACTACTACCACCCTTAGCCAGGGGGCTGGATGCCTACCACTACTACCACCCTTAGCCAGGGGGTGCCAGATGCCCACCACCACTACCACCCTTACCCAGGGGGCTGGATGCCTACCACAACTACCACCCTTAGCCAGGGGGCTGGATGCCTACCACTACTACCACCCTTAGCCAGGGGGCTGGATGCCTACCACAACTACCACCCTTACCCAGGGGGCCGGATGCCTACCACTACTACCACCCTTAGCCATGGGGGTGCCAGATGCCCACCACTACTACCACCCTTACCCAGGGGGCTGGATGCCTACCACTACTACCACCCTTAGCCAGGGGGCTGGATGCCTACCACTACTACCACCCTTATCCAGGGGGGCTGGATGCCTACCACTACTACCACCCTTAGCCATGGGGGTGCCAGATGCCCACCACTACTACCACCCTTAGCCTGTGGGGATGGATGCCTACCACAACTACCACCCTTACCCAGGGGGGGCTGGATGCCTACCACTACTACCACCCTTAGCCATGGGGGTGCCAGATGCCCACCACTAGATGCCTACCACAACTACCACCCTTACCCAGGGGGGCTGGATGCCTACCACAACTACCACCCTTAGCCAGGGGGGCTGGATGCCTACCACTACTACCACCCTTAGCCATGGGGGTGCCAGATGCCCACCACTACTACCACCCTTAGCCTGTGGGGCTGGATGCCTACCAAAACTACCTCCCTTACCCAGGGGGGCTGGATGCCTACCACAACTACCACCCTTAGCCAGGGGGGCTGGATGCCTACCACTACTACCACCTCTACCCATGGGGGGCTGGATGCCTGCCACTACTACCACCTCTACCCATGGGGGGCTGGATGCCTACCACCAACACCACCCCCACTCATAGGATGGACAATGCATGACACAACCAGCACACCACAACCTAGGGAATGCAAGAAAAAGACATCCCCCAACACCATGACAAGCGTGTGTAGACTGTGTCAAATGCCTACAACACTGAACATGACTTTGAACATACAATGTGACCCCCTATCACATGTGCCACACATATATGTGTGTGGCCCCACAATGCAAGCAGGCCATGACCATTGTGGCAATGGGGTCCAAAACCCCATCATCACAGTGACCAAAATGTAAGTGTGTGGTCCATAGCTGAAGCACATTTTGAACATTGTGGCAATGGGGTCCAAACCCCATCATCACAGTGACCAAAAGGTAAGTGTGGGGTCCATAGCTGAAGCACATTTTGAACATTGTGGCAATGGGGTCCAAACCCCCATCATCACAGTGACCAAAATGTAAGTGTGGGGTCCATAGCTGAAGCACATTGTGAACATTGTGGCAATGTGGTCCAAACCCCCATCATCACAGTGACCAAAAGGTAAGTGTGGGGTCCATAGCTGAAGCACATTTTGAACATTGTGGCAATGGGGTCCAAACCCCCATCATCACAGTGACCAAAAGGTAAGTGTGGGGTCCATAGCTGAAGCACATTTTGAACATTGTGGCAATGGGGTCCAAACCCCATCATCACAGTGACCAAAATGTAAGTGTGGGGTCCATAGCTGAAGCACATTTTGAACATTGTGGCAATGGGGTCCAAACCCCCATCATCACAGTGACCAAAAGGTAAGTGTGGGGTCCATAGCTGAAGCACATTTTGAACATTGTGGCAATGGGGTCCAAACCCCATCATCACTGTGACCAAAATGCAAGTGTGGGGTCCATAGCTGAAGCACATTTTGAACATTGTGGCAATGGGGTCCAAACCCCCATCATCACTGTGACCAAAATGCAAGTGTGGGGTCCATAGCTGAAGCACATTTTGAACATTGTGGCAATGGGGTCCAAACCCCCATCATCACTGTGACCAAAATGCAAGTGTTGACAAAGCAAAAGCTGCAACTGCCAAACTGCATGGATGATTCCTGGTCACAGAACATAAAACACATCAGTGGCAAAGTAGTGCATGTGTCCCATTGCAACATAGATTGGGGAGGCAAATACTGCAGTGCAAATAAGACATACCTTTGGCCATGTGCAGACAAACAACACCCATGGGGGCTGACACAATCAACATTCATCAATGACACAATGACAGAAGTGACCATCAGAATGCAGACCCACATATTTGCACCAATGGGCACACAAATGCAGATACCCTGTGGAGACTGTAGATGTGAGGTGAACAGATACCATACCATGGCAGCAATGGGACACACAAACCATGATCATTGTGCTGACCGATGACCTAGGAGTCCCAGGGACAGCAGGGGAAACCCACCAAACAACATACAGCCAATGGCACACCTAAGATATGCCAATGCAGTGGTGCAGATGCACAAACACAAACAGGCAGACCCACACTGCACATCAAACACAACAGGTGAGGGGGGTGCCAGTGTCCCCAGGCAACCACACAACACATGAGGAGGCCTGAATACCAATTACACAGATGTGCATACAGTGCCACACAAAGGTAACACATGGATCCAAATCCCCTATGTGGGCAATCAGGCATTGTCAGATGAGAGGGAGCACAAATCACACATGTCACACAAGCATGTAGGAACAGCAACTGACACAGCAAGACACAGACACACCACAGCACTACCCCCAGGGCCCCACAATGTGGTGACCCTGGGCTGCATTACAATCCCACTGTGATGACAAAGCTAAATGTCGTTCACACTGTGAACCACAGTCATGTGTCCTGAGCAACAAACTACCATCACACATACACAAGCACAAATCAATCAGCACGGCCAGTAAGCCAAGGCCAACATGGAGGCAGGGGTCTAGCCAGGCAACAACTCTCATCTGCACACACTCAACACCACACACCTCGACCTCCAACAATGTGCAGCAGTGAAGCACACATGCACTGGTGACATTGCACATGCACCCATGACAATCCCAGGGTGGTGGGTGGGAACCAAGGTGCAGAAACACATCACACATGGCCACTCAACAAGACTCCTGAATGTCTGACACACTGCACACTACGCTGTACATGGACATGACGGCAATACCACACCAACCAATGGGATCCCAGCCACAGTCACACACCAATGAAGAAGCCAAGGTCACCCACAAAGAACACACATAGACAACAACCAACATTGCAGCCCGGACCCTGAGGAGTGCCAGCAGTCACACACACAACGTGTCACAATCACTGAAAGATAACACAAACTGGAAATCACATGACAGGTGTAAACAACAAGTGCCAAGGGAAACCTGACTGTGACCCATCTGCGTCTGCACACAAACTCAGCCCTGACAGCAAACACACCTATGGGTGACCCCTGATGACCAGTAATGTGCCATGCACCCACATCACAGAGAACCCAGGAGAAGACTTTGGGGGAACATAGGTCAACTCAGCAAGCATCACAAACAGGTACAACACTAGGGATCCCAGCATGCACAGCAAAACGGAAGTGAACACACAGACATGCTCATACAACACACACCTTGGGCGCAGGCAATGTCACAGGAGTACACACTGCCATGAGGGGACTCCACTCCTGTGTGAGGAAAGCTGTGCCATATGTTGCCTCAGTAGGGCCCCATCATGCAGCTGAGCACTTGGTCACACAATCAACAATTAGCACCAAATGAAGGCTCCCGTCACATCAGCCTGGTCATGGGAGTGCCAATGAAATCATCAGCACAGATCCAACACACTTGTATAGCAATGTTGCACTGACAACACAGATGAGTCCTTCCCCATTGATGCCCAAACCTGCATGTCCAGTGGAGATGGCCACACGGTCAGGGAAGTAGGCGAATTGAACAATGGCAGGCACAACAGATGTGCAGGGGTGGAAGCCACAGATGTGAAATTGCTAATGTAAGTAGGAAATCCCATTGCCAAATACTGAACACATGACACCCTCAGATGCTGCTAAGGATGACATGGATACACCACAGGATAGGACACATTCCCCTGGACCACATGTGTTCCTGCACAGTAACACTTCATTATCATGAGACCAAATATCACCATCACTGCAGCAAGGGCATGGTTAGCATCATCAACAACATGTACATCAGAAGCATAAGCACTAGAGAACAGAAAGTTGCTTTATTCAGCATATGTGTGTCCAAAAACTCAGAGAACAGTAATGCTCCAACAAAGGCCAATGGCCAGTCCATCAAGTAAGTCAATACAGGGTGACAGTGGCAGATGTCACCCTACGCATGCCTGCACTCCACAAAACCAGGGACAATCCACTAGGAGGGGCAAGCGGGGGGGCAGGCCAGGCACCGCAGGGACAGGATCAGGGCTCACCAGGAGGAGGCAGGGAAGGGGTGGTGGGTGCTGGAGAGCCACTGACAACTGCAGTGGAGGTGTCTGACATGGTGTGTGCCGGCACAACTGGGGGCATGACTCAGATGTTGTGTGTGCCGGCACGACTGCAGTGGACCCTGCAGATGGAGTGGACAGGTCCGCCACTGCAGTGCCCAAGTCAGACAGGGTGGTAGTGGACTCCACTGCAGTGCATACCTCAGGGAGGAGAATGGGGAACAGGCAAGGTGGGCTGGACAGAGGGGAGGACACCCTCACCACATCAGTGGCACAGACAAGCGCAGCGGGGGTGTGGTGCCGGGAGAGCAAGTGGCAGGGGGAGAAGGCCGGATCCTCTTGGGGATGGTATATCTGTGGGTGGGGGAACCTGGGGCAGGGTGTGATGGCCATCTTCCGGAACCATTTTCCTTCCTGAATACTACTCCTCCCAGTTTCCTGTACTCCGGCGCATCCGCCGTTGTCGTCCTGGACTACTGACCTGGCACGCCCAATTCAATATTCCCTCCTGTGCTACTTAGCACTTGGTTACTTTCGTCGCCACAGACTGCATCAACATTTCTGAAGGTCAATAGTCCTCATTGGCTTATCCACTGCCCGGCGATATCCGTCTTCCTTTCCTCACACTTGGCAGTAGTCCACCTACCGTGGTTCGCACTGCTCTTCATTGCCGTTTTGGATTCTTGAACGGTCAATAGAATCCACCTTGTTGGCACCGCCTTTCAGCCCTGAAGAGTCACGGGTTACTACCCTTTGTGACGAAACACGTGTCAGCTGGTTGCTTTTGCTTTGGCTGGTTGCTTATGCTCTGTTATTACATTAAACACCTTTGATTATCATTCTGGTGTAGACCCTCTACATTTCTACAGTATGAGACATTTCTCCTGATATTATATCCTCATTATGTGTGCCCGGGACTGTACCTACTTCATTTGTGTGGATTTCTATCCATACCATCACGGGGGTTTTAGGGCATATCCCCTGACCTGGTTTGCACCGTGCATACTCCTAGCATAACATAAACACAGCGCGAATTAGCTTAAGCGCCATTTTTTCTGTCAATACTAAAAACCCCACACTGATACATACTGCACCATACCTGTCCAGTGCATGTCACTACACACTATGGGGGGTGACAACTACTCAGTGAGCCTGCTAGCCAGTGGCGTGCAGACTTTCAGCCTTGCTAGTCAGACAAAATGCACATTCAGAAAGGCAGTGCACAGAACACTCACCTGCTCCCCTGGTGTCCCATACAGCTTGCTGTACTGTGGAAGTAGGCTGTCCAGCAGGGCCTGGTTCTCCTCAAGGCTGAAGGCTGGGGCTCTCTCCACAGTACGTGCCATTGCAGGGTCCAGAGGGGGCAGAGACAGCAGCAGTGCAGTGGCAGATGTCATCCTGGAGCATGTAGTGCAGGCAAGTGAGCTCTCAGGGGAACAGCCAGCAATATATATGTGCTGCAGAGGCAGATACGGTCCCATGTGTCCAAAGTGATAGGTCCAAGTCGTTTGCATCTTCTGAATCTGGCCAATCCATGGAATAGCATACACGCCCACAGCATCCTTCAAATCTTCAACTTCATGACATACATGATTTTGCAACATTGTTGTGGGTGACCAACTGAATTTCCAGCAACCGACTCGTTCGAATTTCGAAAACGCGTCCGTTGCCAGGCTAGGCCATTGACAATGGGTGCGCACCGATCGGTCCATTGCGGTACAACGCGTACAGGGGTACAACGCGTACCCGCACACATTGAATGCAATGGGCCGGCCGGGTGCACCGATCGGTCCATTGCGGTACAACGCATACAGGGGTACAACGCGTACCCGCACACATTGAATGCAATGGGCCGGCCGGGTGCACCGATCGGTCCATTGCTGTTCAACGCATCCCTGTACAAGTGACTGGCATATGTCACCATGCCTGTCTCAGATGAACATATGCCAGCCACAAATAGCTCCCAGGAGTGAGGGGCACACCTACAACACCACAGCCTGTCCAAACTGTATCATAAGGCATGTAAGGCTGCATTTCCTATTGTGTGTATGTTGGTGTACATGTTGTCCTGTGGGTGTCACCTGGGGGCAGCCACCCCCAGGCTGTGCACGTGTTCATGGGGACAGGATCCTGGGTGTTACGTGTACATGACCACTGTGATGTGCAACTGTTCATATCTGAGCATGTGCCATGGTCACATTTCACGGTGGTGTATGTGTATGTCATGTCACATACCCCGTGAGTCCCATGTGGGACGGTATGTTTGAGCCAGGGTGTCCCAGTGGCACAATAGTGATGGTCCTCCACAGTCTGTTTGCATGTAGTGTTTACAATGTCTCTGATTTCATGTGCACAATGGGAGACAGTCTCCACATCCACGTTGTGTGTGCATGGACTTTGATGTTGTGCGTGTGTGTGTCACAGATGTCCATGTCTGTCCTGCAGAGGCAAGTGGAACCACTACCTGTGGGGGTCATGGTTGTTTTGCTGTTGTGTATAGATGATACTCCATGTAATGCCAGTGTCCATGTGGCAATACAGGGTCCCTGGGAATGTACCTGTCGTTGAGCTGTGATGCCTGGGGCACATCTGTCCTCACATGTCACTGTGGGGGGTGATTGTGACATGGCAGCAGGAGATGGGAACTGTGACACGGCCTCATGATATCCAATGGGCCAACCTGGGACTTATTGATGCCACTTGTTGAACCGTGATGACAGATGTTGGCCATGTATGTACCATACATGTCCTTACGGAACTGCACACTTCATGTAGTTGTGCATCATAATGATGTATGATGTGATATTGAGTGTGTTCAATGCCGCATATGTGGGGTGACTGACAATCTTGCTTTCTTCTCCTCTGCACTGCAGGGCTCCTGCTGTCCATAGACCATTCCCAGACCTGGCAACGATGGTGGAACGGGACAGCATCCGACGGTACCGCTTCACCAGGCAGCTGATTGAGGATTTGGCAGTGCAGTTGGCCCACATTTGCAGCCTGGCCGGCCGTATCCTACAGCGCCAGACCCCCAAGGTGAAGGTGATGGCAGCCCTACACTTCTTTGCCACCGGTACCTTTCAACATACTGTGGCGACTGCTGGTGGGATGTCACAGATCATGTTCATCCGTGTGCTCCGCGATGTTTTGGAGGCAATGTTGCTATACCTGAACCGGTACATCTATTTCCCTAGACTGCAACGACTCACTGACGTGAAGAGTGACTTCTATGCCCTGGGGAGGATGCCGCATGTCATTGGCTCCATTGATGGGACACATGTGGCTTTGGTACCACCACAGGCCCAGGAGCAGGCCTACCGTAACCGCAAGCACTACCACTCGGTCAATGCACTGGTGGTGTGTCTTGCAGATATGACCATCTCACACGTGTGTGCCCGTTTCCCTGGTTCAGCACACAATGCCTTTGTGATGAGGAGTAGTCGCATCCCCAGGATGATGGCACAGATGCAGAACCAGCGTGCCTGGCTTGTCGGTGTGTACTGACTTTGTGCCATTGTGTGTGATCTGATCTGTAGTATTCCGCCCACTTTTCCAAGTCAGCTAATGTGCACTTGTCTGTCCGTAGGTGACTCGGGATACCCCAACATGCCGTGGTTGTTGACACCCCTCAGGAACCCTGTGACACCAGCCCAGATGCTCTACAATGAGGCACATGGTCGGACCAGGAGAGTGATTGAGCGGACATTTGGTCTCCTGAAGAGCCGCTTCCGCTGCCTCGACAAGACAGGAGGGTCCCTCCCATATGCCCCAGCAAAGGTGTGCAAGATTATCATCGTCTGCTGCATGCTCCACAACCTGGCAGTGCGGAAGGAGTTGCCTCTCATCCAGGATGACAATGACCAACATCCGCCACCTGTGGAGGATCCTGGCCTGGACCACGATGCCAGTGATGATGATGATGATGATGATGATGATGGTGATGTCCGCACACAGCTCATCACCAACTTCTTTAGCTGAATGTGAGTATCCTGAGGTGTCATGTCAATGATGTGAGTTGGCATGATATGTGTAGGTGGTGCTCTGGTGCTGTTGTAGTGTGTCCATTGGCTACTTGACTGGATGTGTGTAGCGATGTGTGCTTACAGGTGGTCTGTACTCCCCAACAGTGTTGACATGCTAACTTGGTTCTGGGTGGGTATCTTGTAACATGTATTGTGCATGAGTTTTGCTGTTCTGTCCTGTTCTCCATTGCTTTTGACTGTGTGTCATTTCTGTCCTTCACAGGGTACTTTCAGATTCGTTTGGTCAACTGTGTCCACCTGACGACGTCATTGTACTTCCAGGGTGGTAGCTGTTGTGTCCCTACAGGTGATGTGCGCCACACCCATGGACTTCCTTCCTTCTACAGTTGTTGACTGTGTGCCCGCTGCCAGGTGGGATTACCTTGCATCTGTAGTGGTTACGACATGTTGCAACTGTGTAATAAACCTGTGCTTCACTTTGTGATGTGCGTTGTCTGTGGTCACACATTTGACTGCCATTTGCTTACTGCACCTGTGGTCTACTTGACTACAACTGGGAATAGGTGTGGTGTCTGTGCATTGCACCATCTTTCCTGGCAACATCAGTGTAGGAAATGAGTCAGATGGCCTAGGTGTGTATGTGTTGTGCAGCCCTGGTGGTGTGTCTCCCTCATATGTGTCACGTTGCCATTACTCACATGCCTGTGTTGTACATGCTGTTGCAGTTCGCATACACAGTGTAATTTTGCAGTTCATCATCCCCATGACAGCACCCACGTTGGAATCACAACAGAGGCAAGTATGGTGTATTAGTGTGTTTATTGTGATACATTTGTGTGAATAGTGCATAGGATGGTTAGTGCTGTACATTTATATTGCAATCAGAAGTTCCTAGATGAATTGAAAGTCCTGGTAGACAAAATCCCCAGTATCGGGGCCACAGTTGTCTGAGACATTGGTCCAACTTGTACTCCCCATGTCATGTGTGGGAGTTGTGTTGCCGTCAACAGGGTGAACAGTTTGCGCACAAAGGTGAACATCCAGAACAGGTTCAGGCTTCCTGGGGTTGCACTTGGCCATCGGCCTCTCACTTGCCCCTCCTCGGACGACCCCTCTTCTTTGGGGGGCCCCTCAAGTACAGGCTGCTGCGGTGCAGGGGACTCTCCGCCAGAGTCATCCTCCCTCCCTGTGGCAGTTGCAGTTGTTTCAGCACCAGATGTTGTTGGCACACAGGGAGGTGTATACTGGTTGCTGATCTGGTGGAGGCATTGTAATATGTCCCTATGCACCGCCGTCATCTCTTGCAGTGTGTCCCACTTGGACTCCACGCGGGACATGTGTGAGTCCAAGCGGGCATGATGGGCAGCCTGCTGCTGTTTAATGTCCCTGAGGAGCCCCACTACCTGGCTGAGATCTCCGGTGCTGGACTGGTACGCATCGGCTATGCGTGCCAGTTGTGGGTCATCATGCACACCAGACACCTCTGCAAGCAGCGACCTCTGTCTCCCACCCCTCCCACCACCCCTGCCGACATGTGCAGTGCGTGCAGTGGCACGCACAGATGACCCTGGTCCCCCTTGGGGTTGGTGGTGGTGGTGGTGTCCATGGCCCCACGTTGGTCCAGGGTCCCTGTGCTGGTGGTGCTCCTTGTTCTGTCCATGTCGGCAGGGATGGTATTTGTGGTGACAGTCGTTGGAGGGTGGGTGCAGGGGGTGCAGCTGGTGGTCCTGCTGGTGCTGCAGCTGGTGGTCCTGCTGGTGCTGCATGTTGACTTGCACCGGAGGTGCCAGGTTGGTCTTCTTCATCCGAGGAGGGCAGAGGCTGTTCGACACCAGTGAGCTCCGTATCCTCTTGAGCCTGGGACTGGGACTCCTCAGCGTCTGCTGCTGTGTCCCCATCATCACCTGTTTTTGGG
The DNA here is from genome assembly GCA_963921515.1 of Calotriton arnoldi. Taxonomy (NCBI): domain Eukaryota; kingdom Metazoa; phylum Chordata; class Amphibia; order Caudata; family Salamandridae; genus Calotriton; species Calotriton arnoldi. Next base: position 316,443 of record CAWUFW010005464.1, on the reverse strand, counting down.
AGACACACACAATGTATGTTATGTTTCTGCAGGCATCAATGGTTGACACACCTGACAGTTGTGACTGTGCCTCTGGGTGCGGGCCTGTACATTGCATTGTCCTAAGTTGTCACAGTCAGGAGTTGATATTGGTGTAGCACATTGTCCTGCATTATTTGGGCATTTCTATGTATTTGTTGGGGTGTGAACATGGTCTGCATTGGTTGTATTTTGTTGACAGCCGGCCCTCCTTCCCACCCAGCCAGTCAGTTATCCCACCATGGACTGTGCTTGCATTGCAGGGAGTGAAAGTTGTCTTTCAAGATGTCAGTCAGTGGTGTCCTGCTGTTGGTTGTTGCACAGTTGCCAGCGGGGCCTTGTGCTCCCCACAGCAGTTGCCAGTGTCAGCCATCTTGTCAGTTGTTTTCCACTCCCTGTGATGTGAGCATGGTTCAGGGTGGTGTTGATGGGACAGTTGTGGGGGTGAGCTATGTCTGTGACTATGACTCCTATCATGCTATTGCCTCCACCCCACTTCCCAGCATTCCCATACTTACTTGCTTTTGTGGGGAGTTCAGTGTGTGTGGGTGTGAGAGCAATGGCAAGATGGCTGACAGTGGTGTCCTGCTGTTGGTTGGTGTGCAGTTCCCAGCATGCCCTTGTGCTCCCCACAACACAGCACCAGTGTCAGACATCTTTGATGGGCCTTTCCACTCTCTGTGGGATGTGCATGCGTGAGTGTGAGCTTGCTGGGCCATGTGGTGGGGGATGTTGAGCTGTGACTACGACTCCCATAATGCTATTGCCTCCACCCCCCTTCCCAGCATGCCCATGCTTCCTTCCTTTTGACTCTGCTTCCCTGTGGGGTGGGCTGCCTGTGCTGACAGGATGGCTGGGAGTGTTGTCCTGGCAGTTGTTTGGCTACAAGTCCCAAGAGTGTCCCTGTGCTTCACACAACATAACCCAGGGTGGTGGTTCTTTGTGGGATCTTGAGTTAGGATGTGAGGCATTGCATTCTCCCAGGTGGGTTATGTGGAGTTTGTGTTGAGGGGGTGTGTGAGGGGAGGTGCTTGTGACTATGGTCAGTGCTGCAAGTCCTCCTTCCCACCCAGCCAGATATCCCACCATGGAACGTGCTTGCATTGCAGGGAGTGGAAGTTGTCTCTCAGGATGTCAGTCAGTGGTGTCCTCCTGTTGGTTGTTGCACAGTTGCCAGGATGGCCTTGTGCTCCCCACAGCAGTAGCCAGTGTCAGCCATCTTGTGAGTCCTTTTCCACTCCCTGTGAGATGCGCATGGTTCATGGTGGTGTTGATGGGACAGTTGTGGGGGTGAGCAATATCTGTGACTACGACTCCCATGATGCTATTGGCTACACTGACTTGCCCAGCATACACAGAATTCCTTTCTTTCAGTGGTCTTCACTGTGTGTTTGTGTTGTAGTGGTGGCTACATGTCTGGATGTGTATGTTAGTTATATTTGTGCCACTGCCTAGCTGTAGTTGTAGTTGTGTTTGTACATGTGATGACACGGTTAAATGTAACTTTGAGATGGCATGTGTTGTGTTTATCTGACTGACATACACATTTTGGGATGATTCTGTTCTGGTTGCTGTGTAATTGCTAAGAGTGCATGGTTTGACTCTCCCCTTGACAGTGATGTGTGTGTGTATTGTGGCAGAATATTGTGTACATTTGTTGTGTACTCACCAGGCTCTGGGATGTTTTCTAGTCCATAGACGCTCACTGGCGGAAGGATGGCCCGCACCTTCTCCTCCCAGGGCCTGAGGTATACTGGCTTGGCAGGAGGGCCACTGCCGGTGTATTGGCTCAGGAGGTAGTCCTTCTTCAGCAGCTCCCGTACCCTCCTGTGCACGTCATACCACCTGTTCTGGATGTCAGTCTTTGTGCGCAGACATGGTGATTGTGCGTTCACCCTGTTGATGATCCTCTCCCACATCTTTGTTTTCTGGGAGATTGGTGTCTGTTGGACCAGTGCGCCAAACAGCTGTGGCTCTACCCTGAGGATCTCGTCTACCAGGACTTCCAATTCACAATCTAGGAACTTGTGATTCTTCTTTGGGGGCATGGTGATGGGTGGTGATGGTGAGTGATGTGTGTGTTGGTGTGCAGGTGAAGGTGTGTGAGTGTGTGTTTTGCTGGGTGTATGTGAGGTAGCTATTTGTTGGTGTGCTGATGGTGTGTGGCTTGTGTGAGGGATGAGCTGTGGGTGTGTGGTTGCTGTCTGTTGAGTGCTGGCAGGTGAATAGCATTTGCAAAGGATCATGATTGGGATTTGTGTCCTTTATATGGGTGGAGTTGTGGGTGTGTCTTTGTTCTCTGTCCCCACCACCCCCAGTATTTATTGGCTTTGTAATTGCTTGTTTGGCCTTTTTTTGTGTATTTTCCCTTAGTACTTTCTGTGCATGTTGGAAACGTTCTTGTGACCGAGTCGGACCCTGCAGTTGTCTCGTACGGTCTTCTCCGTTTCGTTCACGCTGTGTTTGTGCAATTTTCTATGCTGCGTACGCGTCGGTCGCGGTGTTTTGTGTTACTTCGGCTCGCAGTTTTGTATGCGTGTCGGTCGTACGGCTTGTCCTCCGTCCGACTCGGTCGTGGTTTTCGCGCCTTGCATCGTACTTTGCGGTTTGGAGTTCGCGGGTACGTTTCGGTCGGATTTGTTCCGGGTGCGTGTCGGTCGGTTCGATTCAGCGTGTTTTCCGGCCGGATTGCTGTTTTCCGTGCGGCTCGGTCGTTCGGCTTGGGTTCCGTACGTGTCGGTTGGATTTTGCACGCTTTGCATCGTACTTGGTGGGTCGGGCGCCACAGGTACGTGTCGGTCGGAATTAATTCCGGCTCCGAGTCGGTCGGTGCTTTTTCCGGCCCGAATCGGAATCGACCCCTTAGTGTTCTTTTCAGAGATGCTTCTTCAACTCTTTACTAAATTGGACCAGCATTGGGGCAGTCTGAATGGATTTAGGGATGCTGTTACAAGGTGCATAGATGGAAAAGAGCTGCGGCCTTGTTGTTTCTTTTTCAAACGTCTTAGTCTGTAGTCTGATGATGTCCTGGCTGCTGGCGTGCTGAGAACCACCAGAGGTGGTGATCATGACTACAAGATAAGCGGTGTGGGGGGGCTATGGTGCTGGTCGTTATGGTTTTGTAAGTGAGGCAGCTAGTTATGAAGGTGTTGGGGATTACATCAACATGGGTGTGATGTGATCATATTTCTTCTGGCCCTGGATGAGATGTGCTGGTGCATGTATGATGCCCTTAAGGGGTGCTGTGTGGAGTCTGAAAGGCCATGGAGCAGGACTCTACCACCATCCAAATGCGAGAGCATAAGGACTTGAACAGCAGTTCTGAAGTTGTTTTCCTGGAAGAACCGGTTTCACTTTCTTTAGAAGAGAGAGATCTTACCAGGCACCTTTGTTTTTTGGCAATGTGCTCGAGTGTGAGACTGTTGTCCAGGGTTATAGGAAATTGGGTTATTAGTTGTGAAGGATGTGAGTCCTTCACGACTGGGAACCAAGTACCCTATTGTAGCACTTGGCTCTCTCAGGGTAGTGAAGCAGAGCAGTCCAAGGCCTACCCAGCTGAGGTGGTGTGGGCTAGTAACCCCAGCTCTCTGGCATGCAACAACAGCATATATCATTGTCTAGTCTGTGCTTTTTCTTATGAAAATAAAAAGCATTTTTAATACACACACACCACTAAATGCTATTCATTAAATAAAAAATATGTACAATCAGGTAGATGGAAACACCTTGGGGTGAAACCCTCATATTACGTTCACCCCTAGTGAGTTCTGAATCCTATAACTACAATACCCCCACCTATAATAGATGTAATGGCACAACAAAAGAGGATGTCATTATCAATAAGGCAGGCCTACTGGCTTTGCAAGGTTGTCACCAAATGTGTGTCTTTTGCTTTCTCACCAACTCAGCAAAAGCAGCAAGCAGTTATGAATTACCAATGCAACACCACTGAAATCAAAAGGGACACAATCAATACGTAATACATGTTGTGACCCACTATTGACATCAATAGGGGTAGTGCTCACATTCAACAGTTGTTTGTACAGTAAAAATATCCTCTACATGATAAGGGCATGTACCCATGCCCTGAGTGCCCAATGGTATTGTTGTCTGGATCCCTAATGCAGATTTATTGTCATAGGCGAACATGGATCATGGATGTGTGCCATGACGTAGGCCTTGTCTCATGGATTGCAATCTTGTTGGCCCAGGAGGGGTGCCCAAAGCACTACCCTCATAGTTGTGGGAGTCTACTGCCTTCACCAGAGTTAAACAGCACAAGTGCAGTGATGGCAGCATACTGTGTTAGTGATTAATAGTAGTGATCAGGTCCTTTTTACTCTGTGTCATTGGAGTGAGGCCTACAGGCTCGCTCACATTTTTCAAAGGTCTGCTGCTGTGTGTTTAACTCACCCTTGGCGTACATCAGGTTGATGTAGAAGTGCATGCGTAGCGAAAACGTGCTGAGACATACACTAGACACAGGATGCAGTGTGGGATAGTGTGCACATGGTAAATGTGTGTGCGCCGGCAGGGTGTGTTTAATGTGACACACTCTGGTGAAATACAGGGAGACTGTAGTATTGAACAGTATGCTTAGACTGAGGGTGTGTGCTGCATGTGGAAATGCTGGTGGTATCATGGTACATGGGCGCAGCAATACTGGACAGTAGAGTGTGCTGTGAATGTACGCTGAGTGCAGAAGTGCCTGCACTGGTATATTACAAGGAGGACCTTGGATTCAATTTTGGGAAGCCCAGGCCTGTCTGGTGAAAACATGAGTAGAGGAATATCCCGCCGACAGAATTGTATATTGCTGCATTCCTGTAAACTGGGTGGGACAAGAACTGGGTGAGGGGGAGCCATGATCTCCTTGTGTATTTCAAAGGGCTCTCTGATTCAGTGACAGATATCAAGGAAAGAGCCCTGGACACATCTCAGGAAGGTGGAGATGGGGCTGAGAAGGGAATCATAAAGGGTAGGCCATAGAGGGCCCAGGATTAACCTTTGATGCACATACCACTATGGCTGACATCCAGGTGTGAACTCTGGTCACTCCCATGAATCTTGTTGTGGATTAATCAGCTTTGGAGTCCTACCTGCTTTCAGACATCCTTCAGGAGGAAGACGAAAGAGGAGAGATGTCCATTTCAAAGAAGCAGAACCCCAATATAAAACTTCAAAGGTCCAGACCTAAATCACATTTTATTTCTGGAAAAGAACTATAAGTAGGGGAGTCTGAGACGCCATGAGGAGGAGAAGATTTGCAAGACTTCTGCCATTAACCAGGACTAGGGGCCTCACCTGTTAGTGTCCCTGCTGGGTGAGGGGACATCACCCTGGGAAACCAAAATTACCTGCCTGGGAGTCTGGAGCATCAGTACCTGCCTCCTCACCAAGACCAGTGTGCCCATGAGAGAGATGAGCGTGTTGAAGGGAGTGAGATCTAGAGAGGAGCCCAGAAGTTTGGCACTCCTGGGTGAGGTGTGAGGAGCTGTGCCACAGCTATCAGGCATTTGTCCGTGTGCCACATTGTAGAAGTTTGGTGACCCCATATGCCAAGAGGGGCCACCGTTAGCCAGGGATAGTGCCACATTGATCGGACCATTGTCCGTGTGCAGCACTGTGGAAGTTGGTGACCCCGTATGCCACTAAGGGCTGCTGTGTGCCAAGGAACTGTGTCACATCGATTGGGCTTTCGCCCATGTGTGGGAAGTGGTTGCGACCCCGTGTGCCAGAGGGGACGCAGAAGAGGCAACCTGAGGCCAGCATGACCTGACAGTGTGGTTCGTTGGAGTGACCCCGTATGCCAGGAGGGGCCACTTGAAGTGCTGATGCCAGAGGTCCGGGTCATTGCCTGAGACCCAAAACTTCTGCTATAACCAAGACGAGGGAAACTCTGTATCCAAGGAGGCATGAGGACAGAGGAGACACTGTTGGAGTCCCCGCTGGAGCAAGGAGACTGCTCCCATCCCCGAGTAAGGAAGAAAGAAAGATTTACTGCAGGTGGCTGGAGTCGGAGCAACTCCAATCGTCAGGACGCTGGTAAGCGTGGTTCAGCAGAGAGAGCTGGCACATGTAAGGAACTGCACATGTGAACATGTGCACCCCAACTTTTCCAATCCAGGCCAGGACCACACTGAACTGCTGCCAGGGCTCATACCACTGGAGCAGTTAAGCTAAAAACTGGGTCCACCTGGCCCTGGGGATACACCACCTTTGGTTTTTGCAATCCTTCATGACTCTAAGTGGGGGAAACCCTGTGAACAGGGCCTAGTAGTTTACGTTCCCTGGTTGTTGCAGCAAGTGAGTGGGGAATAACAGCACACCTGTTACATGGGAACTTGGTAGCCCGGGGGGTGGCCTGACAACTACTAGGGTACCTACCCCAAGGGGGACTGTTTAATTGCTTATTGAATGTTGTTTACCTTTGCATGTGGAGAATTTGAAATAAAATATGTCTTTTATACAAAATAAGTATTTACTGGACATTGATTTATTCTGTGTGCCACATGCACATTGAGTTATGAGCTGTGTTCACTGATCTCTACCTACACTTCCCTCCGAAGGAGCCTTGACTTCTCACACAACGCTGCCTAACTGGAGTAAAAGACCTCAACCACCTCAGTTGGACCAGTAACTCCTGCTTGCCCCGCGGCCCTCTGAACAGGGTTATGGCAACAAGGTTTGTTATATTATAAAAACTTGCATTGTCAACCATTCACATTATTAATAAAGCATTTCATCGAATAACGTGAAGTCTTAGAATCTTTCTTCCACTTTTACTTTACCGCTTTTGTAGCTTTCGGACCAGCCAAGAGGGATCCCAGCGCCCGAGAGCTCAAAAGGGAAACTTGAACTGAAGGCAAACCTCTCCCAGCATCAGGGATTAAAATCCCTAGGTGAGTTTCCATAAAACATTCTGGGGTGCTGTTGCACTTCCTGCAGTTCCCCAAACACAGTTCCAGTATTGTTAGTTGTGCCCCTGCCCTTTTATGGGGCACTATGACAAACATATGCCCAATTTAAAACCCTCATGATGAATTATGGGGCTGTAATTCACATAAGTATAAGCAGCATGTTCAACACTGTTTTTTACACAGCGACCTCATATTCCAGCTCCTGTTCTTTTATTTTAGGTGCCCCAGTCCCACACGGTGCACACACAATCTCCTTTTCTGTAGGGGGAGCCCCAGGGCCCTAGTCAGCTCTGCTGCGGCACAGCAATTGTGTGCTACACAGAGCTGGCACCCTGATCCTGCTCTCCAGAGCACTGGATTTCCAGCACAGCTGGGAGCAGACTGTTCTATGGTTCACACCATGGGCAATAACAGTGTGACTGGGCACTCCCTCCCCATCAGACACGGGCACAGAAGAGTGCAATGCCCTCTGCCATGGTATCTGTGTCCCAAAGGATGGGGCACTAGGGATATGCCCCCCCGGGGCAAAACTTTGCATGGTGGGACAAAAGCATGTCTCATCAACCCAAAGGGATAAAGATAATGTTGACCTGACCCTCAGGCACTGGCCCACTCAGGGTTAGTTTTAGAAATCTGTCCTTTGTTTTCCACTTGGTGTCTCTTTGGGACTGAGATTTAAATGTTGATTTCTTGAGACACATAGGGCCGGTCTTGATGCCTTTGGCACATATTGCACTGGTAGCCAACCATAGCCACCAGCAGCATTTTCGTAAGCTTCCTAGCCTTTAACGGATGCTTTTTGTGGGGAGCTGGGTTTCTGGATTCATGCTCCAAAACTTTCTTCTGCTTGGCTCCTGGTGTTCTTCTCAAACTTGTGTGAGCATCTTCTGCAGCCCCTCCATAAACACCCTCCCTGCTGCATTCCCAAGTCCCACAACCTTCTGGCTTCTTGCAGGGCACCTGTGTGTCAGCGGAGTCACGGGCCAGTCCACAGAAGGTATTCCCAGATTTCACAAGCAGAAGTGGAGTTCGGTCCTTTTCTCATCTTGCGTTCAAACTTTGGAGTCTCCTTCCATCCAAGCTTCAGAACCCCCCCGATGAACTAACCTTAGGAAGTCCCTCAAGACCTGGCTGTTTGAGAATTTGTCTTAACATCTTGCCTGTCTTTTTTCTCATCTCAGCACTGGAAGACCCCTTGTGTTTAGCCATGCTCTTTACAAATAACAATAGACTAGAAAATCCTAAAGAACATTATTACAGGTGCATCACATGGCTTCTCCTTTCAGCTGGGCATTCATTCTCCATTTTTGCTCCCAGTTCTAGTGTTGTCTGAACTGTTACTTCTCCCTTTTGAGGGGCTTTTAGGGGTGGAGAGATTTTAAAGTCAGGCATGCGTGGCTAATCCTAGGGTACCACATCATCATTCAACCCCTGTTCCAACCCTCCTGCAAAGCATTTGGGGACATTTCAACATGGCAACTTCAAGTGGTCTGTGGAAAGAGCTTCCCCGAGAACCTCTGCTCTGCCCCCGTTGACACTGCTGCCTGATCCCTTCTGACCAAATTTCAAAGGGGAGACCCTCCTGTGTTTTATCGAGAGGTTTGGCCCTCATCCTCTGTTTCAATTGGCCTGGTTTGTCCCAGCCCAGATGCAGTGTGACAAGTTAATTAACAGATGCAGACTTCCACCCAACCCCTTTCTTTCCCAAGATCTGGGCAAGCACTGCTAACGGCTCTATTGTGCTGGGAGGCCTTTGAGCCTCCCACTGGAGAGCAGAGTAATTCACTTGGCCTAGTAGGGGGAACAAAGGCCTGGAATCTGATTATGAGCTGATCTAGGACAATATTACAATTTGTTAAGTGCCATTAAGGGTATAGTTATGATGTCAAGGACTGTAAATATACACTAGAGATGCATGTTTAACCCTAAATTGATACCTCTCTGAAAATGGCTATCTGTGCATAAATACCAGGCTGCGCAAGATATTAGTCTCACACAAATGCGCACACATGTGTGCTCATGGGTTTTTGTATAACTACCCCAGAGCCTCTTACCCCATCCATGCAACAGCAGATATGCTGGTAGTTAAAACTTGCATTCCATTTACTGTAAATTTACAGTGAGTGAGACTCAGGTAGTATCCAAATACAAGGTAGTCAAAGGTAAAAAATCAAGGGTTATTAAGCGGGTGAAGCTACAAGGGTGAGTCCAAGTAAGTTGACATTTGGTAAAAATTGGGGTTCAAAACCATCAAAATTCATGTCATTAATCCAGGATTGTACTTTTTCTTGTTTGTTTTTCTTGGCAAATAAAAGGTAATCTTTCTTGGTTTGTTGAGCTTCAGGAAGGCACCCAACATCAAGGTCTGGATGTTGTGCTACCAATGTTTAATTCATGCCTCAGAATCATATGAATTTACCAAAATGTATGATTTTTAATTCTTCTGTTTCTTTGCCATCAAGAAACTGGAATAAGAACAAACACCCAATGAGGCCCATGTGACACAGCCTGCACTACGGGCCAATGCCTCTCCAAAGACTCCATACTTTAATTCAGGTTTCGAGGTGACTCTAAAGTCTAAGCTTGTATACTGGCAGAAGGACAGTTTGGAAACCACATAACTGATGGTATACCAGGAGTAAAGGGGGACTGCATTAAGACCCAGATTAACAAAAAACACAGCGCAGCAAGAAAAGTTGCTATGCTGTGTTGCGTGGATGGAAGAGACTAGAGCAGCACCATATCTTCTAAGATATCTCGCTGTTCTTCGTTCTCCCTGCACCAGTGCACTTTTGATTGCCATGCACCAATGCAGGTACCCTCGGGCCGAAGTGCAAGAATGTCTGTGTTGTGGTAAGCATATCCTTTACAGGAAGAAGTCTCACTTTGTTTTTCTAACTTTAAATGCCTGCTCTAGAAAGAAGCATACATGCTAAAAGGGGAATACAAGGAGAAATAAAATATTTCTCCTCATTGCGCCTGCTTTAAGGAGGTGGAGGATTTTGGTGTAAATACCTGCCTGCAATTTTTTGTTGATAGGGATTTATGTCAAAACTCCTGGGTGGTTGCATGGGAACACTTATGCACCACCCATGTAATGCCCCCTTGATACAAATTAATGCAAAGCAGTGCACTGCACGGTTTGTGTGTTACTTGTGGTTAGAATCCAGTGCAAATCACGATTCTGTTAGATTTTAAAATCCACTGCTGCATTTTCCATCGAGTCTGCATAAAAAAGGGAATGCAAGCCGGACACAAAGTGTTTGTAAATCTGGGCCTCAGAATGCAATGTTATACCAACAAAATCGTGACAGTAGAGAGGTGAAAACAAAAATGCCAGTTATACATTAGTTTCCCTAACCACAGTAATCAAATTCAAATTCAAAAAAGCTTTATTCGATTTTTAGTACAAAAAAATCATAAAAGCTTACATACAAATTAATACGAATCATTAAAAAAATGGCCATACTTAAAAACATCCAAATTACATTATACACATAGAATTTTTTTTTTATTTTTTTAAACTTTATCTAAAATCTATTTAGACTAAAAACATCTGGCATCAACAATTTAATTTCCAGTTCATTTAAGTATCCTAACTATTTAATATCATGATTTCATTACAACAACCTTACATGTAATTAATAATTTATTAAGACAAAGAATATAAGTCTCACCAGAAAAGTTCCTAGCAAGGTCCAATCTCAATTCGTTTTCTATAATGAATCATGCTCTTCAGAAATGATGCAATATTATTAGTGACTATCTCGTTATCTAAATACTGAAGAGCAATGAACGCTGGACGGCACTGCCTCAATCCCCATATTTTTAATATTGGTTTAATCCATCTTTTCCTTAATGCCAGATAAAATTTGCAGAATAGTACGACATGTATAGTCGATTGTGGTGACACCCCATCACAGGGGCAATTTGGTAAATTTAATGACCAGTCATTAATCATCGGAAAACTGACCAAGCGGTGAAATACACTCAGTCTAAATCGTATAAGTACAAATCTGTCGTAACTGCGTGTACTAAAAAGCAAATATGGCTGGATGAAAGGGGAAATACATATCTGTTGGTTCAATTGGACGGTTGTTTTTACTGCCTCACTAGTGAATCTAATTACTTCCAGGTGATGCATACACCGTTTTTTAAAATCACTTTTTGAAATTTTACTCATTGTCTGGGGATTTATATAAAATTCTGGTTCTCCTATATCATTCATGAATTTCTTTATATATCTTAACCATCTTATCTCTATAGTATGTTCCAAATTTAGGCTGTCCCGTAGTACAAACTGGTTGAAAGAGGATTTTTGTGAGGTCCAGATCCTATGCCACAACATGACTGGTTGCATCTTTATAGTATCTGAAATGAATGGCAAACCAAGTTCCGTGTGGCAGATAAAAGTAGATGTTGTTTTCGGGACTGCTAAAAGATACCTTAAAAAGGCGTTCTCCACTTTCTGTATGTCGGTGACCTCACAATAACCCCAAATCCCTGCCCCATAAATAGCTGAGGTTATACACTTTGCCTTGTAAATTTTTATTAATTCGTTTGGGGGCCTCTTGCCCAATTTTTGTGCAAACTTAACAAGTGCTGTTGTAGTTCTCATAAACAAAAGCTTTCTAGTAGAAACGGCTTGACGCCATGAGCCTTTATCATCAAATAAAATTCCTAAGTAGGGGTAAGTGGGGGTTGTCATCAATTTCTTATTATTTAAAAAGATATCTTTCTGCTTTTTGCCTCCCTTTCTACAATTCATCAGATAGGTTTTAGAAGCATTAATTTTAAGATCCAGATTTTCCATGAAACCATTATAAGAATTAAGTGCTCTTTGTAGAGCTAATGGGGTCCTAGCCATTATGACGGCATCATCCGCGTATAATAACACGGGAATCGGTCGTTTTTCCAGCTGGGGGAAATCCTGACCCCCTTCCAACATCGCTTTTTCCAGGCCATTGGTATATAATGTGAAGAGAAAGGGTGCCAGGACACAGCCCTGTCTTACCCCTCTCTCCACCGGAAAAAGCTCCGTACACTCTCCATTAGATCCATAACGAACTCGGGCTTTTGCGTCCGAGTAAAGAGCTTTTAAAAATGAATTATTGAGACCTCGACCCCCATTAATTCTAAAATTCTCCATAATTTCTTATGCGATACACAATCAAAGGCGGCGGAAAGATCGACAAACGCCAGATAGATTTTCCCCTTCTTTGCTTTTGTGTATTTCTCAATTACAATGGATACATTTAGGCCCTGATCAATGGTACTCAAACCCTCCCTGAATCCGAACTGCAGATCTGATAGGATATTATTATCCCCTGCCCATTGTTGTAGGCGGTTTAGAATTATTCTGCCCGCTACCTTCCCTAATGAATCTAATAGAGAGATGGGTCGGTAGCATGCTGGATCCGGTCTGTCCCCTTTCTTATAAATTGGTACCATGATCGATTCGGTCCATGTTTCAATTATCCCTTTTGCACTAGCAGCGTTTAGCACACATGTCAATAGTGGAGCCCAGAGTTCGATGTTATGTTTATAGATATCTACAGGGACCCCATCAGGCCCTGGGGCCTTGCTGCCCTTGCTAGCTTGTAGAGCTGATTGAACTTCTTTTAAGGTGAAGAGGACTTCCAATGGATAATTTATTGGATGTGGGTTTGATCTAAGGGAACCATCTTGATCTCCATCACAATCCCCATTGAGGCGAAAGATGGTTGAGAAGTGGTTCACCCACTGTGTTTCATCGATTGCTACTTCAATCGAGGGAATTACTTCTGTACACAGGAATGGAGATCTTACCGCACGCCAAAATGCGCAACTATCTTTATTAAGGCTTGCGTTATGCAGGTCTACCCAAGATTTTTCTTTTATTTCTAATTTCCGCATTTTAACTGCGCGGGTGTATGCCTTCCTGCACTGCTTTATTTCATCCATATCCCTTTCCTTCTTATGTAGTGCTCTTTTTAAATCCGAGTGCGCTTTAGTGCAATCTGAGCCAAACCACCCCTTTTTACCCCTAGCCCCATGTTTTATCTCAATTTTCAGGAATTTTTTATTGCTACGGTAATCTGAGCAAAACCACTGAGGACCTCCTCCTGACTTATAGTTTCATTTAAACAATTCATTATAGAGTCTAGCGTTTTCGTAACCACCAGATTTGTTATTTTTCCAGGATCAACCTTTTCCCACTTTAAGGAATAACCATTCCTTTTATCCATAAGTAATTCTGGGGCCATCAGCATCCTATCATTATGTGAATTTTGCGTTGTCATTTTGAGAAATATTTTCAGACTCAGAGGGAAATGGTCACTAATAGATATCTTATGTACTTTAAAGCCTCTCACACGATGAGAATAACAATTCGAGAATAAGATAAAATCGATAATGGAACTAAAGCCTCTGCCATTAAAAGTCTGTGTAAACGGGACGGAAGGAGTCCTAAGAATATTGACAAAACCTAAATCTAGCAAAAAAGAATCTCATTTAGTGCGTTTCCCACTGCATTATGTGGGAAATGGAAGAGGTTCCTATCTTCCTCGTCCATTAAACCACATACTACATCTTTATTAAGTGAGCATAAAGTAATATTAAAATCCCCACCCCAGACAAACATCGTATTCTCCAGATTGGAATTCTGAATTTTCTGCAATGTATATCTTAGCTGCTTCAATATATCCACCACTTTTTCCTTAGCAGCATTGTTATAAAAATTCACTAAGGTCGTTGTGTTACCTTTAGCCAGTTTCAGAGTAATAATTTGGTAGTTAGGTTCTGAGGCTATAAACAGAATTTCCTTTATTGATAGCATATTTGAAATATAAATCGATAGACCGCCCTTAGGCCTCCCCTGAATTGATGGTATAGCAGGTGTATGGTATGTTTTATAACCTACTATGTGTAATTCCTTTACAGACCATGTCTCTTGCAGACAGAAAATTTCAAATGTTCTTATAAAATCTAAAAAGAGATGATTCATTAACTTGGAGGCTAAACCCGCTATATTCCAGAAAAGAATTTCCCTCATACCAACCTTCGTTGATGAAGCCCTACACAATATACTGGGTAAATTAGCAGACACACTGACCTTTTCAGGTTCACAATCTATACCCTGACTGTTAATAATGGGAGTACTAGGTATAGAACTACTGTTTGATTCGACTACGCGTTTTTCACTTATTTTTTCGACGTCCGCCGAACATGAGTCATCTAATCTCAGTTCTACTTGCCCCAGTTTATCAGATACCTGTTTATTCCTCCCTAAGATCTGAGGGTTAGAAACCATCGGTATTACTAGATGGCCCAGTCAATCTATTTCCTCCAAAGATGGAAGGATGGCAAAGCGATTTTCCACCGATATGCTATATACAGACTGTATATTATCCTCATTATGTGTCGCTTGATTAAAATTACCCGTAGTTGTGCTAGGGCGACTTCTCATTGAGACAGGATATGGCTGGTAAAAGAAGCTAAGCGGTAGAATAATAATTCCTCCCCCTGCCGTATTACTAATCCTCCCCACTGTCAGTATCTTTTCCACAAGCTGGGGAGTACAAAACGTCAACACCACACAATCTCCTGGTAGACTTTTCCTATCATTACCTACCCATCTCACCCTACGTGCCATTTTAAATTCCCTGAAAAGTTGTACCGTGGGCCCTGCTCTCAAGCCTAACCAGTGCAGTGATTTGTTTCTTAACGTTTCCCATGACTCCGTCTCCTGTTTCCCCAACCTGGGTACGTTCGCCAGTACTACTGTGTACGGTATACAGGCAGGGGGCAAATCTAAGGTGGGGGTTCAAAGAGGTTAATCTTTCCATCATGTGGCCTGTTTGTTTGATCCCGGGGAAGTACGTTATGCTGTTTAGGGAGGATAGGGCCTTCCTTTGCAGTCACAGTTAATTCCTTTTGCAGAGAAGCAGGGTTGTGTGGAGGGTTATTGGTTTTATTCAAACATAAAGAGCGCGGCGGTTTAGTCCTAAGTTCATTCTGATTCCTCCGCTGAGTTGTAGCTATTTCCTCACTTAATTGCTCTGGAACTTTGAGAGGATCTAGGGAACTAATTACTTCAGCGTTACCTTTTAATCTATGTGCCATCTTAGCTTGACTATCTTCCTTTATCCCACCCGCAGTTTTTTGAATTAACACCTCCACCTGACTCAGCCTTTCCTCTATACTCGAGAAGGAACCCCTCAGGAAAAGTTCTAAATTTTGTATTAAATCTATCAGCGTGACCAGCTCCTCTTTATGAGTTTTGGTTTTGGGCCTCGGACCTTGCTCTTGAGTTTTTCTTACTGTGGCCTTTTTTGCCCCGAACACTCTTTTCCCAGATTTATCTATAGTAACCTTATTAGACCCATTTTTTTAAAAAGTTTCCTCCCCCTGCCTATTTTATTTTCCAATTTATTATTTATCTTCTTTTTCCTCTTTTGCGGGGTTGAGTGAAAGAATCTGGATCGCTTTGTATGGTTTCAATATCAGTTACTGCCACAAGAATGCAGCCATTCTGGGTTGGAACCGCCTGAGTTTCATCTCCTTGTTCAATCCTATTATTTGGAGTTGCCGATACAATTGGCACACCATTTGCTATTGACTGCTCCACCGTAGTTATTTGTTTCTCTATGGCCCCCATTGCCCCTGTCAGATAGCTCAGAAGCGTTTGATTTTTAGGTACTTTTACGTCTTTCCCCTTTTTAGTATCATCTGAAATATGCTTTCTTTTCCCCATTATGTAAAATATACAATTAACTCCTCCGGTTGTAGATCATCAACACTATGCTCGTGGAATGAAAAGGCACGTATTAAATAAACAATTATTACCGTATGTCCAGAGTCTTATTCGAACATGGCCAAATCAGTCAAGGGACCAAGAGAGTAGGCCCAGCCCGGCCTCCTTCGGCCTCTGACGGGCACAGACGGGCCCGCCCTTTGCCCGGGCTTAGCCCGCGCGCGTCCCGCGCTGCGTTTGCCCTCCCGCAGTTTTGAGCGCTTCCAGGCGCTAGATGGTGACGCGGTGGGCGGGCGTGAGCCGCAGAGCAAGCTGGATGTTGCGGTCCTCCTGGACCGAGCGGGGGAACTGAAGCTTTGGAGTGGCAGGAGCAGAACCCGCACTGCGGTAGCCCTCCCGCAGTTTTGAGCGCTTCCAGGCGCTAGATGGTGACGCGGTGGGCGGGCGTGAGCCGCAGAGCAAGCTGGATGTTGCGGTCCTCCTGAACCGAGCGGGGGAACTGAAGCTTTGGAGTGGCAGGAGCAGAACCCGCACTGCGGTAGCCCTCCCGCAGTTTTGAGCGCTTCCAGGCGCTAGATGGTGACGCGGTGGGCGGGCGTGAGCCGCAGAGCAAGCTGGATGTTGCGGTCCTCCTGGACCGAGCGGGGGAACTGAAGCTTTGGAGTGGCAGGAGCAGAACCCGCACTGCGGTAGCCCTCCCGCAGTTTTGAGCGCTTCCAGGCGCTAGATGGTGACGCGGTGGGCGGGCATAAGCCGCAGAGCAAGCTGGATGTTGCGGTCCTCCTGGACCGAGCGGGGGAACTGAAGCTTTGGAGTGGCAGGAGCAGAACCCGCACTGCGGTAGCCCTCCCGCAGTTTTGAGCGCTTCCAGGCGCTAGATGGTGACGCGGTGGGCGGGCGTGAGCCGCAGAGCAAGCTGGATGTTGCAGTCCTCCTGGACAAAGTGTTTGTAAATCTGGGCCTCAGAATGCAATGTTATACCAACAAAATCGTGACAGTAGAGAGGTGAAAACAAAAATGCCAGTTATACATTAGTTTCCCTAACCACAGTAAGTATAACCCTGTTTCATGGCACTTCCCAGGCAAATGAGATATAGACCACATGTACACCAGTGATGACTAGCGGGAACTCCTAATGGCAGCAAATTCCCACAGACAATAGTCTCTGATAGGCACTGATTCCATTTGCATAATTACTCTCTTGTAATATCTCTCTCTAAGGCCATGTAGGAATAACACTCCTTAAATGATTAATCGTATGTTTTATTGTTTCTTCAATTTCTCTTGTTCCGGTGAAAAAATGAATGCACTCTCTCAGGGGCAGGGGTTGGATGAATAGATTGCATGGGGGTTTTAGCGGGTAAAACTGCTCGGAGGCCAATGGCAGCAAAAGAAGCTTAGAGTATTGTCATTGACGACATCGATACCAAGATACTAGAAAGGAGGTTTCTGTAGCCTGCAACTATTGCATACCTAAATAGTGCAGATGTGTTAAAACAACTACAAACGACTTCATAGAAGACAGATATGGACCCGGGTATTCCATAAAGGGTAACTCGCTATATGTACAACCCATATGTTCTTCATGAAAAAAGAAATGCTTTGCAAATCCTCTTGATTTATATCAAAATTGCAAACTGGGCATTCGCACACGCAATCCATTACCCCCAGGTCCCTTATGTCCTCGTCCCATTCATTACTATGTGGAGATAACCATCTCCCAACAGAAAAAGAGATCAGAAGAATGCTGGGATACTAACCCCGCCCCTCCCACCGGGAGTACATAAGGGGTACTTACCCAGCATTCCGCCTGTTCTTTTTTTCTGTCTGTCGACAGAATGGGTGACGAGTTGCTGGTGCTGCTCCTGCTGGGCTGGAGTGGTGTTTCTTCTTTGACCCCCCGTCCGGCTGCCTGGCTGTGCGGGCGGGGTGTCTGTTGGTCTGTGGTCTGCCTCCTGGCCTGCCGGGCTTGCTGGGAGGCATGGAACTTCCTGTTTGGCTCTTGCCTGCTGCTACCGGCCCTTTGCGGCTGGTGTGCCGACTTCCCGGTTCCTTCTGTGTTGCTGGGCGCGTCTTCCTGTGGCTTGGCCGGTGGAAGACACGCTGTGTTTGCTGCTCCCCCTGCCTTCCTGGTTCCTCCTGCCCTGGCGTGGTTGTGGCAGTCTCTTTGACCTGGCTGGCAGTTTGGGGGGGGGCGCGAGCCTTGTTCCTGTCTACCGCCCCCCACCCCCCGGTGAGTCCCGCGTAGCGGTCTCTGTTTTTTTCTCAATGTGCACTTATGGACCCGTGTGTCGGGCGTCAGCGCGCAACCTGTTTGCCTGCTTTTCAGCTCTCTGTTGCGGTGCGATGACTCCAGGCGATGTTTGCGGTCCAGGCCCTGTGGTCCGTGTCGGCCACGGATGGGCAGGCAGTGTCGGGCTCCTGGATGTCTGGAGCAGAGGCGCTCTGCTTCGACAGGTTTGCTTCATTAATTAGCGGCGCTTTGCGGCTTTCCCACATTGGTGTTGCCTGGGGTTGCCGGGGTTTGCGCTTGGGACATTTGGAGACTACGGAGAGAACGTGCTGAAATGGGGAGTTGTCCTTGCAGCATGAGGGGGCTATGTGACTACGACATGTTGGTGTCTTCTTGGGAGGTCCGCACAGCCTTTCATCCTTCTGGGCTCCATTAAATGAGTACCATTGAGTTGGGCACCCAGAGACATCTGTTTTTCAGCGCTAGGATACCCTGGGTGTACATGCGCTTTACAAATATACTGGTTAAAAAAAAATAATAATAATAATATCTCTGATATTGGTAGCCCGCAAGACTGTGATGTACGTCCATTGCTCTGCTATGCTCATCCTTTCCGTACGTGCATGGTCTGTGATGGGTGGTCTCTGGGTCGCCTGCAATTGTGGTTCTGCTCCGGGGGTGTACTGTTGTCTGGCACTCCTGGGGGACGTTTACTTCTGTCACACGCTGCGGCCCTGCTTGAGGGCATTCCATGTGTGTGTTAGGCGGTGCAGCAATACGGACGTGTGCGAATGCCTGTGCTTGCCTTCGCTTGGCTTTGCTGCTTGGGTTTACCTCCGTGGTTCCGGGGGGTACCCCTTTCGCCTGGCTGGAGGGGGGGGGCCGGATTCTGGGTGGCTGTGTCCTCCCTTTGTGCTGTTGCTCTCTGCTGTTGCTCCTCTTCGGTTCATTGGTGCGGGCCGGGGTGCTGTTTCCTCCTTGGGTTTGTGCTGTGTCACCGTGTCGGGGCCTGCTCTTGTCTGGGGCCTGTTTGGTACCTGGTTGGTTGTCCACCTGGCACTTCCGTGTCCTGGGGCTGGTCTGGGCCCTCCTGTTCCTCTGCTGCCCTGCTCTGCTTGTTTGGTGGGCTGTGGCGTTCACTGTTGGGGTCTGGGTTGCCCTCGTGGTTGCTGGCTCGCCTACCCTTGGGTCCGCTCCGCCTGTCCTCCTTCTGAGGATTGCTATTGTGTGTGCCCTGGTCTTGGGTTGCACTTGTCGTCTGTTCTTCTGTGCATTACTGCCCTGGGGTGGTCATGCGCTTTGCTGCTTCCTGTTGGGTGTTTTCTTCCTGTGTACGGCAGACTCTTCTGTTGCGGTGCTGCAGCGCAGCGGCTGGGGCTGGTGTGTTTGGAACCTCGGGGACCCGGGTTCGTGTCCCGGCCTTGCCTCTTGCCTTACCCATCGGGTGATTCTGGGCGACTTTCTTCATCTCGCTGTGCCTGTGCGTGTGGAATGCATTTGTGTATTCCCTACTTGATGCCCGGATTCCTGGCACTGTCTGCCTCCGTGTGGACTGCTCTGTTGATTTCTTACCTGCGGCCGTTCCACCCTAGTGGCTCCTGTTCTTGTCTGTCTTCTAGGGTTGCGCCGGGTTGGTCCTGGTTGGTGCCTGTGAGGGTGTCCTCCTGGGTCTGCTCAGTCTGTGGTCTTGCTGTTCAACTGTTTCTGGTGGTGGGCATTGAGCTACCTGGGGGGCCTTGTTCCTGTCTCACGGCCCCTCCTCCCGGATCTGTTCCTCTCTGGCTGGGGCATCGGCTCCGGGTCCGTGCCGCTTTGCGGATTTGTTTGTCCTGGTTGGGTTGACGCCTGTGGTCTGTTGCGGCGGTTGGCGTCTTCTGTCTTGCCTTGGGGCTGGCATTGCGGTTTCCTGGCTGTCCCTCTTGTGTGTCTGGGATCCTCCGGGTACTGTTGGCCTCGGCTGTGCTCCCACTGACCTGCGGTGTTCTTCTCCGGCTTGCTTTGCTGGTGGGGGTGGCAGGTTCTTGTTCCTGCCTGGTCCTGTTTTCTTTTTTGACCGGTGTTGGGCCTCGTTTTTTTCCTCGTGGTCCTGTTGTTCCGGGGGCCGTATTCCGGTCGCTCCTGGTCTGCGGGCTTGCAGCTCCTTCTGCTTGGTCTCCGGCGGGGCCTCCTTGTGGTCGCCGGTTGCATTCGGCCTTTCCTCCCTGTTGGCGCTTGGGTGCCTGGTTGCGTCCTGGTGGGGTTCCCTCCTGGATGTGCTGGTGCTGTCTGCTCGGGGTTGCCCGGTTGCTCGCTTGCGCTGGTCCCTCTGTTGTCGGGTTCTGGTCCTTGCAGGTTTGGTGTGTTCCTGCCGTTGTGGCCTCTTGGCTCTGGTTGTACCTGTTTGGGTCTGTCGCCTACTCCTGTATTCCCTGCTTGCATGCTCTTGGGTTTTTTGTTTGGGCGCTGCCGGGCCTGGTTACTCTCTGGCCTGTGCTCTGCTGGGGCCTTCTCTTCTTTGGCCTTCCCCCAGTTGTGGGTTGGGCCTTCGGGTCCTTCTGGTCGAGCGGGTTGCTTTGCTTCGGCTTTGGCTTCCCGGCTGCTGTGTCCTCACTTGCCGTTTTCTGCCCTGGGGGTTCGTCCCCTGCTTGTGCCCTGCCTTGGGTCGTGCTGGGCTGTGGGGTTTGGTTTGCTTGTGCTTTCCGCCCTGGCTTCTGTTGCTTCTGTGGTCGGGATGTTTTTTGTGTGTTTCCTCTCCCCTGGTGGGTTAGGTTTCCGTGCTGTGGTGTTTGGGCCTGTCCCGCTCCTTCGGGGCCTCTTGGGGTTGTTGGCCCTCGGTCTTTGCTGGCCTCTGTGTTTTTGCCCCTGCCTTGTGCTTGGGCTGTTTGGGGTCCTCTCTGCCTGGCCTGTCTCTGGTTGGGCTTGTCTGTTGCTGATGTTGGCTCCCTTTGGGTTCCCTTGCTCTGGTCTTGGGTTCTCTGGGTCGTTTGCCCATTCCGTTGCACTCCTTCTCTGGTGTTCGAGGTGTGCCTTCTTCGGGCTGTGCCTTCTTGCTCCGGTTTCCGCCGGTTTGCGGTTGGGTTGTTCTGCTGGGGCTGTGTTCTTGGGTTCCTGTGCTTCCTCCTGTTCCCTTTTCTTCTTTTGTTTTCCCAGGTCCCTTTGTCCTGGTTGGTTGCCCTTGTTGGTTCTTGCTGCTCGGGCTTCCTGGCAGTGCTGGTTCCCTTGGTGCCTTGTTTCCTGGTCGGTTTTTCGTCCTGATGGGTTTATGGTCCCTGCTGGGTCGGCTCCCTTCTGGCTCTCGGGCCTGGTGGTTGGCTTCCGGGGTTTGTTCCTCTTTCCCCGGTGCCTTGGCTTTCCCTCTTTCCCTGTCCGTGGGCTCTGTCTCGCCTTCCGGGCTGGGTGCTGGGGGGCTGTCGGCTGGTGCTGGCAACAATTGTTTTTGGGGCCTGTTGCTCTTTTGTGCGGTTCAGGGGGTTTGTCCTCTGGTCTCTCTGGGCCGGGTCGTTTGCGTCCCTTCTCTTCTGGTTTGGTCCTGCCCTTGTTGGGCTTCTCGGCCTTTTTTCCCGGGGCGGCCTTTGGTAGTCTTTTGTTTGTGGCTTCGCGTTTCTCTGACCCCCTTATCAGCTGGGTGTTTCTTTTCTTTCTGGGGCCTGCGTTCGGCTGGCATGGGTTCTCTGTGCCTGGGTTTGGCTTCTGTTGCCCGGTTATGGCTTGCTGGCCTGGTGGCTCTTTGCCTTCCTCTTTGGGTGGCCTCCTCGCTGTTTTATTCTTTCTTGCCTCGGTTGGCTTGTGTGTCGGTGCTCTCCCTTCTCTGGTTGGCTGTGGGGTGTTCCTGCTGTGGGCTGGTTGGCCTCTGTGGTTGTCGGACTGGTCGTCTGGATGTTCTCCCGTTGTTTTGTTGGGTGTGTCCCGGATTGGTGGGGCTCCCTCCTGTCTGGGTGCTCTGCCTGGGGTTTTCGCCGGTTCTGCCTTTTGCTTCCTGCGGTGGCGTCCTTGGTGTGGTTTCCTGGGTTGGCTTCTGTTTTGTTTGGGAAGGCCGACTTTTCTGCTTTGGTATTCTCCACATAGTAATGAATGGGACGAGGACATAAGGGACCTGGGGTAATGCTCTATTACTTACCGGTAATCTTCATTACTCCGGGTCCCGTTGTCCTCGTCCCATTCATACGCCCCTCCCTCCCTCCCGGACGGCCGGCCTTCCTGTTGTGGGCTTGGTTGTTCAGGCGGAATGCTGGGTAAGTACCCCTTATGTACTCCCGGTGGGAGGGGCGGGGTTAGTATCCCAGCATTCTTCTGATCTCTTTTTCTGTTGGGAGATGGTTATCTCCACATAGTAATGAATGGGACGAGGACAACGGGACCCGGAGTAATGAAGATTACCGGTAAGTAATAGAGCATTAATGCAACCTAGGGATAAAGTCATGGAAATCTTGCAAAACTATTAGAGATTCCCATTACAGCAGTAACTGCTTCTCCATCACCCATGAGTGAGCCTGTAATGGGCTCATGCTTGGCACATTCGCCTCACTTCCCACGTGCTTATGTGTATTTTTTTGTTCAAAACGTTCTTAAGCTGGATCACAAAATAATTTTAATTGATGCTATTACATTTTTTTTTTTTAGATCAGGCAGCACCTGATGTAAACATATTTTAACACCAGATTATGAAACCAGTGAAGGTGGTAAAGTGTGACAAGAATGTTTGTGCATATTTGTTTGGAATTTTGTTATGGTAGTGATGTGTTCTGTTGAAGTTTGTGATACATTATTGCTAAATGATGTTGTGTTGTACTGTAGATGTTTCATTCTGTTTTAACTGTTTTGTTATGTTGTACCTTGTTATTTTTAACTGTATTTTCATGTTGCTTTGCACATGTGATTGTGCCATGTTCTGCTGTTTACTTACAATATGTCAACAAATGCTGCTGCATTTCCAGCTAATTAGCAACACATGCTTTTTAGGTATGGCGTTAGACCAGACCATTTGAGTTTTTAAAAAGAATATATGTATAATAAAGTTATGTAAAGGGGCTTCCAGCCAGTTCTCTTCATTCATTTGTCTGTTGGCATGTCATTCAGTTTTTGCTTCCACTCACTACAGCATGGGCAAGGGGGCCAGCCCGCTCTCGCCACTGAAAGAATAACTTCACTTTGAGTGACTGCATTTTGTTCTTTCACAAGGAGCACATCCACTCCCAAGGTAGTTCTCTTCACTGCCAGTGATTTTGTTTTTACTTTGCTTTTGATGTTGCCTTTCTGCTCAGATTCTGGTGTGATAGGAGACACTTTCCACCAGTTCTTCCATGTTGAGGACAGGGCACATTCCAGCTTTATCAGTTCCTGTCTCCTGCTAATAGTGTTGTAGGTAGCCTTTGATTTACCTGATTGCTGCTATTTCACTGCATACCAAATTGTGTCCATTTGAAACTGTTCTTCAGGAAGTTGTCATTTTTTTAGTATACACGCAATGAGGTACATTTGTAACTGCACTCCTGGATGCCATGCTGGCATGTATTTAAATTGAGAACTACAGTTATATTTGTAAACCAATTTAGCCTCTATATCCTGTTAGTATGACTCTCTAGTTGTCATTCAGTGCTCTTTATATGTAAACCAATTTAGTCTCCGTGACCTGTTGAATGATCTCACTTTGAGTTACATCATGCTACCCTTTCATAAGGAGCACATCCATACCCATAGTAGTCCCCTTCACCATCAGGTAAGGGACTACTATGGTAATGGTCGCTTTTTTGAAACCCCCAAAAATATTTTCGGCTTCAGCCAATGATGTTTTTTAGCTTGATGATAGCACGGCTGCCTCTCGAACAATACATTTTTGCACCTATCATTACAGAACGAAACAAGAATTGCCAAAACTAAAAGGCTGCTTGACAACACCAGATCTATTGACTTTGCCAATGCTTGTTCAAATTTGTGTAGCAAGCAAACATTATCACTGTCTAAGATGGTAAAATAGCTCTGCTCCATCTATTTAATTAGTTAAGACATCAGTGAGCCTAGAGGAAGTGGGCTGGCTCTCAAAACATTTTTGGCTGGAGCTATTTGATGTAATGTCTGTTTTATAAAAAAGGGTCCTGGAGGTGGTAATTGTGTATATTTGTTATGTGCCACTTTGTTGTGGTGGTGATGTGTCCTGTTCTTTTTCTGTGCTGCTTTGTTTTTGTGCTGCATTACGGCAATGTGATGTTGTATTGTACTGTAGTTGTGTTGTGCTCTGTTTTGACAATTTTGTTGTGTTATGCCCTATGTTTTTGTTGTTATTTTGCTTTGTGTATGCTATTCTGCTAAGTTTTGCTTGTTACTTTAGATATGTCAACACATGCTGCTACATTTCCAGCCAAAAGCAACAAAAGCCTTTAAAGTTCCTGTGGTAAACAACCACTAATCACGGACTATTGGTGCTAAAATAGTGCTGCTCCAGCTCTTCAACTAGTTAAGACACCAAACTGTGCCCAAAACTGTGTCAAAGACGGTGCCTTAAATTAGTAAGTTATGTGAAATGGCCCCATGTCTTAAATTAACTCTTTCGGTGCTCATTTAGGGCCTGATTACGATCTTGGTGCATGGGATACTCCATCACAAACGTGACGTATATACCGTCCGCCGTATTACAAGTGTCATAGGATATAATGAAATTGTAATTTTGCGGACGGGATATCTGTCACGTTTGTGACGGAGTAACCCTGTCCACCAAGATCATAATCAGACCCTTAATGTTATATGTTCCTTTAAGCCCAAATAGTCATCCAGTGACACACACAGTGGTGCCACACAGTAGCAGCTCCCTTTCTTAACAAGTGGTAGGGCGGGGGAAAGGGCAGGACATGTGGGGAGTAGGTAGAATATAATACATGGAAAAAAATCACTTATCTGCTGCTGCACTGTCAGACGCTGTCTCAGAATTCTTCTGTTCAGCGTCCCTGCACACTGTTCAGGCTCCCAGACTAATGAGAGCAGCGCCGTGATTGGCCTGAGCAGGCTTGTGTAACGCTGGGTCAGGTCCTAGGAGCCTGTGCCTCTACTCCACCCAGCTGTACAACACGGGTGGAGAGAAAGCATATTGCGCATGACGGTTTGGACAGCCAAACTGTCATGCGCACTTTACAGTGTGCACTACTCCTTCCCCTGCACTCCTATTGGCCCCGTCCTGCACAGACTCGGCTGCCTGCAGCAGAAAGAAACATAAAATGATAATAAAATCGTTTTATTATCATTTTATTTTTCCAATTTCTGTCTGCTGCCTGGCACTCAGCGGGGTGGGGGCAACGCTCCGCCATAGCGGAGGAGCCGCCGCTGGTGCCACAATAGATTGTCGTTATAAATGAATAGTTCACTCCAAGGCAAGGCCTTCCTACTATCTCTGAACTCCAAAAGCACGTTTATCATACTGTTAATAACAGGCAAGTGTATTTTACAGAGTGGTTCTGATACCGCTCCCTGTGAGCTCTTTCAGGACACCAAATGTTTATAATGTATGACTGATCTTGTTGAGTGGTCGATGGCACAGTCATCTAACAAGAGTGTGCTTGATAACTAGAGTTTTATATTTGCTCTGTGATATTATGGACAGCTATCAAAGGTGCTTCAAGGTCGGATTAGTGTTTACTCAGTGTGCACTCATTTTTCATCTCCGTCTATGATCCTAGCTGATTGATTTAGGCTGTTTTTTTCACCTTGTGGCTGCTTTCTTTTGCAAGCAGATGGAATGTGTATTGCAGACCTTCACCTTTTCACCTTGTCCTCGATGTATTTTCCCTTGATAGAATGGCAACATGATCCTCTGCCCCAAACATTGCACGCGTCTGAATAGTCCAAGATAATAAATGCACTCTCCAGAGATGTTGCTGTGCCTCCCATACGTCTTTCATCTTCAAGCTATCTGAACATATTTTTATATGAAGTTGTTTGAGAATACATGACCACTTTGGCCTGTAATTCACTCTGGTAAATTATGTGTTTTCATTTTGCAAATCAAGGATATCATTAGGCATTTGGACACAAAAGTGTTATAGTGGAAGATAAGAATTGTAACTTTCTGACAAAAGTGTTCAACAGCCTGATTTAGTCCAAAGATAAACATAGATCTAATCCAAAATAACAATGAGGAAAACGTTATACTCAAAATCGGAAGCCTATCAAAAATATATATTAATGAATATTTATATTAATTGTTGACTCCGATGACACAAATATATTTGTGAGCATCAACAGAATTCCTGAGTATAGTGCGCTGTTCATTAGGTAACACATATCAGTCCCAGGACCATGAGAAAAACAAGCATTGGCAAAGTCAATACGCCTGGCCTTCACTTGTGTGATGGTTAGTTTTTTTGGGCACATATTTGTCACAAAATACGATTACAAAAAAAATCATATTCAGCCATCTTAACGTGACTATCATATGTGTGCCTTAATTTTTTTAAAATTAGAAAGCATTCACTGACCGCTTTAATAGTGATGCTTTTCAAATAGCAAGCCTTTCAAATATACAGTGCATGTTATGATTTGTGAAGGAGACAAGAATAAATCACTACCAAGCCAAGCTTTCAAACTGAAGGCGTCTACAATGCCACTTAACACTTTATTAAAAGGAGAGAGAAATCAAAGCACCCGAACCAATGGGTAACGTTGACTGACCCATTAAAATAAGTAAAAACCAAAATCTGAATGATACTTTAACAATGTTCTGGCGAGTTAAAGCTGCCTCAAAGGCCAGATCTAATAATACCCAAACAACTGTACCGATTTACAAAAAAAGCACAGGAAATGTGCAGCTGCAGACTTACTACCTCCGATTACATACCTTGCAAGAATGTTGGCTTTCTGATGTATTCTCAATATTAGGAATAAAGAACATAAACCAAAGTGACTCCTAGAATTGTGCAACATTGTCATGTTTCCAGAAGTGCTACTGAAAAACATTTGTGAACGTATATCTGTGTTCATGGGTGTGAATGGCTTGCCAAAGCTGCAACTTAAGATAGTATACAACTTTGCATTCAAAATGCATTTAGGGTTGTGTAATTGCATTTTTTCTCCGCAGGGAAAATATTGTCTCCTTGGAGAAATCAAGGTTTTATCCACCCCCGCCAATTTTCGTGGTGTTCCCTTCACATTCACACCCGGGAAAGGGATATACTCCTACCCTGGCAGGAGTGAATCACTGACACACTCTAGGGTGGTACAAGGTTGAAAAAACTTTGTAAATCCAAACTTTCCAGGAAGGTCACCCCTGTGAACACCTGCTCCCCGTCCTTGGTTATAATTTTCACATATGCGATGTTGTGTACAAGGTAATATGATGCATGATTAAATCCCTTTACCAGTTGAAATTGAGGTTTTGTGAATACTTAGCTTGGATTTGCACTCGTAAAATAAGACTGGGGTACATGTACACTTGCAAATGTTTTTTAAGAATCGGGCTTCATGTGTGCTCTGATTCTGCACAATTCAAGAAATCTGTTAGCGTGTGCAAGGCTTCCCTCTGTTTACTGTATGACTAAGGGACATTGCTAGATATGTTTATTTTCTTTTATTTGAATAATATTTGAAAACAAAAACAATGATCTAGAGCCTCTTTCAGGGACAAGTAAGTGGGGAAGGATGAAACAAATATAGCCTTCCATTGGAAGCTGCAATATCAGACAAACCTACGGCTCCAACAAGTTTGGGTTCGACACGTATTCTGAAACAGAAATAGAGAAGCAATTTATGAAAGGTGCCAGAATGCTAGCTAGGGCTAATCCACATGTGTTTACATTAGGACCACAGGGAAAGCAAACTTCAGTATTTTCAGAATTTCAACACAATAAATACTCTGGGGCTGATTTATTATGACTTTGTTGATAAGTGATGCTAAGAGGCACAAAGTCTTGATATAGCATATATTTTCCAAAACAAAACATTTTTGTGAGGAAAAGGCCCCTTGAAGGAGCGCCAATATCATATTGCACTGCTTTGCACTACTTTGTGTCAAAGGGGCTTTCCTTGGGTGTTCCAATGCTATCATCCATAGTCTTTGATGCAAACCCATATCTTCAAAATTGCTAGACCTGGCTTTGATTAAAAAAATAATGTCTCTTTGAGGCAGGTGCAAAGGCAGATAATTTTTATAATCTTTCCTTATAGCTCACACATTGCATGTGCTCAACACATGATGTGCTATATTTTTGTAAATTTGCCCCTTGCTTTGGGTGATAATCCTCTTACACCTTGTACAACTAGTGAGGAGACTGCCTTTAAAAAGGTTTTTCCAATATTAGGTATACAATTCATGAAAAGATGACAATTCCTTTCTGGGCCTCTTGCACAGGAACATGTTTAGAGAAGGTATACCCATTCCACACCCCTCAACGTTTCTTGATACTACAGCTACAAGACATGTACAAAGTAGGCAAGCATTTCAGCAAAACCTCAGAAATATTAGTTTGACAGACCTCATTTGGTGACAGATATCAACCACAGCACACCAGTGAAGCATTAAAAGGAGATTATTATCAATTTCTGCACAACTCCAGAAAACTATCAATAAGTGACCAACCTCCTTATTCGCTTGCCCCTAAATATTGTAGAAAAAGGCATCTCCTAGTGGAAAAGGAGGTCCAGGATATATCTTCCTCTGTGTGCAGGGATACCAGGCATGAATGGGTTTTTTAAATAACAACAGTCCTCAGACTTGCAAAAAAAAAAAAAAGTTCAAGTAAGTAATTTGCAAACAATCTCTTATGTGAAAGCTGACTTTGCACGTTGCTCTTTGTGTGATTGGTAAAGGTAGAATCCATGGGAAGATGTGGTAAAGTAGTAGTGAATCTATTTGTGCTTGGCACTTGTCCCCTTCTATGACTGGCTTGTTTGGAGACCACAAAGAAAACAATCATTTTATCCGCCTCTTTTAGAAATGAGCAGCTACACGATAGCCACCAAAAATGGTGAAAGTCCTGGGCTTTCTATAGGGAAGGTTATGTTCCTGATGGGAGAGATGCTACTTACATCACTATTGGCATCCCCATTTAGGCTGCTCTGATGCCGACAGTCATGCTGTCAGAGGAACCCCCAAAGTAAAGGAGAAACCTCCAGGATTAAGTGCCTGGAACAATATCCTGCTTTGTGGCTCCTATCTACAGTAGATGCATCATTCTGCTAGACTTGTAGGTTTCCCACACCATTTAGAGGTGGGGAATCCACAGATTTCTGTCAACTGAGCCCCATCTGACTCTGCCAGCAAAAGCCTTTGACCCAGCCGCCTGCTTATGAGGGGTCTGCAGGTTTGTAGCAGAATTTGCCCTTCCCTACTTAGGGTGGGGCACCTGTCACTCATTTTTCCTACCCAGATTGCCATACAAGACATGGAGGTTCAAGCTACAAAAATCACAGCAAGGTAGTAGACCATGGTGGCGACTGACTTGGTAAAATGGTAGGCCTCCTGACATATTTCAAATGAGGCTTAGAGCATATTATTGGTGGTGCTATCTACCTTTTGAACAAGTTCAGAAAGCTAAAGTATGAGGATGTACAGGTGTTCAGTTTACAGTTGAGCTATTCTTCTCTGGATAGCACAAATGGAGAAAGGGGATCTAAAACAGAGCCTATTCCAGACCTTCCAGTCCTTTCTACATTTGTGGATTGGTTTTTACAACCTTTGGTAGCTAAGATGCCATCCTATATTAAGGCCACAAAAGACATGTTGAAAACCATACAAGACATGACTACTGATTCCACCAGTGAGATAATGATCTGTCTAGATGTCTAGGCACTGTATACAAATATACCACCGGAACAAAGCCTACAAACTATCTCGGAAGCACTACAAACTACACACTTTGCTTTCCTATTTATCAATCAATTTGAAAAAGAAACAGCTGGAAAAACAATCCATACCAGACACACATATGTCTTGGCAACAATATATATATATTTTCATCATAAGGTAGGGGTCAAAAGAAATGGGAAACAACTTTATTAATTGGATCAACAAAATAAATCAATACCTAACATTCACAATGTCAATGAACAAACAAAAGATCTCTTTATTAAATGTATTGATTAGGGCTTGGTGGCACGTCATAGACCAGCAGGCAAAAACAGCTGACTTCATTTGAGAGTGCGGGGTGAGCACTAAGAGAACCTACCATTTGGGTAGTTCCTAGGGATATATGGAATTGTTCTAATTTGGAGGATTTAAAATCAAATGCTGAAAAGGTAAGTAAAAAAGTATTTAAAGACATTACCCAAGAAAGATCATAGAGAAAACTAAGAAAATGGGCTAGATACAATCAGAGAGAGTCCTTACTGAAAGACAGCGATAAGCTGAACCGAAGCGGTTAATCAATCTCAGTACCTATAAAAACAATTCAACTCATGTCAAAAACATTATTTAGAAACATTGTTGCAAATTGAATGTCAATAAACTGAGTTTAGGTAAGCTGATGTTCTCATTCAGAAGGAACACACATATAAGAGACAAATTAGTACATACACGACACAAACAACCAAACCCACAAGAGACTTACACACTGTGGAATTCACCACGTTTAACTGGACATCACCTGTGTAGCCAGTGTTCTGCTTGCAATCTGATGTCAGCAACTAAAATAATAGATCTAGACCTACCCAGACCTTGGGGACAGCACCACCATACAAACTGTAATTCTACAAACATTGTTTACATGATTAGGTGCCCATGTGGGTTAATGTACATTGGGATGGCCTCCAGGAAATTAAAGATTAGAATCTGTGAATACCGCAGCAATGTGAGTTACAGCCGCTCTGCTACTAAAATGACAGCCCAATTTTTAGCAATGGGACATTTAGAAAAATATTGAAATGGACAATAATTGAATCATTGAAAAAATACCTCCAAACACTAACATGGCAAAAAAGATATGGACCCCGGGAACAATGATGGGTTTATAGATTCTAACCCTAACATCTATTGACCAGAAACGTGGGTACCTTTATTACTGAAAAGCTGCGAGTTGAGACAACGTTCCATCCTTTAATATAAGGAATTTAATCTCAGGATTAATCAACTGCCATCTGTTTATGAAGGGGTGTACAATAAATTGAATGTATTCACTTTGGAAGTTTCATAGACCGCATGGAACTCTGTGCCGAGGTACATGATTATATTACACAGCAGGCTCTGATGCACTTTGCACAACATGATGACGTCACACTCAGGTGTATGGCGACATATGATCTAAGGTGTTGAATTGCACAAGCTCTACTGAAAAATCGGGAGCTAACATGACCTCGGATTACATGTGGTAAAACGCGGTACACTAGTAGGTTAGCCAGTGACATGGTACCCTTGGCGTGGTAAGTATTTATTTAATTTTCCAATAGAAATCCCATTGGCAGTACAATTTTGAAACAGAGTGAATTGATTAATGACCCATATATGTAACTATGACTCCTTTTTCAACTGCAGAGTTAGACTACAGGGACATGTCTGCCCAGCCTTCCAAAAACAAGGCAAATAGCCGGTTATGTTTAGGGTGAGACAAAACTTTCACTTTGTATCCTAGTGTGATGACCTTCTCAAGTTTGCAGTGCAGTGCATCATGTGTGACTGTTTCATATATATTATGTTTATGTGGTGAGTCAAATTCTTTCATGGACCACTCAGCATGCAATCTGTATAATAATTTATCAAGTTCGATGTAAGGGTTAAAATACCCTTTTCACGTGGTAATGAATGTGATGATGGTGCAGCAACATATTGTTTTTATTTTTCTTTGTTTTTGTCCTCATTCACCTCAGTTTACATCTCTATGATCTAACTCTGTTTTTGCCCTTGTCTTAGAGGAAACATTGCACTCAAGGCATAGTTTACTTTTCTTCTTTATACCATGGCTATCCACCAGGTAACGAAGTGCCAAAGAAGCTGGTAGATGTAATCATGGGACAGATCAATAACTTCCATCTTTCGTACAAATTACACCAATTACCCCTCTCATTCTAACCACCTCGCCAATGGTGCCCAGAACTTATGCCTTCTACCTTTTGGGTCTTCTGTATATATTTCAAAATTATATTCAATTGACCGCAGCCAATCAACATGAGTCAGTGGAAGATTACACAATAATTGGCAACGCGACCTGTAGGTCGGATGTATAGACCATAAGATCGTCTGTATAGAGGGCAACCATTTTTCCCAGCTGTTACACCTAAAGGGCTGTCTGATTTTACTTGCTAGAGGTTCAATATATAAGTTGAGCAAAAGCGGTGATAGCGGGCACTCCTGTCTCATCCCTCTAGTTTTCCTAACAGCAGAAGCAAGATTATCATTTACTAATACTTTGATGCAGGGGTTTAGATATATCAGTTTCAACGTCCTACAGAAATTCTCCCCTAAATTGTAGGGCTTCAACATAGATTGCAGGTAGACCCAGTTCACTTGAACAAATTCCTTTGTAGCATCTGGAGTTATTGCTGATAGGGGTACCTTATATGCGGTGGCCAGATCTATAGATCTAGTTAAGCCATAGGTCAACTTGTGCAATGCTCTCTCTTTTAGGAGACCTTTCTGATCCTCATGTAGGAGATCCCAAATCACTCCATTTGGCCTCTCTGCTAATATCTTAGCAAAGATTTTATAGTCACAATTTAGAAGTGATATTGGCCTATGTGACTCACAGCTCCAAGGGCACTTCCCAGGCTTCAATATTAGTGTGACTGTAGCTTTGTTCCATGACCGAGGTATCGCTGACCATTTCTCAAATATCTCCCTGAATAAATGTGTCAGAACTGGCAACAGAGTATCAGTCAGGACTTTATATTTCTCATGTTGTAGTCCATCAGGTCCTGCTGCCTTGCCTAGCTTACCAGACTGAATTGCTTGCTTACCCTCTAGGGGGTTTATATTACTATTGAGATAGATGTTATTAACCTCATTCACAGCACCGAAACTGCTCTGATCCCATCTGAAACCTCCTTGACCTAGAAAAAACAGCAACTTTGATCCTCCTCGACCTCTCGGCAGCCTTCAACACCGTATCCCAGCACACACTGATCAAAAGTCTCCACCACATCGGCATCCAAGGGGACGCGCTCAGATGGATCACCTCCTTCCTCATCTGGGGCTGTATTGCACAAAGTGCCCTGGGGTGCAACGGGTGCTTGCGCCCGCTATGCGCACCCCCAAGGCACTTTGGTATTACAGAAGGGGCCACAGATGCTTGTGTTTCCCCTTCTTTAATACTGAAAATGCTGACGCACATACAGCGCCAGCGCTTTCTCAAGAGGGCATTCCCTCATTTGCATGGGGGCTTGTCCTATGCAAATGAGGGAATCCCTTTGCCTCTGTACCCACGCCGTATTACAGATGTGGGTGCAGAGGCAAAGAAGCTCTCAGGAGCTGCACTGACAGTGCGCCACCTAAAACTGGTGCACTGTCAGTGCGCCCCCTGATAGCAGCCCTCTGGAGGGGGTAAAGGGGTCCTATGGACACCACCAGACATCCCCTTGCAAGCGGGTGCAGTCACTCATTGCACCTGCCTGAAAGGGGATCTCTAATCCCCATTAAACATACAGGGTGGTTGCCGCCTGCACAGCGAAACACGGTGAGGCTGTTTCAAAGCTGCTCCGTATTTCACTTGAATGCACTGCCCCCAGGGCAGCACAAGTTTGCGGCTGCCCTGAGGGCAGCACATTTAATGTAATAGGGCGCACTTTCCCTATTTGCACCTGGCGTACCTGTTTTAAGGTGTGCCAGGGAGTAAACAGGGAAAGGGCGCCCTATACATATTAGGGCCCCAGAAGAACTCAGATGTTCCACCGCCCACCTCTCACCTCCCACCTTTCACCTCTGAACCCAAGGACTTCACCTAGTACCTTTCTATGGGAGAGCTAGCCTTGTGAAAAGGCACAGTGAAAAATTACTTCGGTGATTTTTCACTGACAAGACATGTAAAACTTAAGTTCACATGCCCTAGTTTTTAAATATCATGCACCTTGCCATATGGGCATTTAGGGCCTAAATTAGGGGTTAATTATAGGTATTGAAAAGGGAGGTTTTAGTCTTGCAAAGGATTACTTTGTGAAGTCGAATTTGCAGTTTTAGAACTGCACACTCAAGCTGCATAGGCAGACCTGAAGAAATTTTTTGTACTGGGAATTTAGTGGTGGTACAATTGGTACTGCAGTCCACTAGTGACATTTACCTTATAGGCCCATGTTGCACTGGGTACTATTTACCAGAGACTTAGAGGTAAGTTAAATATGCCGCTCAGGGAAAAGTCAACTATACATGTTTTAAGGGGTTAGAGCGCATACATTGGGCACTAGATGGCAGCACCCCAGTGTTCAAAGTCCATACACTAGCAATTAAATCCAGCACAAAGTGTGTGGTGGTGACCATTTAATATGGGCATTTCTTACATAGAGTGATTTGAGTCAGCCCCTGCAAACATTGGTCTCTTTGAGTCATCCCTCTTCAGCCACTACTTCACATTCTGGAGCTGCCCAGTGCATTCCTTAATGGATGTCTGCATATTTTTAGTTTAATTTCTACATTGATGATTGAGACATAATGCAGTCCATTGGTGGAGTTGCATCTACTAAGCCAGTATGCCTGGCAATAGTCTACAGTGAGTACATTGATGACAGCTGCATAAAATGTATTTACTGCAGCCACAGGTGACAAGTCACCTGTGTTTGCTACCCTGGCAATGTCAGCTTTCAGCTTTACCGATAAATGGGAGCCATCTTAGGATGTGGTTTTCCAATGACAGTAATGACAATACCATTCGATAATGACTTCCAATATCATTGTTACTTGAGATGATGCCTTGACTGACTTGTCCATCATTTATGTACATGCCGCTCTGCATCCATTTGTTAATCTCCTTCAGATGTTGCTCGGAAAAGCTTGGCAGCACCGAAATGTCTGGGATCAAACAGCACTTGGTTCCCTAATATGAAAATTAGTTCTGACCCCTATAACACACAGTTTTTTTCTTTTTTTGAACTACCATGGTTTTGGGACCCATCTTGGTTAGTGCTTTCTTTGGCACGCCGTATCATGTGAGTGGGTAGTCTATAGGTGTAAAAATTAAGTTATTAAGAGGGGTGAGAGGCCCACTTAAATAAATCCATGGCAGGGTGAACCAAAAAAGTCACTAAATAAACCTGTGCTCAACCCTCTGTGAGCTTGACACAAAAGCGGTCAGGCATAACTTAGAGACAATGTGCAAAGTATTTAAGCAGCACTCAAACAATAATGTAAACAAAAAAAACAATTTAGCAAAATAGAGTACATTTTAATTAAAAAAAATGTCAAAAATACTATATGTAGAACTAGAGTTATAACCTTTTAAAGAAAAAATAGAGCCCAAAAGCACAAAGCGCCTATCAAGGTTAACTGGCCGTGCTGGACTGGGTCAGAGTCAAAAGTTTAGGCTGACCATGATGGAGCGTGGGTCAGACACAAGGACAAGGTTCATCCCAGTGGAAAGTTTATCTTCTAACTTATTCCGATTCCATGCAAGGAGACTTCGCATTGGCTAAAAATGCAGGGCGGTCGCTGATGATGTGAAGAGCACCGTGCGGGTGAGGTCCTTGGTTGGCTTTCATAAAGTCCACTCACATTCACGATGAGACCAGGGACACTTCTTTACAATGCAAAAAGACCAGAACCTCTGGTTTTTCACATAGAGTCCAGTTCTTTCAGTTTTAAGGTTGAATGAGTATACTATAACATAAACCAAGATCCCAAGACCTGGCGTGTTAGAACTTGCTCTAGAATAGGCTTTCAGCAGGGTTCAGGCAGTTCCAGTGATACTGGTCAGCTGGGCAGTTGCAGTAAAGGCTTCTGGAAGCTGCTTGTGTCCCTGAAGCTCAAATAGGAGGTCAGCCTACTGAACCGTGGAGTCACTTCTGGGTCCTGTATTTGAATCTTTTTATTGAGTTTTCAAGCAGAAAAATACACAAGTTACAGATTATAAATGCATAAATGCCTGCAGAAATGCATATAACATACAGCAATAATATTTATCATCTTGGATAATCACAGTCCCCTCTCCTGAGTAGAGTAGCTGTAGAGTAAAAAGGGGGAGGTGATATAGGTAAGTCGTTGCCTACCAGTATGCGTTTGTGAGCCTACCAGTGATGTATTTGAGCCATGAGAGGTAGGAAATCAGGGCCAATGCAGGCTGTGGTAGCACGGAGAGGTGGCAAAGACCAGAGTGATGTGGAGCATTGGGATCTTAACAAGTTTGGTGAATTGCAAAACATTGGTTCCTCGTCAGGTGACTGGAAATGGGTGGAGGGGTCCCTGGGGATAATCCTGTAAATGGATGGATGGTAGGCCAGTGGAGCCCCCATCATTCACACTGGAGTGGGGACCTTGTGCAAAACCTTGTGTACAAGCCTAGAGGCAAATAGATTGACCAGGATCACACGAAATTCCCTCAAGCAATAGCATCAGAGAAGGGGCTCTGAGAATAAGAAGCCACCATGGAACTTTATAGAGTAGTGAACTCCATATATCAGTGAATATGTGTTCTTGATCGTTCAGTTGGTAGATGAAACATTCATGTGCGGCCGTGGTCGTCATAATCTCCAGCCAATCTTTCTGAGTCTGGGCAGTGTGTGTAGACCACCAGTGGAGTATGCACGGCTTAGCCGCAGTCAGGACTGAGACGATCCAGCGAGTTTTATGTTAAGTAAGAGCAGGCAGGCTTTGGGTGTCCTGGAGAATTGCCTGCAGAGTCTGAAGTGGCGGGGCATGTTTAAGATTTTCCCGCAGAGGTCAATCAAATCCATTCTTAAAGGTCATGAGTGAAGGGCAGGACCAAAGAATGTGCAGCATGTCACTGTCCGGACTGTAGCACTGCCAAGAGTCAGATGTAGGTAGCAGCCGGGCCCTGTGCAGCTTAGCCGGGGACCAATCACTTCTGTGTCCTGGTTTCAAGGCAAGCATGTTCAGTCTTCCTTCAGGCTTCAGACAACAGGACAGTCCTCTTTCAAATCGAGGAGTGTTCTCATGAAAGGTTCTGAGGGTTCCACCTTTATACCCAGTACTAGCCTGTCTGTGGGTGTCACTCTGTTGTCTAACCCTGAACTGGTTCTGGTTAGTTCTCCCCTTTTCCCTAGGTTTGACTTCAATGTGTCTAGTGAGACAAAGGGCAGGCAGGTCCTGGTATGAAATAAATTTGCCAATGGCAAGGCAGGCATCTTCAGAAGTCAGAAAGGCAGTGGGCGCAGCCCTCAGGCTACCCTTTAAAGTTCAGGGAGGAATGACTACAACCGCTAGGCCATCCTGCTCAGGAGAGGAATGCCCTTCCCCACACCCAAGGCACTTTTGTCTCCTGTCTAGAAGGATTGCACATCACACCACAAGAGAGCCATTAATAGTCTTGTGACCCTGGACACTGGCAGAATGACACATTTGGTTTAAGATGAAAAATGCCAAATTTATAAAAGTGGCATTTTCAGAATAGTAGTTTAAAATCTGACCTTGTATTAAAGAAGATTTTAAATTACAATTCAAATGAATGGAAGTAGTATTTCTCTATCTGTTCCCAAACTGAAGTTATCATTTATTAAGTGTAATAAGGTAACCCAGTGTTAGTCTATGGGTGAGCTATCCTTGTTACAGTGGAACACGAATATAGGGGTTTTCACTGTTAGGACAAGTAACACTTAAGTACATATTCCCTTATTTTTAAAAACCATTCACTCTGCCCTAAGAGCTCTTGGAACTAGATTAGGGGCAGTTTATAAGTATTAAAAAGAAAGGACTGGGCCTGGAAAAATGATTATTTTGCCAGGTCGAAATGTCAGTTTTAAAATTGCACTACAGACTGCAGTGGCAGGCCTGAGACTTGTTTTACAGTGTGTGGCACAATGAGTGCTGCAGCCCACTTATAGCATTTAATTTTAAGACCCTTGGTACATGAAGTACTATGGGCTTATAAGTACATTAAGTGTACCAGTCTGGTTATGCCAATTTTTGCCATGTTTGGTAGAGAGAGCACAAGCACTTTTCCACTGGAGTCCTAAATGTCAACAAAAAAAGACTCAGCAAAGGATGGCAAAAATCTGCGGTGACCCTCTCGAAAGAGCCAGGTCCAACAGAAGGGTTCAACTAAAAGGGTGTAGTGCTTCATTTTATTGTAAGTTATCGATATATTCAGCACCAAAATATACTTTTGCCATAGATACATGTAAAAGCTAGGGTGATGCACAAATGTTATGGCTAACAAGGATCACAGGTGCAGATTTAATTTTACTTTTGTCATATCTGCACTCCTTCTGGCTCTTGAACTTTTAGCATATATCCCTGACTCAGTTCCAAATTAGGTTTTTGACTTTTGCTTCCCTGCTGGGCCCAATTAATTGCTCTTCTGATATGCAGGAGGATCAAAGGCCTCCCGACACAATAGGACCATTTCACAGTGATTAGGCCAATTCATGGAAGAGGAAAGGGTGAGGACAGAATAGGCATGTGCTAAGTATTTTTTACACTGCATCAAGCCTGGGACAGCTCAGCCCAAAGAGAACAAAGGGCCCCCTTCAAAGTTTCAGAGGGTAGTCAACAGGCAGCTGTAGCCTTAAGGGATGTGGTTTCAGGCTATCTGAGTGGTCTTATAACAAACCTCTTCAAGTTGCCATGTTGAGATGTCCTAAAATGCTGTGCAGCAGGGTTGGGACATGAGTAGGGGGATGATGTGTCATCCTAAAATGGAACAGATGTGCCTAACATCCTCATCTTACCACGCTCACTTAAACGTGGCTAGACTGAGAGTAGCAGAGGACTAAAAGTAATGCACAACTTCAAATACCGCTCCAACCAAAGGTTTGACTGCAGCGGGTCAGCTACTCCCTCATTTCAAAGAATGGCTCAGTGAGATATAATTAGTGGCTGTCTGGAAGGATTCCCATGTCAATGACATTGATTGCAATTTTTATTCTGCAGTCCACTCAACCACTTTCTCATAAACGCTAGACTTGTGATGAGTGTCAAAAAGACAGAGGTGCACCACATTGTGTTTTCTGACCATGCACCAATTTGCACATCAATAAACACAGTAAATAAAATATCTAGGTCATTCACATGACATCTAAATGAATACTTATTGCATGACTCAGCAGTTCAAGCAGAGGTGGGAGAGGAGTTTACAAGATTCCTGGCAGAAATGTATACACAGAAGGTCTCATGGTCCACTTTGTGGTATACATTTCGACCTTACAGAAGGAACATATTTGCAGTAGTGGCACCACATTTTAAAGGGATGGGGGTCAAGGTGAGAGCTTCCTTAGAATCACAGCTATCAGAGAAGGAGAGAGAGAACAAAAGAATATTCTCAATTAAAATATACCATCAGGTTTTGGTACAGAAAAACACAGGTAAAACAGAAATACTTCTCCTAAGGTAATAAAACAGAAAGACTCATAGCCATGCCATTGATGTTAAATTTTCATATGGATATGGTTAAAGAGATTATCAATGTAAGGATTTGGGCGCACTATATGACAGGGCTGTGGGGACTTGTTGGGCTGTACACTCACAAATACTGTTTTCGGTCCAGCCAGGCACTTGTTTGCTTAACCTCAAGCTCAACCCTGGGTAGCTGTGGCTGTGAGGAGCAAGGCTTAGCAAGGGAACTATGTGTAAAACATTTAACAGCACCAAACAACAAAATCAGAAAGTCACAACACACGAAAGAAAGAAGACATCAATTTATCAAAATAGATTATGTTTTTATTAATTTTTAGAGACCTTGGTGTACAAAATCCACTGAAGGGTTATGGAAGATACAGATTTTAGATGATATCATTACTTTTAAATACGCCTGCAAACAAGCATTGGTCAACAAACATTTTAAAAACTTTTGAAAAGTTTGAAATAGTTAGTTCAGCAACCCCAGCCTGGACTGGGTGACCAATTCTGGCAGGAAAGAGGTAGGAGGCCAGAGAGGATACTTTGGATGCTTACCTGGCCACCAGAGCCTTTTTGAAGCAAGATCCAAACTTTAGAGG
This sequence comes from Calotriton arnoldi, assembly GCA_963921515.1. Lineage (NCBI taxonomy): Eukaryota > Metazoa > Chordata > Amphibia > Caudata > Salamandridae > Calotriton > Calotriton arnoldi. Next base: position 276,557 of record CAWUFW010005464.1, on the reverse strand, counting down.
ACAACCGCCATAGACATGGAGTTGTACTGATGCTGAGGAATGCAGGTAAAAGATGTACAAAGAATGCTCTGGTTGTGGTGTGGTCGATGGGGGTGTCTTTGTGGGTCTTCCTCAGTCCACAGGTGGGGCAAACTTGGCCACAGGGATTGGGGTCCCTCGAAGTTCTCTTTGTTGCAGTACCAGGCCAACTGATGCTGGGCTACTGGTCAGTCTGCACCGCCACTGGGGCGAATTACATAGGTGGGGGCTAGTGTCCTTTTGGGTGCCCAGCGACTTGTAGCAGCAAAACCTCTGCAGTGGCTACCAACTTTTTGGTTGGGCTACTTCAGGTTTTATGTTCCTGGACCTGGTTTCAGGAGATCAGCCGACTGATCCTTGGAGTCACTGCTGTAGGTTGGGACTGGGAATCAACTTTTCCCTGAGCCAGGAACCACAAGCACAGTCCAAACTATGCTAACCCAAAGAGTAGCAGGTGCAGTCCTTCCGACGGTGTAGCCGCTCTTTGTGCGGGTTCAAGGGCAGCTAGGCAGTCCTTCTTCTGTCCTCTCTCCGTTTACAGCATGATCTGAGGGTCAGAGTGCCAGGGGTGCCATATTTATCACAGGAAAGTGCCCTGAGGGGCCCACACAGTCACTATCCAGTGGGCTATTGGGTCCCCTCCTACCTAGTGATGAAGTTCCTGTGATCTGTGGCATCTGGCTATTCCAGAGTGCCACATTATTCTCCCTCTCAAGATGGCACGACCCTTCCTTGGTTGTTATGAGCTTGGTAGCTCACCCTAGGGGTGTAGCTACCTAGGGCAACAGGCCCAGAGTAAAACCGGTTAAGGAGCGAGATTTCCCTCCTTGACACTGTCCCCACTTTGTCTGCAGGAACAAAAGGCATCCTGCTTAGGGGTGTTGGTGCTACTTCCCTCACAAAGGTTGCTTCACCTTTGAAGCTCGCCTTTTGGGCTAACACCTTGAGTAGTCATCCTGGGAGAGGAGGTGACACCTCACTCTGGGGCAAGTGCCTTTGTTCCTGTGCTGCAGAGTCATTCACACATCTCCCCAGTAGGTCAGATATTGTCGTGTAGTTCCTATAAACCTGTATAGGATCTGCACGTTTAGACAACATACACTATAGGATTAGTGTCAGACTGATTCTAGACACCCCTACCGGGTATGTTAGCTTGTATACCAGCTAGCTCACAGTGCCACTAGAAACCCCTCTTACCAAGGAGAGAATAGTTCTTGGCAACTATCGAACTTGACAACCCTGATCCCTCAGGATCGTGAAAACGGTGTACTACTTTTCGCTCAGTCATTCATGCTCACTTCGTCTCAGAGAGATACACAGAATAAACGGTGGGGACGTTTTTCAATAAGCATTTATTGAACCAGCGTCATTCTAGTGTAAAATAAATGTGCTGAAACAACCACTAGACAGTAACAGATATAACTGATTATAAGCACTAACAGAGTAAAAGGATGGTAGATTTCTACCATTGTGCTAAAACAATGAATACAGGCAAGTATATAAAATATATAACAGTAAAAATGCATACTCCTACGATGCGGTCCTAACTAGATGTACCTAAGTCAGAGCTTTCCAAACTTTGTGTCGCCTGCCATGTTTGGGTGTGTCGTGCAACGACGAGGAGACGCGCTCTATTCTTTGAGCAGGACGGTACTGCGCATGTCAGTGACGCAGTATGCGGAGGAAGGCGAGGGAGACCGTTAGGCGTGTGCGCGCGGCTTCATTCCCTTTGCCGCGCGCGTCAAATGCATAGTCCAGTCCACAGAGCCCCCGACGCTCCCCATTCCCGGCTCTCAGTACATTTTGACACAAGTGGTAGCCCGGGGACAAGGAGGAACGGCGGGGAGTAGATGGTAAGTGTTATGGAGCATTAAGGATCCACGCAGAATATGCTCACTTGGGTATTATGGAAACTTCCAATGTGTGCTAAATAGAGGGGTGGTGTGAAAGTACATATTCCCTGATAACACATTGCGCAGTATAGTTGGGCTGGAAACGTTGCACTCATAAACACTGGTACCGTGCAGGAGCACCCCGATAGTGCTGTTGTAGATTATCCCAATAGAATGGGAATAGATGTGCATACTCAAGTTTTTGGTTGAAATCCCACATCGAATACCCAGTTTGGTGGGGATTAATGCTGCCACTTAGCACATGCCCAGAGCAGGTATTAAATAGAAGCAAGGGGATGGTGCAGGGCAAGTGTTGGGGGGAGTGGGGTAGGGATGGAATGAAGGCGCTAGTGGAGAATGTGGTAGGGCAAGTAACTCCCCCCACCCTCTCCCCCGTGTGTTAGAAGGGGGTCAGGTTGCAGATGTCAGGCTAAACTGGATTTAAAGCCCAGTCCCAAACCAATTTTGATGGCTGGATTTTCTGTTCAATAAAATAGGGTTCAGTGTTCCCGCACCCAAGAAATCCGGGTGCAGAAATACCAGGCCGGGTATAATTTGGCAGAGCGTTATCAAACCCACAATACTACTTTCCTCAAGTTATAGGGCCAAAGTGTACTAAATTGGGCTACGCTGAGAACATTTTTTGAAAGTATGCTTTTATAATTTATAATAATAGGAGCAGCTTTCAGAATGCTGGTATCATAAACATGAGTGTAGTTGAAAGGGTGGGTTGCTAGACAGACACGTTGGCATACAAAAATGTCATGGGGAGCAAATAGTCCCTGAATGGTTTTGGTAATTTGTGTATTCTTTACAGATGTTATTGCAAGCAAGTATGCTGCAAGCTTTTCCCTATTAATAGCATTATTTCAATGGCACAAGGATGACAAATGATTGGATTTGTCCCTGTCCCACTGGCCTTTTGGCGGAACAAATCTAATATGTTTCTGACTCTGCTGCAGCCCACAATAATCGAGCACCGTGATGTTGACGAGAAGGGACAGATACATACAAAATGGGAACTTAATACATGGAGCTGATCATGGGGGAAGAGAGTGCAGCATTGAATGATGCATTGTATTCACTGCAAAATAGCCTAGAATAGATAAAAGATACATGAAGACGCCAAGTCAGAAGAGTAAGTAGCGGCGATAGTGCATGCCAGTTAAACCCTATTTCCTCCCAATAAAAATGATGAAGACGTCTGACATGCTGTGTCCGTTTAAAAACTAAATTTGATTGATACTGTGACTTTCATTTTAAACGGGCAGGGCCTTCTCTATTTAGCCCTTCCCCTAATTTTGGAACCTACTATTTTACAAATTGCATCTTAGCTAATCCTTCATAGGCTTGAAAAAGGAACTTCAGACTTACTTATTTTAGGAGTATCACATTTTGTAAGCCCCGCGCCTAAAGACCCTTCGGAGTACTATGTGGGCCTGAGTAAAGCAGGCAGTCAGTTAACACTGACTGCACAAGAGCATTACGTGGCAGAATGAATGCAATTGATTATGCATAGGGCGACAGTGGAGCAGTCAGTAAGCAGCCTGAAGTCTTTAACCAGCAGGACGTAATTACGAGGGTAAAGTAACACGTGGGACTTTTTTTGGTACTTTACCAGACAGTACTTTACCAAGCAGGTATTTTTTCAATGTCATAATATTTATTTTATGCCATTAAAAAGGGGGCGGTTTAAGGGTTCAGGTGGTGGGACGAGTAAGGTTTCAGTGTGGTAAGGGTTATAAGGGGTGTTTAGGGTTCATGGGTGGGTGAGGGTAAGGGGTATTTAGGGGTTTTAAAGGGTTTAGGGATCGATAGGGGTATCCGACCTTCAGAAAGCTTTCTGCGAAGTAGTCCGTAATCATGTTTACAGTTTAAACAAGCCACAGGTGGTAGCTCAGCGTTCTAGTGTTAAATGTTAATAACCTGCCTGCTGCACAACTGTCTGTTTTGTTTGCTCATTCTTAGAAAAGCAGACAGGCAAAGGGCGGTTGGGTGTTTTTTTAAAGAATGGGGTTGCCAAATGTGGCATGTGGCCTGCGCAATTTGCCTTGATGAAAAGAAGACAGCTGTTTCGTTTCTGGGATATGAGGAATCGTAATTTTATATTTCTGCTTTTTATCGCATTTTAGGGCTCTGTAAACAAAGAAGCAGCAGTGGGGCGGGTGGGGGGGAAGGGGTGGAAACTACCGGCTTAAATTAAGCACTGCTCTTCTCCCTATCTCCATCCTCACTCATCTGTCCTTCTTTCACCTGGTCTCCTTCCTATCGCTGCATGTCTCTTCCCCTCGTGCCTTTCGCTCATTCTTATCGCCTCCCTCCCTCTCATTTTTCCATCCTCGTTCATCCTAAACCTAAACTCTCTTCTTTGTTTCTCTTTCTGTTCATTCTATATCCTTCCTCTCATATCCATCACTAGTCTTCATGTTTCTCTCCATCTTCCACTTGTTTGTTCTTTCCATGCCATCCTTATTTCTGGTTCTTCCCTGTCTCCTTTGCTCATTCTGATCTCCCTTTCTTTTTCTGACACTTTTTTCTCTTTTTTCAACCTTTCCTTTCACTAATTTGCTCTCATATGTCATTTTTGAGATATGAGAGCAAACTATCCTATAAATTGGTCTCAGTTTTCCAAAATGGGCTTTCCCCCTTCTAGTGTGAACTGGCTTGGGTGTGATCATCGTCACTTGCCACGATGTTGGGCTGGTAGATTTTTTTCCAAAGGCTTCTTTTGGTTCTAGGTCTGGTAGTGTACATTTCTAATCCAACTTGTTTAATACGTTTTGTTTACCTTACTGGTGAGAGGTGGATTTAACTTGTACACTGGAGGATGGCATTGATCCCTTGGCAAACCAGAGTAGATGGAACATAATTGAACATAGACGTCAACAGGACAATTATGTTGTCAGCATATGTATTTGTCCTTATCTCTTATATGCAGTTAATTTTACCTCAAAGTGCTGAATGGAAAAACATATGACTCGTCTTATTTTCTGCTGTCTTTTGGTGCGCTGCGCTGAGGAGAGCCGTCCCACCTGAGTTCAATGCGCAGAGACCGGCTGATAAGTTGCATGATTGTTTTACCACTAACAATTCCCCCTTCCTGAACGGATTTTTGTATAACTCATATTCAGCAAGGCAGCAGGTGGACTTTGTGCATGGTTGAAAGGGTTGGCAGTGTGTGCACCCGCCCTTTTTGTGCCGTAAATCACTGGGGCATGTGTCAATGTGTGCATGATTATATTCTTGTTTCAGGCACAAACCTAACCTTACACCCAGTTTTGCCAGTCACTATCTTTGTTAGAACAGATTCACAATTGCTTTATTAACCTTCCTGCTTTCTCAAATTTGCTTGAAAATGCACCATTTGCCCACTTTTTTTCCAAATTTTTCTCGGGGGGAGAACCCCCCCAAACTCCCCTTAGGTGGTTCGGGCACGCTCGCTCACTTCACTGCCTTACCGTGTCACAAAATGATGCATGTCTAAAAAGTGTGTCACCAACATGAAAAGTTTGGAAAGCTGTGACCTAAGTGTACCTAGCATGTATGTGGGTGTAAAGCCAAGAATCCCTCTAGGATAAAGTCAACCCTATTACCTGAAGTGAGAGACTGTGGGACCCCGTCTTGGTCTCCAGATGGACACCCCGCAAGGGATGTCAGACCAATGCTAGCTGGAGTGTCTGCATGCAGGAGCCTCAGCGTCTTGCGTAAGTGTGTCGGCATGGAAGTCCTTTTCTCCTCTGACTACCTCAGCAAGATATGGTGTATATATACCCAAAGTGGCACCCCCTGGGGATATATCTTGCTGTGTCATGTCGGACTAGGATGACGGAAGGAATGACCCTTATACATAGTTATGTTGCAGGAGATGGTAGGCCTGCTGTTCTGCTGTGATTCCAAGAATCCTCATGCATAATGAATGAGGCTTAAGCTTTTCGGAGAAAACCCCATGTCACCTTTGGACATTACCGTAACTAGGTAAAAGGTCAGTACTAAGAACCGTTATGTAGTGTAATGGTAGGGGAGACTGTAGGTGAAAGGTCAGGTGACTACCTGAGCCTATATTGGGGTACCTATGTGGAACATAACACCCACTCCTCATCCGACTGGATGACATACTAAAAATTCTACGTACGGCTAAACTTGGTACACAACTATTAATAAGTCTATTAAAAATAGTACTTAAAAATGTAAAATTTCAAAAAAATGCTAGAAAAGAAAAATAGTGCATGCAATAGAAGTCTGTACTAAATAAGTTCATATATATAGTCCGAACAATGAGAGACTGAAAGCCATGCAGTTTAGAAAAAGTTTTTTTGTTTAAAATTCCAAATTTGGGTGTTTTTGAAAAGGCCGAATTTTCCCAGCACACGATGAGCCAAATGTTTATGTGTCCTGGCTGTGAGACGCAACATCACTGTTGCCTGCAATCGCAGATGAAGGTCCCTTCAACACCTCGCAGATCAGGTCAATCGAGCACGGATGTTCCTCCGTATTCACCACAGCCGTTGCTGGGGATGTATTAGTGTCATCCAAGGCCTGGGTATTCGTTGAGGAGCCGGTATCCTTTCCAACAGGAGCTGAAGCATCCTGTGGTGGCTCTAAGAATGCAGACATCAACATTGGAATACGCTGGGGACACTGCAGAACATGGGCCATTATCGGGTCCAGTAAAGCATCAACGTCCAGTGGCGCAATTGTTGGAAGTGTTAGACAGAGATCCAACACGCATTCTTGTCCGCAGAACAGGATTCGGAGGACAGGCAGAATACAGTCGATCCAGACTGGCCTAAATGAGAAGAACGAAGACTCACTCAGTTCTCGAAGACGAGGTGTGTCCAGATGGATTACCATGCGATCACGGTATCGGCGCTCCAAGAGCATTCGTTCCATCTCCTTAGTGACTGGGACGTCCATTGGGTAGCAGAAAAAGGACAATCAGGATGCCTGCTATTAGAAACAGGATTAGCGGAAACCCTCCAAAAATGCTTCCGAACACGGAGTGTATGAAGTTGGGAACAACTCCGAGGATTGTCTGAAAGCTGCTTAACAGTCCAGAACCTATGGTCTTAAATAGATTAACAATATCCGTCGTATCAGACATGTTAAAGATACGTTGTACCATTTCTGTGAAATGGAAAGGGCCGTTTGTTCGTACTAGTGCCTGTATCTCAGCCGAGGACCTTGCAACCTGGCGATCATAAGTTTCTCGGGCGGAGGTTAAGGGCACGGTTTGCTGTAAAAGCATGGCTTTCATTTGGCTCAGAGTATCAAACCGTATAAAGGAAACATTCAACGAAGGCCATAATGGCGCCTCCCTGACTGTATGGGTCTGTGGAAACAATACTTGCATACAGCAAATAACCCTGGAGCTTACACTGACAAGATATGCGATGCCCGGTACATCTAACAACACCTTGATCATTCAGCATCAATTAACTCCCATTCGAAAGCAACTTGAACACCGGATTAATCACGGCAGCTAGGGAACCTTTCAAGTGACAGGATAAGTTAGCAACTGAACCATTGCAGGCCCCGTGAAGCATTATATCCTGGCATATGAGAGATCCACTTAAGGAATTCTCGCAGTTGGTACCGCTAAGAAACACTTCCATGTCCCCATTCCTACATCGAAATCTGTATGGTAATTCCCAAGATTCCTTGATGAATTCCCTACCCATCGCTTCATATCTGCCTGCCTGTTGTTGTTCTAGGCAATACTGAAACTGGAAAGTTGTGACCGGTGGTGTTATATGGCCATGGATTAACCATTCTGTGGACGGTGACTCTGCCACAGTAAAAGGTAATTTGTCCTGTTTTTCAATACGCAGCATTGTATATTTTGCACCCCTTTGTGCCATTGTTATCTGTTTTTCAGTTAGATTATTTACAGAAAAGAGTGACTGTTGGACTTGGCCCTTTTTGCAGGGTGATCCCTGAACTTTTTGCCTTCCTCCTAGCCTTTTTTCTGACATGGTGTTGGTGGTTCTAGGACTCTGGGCACTTTAGCACTGCTGTCCAGTGTAAAGTGCGTGTGCTCTCTGTGGTAAATATGGTAAAGATTGGTCTACACCTGTTTGGCATATTTAATTTACCTGTCAGTCCCTTGTAAAGTGGTATCTCATATACCCGGGGCTGGTAAATTAAATGCTACTGGTGGGCTTGCAGCGCTGATTGCGCCACCCACCAAAGTAGCCTTTCAAACCTGTCTCAGGCCTCTGCCATTGCAGGGCCTGTGCGTGCAGTGTTACTGCCGCTGTGACTTGGCACCTAAAGTGTGTGCCACGTCTGTGACCCCCCTTTTACTACATGTCAGTCACCCCTAAGGTAGGCCCTAGCTAGCCCTATGGGCAGGGTGCATTGTAGGTAAAAGGTAGGACATGTACCTTAAGTGCGTGACATGTCCTGGTAGTGACAAACAGCATTTTGGTTTCTCACTGCTGTGAGGCTGCACTCCCATAGGAATGCATTGGGGATTCCCTGATAAGTGTTTTAGTGGAAATTACTGATATGAGAGGAGCAGCGTGGTCAAGTTTGGTATGGTTGGAATAGTAATAATAAATGCTGCGCAATGGTGTGCGCAGATTTATTATCACTATTTTAGGAATGCCACTTCTAGAAGTTGGCATTTCTGTGTGCTCTGTGTCTGCCTGCCTGATGTGGATTGCATGTCTGGCTTTGGAGTGACAGGGGCTGGTGAGGTGTGTGTGGCTCCAGGGAAGGCAGGCTGAGTCAGAGCTAGGCTGCATAGGGGATCTGCATTTGGAGTAGTGGGAAGAGTAGTCCCCTGACCCTGAATAGGTCTGTGCCTGCTAGGTGAATGCTGGCTCCGCCCCTCTGTGGAGTGTCTGATGACCGAGCCCCCACCTGACAATAGGGAAGAGGAGCCTTGTCAACAAAGTGCTCCAAACCCCCTACAGAACCAGTTCAGGCTGGTTCCCCCAAGCCCTGTGCCAGGGCAGACAAAGAAAATGTTGGTATAAATATTGGGGCTGCGACCCCATGAAAGAGTTGTGCTTTTGTGCTTCCTTGTGCTGTTAGGGGGTCTTGCTGCTGCTGGGCCCCAGGAGGAACTGCGCCACGAGGGACTGCCTCCCTGCTGGAGGGCCCTGTGAGCTGGCCTGCCTGGGCGCAGCCTGGTGCCCCTGAAACTCTGATTATAGCGCCTCGTGAGCGCTGCACCTGTTTCTGGCTGCTCCCGTAGGAGAGGAGCGTGGGTGCCTTGCAGCGCGCTGCTGCTGAGTCTGCCGAGGGAATCCCGGCGTGGGGACTCCCCCGGGCTGCTGAGAGTAGGAGCGGGAGCCCACCACGCATTTTGCCAGGAGAGCGGGAGCCTACCCCGCATTTATGCTTAACGAAGAGCGGGAGCCCACCCCGCGTTTGTGTTCTGAGCAGGAGCCCACCCCGCGTCTTAGTACTGCCGAAATTGGCCGCCGCATCACGAGCGGCGACCCGGAAGGCAGGCAAGCTGCCTGGTGGTAGGCGGGTCAAGGAAGAGGAAGTGCTGAAAGGAGGGCGGGAGCCTACCCCGCCTCCTGTGAGCAGAGGAAGCCAGGCGGAGGTGCAACCTGGTTGTGGGCGGGGCTCCCAAGTTTGCGAGGAGAGCCCCGCGTGCTGCCTGAACCGGCCGGAGATCAAGTCCAGCAGCCAGTGGAGGGACAGAGCCTCGTGGGCTCATCCGGCAGAGAAGTCCAGGAGAGGCCACCGGAAGTGAGTGCGTGCCTGCGCAGGGCTCCCGTGAGGAGAGGGAGAGCCCCGCGCCTTCGCTGATGACCGCAGGGGTCCTGAGAGGCCCAGGAGAGCCGAGGCACAGTGTCGGTGCCCCTTTTCCACGACCTGAGGAGGAGTTGGTCTCCCGCCAAAGAGCCCAGAAAAGTCCCGCGTCGCCAGGAGAAGAGAAGAGAGCCCCGGTGAGTGGGGCTGGAGAGGGCACATGGAGGGGCTCCCCAAAGGCTTTAGGTGACGCCCAAGGGTTGTGGGCCTGATTCCTGCACCACGCGGAGTGAGAGGGACCCGTAAAAAGCACTGATTTCTTTTGGGGCCAACTTGAGGCCCAGCATAGGAGTCCCGGAGTGGGGCTCCAGAGGCACCATAGGTGCCAGTGCTCATTTTGTTCGCCACAGCTGCACCGCGAGAGAGAGCGGGCAGCTGCAACGTTTGGGCAAGGTTATTTTAGGAGTCCTGGAGGGGGGCTTCCACGGCAAGGTGGGGCCAGTGCCATTTTCCTTTGGGGGCATTTTGTTGGTGATAAGAAATGAGTGAGATACACTCCCCGCCCCCCTGCACATTGCGCACCTTGGCGATGCTGCTTTGGCAGTCATAGTGTTGTATTCCTCTTAGGGTGTCCATAAACGGGCTTTCCAGCATCATGTCCTTATATAGGCACAATTCGCCCTGCCCTTATATAGGCATAAAATCCCAGCCCTTATTTAGGCATTAAACCGTGCACTCCAAATACAGGCATGGTCTCTGACATCCGTCCACCCTAACGTCACAACGAGTTCATGAAGAACAGACCCTTAGGCTGCGGGAGTTTCCCTAGCCCAGGACTATTGATTTCTTCAAGGCCTCATATATTATGCATGAACCATTATTCCTTAGGGGTTCATCCATGACGTCTTTCGCTGTCCAATTCACGTCAATGCTAACATTCCTAAGGTACTCTCAGGTATAAATATATCTTCCCTAGCCCCTGTAAACTAGAGGAGACCTCGACTTCAGAGGAGCCCGTATCCCGGCCTGACGCACTGAGAAGAAGCTGTCATCCCTGCACGCAGAGAGTCCCGCTTACAGTGATATGACTTCCCTTGCGGGGTGTTGGAGTTCGAGTCTGGCAAAGAGATTCCTACCTCTCTCATTCTTCAGGTATGGAGCTGATAAGAACCTAGAGGGACTCTTGGCATACTAGGCATACTAGGCATACTAAGCTTAACATACTCTTAGTATACCATAGTAAGGAATACTTCACCTACTTCATACCTCTCCCTACACCTAGGATTAGGTTAGGTACATTGGGGTAGAACTAGATTAGAAACGCATCGTATGAGTACTCGCATTTTTAGCTCATGTTATTTATGTATGTGAATATACGCTAAAAGATAATGCTATCGCAGTATTATTTATTTCTACTGCTCACCCTGTACATTATTTATCTTGCATACTGTCTTGTGATCGTAACAGCACATTATACTTACACCAGAAACAAGACTGTTCAATAAATCTTTTATTGAAAACGCCCGTCTATTCTTTCTGTGTAACTCTGAGGAAAACTAAGCATGCACGATTGAGCTGAGTGAAATAGTTATCTATTGTTTCCACGACTCTGGGACACGTTCTGATTCTAAAAGGGAAACATAGTGGTCATGTTTTGCGGCTGCCAGAAACTACTCCCTTCTTGTTGTCAAGGAGTTTCTAGTGGCCTCTGAGCTAGCTGGCACAAGTAATTAAGTTTAATATACTCGATAGGGACATACTGACCTTAGTCCTATGTCAAACCTATAGAATATATTATTCCAATGCGCAGAGCCTATTAGGGAAATAGGAGCTACACTACATGGCGCCCAACGGTTTGGTAAGGCGGTAATTCAACGTTAGATACTGAGTAACTCAGCCGTGCTATTTTCTCTCAAGACCCCTACCCATATACTCCAAAAGACGTCTGGAGTGGGCAGGGTTTAGTATCTGCCACGGCTACATAGGGAAGTACCCTATATATTAACTGTTTGGTTTGCTCAACGTTGAAGGATACAGTGTTCCAAAATATTGTGCACCTTATCTTTGTTTCCTTGAAACTTGTTCTACATTTTTCAAAAAACAAAATGCCTGACGGAGACAGTAACATCGAAAACGGTGGAGCTGCAGCTGATCAAGCCCAAGCAGCAGTTTATAACCTTACAGGTTTAAATGAAACTGAGGAGGGTGTTATAGACATCCCTCAAAACTTAAGAAGAGCCATAACTCTAAAACTTATAAAACATGGCCTATCGCCAAGAGGAGGTAGAGCAGTTTTCGTGATAGAGGCACATGAATCCTTTCAGACAGAGGTATTCTATTCATGGGTAATACTTCCTGAATGCAATCCAACATCACACACATTTCACTTCTACAAAGAAGATGAACTACCAGAGGAATACATTCCTTTCGAGGATATTGAAATTCCATTAACATACTAGGAGCATCAGCTCTGGTTTACAGGCGCCCTAAAACATCACAAAAACATTACCAGGCTCGGTCCACTAGGTAGACCAGGAGCAACATGGCCGATTTTAGCCGGCTACACACCTCATCCTGAACTGGATATAATGACAGATGAGGAACTACTAACTCAAATACAAGAGTTAATAAAAATTTACAGACAATTGGTCCAAGATGTCATGCGGACTCTTACAGTCCAACCACCATTCACACTGCAAAATCAGACCCCTCATCAGGGGACTACACTAAAAATTACACCACAGACTCTCAACTCAGTCATGGGTAAAATGCCCACAAAACGTGAGCAAATTCCGTTCTGGATAGCTCAAAAAATTACTCAAATCGAAGCAGTATTTCCAAATACTAGCCCGTATGAGAAACACAGAATCCTAACAATCAGTTTACCAATGGGGATCACACCACAACTGGAAGACTGCACCACTTGGGGTTCAGTCTTTGCTGCCATCTACACGAAAACACATGGCATTCCGTCAATTGCGGTAATACCTGATGTCCTAAAACAAATTCAAAACGAATACGGGGCAGAGCCTGCTCTAAATTTAGGTATGAAATTACTGAAAAATTTCGACCAGGTCTCAACAATAATATTATCTAATATTAAAGGAGAGGCAGCAGCAGTTGCGATCCACCAGAAATTGAGGGAATTCGATGTTACAGAACATCAAACTGAGCTACCCAGAATAATAGAACAATCCTATGCAGAATTAGGCAGAGATAGTTTGGGTGGAAGACCAGTGAAGCCGAAGCTATCTGAAAGTCCTGAGAAGGACCCAATTAAACAAACTCCTACATCTTCTAAAAAGAAGTGGGAAACTAATAAACAAAATTCAAATGAGAAGTGTTCTCAATCCCGAGGTAGGTCTCCTCAAAAGGAGCCCTCTGAAAGGAGGTATAACCTCAGGAATAGGGATAATTTGAGAAAACCTGACAGGTATCATGATACTGATACACGTTCCTCTCGTCCCTTTCAGATCTCGTCACAGACTTCGGAAAGAAGAGGACGGACGGAACACAGAGAAGAACGCGTGAAATCGAAAGACGACAAACACACTCCAAAAACTAAAGCTAAACCTCAATTCTCCAAAAAGAAAGTAGCAGGTCTAAAGATCAGACATGCCGAGAATACTGAGAACACAACTCAAGAACGGAGAATGGGCTCAGACCATGCTGGACAGTGCAGCAGAAGTCACAATAGTTCGCCAGAACGTGAAGGAACTTCTGGAGATAGTGGACTTGAATGAATACATTAAAGTAGAGACTGTAGACACCAGGGTTAGTACTCCACAAAGGTTATTTGAAATAACACTCCGGATGGAGGGAGACAAACCTAGACAGGTGAAAGCACTTTTTTGGGAAAGACTATCAAAGGGCTATGACATACTTCTAGCAGAAAAAGACTGGCCACCACAATTTGTCAGGGAGTGCCCACATGGCGAGGACATTATTATGCCTGCCTTCTCCAACCATATTCCAATAAACCTAAAATATACATATGCCAGGAAATGGGCAGTAGCCCAGGCCCCAGCATTATATAAAAATCATGTAGGATGGGATGAGGATTCACCTCACCATAAAATACATCTGAAACATGAACCTACTGCACAACGGCAGTACCCAATAAAGCAAGAAGCTAAAAAACAGGTCAGGGAGATCTTAGATCAACTTGAATATCAAGGGGTGATTGAAACATGCACCTCCTCAATGAACAATCCTTTGTTTCCTGTCTCCAAACCAGACAATACATATCGTCTAGTTTTGGACTACAGACACCTAAACACTTGTTCTAAAACTTTTGCAGTGCAAAATGCACATAGCACAGCATTAATGAATAACATTGTGCGTAAAAAATATAAAACAACATTAGACATCTCAAATGGTTTCTTTTGTCAAAACATAGCACCTGAAAGCAGGTACTTAACAGCATTCTCCATAATGGGGACACAGCGTCACTTTTGTCGACTCCCACAAGGGTTCAAGAATAGCCCAGGTTTATTCTCAGCGAGGGTAATGGAGTTACTACAAATTTATGACAATGAGGCATTGTCCTATGTCGATGACATCTATCTGACAGACGATGACCTGGATAAACACTTGAACAGGGTGAGCACCATTATATTGGGTTTCGCCTCTGAGGGTTACAAATTCAACTTTAAAAAGTCCAGAATTGCCCATCTCAATGTCCTATTTCTAGGATATGAGCTTTCAAGTGAAGGCAAGAGCTTGGCATCTAACTTTTTAGAAAAGTGTGTGCTGCTCCAACCTCCAAAAACGCTAAAAAACTTACAATCCATCCTGGGTTTCTTAAATTTTGGAAGAACATACATTCTAAACTGCGCAGAAAGGGTTAAACCTCTCTACGCATTAATCAAACCTGATTTTTCGAACAGAAACTGGACACAAGAACACACAGAAATCTTGCGTTCACTACAAGCTAACATGTTAGCAACAAATCACTTACAAACACGCGTAAGTCAACGCAATTTGGTGATCCGAATAATTTCGGGTCAATGCGGATTCACCTACTTAACTTTCAATGAGGGTGAGAAAATACCAATAGCATACAAATCTCATTTGTACACACAAGCAGAAATGCGCTTCAGTTCAACTGAAAAAATTCTAACAGCAGTTCAAACCGCTGTAGCAAAAGAAAGAGCCTTAGCCCAAGGGAAACGCATTATTGTCGTCACCCCAGTACCAGCTTTACAAGCGGTCACAAAAGCAAGCATTCCAAATGCTAAAGCATTACATCCACGATGGATACAATGGGTTAATGCTCTTGCTGCAACAGATGTTGAATATGTTTTTGATCCAGATTTAAAAACACAAGCATTCCTGCAATATGAACATGAATGTCCCCTGCCTACTGAAATTCTGCCTCTTGATCAGTACGAATTTATAATTTACACTGACGGATCCGCACAACCCGCAATCGGGAGTAAGCAAGCTTACAGTGCAGCGTGTGCTATCGTTAAAGGTCGCATGCGAGATGGCATCTTCAGACCTATGGTCACAAAAACGCAGTCTCTAGGAGATTGTACAGCTCAGCGAGCTGAACTACAAGCATTCAAACTGGCACTTGAAACTACAGATCGTGAATTCCCCACACTAATAGTGTGCGATTCTTTTTACTGTGTACAGTCGTATAATGAATATATACAAAACTGGCTTGAAAATGGTTTCAGAGATGCGAAAGGTGGCACAATAAAGCACAAAATGCTTTGGGAACAAGTAGTTCAGTTGAAAAACGAACTACCAAAGGCTCACGTGATCCACACACTGAGTCATCAACGTGATGGCGTTCACGTTGCAGGGAATTCATTGGCTGACGAAGCCGCAAAGGGGGCTGTGCAAACGGCTTCCGTAGCTGCGATCACTCGTTCAAAAACAAAAATAGACGGTGAGATAATGTTGGCTGTCAAGGCTTCAAGCAAAGGCAGCAGTGCAGCGTTACCAAAAAGTTTCCACTCAAGTACTCTTATGTAATTGATGCGAACAACGTTCCTTTTGCTCGAATCCCTGGAGTGGGGGATAGGGTAATTCCAAACAAGGAACGCAGATTAGGACTAATCCTAGCAGCACACGAAGGGATAGCTTCTGCACATGCAGGTGTTTCAGCAACAGTATCTTTACTCAAGCAAAGATATTGGTGGCCTGGCATTCGGAAACAAACTAAAAACTATGTTTTAGAATGCGATATTTGCCAACAGATGAAAGTCTCAACAGTGAAACGTCCTGCGCAGACACCCCTGTTAATTTCAGACAAACCATTAGCTTGTGTTTACCTGGACCACTGCGGTCCCTTGCACAGGGACGGTAATTATAAATATATCATGGTTACAGTGGATTCATGCTCTAGGTTCCTATGGTTATGGCCTCAGCGCTCAGCTGACGCTCGAACTGTTATAAAAGATTTGCGAGTCTTTATCGGCATATACGCAATAGGCACGCTACATTCTGACCAGGGTCCTGCGTTTAGCTCTTGGGCTTACAAAGAAGCCATGGCCAGTCTGGGCGTTGCATTGCGGTACTCCTCTCCATTCCATCCTGAGGGAAATTCAGTTGTGGAAAGGAAAAACCGGGACATAAAGCAGTCTATAACAACTAGAGTATTAGGTTCGGGTGACGGGTGGGTCAAACACCTTAGTGGGGTTCAACGTGCTTTAAACAACCTGCCAAGAAGTTCTCTAGGGGGGGTCACTCCATATGAGGTCCTATTTGGGACAAGAATGTGGGTACCAGACCTTGAACACGTAGGCACAGTAGTGGAAAATAAACCCTTTGATATCAAAGATCGTTTGGCTGTTTTACAGGACTTAAACAAATTAGGAACAAAACAAAGCAACGTGTTCCTACAGCCAACCACCACTGGGGATCAACCGGCTGTCCCAGCAAGGCCTGTCTGGATTCCAAAAGTTGGGGATCTAGTCAGAGAAAAAATTGCGGACAAGAAGGAATTTGGACCTTCTTACAGACAACCAGTACCTGTCCTAGCAGTTCAAGGAACAAGAACAGTACTACTGCCGCCCCTTGCTGGAAGAAAGGAGAAAAGATTTGTGTCCATCGACCTCATCAAACCACAGTATGTGGCCAATACTAAATAGTAGGCCTCGTGGACTCCGACCTAGTAGCAAACGCACTCCTCTCGCTACTATCCAAGAGGTTCATACTGAAAGACTGATAACCATCGAGAATTCAGCAGAAACAGATGAAGGACTAAGCAACAATGCTATGGAAATCATCCCTCTTGAAGAACAAGTAACAGTTCATCCAAATACACCTGTTTACACCAATGTAGCACGTGATGAACTGGTTCCAGTGATTTCTACAAATCCTGATGCAATTCCAACAATTGACAGAACTGCTTCTGGCTACTTTATTAACTTTGATACGTTCTCAGAAGATCCAAGTGAACCTGAAACGACGCCAGCATCATTCAAATTCAAGCAGCAAATACAAGACTTTCTTCACTCTCTGAAAAAGACTTATTTGGTTTCTCCATGGATTGAACTCTGGATTCTATCTGGACTTTTTGTTTTTCTGCTCTGGCTAGCTTTGGTTACAACTGTGAGCGTGCTTATAAGTGGCAGATACATCCATGCGAACACTGAAGGAAAAGGCGTGAACGTACTTTTGAAACCTCATAAATCTTCTCATCGTGAAGCAAGAGACTTGTCATCAGTGAACATCACAGCTGTTCCTATACATGATGGTATAGTGTGGGACAAAACAGATTTTGATATCTTCGGTCCGACGGAACAATTGAACATTCCACATTTGTTTAAAATTTCACTAAGTGATCTAATCTCGTCCAGTACCTATTCTGATGATTGGGACTTTGAGACTGTCAATGATATAATGTATGACCTAGAAAAATCTGCTGCATTTTCTAAAAATGAATATTTAGAGGGTTCATCAGACTATGAACAACTGTATTGTTATAACCACTATGGTCATCATTATTTGCATAAATCTGCATATCCAAGAAATGTGTTTATGTTTAACCAATGGGAACATTGTCCTACACCACCTAAAGGTAGTTCAAAAACATTTGCTAGTAAATTTCCATATTTTTCAGGTTACAATACATCTGATCCAGAAATGTTTTACTATAAAAATGTTAACAAGACAGGAATGAAAATTATGTTAACAAATACAAAACAGATTTATTCTGCATTATTTAATGCCCAACTGTCTAGACAGGGTTTTGACTTTTGGAAAGACACCATAGACACAAAAACTGTGTGGGGTAGTAAAGAACGGCAAGTGCAGGGGATAGAAGCTTTATTTAGAGCCTGTATCATCCCTGAACAAATAATGTTTTTGAATGAAACAATCCAACAAACATCTTGTCTTGGATTAGCCAAGAAAAAGAGATGAACACACCTTCTGTACCAACTCCTGCAAAAAATAACGAAACACAGGCAGTGGTGACAGTTGACAATATACTACAACTCAACAGATCTAATCCTGATTGGAAAAAATGGTTGATCTCGCCCACAGACACGAATAACTGTCAGGAAAGATTCCTGAATAAAACTCAGGGCTTTACCATTCATAGGCCAGACCCAAGATACGTCCAAAGACAACATCCGGGGGTAGTAACAACATACAGTGTAGGGAAATTATGCCTCGATTGGCTGCATAAATCTACACTACAGGATGTGAAACAACACTTAACCTTACTTGCAAAAGACGCAGACCTTAGGGATTTCTTGCTTGGACCAAGAAAACCGCGTCAAAAACGTTTCATATATGCCGGCATTTATGCTGCCTACAATGAAGCATGGAAAGTATCACAGATGGAGGCTGCAGAACGAATACGTGAACTTGATCGTATTAATTTAGAGAAAACACTCTCTGTGGTCGACAATGGGTTAACAACTTTGTCCTCCAGAATTTATTCACTGGATGGCATTGTATCCTCTGCTATCGACATACTAGAACAAGATTTGGCGATGTTACAACAAGGCCAATCTCAATTACGTTCTATTATGTTATTAAGCTGGACGCTGCAATCTTTGCGAGCGGGCTATGTGCCTTGGCGTTTTATCAACACAACGGCTCTGTTTGCAGAATACAATCTTACTGATAAACAGATCGAACTGGCACAAAGAGGAGCAAAGTATACAGTGCTGAGCATTGAAAAACTGGAAAAGTTACCATTCACAGTGGCAGAAAAACCAGCTACAGAATGGCTTATTCATGGCAAAATCACACTACCTGTGACAACTTTTCAGTTTCAGTATTGCCACAGACAAATGCAAGCAGGCAAATATGAAAGGTTGGGTAAGGAATACATTAAGACATCTTGGGCTTTACCGTATACATATAGATGTTGGAGCGGGGATCGTGAAGTGTTTTTGAGCGGTAAAAACTGTAAACGCGCACTAAGCGGTTCACTTATATGTCAGGACATTTCCTTGCGCGGGGCTTGTAATGGTTCTGTGGCAAATTTGTCTTGCCATCAGCAGGGTACACCAGCTGCTGTGATTAATCCAACGTTTGGACAACTTTCAAATGGGAGTTACCTCATGTTGAATGATCAGAGTTGCTGTGGCATGCTGCCAGGTATCCCATATCAAGTAACGGTCAACTCCAGGGTCACTTGCTGTATGCAAGTATTGTTTGCCCCAATAGACACAGTCAGGGAGTCGCCTCTATGGCCTTCGCTAAACGTCTCTTTTATAAGATTTGATACTTTAAGCAGAATGAAAGCCATGCTTTTACAACAAACAGTGCCTTTGACCTCGGCCAAAGAAACCTATGATCTACAAGTTGCAAGGACTTCGGCTGAGATACAGACTTTAATACGTACAAACTGCCCTATACATTTCGTAGAAATGATAGGCCGAATTTTCAACATGTCTGATACAACAGGAATTGTGCATGTATTTAAGGGCATCTGCTCCGGTCTGTTGGCACCTTTTCAGGCAATACTCGGAATCATCCCGAACTTTGCACATTCGGTGTTTGGTGGCATACCGTTAATTCTAGCACTTGTTGCCGGAATTCTATTTCTCTTCCTGCTATTGCGCTAAGGCCAGCCAATTCGCCGACATCTCTCCGAGCGACATGGAGAAAGCTCTCCTTGAACGAAAGTGCTGTGAGCAAATAGTAGAGCTTTTGGGCATAAATCGTCTACGGGACCTTAATACCACGTGGTTCCTGTCATTTAGACCAATCTGGCAAGATTGCATCTTACCTGTTCTACGATGCCTGCTATGCGGTGTAGAATGCGTGTTGGAGACCTGTCTAACATTTCCATCGGATGCGCCAACGGACGTCGATACTCTGCTGGACCAGATAACGGCCCATGCTATGTGTTGTCCCCAGCGGCTTCCTATCCTGATGACAGCATTCATTGAGATCTCACAGACGCTTCCGGCTGCTGCTGAGGTACGAGAAAGAACTACAGGCACACAGGTAACAACGGACGCGAACATTGCTGCGGCGACCATTGCTGAAAGCAATGCTTCACATCTCTGTGCGATTAACCTGCTTCACGAGGTGTTCCAACTCACACCAACTACAGTGGATGATGTTTTGTCTATAGAAATAGATGACCTCATGTTTACACCAGACCCGTAAACTGACTCTGATTCAGCATACAGTGTTCCAGAAATACAGTAACAATTTGGCCTTCATTCTACAAAAACTTGGAACTCTACCAAAATTGAACTTTTTCCCATTTTTCGAACGAAAATGGTACTTCAATCTGCTTAAAGTAGAACTAGCCTTCTAGTACAGACTTGGCGGTCCTTCCACAGACATTTAGTCATCTTATGTGTCTAACAGTTAATTAATTTTCATGACGTGAAATGACTTTGATTTTTGAACAACTTATCGATCATTTTCTGTCACATGTAAAATAATATTGCTTATTTCATTCCAATTGCATTTCTTTTCGAACTTCATGCCTGAAATGATAAGTAATGCTTCGAATGTACAGTACCTTTTGCATTCTAATGAGTTTTTTAAATGCCTTTTTAAATGGTTTTATGAAATATTTTAGAAATATGCGGTACTCCATTTTAATGTTTAGCATTTTAAATGTTTAGTATTTATGTATTATCGTATACACGAAAGTGGAGTGGGTGTTGTATTCCTCTTAGGGTGTCCATAAACGGGCTTTCCAGCATCATGCCCTTATATAGGCACAATTCGCCCTGCCCTTATATAGGCATAAAATCCCAGCCCTTATTTAGGCATTAAACCGTGCACTCCAAATACAGGCATGGTCTCTGACATCCGTCCACCCTAACGTCACAACGAGTTCATGAAGAACAGACCCTTAGGCTGCGGGAGTTTCCCTAGCCCAGGACTATTGATTTCTTCAAGGCTTCATATATTATGCATGAACCATTATTCCTTAGGGGTTCATCCATGACGTCTTTCGCTGTCCAATTCACGTCAATGCTAACATTCCTAAGGTACTCTCAGGTATAAATATACCTTCCCTAGCCCCTGTAAACTAGAGGAGACCTCGACTTCAGAGGAGCCCGTATCCCGGCCTGACGCACTGAGAAGAAGCTGTCATCCCTGCACGCAGAGAGTCCCGCTTCCAGTGATCTGACTTCCCTTGCGGGGTGTTGGAGTTCGAGTCTGGCAAAGAGATTCCTACCTCTCTCATTCTTCAGGTATGGAGCTGATAAGAACCTAGAGGGACTCTTGGCATACTAGGCATACTAAGCTTAACATACTCTTAGTATACCATAGTAAAGAATACTTCACCTACTTCATACCTCTCCCTACACCTAGGATTAGGTTAGGTACATTGGGGTCGAACTAGATTAGAAACACATCGTATGAGTACTCGCATTTTTAGCTCATGTTATTTATGTATGTGAATATACGCTAAAAGATAATGCTATCGCAGTATTATTTATTTCTAGTGCTAACCCTGTACATTATTTATCTTGCATACTGTCTTGTGATCGTAACAGCACATTATACTTACACCAGAAACAAGGCTGTTCAATAAATATTTTATTGAAAACGCCCGTCTATTCTTTCTGTGTTACTCTGAGGAAAACTAAGCATGCACGATTGAGCTGAGTGAAATAGTTATCTATTGTTTCCACGACTCTGGGACACGTTCTGATTCTAAAAGGGAAACATAGTGGTCATGTTTTGCGGCTGCCAGAAACTACTCCCTTCTTGTTGTCAAGGAGTTTCTAGTGGCCTCTGAGCTAGCTGGCACAAGTAATTAAGTTTAATATACTCGATAGGGACATACTGACCTTAGTCCTATGTCAAACCTATAGAATATATTATTCCAATGTGCAGAGCCTATTAGGGAAATAGGAGCTACACTACAATAGGGCTAATTGAGAAGCCCTATCTTCGCGCCCTGACATTCTGGACAGAGGGCATTTTGAGCCCCAGTGAAAGGCCAGTTGGCCTGGGGGTCATTTTGGATGGTGATTTATGCCTGACCTAAGGTGTTTAGGCCAAATGTCACGCTGGGTTTATGCTTCCGGTCTTTATGCTAATGTGTTTATGCCTACTGTGATTGCCTAATATGATTGTGGCATACTGTGTTTTAGGCTAATGTTAGGCACAGGATTTATGCACCATGTGTTGATGTTGCTAATATGATATAATGCTGAGTACAGTATTTCGCCAGTAGTTACTGGTTGTGATATTATTTCTACTGCTTGTGCTTGTGATGGTTCTGACAGTGGCCCGATTGGCCCTGTCTATATAATCCCCTGTGAATATTGCCCAGTGCCAGTTGGCACAGTGTATATTGTGTGATTATGATTCTAATGTGTTTTGGATAATACAAAGGCTATTTTTATATAACCTTGTTTGGAGTTTCTTTTGTGGTGTTGCTGCTGTGTGAGTGTGTTGCACAAACGCTTTACACATTGCCTCTGGGATAAGCCTGACTGCTCGTGCCAAGCTACCAAGGGGGTGAGCAAGGGTTATCTTCAGCGTGTAACTCCCTTGCCCTGACTAGAGTGGTGGTTTCTGCCTGGCTTAGGCGCATGCCCTAGCCAACCAGAAATCCCATTTCTAACAGTGACGTACTGTTGATAAACCGCCAAGGCACATAACCAGCGCGCAATGATTGCAGAGTCCAGCTTAATAGCATAGTAGAACACAATTGTGATTGTCCGTGTTGTAGTATGGATAAGTCTTGTTCTAGTATATCTATAGCAGAAGATACAATGTTGCCCAGTGAATAAATCCTGGATGTTAATGTAGTCAGACCGTTGTCAACTACAGCTAATGCCTTATCTAGGTTAATCTTATCTATTTCACGAAGTCTCTCAGCAGCTTCTTGTTGAGAGATTTTCCAGATTTCATTATAAACAGCATAATAGAAATGTTTCTGATGTGGCTTTCTGGGACCTAAAAAAAAATCCCTTAGATCCACCTCATCTGAGAGTAAGGATAAGTGCTGTTTCACCTGGGACAGTGCCGAGGTTTTTAGACAATCAAGGCACAACTTCCCAACACTGTATGATGTCACTACCCCCGGATGTTCTCTTTGTACATAGCATTGTTCTGGCCTATGGATACTAAACCCTTCTGTTGTACCCTTGAATCTTGATTGACATCTGTTCATGTCTGTGGGCCAAACTAACCATCCCTTCCAATTTGGGTTCGAAGTATTGTACTGCATGATGTCATCTATTGCATCCCCTCCACGTGATGTAAAATTGTTGTGTGAAGGTGTAGGAACACGAGGCGTGTTCAAATCCTTGTTCTTGGCTAGTCCAAGACACGAAGTCTGTTGCAATGTTTCCTTCAGAAATATTATCTGTTGCGGAATGAGGCATGCTCTAAATAGTGCTTCTGTTCCCTGAACTTGCCATTCCTTAGAACCCCAGACTGATTTTGTGTCTATAGTGTCCTTCCATAAGTCGAAACCCTGTTCAGACAGTTGGGAAATAAAGGATGTAGAATAAATCTGTTTGGTGTTAGCATATTTTTCTGTGCAGATGTAGGTGCAACCTGACAGTAATATGACGTTGGGTCAGAAGTGCTAAACCCTGATTAATGAAAATTTCTGTGCAAACGTTTTTGAACTACCTTTCGGTGGTGTTGGGCAATGTCCCCATTGGTGGTATATGAAAACATTACGTGGGATACTGGATTTGTATAAAAAGTGATGACCATAATGATGGTAACAGTACAAGCTATCAAAGTCAGATGTGTCCTCTCACATTTCATTGTTTGAAAATGCAGCAGATTTTTCCAAATCAGACAACATATTATTTACGGTTTCAAAATCCCAATCATCAGAAAATGTACTGGAAGTAATGATATCATTTAGAGAAATTTTAAATAAATGTGGAATCTTCAAATGTTCAGTGGGGCCAAATACATCATAATCAACTTTACTATACCATCAGGAATTGGAACAGCTGTAATGTTCACAGAAAACAAGTCTCTTTGTTCACGATGAGATGATGTATGAGGTTTCAGGACCAAGTTCACAATTGATACTACAGAGCATTCTGGGAGATATTTTCCATTCAATAGTAAGCAAAAGGCAGTCACTAGGCCGATCCAGAACAGAAAAAACAATATTCCAGATATTATCCAGAGCTGGAGCCAAGGTGAAACTAAGTAAGTCTTTTTCAGAAAAGTGTAAAAGTCACGAATTTGTTGCTTACGGGAAACTGGAGCTGGCGTAGTCTCAGGTTCACTGGGATCAAGAGAGAAGGTATCAAAATCGTTGAAGTAGCCAGATGCAGTTCGATCAATCTTTGGTAGCTCTGCAGCTTGTGTTGAACTGGTTGTTGTCTCTTGTTGAGGCATATTGATGTAGACATTGGCGGTAGGTCGAACTGATATTTGTCTTTCATTTTATGTTTGAAGTTCTGTTTCCAAAGGAACGAGTTCCATTTCATTGTTAGAAATTCCATCACTTCGAATTGGCGACTCTTCGAATGTTATGAGTCTTTCTGTCTGAACTTCCTGTATGGTAGCGAGAGGAGAGCGTCGGCTACCCAGGAGCCCAGGAGGCCTACTATTCAGTATCGGCCACATACTGTGGCTTGATCAGATCAATGGAGATGAATCTCTTTCCTTTTTTTCCGGCAAGAGGTGGAAGAAGTACTGTTCTTGTTCCTTCGACAGCCAGGACAGGTACAGGCTTTCTGTAGAATGGCCCAAATTCTTTCTAGTCCTCGATCTTTTCTCTGACCAGATCCCCGACTTTTGGAATCCAGACAGGTCTTGCTGTGACTGTTTTTATTTCCCCAGTGGCGGTCCATTTTACTTGCACATTGCTTAGTAGTTCCCTGGATTCATTCAGATCCTGTAAAACAGCCAAACATTTATTGATGTCAAATGGTTTTTCATCCACCATTGTGCTTTAAAAATCGAGATCAGGTACCCACATTCTTGTCCCAAAAAGAACCTCATAAGGAGTGACCCCCCCCACAGAGGACTTCTTGGCAGATTGTTAAGGGCTCGCTGCACTCCATATAAATGATTGACCCAACTACCACCCAAACCTAATACTCTAGCTGTTAAAGATTGCTTTAAGTCCCGGTTTCTCCTCTCCACGACCGAATTTCCCTCAGGATGGTACGGAGAGGAGTACCGCAAAGCTACACCCAAACCTTCCATGGCTTCCTTGTAAGCCCTAGAGCTAAACGCGGGGCCACGGTCAGAATGTAATGTGCCAACTGCGTATGTCCCTATAAAGACTCGCAAATCTTTTATAACAGTTCGAGCGTCAGCCGATCGCTGAGGTCATACCCATAGGAATCTGGAGCATGAATCCACTGCCACCATGATATACTTGTAAGCCCCATCTGATTGTAGGGGGCCCAGTGGTCCAAATAGACAGAAACGAGTGGTCTGTCTGATATTAGTAATGGTGTCTGCGCAGGACGTGCTACGGTGGAACCCTTCATCTGCTGACAGATGTCGCATTTTAAGACAAAATTCTTTGTCTGTTTTGTTAAACCAGGCCACCAATAGCATTGTTTCAGTAAAGAAACTGTTGCGGTATTCCTGCGTGTGCAGAACCTAGACCCTCGTGTGCAGCTAGTATTAAGCCTAATCTGCGATCCATGTTTGGTATTACTCTATCCCCCACTCCTAGAATTTGAGCATACGGATTGTTGTTTGCATCTAACTTGTAGGAGTACCTGAGTGGAAAACCTTTTGGTAAGACTGGGTTGTTTTTGCGTGAAGCAATGACAGCTACCATTATCTGTCCGTCTATTCTCGTTTTCGAACGAGTGATTGCAGCTATGGAAGCAGTACGTACTGCCCCTTTTGCGGCTTTATCAGCCAATGAATTCCCTTCAACGTGAACGCCATCATGTTGATGACTCAGCGTGTGTATCACGTGAGCTCTTGGTAGTTCGTTTTTCAACTCAGCTACCTGTTTCCATAGCATTTTATGCTTAATTGTGCCACCTTTTGAGTCTTTAAACCCATTCTGACCTCAGTAGTGAAGATATTCGTTGTATGACTGGACCCAATAAAAAGAATCGCACACAATCAGTGTGGGGAATTCTCAATCCGTATTTATTAGTGCCAGTAATAGGGCTTTTAATTCTGCCAGCTGAGCCGTGCAGTCTCCCAGAGACTGTGTCTTCGTATCGCTGGTATGGAACTTGCCTTCCTGCATACGACCTTTTACAATTGCACAAGCGGCACTGTATTGCTGTTTACTTCCTATGGCCAGCTGAGCAGATCCGTTAGTGTAAATAATATATTCATACTGATCTAGAGGCATTATTTCATTTGGGAGAGGATATTCTTGTTCATATTGCAGGAATGCTTGTGTTTTTAACCTTGGGTCATATCTGTATTCTACATCCATTGCAGTGAGATAATTAGCCCATTGTATCCATCTTGGATGTAAGGCTTTAGCATTAGGAACGCTTGCCTTTGTCGCAGCCTCTAAGGCTGGTACCGGAGTTACGACTATTATTCGTTTTCCCTGAGCCAGTGCTCTTTCTCTTACTACAGTGGTCTGTACTGCTGTCAGTATTTTTTCTATAGAAGCAAAGCGCATTTCAGTGTTTGTGTACAAATGTGATTTGTATGCTATGGGTACTTTTTCGCCTTCATTGAAGGTTAGGTAAGTATACCCAGATTGACCCGCTATAACGCGGATCACTAGATTGCGTACATTTACTCGTGTCTGCAAGTGTTTTGAAGTTATCATGTCAGCTTGTAGTGAACAAAGGATATCTGTGTATTCCTGTGTCCAATGCCTAACTGAGAAATCAGGTCTTATTAAGTTGTAGAAAGGTTTTACTCTTTTTGCGTAATCTAAAATGTATGTTCTGGCAAAATTTAAAAATCCCAATATGGATTGTAAGTTTTTCAGAGATTTAGGAGGTTGGAGCAGCGCACACTTTTCTAAAAGGTTAGCTGTCAGGCTTTTTCCTTCACTTGACAACTCGTATTCTAAAAATAGGACATTGAGGTTGGCTGTTTTTGATTTTTTATAGTTGAATTTGTAGCCCTCAGAGGTGAACCCCAAAATTATGGTGCTCACCCTGGTCAAGTGATCCTGTAAATCATCATCCGTCAGATAAATATCATCTACATAGGACAATGTCTCTTTATCTAAATTTTGAAGTAACTCTACTTACCCTAGCGCTGAACAACTCGGGGCTATTCTCCAATACCCTTGGGGCAATCGACAAAATTGACGCTGGGAACCTAGCGTGGAAAATGCTGTTAAATACCTGCTTTTAGGTGCTATATTTTGGCAGAAGAATCCATTTGAGATATCTAGTGTTGTTTGGTATTTTTTCCGCACAATGTTATTCATTAATGCGGCACTATGTGCATTCTGTACTGCAAATGTTTTTGTGCATGTGTTCAGATGTCTGTAGTCTAAAACTAGACGATATAAATTATCGGGTTTCATAATGGGAAACAAAGGATTGTTCATTGCAGAGGTGCAAGTTTCTATTACACCCTGGTATTCAAGTTGATCTAAGATCTCCCTGAACTGTTTTTTCGCTTCTTGTTTTATTGGGTATTGTCTCTGTGGAGTTGGAGTAGTTTTTACTGGGATTACCTGGTGTGGTGACTCAGCATCCCACCCAACATGGTTGCGATATTTTCAGGAACCTGGGTGCTAAATTGCATAGACGCCAAGTCGTGGGGGCAATTACTGGTTGTGGTCAGTCCTGGACAGCATTGGTGAATGCACGTTCCCTTAAGATGGCTGGAAGCGCAATGGTTAGCGCTCCAGCCTTTCCACAGTAAGCGCGAGGTCTGAAGCACAGCTGAGGCTCGCGCTCACCCTCAGCTGTCCGCACTTCCTTGAGGCCGTTACTGAAGTAACAGCTCTTGGCCTTTCGTCCGTGTTCCTTCAGAGCCAGTGTAGAAGAGTTTTCGTTTCGAGACCGTCGGTAGCTTTATTCTGCTACGCGCCGGGGTTTCAAAGAATTCCTGTCAGGAAGATTTGCGAGTCTGCAGACTTCAGCAGTTCAATCCCTTGACTTCGTCCTTGAGGAAGAAGAGACTTTTCCGAGCCTGTGCCCAGTCACGCAAGTACAGCTCAGTGAGCTTTTGAATGAAATATAAATTTAGCAACAGTGTTAAATGTTAGATACATAGTGACAAAGGTTGAAAACCAAAGCCAGTTTTCTTTCGTGCGCTGAGAGATGTAAACAAGGTTACCAGTGTAATATTTCAGATTATTTAACTAGAAATAAAAAGAGAAAAGTAAACCTTACCTCAGTCCATGTTCCAGTCGAGTTAAGCAGCTTCAGGGAGTCCACCTGAATCTAAGAGACAAGAAAGGTGATTAGTTAAACAACGTAATAAAATAAGAAGAGCATAATGTATAATTAAACTGTACATAGTAACACTTGTGTTTGCTTCCCAACAGAACAGTCACACAAGCACTACATCGTTAAAGAGATTAATCCTAACAAATTCCAGTAATAAGAAGAGAGGCAATAGCCCAGTCTCTAGAGGGTATGTTAAATTAGTATAGGAAAAAGATACTGTAATTGTTAAACCCTAGTAAAGATCTTAGTAATGTTTGTCATTTGTTTTTCAGTGTCAAATCTCTTTCTGCGCAAGAAGAAACTAGAGTAGCTGCAGATAGACGACACCAGTATAGAAGACGAGGCTGTCTCTTCTCTGTCCTTTCCCCCTTTCCCCCCTGGGATTTCCTGCACTCTCCCTTGGAAAAACCTGTGGGAGCGTGAGGGGAAGCTCGGTGAGGCATTGAGAACTTGCAACATTCTGCTCCTGTGAAGTACCTGGGAAACTTCAAGTAAGACTCTTCTGACAGATATAGTGCTGGAGCAAGGGCTACCACCCACTCCCACGCGTATGTGTGTTTTAAGTAAATTGGAACGTGTTCAGAAAAAGCTGGTAAAATTACCGTTTCTCGCTTTGGGCAATCCATAACAATTTCAGGCGGCCAATCTTTTTCAGCTAAACGGATGTCATAGCCATAAGTCAGGTTCTCCCAAAACAGACCTTTAACTTTTCTGGGTTTGTCCCCCTCCATTTGGAGTGTTATCTCATGCAACATGTGGGACACTTACCCTCGTATCAGGTGTTTACTTTCCACCGTGATGTGCTCATTCAACTCCGCTGTCACCAGAAATTCCATCAGGTTCTGGGGGGCTATTGTTACTTCTGCTGCGCTGTCTAGCATTGTCAGAGCCCATTCCCCGTTCAGAAGTGGAGTCCTCAGAATTCTGTGCATGTCCAACTTTAACACCTGTTCTTTTCTTCTTTTTAAATTGAGGTTTTGATTTTGGCTTCTCTTCTTTCTTGGAAGTATAATCTGAAGTGCGTGGCGTGTCTCTGGACTTTGTACGCTCTACGTGTCTGTGTTCTGACCGTCCTTCTCTCTCTGAGTTTCGTGGTGAACCCTGAAAGGAACGAGAGGAACGTGTATCAGTATCCTGATTCCTGTCAGGTTTTTTAATGTTATCTCTATTCCTAAGGTTGTATCTCTTTTCGGAGGACTCCTGTTGAGGAGACACACTCCTAGATAGAGATCTATTTTCTCTAATATTTTGGTTTTTATTGTTATTATCCCATTTCTTTTTGGAAGAATCAGGTGCCTGCCTGGTGTTATCCCTTTCAGGACCACCCGTGAGTTGAGGTTTTGTTGCTCTAGCTCCCAAACTATCTCTACCTAATTCAGCATAGGTGTCAGTGATAATTTTAGGTAATTCACGTTCCTCTTGTAAAGGAGTGAAATCCCTCAGGTGTTGGCGTATTGCCACTGCTGCTGCCTCCCCTTTTATATTTAGCTGATACCTGGGCAAAATTACCTAATAATTTCATTCCTAAATTCAGAGCAGGTTCTGCTCCATACTCAGTTTGTATTTGTCTTAATAAGTCTGGTATTACTGCTAATGACGGGATGCCATAAGTTCTGGTATTTATGGCAGCAAAAACTGTACCCCAAGTGGTACAATCCTCTATCTGGGGACCTTTCCCCATTGGCAAGCAGACTGTTAGCATTCTGTGTTTTTCTTGAGGGTTTGTGTGTGGAAATACTGCCTCTAGCTGTGTTATTTTCTGAGCTATCCAGAATGGCATTGGCTCACGTTTAGTGGGCATTTTACCCATAACTGCGTATAGCGTTTGTGGTGTAATTTTAGTTGTAGAACCCTGAATTTGACTTGTTTGTGTAGCCCTTGTTGGCTGAAATGTGAGTGTTCTCATCACAAACTGTGTCAGGTTTCTGTAAAGTTTTATAATTTCTATGTGAAGTGGACTTAGGTCTGCTACTGGCATTGTGTCAATATCTGGATGCGGTGTATATGCCGCAAGGACTGGCAAAGTGGCTCCATCTCTTCCGAGTGGACCTAGTCTTACTTTGTCTTTTGTATGGGGGAAGGCGCCTTTAAACCAGTTTATGTGCTCCTGGTAGGTGGTAGGTGAGCGGAATTTCAATGTCCTCATACGTACACTATTTATTTGGTGTTTCATCTTCAGTGTAAGAATGAAATGTATTTGATTGTGTATCTGCTTGTGGGAATTTAACCCATGAATAGAATTCCTCTGTTGTATATGATTCATGAGCCTCAATCACGAAGGTTAATGTCCCATCCCTAGCTGTGACTCCATAGTCCATTAGCTTTTGAGTAAGGGCATTTCTAACATTTTCTGAAATGTTGATTTCATTTTCCTCTTCTTCTTCCCTGACTACTGCAGGCTGTGCTCGCACAGCGGCGTTCTCGTCAGTCATTGTTGACAAAGGTTTCTCAAGGAAGAGTTTCAAGGAAACTGAGAAGGTTTTATGCACAATAAGAACTGTTTGTCCTTCAAGCTTGAAAAACCTACAGCCAATACATAAGATATGCATACTCAGCTGTGGCGGATTGTTCCCTTCCCACTCCAGACGTCTCTGAAGAAATGTGAGTAGGGGTCTCTGAGAATAGCTCGACTGAACTACTCAGATTCGACCGTTAAAAATGTACCAAATCAACATTGGCAGCGCCATGTCGTGTAGTTCCTATAAACCTATACAGGATCTGAGCGTTTAGACAACATACACTATAGGATTGGTGGCAGACTGATTCTAGACACCCCTACCGGGTATGTTAGCCTGTATACCAGCTAGCTCACAGTGCCACTAGAAACCCCTCTTACCAAGGAGAGAATAGTTCTTGGCAACTATCGAACATGACAACCCTGATCCCTCAGGATCGTGGAAACGGTGTACTACTTTTGCTCAGTCACTCGTGCTCACTTCGTCTCAGAGAGATACACAGAATAAACGGTGGGGAAGTTTTTCAATAAACATTTATTGAACCAGCGTCATTCTAGTGTAAAATAAATGTGCTGAAACAACCTCTAGACAGTAACAGATATAAATGATTATAAGCACTAACAGAGTAAAAGGATGGTAGATTTCTACCATTGTGCTAAAACAATGAATACAGGCAAGTATATAAAATACATGACAGTAAAAATGTGTACTCCTATGATGCAGTCCTAACTAGATGTACCTAAGTGTACCTAGCATGTATGTGGGTGTAAAGCCAAGAATCCCTCTAGGATAAAGTCAACCCCATTACCTGAAGTGACAGACTGTGGGACCCCGTCTTGGTCTCGAGATGGACACCCTGCAAGGGATGTCAGACCACTGCGAGCTGGAGTGTCTGCATGTAGGAGCCTTAGCGTCTTGTGTCAGTGTGTCTGCATGGAAGTCCTTTTCTCCTCTTACTACCTCAGCAAGATTCAGTGTATATATACCCAAAGTGGTACCCTCTGGGGATATATCTTGCTGTGTCATGTTGGACTAGGATGACGGAAGGAATGACCCTTATACATAGTTAATAGGCAGGAGATGGTAGGCCTGCTGTCCTGCTGTGCTTCCAAGAATCCTCATGCATAATGAATGAGGCTTAAGCTTTTCGGAGAAAACCCCATGTCATCTTTGGACATTACCGTAACTAGGTAAAAGGTCAGTACTAAGAACCGTTATGTAGTGTAATGGTAGGGGAGAATATAGGTAAAAGGTTAGGTGACTACCTGAGCCTATATTGGGGTACCTATATGGAACATAACAAAATCTGTCTGTGTGCAAGGGCCTTTGTGAGGCCTCTGGGCTAGCTGGAGCACAGAGTAGCAACTTTCTGAAAGTTGCTAAATTTCAATTGTAATATTAAATTTAATCTGGAATTTCAGGTCAGGTTTAATGCCACTAGTAATTTGGTACCTTATATGACCCAGTTAGGTAGTCCAATTCAGGAGTTAGCCAGGTTGGGGTGCCAACCGGGGCCCCTGTATTAGCCGATGAGGCTACTAACTTTATCCACAAAAAACAATAATTTGGAAGTGTTGCTGTTAAATCATATAAAAAATATATGTCTTACTTAACAAAATACAGTTCCCTGCCATAGAACTCTATAGCCCTTCCTTAGGGGAGACATATATATTGTTCAGGGATGGGGTGGCTTTGCCATTGGTTTTTAAATGGCAAAGTCAAACTGGCAGTGCAAACACTGTCCTTCCAGTGTGTAGTGGCAGGCTGGGATCCATTTTGTACTTTGTCACACACATGGTGGCACAAATAGTGCTAGAGCCCTCAGTGGACACTCTGCCTTACATGCCCTGGATACCACATACGAGGGACTTATAAGTAAGTCATTCCTTGCCAATTGGGTGTATCCAATTCAACATATAATTTGTATAGGGTCAGAGCACTGGCCCTGAGGTCTGGTTAGCAGGCCTCAGGGCACTCTCAATGTAAAAAACTCAGCAGCATCAATCCATACATGTGGGCATGAACAAGCAAAAAGAGGCAGTTCCTTACAATCAGTCATAATGGGGAGATAGTAATAGATGATAGAACAATAGTGGAAGCTTTCCACAGTTTACCTTACAATCTTTATGCCAAAGGAAAGGTGACACACTCAGGAGTATTAGCATACCTCCATAACAACCTCATCTATGAAATCCCACTAGAGTAGTCGGACACATTGGAGGAGCCCATAGCTGGGGAGGAAGTTATCAGTGTCATTACCAGACGTAAGGCAGGGAAATCCTTTATCCCTGGCAGATATACTGCAAACTTTCATAAACTATATTAGTGATCTGGCCCATGTTCTTATTAGATTATTCAATGATTATGGGGAGATGAGTGAAGTGACTGATACATGCAACAATCAGCAGTGGTAAAAACAGTAATAACTATGCCTGATAAGCACTCCTCTCTGTGTGCCTTTTATAGGCCAATCACCCTTGCAAACTTTGACATAAAATTCAGGAGTGGCCCTTGCAGGTAAGAGCGGTGAGACGGGAAGGGTGCGGGGGGTGGGGGAGTTGACAGACGATGACAAGGAAAAATGTAATAAAAATTAAGAAAACCACTTACCGTGCGCTTGCTGCATCGCCAAGTTCAATTCTCCCTTGTCGTTGTCTGTTAACTCCCCCACACCCCGCCCACTCCACCGCTCTTACCTGCATGGGCCACTCCTGATAAAATTCTTCACAAATACTTTAGCAACTAGACTGGGACCGATCCTCCCCCAAATTATAAATGCAGACCAATCACGGTTTAATCCTGGCTAACAGCATGGAGGTAACGCTAAGAATCTCCTACATACTGTAGAACACTCCCAAGGGAAACAAAGTCATGTCTTTAATTGGACGCAGACACAGCATCTGACAGAGTAGATTCATAAATTGAGATTTTCTGAGCGCTTTTTTAAATAGTCTATGGCGAGCTGTCAATGGATCCACCTTGGCTTCAATCGCAATTGAGCACGTGCTACCAGCCAAGGGTCTTGTTGCTTATGTTTGCCTTGACTATGGAACCGTTCTTGAATGCCTTAAGGAAAAGGGAAGACATTTCAGGGCTAAAAATAGGGTACAACATGTTTAAAAGCACAAATTTTGCGGATGACATTTTGTTATCCCTTACGGACCTGCTGCTTTCAGTGTACATTGTAGGGTAAGATAGAATTCTACTGACCTGTGATCATCTTTAATATTAACATCACAAAATTGGAAGCCGTTTTACTTCAACCACTTTGAAATCAAGTAGAGGTGCTTCACAAGCTTCCATATCCATTCAATTGAACTAGGCTCAATAAACTATCTAAGTATTCAGCTAGGCCATAGTACAACTCAAGTAGTCTCATTTAACTGCTATCGAATTATTAAATAATTCAGACAGGAATTCCAAAAATAGCACATGAAACACTTTTTATGATTGAGCAGGATCGCAGTAATTTTGATGAAGATCCTTCCCCAAATCCTTTACAAATTTGCATCCCACTTACTTCATAGCCTCTACTTGTTAAATAACTTCAAATACTAATTATTTTGTTATTTGGCACGGCAAGCACCAAGAATAGCAAGTAAGATACCTCGCTGAGCTGTGACTAGGAGTGGGCGTAATTTGCTGTAGCGTAATTACGCGAAAGTACAGCAAAATTTAGCAAGAATATTCAGAACTACGCAGAGTGTAACTCAGCAGTCAGTGCAATTTTCTAAGTGCAAAAAATGCATCTTAGCATCCAAAATGGACCAGAGGATGTATTTTGCACTAAGAAAATAGTGCTAAAAGCAACACGACGCAACCAGCAGCAGCCAGCAGCTGCTCGCTAAATTCATTGTGCCTGTGCTCCTGCTATAGGAGTTGTGTGCCAAATTGGGCATAATTACTCACACAAGTGTAATTCTGAAATTATTGGTAATTTTGCATCAAAAGAGTACGGCACAATTACTGAAATTACAAGTATTACTCCGACATAATTAAAATTATGCCCAGCTCTAGCCATGACCCGTGGGAGTTTGGCTGTTCCACAACTTCAGTCATATTTCCATGTCACACAGCTTAAATTTCTGGAGAGTTGGGAATATAGGAAACAGCAAAATAGTGGTGTGTGGTAGATTATTTTATTGCTAGTACCCTTCTTTCACAAGTCCCTTGCACGCACAAGGCACAGCGAAGCTGGGGACACTACTCCTCACCTGTCACAAGGGCTACACTAACAATTTGGGATAAAGTTAGGATATGCTTGGGCTTCACATTCTTTCCCTCTCAGTTCACTCCTGTATTTTCCAACTTAGACGTTTCCCCAGCTAAAGACAAGAAATGTTTTCAACCATGGATAGAAAATAGATGAGGTGTAGTTGGATCATTGTTAAAGAATGGACAAATAAAATCATCTGAAGATCTCAGGAGACAGTATAACCTTCCAAAAGCTCAGAGGTTCACCTACACACAGATTAAGCATTGGGTGCTGCATCCCACAATGAAGGAGGGAGCCTCACTGTCTCTATCTAGCTAAAATGAATGGCCTAAAGATGGATCACATGAACCTCGATGCTGCACAAACAACTGGATAAATGCACCTTGGCACCTTAGAAGGTAGTTTCCTGAGCCAGAAATGATGGGTAAACAAGCACAGAAGAACGATTACCCTTAAAGAATGGGAAAAGCAAAACGACAGACCATGAATCTACACACAGCGTGTTAGGATGAGAGAGACCCGATATAAAATCTTTACTTACTGGTACAGGACAGAAGAAAAGATAAGAAAATAAGATAAAACTAAAAGTAATCTATACTAGTGATGACGTGGAGCCACAGGTACTTTTTTGCATCTGCTCAGGCACTGCCTTAAATTAGGTAGATATTGGGAAGAGGTCATCAATGAAATAGAAAGAGTACAGATACTGAGGGACTCTGGGCAATTATTTTGGTCCTAGCCTTCCCAAAGCATAGATCTCACAAATCTATGAAAGGTAAACTGCAAGGAGTCTTCCATAGGGCATTTAAGTAACCCTGGGCAAAGCACTACGCTACGCTCGCGTAGTTTGCGAAGTTTGCACTACTTCGCACAACGCGAATTGCACGTAGCACAGTGCAAACACGCGTAGCGTAGCGTAGTGCAGCGGGCATTTTTTGCTTGCTCGCGGTCCTCAAAGTCAAGTTGGAGACCGCGAGCGAGCAAAATGACATCCCGGCGAGACTTTTCCTCGTTCGCGATCAGCAACATCAAGTTGCCGATCGCGAGCGTGGAAAATAAACCTCCGGCGAGATTCTCAACGCGGGAGGTCAGGTTTCTCATTGCGAGTGGTCGCGTATGCTTGCGACCGCTCGCGATGAGAAACTACCAGTCCGCGTTGAGAAAGCTGCCGCTCGGTAAAAATCTACTCGAGCGGCAGTAAAGACAGCTCGCACTGTGCAAGATGCCGTTTTCAATGATTGCACAGTGCGGATAAGCATCCGGCACTGTGCAATCATCGCGAACAGCGCACTACGCAGTTTGCGTAGTGCTACGCGTAGCTCGCGTAGTGCGAACTGCACTTTGCGTAGCTTCGCGTAGCGCTACTTCGCGAACTACGCCCAGGCTTACATTTAAGCACACAATAATCATGTTCATCCTAAAAAAAAACTCTACTCTTGGCAATCAAGCATCCATTCATCACAAAACTACTTGAAGCAGTCATCTCTAGCCAACTGTCCTCTTACCTTCAGTCCATAAATGACTTATAAATGACTTCTTGTAGGGGGAAAAATATAATTCTATGAAATGATAGGGAAGTACTTCTCAATTATGAGACTAGTGCATCGATTGGGCGCTGATCCTGCTGGATCTTTTGGTTACTCTTTACACCATAATCAGCTCAATGCTTCTCAAAAAGCTGTCTATCCTGGCCATATCAAGAACAGAGCACAATCATGGTTCACTACATTCCAGCAAAACTGGGCTTATCAAGTCTAAGTAGGCTCATTTCTTTCTAGAACAGTCATCATTCAACATGGCATACCTAACTGCTAACCCATATATTCAATGCTTACATGGCCTTCTTGACAGATACCATAGACTCCTACAAGATAGGTTATCAAATGTAACTGGATGTAGCACAGTTCCATTTCAAACTTGACAATGACCACAGGCATATCTTTTTATGTGCGGAGTTCTCCTCCCTTACTGCGGAGTCTCTGCAATCATAAAATTACTGCTAGTAAAATTTATATCATAGTTTGGGAATATCCAAAAAATAGTTAATTTTAGACTTTTAAAAGTTTACCTTTGTATATCAGGCCAAAAGTTTATACACAAGAACAGCTCCTTGGGAAAGGGTATGACATGTGGAGAGTATTTATAGTTTGCCAGTAAATGGGAGTGGGAAAAGCAGTATTCCTTTAGTTCTTTTATAGAAGGTAGATGTCTCCTGTGAACAATACAGTAGATGAGTAAACCTAGTTTCCAATATAAAGAGATTATATACTGAAGAAGAGACAGATAGCTCACTCGAGGATTACGATGACTGTAATTAGTCTTTTGAGAGCAGGTGATATAGCTACCAATAGTACAGTAGGTGGAGTTGCAGCACGACCCAGTGAGTGAGAGGGCAATGCACACTAACTAGTGGCTGTTTTTTACTAGCAAATCCTGGGAACAGATGGCCAATTTCCTTGTGCCCATTTGGGCCCAGGGCACCAGTACTACTCCACTGTTTGAGACCAAATATTTTAAAATATTTTGGTCCATTGTAGCGTGGAGATTAATGAACTCGGGGCATATTACCAAGGATTTGCGATAATTATCGCAAAGCGCGCTTAGCGCTGTTTTTTTTATCGCCGGCTATCGCTGGATTTCATCGCGGAGATAACGCGTTATTATCAACGCTTATCTCCAAGGCGATAAAAAATCCAGCTATAGCGGCGAAACCCAGCAATAGCGTGAGGAATCCAGCGATAAATTCACTGCGCTAATGAAAAGCTTGCTAATAGGCAGGTGAGGACTTAACCTTACAATCCACCTCCCATTGACAAGATGGTTAAGTCAAGTTTTTAGCAGGTGTTAAATTCCAGCGATAATCGCGGTTAGCGCAACTTTTTTTATCGCTTCGCGGGCATTGGTAATAGGGGGAAGTTGTGTTTGCAACTGTTTGCAGTTGCTTTTAGTTGGGAACGCCTACTTTGCATGTCATTGGCAATAATTATCGCTGACATGCAAAGCGGCAACAAAACGGCCGCTATCGCCATTAAGCTGTCGCTAACAGCTGTTAGCGACAGCTTGCTAATAGGGCGATAAAAATATCGCCGCTTTATCGGCAAAAAGTGCCGCTAAAGTGGCGATACTGCCCTTGCTAATATGCCCATTTGTGTTTAAATGTCATGCCCTGGGACTTAGACCTTTAAGAATGATTATGCTTTTAGGATGATAGCAGAGGAGACCAGGTCAGGCCCAGTTGGGACTGGTCGGCTGTAAAGCAGGAAAAGGCCTTTGGAAGCTTGTTGTGCCCATTTTCTCAAACAGGAGATCAGCCTATTGACCCTTGGAGTCACTTCTGAGGTCCTTGGTTCAAGGCATGCAGCTCCTGTCTTTCTTAAGGTTTCAGACAGCAGGGCAGTTCTGCTGATTCTTATCAGGTCCAGGAGTTTTCTGAGGTGAAGTTTGTGGGGTTTATGCCCAATCCCAGCCTGTGCATGGATAGTAGTCCTTAGTCCAACCCCCTAAACCTGTTCTGATCAGTTCCTTCCTTCTAACTGGGTTTGGAGGCATCCTGACTAGAGAGACAAAGGGAGGCAGGCAGAAGGGTGAGCTTCATATTGCCAGTAACAAGGTAGACATCCTTTGAAGCTCTGGAACGGGTAGGGAACAGCTCCTGCAAAGCGTGGAGACCCCCTCTCCACACCAAGAGCCATTAGTCCACTGTTTGAGAGCAATACACATCTCATCACAGTGGAGTCTCTAGCAGTCCGGTAACTGCTGGACACTGACAGGGAAGCCTTTTGGTTTTAGGCAGTAAAATGTAAACTTTCTAAAAGTGTAATTTCCAAAATAGTAAGATCCGACTTGACCATTAAGGTGGCATTTAGATGACTAGCAAAACAAGTCTTTGAAATATTTTTTTTTGCTGTTTCCAAACTGAATTTAGTACTTCTTAACTGTAATAGTGTAAACCAATATCGGAGAGTGAATCTTGCTACAGTGAAAAAATACTTTGGAGCGGCTAACAATCTGGAGAGCCATCTACCGGTGGCTCTGGTTCCCTCTGAGTGGGAGTGGGGAGGTTCTCAGGTTCTTTGAAAGTTGCTGTGAGCCCTGCCATGCCTCTTAATTGTCTGTTGGGCAATGACTTGGAGCACACTACCTGGAGGGAGGAGAACTCGGGTCTCAATTTGAGATGGTGGGATTGCCTGAGTGAGTCTGTATGCCCACACGAGCCATGGCTGCCCAGAAAGTGAGACAGGGATGTCTGGAGCTTGAAACAATGGCCCAGACAGCTGCCAAGGAGAAAGGCAAGGGGCGTGTGAAACTCGTCCCTGAAGTTCCCGCGGTGGAGATTGACGGGATCCCTGAGGAGGAGGCCCAAGTTAACAGGAGAAGACATTGCCACCCCAGGTGACCTACCTGAGCTTGCCAGCTGGCAGGTTGAGGGTGGACCCACCAGGAAGGAGTTCTGCCAAGTGCAGAAGCAGTATCCCACTCTTGAGGGCTTGAGGCGCCTGGCTTCAGCCTATGCAGCAGGTGAAGACACTGGGAATCTCCTAATCAACAATCTCCTTTACAGTGAACCTAAGATTCCTCATCCTGAGGCAGCCAGTGTGCTGGTGGTCCCCCAATGCTACTGGACCTTCCTACTGGGCTTGGTTCTTGACACACCCCTGCCTGGACACTTGGGGCAAGACAAGACCTTTGCCAGCTTGTCTCCTGCTTCTATTGGCTGCGAATCAAGACAACTTAAGATGCAATCTGCAGGTCCTGTCCCACCTACCATGCCAGTGGGAAATCAGGGACAAGTACAAAGCTCCCCTGATCCCACTACCCACATTGGCACTCCCTTTGAAAGGGTGGACATCGTTGTTATTGGACCTTTGGACCTCAAGACAGCCTTAGGGAAAGGTTTTGTCCTGATCTTGTTGGACCATGCCAGCCGCTACCCAGAGGCAATGCCTATGAAGTCAGTGACCGCAACTGTGTTGGCGAGAGCTCTGATGGAGATCTTTACCTGTGTTGGGTTCCCCAAGGAGTTAGTGTCAGACAAAAGCATGAAAGTCATGCAGCATACATGAAGTTCATGTGGGATGAGTGTGGTGTGACATACAAGTTCACAACACCCTATCACCCCAAAACCAATGGTCTGGTTGAAAGATTCATGAAGACATTGAAGGGCATGATAATGGGCCTGCCTGTGTCCTTGAGGCGTAAGCGGGACATCCTCTTTCCATGCCTTCTCTTTGCCTATAAGGAGGTGCCACAGAAAGGAGTAGGGTTCAGCCCCTTTGAACTCCTCTATGGAACCCTGTTAAGGGACCTCTGAGCCCAGTCAAAGAGGGGTGGGAGCAAGCTTCTAGGAAGCCCCCCTTGGATGTGGTCAGTTACATGCCGGCCCTCTGAAATCAGATGCGCCGCTTCTGAAGGAAGGCAAAAAAATACCTAGAGACCAGCCAAGACATTATGAAACTCTGGTATTACCAGAAGGCCACACTGTTGGAGTTTCAGCCTGGCCAGAAAGTATGGATCATGGGACCAGTAGAGCCCAGAGCTCTCCAGGACCACTGGACTGACCCGTATGAAATTAAGGAGCGAAAGGGGGAGGCCACCTACCTGGTTGACATCCAGACCTCTAGGAACCCCCGAAGGGTTCTGCATGTGAATAGACTTAAGCCTCACTTTAAGAGGTATGAAGTGAGCATGCGCCTAGTGACAGATGAGAGAGTGGAAGAGGAGATTGAACCTCTCCCTAAACTCCTCTCTGCACAGGAACACGATGGCCAGTGGAGGGTGGTAACCTCTCTACCACGCTGACCCCAGAACAGCAAGGTGACTATTACCAGTTGCTGGGACAGTTTGTCTCACTGTTTTCCCTCACCCATGGACTCACACATCTGTGTGTCCATGATGTTGATGCGGGAAACTGTTCCACTGTAAAGAAAAGAACAACATTTACAGGTTGCTATAGAGGGTGAGATGCAGCATCAAGGAGGAAGTCTCCAAGATATTAGCCATAGGAATGATTGAGCCCTCTAACAGTCCCTGGTCCAGCCCCATAGTGTTGGTACCAAAGGATGCCCCACCAGGTGCCAAACCAGAACTCCGGTTCAATTTAATCACCAGGACTGATGCACTGCCCATCCCCAAAGCTGATGACTTCATTAACTGGTTAGGCACTGCCAAATTCCTCTGTACCTGGGATTTGACTTCATGGTACTGGCAAATTGCCTTGACTGAGGGGGCCAGAGAGAGGTCAGCATTTTCACCCCCCAGAGGGTCATTACTAATTCCGGGCGATGCCCTTTGGTTTGGAAAATGCCCCTGCTACCTTCCAACAGGTCGGTTAACAGGGTCCTGGCTGGTAAGGAAGCTTTCCGTGCCAACTACTTCGACAACATTGATGTCTATAGTTCCACTTAGGAGGAACACCTGCATCACCTAAACGAGGTGCATCAGACTCTGCAACAAGCAGGTCTGACAATCAAGGCCAGATTGGGTATGGTTCAGTTGTGTATTTGGGACACCTGGTAGGTGGAGGGAAGGTGCAGCCCCTCCAGGCCAAGATTGAAACCATCATGGGCTGGGAGCCACCTAAAACCCAAACAGATATTACCATAAAATGGTATAGTGTTATGGCACCATTGTTGCCCCCTTAACTGAGCTGACTTCAGAAGTAGCCCAGATTGGTGATCTGGAAAGAGGCTTGTCAGAAAGCCTTTGACTCTCAAGAAAGCCATGCGCACCGCACCTCTGCTCAGAGCCCCTGACTGCCCCAAGAAATTCAGTGTGCAGACGGACGCTTCAGAGCATGGCATAGGGGCCGTCTTAGCACAGCTGAATGAGGAGATCCTAGAGCAACTGGCAACATTCATTGGTAGAAGGTTACTTCCATGGGAACAGAGGTGGCGTGCCACTGGAAGAAAAGCTTTTGTTGTGGTCTGGGCACTGAAGAAGTTGAGACCATACCTGTTTGGGACTCACTTCCTGGTTCAGACAGGCCACAGGCCCCTCAAATGACTCAGGCAAATCAGGAGAGAAAATTCCAAACTGTTGAGGTGGTCCATCTCCCTACAGGGAATGGACTTTAATGTGGAGCATCACCCGGGGTATGACCACTCCAATGCTGATGGTCTCGCCAGATTCTTCTGCCTTAGTGAAGAGACCTCCAAAGGAGTTGGATAGCTCTTCCCATTTTCAGCTAGGGGTGTCATATGTTAGAACTGACAGCCTTGGGGTGGTCTTCCTCAAAATTGTTTCTGCATCCCTCCATTTTTCTGAACTCCTTTTTGCTGGTTTTAGGACTCTG
This sequence comes from Calotriton arnoldi, assembly GCA_963921515.1. Classification (NCBI taxonomy): domain Eukaryota; kingdom Metazoa; phylum Chordata; class Amphibia; order Caudata; family Salamandridae; genus Calotriton; species Calotriton arnoldi. Next base: position 234,237 of record CAWUFW010005464.1, on the reverse strand, counting down.
CGCACTTTACCACTGCTAACCAGTGCTAACGTGCTCGTATTCTCTCCCCTAAACATGGTAACATTGCTTTAAACCCAATTGGCATATTTAATTTACTTACAGTCCCCTAGTAAAGTGCACCTCAGGTGCCCAGGGCCTGTAAATTAAATGCTACTAGTGGGCCTGAAGCACTCATTGTGCCTCCTACTTAAGTAGCCCTCTAACCATGGCTATAAGCCTGACATTGCATAACCTGTATGCGCAGTTTTAAACTGCCACTTCGACCTGGAAAGTTAACCCTCTGACCAGGCCTAAACCTTACCATTTTGTGCATATAGTTCACATCTAAAATAGGCCCTGTTTAACCCACAGGGCAGGGTGTCGTGTATTTAAAAGGCAGGACATGTACTTTTAAGTTTTACATGTCCTTATAGGGAAAAAATACCAATTTCATTATTTCACTACTTCAAGGCCTATCTCTCCCATAGGGTAACATTGTGATTACCTTATCTTTTAAGTGTAATTCCCAATTGTGATGAGAAAGACTTTCCAGGTTTGGTGTCACTAAACTCACAATTTAAAACCACAACGTATGGTGAAGTTGGATTTTAAGTTCCAGTTTAGCAAATGCCATTTTTAGAAAGTTGGCATTTACTTACTTTAGCCATTCGATGCCTTCTGACTGTCTCTGGAATATACTTTTGGGGTGGGTTACAGCTGGCTTGCTGGATTCCCTCTAGACAGTCACACACAAAGGAAGGGTAGCTGTGCCTGAGGGGTCATCTGCATGTAGACGGGCCATCAAGAGCAGGATGAGAGGGAGGAGCCGACATTTAAACCTGAAAAGATTGATTACCCCTCTGTAGTGTGTCTGGAGCCAGGGCTGGAAGGGAGAACCCCTATGCACTTCAAATCTTTCTTTGAAGTCTCCCCTTGAAGTCCCTTTGGCAATGGGTACAACTACTGGACCTCTGGCACTAAATGAATACACTTCTGGACCTGTGACCACTCTACCGGGAATAAGAGGATCTGCTGTGCTGCTCAAGGACTACCACTTTGCTGGAACTGCTGTTTGCTGAACTTTTTCCTTGCTGTGTTGCCTTACTGCATGCTGCTCTCTCTCTGCCTGGGTAAGAAGGACTGGATCTGCATCACTTGAACCCAGAGTGACTCCAAGGGCTTGTTTCCTGCTGCCTAAGTCTCAGGGACAAAAAAGACTTAGAACTCTCCTGGTCCAGCCCTTGGGCTCAAATGAGTCTGTCCTGCCAAGTGGTGCCACCCCAGTCGTGGGTCCTTGTAAGTGGACCTAGGGGTTTGCGGAATCCACACATCATGATGTTGTAGGATCCGGACCGGTGCATCACACTGTGTCATCCCCTGGACCTGCACCCAAGACTTGTCAGAGTCCTGGGGGCAGGTCCAGGGGATTAAAATAAAACGATAATAAAATGGGTTTAAACCCATTTTATTTGCTGGTGGTGGCAGGGGGACGGCTCTCCACCACTCCAATGGAGCGGCCGCCGCAGTACATAACAGCAGTTGTTGAAGGCACACCTAGGATTTGGGTACATTCATACATATACTGTTCAGTGGATTAATAGATTGTTTAAGTTCAGTATTTGAAGAATTACAATTATGTTTGTGGATAACAATAAATCATCTGTGAATTCACTAGTAGACATGACACAGAGGATAACATTTAGCAGTTCAAAATACACATATGTGAACTAGAGCCGAGTATATAGCTTGGCTAACCAAGTAGTGACATCAAGAAATAAATACAAGGATAGAATAGAATAACCATGTGTGAGGCACAAATGATCATACAGTTGGGGTTACCAACACAAATCTTATTATTTGCAAAACGCTTTATTAAATAATAGAATGTGCAGCATTTAAGTTTAAAAACAATGTATACCTAAAAACCACAGGTCTGTAAAATAGAAACGAAGCACAGATTCCTAAATTGACATGAATGAAGACGCCATGATTGAACATGAAGACCCATTTATATTGAAATGCTTGTTTCTCACTTTAAACGGTGGTTGTGCAAGTTTTGCAGTTTTGGAAACTACTTTTTATTAGTTAATGAATAGATATTTATTGTATTAGGCGACTGATAGTAAGATTCTCACCACAAAAGATGCAGAAGACAGGGAGGATGATTCATTGGAAGACGTTTTTGGGAAACAAGAAAGGATTTGCCACACCATTCACGGACTCATGGTTAAAAGACAATTGTACCCTGGTGTGAAGATGGGGAGTAGAACTGTTCCCAGGAGCGTGCAGAATTTTTATTAGTCAAAATGAAGAAGAAAGAATATTAATGTTGCATCATAGAAATATGTGTTTATATTAGTGTGTGTTCCTAGACTAGCTAGCAGGATTTCCAGAGATTCCCAATGTATTCCGATTTGCAGCAGTTGGTGTATGTTCCCCGACCCAGACTCTCTGAGAGGAGAGTCTTTACTGAATTTTTCTTAGACATCCCTTCATGAGAAGTCTTAGCCTATTTCTTGATCTGTTGTTAATTGAGCTGAGAATACTTTTCAGCTTATTTTGCTGAAGCTTCATGATAGTGTTTGATTCTCTCATCAGGACCCTTCACGGATATCTGAAATGACACCTTTAATCCTTCTTGCAATTCAACTTGACTTAGTTTAGAATAGGGATGTTTCTTCATGGAATGCCCTTGTTGCAGTTTCCTTAGTCAGGGCCATGTCACTTCCTGAGCTTGCCTGCTTGGCCTCCACTGGATTGGAAAAGTACCTGGTAACCCTGTCCAATGGGGCCTTCTTAAGGTGGTATAGGAGTTGCCTTGGAGGACAGTCTAGGCTCCTTCACTAGTTTTATAGCCCACTTACAAATCAGGTCACCCCACCTGGGACGACACAGAGATGCCGCTAACAAAGACCCCAGCCAGAGAGGTGCCTTAGCAGCTGGTAGTTCCTCTACTGCCCACATGCATCAGCCTCTCTCTCCACAGGAGCAATGACACCTAAAGTTCGCCCCCGGTCAGCACTCAGAGTTTTTCTCGTGAGCTCCCCCTATATCACCTCCGTGTCCCAGCAGACGAGGCAATACTATGTCCATGGGCATATATCAGAGCTAGTGCCAGCCCCTCAGGAAGCTCAACCTCCCAGCTCTACATGTCTGCTATCAGCGAGTAGCAGTGTGCTACTGAACCATGGTGAGGAGGATACACAGGTCTCGATAGACCAGAAGTCAGAGGGCCAGCGAGAGGCTCCTGGCTCAAAACAGCCTTACTTGTATAAGTTTCCAGCTCCTGCTGCACTGGGGGTGGGGGCCGTCAATATCCCACCTACCGCAGTCTGGAAAAGGCCTTCTCTGGTATGCCTTTGCGCTACCCCTTAAGAGGATCTCCGATCTATCGCTGGGGCCCTTTCACTTAGTAGCCCTGTGCCGCCCACCTCTCTTCCCGCTGCCCTTTCCACAGAGGCCGTCTCCGGTGGAGGCCTCCGAGGCTCCTCGCGGGCGCCACCATCTTGAAGTCAGGCAAGGGAGGCCCGGCGTCTTTCGGGTGCTGCCGAGCCTGCCCAGTGGCAATGGGGTCCTCCTTCAGGCCAACATCTTGGGGACAGCTGACGACCGGGTCTGGCACCGTCTGAACAGTGCTCACATGTAGGTGCTAGACACGCATAGCTGCCAAGGTTTCAGATTTCTCTGTGTGACGTTTTCATAATTTTAGAGTAATTATGAGTGACATTTCAACGATTATGAGTAACACTTTTTCAGAAGCAAAATCAAGCAATGAAGACTAAGAAAACCTAAATATCAGCAATTAACCCATTTGAGAAACAAGACACTCTAATAAGATGTGAAAACTGCTGGAAAGCACCAGAAACTGAAGTACCTACTGCCCTTCTCAGCTGATCATACTGTTAAAAAAAAAATAAGGAGTCAGATCTGCACCTCTCTCATTGATAGTGCGCGCCGCGCCACTGCAAACAAAAGAACGTTTCTGTAAATTTCAAAGTCAGTTATTATAGTAGGGTCAGATTAACTGTTTTGAAAACCGGCGCAGTGTGCCTGCCACTTGCTCACCTCGAGTGGAGGGAATAACATAATGAGCTGGAGGGGCCGAGGCAGGCCGCGGTGGTGCGAGTAGCGGCGTGCTCGTCACCTCAGCTACTCCGGCCGGACCTCTTTGTAACAATCATCTGCTCCTGCTTCTGCCGTGACAGAGGGGCCCGCCTCACTGTCCAGTGACCGCAAGATCCAGGAGGCACGAACATAATGACTGCGGTGTGACGGGCCCAGCAAACTAGAACACATACCTGCACCCTCTATGCGCTCAGAGAGTTATGGCTACACCGGTTGTTGCAATCACGTGATACACCAGGTCACGTGAACGCCAGCCCCCAGCAGCTGTACTAATCATGAATGTTCTTTGCTGCAGCTAGAGCAGCAATCAGCCACCAGTGGTCGGCACCATACTTCTGACCAGCCATTCACAATAGACTTTGCACACTTGACACTACTGTAAGACACTCTGCCAGAGCAGCACGCGGTCCACACTGCCTGCTCATCAGCAGTGTTTGGCCAGGGCGGCCATTTCAGTCCTGCTTGTCTCTTCCTCTGCACCAGCAGTAGTGCCAAGGAGGCACTACAAATGTGTGACCTTGCATTTTTGTGCAGTGATGCGGACCACCGCACAAAAATGCGTTATCATCACGCCTGATGCATGGTACTTGGTAGGGCTGGACACGCTACTCCTCCGGCACCATGACACCTCCAGTGGGGTGTCGTCCATCCATCGCTCTCCGGTTCTGCAGACGGTCACACCCAGCACTGTGCGGGCTGGGGGGGTGTTCAGAGAGAACGCAGTACCATTGCAACTACAAAATAATAGAAAAATAGGGGGGTTAGTGAAACCACAATATTGGTGACAGAGTATGGTGATGAGAAGCAGAGAGAGCTCAGCGGAGGAGACAGAGGGAAGAGAGAATCACCCTACACCCACGCATTGCTTCTCCATTCACAAGTAAGATAATAACATGCTTCTGATTCACTCCAACATAACTCACTCAGACCACTCTCTTTGTCCATTAACAATCTTATGCCAGTTCAACAATTACAACTTTCTGATCATTTTTGCTCACCGGAATCTCTGCAAGTTTTTCATTCAGTTAGACTTTGGGGAAAAGATTGGATTTCTGTGTGAAATGTATGAGAACTGCAGATTGTGCCACTACCCTGCTCTGCTGTAGTATTAGTTTCTGCCTTAACATGTTTTCCAAAAGTCAGACCTCTGTAAAGAACTGTAATGTCAGAGTGCAATTCATCAGAAATTTAGATTATACATTTTAGACAGTTTTCTTTATTTATACAGAATCCAAGTGGGCGTTTAATAGAGGTCAAGTATGGGCAGATGTTACATTTATAACTATAAATGACACTGGTTTATAGTTGATGAATAGTGATGGAATAATTATTAAAATTTCCATTAATGTTAAATATGCATTTCCTCCTAGTGTATGTAGAGAGTTGAATTGGGAGCATTGATAACAACAAAGAAAATTATAATATTTTTCACAGGCTCTTTTGCGTTTTAAAATGTGGACAATTAAAAGTGAATTAAACGCCATCATTGATTGGCCACGATAACCTGAGCTAATTCTAAAGGCAGGAATGGGGCTCATTCTGTTTTGCTTCTTCAATGGCAGGAGAACAGAGTGAATATTCACATGTGGCACCATATAGACTAGTTTTCAATTGCATGACATTTAAGTTTGAGAGGAAAAGAAACAGTTTCACTCTTTCCCAATACTCTGTAGTTTGCTGCCACAAATTCATCTACACTCTTTGTCATATATTTGCCCTCTCAGAAAAAAGACTTTGACAGGCATTAATTTCAGGGTATTCACCTCTTTTCTCACGAAACACACCTCGTGTTCAAAAGTTAGGTAAAATAGGTACAAGGGACCAGATTGAGAATAAAATGTCTCCTGTAATATATTGTCTATTGGGAGCAGTCTCCTCTAGGACATTTTCTGCTGGGGTAGAAAATATGCATCTCTAAATGATGTAAAATTTCACACCAGCAAAACTAGAATTTTGCATAGTGCTGATTTCACAGATTTTATGGTGAATTTTAAATACACAACTCTAGTTCAGACCTTATCTAGATATAGAGTGTCCCTTAAAGGCAAACATGTGTGCAGATTGGTTGCTGTAGATAATACTACTGCAGAGGCATGTCAGGATTAGGTCTCTTGTTAGTTCATCTCGGTGATCAGATTGCAGAAGTGGGATCATTTTCTGAGGAATGAGAGCTTCATGCTCACACTTTTTACCAGAGAAGTTGTTACCAAAATATCCATGGGATCCTTACCTGTAGGGAGGTAAAAGACGGGGTTCCAAGGCCTGTGAGCCTGTCAATTGGCAGAGAATCAGACTCCAATTAGCATGTTGTTGATTTTGACACCCTTCATCCACAAGAAGCTTTAATTAATTCAGTGGAATTAATAGTCCAGATAAAACTTGATGCTGGTTTAGATCTCTGGACCAATTTCTAGGTAAATATGGACTGGTGTGTCGTAGATGTGGAAGTTCTCCTTGGACTTCTCAAGAAACGTGGCCAGGGAGAGTATGTAGGTACTGAAAAGAAGGTATATGAGGGATGATCGTTCAGGAACACTGCAAAGCACCAGACAAATGGATGATTCAAATGACCCAGTACTAATTCTGTACTATGGTCGATGTGAAATGATTGGGTGCATTTCAGTGCAGGTTTGAAAATGCTGTCCTGTATTCAATCCTTTCCAGCAGCATTATGTGGTCCGCGTTGTCCGAGGCACCTGAATGATCAAGGAATATAAGTTCAGTTTTATAGTGTCATGTGAGTTAGCAATTACTGAACCCTTTTGACTCCTGATGCACTCCTTAGAACTGTGATGTAAATGTTAGAGCATAGTGATGTGAATGCAGTTTTAGAATGTTGAGTTCCCGGTTACACACAGACCAATAAAGATGTGTAAGACTAAGCTAGCTCCATGTGTGGCTTAGTCATTAGTGGGTACCCAGGCTGGGGAGAAAGCTAAAACTGGCGATGGGATAGGGGTTAAGTAACCCTAAGATCGACAGTGCTCTCCCAGAGAGTTTGTCATGGTCCAGCAAATTGCTTGGACGTGCCACATGTGCCTCAGTCAAAGCGCACAAACAGCATTGGCAAATATGGAGTCAAAGCGCAACTCCAGCCAGTGTGAAGTATTTGAAGGTAGTGAAAGCTTCACTGAGAAGTCTGCACATCGTTGGCCAAGAACCTGCTGGTAAGGCCATAAAGAAAGATACGCCGTTTATATGCAACCTAAATCTACATTGCCTACAGAGTGATAATGTGAAAGGTGGATATAAAAGGTTTTGAAAGAGCAGCAAAATAGCGACAGGAAACTTCAAGATAACACTGCAATCAAAAGCGCTGCGAGGCAGAGATCAATCAGGTATCAGAATGTACAAAGAGACACCTAAAAGTAAAGAAATTCAAATACAAGAAACGGTTATCTGCTTACCAGAACTGAGTAAAAAAAGACATCATATCACAGCGTTGGGTGAAGTGGCCCCAGAGTAAGTGCCCAGGGTTGTGCTTATGGAGCCGTTCATACACGAAGCGGCACATCACCAAAGCTGTCAGCTCAGAACAACTTTAAAAATCTCCATGAAAGTGAAGGGCTCCAATGGAGACCAAGAGGTAGGTCAAGGTTTCACAGACTGTCCAAGATTACCCAGAGGCCAGCAAGAACTGTTGTTCCAGAGAGTCTGTGACAACAGATAATTGAAGTGGCCCATGAAGGACATCGTGGAGTCATTGCCACAAAATGAGCATTCAGAGATCGAGTCTGGTTTCCTCATCTCGATGAGAGAGTTGAAAGAGAATTGAAGGCCTGTCATCTGTGTAACTGCCTTTCACCAAAACCACTAAACACACCTTAAATGTGTCCGAGTTGCCATAGCATGTTAGGAAAGATGTGCCATTGACTTCTTCGGTCCTCTTGACAATTGACATCACCTGATAGTGATTGTTGATGAATATTCCCATTTTCAATTGATGGAAGATCTCTTATCTATCACTCAAAAAGTCATAGAGCGATTAGAAAGCATCTTCGCTACATGGGATGTTCATGCGGTCTTAAAACCTGCCAATGACCTACCTTTCAACAGTCGAGAATTCAGAGACTTTCTCAGTCATCTTAATGTGAAGCATCAGAAGAGCACGCCTCTTTGGCCACAGCCCAATGGCCCTGTTGAACGTTACATGAGTACTCTTTTTTTTTTGTTTCGGGTGGGGAACATGATACTTGATACTTGAAGTAGTCATGCAGTGCACTACATGCGGGGATCCCACAAAGCTGGGGCCCGCGGGGATCAAGGAAGGGCAGCTTCAAGGATGAAGTGTGGGTCCACATCCATGGGTATGACGGTATTATTTTGGTGTCTGATGGACTCCATAGAACTGTGATGTAAATGTTAGAGTATAGAGAGGTGAATGCAGTTTTTGAATGTTGAGTTCGCGGTTACACGCAGATGTGTAAAGACGTGTAGTAATAAGCTATGTGTGTGGCGTAGTCATTAGCTGATACGCAGGCTGGGGAGAACGCTACAGGTTTGTTGAACTGGCCTGGGGAAAGAAGGAGCTCTTCCCTCATGTTGGCCAGGTTGGTTTTGCTGCCAGTCGAAGGGAGGAATCCAGACTGCTAGACGTGGTGGAGGTTATTGAGTTCAACATGTTCATGAAGTTACCAAATTAACTGTCTCTGCATGATTTTTCTGATGTTGGAGATATGTTAATGTTTGGAAAGGTTTTTTGTCCACCACAGGTATTTTACAGAAGGGGGTGATGATATTGTGTTCAGAGGGTCAGTGACAGCACCAAAGAGATGGGTGGCATTCATTCAGTTAGTAATGTGAGAAGGTGGCAAGAGTTGTTCAAAGCAATTGGCTGAGCAGTGCTCGGTGGGAGATTCGCAGAAGTTTGCATCATAGTTTTGTACCACTAAATATGAAAGAGGAATGAAGTGGTGGAGAAATAAGGTCGGGAATTACAACTATAGCCTGCAGTTGCATGTTGCACATAGCTTGTTTGTGCTTATACTGAGGGCATGATAAATTCAAGGTGATTCTTCCACTGGTAATAAGACCTGACTGTTTCACTTGCTTATCTGGTTACATTTATGGTATATGACCGCATTTTTCAAACGTGAAAGGCTAGAAGAGGCATGTCCATTGCTGTCACAGTCCAAAGCAGACACTGTAGTTTTGTTGAAATAGAAAAGATTAAACTCCTTATTTTAAATCCTACTTTTAAGCAGTCTTGTGGTGTTTTATAAACTGTACTTGCCTTTTGTGATACTCATTTGTTTTTCAGACATGTAGAGTGAAGATCACCTGTAAGGGTGTTAAGATGATAAATATTTCATTGTGACCTTGCTGCTTCAGACAGATGGCTGATTGTTCTGTTGCTTGCTGTATTATTTTGTTTAGCAATGCTCAATGAAAGCCACAATCAGTTATGCTGTAATCCCACTGCTGAATTCTGCTCCAGATTTAAAAGGCACGGTTGAAACTTAAATGTTCTGAAGAAAAAGAATGAGTGCGTCAATTTAGAGATGAAGGGGTCTATTTACTAAGTTTTATCGCTGTAATCAGTAAAACGTTTTTTACAAATTTACTTTTCCGCGCTAAACTTGTTTAGCCTGGAAATTCACTAGAAAGTAGCACATAGCGGTGCTTTGTATTACTTAGTGCCAAGGGGGCGTACCATGGGTGGTGCATGGGCGTTCCCATGCAACCACCGGAGAATTCTGATGCTAAGCCCTATTAAATTAAAAAAGTAGACACGGTTTAGCATTAGAAAATAGCATCCATTTTAGATAGGTGCTATCACAGAGAAATGCTTTAATTTCTCCTGTCTTTTGTCGAATTTTCATGCGTGCTGCTCTGTGCAACACGCATGCAAAGTGAGAAAAGGTTTAAAGGTAGTCTACGCATAGTAGTTTGTACTAGAAGATATAATTCCAGTACAAAACCTATTCTAGACTCGTGGAGACCCCCTTGCACTATGGTACAAAAGTGTGTCTGTGGTGCACGGCAGCACATTTCTGCACTGGCACTAAGGAGAGAGGAGGAGAGTACCATATTTCTGTAAATATGGTGCTCTCCTACTCTCTCCTTCTCACACAGCGCAGCTTTTGCGGCTGCTGCACTAGCCACAGGCGGTCCATTGGGGCTGTGGGGCCACGCCCCCCCACCTTTTGCCCCTCATGAACAGTGTCTGTCAGGCTGAACAAAGGTCAGCCTAACAGACACTGTTCAATTTCAGGACAGGCAGCCAGGAGCCAGACATGCGCTAAATGCGCAGGCTCCTTGCTGCCTGAGCTGAAATTTGCTGGGCTGAGGAAGTCACAGCTCCTGAGGGCGTGACCGCCTCAACTCAGCAAAGGTCACTTAGGCCCTCCCCTCAGTGACGAGGGGTAGCGTCACTGATTGCCTCGCACCTGGGTGCTTCAGTTTTAAGCCCTGAAGTGCCCAGGGTTTAGTGTCAATCAGCGACACTTCATCACAGAGTGGGGTGGGGCTAGCAGTCTCACTGACCCCATCCCACTCTGTGATGACTTTGGGACTGCTGCCTTCCCTCATTGGCTGACCTTAGTCCCAAGCCTCCCGGGACCTCTGAGGCAGAGCTGCAGGTAAGTGTGTTTTTTTTCAAATTAAAGGTTGTTGCGTGCGTCTATGTATGAATGTTTGGTAATGAGTGTTGTGAATGGATGTGTTTGTGTGTGTGTGCGCATGTGTGAATGCATGGCTGTGAGTGTGTATGTGTATGTGTGCGTGTGCATTTGTGTCCCGTCCGTCCGCCCCATCCCTCTTAAAATTACCGGCCACCACTGTGCTGCACTGCACTGCGTGAGAATCTAGTAAATCTGGGCCGAACTGTACCGAACTGAACCGAACTGTTTTGTATTACTGATCACCTTATATCTGAATCACCTACAATTGTATTTTTCTATGCTTATTTTTCTATGCTTATTCTTGTTTCCAACATATGACATGTAAAGCGCTCTGATACCCGCAAGGGTCTTGTTCGCGCTATATAAAACCTTCAAATAAATAAATAAATACCAAGTTCAGAGCTTCCCCTGATCTCATATTTACTATGGAGTTTTCTTCTATAATCTCTGGATGGATTTGAAGTTAACGTACATGAACCTTATTGTCGGTTTATAAGACAGCATTGCTGGTGAAATGCATACCATGGCTTGGTAACTCTGTGCAGTTGCACTTGGACATATACTTATTATAATACATCTTCTAACTTCCATATAACTGAGCTTGGACATGGTCGACATAGTAATATGTGACATCTTTAGGGGATAATTGTACTGAAGTTCAATTTAGCTCCAGTTTGCTTCACTGCTGCCACTGGATTAAACAGCATAAGAGCTAATAATATTTTGCCTGTGCTAGTTGATTTCTGGCAGCTTCATACAGCAGCTTAGAATCAACTCTTTTCAACACCCCATTGTTGCTGATTAGGGGTATGATATGTTTTGTAAGCAAAGAGGACAGCAATTGATTACAAAGTAAAAGGTATTGATTACATAGCTTTAAGATTGTTATTTATGGTTACCTCGCATTTATATATTTTTTCAAAACTAGAAGTGAATTAATGGAAACCACTCTATGATGAAGAAAGCTAATGGACGTGGGATAATTCCCCAATCTGTGACAGTTTGGGCAGTGTGAGGGATAATAAAAACAATACTTCACTTATGGCACCTGTTACTCACTACTCATTTCAGGGGCTGTATTACAAATTGGATGCACTGGCCGTTTACACCAAAGCACACTTTAAATTGGTGTGCCGGTTGCAGACAGGAACAGTGTGTCCCTAAACTGATAATGTTTTGCTCTCACGGCAGACGGGACAATACATTTCAATCAGCCACTCTGTCTTTCACTGTGCAGGCGGTACTTGTCTGCACTTCAAAGAGGAACAGAGATTCCCTTGAAGCAGGTGCAGTGAGTGACTGCTCTCACCTGCAGTAGAATGTCTGGGTGGGTATGGGACCTCCTAACCTACTCCAGAGAAGTGCCCTCAAGGGGGCATACTGACAGTGTGCCACCTTTCTCGGTGTGGTGTCTGTGCACCTACTGATGCCATATTTGACTCTCAACTTACATTCATAATATGGCATTGATGCAGAGGAAAAAGGGTTTCCCTCATTTACATGGGGCCTCACAAGATGACTTTGACACTGTCAGTATTACTGAAAGGGTCTCACAAGTGTATGTGGTCCCTTCTACAATAAAAAGTGTCTTGAGCGCGCATAAATTCGGGGCACATGCCCCCAGGGCACTCTCTGTAATATGGACCCAGGTGTCCAAAGGCTCTTTCAGTCTATTCAGGGAGAGCCTGTGAGTAACCACTAATGTATCCACTCTACCCTAATGCTGGACCTCAAATGGTGGAGGGAGAGCTCACATAGTCAATCTGTCCGGTCCTGCTCTCATGGATTGGTTCAGAGCAAGAGAGCTCACGGCACAACTTCTTGAGGCAGGCATTGCCACCCGAGTAGTGAATATATACAACCTTCAAAAGTCCCCACTTGATGGAAGATGGTGCAAAACATAGACCAGCTTGTCCGTGGTCTACATTTCTGATCACTCTAATGGGGTTCTTGACTCTGTGCTTGACCTGTCATGGAAATACTGCTATGTCAATATAAAGCATCCGTGTTTTATGTTTCATGCCCAATGAATGGCAAGATATTCCATGTTCTGAATGAGTGGCTACATATTTTCAATGGGATATCAATAGACTGGTTACTGTGATCTTTATGGGTTTGGAAATCAACTACACAATGTTCAGGTTTGACAAAATTATGGTTTTAAATAATGTTCAGCTTAAATGTACTTAACAAAATAGCGCAAACATTAAATGAAATTAGGTGGTCTCTCTGTCACAGATTCTGCAGCAGCATGTTTTACACGGTCTGCTTAGACACATCACTATCTGCCTACACTTTTGTCTCATTTAATATTTTAATTTCATCAGTTTCTCCTTGTTCCAGCTTCTGTCAGTGTGTTTATGACGTGAGGATTCTTAGAGGTGAGGAACAAAGAACAAAGGAAAGGACAAAGGGTCATTTTAACCCAGTTCAACCCATGATGAAACTCTCAGACACTGAGGAGGGATTGAGTGTGAAGATATAGTCAGATGTGATGTTTGGAGAACAAAGACTAAAAGGAATCAAAATAAGGAAAAAAGGATCAAGAATGGGAGGATGGGAGGTGAAGGTGGAGTTATTTAAGCATGTGTTGAATGCAGAGTTTGAGAAAATGTACCTCACATAGCTTAAGGTAGGTAATTTAAGATTCTAGGTGCATAACCAAGGGATGATTGTGAAAGGGTATGTATTTTCCTAAATGCTTGAGTTTCATTCCAAAGAACAATAAACCATTTTGTTGAGACTGCATTGTCTTCAAGACTAGATGAATTTGTCAGTCAGATACTTTGGTTATCAAGTGGAAGATCCTGTTGACAAGACGTGCCATCATGTAAATTCATCTCCCTTTGATGTGAAGTCCTTGTAGTCATCTAAGATAATGTTTTACGCTAGTGAGAAGTAGCATTTAGAATGGCTTTAATCAGATCCAGACAAGCCATAAGTAGACATGTATTATAATATGTAGGAGATTGGGGTCTTATTTAGAGTTCGGCAGATGTAGGACATCTGCAGAAAGTGGTGGATGCCCCATCAGCTCATTTAGAGTTAGTAGGGGCTCTATGCTGTCTAAATAATGTGAACAGTGCGTCCACCACTTTTTGACGGATGATCTGAACTCATCAAACTCTAAATAAGTCCTTAAGTCTTGACAATCTTTCTAAAGTCATTTGTTGGCTTCCATCCTTTTGTGCTGAAACTGATTGGTTCTGGCCAGGTAGTTTGCATGTGTTTGAAGGTGTAGGTTGCTATTATAGAATGAGCTCAGGGATTTCAAATTATTGCAAATGGTACATGTAACTGGTCTACGCTGGTTATTTAGAGGCATCGGAGATGAGAAGGATTTCAGTTTCCTGAGTGCTGAGTTAGTGAAAGCATTGGGACATCCAAGTCTGGCGAGGACATGTTTAAATTTCATCACAAAGACCTCTGGGATATAAAACAAATTCGGAAAGAAATTTGGTAGGTAAAAAGTAGGAAATTAAATGTCCAGAGGAGGCAGGTAAGTAGTATTAAGGAAAGAAAGGGATTGGATTTAAAAAATGAGGAAAAAGGACAGGTTACGAGGGTCTCAAGTTCAGGGATAAAGATGAAGCTGATGGACCGACCTCCATAATAGAGGAAATGAAGGGAATGTGAAGCTCTGCAACTTCTGCTGGTGGGTGGAGCAGTATTGGTCTTGTCCAAAATACAGCGCATTGCGAATTTCCCTTTAATGATATATAAAGTCAGCACTCCGCATGATTGAACTTACATTAAAAAAGCCAAAAAATAGTGTGGCATAAATATAATCAGGCACAGTCAAACACCAGAGTGTGATTATTTGATCGACAATGTGGTCAGTTTGGGTAAAGTTAATTATATTGGATAAAGGAAGGCAGAAATGAATGTTGCAGTGACAGAATGTCTTCTGTACCAGTACACGTGTATTACCCTTGCACATTGTAAGTGGTTTGTTCTGAGATCATCTGCGGCGTACCCCAGGGATCATCCCTCAGCCCGACACTGTTCAACATCTACATGGCCCCGCTCGCACGCATCGCCCGACAGCACGACCTCAACATAATATCCTACGCCGACGACACTCAACTGATCCTCTACCTCACCAAGGACCCCCTCACCGCCAAATCCAACCTCCACGAAGGAATGAAGGCCGTCGCCGATTGGATGAAGAGCAGCCGACTAAAGCTGAACACAGACAAGACGGAGGTCCTCATCCTCGGCTCCAACCCTTCAGCCTGGGACGACTCCTGGTGGCCAACGACACTGGGGGCAGCCCTGACACCCACCGACCACGCACGCAACCTGGGAGTCATCCTTGACTCAACGCTCTCCATGGCCAAGCAAGTCAACGCAGTCTCCTCCTCCTGCTTCAACACCCTCCGCATGCTCTGCAAGATCTACAGGTGGATCCCGACAGATACAAGAAGAACAGTCACCCAGGCCCTCGTCAGTAGCAGACTCGACTATGGAAACGCCCTCTACGCAGGAGCCCCGGCCAAGCTCATCAAACGACTGCAACGCATTCAAAACGCCTCTGCACGCCTGATCCTCGACTTACCACGCCACAGCCACATCACCCCCCACCTGAGAAACCTGCACTGGCTCCCCATCAACAGGAGAATCTCCTTCAAACTCCTCATCCACGCACACAAGGCACTCCACAAGACCGGCCCAGCCTACCTCAACAGACGACTCTTCTTCTACGTCCCCAACCGCCAGCTCCGCTCCGCCGACCTCTCCCTCGCCAACGTCCCTCGCATCCGAAGAACAACCACCGGCGGCAGATCCTTCTCCCACCTCGCCGCCAAGACCTGGAACACCCTTCCACTCAGCCTACGACAGACCCAAGACCTGCTGACCTTCAGGAGGCTACTCAAGACCTGGCTGTTCGACCAGTAGCGGCACCCCCCCCCTTTTCTCCCCAGCGCCTTGAGACCCTCGCGGGTAAGTAGTGCGCTCTACAAATTCTGTGATTGAATTGTTATTCTTGTGTTCTCACATCAGTGTCTTCTTGCTTCAAAGTGTTAATTGTCTCTCCCAACCTTGATGTGCATATTAATGTCTTTCTTTTCCCAGTTTGTGAGTCAGTAGTTTCATGTCACAGTGAATGATGCAGTTTGCCTTTTCCACAGTCTGCATCCCAAATGGCAACCTATGAGTCCTCCACCAGGAGTATTCTTTGCCAAGTGTATCTTGAAAATGTCTCCTTCACCCACCTCCTCTCATCCTGTCATTCTGTTTAGATCCCTGATAGAGCATACTCCCACTCCCAACACATTCTCTCGTTCTGTGACCATCTGGCACTCTGCATTCTTCTCTGCTCAACTGAAAGTGTGTAAAGGAAGACCATGTTGCGATCCATGACAAAGTTAACTACAAGTTCTGTCTCCTCCTCATTGAAGTGCCTCTTTCTCTAGAGGGATGGTCTGCTTCCTGGAGCCTATGATTGGTCTATTGTTTCTACAGATCTAGTTTACAGCAGCATGAAGAACAAGGAGAAGAAAACTACAGCGTGAACAGTATTTTATTATTGTGCTTTCAATGGCTATGTTTGGTGTGTGTTAATTTCTCTCAGGTGATTGGTTTTCCATGTTCTTTTCCATTCATAACTCTAAGAAGGTAGTTAGATCTCCAATCTCCATCTATACTAAATAGAACTATACTTAGTGGCATGCACTGAAAATATGCCTTTAAAGTTACTCGTAGCAACTTTAGAGGCATAATTTGAGCTATAAGTCTTCCCACCAAATTGTATAAAAGGGATGTAGACACCTTCTCCTACAAATGTCATGTATCTCTGTCCACAGGAGCTGATTTGCAAATACATGGAGAGTTAAATCCAGGAATAAGCGTGAATTATGTGTGTGGAACCTACGTTAATATATACCTATAAGAATTATAGCTTAAATTTGGAAGCTTAAGCCTTTCCTTCTAGCTTCTTCACTGTTGCTGTGCATGGAGCAAGGAAACACGCATTAGGTCAAGGTTAGGTACTCCTTTGAACATTCTAGAGTCTCCTCAGGTAAGAAAATGAAATCATGCTGTCTACTTTGTGTGTTATGTCTCTCCTGATACCTCAAGATAAATGCTGACATCCACAGCCTCCAGGGATTTTGGAGCTGGGTGTCCGCCTGCTGTGAAGGTGCAGGGTGGGTTCTCTAAAACAGCTTCTGTGTTTGTAGTCAGTGTTTCCCTGTCGCTGTGCTCGGTCTTGTGGCACATTGCCTCAGTGTCTCTGTTTCAATGTTTTGTTTCTGCCATGTCTCCCCATCATATAATGAGTGTGCGTGTCTCTCTGTCACGGATTCTGCAGCAGCATGTTTTACGCTGTCTGCTTAGACACATCACCACCTGCCAACCATTTTGTCTCATTTAATATTTCATGTCCAAGTAACTTCATCAGTTTCTCCTTGTTCCAGCTTCCATCAGTGTGTTTATGTCCCTACTCTGCGAAAGAGTTCTCTGTCCTATTTTCTGTGTTTGTGTGTGAGAGTTCCAATTTCTTTCTCAGAGACTCCCTTTACCTAGTATATTTGGTATTCTTTTTATGTATCCAGGACCTGTCATGCCCCCCTGGCTGTCTGTTTAAGGACCTCTGTGTATCTGTATTTTTGCCAGGATTTACCTGGCCCAGAGTCTGTCTCTGATTCTTTCTGTCACAGAATCTATTCCAGAATATCTTTGCAACGTTCTGTTCCTGGGAATCCCTGACCCTGTGCCTCCCTTTTCCAGTTTCCTTCTGTGCCCCTGACTCTTTCTCACCATCTCTTCTTTTTCCTGTGCCTGTGTCTCACTGACACTGTGTCTGCATCTCCCTGCCACTGAATCACTCACTTCCCATGTCCAAATGTCAATGTTTCTGTGTCTCAATTTTTCTGTGGCGGGGTGTTAGACCTGGCAACCTTGGTGTGATTTCCCCTAACTTTTTGCCTTCTGACCTCCTGTTTTGCAAACTTAATTTTTGAAGGCCTTAGGATTGTGGGCACTACTAATCAGTGCTAAAGTTATTATGCTCTGTCTCCCTCACATCAAAGGCACATTTTGGTATCAGCACTGGACCCATGACAGCACCAAATTAGAACGTTGCTGGAACCAAGGACATTCTGCCTGAAAGAAGAGGTGCTGTGCTGTAGGAGGGACTACCACTTTGCTACCTGCATTGCTGTGTTGGCTTAGTGCCTGCTGATTGCTGTGCTGTTGGAGGGACTGACACTTTGCTACCTGCTCTGCTGTGTTGGCCTGCTGCTTCTTGACTGGAAGTGAGAAGGACTGGACCTGTTCTTTACATCCTTGAACCCAAGTTTCTCCAATGGCTTGTTGGCTTTTCTCTGAAGTCTTAGGGTCACAAAAGACTTCTTGCCACTCTGCTGGTGGTGCTGGACCCTGCCACCTTTGATTCCATCCCTTGCCTGAGGTGTTCTCTTCAGTCCTGAGCCTCATAAGTGGGTTCTGCAGCTGTTGTCTGCAAAAATTGATGCTGTGACCCCTTTATGCCAATCGGAACCAACGCAGTACCTTCCGACGCTGATGCAGTGCCGATTTGATGCCGATGTGGGTCTCGACAGCGAGGTACGACAACAACGAAGCGCTGATCCGAAGACCCCACTGCTTGGCTCAGCTCCAACACAGCTCTGACCTTTTGACACCGACTGCGTGGCTCGACTTTGACGCATCGGCCCGAATGTGTGAATCGGAACTGGCTTCGAGGCTTACTCCATACAAAGATACTTTTTCAGCGGGCCCTGCATGGGTTCTGTAAACAGCCTGCCACCCATCACGGGCAGCCTGAACTTTAGATTGATACCAGTCTAGTGCAACCTTAAGTAACCTTTTAGTGCTATTGACGTCTAAGCACTGTTTTTTTATTTAATCTTTAAAAATTCATATCTCAAGTTCTACTTATTGGATTTTTGTCATTTTGACCTTGTTTTACTCACATAAATAGTCTCTATTTTTCTAAACTGTGTGGAGTTTTATGTGGTATTTTCACCGTGATACTGTAATTTAAATGTTGCACAAATACTTTACGCATTGCCTCTTAAGTTAAGCCTGACTGCTCTGTGCCGAGCTACTAGAGGGTGAGCACAGGTTAATTTAGGTTGTGTGTCTGACTTACCCTGACTAGGACTGTGGTCCCTACTTGGACAGGGTGCAAACCTCTACCAACTAGAGACCCAATTTCTAACACTGGGTCACACTATTTTGGTGTTGCATATTTCACTTTTCGAAGAGTCCCTGACTTCTCTGCCTATGCAAATGCCTTGCCTCCCAGTTCCAGAGTCTGTATTTACCTTTTCCAAATTTTGTACTTTCTTTCCCCATTGTCTGTATATCTCTCCCTTTATATCTTTTTCTATATGCCACAGCGTGTGTATTGCACTGTCCCAGTGTCCATATCTTCCTCTCTCAGTGGATGGCTCTCCATGTCACACTAGATGCCACTCCCTACTTGTATGGCCATAGTACATGACTGTCTGTCCCGAAATGACTCAGGGGTCAGCTTCCTAAACCAAGTTGCCAATTTTGCCTGACCCAGTGTCCAAGTCTTCTTGTTCCATAGTCTGTGCATCACAATTCTAGTATCTATCTCACTCGTTCCCAAGAGTCTATGTTTTCCCCCTCCGACATTATGTGTTTCCATGTTCCAGTGCCTGGGTCTCTGTCTGCCGGCATCTGGGTCTCTAGTTTCAGTGTTCATGTTACCCTGTACCATATGTATGTTTCCCTGTCCCAATTCCCATGTACCTCTGTCCCATTAACCATGTCTCTGTCACAATGACTTTGATCCCCCATCCTTGGGCATTTGCTTTCCTGCATAAATGGCTGTGCCACAATGTCCCAGTGGGGATTTCTCTCTGCTATGGGGACTGGGACACATTTTCCTAGTGCCCATATAGTTGTATCCTTGCAGCCATGTCACAAAGTTGAACAATCCCCGTCCCAATGTGTATTATTCCCTATTCTAATGACGGTTTCCTCTAAGCCCCCAGTGTCTGTTTCCATTTGATATTCCCCCGTCACACTGATTGTGCAACATAAAAGAGTCACTACATTAATGAGACCAGTAGGCTGACTTCAGTTATATCTTACAAGAGAGGTAAAATAAGCAAAATTGAGTTGATGTATTTAATTTAAATTTAAAAATGCTAGAGCTAGTAATTTAATTTAAATGAATCTAAATAATTAGGATTAATAATTTACTTAATTTTAATTAACACAAAATATATTTAAGGGTTCTGGTTAATTTGTTAATATGCAAAGTCCATTCATTTACATTTAAAAAAAAAAAATTAGGGCTGTGTTTTTGCATGCTAATTAAAAATAATTAATTTCAATTATAAATACTTAAGGGGAAAGGTAGATTGTTTAAAATATTTCATTTAAATCGAATTAGAATTATTTAGTAATATGTTCCTTAATTAAAAGTACATTGAGGATTTAGGGTTAATGGTAAATATTATTTTAGAGACATTTACTTTTAACTAATTATTGGTAATAGTGAAAGTTCGGGATAGATTAGGAATATGCATTTAACTAAATGATAATTAATTTAATTCAAAGTAATTAAAGGTAAGGAATGTTACTGAATGTGCATGTATTTTCTATCACGGATACTTAATTTAATATTATTTAATTTAAATGAAAAATGCCTTTTAATATTAAACAATAGGCATGCAGTTAGTTATTATTTTTTATACCTCTAGAGCAGTAACCTTTGTTTGTCGCCGCTGAGGTTCAGAAGCACAGAAGCCTTTTATAGCTCCTACCACAATTTATCAAGATGCTCCTTAAGTCCTCCACCGCTGTGACCAGTTAGCATGTAGAGAAGAAGGGAATAAGAGGATCTTGCTGCAGGGGTGGTGCTTAATTGCTTCTGGCCACTGAGATTCAGAAGCACAGTAGAACTTTATTACTGTTACTTGATTTTATCACCACGCTCCTTAAGTCTGCACCTATTGTGACCGGTTAGCATGGAGGTGAATTTCTTTCAAGCCAGTATGAGGATTTCGCTGCCAGTACAGTGTGGGATTGGTTCATGCTGCCTACCTAATTGTAGTGTTGTGCTGGATACATTCTAGTGTCTCAGCAGACACTTAGTTAACCACCCACTCCCACGAGGGCTGGACACACTTTCACACCACACCCATCCACCACAGGCGTCATGAGTGACGTGACCCTGTCAATAAAAGGACCCGGGTGCACGTGCTCATGGCCAGTTAACCAACTATCACCCAGTGTTGGTGTGCATTATTTTAGTAGCATGTGGGCCTCGGGCCCACAATACTACACTAATAAGTTAATGGCTGAACAGCACAATGATTTTCATTGTACTGTGGTAATCTTTGTATGTGGCACTGAAGTTCAAAACCAAAACAGCACTTTATTTCTCTTACCTTCTTTTATCACTACGCTCCTCAAACCTGTACTTGCTGGAGCCAGAGTGGCGGTGAAGTTGTTTCAAGCTTATTGGGGGGTACAGCTTCAGGAGCAGTGTGTGATTAGGTAGTCTGTCTATGTAAGCTAATTGGTAGATCAGGGAGATGGCAATCGTACTGACGCAACCTTTGCCCGTGGCATTCTCAAGCATAGCAGCACTTTGCCCCTCTTGGCACATTTAATCATCACTCCCCTAAAAATCACTTTCACTGTGCCTATTTAGAGGGTGGTGAAGATGAAGAGAAGCAATTCGGAGTGGCTCTCTCCAGGGGTGAAGCATGATGGACAGAGAATAAAACATTATATTGTCCACTCTAAATAGTGTGGGTGGTTTGGTGTCCTTACTCTGATGGCACCTACTTCATCAGGTCAGTGGGGATACTGGCATCGGAAAACTGTCAGTCTAGCCAACTCAAAATAAAGTGGACCACTGAGGGCTTAGCAGTCAGGGTACTCTTTCATGTTTGTGACAAAGTAACCTGCCCACCGAACTCTAAATCAGACCCTAAGTATGGAACAGCCACATCTTGACAGAAGGCATCCTACAACTTTAACTGCAGAAGTACACAGCCAATCACTCTTTGCTTCCTTAATTTCCGAACAGGTGGTGAATTCCTCATAGTTTTTATGTTTAAGTATTTTTATGACCCTAGCTAGCAAGCAACAGAGAGCTGTACAGTGGGAAAGACCTGGGAGATACATAAGGGGGAAGCATTATGGCTAAATATGTACATGTTATGTATCAATTATTGAACATAGGGTAAAATTCTGATAGAAGGCAGCAGCTTAACACTGCTATGCCAATATCCCCCTATTGTGGATAAATTGATCATTATGTCAGAACCATTAAGTGATATGATATGTAATCTTAAGACAGGCTTAGCAAAAGTGAGCTGCAAATGTATATGATAACAGGAAGCTGATACCCTCTTTAAAATCAGCTTCTACATTTTTTGTGAATAGTGTCAACATTCTCAAAGGAAAAATGGAGTATAACAACTGTGAAAAGGAACCAGATGGGTTGAAAATCAGAAAAGTACTTATGCCTAAGCTTAAGGAAGCTAGCAGGTATTGTGTTAAAGAGTTAGATAAAGTGGATAACATTTTGCCCGTGAATACTGCCATCTGCTATGGTGGTACTTCGAGATGGGGTGCCTCGTCTAGTAAATAATAAAGCACTGATAGCAAAGAAAAATTGGAAAGTTGAAACGCATATTGAAAGTAGAGAAAACTGTTCTATTTTAAAATATACTTCAAAATGCACACTTTAGGAAC
Source organism: Calotriton arnoldi (assembly GCA_963921515.1). NCBI lineage: Eukaryota > Metazoa > Chordata > Amphibia > Caudata > Salamandridae > Calotriton > Calotriton arnoldi. Next base: position 211,798 of record CAWUFW010005464.1, on the reverse strand, counting down.
CATATGCAATCTAAAAACAATTAAATTTTTTCACAGCTCGCAGCTGAGTAACCCAGCATAATGAATTATCTGTGATTAATCAATAAGATTTGGGCAATCAAGTAGAGGTAGGCTCCCCGAAGATTGAGTTTACTACAAATCACGCGGTCACCAAGGGTGAGTTTGCCACCACTGACTCACACAATAGACAAGAAGATGGTAGCACAGAAAAAACGTCAAATAATGTAATAAAAAGCCATTTTAGATCCAGTTGTAACACCATGCCATCCTACTTTAGGAGCATAGCTTACTGAACATTTCCATGCCCAATTTTTTTGCAGTTAACTTTAATGAACAGAAAGTATCACTTCAATCTCAGACAGATAGTTCACAAAATATAAAGCTTTGTACTCCGTGCTGTGTATATTTTAGAACAAATAACTCTAATCATCATAAAGTATCTGTTCAATACAGGACTATTATCCATGGATGAGACCACAAGAGACCAATAATGCAATAATATTGATTAAAATCAGCTAACGAAAGAGTGTAGACCTATGTAATACCAAGCCAAGTGGTTATCTTATAACAAATGTACAGTAAAGTTGACCTGGAAGTAAGGGATGATTCATTTAATACACAAAAAGTTTATTGAGGTCAAGGTAGATTCTGCATCTGCATTTAATTATTGGGACTGGTTAGCGGCCATTTATTTTGTTCACATAGCGGGGCATGTTTAAATGTAATTAACCTTTTACACCTTTTTACACTTACATAATTTGATCGTTTTGCAGGAAATACAACCAGGTCAAAGTCTTAATCTAGAGGGTTATCAGTGCTTCCCAAAAGTGCCAATCTTATCCAAAACAAAGGTAGACCATTATGTGGGACAGTCAAACTAGTTCTAGAAATGAGCCTTAGTGAATCCTTTCTGGGACTGTCATGTTGTTGATAAATCCTTTAGTTCTGCTGAACGAAATATTACTACTTCTAGATAATTAAGTAAACCCTACAAAAAATCATTAATTTTACTTGAATGCCCAACACCTAGCTGCTCTGTTTTTGTAGCATGAATTTCAATTACAGTCTTCCTGCTAATGACTATATAGCTTTACAGCACTTGCAACTGGAAATTCCAAAGGTAGTTGCCCATAACAAAAAAGAATCATTTATTTTAGTTTAGATTTTTTTTTTTACTAAAACTTCATGACCTTAATCTTCCTACTCTGAACTATGGTGTTATTCCAGATTTTCTGCCTAATTTAAATTTGCCTCTGCATTCCCTTATAAAAATGCAATTGTAGATTATTTTTGTTTCCACTCAGTTCTTTGCTCATTATAACAGGTTTATTGCAGTCCCCAGGTTAAACAGTGATTATCAGCGACTGTTTGCAAGTTTATTTTCGACTGTAGGACGACAAGAGAACTTGTATGCACACTTCACATGGAAGATAAGTAAACTTACCTACCATGGTTCAGGCCATAAGGAGAGAGTGCAATCTGGTCTCTTGGAATATGGCGGCCTCTACTCGGGCTCTAAGATACTTTAACACATTGTTGGAGGATGATGAGGTGGTTAAAGTCTCCAAATTGTGTTGGGGAGAAATCCGAAGCAGTGAAAGGATGTGGGCAAAGGCCGTAAGAACCAGAATAATCGCACTTAGGAACCTCCATTTAAATAGTGGTACAATTATATCTTGGCTCCCCTTTCCAGTGAAACGTGCACTGAGAGAATCTGTTGCTATGGCGTCGGAATCGATTAACCTACTGTATCTAAGGAAGAAACCATACATTAGCTTCTCGATTGTTACATTGGGCCAGGATAATGTTTTTTCTTATTTATCACAGTTACCAGACCCAGGATTGAGAAATGAAATATTAAGGGCTAGGGTGGGATGCAATCCAATCTACGCATCGCGCCCACACAGGATTAGGGTGCAGAATAATAGTGGTCTCTGCCCCTGCCCCCTGAAAGTTAAATGCTCCCTTACGCATATTCTTATGGACTGCGTCTTTTATTTTGCAAATCGAATCAAGTTTTTAAGACCTCTGTTTTTTAAATATGATGCTCTCCATAGGAAGAAAGCTGTGGAGCTTTTGTCAGAAATGCGTTATTTAGATGTGGCAGTTGAAATCGCTCGGTTTTTACGATCTGTTAAACAGAATTTTAATGATGAAATGTAGTGGGTTGGGGGGCCGGGTATCTAGGAGGGCGTTCCTTTTAAAGTGCTTTAATTGTTAAGTGAGCTTTTGTTTTAAGAATGTTTTATGGACAAATTGTCTAAATAAACTTGTTTCTGTACCCTGAAGCTTAAACAAATCCAGTGATTATTAGTTGAAGAGGTAAAAGTACAAAGGGCCATTGAACACATGAATTATTGATTGTCAACACCTTTTATACAACCCCGCTTTAAGGGACATTCATTTTCATCTTTGGAACAACTTGGTGGTTGGATCTATGCCTAATAGGTAAAAAAACATGCATTTGTAGATGTATCTAATGACAATGCTTAGAAGCTATGGTTTGCAAAAATATTAAAATCACAGAGATCGGTTTTAAATAGGAAATTAAGAGAGTTACATCTGCAAAGGAAGTGTCTGTTGATGTATGATGATATATGACATGCAAAGACTCTGAACTAAAAACTTGCTTCTGGGACCCGGAACCAACATAAGAGAAATCAATCAGTTATGATATTTGAGGTATGTAGGTGTAATAATTCAACTAATTTCTGGGATCTTATTAACTCGATGGATTCTCACGACTTTAAAAAAGCAATGGATGGTAGCATGCCAACGCCCTTGTACTGCACATGCTCCCCCCTCACCCCCCCATGCAAAGTATTGTAAAGGGCCACTTTGTGTTACTTTTAAGCAACATCCCAGAGCAAATAAAGTTTTACACCGAAAGGTAAATGAAAAATCAACACGTCGCACTAGTTTGCATAACTTTTAGTGACTTTGCTAAGGTCCTTTCTCTCTAGATGAACACCAAGTCTTAAACTGGTGGTAACACTAACATTACGTTCTTTTTCCTTTACTCTATAGTTTATATCCTGCTGATTTACCAAACTGTGTAGCAGATGAAACTATTAATCCTTAGGCCCTTTGCACTTACTTGAATCTAATTTCTCCAGTTTACAGATGTTACGGTTACTGTCTCTCACAAGAACGGGATTACAGTGAGATTAAAGTGAACTAATAATGCCTTGAAAAGTTTTAGAGAAGACAATAATTTAAAAATCTATTACTCTTTGGCCTGCATCTGTGGCAAGTCCTCGCCTTCTTGCAGCTAAGGTTAAAGCTTTGGGGTAAAGCTCGACTGCCTTCTATCTCTGTAAGAGCAGGTCAAGGCTGTAGTATCTTCTTGTGTTTTTTTTCCTGAAACCGCTTAGGAAAGTTCCTCCCGTTTGTCCCCCCAGTTGCATAAAAAGCCAGGCAAATTTCCTTTACCCTGGCATAATCTCACACTATTTTTGCCATTCCATACTTCGGAGGAGCTGCAAAATGCTTTACATTATGCCTTTGTGCCACATCACATACAAACTGAAATTAAGCACCTCTTATCAGGCCCTGATAAGTCAGCATGGAAATTCATTTGAGTTGTCATTTTGAGTGAACCATTCGGGTAACTTTTTATTTTGAAATGCATTTTTAGCTTTTTAATTAATTTTTTTGCAGGGCAAAATCCATAGAAAGTGAGTCTCTTCTATTGACAATACCAAGTAATTATTTCTGTCCTGATGGCTTATCGCTGATGTTTGTTTAGTCCTTGCAACCTATGCAGCATTAGCCAAGTAAACAAGTTAGCTCAGTGCAGTACTTTGCAAAATGTTTGATGTTTGAGGGAGGAAGGCACCACCACTTGTCTTTCTTTTCTTCTTTTGTATGTTTTTTGTTTGCGGGACAGCCTAGAAATACGGGTTGCAGGCCGAAGTGGGATTTAAGGGATAAAAGTTTAAATTCAATGGTCATTTTTGAGATCATGAAGAATAAGGGTTAGATATATTTCCTCCCTTTCCAAGTGTTGTTATCCATATTTGTGATTGTACTAGGGTGTTTTTCTGTTTGGGGCATAGTCTGCTGTTTGATGGTATTTTTTTAATGTATTTTTACATTTTCACTGCTCCTGTGTAAAAGTTTAGGGGATCGTTGATGGCTTCTTGCCAGCATGTACCTAATTGTGACTTGGGTGGGGTTGGTTCTAGGAGTCCAGGTCCATGTAGACAGACATGCTCCTACGTTCTCAGCCACCTTCTTCCCCATGTGCTTGACCACATTTTGGTGTGTGCCTCTGTGTGTGTGGGAAAGTTGATTAATGACCGTTTCTGCAACCTTTAAAGGTCCTTCGCTGGGGTAATTGTTGCCTATAATGTTTGTGTTTAGAACATTTTTAAAGCTAATTTTAGTTTTTTTTGTCAATTTCCATGTTACTGTGCTGTTATTATATTCTTATTTTGGGTGATTTTTCACATACTTCTCGCTGCTTTACTGGTGGTTTATAGGCTCATGGATGGGCTCAGGCATATTTTGGATATGTATTTGTTGAATAATTCTTCTGAAATGCTGTGTGTGGTTGTTGGTGGAGGGGAAAGTAAGAGATGTCAGGGCTTTCTCCTACATGCTTTCTCTATCCTTGTCATGTGCTCGTCCAAAATGTTGTGACATCAGCATGTGTCTCATAGTTGCAATTTTTTAGGTTGAGCCTGGGCAGCGCATGCGATGCTCTGCAAAGCATGCTGTATTGAGGTATGGAATAGAAGCTACGCCCATCTTTTCAATTGGCTCCTGTTACTGTCCTTTCAAAATCATTGCTTTTCATTTGCGAATAGGCTTAGTAGTCCCTCCTTGGTACCGTCTTGTCAGCATTTGTAACCTCCCATAAGGAATGGACTTTTTTCTTGTGTTGTTAAATTGGTCAGCTTCATGAAGTCAGTGAGCACTATTTTCTTTAATGATCTTCCCCTATTCCACCCACGTTGCAGCACGCCGCCCACTTTTATATTGTTATTAGTAATGTATTTTGTTGATTTACAGCGTGGTCCGCTTTAACTTCAGCGGCCGTGCTTATTTATTTATTTAATTTATGGCGCGGTCCGGATTTACTTTAGCGGCCATGCCTATTTAATTTACAGTGCGTTCCGCTTTCACTTCTATTTCTAATGTTGTCACAATATGGTTTCCACCAATAAATCAATAAATGCTTTTAGTTGTATTAAGATATATTTGTGATGCTGCAGGGTTCAAGATTGGCTTTCCATTCAGAGAAGTATCGATATTGCCTCCCCTTGCTGGGATTTCTTAGAACAAAGCGTCTGTTTCAACTTACGTTGTGCAGGTGCTATCTCGCCCAAGGCAGAATTCTGCCCAGACATTTCAGACTTCTGAATTTCTGCAAAATGTCTTTGTAAAGGTGCCCTTTCCAGCTGGAGAAGAACAGAAGGCTCATTAAAGAGACAGTAAATGCGTTGCTAAGCCTGGCAAAGTGCCACGAACTTAGAACCAGAATGGTATAATGAGTGCCTGAAAAAAAAAAAGTTCTGAAACATTACAGGAAACCAATAAGTGAAAAGGGCTGACTGGCAGCTCCGGTGATTAAGTATGGTATTTGTATTATTTTGGTAAAATCAAAAGATGGTGGCGAACGCCAGACAAAAAAAGTTGCATTACTTCATTAAGTATAGCTTAGCCATGGGACAACTCTTTCCTATTGAACAAATAAGCACTTTAAGTAAAAGAATAATGTCCCTTTTTAAAAAAAAAAGATGTAGACACAGAAAAGAATCCAGGAATTATAAACTAAACAGAAACGTGTTATGCTAACTGGAAGTAATCAGAGCATGAGGCATGTTGGTCGATAAAACGTTTCTTCCATAAATGTGCCAAGCACGATCCAAAATGATGTAATGAAGCCCCAATGGCCACTATTATGGAATTAATCGGTAATCGAGTTTCATCTACTAGCACTTTGCAGAAATTACTAGGAACTGCAAAAAAAACATCAGCCCTAGCTTTCTAGAACAGTCGTGTATGAGGAAAGCTACATAAACAAATCCCAGGGGTTGCCAATAAGCTAAAATAGGTCGAGATGTTAAGGCAGTAAAAATGTGAAAATGTACGTTATGCTTGATGGGGTATTGTAGGTCTATTGTCGAGGGATATATATTTCTTTAGTTCTACTTTTTTGCCTCATTACCATCAAATCTCATGCTAAAAAAATAAAGCATTTTATAGCCAAGATGCGCCAAAACTTACGTTTTTTTTTAAAACTCCCCTTTTGTGAACTATTGATTATTAAATTGTTCATTGTTTGTGATTTTATTTTTATTTGAAATGTTATTGTTTTTCTTTCTGTGCTTATGTATATTTAGTCATGTATTCATGTTTGTACTTTATTTTTGGTACTGCTCCATCACTCTCATACTGGTAAGCGCTTAGTAAGCATCTAAAGAAAGAAATAATCAATATCTATGCCCAAGACGGCAAATAGGTGAGGATGATGAGGTTGTACATGCATTGTACACTAAATTCTCTCCTAAGTTATTCGTAATTTATTTGGTCACAAAATATTACTTGTATTTTGTACAACAAGTACCTTGAACATATGTATGCATATGTCCTAACCCCTAGAAAGGTATGAATCCCGGCATAAGCCAAAAACGCATTACAGAAATGTAACCAGCATGCACTTTTATTCACACAATGACGGATTTTTGAAAGATTAGTAGGTGTATACATACCTTTAAAGTGATACAGCTGTGCTTCTAATGGCTTTACAGTTTGCTTACTTATTTTCAGTGAGCTTGAGTCATTGCTCCAGTCATGCATTTCTAGTGACATTAATCAAGGCGAGGTATTCAAAGTCAGTAACTATTTTCTAACTAAAAAAATGAAGCAGCGATTTCGAAGCCCAGTACTTTCTGGCACAGTATTTGTTCCAAACTCGCAAAAAGTTATAAAGGAAATGTGTCCATGTTCAGTCAGATTTCACAGTTAGTGAGGAAATGCATAGGTGCGGAATTCTTTATGTTTCCAATTTAAATCAAGGCCAAATAGTATGGTTCATGCTTCCTTTCTCTATAACACTGTCTGGTAGGACCATTCCATGCTTACCCCATATGAAGAATTGTGGTTGTTGCCTACATAAGGCTAATGAAATAATGCTCCAAAATAGAGATAATCAGAGAACCCTGTCCTTTTTGCTTCATGTTGACATATTTGTGAGGAATTTCTTACCAGTGATTTGCTTTACAGTGACTAGCTCTTTCCACATTCTTTATTAATATAACAATTAGTCTATCCCAGGATAGACCTTATTGGCCATAGTTAAAAAACAAAAGGCTTTTCACTCTCTCATAAATTTAAATAATTCCTCCACTCATCCTCAGATCTTTTGTGCACTGACTTATGAAAAATCTTTGTGCACTGACTTGATGAAAAATTATCGAACTCCCATCAAATTTGGTAAGAGGAACTTAAAATTCATGCCATGCTGCCTGGTTAAATACCTAAGCATGTGCTGCCAAGATTGATTTGATGCCCACCAGTAACGAAGGTGTGTGATTGAGATGTGATGGAGAAGTCAGTGTTATGCATGCTGAAAGTAAGCATTGCTGTCTTTACTACCTAGTACCACTTGCTTGTAATCATCCTTAATCACTTGATGAAATGCAAAAATTCCGTAATATTTGATACTGCAACAACCATTCATATAACTACCAAGAATGGCAATGCAGCACCAATAAACTACATTAAGCACTTAATTTGGAAATCAATAACATCAAAGACACATTGACCACTATACTTGTAAATCAAACTCATCCGAAAGCGGGTCCCCCGACACTTATTGTGTGATGCTGAACAAGGGTATGTAGCGAGGCCCATGTGACAGCAATAGCAATGGTGAACAAAGTGTACTCTTGTGATTCAGCCAAGGAGACTGCTATCACATTGAAGTCATACCACTGAATTACTGAAGAAGCTACTTTCAAATGTTGATTTGCAATTTACACCAATGATATCTGATAGGTAGAACCAGCACTCCTAAAGTAGGCAATAAAGGCTCATAGGGTAGGGTGCATTGTACTTAAAAAGTAGGGTATGTATACTTAGGTTTTACATATCCTGGCAGTTAAAACCCCCACAGTCAATTTTTACTGTTGCAAGGCTGGCCTCCCATAGACTAACACTGGTTTACCTTATAACCTTTATTAAGTGATACATTCAGTGTTGGAGCAGCTAGCAAAACACATGTTATACTCATTTTAATTGTAATTTAAAATCATCTTTAATAGTAAGGTCAGATTTTAAATAAAGCTGGCATTTTCATGCCTAAACCACATGTGCCTTTCTGCCAGTGTCCAGGGTCACATGATTTTAATGGCTCTCTTGTGGTGCATTCCTTCCAGAATGGGTGCACATGGTCTGGGTGTGGGGAAGGGTGTTTCTCTCCTGAGTAGGGTGCATTGGGGTTGCACCCAGCCCCTTCATGAGCTTCAAAGGGTAAACTGAGGGATGTTCACTTCCCCATCCTGAGTTCAGAATATTCCTACCGTGATTGGAGCCAAACCCAGTAGAAAGGAAAGAACTGACCAGAACCAGTTTTAGGGGTTACATAAAGGGGTTCCCCCACATATAGTCTAAAAATGGCACCCTCAGAACCTGATATCAGAACACTCCTGGGCCTTAGAAGAGTCAGAGGAAGGTCTACCTTCCTGTCTAAAAAGGAAGACTGGACCTGTTTGCCTTGAACCCTGGACCCCAGAAGTGACTCTCTTAGGGTCAGTTGGTTGACCCCCCTACTTGACCTACAGGGACGCAATAAGCTTCCAGAGGCATCTCCTGCTTTCCAGCTAACCAGACCCAACATACCTGACCCTCGTCCCCTCTTCTATCCTCTGTGGGATTGAGTCATGATCACCCTCCCCCAACTGCTGTCCTCAAGGTCCTTGAACCTTGACTGGAGTCAGAGTGTACTCCTGTCTGCTCAGTTGTGGGTTTCACCAGATCAAATGCAGTTCAGATCGGAAAGACATAGAGCCTCTTATTGCAGCACCTCACAGCTCCTGATCCTCGAATTCACCACGCCCAACACAGAACAGCACAGAGGCTCTTATCTCAGCACAGTGCACTTCATGATCGGTGGCTCAACAGACCTGACACAGCATGACGCAGAGATTTGCATCACAGCACTGCACAGCTCCCGCACCAAGTACAAAAGGTACAACTCCCAACGGGCTGCACCTGGTCCTATACCCAACCAGTGATCCATTGCAATCGACCTGAACATTTGACTTTGTCTCAGTGCATTGTAGCTAGATAGTCTCAGTCGACGCTTTGTGCCTTTTTGGCACTATTTTCACCTTAAAGTTTGAAAACTCAAAACTCTGGTCTACTGACTGGATGTTTGCCAGTTTGGTATCATTTTATTTATTAAAACATTTCATATTTTTTCTAAATTGGGCTTCGACTGTTCTTGTGTTTTGTTTTCACTTTATCACTGTTTGAGTGCTGTACTTTACACAGTAGCTCTAAATTAAGCCTGAGTGATTTGTGCAAAGCTACAAGAGGGTTAAGCACAGGTCTATTTACCAACTTTTGTGGTTCACCATGACAAGGATTGTGATCATTACTTGAGTGGGGCTCTCACCCCTCTCAGCTAATAAGCTAATTCCTTACACAGTCTATTCTAGATAGGAGAGGTTTGGGAATTAAGATAGGAAGCATCCCAAAAACATAATTATATTGAGGTAGAACCACCAGTAACGGTTTGTGTTCTGTCCCATGGAGACAATTGCAATTTTGACCACTTCTCAAAATTGACTTAACTTTTAGCTAGTGGTGGGCTCAACTCACATAATTTGCAGTAGTGTAATTACGTGAAATTACAGGAAATTTACATGGAGTTACGCAAAGAGCGTAACTCTGTTTTTAGGGCTATTTTCTTAACGTAAAATGCACCTTCACATCCAAAATGAACCTGAGATTGCTTTTTGTGCTACGAACATTGCAGCAAATGCAACAGAACAGGAACAACGACTAGCAGACGCTCACACACTGTTCCTGTGCTCTTGGTTAAGCATTTTTGCAGCAATTACTCCAAATTACATGAACTGGCGTAATCGCATAAATCGCTCTGATTTCACCGGCGTCATTAAAACATTGACCAGGCTTAGTATTAGCAATGTTTAAGTTCAAGATTATTTTATTTAAGTGCATAGTTAATTAAAACCGTCGCACTGAGTGTTAAAAACGATGCATTCATTTCAAAACACTGAAAAAAACAGAACATACAAAATAAAAGTAACTTAAATATGCAGTGCTCTATAGGTAAAACAATAAAATACAGGGATTCTAATAATAGCAATGTTAAACACTGGAATTTCATGACGCAAGGCACCACGCTGGCTGATAGACCATGAAAGGACTGGCCCTGTGGCTATGCAAGGCGATTAGGTAGTCTAAAGTGCAGACTGTGCCGTTGTTTAGCTGTACTAAAGATCGCAGCAGGATGGAGACAGTCAGGTCTTAAGCAAGTCTGAACCCCAGTATAGTGTCAATGTTGGCAAAGACTTGCATATAGAAGGGATCAGACCGCCCACTCAGCCACTCCAGTTCAAATAAACCACATAAAGTGCGTAGCGTGCCAGTGCATGTCTATGTTGTAGTTTTCAAAAAAGTGTCAGTGCAATTAGAGTCTCGTGCAGAGGCAGTCGTGATATCAGGTTCATCACCCATGCGTTTCCTCCAGCTGGCTTGTCTGGTAGGGACCTCTTCATATAAACTGGTAATACTGCGTACACTTGCGCTTAAAAGAGTTCAAGGTGCCTAATTTAACTCTGATACCTTACAACCGGTTAAGGGATTAATTTAAAAAAGCGTTCTAGCCTTGTCAAGTATTTAGTCAATCTGCAGTTTAGCTGAATGTCAGAGGAGTTGAAGCAGACTATAATAGCCTGTCTACCACTGTGCAATCCCCTCTCATTAAATGCTGCTCTTAGTCCAGCTCTCCGATCGTCCAGGTGTGCTTCACATATGCAAATTTGGTGTACTATAGTTTTGGGCGAATGACAGCAAAATCAACAGGACTCCGTGCTGGTGGTGCGCTTCCAAGGTGGTAGGTTTAGTAGTGATGGTAGACAGCCCAGACAATATTTCAGAAAGGATCTTTTGTTCTGCACCTTGTTGGATGCTCCCAAATACGGTTGGAGTGCCAGCTTAGCATAAGACCCTATTGTGAGCCAGGCATACCGTCCCTGAGCAAACAATTCTTTGTCGTCCAATAGCGAGGTACTCTTGACACTTCTATTTACAATGGCCTTGACTAGGGAGTAGTTAATTTTAGTTTCTTATTAGTGAATTAAGCCAAGGGTAGATAAGGAAAATAAGAGATAAAACCTAGTTTTAGCAATGCCATGTTATGTTATTTTAAAATTATTTGTAATGCGCATGAATCGCCCCCAGAGGGGTATCTCGGCGCAGCAGAGACAACACAGGCAGTTGACTATAATACTAAAATATTTCGGCTTTAAGTAATTTCCTGAAGCTTTGGTGAGTAGTACATTCTCGTATGTGAATAGGAAGTTTATTCCAATAATATGGGGCCAGAAATGAAAAAGCTCTGCCTCCAGAGCGAGAATTTTTAATTCGTGGGACCGTAAGTAGTGACTTGTTCACTGATCATAAAGACCTTCCTGGTCGATAAGGAATGAGTTCTTCCATGAGGTATCTGGGTCCCTTGCTGTTCAGTGCTTTGTGCACTGGGCAACAGATTTTGAAAATAATTATTTTATGTCCTGGCAGCCAATGGAGCAAGCGCAGTAGGGGAACAGAGGCAATGAGTGGTAACAAATTATCCTCTTCCATATTAGTCAGCCCGTTATTGACTAACCCTCAAACAGACTCTGGTAGTGGTAGGTGATATAAGGAACACCTCTCACTTCCCCTAATTGACCGTATATGCAGAGAATTGGCAGAAAAAACCATGTAATATATCAATGCAGGTAAGGACACATCTGGCTTTGTAATTGTCATTAAGATGTCATCCGCACATAAAAAAGATTTGAAAGGGCCTTCTCTGGTAGGGACACCATAAATATGCTAGGAAGTTCTGATAGCAATAGCCAATGGCTCTAAAGTCAGAGGAAAAAATAGCGGAATGCCTTGTACCATGCCCTGTGTAATTGTACATGATAAAGTACCACTGCAGTTGAGTTGTGAAACAAGAGCTTGGTATAGCCATTTGACTTTGTAAATACATTTCTGGGCTAGCCCAAACCTGCCAATCACATTTAAAAAGTAGTACTACTCCAATCGATCAAAGTCTTTATCAGCATCGATTGAAATGACTAAAGTTTCCTCCTTTCAGGTCTTAGAAGCTCGCAGAAGATGCACTAGCGTCCTCAGTTGGTTTCAGGAGGGTCGTCCAAGTACAAGCCTACCTGAGATGAATGAATTAGTGAAGAATTAACTCTATGTAGACTGGTTGCCAGGATTGTGACCAGTATTTTGATATCTAAATGTATTAAGGAGATGGGACTGTAGCTCCAACAGTCAAGTAAGTCCTTGCCCTACATTGGAAGCAGTGTTATAATAGTCCTAATAGGCATTGTACCCAAAGGCCCCTTATTTTCTGCTTCCCTGAATGTTTCATGCTACATCTGGAGTTACCTGTGAATTTCATAATTTTGTAAAATTCACCACATAAGCCATCTTCCCTTGGTAATCTACAAATCAATAGGTTCATAATTACATCATTATTTTCGTCTAAGATGGTTTCACCCTCCACCATTGCACGTTACTCATCCATGAGGGTGGAACAGAAAGAGAATTGAGGAATTCATATTCTCTGTCATGGCCATCCTCACATGAGGAAGCATAGAGGATCTCATAAAAAGAGGTAAAACCCTCTGAAATATCTTTAGGTTGGGTAAGGAGCTTGCCAGCAGGGCCGTCAATTGCAGGGATTTCCAATTGAGCCTCCCTTTGCAGCAGTTGAAAAGCAAGCCTTGTCCCAACTTTATTTCTTTTCTCGTAGTGTCTCCTCATCAATTTCACCAGGACCTTCTAAGTGGCCGAGCTGAAATAGTCTATTAGGTGCACATTTCTTAGCCTTTCCTCTTAGCTGGGTCATAGTGTTTGCATTATCTTCTGCAGTCATTCTGGGGACAAGCCTTTTTTCTCTCAGCTAATGATTTTTTCCTATGGCAACAGAGTCCCCCATAATGAGACCTCTCCAAGTTGCTTTGCCTGCTTCCCAAAGTATATGTAGTAAGGTCACTGACTGTTCATTCTTCAGCCTACACACAAGAATATCTGAATTTAGTAGATGCTTCTCTTCAGATAGTTTGTATTTGGAAGTGCTCATCCTCCAATAAGATACAGGAGGTGAGTGGTATCCCATGTGAACACTAAAGGGTTGGGTAGTGATCTTGCCGGCCTCCTGGTAGGAAGCCTGACTGAAGTGCGGATTGAAGCTAAGATCGCTTCACGAAGAAAAAATCTGAGGTGATGTACCATTTTGAGAAATTGGGTTGTTGTATGACTGTGTGTTAACCCTGGACAAGCAACAGCAACAATCCCTGTCAGGGTGAGTGACAAAAGTCACCAAATTAACCTGTGTTACCCCTCTGGTAGGTTGGCACAAAAGCAATCAGGATTAACTTAGGGGCAATGTGTAAAGTTAATATGTAGTGAACAAACAGTAATAAAGTAAAAACACAACACAACAAAAAAATGCACACCACTTTAAAAAACAATGTGTAAATTGACATTAAAAAATTTGACATGAAAATGGCAAAAATACTGTTAGTAGAACTAAAGTTACAAACATTAAAATTTTAAGGTAAAAACTAGCGTATTAAAGATCAAAGCACCAACTGCTGACAGCTAGTTGAGCAAGACCTAGTCAAACTTGAAACATTTGGCCGACCACGATGGAGCATGGGTCGTATATGAAAGGTGGATTGCACCCGGACGGTGAAGAAGTTTGAAGAAAAATGTTCAGAGAACGTAGAGTTCAGTAGGGCAAGGCTTCAGGCGGTGTCCCAGGAGGGAGCATCATCATCAGGGAGTCACTGGCCAAAGTTATGATGAGGATTTCTTCATTTGGACAAAAAAATATCCAGGGGGACATGGCTGGAGGCTGTAGCCAACAAGAGTTCCACAAGACCAGATACCCATTTATCGAAGGACTGCTGAACAGGAGCTGCTGCTGTGGAGAAGAACGTAGTGGGAGCTGCTGAAATGTCAGGCCGAGCAGCAATGTACCTTGGGTGGATGGACGAGCAGGTTGGTCTCTTTCTCCTCTTGGTTCTCAGAGCAGTTTTTAGCCCAAAACCTTTCAAGACCTAAGTTTTGTATTTTAGGTGTCTGTGTTGGGATTGCCCGAATGGAGGTTCCAGGCCCTGTGGCTCCTTTAAAGTGTGGAGCACGTAAGCTTTAAGACTGCATGCTGCACCACTGGAGACTCCTCACCCTCATGGGAACAGGAGACTTTTTGCGTTCACTCCGTTTTTGGCGGCGGGTGGCGGTGAGGCCTGAACCACGTCTTGCCGAAAGAATTCTTCCATGAGCTGAAACAAAAACAAAAGTGACAACTATTTAAAAGTTGTGAAGTTAGTCCCTGGGTAATGCTCTGCGTGCTCAAAAACAAACTTATGGCAAATTTAACGTACTCATCTTTTGTGAAGTGGAGATTCAGATTCAGATGATTCCAGTCTTCTTTGGAGATTTAACTATTGTTATACTTAACTGACTAGTCTTTTGTGAAGTGGCATTTGTGATTCTTTTTAAAATCTGATATATATATATATCAGATTTTAACAAGAATCACAAACGCCACTTCACAAAAGACTAGTCAGTTAAGTTATATATATATTTATATATTATACTGCGTATCCCAACCAAAATCCTCCTCACACGGACAGAAGGGAACGGACTCCGAAATCGTGCTTGAATCTCCTTTATTCACTCACTCCAACTTCGCCATTATGCGTTTCGGTCACTGCACGTGACCTTGATCACATGAGGAAACGCTACAAATCAGAATGTTTAAATCTGTTATGTCATCCTGTCACATGATCGGAGTACAACAATCACCATAAAAGACAGACTGTGTGATAGTCAGACATGAGTTGCGATAAATCCAGTATACAACATTGTGTAATCTCTGTTATCCATGACATAAACCAATTGTTTTACATAGGGCATTTGCATATATAAATAAATTAGTTCTTATATATAAATATAAGTCAATACATGTATTTGTAAACATTGTTATCCTCAATCAAATATATATATATAAATAAAAGGCTGCTATAATTCATGTTTTTGTTTTTTAGTCCAAAGGCGAATTAAGTTGTATATGGCTTTGTAACTAAAATCTTCACTTGCTTTAATTATTGCATATGACTAACCATGAGTATTTAAAGTGACAAAAGCTACATTTATGTTTATGTAATGCAGAAGTGTTTGAATTGTTCTCTTGACATTGTGAATGTATTTTCCTTATATCTGCAAGTTCTTTGGAGACTGTAAACCCTGTATATTCACCACAAAATAGGAACGCTATGGGTTAGCTTGCCCATTATTCTTTAGAGTGTTTAAAGAGTGTTTAAACACTTAAAAGAAATTATAAACATATTTTTCTTATGTTTCAGATAGAGCTTCTATCTTGTTGGGTGAATTTCATCATCTGATAGACGGGGGGAGGGGTATTAGGTATTTATAATTTATAAGTAGCCAGATACTATCTAGTGTGTAGATTCCCTTTAAGCACATTCCCCTAAATCTATTCCTTATCTGATTTCATGGGGAGAGAGTGAGAGGAATTCAGAAGATTCCGAAGTAGTGGCCTTGAGATGATTTCAGTCTTCTTGCATCCCCTCTTCCCCATGGGCCAAGTTAGTCTTTGACTTTGTTGGGACATCTTGACTTCTAGGGAAGTTGGGAATTTTCTTCGTAATCCATTTTCACTCCTGTGAAAACAGTACAGGTGAGAGCCTGACAATCTGGGCATCTTTAGCACTACCACCAAGGGTTCAAGACTGGAGGGGCACCACTTGGGGGGGTTAGGACTTATTCGGGCTGGGTCCAGGTGCGTATTCAAGATGGTTGAAGCCTTTTCTGTCCCTGAGGCTCTGATCAGGAGGCCAGCCAACTAGCCCTTGGAGTCACTCTGGTAGTCCTGGGGTCAGCAGAAGAAGATGGTTCAAAGAGCAAGGCAGGGCACTGAGGGTTCAAAGCAGGCTCATGGCAGCAAAGCAGATGTTGGACTTGGCCCTTTTTGCAGGGTCATCCCAGAACTTTTTGCCTTCCTCCATTTTTTCTGACCTGGTGTTGGTGGTTTTAGGACTCTGGGCACTTTATCACTGCTGTTCAGTGCTAAAGTGCATGTGCTCTCTATGGTAAATGTGGTAAGATTGGTCTACACCTGTTTGGCGTATTTAATTTACCTATCAGTCCCCAGTAAAGTGGTATCTCATATACCCGGGGCCAGTAAATTAAATGCTACTGGTGGGCTTGCAGTGCTGATTGCGCCACCCACCAAAGTAGCCTTTCAAACCTGTCTCAGGCCTCTGCCATTGCAGGGCCTGCGCGCCCAGTTTACTGACGCTGTGACGTGGCACATAAAGTGGGTGCCACGTCTGTGACTCCCCTTTTACTACATATCAGTCACCCCTAAGGTAGGCCCTAGCTAGCCCTATGGCAGGGTGCGCTGTAGGTAAAAGGTAGGACAAGTGCCTTAACTGTGTGGCTTGTCCTGGTAGTGACAAACAGCCATTTTGGTTTCTCACTACTGTGAGGCTGCCCTCTCATAGGAATGCATTGGGGATTGCCTGATATGTGCTTCAGTGGTAATTCCTGACCTGAGAGGAGTTTAGTGGTCAAGTTTGGTATGTTTGGAATAGTGGTAATAAATGCTGCGTAATGGTGTTCGCAGACTTATTATCACTATTTTAGAAATGCCACTTTTAGAAGTGGGCATTTCTGTGTGCTATGTGTCTTTGTGCCTGCCTGATGTGTATTGCATGTCTGGCTCTGGAGTGACAGGGGCTGGGGAGGTGCAGTGGCTCCAGAGGGGCTGGGTGAGTCAGCACTAGGCTGAATAGGCCAATCTGCATCTGGAGTGGTGGGAGGAGTAGCACCTGGGACTGAATGGGACTGTGCCTGCCTTCCACAATGCTGGCTCCACCCCCCTGTGGTGTGTCTGGGGCCAGAGCCTACACTAATAATGAGGGTGTTTGTGCACTGTAAATAAAATGTTAAGTGCCCCCCAGAACTGGTTTGGACCGGGCGCAAAGCCCTGGGCCAGGGGGAGAACAAAGACATGTGCAATATAAATATTGGGGCTGTGACCCCATGAGAATGGCTTTTTGCGCTTACTTGGATCTGGAGGAAGGACACTGCCAGGAGGTACCGCCGTGGGGCCCGGCTGCTGTCTTCTTCTGGGAGGCCCTGCTCGCTGGCCAGCCTGTGCCAGCGTCTGGAATTGTCAAGGCTTGGACATTGGAGGATCGCCTTGCTCAATCTTTTGCAGTGCGCTTTGAGAGCGCTTTCAATTCCGTGGCCCAAGGAGGGGGTTTACTCTTTGTGAGAACCCGGCGAGGATCGCTCTTTGCCCTGCAGCGAGGGCAGCATAGTCCTCTCCCCCGGGGCTTAAAACAACGGGAGGGGAGAGCTGAAAGGAGCAAAGCGCTCTCTCCCCTCCGGCCGAATTGCCTGCCTTTTTTAAAAATTGCATGTACAAAGGCCGGCAGCCGGGACTCTGATACGTGGCCCCGGGCTGCGAGGCCGTGTCCGAGCAACTAGGAGTCCCGGCCCAGGAATTCCTTCTACGTCAGGCGGAAGGAGCCTGACCATGGGCGGTGCCAACCGAAGAAGGAAAGGCCGCCGGAAGTCAGACGAGGTCTATGCCTGATTGTGGGCGGCGTCTCACGAGCGAGATCGCGAGGGAAGCCCTGCAACCCCAACTGCGCCGCCGAGGAGAGGATCCCACCGAGCCCGGTTCCCACTTGAGGAAGCACGGCATGGGAAGCTGCTGCAGGGGGCCAGAGAAAGGAAGAGAACCGGCCTTGGTGCTGTGAGCTCCGCCCTCTCTGAGGAAGCCGGGACTGCTGCTTGAAGGAAGGCGGAGTGCGCGGCAGTGATCGCTTCTCCGCCGCCAAATGTTTCCCTGGGTGTGGAGGGGTCCACGAGGGGTTCCCTTGCCCCAAAGGAATCGGGGACCCTTTTTCTGTAATTCGGTGCAGCCAGAGGGGCTGCACATCCAGTGACCCGGTGAGGACCGCAGGAGGCCCCGCTTGACGGGGAGAGGTACGGCCCGGGCCAAAGTTGTTTGCGGGCTGCACACTCGCGGGTGCAAGTCCATGGGATACGGGGATGTACCTGGCCAACGTGGGCAGAGCGGGTGCCTCCCCTACTGGTTGTACAAATAGCGTGGGCATTATTGTTGCGGATCGCTCAGGATGAGACCTCAACGGAGGCCCCTGGGACTACCACATTCCTGGTTGGAGGTCCAGACGCCTACCAGAGTAGCGAGCAGTAGCTCAGGAGTTGGTGCCTATTTTGTTACACAGCTGCACCACCAGATCGCGGGCAGCTGCAACGTGGGGGCACCTGTGATATCTGATGAGGACATGTTTCCTTGACTGATGTGATTGCTAGCGCTCGATATTTTATGGGGACATGTTTTCTTTGCTGGTGGGATTACTGGAGCCTGAGATCTTACTGGTACATTACTGCGAGTGTTTCCTTGGGTGGCTAATTTTGGGTATGAGCAAATGTGCTATGCTCATGTCGTCATTTGGGTTATGCCTAATGTGTTGTGCCAAAGTGCAAGACTACCACTGGGTATTGGTTATCCCCAAGTGTAATGTTTATGCTGTGGTGGTAATGTGTTCCTAATAAGAGAGTAGGGTGTACTACTGCTGATGGCTGTGTGTAAGGTGCTCTGCTAAGCCCCCTTATTTGGGCTCTGCCTAAAAGGGGCCTGATGTGCACAAAGTGCTATGGTGATGTGTGCACCTCATGAGTGTTACTGTGGTGCACTGGTAATTTAGGATGCATGCCTAAGATGTGATGCATAATGTGTTTATGCTACATGCAATGTTACCAGTAGTTACTGGTTGTGATTTTCCCTACTTGTGTGTTCTAATGCTGATGACAGTGGCCCGATTGGCCCTGTAATGTATATAATCCCCTGTAAAGTAATACCTAGTGCCAGGTGGCACAGTGTATATTTGTGATTGCGTTCTAATGTGTTTTATGAGTAATACAAAGGCTATTTTTAAATAACCTTGTGTGGAGTGTCTTTTGTGGTGTGCCTAGTGTGTCACTGCTTTGTGAGTGTGTTGCACAAATGCTTTACACATTGCCTCTGGGATAGGCCTGACTGCTCGTGCCAAGCTACCAAGGGGGTGAGCAGGGGTTATCTTCGGTGTGTAACTCCCTTGCCCTGACTAGAGTGGTGGTTTCTGCCTGGCTTAGGCGCTTGCCCTAGCCAACCAGAAATCCCATTTCTAACAGCAGACCTTCCAGTTGCAGCAAAGCAGTCTTATAGAGTACACAGCAGACTACAGCAGCAGACAGTCCTCTGACAGTCCTTCTGCAGGTCAAGAAGGTCCAGAAAACTGATGAGTGGGACTCAGGGTCCTATTTTTATACCTGGTGTCTTATTTAAAGTAGGAGACGTTTCTAGAGAATTCCTTTTGAAGTGCTTCAAGTTTCCCGCTTCCCCTGCCCTGGCTCCAAGATGGCTTCTTGGATGTTGCATGGGCGAGAAGTCCTTTGTCTGAAGGCAGAGCACAGCCTATTCAGTTATAAGTGGGACTGTGCCCCGCTCTGCCCCCATTCTGCCAGTGATATCCCATTCAGGCACACTCTATCCCTTTATTGTGTGGCTCTCTGGGAGGGATAAACAAAGTCCATCTGCCCACTACACCCAGTAATGTGACCCAGGAACAAGCTGAAGACATCAATAGTTAGGGCAGGAAAATGCCAACTTTGTAAAAGTGCCATTTTCAAAATTGTAACTTAAAATCCAACTTTACCATTAAAGAGGGTTGTAGATTCCAGTTTCTCAAGCACCAAACATGAAATGTTTACCTGTTCCCAATCAAAAGTTAGCACTTATTAAATGCAATAAGGCAAACTAATGTTATTCTGAGGGAGAGGTAAGCCTTACAGTAGTGAAAAATAAATATAGGAGTTTTTCACTACCAGGTTATGTAAAACTTAAACGTACATGTCCAACATTTTAATAACAATGCACACTGCTGTATGGGCTACAGAAGGTCTACCCTAGGGGTGACAGTATGCAATATAAGGGAAGTTTAAGGGCTGGCAAGGGGATTATATTGTCAAGTGGAATTGGCAGTTTAAAACTTTGATTAGCCTGCAATGGCAGACCTGCGACATGCTTTAAGGGGCTGCTTAAGTGGGGGGCACAATACATGCTGTAGGCCCATTAGTTTAATTTAATTTACAGGTCCTGGGTATATGGTACACCACTCTATAATGAACTAATAAGTAAACTAAATATGCCAATCAAGTGCAAGTCAATTTTACCATGTTTCAAGGAGAGACCACAAGCACTTTGGCACTGGTTATCAGTGGTAAAGTGCACAGAGTCTTAAGGTCAACAAAATCGAATTTAGCAAAAATAGGAGAGGTGAAGGCAAAACGTTTGGGCGGTGATCCAGCAGCGAGGGCCATATCCAGCAACCATGCATTTGCGAATGATAAGTGTAGTCTTTGTCTAATGAGTCTTTAAGATGGCGTACATCTACTAGCACATGATCAATCATGACGTAATGTAGTTTTGCCGTGTCTGCTGCATTGCATTTATTGAATAGTACTGTTTTATAAATGATGGGATCAAAGGCACCATTTCAATTGTGTTCTATAATAATGCAGGACTTCCCAAAAATCAGTAATTAGTCTAGATAATAGGAACAACAAAGGATATTAGTGAATTAGTATGTTTCACTGACAGCTACCCAAGTCCCCCAACGAGATCCTTAAGAGGGCTGGGAGATGTGTCACTCTCTTGTATAATTGTTTTTGCCACTGTATGAAGGCTGTCTCTGTCCAACTGTCTTTCGATTTCTGCTGTTCTGAAATGGTGGGGACTTCCAAGCAGTTTCCTTCTTTGCTATGGAGTGCATATAGGGGCACTTAATTTCTCTGAGAAAGACTGAACTCCATTGGTGCCAGGTCTGTTGATTCCAAGAAGACTATTTACGAGCTGATTTGCGTCGCTCTTGCACTATGCAACGTGATACAAGAGCGACTCAAACCGCAAGTCAGATTTATGAAGCCACGCAATGCCACTTTGCATGGCCCTGAATGGCTCCATAAATCTGGAGTAAGGCAACACAGCGCAAATCACTGCCTTGCCTTACTCTGTCCTAGGAAGGCATTCCTTGTGCGTTTTGTGGGTGTTCCCAAGCAACTCCCAAGGTTTTTGTCATATTCCCAGATTTACCATTACTGGTAAATCTGGGAATGCACCAAAAAGATACACCTTCCCAGGAGAGTTGTAACAAGGAGAAATATCTTTATTTCTCCTCGTTTCTTTCCTCTTTCTATGTGTGCTGCATTCCGCAGCACACATAGAAGGAGGAAAATGCCTCCTAGGATTTTGTTTTGTGCAGGAAGCTGCTCCTTCTTGCACAAAATCAATCCTGCGTGCAACGCAGGCACCCTTGCACCATGGTGCAAGGGTGTCTGCATTGGCGCTAGGCCGCCTGAAGGGCGCCAGAGCAGAGGAAAAGGCAGGAATGTGCTGTATTGCTGTATATACAGTGCATTCCTGCCCTTTCCCCGTCACACAGTGCAGCACAGCAAGGTGACTTGCTGCGCTGCACTGCGTGACTTTTTCATAAATAGGCCCCCATGCAATATCCCAGCTCATCCAGATCAGAGAATGTTTGTCCATTTAGAGTCCCAAGCATTATTGTAGGAGCCAAAAGGCATTACTTAATGTTAATCTGGCACAATGTGTGTGTGTTGGCAGTCATACAAATTTGGACCTACATGTTTTTTAACAGCTTCAAGAATCATGCAGTGAGGTTGATGCTGCCGCAAGGAGGCTACCATGACACTCTATTATTTGTTGACCAAGCTTGGTCTGGGTGAATTCTATGTGCCTGTTAAAATTCTAATGGGATGGGAAAGTGTAAGTCAAGTAGACAGGGCAAGAAAGACCTTATAATGGAGAATATGTAATCTTCCTCCATATATTCACATCTTATCCTTTTTCAACCGATTTTCAATGTCTGTGACCTTGATTTGCTAGGTCTCAGCGCCCCCCCATTCAGGTTGCGATATTCCTATATATATATATATATATATATAAAGTAATCCAGTGAGTTGGCACAGCAACTGTTCATACGTTGCACACAGCAGCCTTACAGTACACAAAAGCAACATCATTCTAACTTGTGAGGGGAATCAGCTATATTTACAAATGTGGCTTATTGCAAGTGCTGAATAGTGTGTAGGCAGACTATATTTATGAATGATGGAGGAGAGTGAGGCTAAGCCTGTATACTGAATGAAAAGTGTGCTGGATGCCTCAGTGTCAATAAAACACTGTTCCGTTGGGGCCCCTCTCCCGCCTTTTGTACACTCCCCCCTTCCGTCCCCTCATAGGCCAATTGGTCAGTAAGAGCCATTGGGCGCTGCTGAAGAAATCACCATCAACATGTGTCACGAATAATCTATTTATCTATGATGAGGTTCATAACTGCAGTATCCCGGAGCCCACATGGAATACTAAATATTTCATCTTGTTGCGGGAATCCCTTTGGAATTTTTAGAGTAAGCATTTCTTTAGACCTTCCCTTTTTTAGGTTTCGCCTGCACAGGGCTTGCTCTGTGCTTGAGAAATCTATTGTTTTTAATATAAACTTAAACAGGACTAACATTCAGCCCCCTCTCTTTCCTGGCTTCTCATTGGTTCCTATGTGTGCCACTTACTTTTCCTCCATTTCTATTGGCTGCAACATATTTTTCTGCATTTACAAATGCTTGTTCTTCGTCTGCTTCTCCCATCAGTTTCCCCCGTCGAAATACTGTTAACATCCGCGTTGGTGGAACAATTTTTTCCATAAAGTTTTGCCTCATAATGCTTTCTTGTCTTGCAGCAGATTTATATATCGCAACGTATCACAAGGAAATATTAAGTGGTTTGCCCATAATCACAGGATGTTGCACCGCCGAGACTCCAACCGGCATCCCCAGCTGTCAAGTAGCACCTCTGGCCGCTGCCCACATCCTCTCAACTTCCATGCTACTTGGTTTATCACCCGGCACCGCCCTCCTCTCTCTCATCTCCCTTACCCCAGCAAGAATTGGGTGGCAACAGCAGGGCCTGCTCGGGGCGCTACCACCTGTCAACGCCCAGCACAAATTTTACTGCCAGGTCCGTTAAGCCAGCTCTGAAAAGGTGCAAAATTCGGGTACTGAGGTACCGACAATGCCCCTGTCTTCATTCTACTTACACATTTCCAGTTCTTCCAGATGCAGGACGACCCTCGGAATATGCGCAGCCATGGGACTGGCTTCCATGCGACCCAAATGTACTGAATTTGCATAGAAATATCGCCCTGTCTTAAAAACATTAATAACAGATAATTGATGCTGGCCTCAATTTACTTAGAGTCTGTATATGTTGTTGGAATGTGGTCACTTTAAGGGAGAATGACACGCTGACTGTAAGAGGAGGCCCTGAAAGCAAATGGGAAAACCAGTTACATAAGAGAAAAGCAGTAAAAGCACAAGAGTCCTTGGTGATTTCTATGAGAGAAAGGTATGGGCCCTCGCCATGTAAGTGATTTTTTTCTTTACATATCTTAGCTCTGTGATGCTATAATGAAACAGACTTGGGGCGGGATGGGTGTAGTGTGAGCACGGCTGTGCAGGTTGAGGTACATGATTCAAGAGGGGTGGGGTTTACCAGCGAATGTTGCTCTTGCAGGGCGGGCTCTGAACTCCAGTATTGGAGAACTTATTATTGCGGTGCAAAGCACTGACCAGTGTAGTAGGCTTTTCTGTGCAGTGGTAATTCTGTAGTGACCGCGCAGTTTGGTGGGCATGCGCAGGCGCCTCCATAGACCAGGCATGCTAAGTTCTCATTTGCTTATGCGTGTCGTTCTTTTGTTTGGAGTTTATAAAGGTTGACATTTCGGTATCATTTGTGTGATACTTCAAGTTACACTTTATTGTGAGTTTATTTATTTATTGGGGTCTCTTTTTTGTGAGTAATACAAATTGTTCGTTTTCACACCGTTCTGCTCACATAGGAGAAACCGAAGCATTACCAATGCTTGTTTTCCCAAGCTATGTTTAATTCCCGGCTTAGGTATGAGGGAGCGTTGTGGTCCATTTCATTCTATCAGCATCCAGTTGACATCGGCTCTAAATAGGGCTCATACACTGAACCTCATTTTAGGCTGCTATTTCAGGACGACTCTGTCATTTGACAGAATTTCTAACATTAACATCATTGCTTTTCCTCTACTATATCAACATATCACATATGCCAAAACAAAACTGCTGATTTTAAACAGCCAAATGTAAACAATGTCCGATACACAACTAGGTTACAGCCCTTCTAGTGTCCAAACCACATCAACCCTGCTGTGCCCTATCTACTATGGTTTCAACAGCAGTGGTGACCGGGGCACCGTATACCCACCCCACCCTTCCATGGCTCGCTTGTTGATCTGTGTGAGCCTGAGTCTGCCTGGTGAACTTTGCACTTGAATACTTTGACAAAAACTACACTGCCAACAGGTAAAATAAATATTCAAATATTTGCAAATTATATCATGAGCACTTCTTGAGTTTACCTTGTGTATTCTAAAATAGCTTCATATTATAATATCTCAAGGAACTTGCTGTATTGCTTTCAACAGGATAATTAACTCTGCTGGGGAAGATAACTGTGGACTAAATGATGTAGCTGTTGAAGGGTTAATGTGCAAAAGGCTGTTCCATAGAAAGCGCCAGGCTGCTGCTGCAAGAGTGTGATCCAGCGCGACACCTAATCAGGGATCGATACTCATCAATAATTCATACAATGGCCCATACACATTCACCCAAGTCCCTGATGCGCTGGGGGTCAAGTTTTAATGAAGTGAAATTTTGGTTCCTTTACAGATTCATGTTTAACAAGTCTAAATACATAACTAGACCTGTATATCAACTCTCTTTCCTCTCAGTCGATAGACCAATTAGTTGAGTAGTTCATGGTAATGATAGCACTTATCTAACTAACTATCTAGTCAGCTAAATAATTACAGACTCTTGGTAAGATAAATAAAGTTTATCTCAATTTGAAGTAAATTATCGATGCTCAATTGCATACAGTCACAAGTGCAGACAAATTAATCTCACATAGGAGAGGAAAAATCAATCAGCAATGCAAACAGTGTCAGACCTCATCAACAATTAACAATATGCATATGAGGAAGTGGATAGATAAAGAGACATAAGTTTCAGCAAAATAATGCGAAACAATATACATAAGACGGAGTGGATAGATGAAGAGACGTAAGATTCAGAGACAAGAATACATTTGCAAAATAATTATGCAAAGTACGAGTCAGAATAATACAAACCCAGAGGGTCTGTGAAATACCACCCCCTTGGCCGAGGGGACAGTGGGGGTTCCCCGAATTAGAGCCAGGGAACAAAGATTTCAGAGACAGGAACGGGACAGGGACAGGAACAGCTAGGCCTCTCTGCAAACCGACGAACAGCGACGCATCACCCTTCTCTCCTCAGCATCCGACCTCAGGCCCTCTCCTCCCTACGACTCTCCAACCTAAAGACTAAACCACACCCGTAAAGGCACCCCAGTTATACCCTAAAACCTACATGTCCGTCCCACATCAGTTGAAACATTTCACTAAACTCAACAGTTCATTGGTGGACTTTGGAGGTGGCCTGTCACACCACTGTGATTTCATTCATTAGTTGTTCGTGAATATAATTCTACATCCCTTCCCATTACCTAATAACTGACTCGTTCACATGATTTATTATATGATACATTTCAACAATTTTGCACATCTTTTTTCCAAAATGTCCGCAGAGCAGTCTTTAGTCCCACGGTCAGTCACATCCTTTTGGCAGACGAACAATGCATTCAGTGCTGGGTCTCCTTGAACTACGTGTCCCTTCTTTACAGCACTCAGCACTTCTGACTGCTCTGTCATGACTTTTTCGCTCTCACTCCAGCCCCTCCTCTATCCGGCTAACTTAAGAATAATGGAGGCTCATTTCAGCTCACTATTGCAAATATAACATAAGCTTTCATTAATTACATAGAAATGCACTTTTCACTTTACCACCCACCTTTGCACTATCCCCTGTTACATGTTTTCCTGGCAAAAGCGGCAATTATTCATTATTTTAAAGCAAGATGCGAGATGCGAAATATAAAAATGCAGCTTAAACATGCATTAATTCTGTTTCTTTCTAAATGCATTTTTGTATGCAGCCTAGTTCTTTCATGCATTAGTTTACATTAATATATACATGTGTAAAGCGGTTTCCCTCGTGTTCAGGTAATGTGTATGTTAAACTATAACTGCACACTGTTAGTACGTATTATGGGGGAGTTAATTCGAGCAGGTTTCATTTTTGCGAAATCCTGCTCCATCAATCCCCCTCTGATGGCTTACTGGAGCCATCATAAAATACCTACCATACCAAATGACATCCTCATCTATCTAAAATTCAGTAATCTTTTCTCTTTTCATTAAGTTTTCATCTAAATCTTTCATCTTAATATAGTAATCTCCTTTCATCTCCTCTAGTTCTATCTCATCTCTTTTTCTTTTTCTTGCTTTTCGTTTGTCTTTTGATTCTGTCATCTCTTTTCTTCCACACTTACACTTACAGCACTTATATATTGTTATTATCACTAAGGCTACTCCAGCTACTGAAACTATTTGCATTATTATCTTTCCTAATAAGCTACTTCCAAAGGTAGAAAACCATTTACCTACAGAAGAGAAACTCTTACCAAGTCTCTCCCAGACACCATCAACCTCCAGTTGGGTCAAATCTTCATGTAATTTTGTAATATTTTTAATATATCCCTCAATACCTTTACTTTTGTCAGGGGTATAAGTACTATTTAGTCGAGAAAATGCTTTCGTCTGAGCTCTCGTGTTACAAGAGAGGAGGAAGAGAAAAACAGCGTAGGACGGGACACAAGGTTGTAGGGATGACAAGACATTTATTACATCATAAACGTAATATCATCCACACGTATTTTAGGATCTAGTCCTGGTGCTCACACATTGGGTGAAGTTGCGTGAAAAAGGTGAAAAAGTGCTGGTGACTTAAAATTACATCACATTGACAACATAGGCAAAACTCAAATGAATTTTTACAGTTGGAGTTTTGGTTGTAATAGGTCGACGGCGTTTCGATCTCTATAATTTAGAGACCATCATCAGGACGAGTAACCGTGTGAGCAAGTAGAATCTGAAGGGCGGTGAACCGCTACGTTCCGGTGAATACTTTAAGGGTTCCGGGCAGTGTGCTGGATCAATCTGCAGGCCTTCATTGCAGTGCCTCGCCGCCTGCTCGAAAACACCGGAGGAGACCCGGTATCCTGTCCTTAATCAAATTATCTACCAAGTCACGGGACACACTGCATTGCAGCGTATGTCTCGCCTTTCTCATAATTTCCCTCTCTGAAAGCCCACGGTGGTACCTGTGATTTCTGTTCAGCAGCTTTTCTTTGGAAACTTTCCCTTTTTCTTTCTACCATTTCTATAAATACTTTTTCTTAAACCCGCAAACTACAAGTTAGGTTGTTTTGGTAAGCATATTCTATATCTAGTGTCTTAGTAATATGAAAAAATTCTCCCATATAACGTGCATTTTCACTACTTGAAACCTTGTTCAGTTCTTTTATAATTTGTATCTCTGAAAATACTAAGGGGCCGATTCCGATTCGGGCTGGAAATCTCTCCGACCGAGCCGGACCCGTGCAGCTCAACCGAACGAGTACGATGCGTCCGTATGCTATCGTACTCGAATCGGTCGGACTCCCATTGAAGTCAATGGGAGCCGGTCGTACAACGCGTACGCGGGCTCCCATTGCCTCAATGGGTGTGAGGCGGACAAGGGCACCCCCTACAGCGGGTACGTGGTGAAGCAACTCGCGCCGTACATGCACAGGTAGGGGGGACCCATGGGTCCCCCCTGTGTGCGACTCGCGCGGCTACGCGTACAGGGGGGTCCGACACGGACCCCCGAAGTACGGCTCCGACTGCTCTTTCGAGCCGGACGGTGCGTGTCGGTCGGACTGCTCGCGGCGCGCATTGTACTTGCCCGGCCGGGGAACGTCTCCATTGCGCGGTGCGTATCGTGTCCGAGCGAGTCGGTCGGTGCGGTTCGACCCGGGAACGAGTCGGTCGGAGCGGTTGGGACACCCGAACAAGTCGGTCGGCGATTTCGCATCGTACTTGCTCGGCCGGACACGCGTACAAATCGGTCGGGAAATAGGGCTCCGAATCGGATCCGGTTAAGCCGAATCCGATTCGGGCCCTACCGGCCAAGATCGGAATCGGCCCCTAAATCTATATTAGAATAATGATATTCGAGCTTCCACGTCACGTAGAAGAGACTGGATAAGACACTACAAGACACACCATATGTTAAAGGTAGGTGATGACAGCTCACCCCCTCTGACGAAGGTAATTGCATGCACACCTAACAATCACTCACATTCATTGTGTCAATATATTCATACAACAATTTAGTAAAGACATGTAATGAGAAATCACTAATTGATTTATCATGATGGAGAATGCTTCCATCCATTTGTTCTATGTTAGTATTAGGGGTTTCTTTAGTAACATCACTCATTCTTTCACTTATTATATCATTAGTACTGTTTCTTTTATTAGTTACCATTAGAATAGGTACAATGACAGTTAATAATATCCACATAAATGTTAATAACAAGACACTACATAAACAAGCTTTAATACATCTACGTTTTAGACTAGATTTTGGATGTTCAGTCACTTTTGCTTCAGCCATTTCTGAAAAAAATGTATATAAAAAAAAAAATCTAAATCTATAGAAACTCTAAACTTTATTAAAAATAAATTTTTCAGAACAAATAGTGTAATCCTACACTTTACGGCTTTCTTCTTTACCCCTGTCTTTTATTTTATTTTCTTTAAAACTTCTGAGTCCTTTTATTTAATTTCATCTGGCAAGGTTACACCTTAATTCTTCACAGTTCTTTTAAGGTGGTTTTAATTTGTTTTCATCCACTTGCTCAGTGTCAGCACTGTCTTTTTCTTCACTCGGATCTGAGCTTTCAATTTCCTCCAAGATAACGTAAGTCCATTCTGGTGCTGAATATTTTCTGCTTGGAATTCTTACTCTCTTTGTTTTTCGTACTGAATCTTCTTCTGACTCTTCCTGTTCTGTTTGACTTGAGACCTCATTAATTTGCTCTGGTCTTCTCTTTGACTTTCTCCTCCTTACAAGAGTGTATTTCAGTCTTTTCACTCCACCTGGCCAATTGTCACACTTTCTTGGCCTTTTAACTTGTACTACTTTTTCACCTTCTTCATCTGGTTCACAGGTTCTTTTATTTGGCCTTTCTTCTACCTGCTCTTCTTCTCGATTTTCAGTAATTTCTCTTTCTTCTGGTTCAACAGCAGTCTCATGAGACCCAGTATCTGGTGCCCAATCTACTTGACTTGTGCTTGGCTGTTCATCATCTGTTTGTTCTTCAGAATCTGTTATTCTAGATTCTTCAGCTTCGCACACTTCAGCCTCTGGTCTTTGGCTTTTGGTTACCAGTTGCTGCTCTTCTTGTCTTTCGAGTGGACTTGGGACTCGTCTGGTATGGCTGGCATGGATCCAATTTGGCAAACCACCACACTTTACCGCTGTTGTCATCACCAAAATCACCTGGTAAGGTTCATTCCACCTGGGTTCTAAACACGACTTCCTCACGTGCTTTTTTTTTCCCAAAAATTTTTTATTGAGCAGAACAGATGGGCAATTAAAACAATACAATAATCAATGATCAGGAGTAAAACAATTTTAGAAACAGCATATGATGTCTAGAAGAATCCTTAGATAAAAAACATTTGACATTGAAATTAATAGAAAGCAGGAGAAGAGAAACAATGTTCCCAATAACATATTTTCTAAAGTGCAAACAGTGCTCGATATTCAAGTATATCAGAAATGACCGGGAGCCTATATTATTATTAGTACTAGGCTTTGCCCCTAATCCAGGTCATATTCATTAAGTCGATACACATTCTATCCATTCTAAGGCACCCCTGCTACCTTACAGTAACAGCATGTCTTAGCTAAAATAAATAGCAAAAAAAGTGCCGAGTGCTATAATTTCTACCGTCACAATTAAGTAAAGTGCTAACTGTGCAGTACTAGAATATTGCAGGGATAAACAGTCTTGTTGTTGTTTACCTTGCCCCCCCCATGAAGATGTATTTTCTTGGTTTTAGTAAACATTCTGTTTATCCAAAAAACCCTGTAGCATTCACATATAAACATGTCTATCTAAAATTATTATAAAAATAAAGTGTCGAGTGCTAAAGTGCTAAGTGACGGGCATGGACTGTTCGCTATCAAAGAATTTCCAGATATTAGTGAACTTTTTTGTTGCCCCAACCCTTTTTGCGTAGGCTTCTTCAAACCTTCTAGTCCTTTGCATTTTATTCACCCATTTTGAGAAGGATGGTATATCCTCTGACCTCCAATTTTGGAGGATTAGGGAGCGGGCTATTAAGGAAAAAATCGCCGTGTATGCCTCGTCGGCTCTGGACAAGTCAGATCTTTCAGTAGAAATGCCAAAGAGAGCCACCTCGGCTTCGGGATTGATTGTCTTGTCAATAGCCTGACTCATTGAAGAAAAGATCTTACGCCAAAACATTTCGAGCTTTGGGCATGTAAAAAATATATGGAGCCAATCGCCCCCATCACGAAGCTGGCAACGAAAGCATTTATTTTCTACTCCCGGAAAGCGTTTATTAAGAGCTTTTGGGGTGAAATAGGCCAGCCAGCGAGATAAAAAGGACATCCTTTTAAAATTGGCAGCTCTAAGGGCCTTGCTTCCTAACTGCACAATCTGCTCCCACTCCTGCCTCGAGAAGGAAAAATTAGTGTCGCGGGTTATTTTGGCCAGCGCTTCTTCAACCAAAGGGGACTCTTCCCCCTTTCTCAATAAGGTATACCAATTTCCCACTCCTTTTAATTTAAATAAAGGGCGTTGGCCAGAGCTGGTGGTGTCCCACCCATCGACAAGTTATATTTATTTATAACATTTAATATCTGCAAATATTCCCAAAATCCCGTTTTTAATCGATTTTCAGATCTATCTATGACCTCTTGCCAGGTGATGAGTTTCCGAGAAGTAAAAAAAAAAACAATTCTCCTAGCCCACAGTCCTTCCATCTTTTGAGCTTACTAGAATGAATTTGAAGCCCAAATATCTTACACTCCTCTAATTTCAAATACTGAAAACCAACGAACCCAATCTGTTTAAAAAAGGACTGTAGTCTATCGGAAAGATCCAGGATAGTCTTATATCGAGTCTTTTTTGGTAATTTGGCTGTTTTTAAAAAGATAGGAACTTGCGATCCTGACTCCTGTATCATTCTGTCATAAAAAAACATATCTAGCAAACCATTAGGATCCAGTAGACGTGCTGAGAGATCCAGGATCGCTGCCATATAGTAAGTGCGAATATTTGGTAGTGCTAGACCCCCTTGGGCGGTTCCCAGCTGTAATATAGGCAGCTTTACCCTGGAAGCTTTTCTATTCCAAATAAAATCCCTGATCATTGACTCAACCTCTTTAAAGAAATGGGAGTTAATCTGTAGCGGTACATTTACAAAAAGAAAAACCAATAGGGGAAGTAGCGACATTTTAATAAGACCTACGCGACCAATCAAAGTTAATGGTAAAAGAATCAATCTATCGAGCAAAATTTTAATTTCATTACGCATCGTTAAATAATTCAGACTAAATAATTGTTCAAATTGATTGGAGACATAAATACCCAGGTATCTAATAGGTTCTGTTTTTAAGGCTTGGGATTTTAAGTTTAAGGGTAAAAAATTACAATCAACATTTAGGGACCGATTCCGATTCGGGCCGGAAAACGTACCGACCGACTCGGTTCGGGAATATATTCTGACCGACACGTACCGGTGCTGCCCGACCCGCCTAGTACGATGTAATGCATGCGATTTACGACCGACTCGCACGGAACCCAAGAAGAAAGACCGACCCGCATGGAAAACAGCCATCCGGCCGGAAAAAACGGCGAATCGAACCGAGCGACACGCAGCAGGAAGGAACCCGAACGAAACGTACCCGCGAACTCCGACCCGCACAGTACGATGCAATGCGTGGAAAACCCGAACGAGTCGCACGGAGCTCAAGCCGTACGACCGACACGCATACAAAACAGCGAGCCGAAGCAACCCAATACACCGCGACCGACGCGTACGCCGCACATAAAACACAGCAGAAATACAGCGTGAACGAACCGGAGAAGCTCGCACGAGACCAACTGCAGCGTCCGACTCGGTCAGAAGAACGTCTCCTACATGCACAAAAAGCACAAAGGAAAAAACACACAAAAAAAGGGACAAACAAGCAATTACAAAGCCAATAAATACTGGGGGGGGCATGGAACAAAGACACACCCACAACTCAACCCATATAAAGGACACAAATCCCTACCATGATCCTTTGCAAATTCGAATTACCTGCCAGCACTCAACACCAACAGACAGCAACCACACACACACTCACAGCTCATCCATCACACAAGCCACACACCATCAGCACCTCAACAAATAGCACCCTCACATACACCCAGCAAAACCCACACTCACACACCCTCACTTGCACACCAACACACACATCACTCACCACCACCACCCATCACCATGCCCCCAAAGAAGAATCAAAAGTTCACAGACAGTGAATTGGAAGTCCTGGTAGATGAGATCCTCAGGGTAGAGCCACAGCTGTTTGGTACACTGGTCCAACAGACCCCCATGTCGCAGAAAACCAAGATGTGGGCGAGGATCGTCGACACGGTGAACGCACAATCACCATGTCTGCGCACAAAGGAAGACATCCAGAACAGGTGGTATGACGTGCGCAGGAGGGTCAGGGACCTACTGAAGAAGGACTACGCCTTGAGCCAACACACCGGCAGTGGCCCTCCTGCCAAACCTGTATACCTCAGACCCTGGGAGGAGAAGGTGCGGGCCATCCTACCACCAGTCAGCGTATATGGACTAGCAAACATCCCAGAGCCTGGTGAGTACACAACAAATGTACACAATATTGTGTGACAATACACACACATCACTGTCAAGGGGATAGTCAAACCATGCACCCTTAGCAAATACACACCAACCAAGAGATAAACATCCTAAGATGTGTATGTCAGTCAGATAAACACAATACATGCCATCCCATAGTGAAATGTAACTGTGTCATGACATGTACAAACACAACAACAAATACAGCTAGGCAGTGGCACAAATCTAACCAACAAACACAGTCAGATATGTAGCCACCACTACAACACCACCTCCCAGGGAAGCCCACTGAAAGGAAGGAATTCTGTGTATGCTGGTCAAGTCAGTGTAGCCAATATCATCATGGGAGTTGTAGTCAAAGATATTGCCCACCCTCACAATACGCCCATCAACACCACCATGAACCATGCTCACATCACAGGGAGTGGAAAACAACTGACAAGATGGCTGACACTGGGTACTGCTGTGGGGAGCACAAGGCCCTGCTGGCAACTGTGCACCAACCAACAGCAGGACACCACTGACTGACATCCTGAAAGCAAACTTGAACTCCCTGCAATGGAAGCACGTTCCATGGTGGGATATCTGGCTGGGTGGGAAGGAGGACTGACATCACTGACCATAGTTACCAGCAGCTCTTCTCACACACACCCCTAACACAAACTCCACACAACTCACCTGGGAGAATGCATTGCCTCACACTCTAATCAAATATCCCACAAAGAACCACCACCCTGGGTTATGCTGTGTGAAGCACAGGGATACACATGGGACTTGTAGCCAAACTAACCCCAGGATAACACTGTCAGCCATCTTGTCAGCACAGGCACACTACCCCACAGGGAAGCAGAGTCAAAAGGAAGGAAGCATGGGCATGCTGGGAAGGGGGGTGGAGGTAATAGCATGATGGGAGTGGAAGTCACAGCTCAACATCCCCCAGCCACGTGGCCCAGCAAGCTCACACTCAAGCATGCACACCTCACAGGGAGTGGAAAGCCACTTCAAAGATGTCTGACAATGGTGCTCTGATGTGGGGAGCACAAGGCCATGCTGGGAACTGGGCACCAACAAACAGCAGGACACCACTGTCAGCCATCTTGCCATTGCTGTCACACTCACACACAGTGAAGTCCACTCAAAAGGAAGGAAGTATGGGCATGCTGGGAAGGGGGGTGGAGGCAATAGCATGATGGGAGTGGTAGTCACAGCTCAACATCCCCCAGCCACATGGCCCAGCAAGCTCACACTCAAGCATGCACTCCTCACAGGGAGTGGAAAGCCACTTCAAAGATGTCTGACAATGGTGCTCTGATGTGGGGAGCACAAGGCCATGCTGGGAACTGGGCACCAACAAACAGCAGGACACCACTGTCAGCCATCTTGCCATTGCTGTCACACTCACACACAGTGAAGTCCACTCAAAAGGAAGGAAGTATGGGCATGCTGGGAAGGGGGTGGAGGCAATAGCATGATGGGAGTGGTAGTCACAGCTCAACATCCCCCAGCCACATGGCCCAGCAAGCTCACACTCAAGCATGCACACCTCACAGGGAGTGGAAAAGAACTGACAAGATGGCTGACAATGGGTACTGCTGTGGGGATCACAAGGCCATGCTGGGAACTGGGCACCAACAAACAACAGGACACCACTTACTGACATCCTGAGAGTCAACCTGAACCCACTGCAAGGGTGGCATGCATCATGGTGGGATAACTGGGCTGGGGG
This sequence comes from Calotriton arnoldi, assembly GCA_963921515.1. Classification (NCBI taxonomy): domain Eukaryota; kingdom Metazoa; phylum Chordata; class Amphibia; order Caudata; family Salamandridae; genus Calotriton; species Calotriton arnoldi. Next base: position 176,725 of record CAWUFW010005464.1, on the reverse strand, counting down.
GAGAAGGAGGGCCGGATGTCCACCAAATACAACCAATGCTGGCCATGTACACACCTCAGCATTCATATTGAAATGCCCAAAGTATGCAGGACAATGTGCTACACCAATATCAACCTCTGGCTGTGACAACTTAGGAGAATACAATGTACAGGCCCGCATCCAGAGGTACAGTCACAACTGTCAGGTGTGTGAACCATTGATGCCTGCAGAAACATAACATACATTGTGTGTGTCTCCCAAAAACAGGTGATGATGGGGACACAGCAGCAGACGCTGAGGAGTCCCTGTCCCAGGCTCCGGGGGACACTCAGCTCACTGGTGTGGAACAGCCTCTGCCCTCCTCGGATGACAAAGACCTACCTGGCACCTCCGCAGTGAGTCATCATGCAGCACCAGCAGGACCACCAGCTGCACCCCTGCACCCACCCCTCCAACAACTGCCAACACACAGACCACCCCTGCCGACACGGACAGACCAAGGACCACCACCACCAACAGCACACGGCCCCCGGACCAACGTGGAGCAACGGACACCAACACCAGCAACAACCCCCAAGGGGGCCCAGGGTCACCTGTGCGTGCCACCGCAGGTCCTGCACGTGTCGCCAGGGGTGGTGGGAGGGGTGGTAGACATAGGTCGCTGCTTGCAGAGGGTTCTGGACTGCATGATGACCCACAACTGGCACGCATAGCTGATGCATACCAGACTAGCACCGGAGAGTTCAGCCAGGTAGTGGGGATCCTCAGGGACATTCAACAGCAGCAGGCTGCCCATCATGCCCACTCGGACTCCCACATGTCCCGCATGGAGTCCAACTGGGACACATTGCAAGAACTGACGGCGGTGCATAGGGACATATTACAATGCCTCCGCCAGATTTGCCCCAACATGTCAACACCTCCCTGTGTGCCCACAACATCTGGTGCTGCAACAACTGCAACTGCCACAGGGAGGAGGATGACTCTGGCGGAGAGTCCCCTGCACCGCAGCAGCCTGCACTTGAGGGTCCCCCCACAAAGAAGAGGGGTCGTCTGAGGAAGGACAACTGAGAGGCCGATGGCCATGCACAACCCCCAGGAAGCCAACACCTGTTCTGGAAAATCACCTTTGTGCGCAAACTGTTCACCCTGTCGAATGCAACACAACTCTCCCACATGACATGGGGAGTTCAAGTTGGACCAATGTATCAGATGACTGTGGACTTTACTCAGGACATTTCTGCTACCAGGAATTCCAAATCATCTATGAACTTTGGATTACAATCACAATGTACAGCACCCACCATCCTGTGCACTATACTCACACATGTATGTCAATAAACTCACTAATACACCATACTTGCCTCTGTTGTTATTCCAACGTTGTTACTGTCATGGAGCTGATGATTTGCGACATGACACTGTGCATGCTAACTGCTACAGCAAGTACAACACCGGCATGTGAGTCATGGCGACCTGACACATATGAGGGAGACACACCACCAGGGCTACACAACACATACACACCAGGGCCATCTGACTCATCGCCTACACTGATGTTGCCAGGAAATACGGTGCAATGCACAGACCCAACACCTATTCACAGTCTGTGTTAACTAGCACACTGGTGCAGTAAGCAAATGTCAGTCAGATGTGTGATCACACACAACGCACATCACAAAGTGAAGCACAGGTTTATTACACATTTGCAACATGTTGTAACCACTACAGATGCAAGGTAATCCCACCTGGCAGTGGGCACACAGTCAACAAGTGTAGAAGAAAGGAAGTCCATGGGTGTGGTGCACATCACCTGTAGGGAAACAACAGCTACCACCCTGGAAGTTCATTCACGGTGTCGGGGGATCACAGTTGACCAAACAACTCTGAAAGTACCCTGTGAAGGACAGAAATGACACACAGTCAAAAGCACGGAAGAACAGGACAGAACTGCAATACTCATGCCCAATACATGTCACAAGATACCCACCCAGAACCAAGTTAGCATGTCAACACTGTTGTGGAGTACAGACTACCTGTAAGGACACATCGCTGCACGCACACAGTCGTAGCACATGGACACACTCAAACAGCACCAGAGCACCACCAACACATATCATGCAAACTCACATCATTGACATAACATCTCCGGATACTCACATTCAGCTGAAGAAGTTGGTGATGAGCTGCGTGCGGACATCACCCTCATCATCATCATCATCACTGGCATCGTGGTCCAGGCCAGGATCCTCCACAGGTGGCGGATGTTGGTCATCGTCATCCAGGATGAGAGGCAACTCCTTCCGCACTGCCAGGTTGTGTAGCATGCAGCAGACGATGACAATCTTGCACACCTTTGCTGGGGCATATGGGAGAACCCCTCCTGTCTTGTCGAGGCAGCGGAAGCGGCTCTTCAGGAGACCAAATGTCCGCTCAATCACTCTCCTGGTCCGACCATGTGCCTCATTGTAGCGCATCTGGGCTGGTGTCACAGGGTTCCTGAGGGGCGTCAGCAACCACAGCATGTTGGGGTATCCGGAGTCACCTACATACAGACAATTGCACATTAGCTGAGTTGGAAAAGAGGGTGGAATACTACATTGCAGAACACACACAATGGTACAAAGTCAGTACACACCGACAAGCCAGGCACTCTGGTTCCGCATCTGTGACATCATCCTCAGGATGCGACTACTCCTCATCACGTAGGCATCGTGTGCAGAACCGGGGAAACAGGCACAGACATGTGAGATGCTCATATCTGCAAGACATACCAAAGTGCATTGACCGAATGGTAGTGTTTGCGGTTCCTGTATACCTGCTCTTGGGCCTGTGGTGGTACCAAAGCCACATGTGTCCCATCAATGGAGCCAATGACATGCGGCATCCTCCCCAGGGCATAGAAGTCACTCTTGACATCAGTGAGTTGTTGACGTTTAGGGAAATAGATGTACTGGTTCAGGTATCTCAACATAGCCTCCAAAACATCGCGGAGCACACGGCTGAACATGGTCTGTGACATCCCACCAGCAGACGCCACAGTGGGTTGAAAGGTACTGGTGGCAAAGAAGTGAAGGGCTGCCATCACCTTCACCTTGGGGGTCAGCGCTGTAGGGTATGACCGGCCAGGTTGCAAATGTGGGGCCAACCGCACCGTCAATTCCTCAATCAGCGGCCTGGTGAAGCGGTACCGTCGGATGCAGTCCCGTTCGACCATGGTTGCAAGGTCAGGGAATGGTCTATGGACAGCTGGTGCCCTGCAGTGCATAGGTGAAGAAAGAAAGATTGTCAGTCACCCCACATATGTGGCATTGACCATACTCAATATCACATGATACATCATTATGAGACACAAGTACATGATGTGTGCAGTTCCGTAAGGACATGTATGGCACCTACATGGCCAACATCTAACATCACAGTTCAACAAGTGGCATCAACAAGTCCCAGGTTGTGCCAATGGATATCATTAGGCTGTGTCACAGTTCCCATGTACTGCTGTCACGTTACAAACACACACCACAGTGACATGTGAGGACAGATGTGCCCCAGGCATCACAGCTCATCGACAGGTAGATTCCCAGGGACCCTGTATTGCCACATGGACACTGGCATGACATGGTGCATCATGAATACACCCCAGCAAAACAACCATGACCCCCACAGGTAGTGGTCCCTGTTGCCTCGGCAGGACAGACATGGACGTCTGTGACACACACACGCACAACATCAAAGTCCATGCAAAAACAACGTGGATGTGGAGACTGTCTCCCATTGTGCCCATGGAATCAGAGACATTGTAAACACAACATGCACACAGACTGTGGAGGGCCATCACTATTGTGGCAATGGGTCACCCTGGGACGTACATACCGTCCCACATGGGACTCAGGGGGTATGTGACATGACATACACATACACAACCGTGAAATGTGACCATGCCACATGCTCAGAAATGAACAGTTGCACATCACAGTGGTCATGTGCATGACACACCAAGGATTCTGTCCCCATGAACACGTGCACAGCCTGGGAGTGGCTGCCCCCAAGTGCCACCCACAAAACAACATGTTGACCCCCATACACGGAATAGGTAATGCAGCCTTACATGCCTCAGGATACAGTGTGGACAGGCTGTGGTGTTGTAGGTGTGCCCCTCACTCCCATGGAAGTATATGTGGCTGGCATACGTTCACCTGTGACAGGCATGGTGACATATGCCAGTGACTTGTACAGGGACGCGTTCTACAGCAATGGACCGATCGGTGCACACTCATTGGCCATTGCATACAATGTGAGCGGGTACGCGTTGTCATCCGATGTACGCGTTGTACATCAATGGACCGATCGGTGCGCACGCATTGGCCATTGCATACAATGTGAGCGGGTACGCGTTGTCATCCGATGTACGCGTTGTACAGCAATGGACCGATCGGTGCGCACGTATTGGCCATTGCATACAATGTGAGCGGGTACGCGTTGTACAGCAATGGACCGATCGGTGCGCACCCATTGGCCATTGCATACAATGTGAGCGGGTACGCGTTGTCATCCGATGTATGCGTTGTACAGCAATGGACCGATCGGTGCGCAAGCATTGGCCATTGCATACAATGTGAGCGGGTACACGTTGTCATCCGATGTATGCGTTGTACAGCAATGGACCGATCGGTGCGCAAGCATTGGCCATTGCATACAATGTGAGCGGGTACACGTTGTCATCCGATGTACGCGTTGTACAGCAATGGACCGATCGGTGCACACGCATTGGCCATTGCATACAATGTGAGCGGGTACGCGTTGTACAGCAATGGACCGATCGGTGCGCACGCATTGGCCATTGCATACAATGTGAGCGGTTACGCGTTGTACAGCAATGGACCGATCGGTGCGCACCCATTGGCCATTGCATACAATGTGAGCGAGTGCAGCGTTGTCATCCGATGTACGCGTTGTACAGCAATGGACCGATCGGTGCGCACGCATTGGCCATTGCATACAATGTGGCGAGTGCAGCGTTGTCATCCGATGTACGCGTTGTACAGCAATGGACCGATCGGTGCGCACGCATTGGCCATTGCATACAATGTGAGCAGGTACACGTTGTACAGCAATGGACCGATCGGTGCACACCCATTGGCCATTGCATACAATGTGAGCGGGTATGCGTTGTCATCCGATGTACTCGTTGTACAGCAATGGACCGATCGGTGCGCACGCATTGGCCATTGCATACAATGTGAGCGGGTACGCGTTGTACAGCAATGGACCGATCGGTGCGCACCCATTGGCCATTGCATACAATGTGAGCGGGTATGCGTTGTCATCCGATGTACTCGTTGTACAGCAATGGACCGATCGGTGCGCACGCATTGGCCATTGCATACAATGTGAGCGGGTACGCGTTGTACAGCAATGGACCGATCGGTGCGCACCCATTAGCCATTGCATACAATGTGAGCGCGTTGTCATCCGATGTACGCGTTGTACAGCAATGGACCGATCGGTGCGCACGCATTGGCTATGGCCTGGCCTGGCAACGGACGGGTTTTCAAACCTTAAACGAGTCTGATGCTGTGAATTCAGTTGGTCATCCACAACAATGTTGCAAATTCATGGGTCTGATGAAGTTGAACTTTTGAAGGATGCTGTGGGCGTGTGTAAGTGGTGCAATTCCATGGATTGGCCAGATTCAGAAGATGCAAACGACTTGGACCTATCACTTTGGACACATGGGACAGTATCTGCCTCAGCAGCACACATATAATGCTGGCTGTTCCCCTGAGAGCTCACTTGCCTGCACTACATGCTCCAGGACGACATCTGCCACCACCACTGCTGCTGTATCTGCACCCTCTGGATCCTGCAATGGCACGTACGGTGGAGAGAGCCCCAGCCTTCAGCACTGAGGAGAACCAGGCCCTGCTGGACAGCCTCCTTCCACAGTACAGCAAGCTGTATGGGAAAGCAGGGGAGCAGGTGAGTGTGCTGTCCACTGCCTTACTAAATGTGCATGTTGTCTGACTAGCAAGACTTACAGTGTGCACGCCACTGGCTAGCAGGCTCACTGAGTAGTAGTCAACCCCCATAGTGTGTAGTTACATGCACTGAACAGGTATAGTGCAGGGACAGTGCATTTAAACAAGGTTTTACTTCCCAGGCAATGATACCATGTAGTAACTGCTGGCAAACTGTTCATAGCCATCGTTGCACTGCCTGTGTACATCATGTGCCCCTGTGATTGAGACATGTATATCCAACTGTGTAATGCACGGATATGTTGCATGTGCAGTAATGGCCTTTTCACTTTGTCACCCTCACAGGTTGATGCCCACCAGAAGCAGCAGATATGCCTGACCATCGTCCGGGCAGTGAGATCCGTGGGGGTCTACAAGCGCCGGATCCGCAACTGCCAGAAGAGGTGGCAGGACCTTTGGGGCTGGACCCGGAGGATCGCACGGGTCCAGCTGAAGCTGTTGCCTCCTCGCAGGAGGGGCGGACACCGGACCCTGACCCCCCACATGCTCAGGATCCTGGCGGTGGTCTTCCCTGATCTGGATGGGCAGCTGAAGGCCAGAGAGCAGCAAGGAGGGGGTGAGTCCATGACTGCATTGTGAACTTTGTCTGCCATGCTATGTGCCCTCCTCTGGCCTGGTTGAACTTCCACAGTACATCAGTCATGTGGTCCAGGACCCATGTCCCTCAATTGTGCACTGCCCACTCCTCATCTGATACCCAGGTGTGGCCCTTACAGTCAGGGAATTCTGTCACTTGGGTACTGTGTCCTTGCATTTTGCTTAGCTCAAGGTGGGGGACAGCATTTGTTCCCCAAACTCTGTGGTGGGCATCATGGGTGGGTCCATTGCTTACACAATGCCTGTGTTCTGACATGTAATCTGCGTGTTACTTTGATATGTGGTCCAATTGCTGAGCTGATCCACCACATGTGCCTGGGGTATCTGGCACACACCCATGCTGCGGGTGTGAACAATGTGTGGGCCCCAGGAGTGTGTATATCACGTGTGTCACACATACTTAGCCACCTGCCTACTGTCCAGGGCTCATCCCTCATTCACATGGGGCAGGACAGTCATGCCTACTCCAGGCCATACAATACACTCTGTACTCCCACTCCCGTGTATCAGCTGACACGTTGTGCTCAGTGATATGTCCCCTCAGGTGTCTGCCTCTGTGTCAGTGTGCTGTGGCTTCGTTGTCAGGACTACTGGGGTGTTTCTCGGTTGGGGCTCAGCATGCCACCGGAGATGTGACCATAGGAGATGATACTTGTCTGACACATAGGTGTTTGATCACCTGACCGTGCAGACTGGGGTATGCGAATGTGAAGTTCAGGCAGCTGTTTCCCATTCACAGCAGATTGTGAGGTGCTCAGGTTCAGAGGGTTGTGTTACAGGTCTCCCATATGTCCAATTGGTATGACGTGGACAGATAAGGGTTCAGATGATGTGGTGTGTGGGGGATGTACATGTGCACTTGTTCAGCTCCAGGACTTGCATTCCCCATGACCTAGGATTGTGACACAGTGCAGACTGTTGTTGTCTGGCTGCCCTGCCCATGTGACTGGAGACAGTGATGTATGACTTAGCAGGCATGCCTGTGCCATGGCATGAAACTTCCAATGAGTGATCCTGCAGGGGAGTGACATGTGCTACATGCACACCATTGTGGCAATGACTATCAGGACATGGGTGCATCATGGTGTCTGGTGCTGGTATGCATCACATGCATTTCAAAATTGACTCTGGCCATCCCTTTATCCGGACACCTGTACTGACTCAGTGGCAAGAGTTGTGATGTGTGCATGTTCACATGCTTCACCGTGTTCTCTGCACTGTCCAACTACTGTGTAGGTGGTGCATGTGTCCACACTGGGGTATTGCCATCCGACAGACACCAGACAGATGGGTGCAAGGCCAGGAGGGATGTGAGTGCCATGGTTGACCATCAGACTGACAATTGGCTTCTCCTACTCTGTTTGGGCACTTTTGGCAATGTTCAACTAAGGATGCCAGGGCTTGCTCTGTAATGTGCTGTACTTACTGTGGTGTGTGCGTTCGGTGCAGGTGACTGATGTTTGTCTGTTTCCCTATTGTTTGCAGATACATCCACGGCCACAGGAGGGGACAGCTCCACGGACCAGGAGGAGCCGCAGAGCCAGACTGGGTCAGCAGCCGAGGAGTGGTCGGAGGGACACAGTGGCACGGAGGGCGAGGGGAGCCACACCGAGGAGTCCTCAGCAGCATCCACCTCAGCTGAGGACCACAGCAGCTCGGAGGATGACTCCCTTGTGGAGGCGGGTGTCAGCAGCCACCACACCCCAGCTAGTGTTGCTGTCCCCGCCACCACCACCACCACCGCCCTCCCATCGGCTCCCATTCCCGAGGTCCGTGGAGGCTCCCATGTTCGGGAGCGTGTCTCCTTCGTGCCAGGCACCGCACCCCCTGCCCCTGTGTCCCCTGCTGCCCTGAGTGAGGAGTCTGTGTACCTCCTTCGCCAGCTCCATGTAGGGCAGACAGCAATGCTGAGTGTCCTCCATGCCCACACCACTCTGTTGACTCAGCTGGTGTCGTTCATGGAGGTCATCTCATCGGGCATGTCTGCCCTACAGAGGGGCAATAGGTCCATGGACTCCTCCCTGACGGCAGCAGTGTCCCTCCTCCGACAGTCCATCACCCCTCCTACCTCTGCCCCATCCACACTCCCCAGCACCTTACCTGTCCCAAGCACACACACACCGGCACAGGCACACACCAGCACAGACACAAGCAGCACACAGACACACACGCCAAAATCCAGACGCACACGCACGCACAGTCAGGGGACTGAAACCACACTCACAGGGGATGGGGCCCAGGCACACACACACGCATCCACGAGCACTGCGCAGTCCTCAGATACCTCTCCCTCCAAGGCCCCTTCCCTTGCCTCACCTGCAACCCCACAGACACAGCGGGTCTTCCTCTGTGACCTCGGCCTCTTCCCTCCAATCCAGCTGATCCAGCATTCAGGGGGAAGAGGAAGCCCACCCACATGGAGGGGAGTGCCCCTTGCCCCCAGACACCCTCCCCCAGGTGCAGACCGACTGACGCCCCCATCCGCAAGTCCCCCCAGACCCGGAAGAGCAAGACCCCGCCGCCGCCCTGCAGCTCAACCACCAAGTCTCTTTCCTCCATCCCTCAGGCCCCCACTCCACAGGTGCCCCCACCACTCCCTGCCCCAGGTTCCCCCACCCACAGATACACCATCCCCAAAATGATCCGGCCTTCTCCCCCTGCCACTTGCTCTTCCGGCACCACACCCCCGCTGCGCATGTCTGTGCCACTGGTGTGGAGACGGTGTCCTCCCCCTCTGTAAATGTAAATGTAAATGTAAATCCGTATTTGTAAAGCGCGAACTACTCACCCTTACGGGTCTCAAGGCGCTGGGGGCCGTCGTGGAAATTAAGGGAGCTATTGCCCAGAGTCACATGGTGCTGAGCTGAGCTGCCGCCGGAACCGGGGATCGAACCGTGAGCCCCGTGCTCCGAAGTCAGCTGCCCTGGCCGCTGCACCACACCTCTGTCCTGCCCACCTTACCTGAACCCCATTCTCCTCCCCTGGAGGTAGGCACTGCAGTGGAGTCCACTACCACCCCGTCTGACTTGGGCACTGCAGTGGGGAACCTGTCCACTCCATCTGCATGGCCCACTGCAGTCGTGCCGGCACCCACACCATCTGAGTCATGCCCCCCAGTTGTGCCGGCACACACCATGTCAGACACCTCCACTGCAGTTGTCAGTGACTCTCCAGCACCCACCACCCCTTCCCTGCCTCCTTCTGGTGAGCCCTGATCCTGTCCCTGCGGTGCCTGGCCTGCCCCCCCCGTATGCCCCTCCGAGGGGATTGTCCCTGGTGTGTAGCAGTGCAGGCATGCGTAGGGTGACATCTGGCACTGGCACCCTGTTTGGACTCATATTATGGACTGGCCATTGGCCTTTGTTATATATTTTCTTTCACTTCTCTCACCCAAATGCTGAATAAAGCAACTTTCTGTTCCCTAGTGGTTTTGCTTCTGATGTACATGATGTTGATGATGCTAACCGTGCCCTTGCTGCAGTGATGGTGATTTTTGGTCTCATGAAAATGAAGTGTTACTGTGCAGGAACCCATGTGGTCCACGGGGAATGTGTCCTATCCTGTAGTGTATCCATGTCATCCTTTGCAGCATATGAGGGTGTCATGTTTTCAATATTTGGCAATGGGATTCCCTACTTACATTTGCAATATCACATCTGTGGCTTCCACCCCTGCACATCTGTTGTGCTTGCCATTGTTCAATTAGTCTACTTCCCTGACCGTGTGGCCATCTCCACTGGACAATCAAGTTTGGGCATCAATGTGGAAGGACTCATCTGTGTTGTCAGTGCAACTTGCTATACATGTGTGTTGGATCTGTGCTGATGATTTCGTTGACACTCCCATGACCAGGCTGATATGACGGGAGCCTTCATTTAGTGCTAATTGTTGACTGTGTGACCAAGTGTTCTGCTGACACGATGGAGCCCTACTGAGGCAACGTATGGCACAGCTTTCCTCACACAGGAGTGGAGTCCCCTCATGGCAGTGTGTAATCCTGTGACATTGCCTGAGCCCAAGGTGTGTGTTGTGTGAGCATGTCTGTGTGTGTTCACTTCCATTTTGCTGGGCGTGCTGGGATCCCTAGTGATGTTCCTGTTTGTGATGCTTGCTGAGTTGACCTATGTTCCCCCAAAGTCTTCTCCCTGGGTTCTCTGTGATGTGGGTGCATGGCACATTACTGGTCATCAGGGTGTCACCCATAGGTGTGTTTTCTGTCAGGGCTGAGTTTGTGGGCAAACGCAGATGGGACACAGTCAGGATTCCCCTTGGCACTTGTTGTTTACACCTGTCATGTAATTTCAAGTTTGTGTTAGCTTTCAGTGATTGTGACACGTTGTGTGTGTGCTGGCACTCCTCAGGGTCAGGGCTGCAATGTTGGTAGTTGTCTATGTGTGTTCTTTGTGGGTGACCTTGGCTTCTTCATTGGTGTGTGACTGTGGCCGGGATCCCATTGGTTGGTGTGGTATTGCCATCATGTCCATGTACAGCGTAGTGTGCAGTGTGTCAGACATTCAGGAGTCTTGTTGACTGGCCATGTGTGATGGGTTTCTGCACCTTAGTTCCCACCACCACCCCTGGGATTGTCATGGGTGCATGTTCAATGTCACCAGTGCATGTGAGCTTCACTGCTACACATTGTTGGAGGTCGAGGTGTGTGGTGTTGAGTGTGTGCAGATGAGAGTTGTTGCCCGGCTAGACCCCTGCCTCCATGTTGGCCTTGGCTGACTGGCCGTGCTGATTGATTTGTGCTTGTGTAGGTGTGATGGTAGTTTGTTGCTCAGGACACATGACTGTGGTTCACAGTGTGAACGACATCTAGCTTTGTCATCACAATGGGATTCTCATGCAGCCCAGGGTCACCACATTGTGGGGACCCTGGGGGTAGTGCTGTGGTGTGTCTGTGTCTTGCTGTGTCAGTTGCTGTTCCTACATGCTTGTGTGACATGTGTGATTTGTGCTCCCTCTCATCTAACAATGCCTGATTGCCCACATAGGGGATTTGGATCCATGAGTTAATTTTGTGTGGCACTGTATGCACATCTGTGTAATTGGTATTCAGGCCTCATCATGTGTTGTGTGGTTGCCTGGGGACACTGGCACCCCCCCTCACCTGTTGTGTTTGATGTGCAGTGTAGGGCTGCCTGTTTGTGTTTGTGCATCTGCACCACTGCATTGGCATATCTTTAGTGTGCCATTGGCTGTATGTTGTTTGGTGGGTTTCACCTGCTGTCCCTGGGACTCCTAGGTCATCAGTCAGCACGATGATCATGGTTTGTGTGTCCCATTGCTACCATGGTATGGTATCTGTTCACCTCACATCTACAGTCTCCACAGGATGTCTACATTTGTGTGCCCATTGGAGCAGATATGTGTTCTGCATTATGATGGTCACTTCTGTCATTGTGTTATTGATGAATGTTGACAGTGTCATCCCCCATGGGTGATGTTTGTCTGCACATGGCCAAAGGTATGTCTTATTTGCACTGCACTGTTTGCCTCACCCAATATATGTTGCTATGGGACACAAACACTACTTTGCCACTGATGTGTTTGTTGTTCTGTGACCAGGATTCAGCCATGCTGTTTGGCAGTTGCAGCTTTTTCCATGGCCACACTTACCTTATAGTCACTGTGATGATGGGTGTTTGGACCCCATTGCCACAATGTTCAAGATGTGCTTCAGCTATGGACCCCACACTTACATTTTGGTCACTGTGATGATGGGGGTTTAGACCCCATTGCCACAATGTTCAAGATGTGCTTCAGCTATGAACCCCACACTTACATTTTGGTCACTGTGATGATGGGGGTTTAGACCCCATTGCCACAATGTTCAAAATGTGCCCCAGCTATGGACCCCACACTTACCTTTTGGTCACTGTGATGATGGGGGTTTAGACCCCATTGCCACAATGTTCAAGATGTGCTTCAGCTATGGACCCCACACTTACATTTTGGTCACTGTGATGATGGGGGTTTAGACCCCATTGCCACAATGTTCAAAATGTGCCCCAGCTATGGACCCCACACTTACCTTTTGGTCACTGTGACGATGGGGGTTTAGACCCCATTGCCACAATGTTCAAGATGTGCTTCAGCTATGGACCCCACAATTACATTTTGGTCACTGTGGTGATGGGGGTTTAGACCCCATTGCCACAATGTTCAAAATGTGCCCCAGCTATGGACCCCACACTTACCTTTTGGTCACTGTGATGATGGGGGTTGGACCCTATTGCCACAGTGGTCATGGTCTGCTTGCATTGTGGAGGCCACACACATTTATGTGTGACACATGTGATAGGGGGTCACATTGCATGTTCAAAGTCATGTTCAGTGTTGTAGGCATTTGACACAGTCTACACACGCTTGTCATGGTGTTGGGGGATGTCTTTTTCTTGCATTCCTTATGTTGGAGTGTGCTGGTTGTGTCATGCATTACCCATCCTATGAGTGGGGGTGGTGTTGGTGGTAGGCATCCAGCCCCCCATGCATAGGGGTGGTAGTAGTGGTAGGCATCTAGCACCCCCTGAGTAGGGGTGGTAGTAGTGGTAGGCATCTAGCACCCCCTGAGTAGGGGTGGTAGTAGTGGTAGGCATCCAGCCCCCCATGGGTAGGGGTGGTAGTAGTGGTAGGCATCTAGCACCCCGAGTAGGGGTGGTGGTAGTGGTAGGCATCCAGCCCCCCCTGAGTAGGGGTGGTAGTAGTGACAGGCATCCAGCCCCCCATGGGTAGGGGTGGTAGTAGTGGTAGGCATCTAGCACCTCCTGAGTAGGGGTGGTGGTAGTGGTAGGCATCTAGCACCCCCTGAGTAGGGGTGGTGGTAGTGGTAGGCATCCAGCCCCCCCTGAGTAGGGGTGGTAGTAGTGACAGGCATCCAGCCCCCCATGGGTAGGGGTGGTAGTAGTGGTAGGCATCCAGTCCCCCATTAGTAGGGGTGGTAGTAGTGGTAGGCATCTAGCACCCCCTGAGTAGGGGTGGTGGTAGTGGTAGGCATCCAGCCCCCCCTGAGTAGGGGTGGTAGTAGTGGTAGGCATCCTGCCCCCCATGGGTAGGGGTGGTAGTAGTGGTAGGCATCTAGCACCCCCTGAGTAGGGGTGGTAGTAGTGGTAGGCATCTAGCACCCCCTGAGTAGGGGTGATAGTAGTGGTAGGGATATAGCCCCCCATGGGTAGGGGTGGTAGTAGTGGTAGGCATCTAGCACCCCCTGAGTAGGGGTGGTGGTAGTGGTAGGCATCCAGCCCCCCTGAGAAGGGGTGATAGTAGTGACAGGCATCCAGCCCCCCCATGGGTATGGGTGGTAGTAGTGGTAGGCATCTAGCACCCCCTGCGTAGGGGTGGTGGTAGTGGTAGGCATCTAGCACCCCCTGAGTAGGGGTGGTGGTAGTGGTAGGCATCCAGCCCCCCCTGAGTAGGGGTGGTAGTAGTGACAGGCATCCAGCCCCCCATGGGTAGGGGTGGTAGTAGTGGTAGGCATCCAGCCCCCCATGGGTAGGGGTGGTAGTAGTGGTAGGCATCTAGCACCCCCTGAGTAGGGGTGGTAATGGTGGTAGGCATCCAGCCCCCCTGAGTAGGGGTGGTAGTAGTGACAGGCATCCAGCCCCCCATGGGTAGGGGTGATAGTAGTGGTAGGCATCCAGCCCCCCATTAGTAGGGGTGGTAGTAGTGGTAGGCATCTAGCACCCCCTGAGTAGGGGTGGTAGTAGTGGTAGGCATCCAGCCCCCCATGGGTAGGGGTGGTAGTAGTGGTAGGCATCTAGCACCCCCGAGTAGGGGTGGTAGGCATCTAGCACCCCCTGAGTAGGGGTGGTAATAGTGGTAGGCATCCAGCCCCCCTGAGTAGGGTTGGTAGTAGTGACAGGCATCCAGCCCCCCATGGGTAGGGGTGGTAGTAGTGGTAGGCATCCAGCCCCCCATTAGTAGGGGTGGTAGTAGTGATAGGCATCTAGCACCCCCTGAGTAGGGGTGGTAGTAGTGGTAGGCATCCAGCCCCCCATGGGTAGGGGTGGTAGTAGTGGTAGGCATCTAGCACCCCCTGAGTAGGGGTGTTAGGCATCTAGCAACCCATGAGTAGGGGTGGTGGTAGTGGTAGGCATCCAGCCCCCCCTGAGTAGGGGTGGTAGTAGTGACAGGCATCCAGCCCCCCATGGGTAGGGGTGGTAGTAGTGGTAGGCATCTAGCACCCCCTGAGTAGGGGTGGTGGTAGTGGTAGGCATCTAGCACCCCCTGAGTAGGGGTGGTGGTAACTGTAGGCATCCAGCCCCCCCTGAGTAGGGGTGGTAGTAGTGACAGGCATCCAGCCCCCCATGGGTAGGGGTGGTAGTAGTGGTAGGCATCCAGTCCCCCATTAGTAGGGGTGGTAGTAGTGGTAGGCATCTAGCACCCCCTGAGTAGGGGTGGTGGTAGTGGTAGGCATCCAGTCCCCCCTGAGTAGGGGTGGTAGTAGTGGTAGGCATCAAGCCCCCCATGGGTAGGGGTGGTAGTAGTGGTAGGCATCTAGCACCCCCTGAGTAGGGGTGGTAGTAGTGGTAGGCATCTAGCACCCCCTGAGTAGGGGTGATAGTAGTGGTAGGGATCCAGCCCCCCATGGGTAGGGGTGGTAGTAGTGGTAGGCATCTAGCGCCCCCTGAGTAGGGGTGGTGGTAGTGGTAGGCATCCAGCCCCCCCTGAGAAGGGGTGGTAGTAGTGACAGGCATCCAGCCCCCCATGGGTAGGGGTGGTAGTAGTGGTAGGCATCTAGCACCCCCTGAGTAGGGGTGGTGGTAGTGGTAGGCATCTAGCACCCCTGAGTAGGGGTGGTGGTAGTGGTAGGCATCCAGCCCCCCTGAGTAGGGGTGGTAGTAGTGACAGGCATCCAGCCCCCATGGGTAGGGGTGGTAGTAGTGGTAGGCATCCAGCCCCCATTAGTAGGGGTGGTACTATTGGTAGGCATCTAGCACCCCCTGAGTAGGGGTGGTGGTAGTGGTAGGCATCCAGCCCCCCCTGAGTAGGGGTGGTAGTAGTGGTAGGCATCCAGCCCCCATGGGTAGGGGTGGTAGTAGTGGTAGGCATCTAGCACCCCTGAGTAGGGGTGGTAGTAGTGGTAGGCATCCAGCCCCCCTGAGTAGGGGTGGTAGTAGTGACAGGCATCCAGCCCCCATGGGTAGGGGTGGTAGTAGTGGTAGGCATCCAGCCCCCATTAGTAGGGGTGGTAGTAGTGGTAGGCATCTAGCACCCCCTGAGTAGGGGTGGTAGTAGTGGTAGGCATCCAGCCCCCCATGGGTAGGGGTGGTAGTAGTGGTAGGCATCTAGCACCCCCTGAGTAGGGGTGGTAGGCATCTAGCACCCCCTGAGTAGGGGTGGTAGTAGTGGTAGGCATCCAGCCCCCATGGGTAGGGGTGGTAGTAGTGGTAGGCATCTAGCACCCCATGAGTAGGGGTGGTGGTAGTGGTAGGCATCCAGCCCCCCCTGAGTAGGGGTGGTAGTAGTGACAGGCATCCAGCCCCCCATGGGTAGGGGTGGTAGTAGTGGTAGGCATCCAGCCCCCCATTAGTAGGGGTGGTAGTAGTGGTAGGCATCTAGCACCCCCTGAGTAGGGGTGGTAGTAGTGGTAGGCATCTAGCACCCCCTGAGTAGGGGTGGTAGTAGTGGTAGGCATCCAGCCCCCCATGGGTAGGGGTGGTGGTAGTGGTAGGCATCTAGCACCCCTGAGTAGGGGTGGTAGTAGTGGTAGGCATCCAGCCCCCATGGGTAGGGGTGGTAGTAGTGGTAGGCATCTAGCACCCCTGAGTAGGGGTGGTGGTAGTGGTAGGCATCCAGCCCCCCTGAGTAGGGGCGGTAGTAGTGACAGGCATCCACCCCCCATGGGTAGGGGTGGTAGTAGTGGTAGGCATCCAGCCCCCCATTAGTAGGGGTGGTAGTAGTGGTAGGCATCTAGCACCCCCTGAGTAGGGGTGGTGGTAGTGGTAGGCATCCAGCCCCCCCTGAGTAGGGGTGGTAGTAGTGGTAGGCATCCAGCCCCCCATGGGTAGGGGTGGTAGTAGTGGTAGGCATCTAGCACCCCCTGAGTAGGGGTGGTAGTGGTGGTAGGCATCCAGCCCCCCATGGGTAGGGGTGGTGTTAGTGGTTGGCATCCAGGCCCCTATGTGTGTATGTGGCATTGGTGATAGCCATCCCGCCCCTATGGTGCTGCTGTTGCTGGTGTAAGTAATTTCTGCATCCCTATGTGTGTGTGTTATATGTCGGGTACGTGTGGTTTGTTTGTGTGGTGGGTGTCTGACTTACCTTCTGCACCGTACGCGTCCGTACCAGTTCCGGTAATAGATGTAGAGTATTGGTAGGATCGGCATGATGGGATTCATGGTTGGTTCGTCTCGTTCGTCTTTCTCGTTGCTTCGACTCGTCCTCGTGGCTGGCGTGTTCGTCTCGTAGCCGTGTATCGTCTTGTGGCGCGACTCGGAGCTTATGTGCGCCTCTCCCAGATGCTTTGACGTGCCGTGCGTAGCGACGGGTGCGTCGCGTACGGAAGGCGCATCGTACTAGTCCGGCGGGACGGGGCTGCATTTTGGCTTCCGTGCGACTCGATTCTGCGTTTCCGGATCCGCCTCGTTCGGAGGTCTGGACCTGGATTGGGAGAGTACGACTGGGTCGGGATCTGGGCAGTTATGCGCATCGTACTTGCTCGTTCGGACGTATCTACGAATAGGTCGGGAAACACGCATTCGCCTGGCTTTTTCCCCGGGCGAATGGTGTTAGGTGCGCCTCCGACCGGGATCGGAATCGACCCCTAAGTATTAAAACCTCAGTTTTGTTCGGATTTATTTTATATCCACCAATCAGTTCAAATTGACTGAATTCGTGGAGCGCCTGATCGAGGTTTATTTTGTCGGGTCGCAGATATAAAATTATATCGTCAGCGAATAATTTTATTTTCGCCATACCTTCTATTGGTGGTTTAATTTCAGGGTTTCCACGAATTCTTATTGCTAGCGGCTCGATAAAAAAGGTAAACAGGATGGGAGACATCGGGCAGCCTTGTCTGGTACCTCGATTTATATTAATTGCCCCTATTGTATTGGCATTGACTACTACCCGGGCTTGAGCCCCTTGATAGATGTTATTCAGCAGGTTAATTGCCTGGGCAGGAAAGCCAAATTTTTGCATGCCGAGGAAAAGTGCATCCCAGTTTACCAGGTCAAATGCCTTTTCGGCGTCAACCATTGTAATTAGAGTTGGAGTTTTATTTTTTGTAGCAAAATCGAGGGCCTGTATTAAAAAC
Source organism: Calotriton arnoldi (assembly GCA_963921515.1). NCBI lineage: Eukaryota > Metazoa > Chordata > Amphibia > Caudata > Salamandridae > Calotriton > Calotriton arnoldi. Next base: position 158,851 of record CAWUFW010005464.1, on the reverse strand, counting down.
CCGGTATTTGAAGACATAGACCTCCCTGCCACGAACCCAGACTGATCGGGGTGAATTAAAGCCTGGGCAATCGGGGTAAAGCGTTGGGCCCATATTTTCATTAAAATCTTGAAATCAGCGTTAAGGAGGCTAATCGGCCTGTAAGAGTTAACATCCTTATGATTCTTTCCTTTTTTGACAAAACTAACAATGATCGACTCCTTAAAACTAGGGGGAACAGAACCTCCCAATCTAACCCCATTAAATAGTTTCGTCAAAAAAGGAGTCAATTCTTTAGAAAAGATTTTATAGAATTCAATTGGGAGCCCGTCTGCTCTGCAGGCCTTCGCCCCAGCTATTGATTTTACCGTATCTGAGATTTCTTCAACCAATATAGCGCGCTCAAGTTGATCCGCTAACGGGCCTGGTAGAACAGGAAGGTTTACCTCATCAAAATATTTGCCAATAAGGTCTAACCCTACCTCGTATTTTGTGGAATAGAGCTGTGAATAATGCTCCATAAAAACTTGAGCTATAGCATCTTTGTCACTAATGATATTTTGAGTCCTAGATCAATAATTTCTGATATTAAGGCTTTCTCCTGTTTAGTTTTTGTTTGCCCAGCGAGCATTTTTCCCACCATTTGGCTCTCCTCATATACTTGTTGTTGGAAGGTTTTGGAGCTATTAATTTCTTCAATTAAAAAAAAATCTTTTAAATCAAACTTTGCCCTTTCTAGCTGAGAGTCAACTTCTCTATTTCCCTGGGGCAGAGTATCTCTCAAGCTCATAGCATTGTTTACAACCTGTTGGAGTTGGTTAATCTTCTCCCGCCTTATTCTCGACTGAGCGGCTGAACGCGCGATCATCTGTCCCCGGATAGCAGCCTTAAACCCACCCCAGACCGAAAAAATTTCTGCTGTATCTTCATTAATACTAAAAAACTCCACTATCCACTTTTTAGTTTGAGCCAACCAGTTGGGATCTTGCAAAAGTAGACGATCCATCTGCCACCTGGATTGAGTCTTGGTTCCCCCTTCAATTTCCAACTCTATTGTAATAAGGGGTCCCCCCCTGTGTGCGACTCGCGTGCCTACGTGTACAGGGGGTCCGACGCGGACCCCCAAAGTCCGGCTCCGACAGCTTTTTCGAGCCGGACGCAGCGCGCATCGTACTTACCCGGCCGGGAAACGTCTCCATAGCGCGGTGCGAGTCGTGTCCATGCGAGTCGGTCGGAGCGTGTTGAAGCCGCGTTCGAGTCGGTCGGTGATTTCGCGGGTGCTTGCATTTTACTCGCTCGGCCGGACCCGCGTACGATTCGGTCGGGAAACAGGGCTCCGAATCGGATCCGGTGAATCCGAATCCGATTCGGATCACTAACGGCCGAGATCGGAATCGGCCCCAAAGTCTGGTTCTGGAACGGCTGCAGTACAGATTCTGCAGGAGACGAAGGGATAAGATTCAGAGAATTAGCATTCAATTCTTGTATCAAGGAGGATGAGGCTGGAGAGTTTTGGGCATGTGGAGGCGCAGAAGAGGTGTAGGAGAAAGCAGGCGAGGATGATGAACTAAGGTCTAGTGGATGCTGGCAGGGGGAGGCAAGATCAACGACCACCATCTGAGGTAAGTTGGACTGAGGAGGGATAGACTGTACAAGCTTTTTCATAAAGAGAGGAAACTCCTTAACACTCTTTCCCTCCTCTTTACTACTTTCGGCTGTTCCTGCCTTATCCACTTTTAACTTGCCATCCTCGCCGGTCACCATTGTGGGCACTGTGGGGGAGGTTCTGGCTCCCTGGTATGTCCCGGAAGGCTCTTCCGCCGGTTCATCTTCCGAGCTCTCGAAGCTGGAATTATGGTCGAGGCGGTTTCCCAGAAGTCCTGCTCTTCCTCCCTCAACAGATCATGCTTTGGCCTGTGCCCGTGCCAGGCGCGTCTTCGCCTTTAGGCCAGTTGCTGAATCGACTATAGAGGCTAGATTATTTTGTTTATTATGTCTCCCCATAGTCAAGTCTTGCAGAGGGGTGCAAACGATAAGTAAAATGAGGCTGTTTGGACCAGAACTTCTTCTCTTCCTAAAATATACTGAGGCCGCTGCTTAATCTCTTTGCATTTTACTTTTCAAAACCACCTCCTCAGCTCCTAGCCTCCTAGCCTCCCAGTCTGCTCACCTCTCCTCACCTCTCCTCACCTCTCTCTCTTTCTGCCCATCGTATTCTTTTCTCCAGCCTGGGCGATTTAACACAAAAAAATCTGTCAGCCTGCGCCTCTTCCTCGCACACCACATCCGTCCAGAAAAGAAAAAGGACTCCAAAACCACTTTCCAGCAGTTGAAAAGCTCAGTAAAACCGTTTTCAGCGTTTTACCGCTGGCAGCAGATTTTCGTGCAGGACTGTGAAAAACAAAAGTTTTGTTCCCGCAGTTTTGCCAGACTTTTCCCCATCAAACGTTTTCCACGTCCAAATCCTGTTGCCCCTTTTTCGCTGCGCAAAGCCGGCTAAGCCGCGATGTCCTCAGCCGCGAACGCCAGCATGCCAGAACTGCCGAGGTACGCCGCCATTGCCGACAGGGGGGGCGTGATCACCTACGGCTACTCGGAGGCGTGGTTCTCCGTCATAGCCCCTTCCTCACGTGCTTTTTGACGAGAACCCACTCACCAGGACTCAGATCATGAGCTTGATTCGGCTGTGTCGTAGTGGCATCTTCTCCAACCCGGCAAGACACAGAACGCACCAGATCAGCCAATCCTCTGCAATAATCAAGCACTAGATGGGATCACTGACAAAATATCGAAGGTCAAAATATTGTGTTCCCAAAATATCGGGACCTAAATACTAGATATCGATGTCAAAAATATCAACATCCTATCTACATAATGGTAAGTACTAAAATATCGAGAAAAAAATATAGTTGTTAAAAATATCAAAGTTAAAAATATCGTTTTTTTTAAATGTATAAAAAATAATGTAAAATAAATTAAATAATACATATAACTTAAAAAAAAATATTTAGAATTATTATAAAATGTTAAAAATTATAAGTAATAAATGTAATATAAAAATAAATTAAACATACATATATAAAATGTAATATATACATTTACTTAATAATAATTAATAAATAATTATTTTAATAAATTATAAAATGTTAGAAATATATTAAAAATTATAAACACATATATATATATATACATACACCTGTAACATTAAAAATTTAAAAAAAAATTATAAATTATATTATTAAAATATTTATTACTTTTTAAAACTACATTTTACACAACATTTAGGGGCCGATTCCGATCTCGGCCGGTAGGGCTCCGAATCGGATTTGGCTTAACCGGATCCGATTCGGAGCCCTATTTCCCGACCGATTCGTACGCGCGTCCGACCGAGCAAGTATGATGCGAAATCGCCGACCGACTCGTTCGGGCGTCCCGACCGCTCCGACCGACTCGTTCCCGGGTCGGACCGCACCAACCGACTCGCTCGAACACGACTCGCACCGCGAAATGGAGACGTTCCCCGGCCGGGCAAGTACGATGCGCGCCGCGAGCAGTCCGACCGACACACGCCGTCCGGCTCGAAAGAGCAGTCGGAGCCGTACTTCGGGGGTCCGTGTCGGACCCCCCTGTACGCGTAGCCACGCGAGTCGGACACAGGGGGGACCCATGGGTCCCCCCTACCTGTGCATGTACGGCGCAAGTCGCTTCGCCGCGTACCCACTGTAGGGGGCGCCCCTGTTCGCCTCGCACCCATTGAGGCAATGGGAGCCCGCGTACGCGTTGTACGACCGGCTCCCATTGACTTCAATGGGAGTCCGACCGACTCGAGTACGATAGCATACGGACACATCGTACTCATTCGGTCGGGCTGCACGGTTCCGATTCGGTCGGAAATCTCTCCGGGTCCGGCTCGGTCGGAGAGATTTCCGGCCCGAATCGGAATCGGCCCCTAAGTGTAACAGTAGGGAAAGTGTTGGATAGCGTAGAAGTAAAAATTACTATTCCCACTCCAACGAGTGCAACAGTAGGGAAAGTGTTGGATAGCGTAGCAGTAAAAACTACTATTCCCACTCCAGGGAGTGCAACAGTAGGGAAAGTGTTGGATAGCGGAGGGGAATAATTTACTATTCCCACTCCAGCAAGTGCAAATGTAGAGAAAATGTTGGATAGCGGAGGGATAAAATTTTCTATTCCCACTCCAATAAGTGCAACAGTAGGGAAAGTGTTGGATAGCGTAGAGAATAAAATTATTATTCCCACGCCAGGGAGTGCAACAGTAGGGAAAGTGTTGGATAGCGGAGGGGTAAAAATTACTATTCCCACTCCAGCGAGTGCAACAGTAGGGAAAGTGTTGGATAGCCTAGGGGTAAAAATTACTATTCCCACTCCAGCAAGTGCAACAGTAGGGAAAGTGTTGGATAGCATAGGGGAAAAAATTACTATTCCTACTCCAGCAAGTGCAACAGTAGGGAAAGTGTTGGATAGCGTAGACGCAAAAATTACTATTCCCACTCCAAAGAGTGCAACAGTAGGGGAAGTGTTGGATAGCAGAGGGGTAAAAATTACTATTCCCACTCCAACAAGTGCAACAGTAGGGAAAGTGTTGGATAGCGGAGGGCAATAATTTACTATTCCCACTCCAATGAATGCAACACTAGGGAAAGTGTTGGATAGCGAAGAGGAATAATTTACTATTCCCACTCCAGCGAGTGCAACAGTAGGGAAAGTGTTGGATAGCGTAGAGGTAAAAATTACTATTCCCACTCCAGCGAGTGCAACACTAGGGAAAGTGTTGGGTAGCGGAGGGGAATAATTTACTATTCCCACTCCAATGAGTGCAACAGTAGGGAAAGTTTTGGATAGCAAAGTGGAAAAAATTACTATTCCCACTCCAGCAAGTGCAACAGTAGGGAAAGTATTGGATAGCAGAGACATAAAAATTACTATTCCCACTCCAAGGAGTGCAACAGTAGGGAAAGTGTTGGATAGCGGAGAGGTAAAAATTACTTTTCCCACTCCAACAAGTGCAACAGTAGGGAAAGTGTTGGATAGCAGAGGGGAATAATTTACTATTCCCACTCCAATGAATGCAACACTAGGGAAAGTGTTGGATAGCGGAGGGGCATAATTTACTATTCCCACTCCAGCAAGTGCAACAGTAGGGAAAGTGGAGGATAGCGGAGGGGATAAAATTACTATTCCCACTCCAATGAATGCAACACTAGGGAAAGTGTTGGATAGCGAAGAGGAATAATTTACTATTCCCACTTCAGCAAGTGCAACAGTAGGGAAAGTGTTGGATACCAAAGGGGAAAAAATTACTATTCCCACTCCAGCGAGTGCAACAGTAGAGAAAGTGTTGGATAGCGTAGAGGTAAAAATTACTATTCCCACTCCAGCGAGTGCAACACTAGGGAAAGTGTTGGATAGCGGAGGGGAATAATTTACTATTCCCACTCCAATGAGTGCAACAGTAGGGAAAGTTTTGGATAGCAAAGTGGGAAAAATTACTATTCCCACTCCAGCCAGTGCAACAGTAGGGAAAGTATTGGATAGCAGAGACATAAAAATTACTATTCCCACTCCAAGGAGTGCAACAGTAGGGAAAGTGTTGGATAGCGGGGGGGAATAATTTACTATTCCCACTCCAATGAATGCAACACTAGGGAAAGTGTTGGATAGCGGAGGGGCATAATTTACTATTCCCACTTCAGCAAGTGCAACAGTAGGGAAAGTGGAGGATAGCGGAGGGGATAAAATTACTATTCCCACTCCAGCGAGTGCAACAGTAGGGAAAGTGTTGGATAGCGAAGGGAAATAATTTACTATTCCCACTCCAGCAAGTGCAACAGTAGTGAAAGTGTTGGATAGCGGAGGGAATAAAACAAAACATTACAGCTATTGAACCTAAATCCCCTAACAAAATAAAAATAAAACCATTACCTAAAATATTTATCAATTAACCCCTTCGCTGCTAGGCCTTTTCCCCTCCTGTGCTAAGCCTTTTTTTGGCTATTTGGGGTAGTGCGCGCTTAGGCCCCTGTAACTTTTTGACCACATAAGGTATCCATGCCAAATTTGCGTCCTTTTTTTCTAACATCATGGGGATTGTAAAGGTACCCAGGGTTTGTGGATTCCCCTGGAGGGGACCCAGAAATTAGTCAAAATACAGCTACATTTTGGTTTTTTTGGGAAAAAGGCAAAAAAAGGGCTACAGATATAAGCGTCTTGATTTTTCCCTGCAAATGGCATAAAAAAAGGGGTTGTGGGGATGAAATCACCATCTTCCCAGCTTTCAGGGACAAGCAGACTTTTGTCAGAAAACCAACTTTTTTTACACAGTTTTGGCATTTTTCTGGGACATAGCCTATTTTTGCTATTTTTTGTGCTTTCAACCTCCTTCCAGTTAATGGTAGAAATGGGTATGAAACCAATAATGGATCCTGGAAAGCCATACATTTATGAAAAGTAGACAAAATTCTGAATTCAGCAAGGGGTCATTTGTGTAGATCCTTAAAGTTTTCCTTATAGAAACTAACAGTTAAATAAAGGTAAAATTGAAAATTAGTTGAAAAAAACAGCCATTTGTGTCAACGTTTTCACCTGTAACTTCTTCTAATTATGACAGCTATTTGAAGGCAATATACCGTTATATCCGCTGGACCTTTCTGGTTGTGGGGATATATAGGACTTGTAGGTTCACCAAGAACCCGACGAACCCAGAGCCAATAATTGAGCAACATCTTGCAATGATTTTTTTTAAGTACCGGGTATATAGCAATTATTTTGGGAAAATGTATACATGGAAAAATTGTTATGAAAGACACCTATGTATTTCTGAAATGGGAACAAAATGTAGATTTTAGAAACAGTAGATATTTGCACATTTCCGAAATTGGGAGTACCCATACTAGCATGAGAATTATAGGTCATTTTTCAAAATGACTTATTTTTTACACATTGTCTTTCATTTGGAAGGCAGAAATGCATCAAAAGTCAATAGGTAATAACAGTTGCTCTACAATTCTGTGTTACCCTAAGTCTCCCGATAAAAATGGTACCTCACTTGTGTGGGTAGCCCTTGTGCCCACAACAGGAAATGGCTCAAAATGCAACGTGGACGTACCACATTTTCACAATGAAAAATTTCCCTTTTTTGCAAAGTGCCTAGGTGTAGTTTTTGAACCCTAGCTCTGCCGGCACCTAGGGAAACCTAGCAAACCTATACATTTTTGAAAACTAGACACCCAGGGGAATCCAGGATGGGGTGACTTGACTGCCTCCCACCAGGTTCTGTTACCCAGAATCCCTTGCAAACATAAAAAATTGTCAAAAAAATCACATTTTCCCCACATTTCTGTGGTGGAAAGTTCTGGAATCTGCGTGGATCCACAAATTTCCACCCACCCTGCGTTCCCCAAAGTCTAACGAGAAAAATGGTACCTCACTTGTGTGGGTCGGCCTAGTGCCTGCGACAGGAAACGGCACAAAACGCAACGTGGTCACACCTCAATTTCGCAGTGAAAAATGACCCTTTTTGGCAAAGTGCCTAGCTGTAGTTTTTGAACCCTAGCTCTGCCGGCACCTAGGGAAACCTAGCAAACCTATACATTTTTGAAAACTAGACACCCAGGGGAATCCAGGATGGGGTGACTTGACTGCCTCCCACCAGGTTCTGTTACCCAGAATCCCTTGCAAACATAAAAAATTGTCAAAAAAACACATTTTCCCCACATTTCTGTGGTGGAAAGTTCTGGAATCTGCGTGGATCCACAAATTTCCACCCACCCCGCGTTCCCCAAAGTCTTACGAGAAAAATGGTACCTCACTTGTGTGGGTCGGCCTAGTGCCTGCGACAGGAAACGGCGCAAAACGCAACGTGGTCACACCTCAATTTCGCAGTGAAAAATGACCCTTTTTGGCAAAGTGCCTAGCTGTAGTTTTTGAACCCTACCTCTGCCGGCACCTAGGGAAACCTAGCAAACCTATACATTTTTGAAAACTAGACACCAGGGAATCCAGGATGGGGTGACTTGACTGCCTCCCACCAGGTTCTGTTACCCAGAATCCCTTGCAAACATAAAAAATTGTCAAAAAAACCACATTTTCCCCACATTTCTGTGGTGGAAAGTTCTGGAATCTGCGTGGATCCACAAATTTCCACCCACCCCGCGTTCCCCAAAGTCTTACGAGAAAAATGGTACCTCACTTGTGTGGGTCGGCCTAGTGCCTGCGACAGGAAACGGCGCAAAACGCAACGCGGTCCCACCTCAATTTCGCAGTGAAAAATGACCCTTTTTTGGCAAAGTGCCTAGCTGTAGTTTTTAACCCTACCTCTGCCGGCACCTAGGGAAACCTAGCAAACCTATACATTTTTGAAAACTAGACACGCAGGGGAATCCAGGATGGGGTGACTTGACTGCCTCCCACCAGGTTCTGTTACCCAGAATCCCTTGCAAACATAAAAAATTGTCAAAAAAACACATTTTCCCCACATTTCTGTGGTGGAAAGTTCTGGAATCTGCGTGGATCCACAAATTTCCACTCACCCCGCGTTCCCCAAAGCCTTACGAGAAAAATGGTACCTCACTTGTGTGGGTCGGCCTAGTGCCTGCGACAGGAAACGGCGCAAAACGCAACGCGGTCCCACCTCAATTTCGCAGTGAAAAATGACCCTTTTTGGCAAAGTGCCTAGCTGTAGTTTTTGAACCCTACCTCTGCCGGCACCTAGGGAAACCTAGCAAACCTATACATTTTTGAAAACTAGACACCCAGGGGAATCCAGGATGGGGTGACTTGACTGCCTCCCACCAGGTTCTGTTACCCAGAATCCCTTGCAAACATAAAAAATTGTCAAAAAAACACATTTTCCCCACATTTCTGTGGTGGAAAGTTCTGGAATATGCGTGGATCCACAAATTTCCACCCACCCCGCGTTCCCCAAAGTCTTACGAGAAAAATGGTACCTCACTTGTGTGGGTCGGCCTAGTGCCTGCGACAGGAAACGGCGCAAAACGCAACGCGGTCCCACCTCAATTTCGCAGTGAAAAATGACCCTTTTTGGCAAAGTGCCTAGCTGTAGTTTTTGAACCCTACCTCTGCCGGCACCTAGGGAAACCTAGCAAACCTATACATTTTTGAAAACTAGACACCCAGGGGAATCCAGGATGGGGTGACTTGACTGCCTCCCACCAGGTTCTGTTACCCAGAATCCCTTGCAAACATAAAAAATTGTCCCAAAAAACACATTTTCCCCACATTTCTGTGGTGGAAAGTTCTGGAATCTGCGTGGATCCACAAATTTCCACCCACCCCGCGTCCCCCAAAGTCTTACGAGAAAAATGGTACCTCACTTGTGTGGGTCGGCCTAGTGCCTGCGACAGGAAACTGCGCAAAACTCAACGTGGTCACACCTCAATTTCGCAGTGAAAAATGACCCTTTTTTGGCAAAGTGCCTAGCTGTAGTTTTTGAACCCTACCTCTGCCGGCACCTAGGGAAACCTAGCAAACCTATACATTTTTGAAAACTAGACACCCAGGGGAATCCAGGATGGGGTGACTTGACTGCCTCCCACCAGGTTCTGATACCCAGAATCCCTTGCAAACATAAAAAATTGTCAAAAAAACACATTTTCCCCACATTTCTGTGGTGGAAAGTTCTGGAATCTGCGTGGATCCACAAATTTCCACCCACCCCCCCTCCCCCAAAGTCATACGAGAAAAATGGTACCTCACTTGTGTGGGTCGGCCTAGTGCCTGCGACAGGAAACGGCGCAAAACTCAACGTGGTCACACCTCAATTTCGCAGTGAAAAATGACCCTTTTTTGGCAAAGTGCCTAGCTGTAGTTTTTGAACCCTACCTCTGCCGGCACCTAGGGAAACCTAGCAAACCTATACATTTTTGAAAACTAGACACCCAGGGGAATCCAGGATGGGGTGAATTGACTGCCTCCCACCAGGTTCTGTTACCCAGAATCCCTTGCAAACATAAAAAATTGTCAAAAAAAACACATTTTCCCCACATTTCTGTGGTGGAAAGTTCTGGAATCTGCGTGGATCCACAAATTTCCACCCACCCCGCGTCCCCCAAAGTCTTACGAGAAAAATGGTACCTCACTTGTGTGGGTCGGCTTAGTGCCTGCGACAGGAAACGGCGCAAAACGCAACGCGGTCACACCTCAATTTCGCAGTGAAAAATGACCCTTTTTTGGCAAAGTGCCTAGCTGTAGTTTTTGAACCCTACCTCTGCCGGCACCTAGGGAAACCTAGCAAACCTATACATTTTTGAAAACTAGACACCCAGGGGAATCCAGGATGGGGTGACTTGACTGCCTCCCACCAGGTTCTGATACCCAGAATCCCTTGCAAACATAAAAAATTGTCAAAAAACCACATTTTCCCCACATTTCTGTGGTGGAAAGTTCTGGAATCTGCGTGGATCCACAAATTTCCACCCACCCCGCGTCCCCAAAGTCTTACGAGAAAAATGGTACCTCACTTGTGTGGGTCGGCCTAGTGCCTGCGACAGGAAACGGCGCAAACGCAACGCGGTCACACCTCAATTTCGCAGTGAAAAATGACCCTTTTGGCAAAGTGCCTAGCTGTAGTTTTTTAACCCTACCTCTGCCGGCACCTAGGGAAACCTAGCAAACCTATACATTTTTGAAAACTAGACACCCAGGGGAATCCAGTATGGGGTGACTTGACTGCCTCCCACCAGGTTCTGTTACCCAGAATCCCTTGCAAACATAAAAAATTGTCCAAAAAACACATTTTCCCCACATTTCTGTGGTGGAAAGTTCTGGAATCTGCGTGGATCCACAAATTTCCACCCACCCCGCGTCCCCCAAAGTCTTACGAGAAAAATGGTACCTCACTTGTGTGGGTCGGCCTAGTGCCTGCGACAGGAAACGGCGCAAAACGCAACGTGGTCACACCTCAATTTCGCAGTGAAAAATGACCCTTTTTGGCAAAGTGCCTAGCTGTAGTTTTTGAACCCTACCTCTGCTGGCACCTAGGGAAACCTAGCAAACCTATACATTTTTGAAAACTAGACACCCAGGGGAATCCAGGATGGGGTGACTTGACTGCCTCCCACCAGGTTCTGTTACCCAGAATCCCTTGCAAACATAAAAATTGTCCAAAAAACAAATTTTCCCCACATTTCTGTGGTGGAAAGTTCTGGAATCTGCGTGGATCCACAAATTTCCACCCACCCGCGTCCCCCAAAGTCTTACGAGAAAAATGGTACCTCACTTGTGTGGGTCGGCCTAGTGCCTGCGACAGGAAACAGCGCAAAACGCAACGTGGTCACACCTCAATTTCGCAGTGAAAAATGACCCTTTTTGGCAAAGTGCCTAGCTGTAGTTTTTGAACCCTACCTCTGCCGGCACCTAGGGAAACCTAGCAAACCTATACATTTTTGAAAACTAGACACCCAGGGGAATCCAGGATGGGGTGACTTGACTGCCTCCCACCAGGTTCTGTTACCCAGAATCCCTTGCAAACATAAAAAATTGTCCAAAAAAACACATTTTCCCCACATTTCTGTGGTGGAAAGTTCTGGAATCTGCGTGGATCCACATTTTTTGATAGGCAATGTTGATGTTGCCTCAAAACGTTTTGTGTCCTTGCCTGTCGCGGGTACTTGGGCCTCCCACACAAGTGAGGCACCATTTTTATCGGGAGACCTGGGGGAACGCTGGGTGGTAGGAAATTTGTGTGAGGCCAGTGATGCCACACTTTCCCACACAAAAATGTGTGAAAAAAGTGATTTTTTCAGCTAAAAGTGAGGTTTGCAGGGGAATCTGGGTAAGGAAACGTTGGGGGATCCACGCAAGCCATACCTCCCTGGAAGCCCCCGGGTGTCTACTTTTCAGAAATGTGTGGGTTTGGTAGGTTTCCCTATGTGGCCGCCGAGCCCCGGGCCAAAAACCCAGGTGACCCCCTTGCAAAACCAGGTCATAATGAGATAATGTGTTGTTTATTTCTGCAGCGTGAAAATGTTGGCACAATATTGCAAGGAAAATGTGACAGACATTTTGAGGTTTGCAGGACATTGTGGGTACCATAACTTGTTGGGATCCACAAGAGAGATATCACCATGTACTCCCATGGGTGTTTCGTTTACGACAATATCTACAGTTGGTAGGTTATTCTTAGACGGAATGTACACCTTGGCAGACAGACTAAAAAGACAAAGATTACTGCACAGCCATCTATTCCTCAAGCACACACACATACTGGTTGGATTTGGCACGAGGGTGAGTGATGGTTCAGTATATACAATTGTATTAACAAGTGATTTCACAAAAATGAAATGCACTGTTAATAATTGAAAGGACGAGAAACTGAACCATTGACTCACAGCTCGTGAGCTGTAAAGCCACGACAAGGCACCAACCTCTTTACAGGCCATTCATACACCTTTCATACGTGTGACAAATACAAAACCATTCACACCACCAGCCGCGGGCCCATCACATTACAACACTCACACCAGCAGACAGCGCCATTCAAGGGCCCATCACTTTCACACGCCCACATTCCTAACACAGCAACCACACAACCTGATGGATTGCGTGGAGTGTCGCTCGGCTAGCAGTGTGTGTAGTGACCAGCAGCAAGTCACTACTCACACACTGCCAGCCGAGCGCCACTCCACGCACACCGCCAGCCAAGCACCAGCCTACACACACCACCATCACATTTAGGATTTTTTTATACAAAAAAGAAAACACAAACAAATTGCAAATAGATACAAATCTACTAACACAAAATCAGAAACATTGCACTAATGCCAACCTTGAAACAGAACAACAATTCTTAAACATTACAGACCAGGCAGTTCACTTTACCACTCATGGTTGCTCCCAATAATTCTTTTGCTTGTGGTACGCTCTATAACAAGCAGGCACACACAGCCCAGGGTTAGAAGGACACTCAGGGCAGTACATACGAGTCTCCTTCCGCGTACCTCTTCGCCAACAGACTCTACATCTCCTAGTGGGAAAGTCTTTTGAGGATGTAGGAGGAATGTGATCAGGAAAGTGGCGATCTTTCAATCGAGCCACATCCTCCACCACTCCAACTCTAGGAACACTTGCCTGTTCCACAACAACAAGGCTGCCTATGACAGACTCCTGAAACTGAACAAAAGTCAACTTTGACGCAGGAGAACACTCCTTGAACACAACAAAAGCATTGAAAGTTGCTAAATTGAAGAGATGGATGGCCAACTTCTTATACCAAATGTAAGACTTACGAATAGCAGTGTAAGGTTCCAACCTCTGATCTACTCTATCAACACCACCCATGTGCTTATTGTAGTCTAAAATGCACACAGGTTTGCGCACTTCAGCAATCTGACCCCAAACAGCCACAGGTGAAGTACTCTCATCATGGATGGTAGTCAGCATGTACACATCCCTCCTGTCCACAAATTTCACAGCTAGCAGTTCCTCACTACGCAAGGCACTGCACTGTCCCCTCTGAAGTTTTTGCAAACAAGCTCTTTTGGATAACCTTTACGGTTAGAGCGGATTGTGCCACAAGCAAAAGTGTCCACTTTGAACAATTCCTTAAACAATTGCACAGCAGTGTAGAAGTTATCAAGGTACAAATGGTGGCCTCTGTTAAACAGTCCTCTAGCAAGTTCCCACACAATTTTCTCTGAAACTCCTACTAAAGTGGACGGACAACCAGGGGGGTCAATAGTGGAATCCCTACCAGTGTACACACGCAAATTAAAAACATATCCTGTCCTACTCTCAGACAACATATACAGCTTAATTCCATAGCGTGCCCTCTTGCTAGGAATGTACTGCCTAAAAACCAAACGGCCCTTGAACAGCACCAAAGACTCATCAATAGATATTTCTTTCCCTGGAGTATAGATCTCTGAAAATCGATCTACAAAGTGATCAAGAACAGGCCGAATCTTAAAAAGACGGTCACATTCAGGGTGATCTCGTGGCAACGCCAAACCATTATCAATAAAATGCAGCATCCGAAGCAAAAGTAAATACCGATCACGAGTCATAACTGCAGGAAATATGGCCGTTGCCATCAAGGGACTGGTAGACCAATATGAACTCATGGACGGCTTCCTTATCAAACCCATCAAAAAAGTCAAACCCAAAAACTTCTTCATCTCTTCCAGATTTGTGGGACTCCACCGGGTAGCTCTAGAATGGGGCCTAAGTCTGGCACTGTTGTCCCTCAAAAACTGTTCAGCATACAAATTAGTCTGCTCAACAATCTCACCCAAAAATACATCATCCATAAACAACTGAAAATACTGTATAGGCAAATAATGTTCACAATCCACTCTACACCCTGCATAACCACTAAAGGCAGGCAACACCGGCTGCACCATGTTTGGATCAACCCAGAGTCCAGCACTTCCAGTAGGAAGCCTAGCAGCCCCAGGCTGCAATCCAGATGCCTCTTGCACCATCGGCACAGTAGTATCCTCCTCTAAATTTAGGCACTTCATCTGCACTGAGAGTACCTTCATCATCCGATGATTCCATGTGGAGAGAAAACTCACTGCCTGAATCTTCCCCTCCCTCCTCTCCCTCAGACGCACTGTCAGTCTCATAATCCTGCTCAGAGGAAGATTCAAGAAGCAAACCAACCACCTGCTGAGCAGTAATTCTACGGCTAGCCATAATGCTTACTAATAAAGGTTACTTGTCAAACAAGTCAACAACAACAAACCCTTTGTAAAAAAAAAGAAATAAACAAAATGTAGCTTTATCACAAAGACCTATATACTCCAACACTATACCACTCACGTGACAGAAGCAGCTAGACTCACCACCACCTACTCTGCACAGACACAGTAAGGATCAACAATATCCCACTAAAAGAAGAAGAAAAAAATTACACATAAGACAATGCAAAACATCGCAAAGAATTTCATGCTCTGAACACTAACAAATATGCTGCCATTATGGCACCACTTACAAAAAATTCATTCATGCATGACAATAATACTCATTTGGAGTACACACAACAAAAATATTTTTCTTACCAAATAAATGCAATTACGCAAAACTGCAGAACCACAACTGCCGAAACCGCAAACAGGAATCAAAAGCTTTACACTAGAATAAAAAGGAGGAAAAAAAACATTACAATCACATATGCAAATAATGCACCAGTCCACACACAATCCACCAGCCAAGCTAAGGGGTAGGTGGGCCTAACAGTATAAATAAAATATTCACACCCGTAAAAGGGGAGCAACCCTTGCCCTTTTGGCCACTCCCCAACACAAAAATTAAAAAAAACCCTGGTGCCTAGTGGGCATTCCTGCTGCACGATCACATGATCGTGCAGCAGGAATGCACAAAAGAGGCATCGGGGGAAAGGAAAACCCTTTCCTTTCCCTCGATGCCTCTTTTGATACAAACCCCCCCTCCCCGAGCCAAACCTCACCTGATTTCCCGACGCGCTGGAAGCAAATGGCTTCCAGCGCGTCGGGAAGAAAGGAAACCCTCAATGATGTCAGCGCGCTGACGTCATTGATGGGGCGGGGGAGGCAGGGGAAGCCCTTCCCCTGCCTCCCCAAAAAAAAAAACTAACGATCAGATTCTCACGGGGGGAGCGCCAGCGCTTCCCCCGTGGGTGGTCTTATGACGAGCTGGACTCGTCACGAGCACTGTGTGCCATGACAAGTCCAGCTCATCATAAGCACCGAAGGGGATAAAGGGTCAGAGCAGGATCTCAGCGGCAGACGAGGAGAAGGAACCTCCTGGTCACAGGAACTACACGAGCATTGCGCTCGAGAAATTCAAGGATGCAAAGACCTCCATCAAGGATTACAGCTAACTTTTCAGGGTGTAAATGGAGAGAAGGCACATCTGCCCTGCATATTTATCCATGAAGATGCCACCGTTTTGTGCAATACCTCTACTCAACTGGAGTACTTTCTACTGGCTAATCAGTAAGTGCTACCTCGTTGGGTAAATGTATAGTGCCTTTCCTACACTACAGCTGCGTAAAAGACCAGAAGAATTGTCTCCAGTGACCTGTGTGTCTGTAACTTTGCCACCGCGCCGAAAGCGCCGGGGTCCTTTGAGTAAGCTGTCCATCATAGTGGGGAAAGGGCGGGCATACGTTGCATACCGCTAGTGTATGTGTGGCGGGGCCAAACGAGCGGGGCTTCTAGGCTCGTTCACATGCCTCTTGTTTATAAAGGGTCAGAGCAGGATCTCAGCGGCAGACGAGGAGAAGGAACCTCCTGGTCACAGGAACTACACGAGCATTGCGCTCGAGAAATTCAAGGATGCAAAGACCTCCATCAAGGATTACAGCTAACTTTTCAGGGTGTAAATGGAGAGAAGGCACATCTCCACGCTCACGAATTCTACACGAGAATTGCGCTCGAGAAAATGAAGGATGCAAAGACCTCCATCAAGGATTACAGCTAACTTGTCAGGGTGTAAATGGAGAGAAGGCACATCTGCCCTGCATATTTATCCACGAAGATGCCACCGTTTTGTGCAATACCTCTACTCAACTGGAGTGCTTTCTACTGGCTAATCAGTAAGTGCTACCTCGTTGGGTAAATGTATAGTGCCTTTCCTACACTACAGCTGCGTAAAGGACCAGAAGAATTGTCTCCAGTGACCTGTGTGTCTGTAACTTTGCCACCGCGCCGAAAGCACCGGGGTCCTTTGAGTAAGCTGTCCATCATAGTGGGGAAAGGGCGGGCATACGTTGCATACCGCTAGTGTATGTGTGGCGGGGCCAAACGAGCGGGGCTTCTAGGCCCGTTCACATGCCTCTTGTTTATAAAGGGTCAGAGCAGGATCTCAGCGGCAGACGAGGAGAAGGAACCTCATGGTCACAGGAACTACACGAGCATTGCGCTCGACAAATTCAAGGATGCAAAGACCTCCATCAAGGATTACAGCTAACTTTTCAGGGTGTAAATGGAGAGAAGGCACATCTCCACGCTCACGAATTCTACACGAGAATTGCGCTCGAGAAAATGAAGGATGCAAAGACCTCCATCAAGGATTACAGCTAACTTGTCAGGGTGTAAATGGAGAGAAGGCACATCTGCCCTGCATATTTATCCACGAAGATGCCACCGTTTTGTGCAATACCTCTACTCAACTGGAGTACTTTCTACTGGCTAATCAGTAAGTGCTACCTCGTTGGGTAAATGTATAGTGCCTTTCCTACACTACAGCTGCGTAAAGGACCAGAAGAATTGTCTCCAGTGACCTGTGTGTCTGTAACTTTGCCACCGCGCCGAAAGCGCCGGGGTCCTTTGAGTAAGCTGTCCATCATAGTGGGGAAAGGGCGGGCATACGTTGCATACCGCTAGTGTATGTGTGGCGGGGCTTCTAGGCCCGTTCACATGCCTCTTGTTTATAAAGGGTCAGAGCAGGATCTCAGCGGCAGACGAGGAGAAGGAACCTCATGGTCACAGGAACTACACGAGCATTGCGCTCGACAAATTCAAGGATGCAAAGACCTCCATCAAGGATTACAGCTAACTTTTCAGGGTGTAAATGGAGAGAAGGCACATCTCCACGCTCACGAATTCTACACGAGAATTGCGCTCGAGAAAATGAAGGATGCAAATACCTCCATCAAGGATTACAGCTAACTTGTCAGGGTGTAAATGGAGAGAAGGCACATCTGCCCTGCATATTTATCCACGAAGATGCCACTGTTTTGTGCAATACCTCTACTCAACTGGAGTACTTTCTACTGGCTAATCAGTAAGTGCTACCTCGTTGGGTAAATGTATAGTGCCTTTCCTACACTACAGCTGCGTAAAGGACCAGAAGAATTGTCTCCAGTGACCTGTGTGTCTGTAACTTTGCCACCGCGCCGAAAGCGCCGGGGTCCTTTGAGTAAGCTGTCCATCATAGTAGGGAAAGGGCGGGCATACGTTGCATACCGCTAGTGTATGTGTGGCGGGGCCAAACGAGCGGGGCTTCTAGGCCCGTTCACATGCCTCTTGTTTATAAAGGGTCAGAGCAGGATCGCAGCGGCAGACGAGGAGAAGGAACCTCCTGGTCACAGGAACTACACGAGCATTGCGCTCGAGAAATTCAAGGATGCAAAGACCTCCATCAAGTATTACAGCTAACTTTTCAGGGTGTAAATGGAGAGAAGGCACATCTCCACGCTCACAATGGCGCCCTCGTGAGCATTCCTGCTGCACGATCACATGATCGTGCAGCAGGAATGCACAAAGAGGCATCGGGGGAAAGGGAAACCCTTTCCTTTCCCTCGATGTCTCTTTTAGAATCAAACCCCCCTCCCCGAGCCAAAACTCACCTTATTTCCCCGACGTGCTGGAAGCAAATGGCTTCCAGCGCGTCGGGAAGAAAGGGAAACCCTCAATGATGTCAGCGCGCCTCGCGCGCTGACGTCATTGATGGGGGCGGGGGGCGGGGGAGGCAGGGGAAGGACTTCCCTGCCTTCCCCCAAAAAACCCGACGATCGGATTCCCACGGGGGAGCGCCAGCGCTTCCCCCGTGGGTGGTCTTATGACGAGCTGGACTCGTCATGAGCACACGAGCACTGTGTGCCATGACGAGTCCAGCTCGTCATAAGCATGGAAGGGGTTAATCAATAAATATTAATGATCAACTAATGTTTAATTTATTTAAACTAAATTACTTTCCACCCTCTACCCCAATAAACACCAAAACACACACTTAAATATTTTTACACAATTTCCATTACTAATTTTACATAAAAAAATTAATAACAATTAACATCAAATCATAAATTATTATTTTTTAAATTGTTCCCAAAATTTACAACTATAAACCACACAACTCAGACATCAAAAGTATTCCACAATTAGCATATTTAATTTTAATTAATTAATTAGCATTAATTAACAAATAATTAATTAATTATAAATAATTTACCTCCCACCATAATTCCCTATATATGACACCACCAATGTTGAAAAATATGAAACAATGAACATAATTAATTAACAATTAATTAATTAATTCATAAAAATTAACAAGCAAAATTAAAAAATTAATAAAAAATTAATTCACACATTTAACAATATAATATAACATTAACTAAATTTTATAATAAAAATATTTAAAAATGTATTAAAATTAAATTACTTCCCACTCTACTCCCCTATCAACCCACAACCCACTCCTAAAAAGAATTACACAATTAACATATTTACCAATTAATTAATAATGATTAACAACCAATTAATAAATAATTAATAATCAATTAATTACCACAATTAGCAATAATAAATATTAAATACATAAATATTAATTAAGGGAAATATGAATTAATTAATTATAATTAAATTACTTCCCACCCTACTCCCTATCGACCCACAACCCGCTCCTAAATAAATTACACAATTAACACAATTACCAATAAATTAATAATAATTAACAACCAATTAATAAATAATTAATAATAAATTAATTACCACAATTAATATTAAAAATTATTAAATACATAAATATCAATTAATGAAAAATATTAATGAATTAATTAAAATTAAATTACTTCCCACCCTATTCCCCTTTAAACCCACAACCCGCTACGGAACTGAAATGCAAAATTTAATTAAAATAAAATTAAAACTTTTAAAAATTATTAATACATTTATTATAATTCAATTACTTCCCACCCTATTCCCCTATAAACCCACAACCCGCTACGGAACTAAAACGCAAAATTTACTTAAAATAAAATTAATAACTGCTAAAAATCTAATACATATATTAAAAAACAAATGCAATACTAAAACAAAAAAATAGAACACATACATTTAAAATACATACTAAAACACCTAACTAACTAAAAAAACGATATTTTTAATAACTATATTTTTGCAAACGATATTAATGACTTCGATATTCTGAAAAACAATATTACTTACCTTAGACTCGATTTCTTTACAACGTTATTCTGACAGTTTATATTTTTGTATCCCGATATTCTGCACTCGATATTAGTGCAGGTCGAAATAAAAGACTCGATATTCTGTCTGTTTACCCACTAGATCATCAGATATATTCATCAGTTTGTTCGCTGGTATAAATGCTTGTCTCATTGCTCTTCCCATCAAGACTTCATGTGGACTCAAACCCGTCTTTTTGTCAGGAATGCTTCTAAGACTCATCAATACAAGGGGAAAAGCATCAGGCCATTTCAGTGTTGTGGATGCACACACTTTTCCTAATCTAAATTTTATAGTGCCATTAATCTGCTCAACCACTCCAGATGCTTCGGGTCGATAGGCACAATGCAGCTTCTGCTTAATCTGTAATGCTGCACAAATCATCCGAATTATCTCATTATTAAAATGGGTTCCTCTATCTGTTTCCAAAGTGACTGGAATTCCATTTCTAGGAATCAGTTCTCTTAGAAGCAACTTTGCGACAGTTAAACTGTCATTCCTTCTCGTTGGATAGGCTTCCACCCAGCGAGAAAATAAGCAGACAACCACCAACACATACTTCAGCCCGTTGCATGGAGGGAGCTCTATGAAGTCTAACTGAAGCCGGGTGAATGGACCTGCTGCTTTTCCAATTCGTCCCCAACTAACAATTGTCTTCCTGCCTGGATTCTGTTGCTGGCAGGTGATGCACCTCTGGCAAAGACTCTCTGAAATGAGCCTGAACTTTGGATTATACCATGATTGCTTGAAGAGTCTGATCATTGGATCTCTTCCAACGTACGCAATTCCATGGTACACCCTGGTCATGTGGGATAGTAAACTGTCTGGCATGACTGGTCTTTCGTCTATATAAATCCACACTTCATCCTCAGCTCTCTTCCTGCAGCCTGAATTTTCCCAGATTTCTTTTTCCTCATCACTTGCCTCTTCCTGTAACTGCCTAATCTCATCCCAAGTTTCAAAAGAAGAAGAAAACATAAGATGGCAATTGGTATTTTCTTTTTCAATCCCTCTGTTTAGGGCAATTACATTTCGTGCACAGAAACGCGCTACTTGATCTGCGTATCTGTTGCCTCTCGTCACATAGTCATCTCCTGACTTATGTGCGGAACATTTGACCACTGCAATTCTTTTGGGCAATTGTAAAGCATCCAATAAATCTTTTACAGTTTTGCTGTTCCTAATAGGGGAACCTGAAGAAGTCAGAAATCCCCTTTGCATCCATAGCTGCCCAAAATCATGGACAACCCCGAACCCATATTGACTATCAGTAAATATGGTTACCCCCAGGCTTTTGGCAATTTTCCACACTCTAATTAGAGCTATCAATTCAGAAATTTGAGCAGAGTTTACCCCTTTTAGACAGGATGCGTCTAAAACTCCTGCTATGGTGCAAACAGCATAGGCAGAACATAATTCTCCTTTTTCATTTCTTCTTAAACATGATCCGTCAACAAACATCTCACAGTCTGATTCTTCTAGTGGGACATCCTCAATATCAGGCCTGGGTTTTGTGCACAACTCTGTCACATCCAAACAATCATGATCCGCCTCCTCTCTCACTTCCTCACAATATGAATTCGGCAAAAGAGTTGCCGGATTTACTGTAGTGCACCTTACCTTGGTCACATTTTCAGCACCCAAGATCACTCTTTCATACTTAGTCAGCCGACTAGAGGTCATGTACTGTGTCCTGGTGTGTGTAAAAAAAAATCTCAACTGAATGTGGCACGTACACCGTAACTGGATATCCCATCACAATTGCTTCACTCTGTTCCAGACTCACGCAAGTGGCAGCTACTGCTTTCAAACAGGCTGGTAATGCTGCGGCCACTGATTCCAAAGTAGCAGAAAAATATGCTACTGGACGTCGTGCCATTCCATGTTTTTGAGTTATGACTGAAAGTGCACACCCATCTCTTTCACAACAGTAGAATGCAAAATCCTTTGCATAATCTGGCATTCCCAATGCAGGTGCTCGACAAAGACAGTTTCGCAGTTTAATAAAAGCTTCCATACTTTCATCATCCAACACAATCGAATCCTTCACATCTTTTCGTGTCAACCTCTGTAGAGGTTTTGCAATCAGTGAAAAGCCACTGATCCACTGCCTACAGTATCCAACCATTCCCAAAAACATTCGGACTTCTTTCTGAGTTTTGGGTGAGCTCATCTGTTTAATCACACTAATTCTCTCTGGTGTCACCTTTCTGACTCCTTTTTCTATTTTGTGTCCTAAGTACTGGACTTCCTGTTTACAAAATTGCAATTTTGCTGGTGAAACTTTGTGTCCTCCCTCTGCCAAATGGTTCAGTAAGGCAATGGTATCTTTTACACATGCCTCTTGTGTCTTTGATGCCACTAACAGGTCATCAATGTACTGAACCAAAACTGATTTACCTGACATCACTAAAGTATCCAGACATTTTTTCAAGATCTGATTAAAGATTGAGGGACTCTTTGTGTACCCTTGAGGAACTCGGCACCATGCCAAAACACGGTCTCCGAACCGGAACGCAAAAAGATATTGGCTTTCCGGATGCAAAGGAATCGAGAAAAATGCTTGGCACAAATCAATCCCTGTGTACCATTCAGCATCACAGGGAATCTGATAAAGGATTACTGCTGGATTTGGCACTACGGGACAACAAGGCACTTCAATTTTATTAATTTTTCTCAAATCCTGTACTATTCTATATTTTCCACTGGGCTTTTTGATACCTATAATAGGCGAATTACAAGGTCTGCTCAGTATTTCTTTCAGTATTCCCTGTTCAATCATTTGATCAATTACAGGTGTGACTCCTGCAATCACTTTTGGACTCATCTTGTATTGAGGTGTGTTTGGATATACAGCACCCTCTTTCACCGTAACCTGAATCGGGTCTATATCTGTCATTGGACCAATCTCTTTTCCTGTAAAATCCCATACATCCGACCTTACTGCACTCTTTAATTCTTCAGGCAGATTTTCTTCTGTGAGAAGTGAAAACAACTCATCCACTTCTGTCCCTTGCTTCGCTAGCATCTTCTTAAATTCGACATCCTCATCAGGTGTCTGAAATGCAATACCATCTGGCGTACAATAGATGGTGCAATTCATTTTACATAATAAATCTCAACCTAGAAGATTTACTGGACTTGAGTCACATACCACAAAACGATGCATGTCTCTGAAATTTCCAATATGAACTTCTATTGGATTTGTGACTGGCGTTCTAATATGCTTATTCGAGACTCCTACCACTTGGATAGTTTCTCCCGAGAGGGGTAGGTTTGGGATTTCTGCTGCTCTCACAGTAGAATGGGTAGCACCAGTGTCCACTAGGAATGTAATATTATCTTCCACTTTTCCTTCAACAAATGGACCTGACTGATCTACCGCCAAGGATGCGCCAAGTACGCACTCTTCCTCCCCACACAGGCACTGTCATTGAGATGAGTCTGAATCACTCTCATTGCACTGCAACCAGTATTGCGGAACCATTTGCACACTTTGATTCTTACCAATTTGGTCACCTCCGTGAAATCCAGTGTTCGCACTGTACCTCTGCACCTGAGCATTCACAATATTTGGCATGGGAGCTTGTGGCACCTGTAACTGTGGAGTAACTACCTGCTGCTGCGGTTGGTTCACAACCACCTCATACTGCATCTGTGGATTTAAATTTTGATTTACCCCATTATTCTTTTGAGCAGATCTACACTTGTTCTTCCAATGTCCAATCTTTCCGCACGCATGACAAGGAAATTTCTTCCTAGCCTCTTCTTTACTCATTTTACCTCTACCTCTACCTCCGTTGGGTACCTGACCATTTTGATTCTGACCATTCATCTGGTAACCTGTTTGAGAATTATTATTTACTTCTTGCTGCTCTGCTACCTTCACTTGTGCCCACATCATTTTCTCCTTTAACTTTTTACGTCTTGATTCAATGTCATCACTACAATATTTTGCATACCTTAAGATTTCGTCAATTGTTTTGCTCTGCCAACAAATCAAATGCTGCTGAATCATATTACTAATATCCGGTTTCAATCCAAACACAAAACGATACACAAAATGTCCCATGTCTTTGTCTCCAATGTTCTCAAACCTGCTGTACTGTTTAAGTACCTACAACAACCTTTCATAATAAGCATGCACGGACTCTTTTGGTTCTTGGGTCGTTCTGTCTATCTTAACCCAATCTGTTTCTTTAGGGGAAATTTTCCCTTTCAAGAAAGTGATCACCTGATTGTACTTTTTCATCACCTCATCAGATGGTGCACCTGTTTTAGGGTCTCTAGGATATTCTTCTTTTGCCCAATCAACAGTGATCTTACACTCTGTCCACAAATCTGCTGGAACGACAATCTCAAACAATCCATCTAGATCCTTCAACAAAACCTTTGAAACTTTCACAAACCTCTCCACCTGTTTGTACCACTCAACTGGTTTCTCCCTTAACCTAGGGAAATCATTCGTAAAAGATAATATATACTGTCTTGACCATGGAACATGAACATATCCACCACCTGGAACTTCTCTCATCGGAGAGGCCATTTCAACTTGTTCTGTTTCTTTTAACGGAAACATAGACGCTCCTTTACTAGCTGCTTCTTCTTTCTTGCTCATGCATCTACCTTTCCATCATTCCACATCTCCCCATTTTTCAAAATATTCATCAACTCTTTTATCTGCAACCTTTTTCCAGACGCATTCAAACTCTCTAAATCCTTATCAGTGAAAGTCACTATGTATGGTTTCTGCAACACCTTCGATTTTACTATGTCTATTCCATATTCACTAGCAGCCTCTGATATTTTCTCATGTAGATTCCTTGCTCTCCAAGTAATGCTTTTACACAAAAACAGCAGTTCATCATCTCAGTAAGTCCCTAATCTGTCTGGACTTATTGTACCAATAATCATCTCTTCCAAATCTACTTTCAATTGGCTCACATTTATACTCTGTGGTTGCGGTTTTGGCTTAACCATTTCTTTTATCCAATCATTCAATTCCTCTGGCGAAGGACCTGCTGAACTCCCTGCAATTGGAGTGACACTCGGTCCTATTCTCCTTGGATCTATTTGTACACTTCTTCTAGGGGTTTCTGTCATCATCTCACAAACCGGAAGATCTAACAAAGTATTATTTGTGTCAGCCTGTTCATCCTCATCCGCTACCGTCACCATTCCACTCCTGATGCTACTCCTTGGAACTGATAACGTATGTGCTTTTGATACATTCTGTTTTTCTCTGTACAATGGGACAATGGGACAACGGGACCAATTGTTACCGGTACCGTTAATGCTTCTGCATTCAGACTTAACTGATTTAATTTCTGGACCTGCTCTAACCTTGCCTTATTTAACAAACTTATTTCATTTTCTCGTACTACTCTAGCTATTTCCGTGACTTGTGGAGTTAATGGGGTTCCCAATTGTGGTGCACTCGTAGTCATTTCATCTGAATTTTCTTGGTATGGCGGAGGTCTTTGGTCCTAATATCCTCCAGCAACTCATCATCAGAATCGTTCAGATCATCTCTTAAACTTAAAGTCTCTATATTTTTCTTTTTCTCTTTACATTTACCTCCTGTCTGATCGTCAACAACTAAAACTGGGTACAAACCTTCAGTTACCACAGCTCTCCTCCATCTTTTCATTGTATCCTCTCTTCTCTCAAAAGGATATCTAGGCCCATAATCTCTGTATCTCCTACCACCTCGATATCTCTCTCTTTCGTATGCTTCTACCGCCCATTCTTCTAACGCTTCATACTGTGTAAGTCTGGGATTTGGCTCTAATGAACTCATTCGATTCCTCAAATTCTGCAAAATCCTCATATTAAATTAACCATTCTGTGGGAAAGCTTTAACACCATCATCCTTTGTATATTCCACCCAATTCTCTAACCAAGTGCACGTATGGTATCCTCGCTCCTACATCATATAAGCAGCTGGCGTTCCTGGAGGTGGAACAAGAACTCCCTCTCTAGTCACTATTGGTTTATCTTTCTTAAAGAAATTCTTTATTTTCTTTATTATCACAACAGAACACACAAAGAAACCTTTCCGTAATTCTTCTTATTCTATTCGCTAGTGTTCGTCCAATACCAGCGCGACTCACACCAACCGTCCAATCACGGCTCTCTATGTATCTGTTTTTCTCATCCAATGTCAGCGCGGCTCACACCAACTAACCAATCACAGCTCAGTACACGCCCACTGCCTGACCAATGCCAGCGCGGCTTTTTCTGACGTCAGTATTACTCCTTCTACTGACCCTCCCTTTACAAATGAATACAGCAATATTTTTTTAAGTTTTCTTAATGAAAAAAAATTCTGTTAGTAACAACACAAAACAATGCTACCGTGTCTGCTCCACTAAATAAAGAGATAGTTTTCACTTTCCAAAGAAAAGTTCTTTCATTTCAGGCAAAACGACGACCAGCGCTATTTTACCTTTCAAACAAGCTACAGGTGGACTTATTACTCCTCTAGGGATAAGGCCAAAGTTTCACAAGAGGACTTTTTGGTGTAAAAAGAGGTCTTGGTACTCCCCTGGAGATAAGGCCAGAGTTTCGGAAGTGGACCTTTCACTATTTCAGACACTCTTCTCACGTACAAAATTATCCCTAAATATAACACCTACAGTCCTCCGTAGCTTTAGTATTATAACAACAGACAAAGTACCTCTGCAGTGTGATTTCTTTATCCACACTCTTCTTCTGCCTATTCCAGGCTAATTCTTATTCCTCAGGTAACTCCGTACCTGTACTTCTAAACAACATAGAACAGGACACTAACTTTTCATGTTAAGAACATATAATCAATGATCAATTATCATTACCAAACTAATCAATAATTAAACCGTCCTCTGCTACCAGAAAACTGATCCAGTGCGACACCTAATCAGGGATCGATACTCATCAATAATTCATACAATGGCCCCTACACATTCACCCAAGTCCCTGATGCGCTGGGGGTCAAGTTTTAATGACGTGAAATTTTGGTTCCTTCACAGGTTCATGTTTAACAAGTCTAAATACATAACTAGACCTGTATATCAACTCTCTTTCCTCTCGGTCGATAGACCAATTAGTTGAGTAGTTGATGGTAATGATAGCACTTATCTAACTAACTATCTGGTCAGCTAAATAATCGCAGACTCTTGGTAAGATTAATAAAGTTCATCTCAATTTGAAGTAAACTATCGATGCTCAATTGCATACAGTCACAAGTGCAGACAAATGAATCTCACATAGGAGAGGAAAAATCAATCAGCAATGCAAACAGTGTCAGACCTCATCAACAATTAACAATATGCATATGAGGGAGTGGATAGATGAAGAGACATAAGTTTCAGCAAAATAAAGTGAAACAATATACATATGACGGAGTGGATAGATGAAGAGACATAAGATTCAGAGACAAGAATACATTTGCAAAATAATTATGCAAAGTACTAGTCAGAATAATACAAACCCAAAGGATCTGTGAAATACCACCCCCTTGGCCGAGGGGACAGTGGGGGTTCCCCAAATTATAGCCAGGGAACAAAGATATCAGAGACAGGAACAGGACAGGGACACGAACAGCTAGGCCTCTCTGCAAACCGACAAAGAGCAACGCATCACCCTTCTCTCCTCAGCATCCGACCTCAGGCCCTCTCCTCCCTACGACTCTCCAACCTAAAGACTAAACCACACCCCTAAAGGCACCCCAGTTATACCCTAAAACCTACATGTCCGTCCCACATCAGTTGAAACATTTCACTAAACTCGACAGTTCATTGGTGGACTTTGGAGGTGGCCTGTCACACCATTGTGATTTCATTCATTAGTTGTTCGTGAATATAATTCTACATCCCTTCCCATTACCTAATAACTGACTCGTTCACATGATTTATTATATGATACATTTCAACAATTTTACACGTCTTTTTTCAACAATGTCCGCAGAGCAGACTTTAGTCCCACGGTCAGTCCCATCCTTTTGGCAGACGAACAATGCATTCAGTGCTGGGTCTCCTTGAACTTCGTGTCCCTTCTTTACAGCACTCAGCACTTCTGGCTGCTCTGTCATAACTTTTTCGATCTCACTCCAGCCCCTCCTCTATCCCGCTAACTTAAGAATAATGGAGGCTCATTTCAGCTCACTACGGCAAATAAAACATAAGCTTTCATTAATTACATAGAAATGCACTTTTCACTGTTTACTACCCACCTTTGCATTATCCCCTGTTACATGTTTTCCTAGCAAAAGCTTAAGGCAAAAGCGGCAATTATTCATTATTTTAAAGCAAGATGCGAGATGCGAAATATAAAAATGCAGCTTAAACATGCATTAATTCTGTTTCTTTCTAAACGCATTTTTGTATGCGGCCTAGTTCTTTCATGCATTAGTTCACATTAGTGCACACATGCGTAAAGCGGTTTCCCTCGTGTTCATGTAATGTGTATGTTAATCTATCACTGCACACTGTTAGTACGTATTATGGGGGTGTTAATTCGAGCAGGTTTCATTTTTGCGAAATCCTGCTCCATCAAGTGTCTCAAGACTGATACCCAGAATAGCCTGCACAAAAGAGATTTGCATCTCTCTGGGAGCAGGAAGCTTGGACGCTCACCCTGCAGGACAGACAGGCAGCCTTTCCCAAATTAGAGTCAAATCTGACCAGCAAGAAAAACATCCCCAATTTCACGGCCTGCAAAGAACACTCTGTGCAGTGGAGCACACTTGGGTTTGACCTGGGAAAAGTGACAATGGTTTCATGGTCATAAACTTTAAAATTGATTTCATGTTGCTTGTGCATTGTACTTATGCTGTTAGTGTGGCATCTTGCATTGTGTCTTGTGTGAGAGAAGGGTTGATTTGCACCAGGGCGAGGCTGATCAGTGACAGTGAGATATGAAAAGATTTCCCCTCAAAAGTGTCTTTACAGCGCTCCCATTCGCAACAGTTTTGAGAGCTTATTACTGTCAGTGTAAAGTTGCTGTGAGCCTAGTGATTTTGTTTTGGGGTCGAATATCGTAGGGCACCAATCATTATAATATCTTTTAAATGTATCTGTAGAATGTGTCCAGTTTTTATTGTTTTATTACATTTTTTTTCTTATGGAAATTTTTAGCTCCTAAAGCTAACTAGGGATGGGCTTGAGGCGCTAAAATCTTCAATCATAGAAATGGAAAAGTAGTAGTTTGCATGAGTTGGTTTGCATTTTATTGTTTATGCTTTACTACATTTTTTGTCATTTGTTGTCTGTTGGCAGGCATCACTGCTTTGTACTAGTGTTCTGTTATCGAGGAGTAGCTGGTTACTGAATAATGACCACTTTCTATAATCTTATATGTTGTCTATATATACTGGTTAGATATAGATTGTGTTGTTTGTGTACGCATTTTTAGAAATTCAGCTCTTCCTTCCCTGGGTGTGATTGCAGGGTGTATGTCGTTTGAATTTTCAAAGAATTGTGCTCTTAATCTTGAAGGTTTCTATAATCGTGTTTTCTGCTTTGTATAGCGTTGTATTCTAGTGTTATTGGATCCTCTGTGGCTGTAATGAGGTTTTCATTATGGTTCCTTAGAATTGTGTCTGTTGTGGCTCATTGGGTTGGCTGGTTTGTGTGGGTATGAATGACAATACCATCTTAAGGTGCGACTTTTTTTTGTTGGCTTTCCTTATGGAAAAGTGTGAAAGTGTCGCCTCTATAAACTGCATTTGTGCAACAGCATGATGTACGAGTATTTTATGGTCTTGCTGTAGTATGCTGCATGCATTGAGTGTTAGGTTAAGGTGATTCCATATTCCGGAGTGTTCTTTTGTTGACTTGGCAGGATCTTAGATAGATGGCTGAGCTGAGTAGATTTGTAGCTCCTGGTGGGGATGTGGTTGTTTATTTCGAACTTTATTTATATTGCATGTAACTCAACATGAATAATAAAGTATTTTTTTGATTTGTTTTTTTTGGTTTTGAACACATACATTTTATACAATTTCCATGCCTATCATAGGATGACAACAACAAATAATGTAGCTAATACATATCATATCAGCATTGTTATGGTAAGTAACAACAGAACTAACAACCTAAACCAATTCACATGGGAAACACAATACTTCTTCCCACTTACCTTACCGTATCATACTCCCTTCCCACCGAGATACCCTGGGATGAAAGTATTAATGACAACCCTCAAGGAACTCCAAACTAAAGCTACTGAGTTGAACCTGCGGGCTCGTTGCAACGTATTAATCACATTTGACCCTACCTCTGCCTCCTAGTACCTCTTGCTCTGTGCTATTTGTAACCGCCTGTATCCTGCCGGCTTCCCCATTCGTCACTCAACCATAGCAATGGACCTCTTGAATCGCAGTCATCACCCTCCACACTAATAATTATCTGCATTCTTAGGTTTATTCCCAGTCACTGAAGATTATGGTGGTCTGGTATCTGGGGGGCTATTTCATGACTGGATAATTTCTGCACACACCTCCAGATCTGAAGCTAATTTTGCATCCTACCTAGCCCACTTCATTTGAATTGCTTTCGCAGTCGCCCATTCCACTATATCTCTAATCCAACAGTCAAAATTCGGTGGCATGACACTCAGCCAATATATAGCCATTCTCCTTTTACAAGCACCATTCGGATTATTATGAATTTCCTGCCCATCATTCCTTTTCTTCTGTTTTGGGATTAATCTTAAACATACATTGCTTAATCGTAGGTTGCATTACAACATCTGAGCTTATTTAATACTTTCGTTCAAAAACCTGCCACTGTTCGACAATTCCATGTATTATGGATATAATCTGCCTCTTCCGCTTTGCATCGAGGGCACCTAGAGGAGCCTTTAGGATAAATTTGACTCAATTTACTTAATGTCAGATAGGCCATGTGGATATAGGTGTACTGGAAAAGCTTAAATTGTGCATTACTCAATGCTGTTTTAACTCCCATATATATTTTGTCCAACTCCGAATCAGTAATACGTTTGTCAGTAACTTCGTGCCATGTATGATGTACCTTCAACCTCACTAGGGTTCTGTCGATGTGTAGAACTCTATATATGTTAGTTATGAATCTTTTTACATCTTGACAATACAAACATTGCTACCATTGTTTGGGTGGGTGCTGGTGCTTCTTGAAAAACAGGCAATATTTCTCTAGCTGTGTGTGCTATTCTGGCATAATGTAAGAATTGACCTGCTCCAATATCATTGTGCCTCCACAAAGTTCAAAAACCTGCGAATGCAAGACACCCTCCCTGCCTCCATCTGCCTACCACCATGCTTTGGGAAATTTGTGCAAAAGGATGTATGTTTCAGATATGCATGGCAGGTGCAAATGGAAAGTGCCTTAAAATCTTTTTGACCACCATATCCCACACTTGGCATACCTGCTTAACAACAAATGGTGTGTGAGTTGGGACCCACCAGCCCCCTCATCAGCAGATATTCTAATTGGATATCTCTGTGTGTTCCATACAGCAATCTCTTTTCCTAATTGTCATCCTCGTCGAGCCAGTGCATGGCATGTTGCAGGTGTGCGGCCAGATAATAAAGCTCCATACCAGTACCTTC
Organism: Calotriton arnoldi; assembly: GCA_963921515.1. NCBI lineage: Eukaryota > Metazoa > Chordata > Amphibia > Caudata > Salamandridae > Calotriton > Calotriton arnoldi. The sequence goes on along the minus strand of CAWUFW010005464.1, from coordinate 127,369 downwards.
TAGCCCTCCTTTATCCCACTCCCTCTTTAGGGTTGTTAGCTTGACTCAGCTTTTTTTTAACAACCCAAATCAGTTTCACCAGTAATTGATCCAGCTCTGCAAAGACCAACTCTAGAACAAAATACATTGCGCCTTGAAGTATGTAAAGGTATATACAAGAAGACTATTTCTTCAAGGCCACCTTGCCCATTTGGGATGACTGTAACATGTTCCAGAATTTGAGAGAGGCCCGAAGCCCATCCACCACTCTCCCTATATTTATCCTATAGCAGTCTACCCCATCATGTGTGACACATTTATGAACATATTGGAAGCTGAAAGTTATGAAAATAAAGTAGATTGGAAGTCCAATAATAATGTCCTACTAAAATAATTGTAATCAGAGCATCAACCAGTGAGCAAGGACAAAGAAGGCAGTAAGGACCCAGATTTTGTGCTGTGTATTTTTGAAACTCTAAAACTGCTCTTTTCCTATACCCGTGACAGCTTAAATTTATCTCTTGGTTTCTGTGCAACTTGTACTTTTAAAACTGCTCTTTTCCTATTCCTGTGACTATTTAAATTTATGTCTTGGTTTTCTGCTCTCGCGAATGATAGGGCACCTATTTAGAACTGAAATGCTAGTTTTTAATAATGTTGTCAATGAATGCACTTGTTATTACATCTCTATTTTCCCGCCCTCCTGAATTTAGTTTCAGTTCTTAGGTGTGTCGCACAGTTTCTTCACCTTAATAACTCAATGACTGGGCATCCTGACAAGTTCTCGTTTAGTGGTTGCAGTAGTATCTGCAAATGCCTCTTCCCACTGCCCCTGATCACCAGTTTACTGCAACAGAACTATTCCCTTTAATGCACTGTTATTTTTCAACAGTAGTAGCAGAGGTTCCTTGTTTTTATCCCTTTTGACACATGTACTGCAGCCCCCCACACCCCACAAGCCTTTAGTGTGTAATTAGGAATGCAGAGGGCTGCAATGTAGATGATATTTGATTTGCACGTTATGCCATTTTGCTGCACTCTTTAATTCTGTTTTTTGGGGATTTTGCTTGTGAATCTACTCGGGCACCAGACTGTCTGTGGCAGCTTTCTTGCAAGAGCTTCTCTCCTGTGGTAAGTGGGACCATCTGCCTCTTTCTTTCTGTGGTAACTGTTGCAATACCTTCTCTGGCACCTTTTGCCTTTGTCGCTATTCATCCTGCCCATGAACATGATGAAAAGGAGCACCATAAAGGCTCCAGTTATGTGTCCTGTCATCAGTTTTTCTTTTTTTTAACACCCAAAGACACAAATCTGGAGCTTAGTTCTTGCCTATTTGTTTTTTAGTTCGTCATCAAAAAGGCAATGCTATCCACACACTTCCACGCCACACAATTCAACTCCACACATTTCCAATCCACACCCCATAATTCGACACCACACCACATAATTCAATTCAACAACACAATTACACAACACACCACATGCATCCTATCCACACCACACAATACCACATCATGTCACACAATTCAACAGCACACTACTGTAGTGTAGTTCCTATTTCCCTAATAGGCTCTGTGCATTGGAATAATATAACCTATAGGTTTGACATAGGACTAAGGTCGGTATGTCCCTATCGATTATATTAAACTTAATTACCTGTGCCAGCTAGCTCAGAGGCCACTAGAAACTCCTTGAGAACAAGAAGGGAGTAGTTTCTGGCAACCGAAAAACATGACAACTTTGTTTCCTTTTAGAAGCGGAACATGTCTCAGAATCGTGGAAACACTAGATAACACTTTCACTCATTCAATCGTGCATGCTTAGTTTCTACAGAGGTACACAGAAAGGAAAGACGGGCGTTTCAATAAAAGGGTTTTATTGAACAGTCTTGTTTCTCGTGTAAGAGATATGTGCTGTTATGATCACAAGACAGTATGCAAGATAAATAATGTACAGCGTAAGCAGTAGAAATAAATAATACTGCGCTAGCATTATCTTTTAGCATATATTCACGTACATAAATAACATGAGCTAAGAATGCGGGTACTCATTCGATGCGTCTCTAAGCTATTTCTACCCCAATGTGCCTAACCTAGTCTAGGTGTAGGGAAAGATAGAAGTAGGTGGAGTATTCTCTAGTATGGTAGACTAAGAGTGTGTTAAGTCTAGTATGCCAAGAGTCCCTCTAGGATCTAGTCAGCTTCATACCTTGAGAATGAGAGAGGTGGGAATGTCCTGCCGGATCTGGAACTCTAACACCCCGCGAAGGGAGTCAGAACACTGGAAGCTGGATTCGTCTGCGTGCAGGAATGACAGCGTCTTCTCAGTGCGTCAGGCCGGGATACGGGCTCCTCTGAAGTCGAGGTCTCCTCTAACTTGCTTGGGCAAGGGAAGGTATGGCGTGGAATGTTAGCATTGATGTGAAGCCGGACAGAGGAAGACGTCAGGAATGAACCCTTAAGGTATAACGGTTCATACATAATAGATGAGTTCTTGGAGAAATCAATAGTCCTGTGCTAGGGGAACTCCCGAAGCTTAAGGGTCTGGTTTCTAAGAACTCGTTGTGATTTTAGGGTGGACGGATGTCGGTGACCATGCCTGTATTTGGAGTGCACGGTTAATGCCTAAATAAGGACAGGGATTCTATGCCTATATAAGGGCAAGGCGAATTGTGCCTATATAAGGACATGATTCAGGAAAACCTATATACGGACCCCTAAAGCGGAATACAACACTACATAATTATCCACTACATACCACTGCACAACACAAAATACCATTCCACAAAATTGCACTCCATAATGCACAATCCCACTACACAAAATTCGAGTACACTCAATACCACATAATTAGTAGCCACATATTTCTACTGCACACCATGCCACATAATTCCACTACACAAATTCACTCCACATCACACAATTCTATGCCACACAAGTCCACAACTAACAATTCCAATACAACCCACATAAGTCCACTACACAGTGCATACATACACTCCATAACACATTGGTAAAAGTCATTGTCATTTGCAATGCCAATTGCTCTAACTCAAGCAAATCACAAGACCTATTGCATTTCCAATGCTTGTTCCACTTGGTGCTGTTAATTTTATCGGTCTATGAGCTGCTTTTCAGTTGTCCAAATGGTCTTCTTGAGGTTCATACTATGAAGGATGATCCCCTGAATCAGCCAAATACAGTAACACATATATACACTCAGCCCGTCCCATGGTTTTTAATTCTACATTCCTCTTGAAATGCACAGAGTTCAGTCTGTAGTATTCTGCAGGACAGTAGAACAATCCCGGCATAGTGATTCTGCCTGCTGAACCTGGGAGTTAGTGCTAGATTTTTGGCCTATTACTGCCTGCTCCCGGGCATTTCTGTTGTTAGTACTACTGATTTATGGGCTCCAGGCCTCAGGAGATGTCTTGTTCGAATATATGACATTACAACGCAAACAATTACAATGCATGCTTTTACAACGCGATTTTTACATCACAACTACCATTACATCACATGATTTTACAATGCATGCCATTACATCGCATTTTTAAAAACTACCATTACAACGCATTCCATTACAACGCATACCATTACAGCACATAGCATTACAACACATAATACGTTTAGGGCAACAGTAGGGTAAGTGTTGGATAGTGTAGGGGTAAAAATTACTATTCCCACTCCAGTGAGTGCAACAGTAGGGTAAGTGTTGGATAGTGTAGGGGTAAAAATTACTATTTCCATCTACCCCAAAACCCATACCCACCCTAAAAGTAAAAAGTCTCTATTACTTACCTTATAATGCGTTGTAATGGCATGCGTTGTAATGGTATGCATTGTAATGGCATGCGTTGTAGTGACATGCGGTGTAATGCATGCGTTGTAATGGCATGCGATGTAAAGGCAGTTGCGTTGTAACAGCTGCATTGTAAAAGCAGTGCGATGTAATGACTGCGTTGTAATGGATGTTTCCCGTCTTGTTCTATTAGTTGTTACCCAGCTGGGTGATAAGGAGGCCAGTTTTGCTTGTTTATTTTGTCAATTGTCTCTATTTTGGCTGCTTGAAGGTCTGCTATCTCATGTGCAATGGCAGGTGTTTCTTCTTCTCTGGAGTTATGTTCAGTGTGGGGATTCTTGACCTCCTCTGCCAATGATCTTGTCTCTGATGAGGTAGTTCTGTGAGAGGTGTTCAGCTGAACACTGTTCTCTTCTAAGTTGGTCTAAGATCGGGCCTACTGTTGCTGTGGTCCTGTTTGATCCTGTTTTATAACATCTACGTCTGACACTACTTCTTAGCATGACATGATGTGAGTCTGCTGACCTTCAGTTGAACCTTGTGGCTTCACAGATGCTCTGTCCAATATTCTTGCATGTTTGGCCTGTTTCCATCTGTGTTTCTGAAGATTGTTGTGCCATGCTCTTCTTTTTGTCTGGACTTTCTATTAAGGTCACTTACAAATCTCACCTGTTTCACTGCTGGAGCACACCTTGGTTATCTTGGGTGCTTTTTCACTATAATTGGAGCTTCCAGTCCACTCACAGGGTGTGCTGCTGTAGTATCTGACATCTGGCACCTGAAGATTTTTTTTCCAATCTGTTCCTGATCAGGGATGGTCTGTTTGCTCAGTTGGCCAGGAATCCATCCTAATAATGCCATAGCCATAGGTTTTGGCAGAGTTTGGTATGGTTCATTGTGGGATGGCTTTATTGATTCTGTCTGCTGTGCTACTTCTCATTGGTTGCTGTATCTGACTGCCACAAGGCACTGTTTGCTGAAAAATATAATACCAATGGAGTTGTACAAATGTTTTGTTTTTTAAATTCTGCTACATCATGGATTTGTTTTTTTACCTTAATGCACTTCAGGACTCTGTACTTTTCAAATTATCATTCTAACATTATCCCTTGATTAATTAAGAATTTCATCTGGTTTTCAGGAATGTACATTTTTTTGGGTTCTCTCATGGGTTGGAAATATGTTTCCACCACAAACTGAAAATAGGTAAAAACCATAAATATCTGAAAAATTGGCTACCACTTAGAAAATTGCAAAAACACTATATTAGTCCTTAATTTTGTAAAATACTCATGGAGTATATTGCAAGATTTCTAGCTTGTGTCAGTGACTTTAACTGTATTGTTTTTAGGTCTTGCCTAGGCAGTGCATGTGCTGCATGCGCTGTCTCTTCGAGACATGCTGTATCTGGAACATGGGCTTGAAGCACCTCCCATGTTTTATATTGGCTCCTGTTAATGCCCTTTGTAAATGGCTGCTTCTGGTTGGTGAACATGGTTAATTTTGCTGTTTTGGACCCTCCAAGCAGACTGCCCCTGTTACATGTTTTGTTCCTTTTTTTAAATTTACGTTCATTTGTGGCACAATTTTTTTTTTGTTTGCCTCTATAGCTTACTTCCGCTTGGGCAGCAAAGAGCACGTATAGGAGGCTGCGGGGAGAGTGTGGCAGCTTTTTTCCAGCAAACACCGAATAATCGGATGCGTGAATCTGACTTCACTTAATAGGAGAATATTCGACAGCACCGTAAAAGACACATCACTGATGTTATCTGCCACACATGAGGAGCTCTCTTGTCCAGCTGACTGCCGGCTTCTTCTGTGCCATCTTACTTGGCGGCTTTCACTACCATAGATCATCTTTGTTGAAAAGTAGTATTTGCATGTTTTGGTGTAAAACATCTCTAGTGCAGTGCAGCATGCATGCTTTTAGGGGATTTGTGGTGTGCACTAAAACAAGCCAGGACCTACATACTTGCAGATCCCAAAGCACAAAGGGCTTTAGTGTCTGTTGCTTAATAGGGCAGCGCGCCGCCGCCGGCTCCTGCTTCTAGTTGGTTGAGTTGCAGACACCTGTGGACTTGGTTACATCTCGTAGAGGGCGAGTAGGGGATGTTAAATTCTTGCTGAACCTCCAGAGTATGCGACCATACAGAGGAAGCCTCTATTCTCTGAAACTGACACACATGAGGTTGCAAACTTAATGTTCAATAGGTTTGAAGCCGCACCCTTATTTGAGAAATGGCTTCAGAAACTCACACTTTTGGATATTAATTTGCAAGACTTTCAATCTCTGCATGACAGTGACAAGTCAAGAGTTGTGCTCGTCAAGTGTATTTGTATGCACTATAATTTCTTTGCTGACATTTATGACCCCTATTAGCCCAACCAGAACCTCTCAGATGGTGTTTTAGAATACCTCTACAAAGTGAAATCTCTACCTCCTGAGACTGAGGTGAATTGAGAATGTCATGATGTACCTGGATTTTAGATCCAGAATGAGTTCATGGTAGCCTAAGTGGAGGTTAACATTGGAAAAAAGCTGGCCCCATTACTTTCAGCCTCTCTTGGTGTGAGGTGATTCTCTCTCTTGATAGCTGCATTTTGGAGTCAACACAAATGTGCACCTTAACAAGCTGTCTTGGGTTTGGAGCAACAACATTGTGGTACACTCAGGGCATGGGCTTTCAACTTGCTTGATGATATTGCCAGCTTCAAGTCTGAGTACTTCTGCTTCCACTTGGGGACAGGCTTGAACGGTGATTGTCAATGAGAAGCTCGATTGGACAATAAATGTGCAGTTGAGGGGTTTTCCTTATGAGCCACACTATGACTTGAAAAAGCTAATCCAGGTCTTTCAACAGGTCAGCTATATCTCAGTCATGCAACCAATAAGCAAACTGTATCTGGAAGAGCTGCTCCACTGTTCTGCAGCTGATGAGAGTCCTGATTCTGTTTTGGGTAACAGAAAATGTAATAATTACTCAATGACCTTGGTATTCATGCAGTGGAAATGCAACACAGAAGTCATGGCAGAGTTTCTTCAAATACAATATCTGGATTTTTGTGGGATACAGTGTTGGAGATGTTTGCTGCAGGTCGAAATGCACACAAACATGATATTTGCTGACATTTCTGTATCGATGAGAGTGGTTATCAGCTGGCTGTCACTGTCACTCCTAATGAGATTGGGAGTATCTTCTACTTTGTTCAATGGAGTTTGCTTTATATAGGACACCCTCGACCTCTTCATTGTTGCCCATATCATTGGTAGATGGTTCAGGACTGGTAGGTGTGATGATGGTCACCATCGTCTTGGGTGCCCATGTGCAATAGTCTTTGTTGAAATTGTTGAGCTTGGTGAGCACTGGGCATCCTTTTCCCTGAGCTGGACATTCAAAAGAATGTGGAATTGCAACACCGCAGCACCAACACCGACTGGTTCTCTGTGGGTATGGTGTTGGTTTAGGTTGATTAGTGGATTTTAATCTGATTGATGGTTTCTGCTTTGAATAGAGGATTCTGGGCTGCTTTCATATGCAATGCTATGGAGTTGGAGCACTCCAGAGATCTGCCCAGTGCCAGAATATATGGCAAAGTAATACAGGGCTCTCATATGATCTTTTGATATAGCTTTGTTGACGCACAGCCTTGAATGAATAGAGCTCAAATGTCTTCATTCTTTTCTTGCAGATTGCATGAGCTAGTGAGTTCTTTCTGTCTGGTGTGGAAGTCAATAGCTGATTGTTCTGTGCTTTGTTTTGTTTGATGCAGTAAGAACCTTTTGTTAGTTGTGGTTTGCTAAAGGGTTGAAGTGAACATCGTGTTTAGATATAGTAGTAGCATCAGTGAATGGTGGCCCAGCTTCAGTAGGCATGCAGTACAGTTTGCGGATATCTTTCCCAGCCACATAAAGAAGCATTGTGTTTTTCTTGTCCTCAGCCACAACAACAGCCACAAAGTACTTTCCAGGCACTCAACCCAGAGTGTCCATAAGAGGACTTAGGCCAACAGTGTGCCAGTAATTTAGAATGGCCTGACAGAGGGAATGAACAACCTCTTTGTGATTGAACTGATAGCTTCTAAGTCAACTTAGCACACATGTTGGTTCTGTGTGTGATCATGAGGCAGAGACGCTGTCCTACAGGCTTGCACCAAACTTGAAGGCGTGGCCTGTGGAATTGGGGTCCAACAATTAGCACAATAGATGACGTTTTACATGCTCTTTTGATGAGTACTGTGTGAATGAATCACTCTACGAAGTGATGCAGGACTCTGATGACCAACACTTGGCACTAAGATAAGAGAAGTGGTGCAGTTGGACAGCACTGAATCATCTTAGCTTTGTCCTTACTTGCAGAGGTGGTGCAGTTTTTGCAGGTCATGTACAGAAGAGAGTCACTCCTGCTAGGGACCATTGGACGTGTGTGTTGCAAGTGGTGCGTAGGGCCTGGATTCTTTTTCCAGTGGTACACAGAGGAGAGAGAGAATGCCACACAGAGATCAGAATAGCATTGTGAATGCCCTTTGGTGGTGTACCATTCAAGCAAGTCACCGAAAGGCAGAGTGCAACAAATCGCTGCAGAATAAAGTGCAGGGTGTAAGGGAATTGGGGAGTAGTAAAGAAAGCAGAACTCAGCAAAAAGGGGTTTGCTTTTATGGGTTTCAAGAGTCCTCTACAACCTGCATTGTTAAAAGTTCCCCTCTGGTCAATGTGACAATGAAGGATGAGGGAGACCAAATGGAATAGGAGACATAAAGTCAGTGCCAGCGGGAAGTAGCAAAAAGTGCAAAGTCTGCGGCAATTCATCAAGTGACAACAGTTACTGCAGAACGCACTACACTGGAGAGGGATCCGGTCCGATAGATTTCCGTAGAGAATCACACTCAACCTCCCTGACATCGCCTCTCCCCTCGGCGGGGACATTCAAGAAATACAGACCGGAAAGTTAGAGACTAATGTTCACAGCATAGGGCTGCTCATCAGTGTAAAACAATAGGTAGATTGGAATGACAGAACCAACAAACCTATGGATAGCATTAATATACCACATCCTCATGACAAGGTTTGAAATTCCTTGTGAACTATTTAACAGCAGTTTCTTATAATAACTATATGTTTTTCGTCATTTATCTCAAATGTTGATCTGGCTTTGAGCCAAGCAGGGTGTTGCTTATAGTACTGAACTGCAGATGTCAAAATCCCACATCGCTACTAATTGTCATTCAATATTGGGCCTCTCAATTACCTTTTCAGGTTTTATCAATTCAGTATTATAATTAATATTTCTCATGGCCTTTTTCTCCGACAGACAGGTGCTAAACTGAGTTGTCCAGTTTTGTTGGTTGTTACTTTTAAGGATGTGTGATTTATGTTGATTCTCTGAAAGAAACAACAAAGTGGTGAAAGGAATTGCCTGAATTACTCTCATTCACTGGTGAGCGCCCGGATCACATTCCCGCCCTCCATTTTTGCCCTCTTTGCCATTCTACACAGATGCCAGCAATGTAAGTCACATCTAAGTCAGACTTGGTCTTAGTACAGTAGGACCAGTTCCTTCTCAGAGGGGCCTGGCTGGGCAGTTCACGCTGGATTGTTCCAACTGGAGCAAGACCAGGGCAGAATTGCGTATGTCTGGCTTCTGTTTGCGGTGGCTTAGTGGGCAAAAAAACGACAGGGTAGAATGCGGTGCGGAGTAGTTACCTGTGGCAGAGATAACTAATCCAAGCAATCCATCCATCACGTTTTTTGCTTGTCTAGTTTTTATTCTCGGCATGAATAGGAAAATCTATGAACCCATCTTCACTGAATTCTTCCATTGCTATGAATCTTCACATGTTATACTTGTGCATAATTTAATACCAGAATGAATCAGCAGCTGTTAATCTGCCAGGGATCATTCTTACAGAATAATCACTTAAAATATCTCTTGTAAAATTCAAACAGTTTTTCCAACAGAAGCTTTATATTAAAATTCTGGATTTGATAATCGAGCGCCTAATCACGAATGGAATAATGTATATTTTTGTTTTATATTTAAAACGCCACTTGGATTTCTTGCTCATATGGTGCTGAAAATAAAATCTACAGTCATTGTTCAGCAATGCAAAAGCACAAAGAAAAACCAAATGAACTGAGAACCACCTAATAAATGAGGAAAAACATAATTTGTATAAAGGTTTTGGGGCACAGGCTTTCAAACATTGTATTAGTGATTCTGGATGTATTTCATGCTCCCTCGTGCGTAATTTTGATTCTCGCTGTTTCTTATTTCACCCTGGTAGGTAGAATTGATTAACAAGAGCGCCCCGCTAATATTTGTTCATTTGGTTGGAAATACGTGTAGCATATTGAACATGTAGAATGTTTTTAAATCCAATTTCTTACCCTGTGTACCGGGTTGAAAGTGCTTACTACGATACTTGAAGGGAGATGGTTATTTTTTTCTATTTTCAAGACTGATTACTGGTTGTGCGTCACCTCAGGGAAGGCTCGAGCTGGCATGAACGAGGATGATAATAAATGGCTTTGTGGTAAAATGACACAGGCTGCAAAACGTAGGCCTGATTCAAACATAAAGTAAAACAATTACAGACGGAGATCTGGGCCTGCCCAGGGCCGGACTGGCTACCGGGCGTTTTGGAATGCTACCGAGCTGGGGGCTGATTTCGTTGATGGGGACCTGCATGTGCTGAACGAAATTCGCTTTGCTTTGTTTATTTCGAAGCACACGCAGGTCTCCATCAACGAAATTAGCCCCCACCGCAGTGACATCAGCCCCCAGCTCGGCAGCATTCCAAAACGCCCGGTAGCCAGTCCGGCCCTGGGCCTGCCCCTTGATATATTTGCCACACAGCATGTACAGAATGTCAGTGGCGGCTCCACAGCTAAGGCGGAGGAGCTTTGCCCCACTGTTTTTTTCAGCACTATAAGAAAAAATAAAATGGAAATAACTCAGTTATTATCATTTTATTTTTTCCTGTTTAGTGCACGGCTGCTGAGCTTTGCGAGGCGGGGCTGACAGAGCAGCCGAGGAGTGGTTTGCCCCCACTTCTAAGTGCGCAATGACTGTTTGACCGGGCCTCTCGGCCGACCATAAGTCATGCGCACTTTCCCTCTTCTCCACCCAGGCTGCATTACAGCCTGGGTGGAGAACATGCCCAAGCCCTCATGCCCTGTCTGAGCGCCGAGCCTCGTTGCTCAGACCAATCAAAACGCTGCATTGCAGCATTGTGATTGGCTCAGGGGAGCCTGTGTGCTTCCAGGCTGCTTCCTGTTCCGGTCGGCGGGAGTAGGAGAGACGCGACTAGGAGGAGCCGCAAGGAGGATGCAGCAAGCAGGTAGTTTTAATTTTTTTTTTTATTTAACAACACCCTCACCGTCCCCCCACTGCCGCCCTCCACCCCCGATCGGTGCCGGCCGCCACTGCAGAATGTCACAGCCAAACTCATCCTCGGCCTTCCCCGATGAACCCATTTCACACCCCACCTCAGGCAACTCCACTGGCTCACTGTACCGAAGAGATGCCAATTGAAGCTGCTGACCCACGCACACAAGACTCTACACAACCAAGGACCCACACACATTAACCGACGCCTGAATTTCCATCAACTGTCGTGAAGACTATGCTCGGCCTCCCTTTCACTTGTCCATACTCCCCGCATCTAGCAGAAGTGGAGAACGCTCCTTCTCCCACATCGCAGCAAAGACCTTGAACAGCCTCCCCATGCACCTCCGGACCATTACTTCACTTCCAGAATTCCGAATTACACTTAAGACCTGGCTGTTCAAATAAGCCTCTGGTATCTACAAAGTGCCTGGATACCCTATCGGGTGATTAGCCACGCTTTATAAATCCTGATTGATTAAAATCCTGATTGGCATTTTAGAATTCACTAAGATTCACAGAAGTATATCTTGAAAGCTACGCCATGTGCTGGTTTCTAGAGGTACATCTGGAAAGATCACTTAACGTTCCTAGAAGAATCCTATTTCTGCTGTGCTTGGTTCTCTATAGCGTTCATCAACTCTATGTGTGATCTATTCTCTTTTCCAACCTGGAAAGGGATTCATGCCAGTCCTTGGTTGGAGTAAAAATCCAGGGTGGAAAGGGCAATGAGAGGAGTGTGTGAATGCCCACAAATATACTTGTTTATTAGGATTTACATATTTTTAAGGCTAACCATGCCTTGAAACTTCCATTATCCCAAGCCTTGACTGGAATTTACAAGTGTGGCGGACTCAGCATTCATGTCACAGCTCTCCACACACATAAATGGGCTTACACCTGCCAGGGATCCCTTTCTTAATCCTTGGCTGGCATTTAAAGGTACATTTGCTTGTAAACTTAGGGTTACATCTGAATTCACCTTTGTGGATAGGGCCCAGTAATTTAGGATCCACTTCCGGCACAGAATTGAAGGTGAGGTCTTCAACATTTATAAGTCATATCCTGCAAAAATCAAATTCCAAGTATTGACAGCACCTTTGAATGCTATATATCAGAAAAACTAAAGCAAAAGTAGTTAAAGACTAAAAGTCAGGCAACTAGACATACTATGATTGTTAAGATGAAAGAGCAAGGATGAAGGTGAGTATAGGAAGGTGGAATCTGACTACATGGTTGCCCCCACTTTTTTCCTGGTGTTTTGTTGGTTTTTGACTTAGTTTGGCTGGGAACCTGCTATTCAGGTCCCCAGCCTATCTGCTTTCTCTTTAAACGACTTGGTGTGCACTCTAGGTACACTAGTGATTGGATACTGTGTTACCTTATGAGTCCCTAGTATATGGTACCTTAGGTACTAAGGGCATAGGTACTCCACAGGCCTACCAGGGGCTGCAGCATGTATTATGCCACCCCTGGGAAGCAGACTAAATCTGACACCACAGGCCTGCTACTGCAGCCTGGGTGAGGAAGTGCTAGCACCCCTCACTGAGATATAGTTCCCCTATATCTCTCCTACACACACATATAAACCTATCAGTCACCCCTAAGGCAGGCCCTATCAATCCTGAGGGCAGGGTGCTTGGCTTCTATGTGAGGGGGTGCCTCTGACTGAGCAGGGCCCCTCTGCAGCTCTCAGAGTCCATTCTCTGGTGCTGTTTGTGGATGCGGTTAAACCATATACTTTTAAGTGCATTATATCCTCGCGGTAAAATGCTAACTTTGGAATGGCTGCATCGAAACATGTCGTGTTTGGTGTCAAACAACTTGGAATACTACCCCCCCCCCACCAGTCCTGGCGGCGGGGGTAGCATTCAACCCTTCTAGAGGGATAGACATGTACCTACTGTGGAAACGCGGTAGAATCCTGCAGAGCCCTGGCATCACAAAATGGATGCCACCAGTCACAGACACTGGGCTGCCCTCCTGCTGATGACCAACACTCGCAGTGGAGGAAGCCCAGCAATAGATATCCTGTCCCAAGGGGATGTGACCACCTCCCAGACAGGGTTTAGTGTATTGGGGCTGGGTGGGTGCACTCTTAGAGTGCTTTGAAGTCCTGCACTGGGGAGCAGAAGGCTCCTCTGTGCATATGCCAGTTCAAACCGGCTCAGGGGTTACCTGTCCCTGCTCTGGCGTGAAACTGGACAAAGGGAAGTGGGTGTAGCCACCCACTCCCCTGACCCTCCCATAGGTAGGGTCATAGAGCTAGTCCCTCCCTTTCTTTTAGTATAAGAGGGGGAATCTGTGCATTGCACCTTAGATTTCCCTGGATGACGCTCTGAAGACGAATCCCGGACCTTCGACGTTCCACTACCTTTGGAAGACTGAAGAATCTCCCTTGGAGTCAAGGAGTGACTCCCCTGCTTGGCAGGCACCAAAAACTACAAACAACGGTTGTAAACTACGCCGCTCCCACCGGAGTCCGAAGTCCCTGCAGCCCAAGAAGTGGATTTCCTGACTTGTCAAAGGCCATCGTGAGTCCCCAGCGAAGCTGAGGCCAGTGGACCCCAAGAGTAATGAGGAACCATGACCCCTGGGTACCGTGCACTATTGTCAAGTGCAACCCCTTCACAATGTTCCACGAACTTGTGCTTTGGACCCCGTGTGGTCCCAGCCTCCAGCAGGAATCCCTCCTAAGATCAGAGGCCTACCACGTCCCGAGTGACCGTGGGCCCCTGTGAGTGAATCCTCCCGAGGCGTCTTCGCGATCCCTTGCCAGCCGGCTTGTGGGTCCCCAGAAGACTTTCTAAAGAAACCAAAGGGCTCCCCTGGTTGCTCCAGGCCTGCCCTGACTTACCCTTGCTGGTGAGTCCCACAGACCTTGCTGGTCTGCGCCATTGCCTCTTCACACTTTCCCCGAGACTTGCTGTTACCAAGGCTTGTTGGCTCCGATCGAGTCGCCGACACCGCAGTAAGCTGCAGACATCGTGGGACACACCGAATCCAGCTTCTGGTTGTCGTCGACGCCTCCTGGACCTTGTGGCTGAAGAGTCAAGGCAACCAAGAACGACCTGAATCTTGCGACGACGGTGGGCATCCATCTTCCTTGCCCCGAGTCACTGCCAAGTGACTTTGAACACTGTCCCCTCTGCTTTCAGGTCTTCCATCTTCCGAATCCAGGCTTGGATTCCTCCGGACACTTCTCCTGTCGCCGCAAGCAGCAAGTCTTCACTGGCTCCCATTGAAAACGATGCCGCGACCCGACACCAAAGAACACCTATGCACCCGGCTCCCCTGGGTGAGGTAACTTCAGCACTACGGTGCTCCTGTGGGTGTGGGCCCTAGAACTACTTACCCTGTAAGTGACTTGCTTGTCCGATCGGTGTTCGCCTCGAACACACAAAGGGCCTGTAACACTGAGATCTCCATTGCACTGACTCGCACAAGGTTCGCGTCTGTGTTAGACACAGCGCGTCCATCTCCCTTGCAACTCTATCTGTGACCGCGTCCTTCGACTCGTACAAGGACCGATCGGTGTGTTCGCCTCGAACACGCAAAGGACCTTTAACATTGAAATCTCAATCGCGTCTGAGCGCATAGACTCGTACAGGACTCGCACCGGTGCCAGGTCACCGCGTCCGTCCCCTGTGGGTCTCCTACAACTACCTGGGGTGGTTCTTGGGGTCCCTCGATTCTAGATGCCCTAGACCTAGGTCTAGCAAACTAAGATTGTGATATTCGATTGTGCTAAACTTATTGTGATAAAATTTGACTTGTACATATGTTCCTGACTTCTAATCTCATAAAGAGATTAGTAGAGAGTGTTTATTAATAAATACATATATATTTGATATATATACCTGTGTGGTGTCTTTTCATTTGGTGATTCAAGAGATTGTGTGGTAAAACAAGCTGCTTTACATTCCTTCAAGACTTAGCCTGAAGGCTGCTCTCCACAGCTACCACTAGGATAGCTTTCTATAAAGGTTGTCTTAAACCTATCTACCATAAGAGTCGAATTGTTCTGGTGCAAGGTGTCCACTTTAATTAGTGAACAGCATATACCAGGCCAACTTCTCACAGTGAGCACTCAAGCTATTGCTACATTAAGGCAACTGTCAACACCGCAGTGTCGCAACTGCAACAAAAGTAATCCAAAGAGTACCTGTTGCTAGGAGAGAGGGAACACCAGTGCAGCAAAACATTTTATATGAGCCTCCGAAAACCCTTACAGTGGCCAATTATCTTTAAAGTGCTACACGTTTCTACTTCCCATATTTGCCAGTGAGTGTAGAAGAGATCATTCCTGTAACTGACGAAGAGAGCCAGAAATGCGTAATGAACAGATACTTCGATCTGTTATCTTGTGTTTTTTGTTGAATGTTCTTGAAATGGAGAGTAAATGAAAATACTTCGAAGGAAATTTTATTCTGCCACCTTTCATTACTTACAGAGGTAAATATAGCATTAACATTCCTTTCTTGAATCCCTTCACATGGCTAAGAATTTCAATCTTAGGTTGTATCATTGAGCTAATGCTTTAATTATAAAAGTAATTTACATTAGTGTAAAACATAAGGAGTGAGTACAGCGCACAGCATCTAAAGAAAGCTTTCAATATATTTTTTGTAAATATGGCACATTTGTAAAAAAGTGCACTGTCTGTATTCATTCCTGAGACATACCTACACATTGTAAGGACAGCCATATTTAGAGACGAGCGAACTAACATAACTAGCTCAAAGATACAAAAATGCAAGACCCTTTGAGGTGCAGGCAGTAGATTGAATGTTTTGCATTACAATGTTTACAAGGCTATTTCATACTGGTTATTGATTCATAAAAGCCTTTTCATCTTGATCGGTTCAGCAGTGTTTGAAACCTTTCCTTTGTTGAACATTTTCCCGATTGGCTTTAAAATCTACTCATACATTACTTGATAGTTTTGGTTCTTGCTGGCGAATCAGAGTAGACAATCTATATCCCTCTAAGCCTTGGACTTGCCCAACATAAGTAAGGCTTTCATGCCTTACCTGATACATATGATACACTACATCGATGGACTTTTTCAACTTAAGCAAGGATTTCAGACTAAGGGGCAGATTTACAACTTCTGGCGCATCCCTGCAAATCAGCAGGGATGCGCCAGAATAGATGCGACACGCAATTCTCTCCTTGCGCCACCATGGATGCGCCGCATTTACAATGCGGCGCCCCGTGGCGCAAGGAAACGCCGATGCGTGTCACTCCTTACGCCTGCTTGAAGCAGGCGTAAGGATTTGTCGCAGCGGCGTCGGAAAAGTGACGCAGTGAAATCTTGTAGATTTCACTGCATCACTTTTACGAGGCTTTCCTGCGATGGAACGCCCACCCTGCGAGGGAACGCCCACATATAACCTGATGCAGGTTTCATGTGGCGCAGGGCTTTACAACGTGACGCATCTCCCTAGATGCGTCACGTTGTAAATAATGCGCAACGTGGCGCATGGTTTGCGTTGCCGTTGCGTCACAAAAGTGATGCAACGGCGGCGCAAAAGTGGTGCAAGGGGCTTGTAAATCTGCCCCTATATATCCTTATCACAAACTTCCTTCTACCATTATCCCTGGCAGCCTCCAGAGCCAATATACTTGACCATTCAGCAACCACCTAAATCTTCTAATTTGGATTTCGGCATTCAGCCTGACATGTGGTAGGGGGCGTTTTCTTGCTTCCTCAGTCTTAACATTTACACAAGAGCCATTGTTAGAAATGGGTTTTCTGGCTGGCTACATTCACCCAAGCCAGGCAGAATCCACCACTCTAGTCAGGATAAGGGGATTACACGTCTAAAATAACCCCTGCTCACCCCCTTGGCAGCTTGGCACGAGCAGTCAGGCTTATCTCAGGGGCAATGTGTAAAGCATTTGCACATAACAAACAGTAATACAGTGAAAACACTACAAAAGGGCACCACACCAGTTTTAGAAAAATATCCAATATTCATCTGTGTAAAACAAGACCAAAACAATAAAACTCCAAAATACAGTAATCCAAAATACCAATCAAGCAGAAATAGACTTTAAAAACAATTCCTTGAAGTCAATAGCTCAGTCCGTGGCTATCACGGCGTCATGAGTAAACTAATCCAACAGTTCTGGCCGACCGTGGCATCGCGGGCCAGCTACAGTGTCGGGGAAACTCGTAAAACGGTACCTTTGGACATGCAGGGCGTCAGACCTTGCGGTGAGCTCCAGAGGAGCGGCTTCGGCAGGTGTTGGTTCCGTGAATCGGTGCAGGAGTCGTCGGGCCGTTGAAGTTACGCGCGTTGCAGGTCGAACTCCTTTAGCTTGAAGCCAAGAGCGCCGGCGTCAGCAGGCATCGGGCTTCGGTGTGAAGTGGAGCGGTGCAACGTGCAGTGCCATCAGGTCATGGTGCAGGCAGTGGCTTGGTGCGGTCATCCAGCGACAACAGTGAAACCAGGGCTTGTGCAAAGCGGGGCCATGCTCGTTGCGGTGCTGACAGGTCACGGTGCAGGCAGCTGCGTCATCGTTGCTGAAGGGCTGTCGTTGGTAGACGCAAGATTGCGGTGGGAGACGGGGCAATGCGGTGTGCGGGGCCCACAAGTCACGGTGCAGGCAGCGGTGTCGGTTGATGAACTGGAGTCGATGGCGCTGGCATCGATGGGCCAAGGCTGCGGTGTGGGACAGGGCAGTGCATTGAGTAATCTACAAGCAGTGCCCCCAAACCACAGTGCAGAGAGCTGCGTCAATGTCAGCTTGGAGCGTTATTGTTGGTGAGACCAGGGCTGTGGTATGAAGCGGAACAGTGCTCCATGTTCTCCATGAGCGGTATCCACAGGTCATGGTGTAGGCAGCGGTGTTGGTGATGGCGTTGCGGCATCGTCTGGGATGCCAGGGCAGCGGTGTAAAGCGAGACGGTGCAGAGTGCGGTGCCCACAGGTCACGGTGCAAGCAGCGGCTCAGTGGCAGCGTCGGACGGCGTCGTCGTCGAGACCAGGGTTGCGGTGTGAAGAGCGGTGGTGCCTTCAGGTCGCAGAGCTGGCAGCGGCATCTTTGACGGTGTCAGGTTACCTTTTTCCTCTGTGGCAGCTGAAACATGCAGTTCCAGAAGCCATTACTCAGAAGATGTTGAAATCTTTGATTTCCCTGAGACTTCCAAAAGGAGGCAAGCTCTACATCAAGCCCTTGGAGATACTTAGACTGCAGAAAGAACAGTCCAGTTCTTTCCCTGCCCAAGACAGAAGCAGCAACTGCAGGCCAAACCCAGCAAAGCACACAGAAAAGTGGTAGTCTCTCCTCACAGCTCTTCCAGCCCTTCTTCCTGGCAGGTTCATTAGTCCAGCAGTAATCTAAAGTTCTGGTGTCAGGGCCCCATTATTTACACCACATTTTCCTTTGAAGTTGGTACAAAAAAATGTTCCACTGGCATACAAAAACCAGTTCAGCCTGGCTCAGGCCAGGTTCACCACAGGAGGTGGAGACAGCTTTGTGGAAGGCAGCCACAGTCCATTCAGGTGCAAGTGACAACTCCTCCCACTATTCTCAATGTAGCCGGGTCTATTCAGGCTGGTTATGAGTTACCCAAGAAAGGCAGGACACACTTCAACCACCCCCGTGTCTGTCTAGTGTGAATGCACATCCCCTGCTCCTGTCACTCTAAACCCAGATGGAGAATACACAAAGGCAGAGGCACACAGGATGGTTAAGCAAGAAATTGTCTACTTTCTAAAAGTAGCATTTTCAAACACTCAATATAAAAAAATCATCTTTACTAAAAAATGTATTCTTTAAATGCTGAGTTCAGGAAGCCTTAACTCCATTTCTCTGTATTGTCCCCATAGAAAGTTAAGCTTGTAAGATGTTACAAAGCAACTCCCATGTTAACCTATGAGACAGTTAGCCTTGTAATAGTGAAAAACGAATTGCCCAGTATTTCACTGTCAGGACATGTAACACACACCAGTACATGTCCTACCTTTCACATACACTTCATCCTGCACATGGGGCACCTACCTGAGGGGTGTCTTACATGTAATAAAAGGAAAGGTTAGGGCCTGGAAAGTGGGTGCATTTGCCATGTCGACATGGCAGTTAAAAACTGCGCGCAGACACTGCAGTAGCAGGTCTGAGAGCCTGTTTGAATGGCTACTTGTGTGGGTGGCCCATCAGTGCTGTCGGCCCACTAGCAGCATTTGATCTACAGGCCCTGAGCACACACAGTGCACTGTACTAGAGACTTAGGGCCCGATTCTGATGCGGTCTGGAAAGCTTCCCGACCAAATGGGTTTGGGAATGGTTTCCGACCGATTTGGATCAGGAGAGTCCAACCGACCGAGAATGATGCATCCAGATGCTTCCAGATATGATTTGGTTGGACTCCCATTGACTTCAATGGAAGCCTTTGTTCCGACCGAATGCATAGGCTCCCATTGACGAAAAGGGTGGCTGGGGAAAATCAGGCACCCTGTGGCGGGCACCCACTGGTGCCTGCCACACTGTGCATGGCTGGTAAGGGGGGACCAATGGATACCCACGGGCCCGATTGGAAAGGCTCTGTGTGCAGGGGGTCCACTACAGGCCCCCAAAGTCTGATTCCAACTACCGATTCGAGTCGGATGGCACGATTCGGAAAGGCTGTCCAAATCCAGCATCATACTCGGTCGTTCGGAAACGCGGCCCGTAGAGACGTACGATTCTGCTTCGGACGGCTCGGTCATTCCAAATGCCATCGAGTTTGGATTGGGATTTTCCTAAGGGCTAACTCGCATCGTACTCGGTCGGTCGGAAAGACACGTTTCCGATCCGATTTGGATGGAGCACATGCCGTTAGGAGGCCTTCCTAACCACATCGGAATCAGGCCCTTAGTAGTAAATCAAATAAGCCAATCATGGAAACTCCAATCCATAAACACAATTTACATGGAGAGCATATGCACTTTAGCACTTAATAGCAGTGGTAAAGTGCC
Organism: Calotriton arnoldi; assembly: GCA_963921515.1. NCBI lineage: Eukaryota > Metazoa > Chordata > Amphibia > Caudata > Salamandridae > Calotriton > Calotriton arnoldi. Next base: position 107,235 of record CAWUFW010005464.1, on the reverse strand, counting down.
CTTAGTCCTAATATCAACAGAAACAAGGTCAAAAACAGGAGGCCAAAAAGCACAAAGTCTGGGGGTGAACCCACTGAAAAAGCCAAGTCTAACAAAACCCCCTCCCGGCCTAAAGCCAGGATAGACAAATCAATCCCTTGATGGACTTCTCTGCTTGGGGCGATAGAACATAGACCTGGCTCACAATAGCGGGGGCACGTTCTGGTTCTACGCCTCGCTGAACCCATTTGGATCCCTATGTCCATACTCTCAGGGCCCACTAAGCTAACCCGTGGGGAACCCTCCTTCTCACCTGCTGCCCTCATCTGTGCAGCACCTAACCTTCGCTTGCTCAGAGGGGTGTCCCAGCAGGCTGACAGTACCACCATGGCAAACACAATGATGTGGCCCAGTCCGGCCCCAGGGTGGGACTCCTGTCCCCCCCAGGGGCAACTCTGTCCACCAGGACAGCCAGCCACAGTGGCCACTGACAGCGGTCAGTGACGAAAGCCAGGCCTCGGGCCTCTTAGCCTCTCTAACCCCTGTGGCATCAGAATGTGGGGGGCCAGTAGCCCCAGGTGCCTGGCACCCTTGTCCATGCTCCCTCTTGCTAGGTCAGGTATGGCATCCTGACACGGGCCCACCAGCCCAGGGTCTGTACCCTGAGGCTGGACAGGTGACTGGGGTGGGCTCTCAGTGCACTTTACTAGGGACTTAATAGTAAATCAAAGAAGCCAAACATGGAAACCTCAATCCATAAACACAATTTGCATGGAGTGCATTTGCACTTTAGTACTGAATAGCAGTGGTAAAGTGCCCAGAGTCCTAAAACCAACAGAAACAATGTCAAAAACAGGAGGCCAAAAAGCAAAAAAAGTCTGAGGGTGAACCTGCTGAAAAAGCCAAGTCTAACAGCCATCATGACAAAAACCTTTAGTCTCTTCCCTGCTATTAAGGTTCAATGCTAACCAAAAATAATCAAGAAATGCTGCGTTTCCATTGGTCTATTGAGAACCTGTGATAAACACTAACCTTCTGCCAGCATTCTTCAAGAGTCACTCGCACAGCTGGACAACACAAGCCAAATAGATGAATTGTGGCCTCACACTACAGACAACCAAATGATCATCAGAGGATGCTGGTCATTTTAGCTAAGGTAAAGCACATATGGAAAGGACGAAGTAGGGGGATTTAAGTAACTTGCTAGATGTAGGGCCTCATGCGTGGAAGATAAGAGGTCTAAATCAGTACTCTTCTTTCATAGTGAGCCATAATTGTCCTACCATTCTATTGATCCAATACTATGGTATCGATTGCCTCAAGAAATGCTGCAGCACACCCTTTAGACACCACCCTCTGTTTTGCTCAAGAAGGTTCAATCCTTCTTCCAAACGGGCATCATGTTCTTCCAAGTCATTTTTGTGCTCTTCCAGGCCCATCTGCAACTAGGTGAACCAGGAATGTCTATCGCCCCACATTTTGCTAATCCTTCTATTGTTCCCTTCAGTTTGACTATTTTTTGTAAAGACCCGTTGATTCATTTCTACTGTAATACTTTCCTTTAATCAGAGTTCAGTAAGGCCACAATGATGCCAGCCATTTAGTCAGCCCAACTATGCACTTCCCATTTTCCCACTGAGTGATCTTTTAAGGCCTCAGCTATCTCCCTCGGGGGATGTAATGGCATCAAAAAACTTTGCCTTTTTATCTTCTGCTAAACTGCAAGGTGCAAGTTCAGCACATATATTCTGATCGCAACCCTATGCAGTGTCACATTTACCATATGTAAGGCTGCATAGAATGGCTTAGAATCAGCAAATAAATATTTTGTATTGTATTTCATTTCTATGTCTCCTGGCACATCACTTCTATATTTCAAGTGTTACTTCGTGGGGCAAGAACATCAAGATTAACGCTTCGAGCGGTTCACTAAATAGGTATTCACACGCATCACAACACCAGAAGTTAGTACAATACAGATCAAAAAATGCAGGTAAAATTTAAAAAAGAAACAATTGAAGTTGTACTTTAAAAGATATAAGCTACTTTAACTGTCATACCTCATTGTATTTAAAAAAAAAAAAAACCTTTCTTACAATTACAAAATCAGATTTGATATTAGAAAATAGTGCACAAAGGAGTGGCTACCTAGGTATGGAGTAGGGTTCAACGAATAGGAACTGAATCCAGCTCTCCCGATCCAGTGCAATGCTGTGCGTTCATACAGCGGAAATTTGAAGCCTGGATATCAGGAGAACCAAGAGAGACTGGAGAAGCCTCCAGCTGCCTCCAATATGGAGACTTTGTAGAGGACAGGAGTCGGGACAGACCCGATTGTGCGCAGCTGCAAAATGGTGGCACCGAGAGGGCTGGAGCAGTAATTGAAACTTAAGTATGGAAGAAAGCCATTGCCATCTGGGAAAGAGTGAGGCTCAAATCTGGAAGAGACAAAAACAGAGGTGGACCATCCCTGACCATCGAAGGAAAGTTGTACAGTCCCCAGGACAATCATCAAAACAAAATCTGGCTCTAGAACGGCCAGAGGAGCCCTGAAGAATTGAACAGGGCCCCAGAGGAGACACAGCGGCTGCTTTGAGGAACACACCCACTACAGAAACAATTGAGAGACCACGGTAGCAGCTCCTGATGGGGTGAGAGCACCAATGAGACATTGAGGCGAAAAGGAGCCTGGGCCAACCGGAACGCTCATAGCTCCAAGATGGCAGTGCCAGGGCAGCAGGAATGACAAACGCTGACAAACAAGGACAACGCCACCACCGAGATAAGTGCAGCTTGGGCCTAGATTGGTAAAAGCTGGGGAACCAATACAGTGTCTAGCAGGTCTGGGTCCACAGAGTTGATTTACTGTCTGAAGCCTGTCTATGCTTTGAAAAAGCCAAAAACATTCACGAGAGAATGAAATAAGTGAGAATAAGGTGACTGAAGAGAAAGACAGATTAATTTGAATAGGAACACCTTGCCTCAAAAGCACAAGTACATACCTAGAAAGGGCCTATTATAAGCAGAATAAAAACATTAGGAATCAAACTGGAATACAGGCAATGCAACCTCAGCCTAAAATGGCCAGACCGACCCACAGAAAGACCAAATAAATGCTGAGGAGGCCCACTGTACACTTGTGCAAAAACCATGAGGCAACCTATGCTTCGAGGGAAGGACTTGAGGCCAAAATTCGCACAGCCGCCATGATGTGGGTCTTCTCAGAGAAGACCAGAAAAAGGTGTCTACAGCAAAAGAAATGCACTTCACCTCCTCCAGCATGAAATCCCATGAATCGAAGAGAATAGAGTCCAAGATTCTGAGGAACTCTCTATGAGGCATAAAATCAGAGTTGTATGCCCCTCCGAGAAATCAAAAAGAACTGACATGGTATGTATGAATCTTAGAGACACGGATAGCTAAATAATTGGCTCCTCAACGACTTGCAAAGCTATACGCTTTTGAAAAAGTGCATAGAGTTCATGCATAAACGCCCCCCATCGACACTCCCCCAAACAGTGGCTGCAAAATTATTTGAAACAAGTGTGAACTGCAGGAACATACATGATTAGGAAATGCCAAAGTGAGAATCTTTCCAAGCTACGATGCACCTGTAAAACAGCAGAGAGCGTCCTTTATGGATGTGATTAGAAATTTCCGAGAAATGGGAAAGCAATACATTCAGCTTGTACGAAAATGGGTTACTGGTTGCGGGAGGTGAAACCCTGCTCAAGCAGCAACCACAATCCTTGTCAGGGTGAAGTCACAAGCAAACCCCAAATTAACAAGTGCTCAACCCGCTGGTAACTTGGCACAGAGCAGTCAGGCTTAACTTAGAGGCACTGTGTAAAGTATTTATGCAGCACTTAAAACAGTAATAAAGTAGAAACACAGCACAAGAACATTCCCACCCCAATTTAGACAAATAGTGTAAAATTTAATAAATAATTAGACACCAAAATGACAAGAATCGAATTAGTAGAATCATATATATTCAGCCTTGAAGATTTAACTGAAAATAATGCTTAAAAGCACAAAGCACCACTTGTGGCTATCTGGTCGTGTGCGACCGGGTAAAAGTCACAAGTTCAGGCTGACGGCAATGGAACGCTGGCCAGATACAGGGACCAGGATATTCGCGCTGAAAGAGTTACCTTCAAAGTCCAGTGCAAAGTGTTCTGTTTGCGGTGGAAGGGGCTGTGAGGAGCAGGGAGAGCGTCGCCTATGGTCGTCATTGTAGCACAAAGTTCCTGTTGGCATCGTAGATGGTCCTTGCTGGAGCTTTGCATTGGCGGACCCCTGCGAGCTGTTGAAGATGTAGCGTGAAGTGAAGATCTATTGCTGCTGGGCATCGGCAGTAGCTGTAGCGTGAAGAGTCAGGCTCACTGGAACTCCGCATTGACTGGCGGCACAGGTGGCAAGATATTGGCATGAACAGGCTCGTTCCCGTTCACAAAGAGTCCAAAAACTTTATGGGAGCTCAACCGAGGCCACACCAAGGAGATCCAGGATGTGAGGGGAACCACTTGGGGATCAGGACCTCACTCCAACAGAGGCCAGAAGGGCTCAGGCACGTTCAGTTGCAGGTCCAGGCAGCAGGTCAGCTGGGCAGTTGCAGGGAGCCTCTGGAACTTGTTTTGTCCTCTGTAGCTCAGAACAGGAGGTCACCTGTCTGACCCTTGGAATCACTTAATCCTGAGATGAAGAGCAGCAGAGTGGCAGTCCTTCTGGCAGCAAATTAGTCCTTCTTCTGTAGTATCTACAGGTCAAGAAGTGTACTGAAGAGTTGCTGTCTGAGTTCCAATATTTATGCCTGGTGCCTTCTTGGAAGTGGGAGAAACTTCTAGAGGATTCCCTTTGAAGTGCCCAAGTTTCCTGCCTCCCTTGCCCTGGATCCAGACTAACTACAGGGGGTATGCAATCCTTTGTGTGAAGGCAGGAGAAAGCCTATTCAGGTGTAAGTAAGGCTATGCCCAGCTCCGCCCTCTCATTCTGACAGTGATGGCTAATCCAGGCACACCTAAGCTTTCTATTATGTGTAGCTGTCTAGGAGGAATACAGAAAGACCAATTGCCAAGTACATTTAGTCATGTGACCCAGAGACAGGCTGCATGCAGTAAAGGGCTAAGGCAGGAAAATGCCAACTATTTAAAAGTGACATTTTCAAAATTGCACTTCAAAATCCAACTTCACCATAAAAGTGGATTTTTAATTGCAATTCCAAAGACACCAAATATGAACTGCTTACCTTCTCCCATTTGAAAGATATTCTTATTAAATGTAATAAGGTAACTCAATGTTATCAGATGGGTGTGGTAGGCCTTGCAATAGAGAAAAATACATGTAAGAGTTTTTTCAGGACATATAGAACTTAAAAGTACATGTCAAACTTTTTGAATACAATGCATTCCTGCCCTTTGGGCTGTTCAGGCTTACCCTATGGGTGACTTATATGTATTACAAAGGAAGGTTTGGGACTTATTTTTCCAGGTCAAAATGGCGGTGTCGAAATGGCAGTTTACAACTGCGTATACAGGCTGCAAAGGCAGGCCTGAGACATGTTTAAAAGGGCTTCTTAAATGGGTGGCACAGTAAGTGGTGCAGGCCCACTAGTAGTATTTAATTTACACATCCTGGGCACATGTAGTACCACTCTACTAGGGACTTATAAGTAAATTAAATATGCCAATTGGGGATAAGCCAATGGATCAGATAAAAGCTGGAAGGGTAGCAGCAGTCGAAGCAGAAACTATCAGAGATGGAATGAGGTTGCCTCAAAAAATGAAAGACAGCACTTCAGAAACGTCTGAAATGGATACAGAACGATACAGAACGGAGTCAGTCATCACAAGATGAATAGAAACTATCAGACCTATTCCTAAGCCAGATCGATGACCACTCAACTTCACTGCTTACTCAAGCCTCTAAGCAAGATTCAGCACAGACTAAATAAGGGTCTATAAATCTGAAACCAACGTCTAATAAAAATAGAGTCAAAACATAACGGTAGAACCCATTAAGGGTCTTGACTGACCAGCTACAATGGTAATATGGTGGCGGTGAGGCCAGGAGAAGTCCTCACTGAGTTCTGACTGCCTACTATGACATAAGTAGCTCCATGAATCAGGGGGCCTAGAGCTAAGCATTAAAGTGTTGAGGGATACAATGGAGAGATGGCCATTTCCAGAATGCTCTAGTTGGGATGTTGAGTTGGGAATGTTTAGTTATGGTTATAACTCAGAGTCACACACGCAAGCACTGCAATTGGTGGTGACGGGAGGGCCTTCGCAGTATGTGGCTGAGGTATAGTAATGGTTAAGGATAACACATGCAAAACAGAGTACACCTTCCTCATCTGGAACATTAAAGGAATGAACAACTCTGTTAAATACATACAGAATATAGTAATATATTGAACTCTGAGGAGCACATATAACATTACTACAAGGGACCAACCTAGACCTGCTGGAGATGGGGTCACTAAAGAGGAGATGAAAAGAACAGCTATACACTACTGCATACTCTAGATTTACAAGGGGGCATTGGTATGGATTAAGTTAACAAGGGGGCATTAGTATGGATTAGGCCAGTGCAAGAATTTGGTATACTGGTTGAGTGGGGTGAAACCCTACTCAAGCAGTAACTGCAGTCCTTGTCAGGGTCAGGCACAAGTAAACCCCAAATTCACCTGTGCTCATCCCTCTGGTAGCTTGGCACAGAGCAGTCAGGCTTAACTTAGAGGCAATGTGTAAAGTATTTATGCAGTGCTTCAAACAGAAATAAAGTAAAAACATAACACAAGGAAACTCCCATACCAATTTAGAAAAATAGAGTACATTTTAATAAATAAATCAGGAGCAAAAATGACAAAAATCCAACCAGTAGAAGCAGTAATATGCAAGTTTAAAGATTTCAGTGAAAATTGCTCCAGAAAGCACAAAGCTCCAACTGTGGATATCTGGTCACGCCGGACAGGAACAAAATCACAAGTTTAGGTCGACCCTAATGGAGCATGGGCCGGCTACAAGGACCCTTTTAGATCCGCAGAAGGAGAGTAGCAGAGTGTTGAAAGGTCCAGTGCTGAGAATGCGTCGCCCAGTCAAAGCGATGCACCTGTTCCGAGGGGTGGTGCAGCTGTGATGCCAGGTCCTGCATCATCATCGAGGATCCCATCGGCAAGGGTTTCCGACGTGAAGTCCAGAGTCGAGGATGCGCCACACAGTGGAGGGGGTGTGTCGGTTCCGAAGAGCTGGGGGGATGCAATGCCAGAATCTGGTCATCATCAAGGCTGCCGTCGACGAGAGATTTGCGATGCAAGGGCCTGCATCAGGGAAGCTTTGCACAGGCAGCAGTTCTGATGTGGGTTGCGGGGTTGATACGGAGTCCTTGCGTCAATAGAACCCTTGCAGCAGAGGCGATGTGTTGGTTCTGCTCGGGATTGTGCCGCTCAGCAGAGGAGATGTGTCAGTTCTACTGGGTACACAGATTGGCTGGTAGGACACCTTCAGGCCCACTTCCAAGCATCCAAGGCTGTGGTGGAATCACTTGACAGGCTAGGACTCACAGCAGGCAGAGTCCAGGTGCTGGGTTCAAGGTTGTTAGAACCTTCTGTCTCTGAGGATTTAGTTATGAGGCCAGCCAACTAGCCCTTGGAGTCTCATTGGTTTCCTGGAATCAACAAATGCAGGTCCAGTTCTTCTCAATTTGGCAAGAGGACAGCAGGCATCAGGTCAGCAAAGCAAGGCAGCAGTCCTTTAGAGGAGCCGTCCAACAGAGTGGCAGTCCTTTCAGCAGCACAGCAGTCATTCTTCCTGGCAGAGTATCCACAGGTCAAGAAGTGTGCTGAAGAATAGTAGGTGTCTAGGGTTCAATATTTATATCTGGGCATTCCTTTGAAGTAGGAGAAACCTCTAGAGGTTTCCCTTTGAAATCCAAGGCATCCTGCCTTTCCCGTCCTGGCTCCATACTAACTAAAGGGGGTATGCAGCCCTTTGTGTGGAGGAAGGACACAATCTATTCAAGTGTAAGTAGTTCCAGCCTCCCATTCTGCTAGTGATAGCCTAGCCAGGCACACCTAAGATCTCTATTCTTTGTGGCTGTCTAGGAGGAATACACAAAGCCCAACTGCCAACTACACTGAGTCATGTGACCCAAAGACAGGCTGCAGGCACTTAATGGCTAAGGCAGGAAAATGTCACCTTTCGAATGGCCGCCTTCTGAAGGGGTTCTGCAGGCCAGGCTTCAAAATCCTGTAACATCACCGTATAAGTTCGGAATCCGCCGGCGAAAAACAGTAAACTACTTCTGGTAACGGCTGTGCTGCCCGTGCAAGGATTCGACCAGGTGGACGCGCTAGAAATAGCTGAACTCGTCAGGCGGAGACGCAGCCGGATCGATTATGGAAAATGGCCGCCACATATCACAGCGCCCCGTAACAAACCCGGCGAGGCCAGGAGCACCCTAAAGCCACGCACGTAAGGTCGCTGAGCCTTGCCGTGATAAAAGTGGTGGGTAGTTGATGGAGGGCGAGCTCTAAACTCCGACCGCCTTCCGATCACCATTCACAAGGGGACGCCGACTGGCGGAGGGGACGTGTGCACCTGAGGAGTCTGGGACTGCACCGGAGCTGGGAGTACGAGAATCGGCTGTGCCGTCTGCCGAGTGCTGCTATCAAGTAACTGCGGCCGAGAACGGGACCGGAGGCACCGTCCAAGGGTCTGAGAGAGGTGCGGAATCTTGAGGTGGTGCAGTGAGTGTGGGCCGGGATCGGGGGTGGTGCGGGACCGGGCGCACCCCCGCCGCCTAGGCCCAGGCCCCATTTGACACACTGCGTCTGTTGGGAACGGGCCGGGGCGGAGGGCGGGTGTGCATGGTGTCCGCGCTGCTGATGATTCTGGCCGTGCTCCCGCATTGGGGTGTGGCTGGTAGGGGCTTAGGCGTAACATTGTGGTGGGCTAGGGGGGCCTCCGCCTTCCTCTCCGCATCTCCCCCGTTCTGTAGCAGGGTTGCAGTTTTGGTTGAGCCAAGGTCTACCGGGCCTCTCCCTCCCGAGCACCCGCCGGAGCCGTGCACCCCCCCTCCCTGCCTGCAAGTCTCAACTCCGGTCCCCCCCGTTTTGGAGTAAAGCCCAGCACCCTTCAGACTTCCATGCACATGGTGCCATTACAGCGAGCAATATCAAAGCAGTGACATACACAGACGAGGTGCATAAAAGTTTGCGCTGCTGACGAGCGTAGTGTGCGCCCGATCAGAGACCCTTGTAAGGAGTTGAACCTCGGCTGCACTGCCCTGCAATAGCTCCCCACCATCTGCATCCATGGGTAAAACAGACCCTAAACAGGCCAAGCTCCTCTTCGAGAATAAGCGTCAAACCCGCACAACTGATGCGGGCTCTGAGCTGGACGCTGCACAGGGTGCTAGAGATACAATGGAACAACAGGAGGAAGACTTACGTTCCATTCTGCTTGATGTGCGTTCAAGTATAAAAACCATCGATAACAAAATCGACGCACTCACCTCTAGCCTGGAAAAAGTAAAGAAACGGGTGGATGTCCACAAGAGTCATCTAGACACCCTGGAGAATAGGTTATCAGATACCCATGACTCTCATGCAGAATCCAAAGTACAGATACTAAACAAGGAGAAAGTCCTGGTGGTAATTAAGGCTAAAAATGAAGACCTGGAGGCGCGCTCTAGGCATAATAACCTTAGAATTATTGGTCTGCAGGAATCCACCGCAATCCCGAAAATGGAACCATTCATAGAAAACCTGTTACGTGAACTATTCGGGCCGACACTCTCGCAGGTCATGATTGTTGAGCACGCCCACCATTCCCTAGGCCCTAGACCTCCACCTGGTGCTCCACCGCGCCCAATAATTGCACACCTCTTGAATTACAGGGACAGGGACGCAATTCTCAGAGAGGCCACTGTCAAAAAGCCCTATAACTCATCAAGGGAATCCACTCTCCTTTTTTCCAGACTACACCCCTGCTGTCCAGGCCGCACGCAGAGAGTTCACGCCAGCGAAACGCATTCTGCAAAACGCCTCCATCTCATACGCCATGTTATACCAGGCCACGCTAAAAATTACACACGAAGGTCAAACCCAATTCTTCACCGATGCTAAGTCAGCTTTAAAATTTTAAAATACACTAAGCATATATGCGCAAGGAAGTCGCCTTCTCGTTCTTCACAACAATCCGTTCCAGAACTGAACTTGAGCGACAATGACTGAATGGTTTATTCAACAGATATGTTTTTGGTTACGCAGGTTCGGTAAACATGTGCTTTAATCACGTTAATTCCAAGGAGTACCGCAGCCACGGTTATACATAACTCATTGTTCCTATTCTTGGCATGTTGTAACTTTATATTCGGCGGTTTCCGCATCACACAACAAGCCTGGCCACCCTGCCTTTTGGCAGGTAACCGCCGGCGTTCTTAGTCCCTCAGGGAGTACTCCCATGTGCTTTTGTTCTTTGGGTCAAGGGGTTCGAAGAGGGGGGTGGGAGGATATATGTCACAGCCTAATTGGGAAGTTGGTGTGGGTGGTGGGTGTGTAAGGGAGCACAAAACAGACTCAGATGTTTGTTCACTAACCGCGTGGTATTCGCAGACGATGCATTGCAACGTAATACTTCAAAACACCATGTTAATTTCCAGATTGTACACAACAATTAGACGTGAGACATCACTTGTCTATTTACTTTTCATTGCCCCAAGGCACGATCTACATACACTAGTAGCTTACTATGCAACTCTCGGTTGAGCCATGACTGAGACTAAGTTCCTCACATGGAATGTAAGAGGACTCAATGACTTTAGGAAATCACAGCTGATACATGCATATCTCAGCAGACAACACATCAATATATGCTTCCTCCAAGAGACTCACTTAAAACACGCTTCTGACCCTAAACTACAGCACAGATATTGGGGGGAAGCACACTCGGCCCCGTACACAAACTATGCTAGAGGGGTCTCCATACTGATCAAGCGTGGGCTTGGCTGGACCACCACACATGTACAAATAGACCCAGATGGGCGATATATCATACTAACTGGCACCCTCATGTCAACACACACCACATTAGTTGCCACTTACGGCCCTAATGTAGATGACCCGCAATTTTTTCTCACAATTTGGGCTAAAATGATGGCAACAGGCAATTACACGATTATTTGGGGGGGTGATTTCAATGTCACTTTGCGAGATGATTGGGACAGAGTCTGGGCACCTCGCAACACACACTTTAGAGCATCCCAGCAGCTCAACGACCTCATTTTAGACAACAGACTCATTGATATATGGTGCAGCAGGAATCCGAATGTTAGAGAAGGTATGTGCATCACTTCCCATCAGAAAGCCTGGTCCAGACTGGATTTTTGGCTGGTGATGGGCGATGTCGCTTCCTGTATTTTAGACGTCCAGCATCTACCGCGTACGCTGTCCGATCACGCTCCAGTAATACTACGCTGGAGGATACCGCACACATTGCCTCGCGCGTTTAGTTGGCGTCTTCCACCAAACGCTTTATTAGATACCTCGTTAAGAGAAGAGATCAGAACTGACATTATCCAGTACTTCTCTGCGAACGAAGGCTCAGTGGAGTCTCCCTCAACTCTGTGGGAAGCCTTCAAGGCAGTTATACGAGGGTCTTGCATTTCCAAGCACTCTGGGGTGCTGAAATCCATTCGATCCACCCTGGTGAAAGTGGAGCAGGAAATTGAAACCATGGAATCCATGTTCTTTCAGTCTGGGGATCTCGGTCAATTAGCATGCATACGGGGGAAAATTTCCGAATTTGAAGAGAAGGCATTTAGGGAGACTCATTTCCTGGGGAAAAATGCAAGAGCACGAGGCTACGGAGAGGGCGACAGACCAGGTAAAACACTAGCAAACGCACTCAAACAGCATACATCTCCACACTATATCTCCGAGATACTAGATGAAGACTCCACTCCCATTTGTGGACAAGAAGCAACACATAAGTGCCTAACTAGATTCTACTGAGCCCAAACTTCATCAATTCAATAAGCCTGCTATACACTAAACCCACAGCCCGCCTTAGTGCTAATGGGCTAATATCGGAGCCATTCTGTATAACCTGCGGTACTAGGCAGGGGTGCATGCTCTCGCCGCTGCTATTTGCAGTGGCGATGGAGCCATTAGCGGCTGGAGTAAGTCAGCACCATACCGCCCGCGGTTTGGGTTTCACGGATAGGAGCCTCATAATCTCAATGTACGCGGACGATATAACACTATATATTCGTAAACCAGATGAAAACTTGAATCCAGTGCTGAGGGAAGTCCTTCGGTATGGGGGCATGTCTGGCATAAAAATAAATTGGTCCAAATCTTCTATTTTACCTCTCACCGAAGCCCCTCTAGAAATTGATTTGGAATATCCCCTCACATGGGCCGACGGGGCTGTCAAGTACCTTGGTGTCTGGCTCAGTAACAACATGCAAGACATATCGCGTTTGAATTTTGGCAGATTGGTTGACTGGCTGGAACGTAAGTCGAAACTCTGGGCTGCTCTACCTCTGTCACTGGCTGGCAGAATTGCAATAACCAAGATGATAGTCCTCCCTAAGTTCCTATCCCTATTTGTAAATGTACCCATTCCTTTGACCAAGGCCTTATTTCACTCACTTCACTCCATCATGATCAATCTGGTATGGGCCGGGAAACAACCCCGGGTGAACTGGGAACTGCTGACAAGTCCACTAGCTGGGGGAGGACTAGGTGCTCCTGACCTCAAACTTTACGCACTATGCGCACAAGCCCAATTTCTTCACTCTTGGATACACCCCATTCCCTTTCAGCCCCATGTGGCTATTGAGAAGGATGTAGCCGACCCCACCCCACTGCATGAAGCTATATATACACCATATCACAGAAGGGCCAATGAGGTGAACACGGTTGAGACCCTACGTTGGGCTTGGGATGGGCTGAGGAAGCGTGTCAGAACTCTACTGCTCTATGCACCCTCCACCCCAATTGCCAATCATCCACATTATCCCTTTCTCCAGGACAAAGGCTCTATTGATCGAGCACGGAACATGGGCATTACTAAGATGGGCGACCTCTACCCACAGGACACATTTTTAGCACCGCCACAACGCCAAGACGGCACTCAGATACCTATCCTCAAATTACTTCTATACTACCAATTTCGAGCAACCTGTAAGGCAATGCACCCGACATTCCCAGCCCCCCCAGATATCATGAAACCACTAGAACATCTATTGATAACCCCGTCACCCAGCAGGATGATCACTAGATTATACAATTTAACACAAACGAACACTCCGGAGGATACCCCAAGGCACTGATGCAATGGAGGGGTGACTTACACGAACTGCCCACCGACGAACAATGGTCATTCTGCTGTTCCCAGCTGAGATACCTATCCCCAAACTACAGGCTGAGGCTTATACATTTTAAATTCATACACAGGATGTACCGCACCCCTATGCAACTACATAAGTTAGGGCTACGTCCAGACTCAAAGTGTTGGAAATGCAGGCGCGAAGATGCTTCCTTCATTCATGCAGCGTGGGATTGCCCCCCCATTGCTAGATTTTGGGAGAAGGTATATAACACTATACTTGCAATCACTGGTATAACACTAGAACGCACCCCACTTGTGGCTCTGATGGGTTATGTGAAGGAGGTCGCACCTGAGAAGCGTAGACTAGTGGCTATGTTGCTACTGTTGGCAAAGCAGAGGCTAGCCATCCATTGGGGTGCCCCCATGATTCCCCGCATAGACTCTTGGATACATGACATAGCCTACTGTCAAGAACAGCTGACGACTTTCTGGGATCTAATGCCATCGGCCTCTCACCCGAAAGATATATGGGGGCCTTTCGTGGAATGGTTGAAGGATAGAAGCGCAGACTCTGCAGTTGATGATGTGCAAATGTCTGTGACCGCACTGCCAGGAGTGCAGCAATAGCTCCCTAACTGCCTGTAAAACTGTTGTAGAATATCCAACCGGATATGTATATCGTCTCATTTGTATACGAGGAAAAGTTACATACAAGCTCCCCCCTTGTTCCCCCTCCTATTCAGAGGCTAACAATGTCTCCTGGTTCGCCTTGGGGATGCATATGCCCAATATGTATCAGTCGTTACAATTCTGCTAGCTGTTCTGACGTACCAGAGGCTGATTTTGGGGTATAAGTATGTTTGATTTGGATCTGTAATTATCTCAATTTAAATGGATGTAATAATGTTTCATGTAATGATGCAACTCTGCATAGTACTACGCGGTCTGCACTCATGTTTTGTTTATAATGCATATGTCTGTACAAAATCAATAAATAAAAGAAAAAAGAAAAAAAAGAAATTATCACTTATTAATTGTAATAAGGTAACTCCAATGTTAGCCTTAGGGAAAGGTAGGCCTTGCAGTAGTGAAAAGCAAACGTAAGAGTTTTTCACTACCAGAACATGTGAAACTAAAAAGTACATGTCCCACTTTTTAAATACACTGCACTCTGACTTCTGGGTTATCCATGGCCTACCATAGGGGTGACTTATATGTATAAAAAAGAAGGTTTGGGCCTGGCAAAAGGTTTATTTTTCCAAGTGAACATGACAGTTTAAAAGCTGCACACAGGCTGCAAAGGCAGACCTGGGACATGTTTAAAGGGCTACTTAAGTGAGTGGCACAATTAGTGCTTCAGGCCCACTAGTACCATTTAATTTACAGGCCATGGGCACTGGTAGTGCCATTCTACTAGAGAACTACAAGTGAATTATATATGTTAATTGGGTATAAGCTAATTCTACCCTGTTTTAAAAAGTCAGTGCAAGCACTTTAGCACTGGTTAGCAGTCATAAAGTACGCAGAGTCGTAAAGCCGACAAAAATGAAGACAGCAAACAGGAGGGTGGAAGGCAAAACGTTAGGGGGCAAATCACACCAAGGATGCAATGTCTAACATATATTCCCCCTGCTGAAAGACCCAACCCCTTGGGAGCGCTCTTCACTTACGCAGAAAAACTGGGAGAGACCATCAGCATTGGCATGGTCTGTCCCAGGATGGTGTTCCACTATAAAGTCCCTTCCCTGTAGAGAGATGGATCACCACAACAGTTTGGGATTCTCACCATCTGAGGGTCTGTGGTCTGTCTGAAGCTGGAAGTGAGCACCAAACAGGTATGGTCTCAGCTTCTTTAGTGCCCAGACAACTGCAAAGGTTTCCCTTTCTATTGCACTTAACCTCTGTTCCCGGGGAAGTAACCTCCTGTGATGAAGGCTACAGGTTGATCCAGGCCCTCTTCATTCAGCTGTGAGAGCACAGCCCCTATTGCCATGCTCTGAGGTGTCTGTCTATATAATGAATTCTTTGGAGAAGTCAGGGGCCCTGAGCATGAATGCTATGCACATGACCTCTGCAGGGTGTCATAGGAGTTCTGGCATGCCTTTGTCCTGTCTAGGCTTCTTCTTAGAAGTCAGCTCTGTCAAGGGAGCAATAATGGTGCCATATCCCTCAACAAATCTCCTGTAGTACCCGGTGAGGCCTGTGTCTTAGAGGGTTCCCAAGCTAGAATGGTTTCAATCTTGGCCTGGAGGGACTGCACCTTGCCTCCTCCCACTTGGTGCCCCAAGTGGACCACTGAACCCTGCCCTACCTGCAGTTTACTGGCATTGATAGTCAGGCCTGCCCTCTGCAGAGCCAGAAGCACTTCTCTGAGGTAGTGCAAATGGTCCTCCCAGCTGGAACTGAAGGCCTCAAAGTCATCTAGGTAGGCGGCACTGAGGTTCTCCAACCCAGCCAGGAGCTGGTTGACCAACATCTGGAAAGTGGCAGGGGCGTTGTGCAACACAAAGGGCATTACCCAGAACTGGAAGTGTCCTTCTGGGGTAGAGAACGGGGTATGCTGGCTTTCACCAGGCCTGGGCGGACTTATCAGAAAGCATGTAGATGTTACTGTTCACAGGTATACAGTCCCCACTCTCAATATACTGGCTGCACCATGTAGTGAGTCCTAGGGTAGGGGAGAAGGGAGAAACAAGCTGCCCCAATAACTGGCAGCAGTTTCTCTGTTTTTGTAAGGGAGAGGCTAACGCCCTCCACTGACCTATCCCGCTCCTTGAAAGAAAGGAGGTTGGGGAGAGGTTCACTCATCCTGCTCCACTCTATCATCCATGGCCAGGGGCATGGTTAGTTAGGACCTTTCGAAGTGGGGTTTGAGGTGATTGACTTGCAAAACCCTTAAAGGGTTACTGGGAGTTTTGAGGTCCACCAGGTAGGTGGCCTTAATCTAGTGCTCTTTCACCTCATAGGGTCTTGTCGGGCCTGGGGCTTCATGGCCTCGACCACTCACACTTTTTGACAATGCTGAAACTTGACCAGAATGGTCTTCTGGTCATACCAGATCCTCATAACCTCCTGGCTGGCTTCCAGATTTTTCTCCGCCTTGTTCCAGAAGTTCTTCATCTGGGTGCGGAGGGCTAGCATGTAGCTGAGCACATCCTGAGGGTCTTTTTTGGGAGCTTGCTCCCAACCCTCCTTTACCAGGCTGAGAGGCCATCTGACAGGGTCACCATACAGAAGTTCAATGGAACTGAATCCAACGTCTTTCTGTGGTACCTCTTTAAGCAAACAACAGGCATGGCAAGAGGACGTCCCACTTCCACCTCAAGGGCTCAGACAGGCCCATGATCATGCCTTTGAGGGCCTTGTTGAACAGCTCAATAAGCCCATTGGTCTGGGGATGATAGGATGTGGAAAACCTGCATGTTAACCCACACTCATCCCACTTTGACTTCATGTATGCTCAAGACAGCAGGCGTAGTTCGCATACTCTGTCATGAGCACACTCATAGGCTCTCCCTGCCCTATAGGTTTACACTTCTGGGGTCAGCGTCTGAGTACATCGCAGCATTCAGCACTGCCACATGCCCCGCATCCCCTCATGCTGGAGTACACCGAAGCAATCAGTGCCACCACACACCGGAGTAAATTGCACCAGCCAGTGCCGCTGCATGCCGGGGTACATCACAGAACCACCACACACCAGAGTGAATTGCAGCAGCTAGCACTGCTGCACCCCAGAGTACACCATAGCCAGTGCAACAATTGGAGTGGCATGTGTGGGCAGAGGAAGCCCGGTACCTGACAGCTGCTGGGGGGCAGACAATAAATATGGAGGAAGCCACATGGCCCTGGCCCCCAATGGATCATGAGACTCAGAGAGCAGCACCCAGAAAAAGTGGTTATACAGTGGTTTGAAGGCAATTCAGTCCCCACGTGCAGAGGTGAGTGCAGCCGGCCATGAGGAGTTGGGCGGGTCAGCACTCATAGCCGTGGGAGGCTGTCAATAATTGAGAAGCCTGCCCTTGGGGTTGCAGAATTTCTTAGTGGTCAGAGAAGATCAGGAAAAGTCGAGGGGGAAAGTACTCCAGCATAATTACAGCAAACAAGGGAAAACTAAAGGAAAAGAAGGAGCTGGGGAAACAAAGACAAAAACCAGTGAAAGATTGCGACAGCTACATTTTAAGGGGCCTGTTGTTTCTAGTGACACCAGTGCTTTAACCACTCCTTCCCGGCGAGCAAAAAGGTGTGTTATACGGGCCAAGTCATTAGCAGCTCGCACAAATCGAAACCAACAGTCTAGAATGGACTCTCAGACACTATCACTGTTGAATGCTAGTCAGGCAAATAATTAGAGTGGGAGTGAGAAGGAGACTGAATCTGAAGGACTCAGTGTGTCTGTCGAGTCTGAATCCAATTTTTTTTTTTTTTTTTTTTTACAGAGTTTTATATAGCGCGAACTTGACCCGAATCGGGTATCAGAGCACTTTACATAGCACCAGTTGCATTACATGAGGACACATTCATTTTTGTTAGACACGGGGAGATTAAGTGATTTGCCCAGAATCACAGGATGTTCAGCGTCATTGCCGAGACTCGAACCCAGCGCCCCAGATTCGAGGTCGACCGCCCTAGCCGTTAGGCCAACTCCTCTCCCCAATCACCTGGGCAATCCTCTGCAGGGGTGGCATCAGTAGATATTACATGTTGGAGACTGCAACCAGTGAAACAAGGCCCAAGGAATACCACTTATTTGAAAAGGAATCACAAATCTGTTTGGGCACAACAATGGCACAGTCGGAGTCCGGAATGGAGGAAGCAGTTCAAATCTTAGAGTACAGCCAATACCTTTGGCCACGACTTGAGACTCCTATCCCCTCTCAGCAGACTCTTTCACCACCAGATTCCTGGCCAGTCACAGAGTCTTGAAATAAGGCGTCAGAGGGGAACTCGTTCAATCTTATTCAATTTAGGAGTGAACAAGGGGGACTATCAGTGGAGAGACAGTCACTCGGACTCAGTCATACTAACATCAGACATTTGGGATTCATAAGAGGCAAAGAGGTGACCAACACTTCATCAGGGTGACGTTCCTCTTGCACTGGTGCAGATGATCTATCGTTCTCTGGCAGCACATCAGTTGGTCAGTTAGAGCATTTGAAGAGAACTACCCCAAACTGGTCCTGAAGCCTTAGACTGTGGATCTCCACCCCATGTAACAGAAATATTGGTAAAAGTGGGACCCAAACCAAACCACTTTATTCCAGTCCAAGGAATAGAATGCTCAGCAGATTACTTAAACAGCTGCTGTGTATCCAGAGCTGATGTCTTCCTAACAGGTATGAGAGAACATTACCTGAAGTCTGCACTTCTGTGTAAAGTGGCTAGAAAGCTAGCTATCTGCAAAAAGAGGGAACGAGTGTGCCTGACCCTTCAGATGAAGAGACTTTCCAGGAGAAGCCCAAAATGCTCCTGGAGTGGGAGGCACCCAGGAAAGAGTACTACCACAGAGTGATGATAGGAGGGACTCTCGCTCTGAGAGGGTATCCAGTCTCTCTAAATGATTTTCAAATGAACTGCACCTAGATGTTTGCAAAACAAAGCATTACTGAATTGTCCAGTAAGCAGCCATGAGCCCCAAAGACTTCTTCTAACTATATCAGGAAGAGGAGCTGTATTGCCGCCCAATCAGAGAGCCCTTATGGGCCCAGAGGCCATATTTACTGCAGACACAATATCCCAGATGAGTCAGTCTGGAGGTCAGAACTGTTGAACCTGAGCACCTATCTGCACTCAGGTGGGGAAGCCGCCACTTTAAATGATAAGGGTTGCTGTGGAGGTCTGCTAAGCTGACTTCATTCAGTGTCCCTGTTCCAACGCAAGGTCCCAGAAGAAGTGAAGCCATTTCTGCAAGGGTAGATGTGTGAAGGGCATTTGCCACATTGCTAGGGCTTCAACACCAACCAGCAGAAAAAAGCAGGGCTTAACATGCAACTGGAATAAGAGACTAGAATACGTTGACAAGTCTGCTATGTGAAATTGAGATTTTGTGGCCAAAGTGAACACAAAGAGCAAAAGACTTTGAACTGAGTTATTCAATTGATCAGTGGGGATACTTGAAGTAATGTGCATCTGTGCCTAATCAATGCCTATGGCCACAGTATATTGAGGACTATATTCATTAGATATCGATACTAGCAGGGAGAGATCATAAGGGAAGGGGTGGTGTTGCATCTTTCTGAGAATCCTGTAATTGCATTCCTATTTAACTGTGTGGACTGTATTTTATTTTGCTGTGAGATTAAAGTATGCTTCTTTGCTTAATGGATTAGCACTGCGCTGGACATTATACTATTGTGTCACTTGGTTGACTGTTGAGCTCTGATCTCTTGTTCTCTACACTAACTCCCTGAGAAGCCTTCGACTGCTTATCCAAGCTACCCTAACAATTAAATGTGGAAAGTGTTGTACTTGGCCCAGTGTGCAGAGCAATAGTAAGATGGGCCCCAGGACACCAATGCCCGAGCAGTATCAAAGACCGTGGTTGGGGGGCAATAGCCCCTGCCTGTCATGCCCTGAGCCGCCCAGTGGAGTATGGAACTGCATAATGCAATAAAAGCAATCAGCAATAGCAATCAGTAAACGGAAGTCTAAGGTCACAGGTGAAAGCAACCCAAAAATGTATAAGCACACATTTCTGTTTTTAAGTGTATTTGACTGCATAGCACACCCCTAATAACCAATCAAAATATGAGAATATCTACAAGTAGCATGTTCAAAAACCAGAGTGTGTGCAATGTAAAATGATGTCATCACCTCTGTCCTTGTGCACAGGCCCTTTTCTGTAAATAAGTAAAACCATCATCGTTAAAAACAATGCTTATCTCTGAACGCTAGAATATGAAGCTGGTAGACTTTTCGCATGCTAAATTGAACAGCAGAAACTTAATTTAGCAACGTTGCTCAAATAATTGGTATTAATGAGGCAGTGGTGTTTCAAGAGCAGGTGTGATGCACCATCTGTTGAAAATGTTAAAGAATGCTGTTAACTGAATTCACAAGTAGAAAGAGAGGCTGTTCTGTAGGCGTCATCCTCTAAAGTTAAACCTTAAACAACTGCTGTACTTTGCAGATTGACAGTATATTGAAATCAACATATATATGAATATATATTTCACGCACATATATGGTTGTCTATGTAGATATGGAGAGAGCGAGAGAGACAGGGTACACATAACGGGTAATGATGTAAGACAGTCCAATATTAACATCGACGGGTTCTTGTGAACTCATAAACCATGAGGCTCGAAGATTTCTATGTGTCACCAGAACCCCAAGATGACTTTATAGGACCATATTACACGTTACCAGTTATATATTTTTTTACTGCATGTTTATTTTGAGGTAGTTATCCTGAGAAATATGTTGCAATGGGCAATGATTTCAATTCGAATATTTTGGTTTGCCTTTCATGAAAACATTGCTGCTAATACAATGGACAATGGTGAGGGTCAGAGGATTTATGTGATTCTGTGGCTGTAATGTTTACCATATAATTATGGATTTACATCATTTGGCACTTACTTTGCCACATCATTTTCAAAATATGTAGAGTTCACACAAATGTCCTGGCTAACTAAGATCAATGAAAATACTTCCAGAGAATATGACACATAATTTCAAAATTCTCCTGCGTAATTATGAAAATCTCATTACATAACTTGGTCCTCTGTGCTGAGTGATTCTACTAGCCCAGGAAATGGGAAAGTTCTAAAAAATGGTTTTGGGGCTATCATTATGATGTTGAAATCCATATTTAAAAAAAAACCATGAAATATTCCCCATATTTAATAGCACACTGCGAAATATGGGTTTTTATACCACTGTATGTTGTGCAATAAAGACACCCAAACATGTTTTGTGTGTATATATATATATATTATTCACCAAACTGCCCAAAGCATACCTGGACGCACTCAAATGCTGCTGTAAACCAAGGTTTTATTTGAATGTGGCGGCCAGCATAATGACACCGGTAATTACAATTTTGATGCCGACGCGTTTCGAGGTATTAACCTCTTCTTCATGGGCGGCTGCTTGAAAAGTCACTTAGAAAACCAGCATGCCTTATTTTATATTGTCCCCGCCCATAGTGGGTGGTGCTTAGTGCACAGGAGCATGCTGGAATATATAGTTCATACCCTCAGTGGGTTCCATGGACTTCTTTGGCAGCGATTGTCTCATTACCCTTAGTAGGGCTCCGGACAGTTGAGTGCATCCAGGTATGCTTTGGGCAGTTTGGTGAATAATATATCACTTTCTTCCGTCGTCAAGCGGATTGCTCCAAGTATGGACACGGACCCAAAGTAAGTGCAAAATAGTTATTTTATTCCTTAGTCGCCATAACGCATCTCGGCTCCCGCGAGCCTTGTTCACATGACATGGCAGTGTTTAACTGTTTGGCATTTTTAAAGTGACAGTGCATAATAGGTGAACATCACGTGACGTTAAAAAACCATGGACATAGAAGAGAGATATTAGACACTTCTGTGCTGAGGCATTTCATGCTGGGATACATAGATTGTTAAAACATGTAAATATAGTTGGCCTCTAGACGTTGTTAATATTGATTGCAATATCTCTTTTTTTACCCTATTTTAAATTAATGTCAAATACCTGAATCTGAGTGTATCCAATGTTTTGGATATATATCCAATCAAATTTTGTGGTGGAGTGCCCCGATATGTCCTGCATGTCTACATACATTATATCATGCGCAGGACTTTAGATTTGAATTATTTTACATGATGAGGATAAATCCTCATAGTAATTGCCTGCATGCAGTGTAGGTATGCCTTGAAGGGTTGTCTAAAATGTTTTTTACGTGTAGTGCTAAAGTGCTGTCGTGACGTGAATAATAAATAAGAAATGAAAAGAAAATGAATAATAAATTTTTTTTTTTAAATTAATTAATGCTGGAAGCAATATTCCATCTCCATAATGTTGTTTCTATAGTTGTTGTTTCTATTCAGTTCTTGATATCATTCATGGAATCTTTATATCTCTGGATATGGATGGTGGTTGTTGACCCCTATCTTTTGTATACTTGATGTACAACCAACACTGCGAGATCCTTTGGGACTGTTGGTACTAATGGATAATATGGTGTCAATGAGAGGGAAAACCATCTCGTAAGATGTATATATGTGCAATGGCTGCTATAGTTCTTAATGGGTATGTGCAAAACTGCTATTAATGTGCAAAGATGCATATGATAAAAACCACATAAAATATGTAAGATTGCATAAATTAATACATTGAAATATGATATACATAGATATAAATATAAATATAAATATATAATAGCATCTAACTGTACCAATGATATTCTGTAGTAATACAGTCTATAAAACTAGTGTTGAAACTGTAAAACCTATAAATATTGGCAGCTGTAATAAAATAAAAGCAGTGCATAAAACCCATTTAAAATACTTTATAAACACGTATATAAATCCTCTGTTACATTAAGACCTCCTGGGTGTTTGGTATCGAGTTCTAAAATGTATCTGGTCTCGAGTTTTCTGAGTTTGTGTTCCCTATCTCCACCTCGTCTACTGGGGGAGATATATATATATGAAGCAGAGAACTCTGAGTAGTTCTCAACTTTAGGTGGAAAGCAGCTCCACTATATAGCACTCACAACACCAACAACACTCTAAATTTGCTCACCTCAAATGTCTGCTTTTCTATCAAAGTCTTTAAGCGTAGGATTAGCACAGTGCCATCCAAGCTGAGATAGAAAGGGACAAAGGGTCAGATGCATCAATCATTTTTCTCCTCGTAAATGGGCCAAATCTCAGAATCGGCCCGTTTGCGATCGCAAAAAATGCTTTTCCGATGCAGCAAACACAACTTTGCGATTCAGTAACCTGTTACCGAATCGCAAAATGGGTTTGCGATTCGCTATTTGGAAGGGGCGTGTTTAGGGCGTCCCTTCCAAATAGCGAATCCTAATGGTATGCATGAAAATCACACCTTAACATCACGTATAAAAAAGCACCTTCGTTGGGAGACATCCTTACACACAGCCACTATCAGAGAGCAGACTGCAGTGGCAGCAAAACGCAATGGTTAAGAGCAAAGGGATTTTTTAAATGTCCGAAATGCAAAGCATGTAAATATGGCTTAAACCAACAGGAAACAAACACCATGTTGGGTGAGAAAATTAACATCAGAGAGAGGATCACCTGTGAAACCACACATGTGGTCTATGCCCTGTAATGCGAATTGCGAAAAGAATACATCGGAAGTACTGTGAACAAGTTGAAGCTACGCATTTTACAACATCTTAGGGCAATTAAAAATAAAGACTTTGCATATGCTATTGCCAAACATTTGTGGAAAGAGCATGAAGGAAACTGCGAAAACCTCAGATTCTATGGAGTGGAACATATTCCCCTGAACATTAGAGGAGGAGATCGTGAAGTGCTGCTAAGGAAAGCAGAGTCCAATTGGATTGTTATGAAAGGAACAGAAATACCATGGGGACTCAATGCGGATGAAGAACTGCACAACTTCCTATAAATCAATAATCCCATGAGAATCTCCTACGAACCTTTTATAAACTCTGAAAACAGGAATAGTATTGCTGCTAATGTTTAGTCTATTGATATTCTCTACTGTACATACTTTTGGTTCACAATTTATTGGAATTGTTTTTAGCCAGCACTTGCACTTTAGGAGGGCAGTTTGCTCCACTATTACGGAAACTAATACAATTTTAAATCATTACCACAATAATTTAGAGGAATAATAATAGCATAAGATGAAACCTACAGCTGATCCATAATCTGCCTAATCTCAGATCCTGAGGATAATCATAGACTTAAGCTTTATTATCATAGGGTACTAGGTGTGCGCATTACTATCTAATTTGAAGAGTGCAATATCCTTAGAGGACTAAGGCAATAGGTACTTTACCGAGATTGTGCAATATTGAAAACTTGACAGTACTTGGGACACTAAGGGTACTTTACCGATAAATAAGACATTTTTACAAACATATATCTTTATATACTTGTGCTTTTAAATGAGTCACATCCTATATTTAGAACTGTATGCTTATGTCTTTTTATGAAAAAGGTATCCCATGTACATAATCAATGCACTTTAAATTCTATGTCTATTGTATCCAACATATCTAAAATTGCACTTTTGCACACAAACCTTTTTAACTCAATATTTCTTGGGAACAAACCCCTCAATAGCACGTAGCACTTTAGATCCATATCACCATTTATCCGAATATCAACTTAACTAAAACAAGTTCAGGCGATTTGTTTTTTAACCCGTTGCGTGCGCCCGTCTGCCAACGGCCGTCGCGAGCACTACCTCTGTAGTGCTGCGAACGTCCGTTGGGCGACGCGGCCCGCCCACTCCGCTAAAACGCGGCACCGCGGCGGAATTGCCGCCGCAGTTAAGCGGTTAAGTAGTCATTGGTATTATATGACATTTGGAAGGGCTTAGGTATATATCATTCACTTAGAAATTATTTCTTCTGGAATTGTGCACATGGGTTTAATGACACAATTTGAAAGAAAATGAAAAATTGTTTGTTATGAAGGTACAGCATTACTTCAAGAGATGTTTAGGTACTTTACCACCCCCACACTGTTTTACAGTGAGGAGACCTATATGTGTAAATATCACAAATTAGATCTCAAATTTTCGTTTAAAAACATTTCTTAAATACAAGTGCTTTTTGAGCTGGCTAATGGTTACTGATGGAAGGTTGTTATAAGATACTGTTCCTTTAAAAACTGTTTTTACTTTGGGATGCTTTTTTTGTAAATGAGGGCGGGTCAAACCAACCTCTTTATAATCACCCTGCACTTGTAATCATGTGACCCGGACGAAGGCCTCTGGCCAAAACGCGTACGTTGTTTGTTTGTCTCTGATGCACTCTGCACTTTGTACATTTGAAATGGATAAATAATAGAGAAATAACAGAAAAATAAAACAAAGATCGCTTCAAAACTATGACTTGCCGTGGATTTGCTGGTGTGAGTGCTGCCTTTCTGTGCCCCTCTGGAATCTTGGTGAGACGAATCGAGGGGAGACACAGGAAATCCCTTTTCCTATATATATATATATATATATATATATATATATATATATATATATATATATATATATAAAGCAGAGAACTCTGAGTAGTTCTCAACTTTAGGTGGAAAGCAGCTCCAGTATATAGCACTCACAACACCAACGACACTCTAAATTTGCTCACCTCAAATGTCTGCTTTTCTATCAAAGTCTTTAAGCGTAGGATTAGCACAGTGCCATCCAAACTGAGATAGAAAGGGACAAAGGGCCAGATGCATCAAGCATTTTTCTCCTCGTAAATGGGCTAAATTGCAGAATTGGCCATTTGCGATCGCAAAAAATGCTTTTCCGATGCAGCAAAAACAACTTTGCGATTCGGTAACCTGTTACCGAATCGCAAAATGGGTTTGCGATTCGCTATTTGGAAGGGGCGTCTTTAGGGCGTCCCTTCCAAATAGCGAATCCTAATGGTATGCATGAATGTTTTGTGACCGTGAATGTGGTTGCAAAACATTCGCATTTTACCACCTACTTCAAGTAGGTGGTAACTCATTCGCAAATGGGAAGGGGTCCCCGAGGGACCCCTTCCCCTTTATGAATGTTTGTAAAATCATTTTTTAAGAGCAGGCAGTGGTCCCATGGACCACTGCCTGCTCTTAAAAAATGAAAAGAAAACTTTTCATTTTTGTTTTTGAAACGCATCCCGTTTTCCTTTAAGAAAAACGGGCTGCATTTTTTTTTTTTAAATTGCTTTATTTAAAAGCAAACACAGACATGGTGGTCTGCTGAGCCCAGCAGGCCACCATCCCTGTGATTTTTGCGATTTCTATGGGGTCGCAAATTGCGACCTACCTCATTAATATTCATGAGGTAGGTCATTTGCGATCCCCTAGGAATCGCTAAAAGTGTTCCACACACTTTCATGCATTCCGTTTTGCGATTTCCTAATTATGAATCGCAAAGATTCGCAATTTGGAAATCGCGAAACGGGTTTCTTTATGCATCTGGCCCAAAGTCTTTTACTATCTCCACAGCAAAGTCTTTAAGCATAGGATTAGCACAGTGCTATCCGTGCCGAGCTGTAAAATGGCATAATTTATGCGTCACTCTATGCCTGAAAGGGCATTCTTTTGATTGATATATATATATATATATATATATTCACTGAAAAACCAAAGGCTAAAGTAATGGTATAGTTAGGTGAAATGTTCAATAACAACTTTGCATTTTAAACTTTAAACACTACAGAAATTCACCAGGTATAGTTATTTCAAGTAATACAGAATGTTTTTGAGCATATACTCCCCCTTGATTAACTTGTGTTTTGGTAGTCAAGAAAAAATCCCATTTCCTGTTTGCGAAAATCAATTTTTAATTTGTTTTATGTTCTTTTCTTGATCAAACATATAGGTTACATCCTTATTTTTCCAGAATATTATTTGGGTTACATTGTTGATACTTCAACAGCCGACACGTGTTTCGCCCTAAGTGGTCAATGGGACCAGGGCTTTCTCAAGGCTGTAAGAGATGTAATTTGGTAATATGAGTCAATGTAATTTAAGGAGCCAGATGTAGCACACCACCGAGTGCACAATGTAAGACGTTAAGGAGTGAGGACAATAAGGATATTTTAAAAGTGCAAATACTAAAAATTCTAAAAAGATCCGGGAACAAGTGACCAGGATGAATGTGAAAGAGGACTGTGCAAAGAGACGATGTGAGACAAACAGTGTTACAAGAGAGAAGATAAAAATACAATTAAAGACATTAAAGAGATGCGTTTTTCAGTGCTGGCAGGAGATTATAAAGTTTAGCCGATTTGACATTTTTTACATTTAGCAGTTTCCGCATGCAGGCATGCCAGTATTAAGTGCATATAATAGTACTGTTCTGGTAATCATGCAGAATTGTTTATGAAATATATTGTTAATCAGCGTTAGATATATAAGGTATATGAGAAAACCGTAGCATAATTGGGTTTGTGCTGTATCATTAGTATGTGCAAAAAAGCTTTAGTGGTGAATTGGAGGTTCATTATTGCACATTTTGGTTATACCTTCTTAGTACATCGGTAAATCTGGGTTATTTCCTTTAAACATATTAATTAATGTGTCAGTCTTCAAACAAACATGATGATGTAGATATCTGAGAAGAGAAGAAACAAGGAAAAGGGGGTAAGGAACAGAGAAGAAGGAGAACAGCCATTCAGTTTTTGTATACTGAGCCAGGGAGAGCAAATTGCAAGTAAGTAATGAACAACCAATCAATTCAAGTTTTTGTTTGTTTATCATGCATATAAGGGCAGGTAAGCATATGAATTCTTGCATTTTTATGCAGTTATCACGCATGACCAGGCGGGAAGAATACAGTAATCCTTAATGAATTAGCACATTTCCTTTAAGAAAAACGGGCTGCATTTAAAAAAAAAAATTGCTTTATTTAAAAGCAATCACAGACATGGTGGTCTGTTGAGCCCAGCAGGCCACCATCCCTGTGATTTTTGCGATTCCTATGGGGTCGCAAATTGCAACCTACCTTAGAAATATTCATGAGGTAGGTCATTTGCGAACCCCTAGGAATCGCTCAAAGTGTTCCACGCACTTTCATGCATTCGTTTCGCGATTTACTAATTACGAATCACAAAGATTCGCAATTAGGGAATCCCAAAACGGTTTCTTTATGCATCTGGCCCAAAGTCTCTTACTATTTCCACAGCAAAGTCTTTAAGCATATGATTAGCACAGTGCTATCCGTGCTGAGCTGTAAAATGGCATAATTTATGTGTCACTCTATGCCTGAAAGGGTATTCTTTTGATATATATATATATATGATCTACTGGCGGTCGCCAGTAGATAGTTATAGTTAGGACCTAGTTTCCATAGGAAAAGCGTTTTTTCTTTTCCCAATAACTTTGGCGACGGATGACGAATCTTCGCGAAATGTTCAAAACTAGTGGGACGCTCCGTTCAGCTCCTGTCTTGAAAGTTTCGGGGTGATTCGCCAAGCGGGGGCCGAGAAAAAAGGGGGGTCCCAAAATGTGTTTTCTCCATGTTATTTTCCATAGGAAACTTTAGACACGGCTACAGCTCAAACTGCTGAACGGAATTACACCAAATTTGGGAAAAAGGTAGCCCTTGGTTCAGAAAGAGCCCTTTTTGTTAAATGGTGTAAATCCGTTCAGTAGTTCCTGAGAAATTCAAAAAAAAGAGGTCGGAAAATCAATTTCCCATAGGAAACTTTAGACACAGCTACAGCTCGAACTGCTGAAAGGAATTACACAAAATTTGGCAAAAAGGTAGCCCTTGGTTCAGAAAGAGCCCTTTTTTTTAAATGGTGCAAATTCGTTCAGTAGTTGCTGAGAAAATCAAAAATTAAAAGTTTCGATATCTAGAGGCACGGTGGATCCGCGGACCCTCCCGACCACGAGCTTTATTCTAATTGGCTGTCAACATTCCAAACCAGGAAGTGTTGGCAGCCATCTTGTGACTCGGTAGAACCAAGTCACAAGAAAACAGAAAAACAGACTAACACATTTTTGTCATGAAGTTATATGACGAGCAGTTAACCATTGCGTATTCAGTTCTTGTTACCATCATATGAAAATATATATATTGTTTATATCGTTATAATTGTCATAGTATTAATTTCCAATGAGAAAGTTAATCAATGTAGTTATAAATATATCACCGCATTTCGTATTTCTGTGTTATAATTTTTCTTTTCAGAGTTCTGAGTAGTCATAATAATGTAGTATCTATTATTGATTACTGCATTACATTATCATGTCATTTATGTTTTTATGTTTTTTACCCCCAGGCATATCGTATTGTACACAATGTCCCGGTTGTTGCCATATCTCCTGGAATCCAGTGCTCATAGTAGCTACCTTTATCTGGTATAGTACCGTTTATTAGTGTTGATGGTATTTTTCTTTGGAACTTTTTCTAGATGGAGTATCTGCGCAATGGTATCCAGTGGAAAGCGATTGTCCCTCTTTGGTTTTTGATTTTTGATTTTTTCGGTATGTTTCAATGTTCATGTTCATAGGTGGACAGGACATTCCTCATCGTTATTTGATTGGTATTTGTGGTATTTTTCTTTGGAACTTTTTCTTGATCCAGTACTCATAGTAGCTACCTATATCTGGTAAAGTACCATTTCATTGGTGTTGATGGTATTACTTTTACATTTTTTTACATTTTTATTTTGAAACTTTTCTTTGGAACTTTTTCTTGATAATGTCTCTTCACAATGTTATTCAGAGGGAAGCGATTGTCAGTATTTGATTTTTGATTTTTTGATTTTATGAATTTTTATGTAACATTACAATGTGCATGTTCATAAAAGGACATGATGTTCCTCGATTATTGTTTCATTGGTATTGATGGTATTTCTCTTTGGAACTTTTTCTTGATACTGTCTCTGCGCAATGTTATTCAGAGGAAGGCGATTGTCAGTTTTGTGGTTTTTAGTTTGTGATTTTTTAATAGTGTTACAATCTGCATGTTCATAAATGGACATGTAGTTCCTCATCGTTGTTCAGGCCCCTGGGGGTCTTTGTGCGTAACCTGATAATGTACCGAGATTCCAGTTGTCTGAGTTTTTTCTTTCTGTCCCCTGCTCTTTCATTTTGTGGAATGGTATCTAATCCAAAGAATTCCATTTGTTTCCAATCATTGTTCTGGCATGAGGCCATATGTTTTGCTGTTGCGTAATTTAGATCTTTATTTTTGACTGCTCGGACATGTTCCAGAATTCGCTTTTTCAGCATGCAGATGGTACTACCAATGTATCTTAGTCCACATGCACATTGGACAACACAAACCACAAATTGCGTTGTGCATGTGATTTTGTGGTTGATTCTAATGGTTCTTCCTTCTGGGTCCATTATTTCTTTTGTATTGACACCGATTTTACAGGCTTTGCAACTATTGCATTTTTTTAATCCCAACTGTTGTTCCTCTAGCCAATTTCTCTTGGGTTTCTCTTGAAAGTGGCTCTGGACTATTTTGTCTTGTAGGGAAGGTACCTTTCTATATGTGACTTGTGGTCGTGCACCAATGATTTAGTCCTTTTTGTAGTAAGGACTAAAAAAAAACACAACTCCAAGAAGACCTCATTATGGGTTGAAGAGGGAGCAGTATAAATAACAGATTGTAAAGTAGTGTCCTCCAACCGTGAGAAGGCCCTGTGTGGCCGAAACGCGTCACTGTGCCACACTGGCTCTGTTTGCTTAAATAAATACCTGAAGTGAAGTACTCCTGAGTGCGGCGTATCGTTGTTGAAAAATTGATCCAGGCCATTGGTTCGGCCTCACGCCTGCACCCGCTGCTGAGCACTCCGGCTATCAACCACATTGTTTACCGATATATATATATATACATACATATATATACATATATATGTATATAGCTTATATGTTATTTAACTATTGAAGTTTTAAATAATAGTATAATTAAAAATAAATATAACAATTGGAATTATTAAAGTAAAAAAATATATATGTATATGTATGCATTTATATAATTTAAAAATGAAAGTAATATGTAAACAATTATAAATAACTACATTGCAGTTATTATTAACACAAAATATTGAAATTAACAAACATGTATATATCTAATTTAAAGAACAGAATTAATAAATACCAGCAAAAATAAAGTAAAATTATTACAAAGTATTTACTTCTAGAAATAATTTAAATATTTAAAAAAAATAAAAAAAAATATTAACAGTACTAATTAAACAATATTATAAAAAGTGTTGGACTTTAAAGTAGTCAGAATTACTATTCTAATTCTAACATAATACACAGTTGGGAATGTGCAGGACTTTGGAGTAGTCTCATTTACTATTTCCTCTTCAATGCAAGCAAAATCGTGGAAAGTATTGGAAGGTGTTAGATTTGCATTCCACTCCAGTCTGAACCCCAGTAGGGAAAGTGTTGGAGTGGTTTGATTTATTATTTCTGGATCACTGACATAATATCAATGCATGCAATATTGAAACACAAAAATATCAGGAATTAGATATCGATAAAAATATCGACTTACTATACTTAACTAATAAAACCACAAATATTGAGAACACACATATAGTTGTTAAATATATGTATTTTTACCTATATCAAAAACAGAATTTTTGGAAACAAAAATATTGTTACCTTTAAATAAACATATAACATGTCAAAAATATCGATTCACACATCCACTACAATATTATCACCAAAGTTATGAAATAATCATTAAGAAATATTTTTAAAAAACACCTTTTACACAAAACAATTATTGAAATGAATCCTAAAACATTCTATACATATGTTTAAATTCAGTATAAATATATTACATCAACAAACTCCTTTCCATTCACCCCAATAAATTATATAACTAAAATCATAACACTACAACCCCCAAAATATATTAACATTAGCTACAAACATTTAAATAACAACCCAAATAATAATATACATATACATAAATTTATATTCAAAACGATCAAACCATATATCATACATTAAAAACAAAACCTAAATTAGCGTTTACCATAGAAGAATAACTGATAAAAAAATTCAAACTAAAACTAAACAAACCAATAAAATAATAGTATAAACAACTTTAACCAATAAAATCAGACAAGTAATTAAATCAACAATATAAAAGGCACACTAATTTAAGCAACAAAATACTTCAAGAATGACAAACACTACAAGAAGAGGAAACTCTGCCTGATTGTCTCACCAGACCATTAAAGATGAAATATATACATCTCAACAACTACCTAACCAAGGGAATGATTGATTATGATGCCAGTCAGACCACATTCTGCTGCCCTGTTGCATCCAGCCTGTACTACAACTGACCGCTGACAGACCACCGACTCCGACAGCCTTCCTCCAACCGCCAAGTTGACGGTTGGAGAGGAACAGCAACTATAGGCCAGAACAGGGAGATCTGACTGCCACCCGGATTACCATGTGGGGTTCCGACAACCCGACCATGGTGGTCCGACTGCCTACCTCGAGTCGTCGGAAACTAAGGAAAATGGGTGAATACTCATCTGATTCCCCTTCTCCCTGGCGGACTAAGATGTGGATCTTTTCCTCCAGGTTCCCCATATACCTCAGCAGCTGCACCCTGAAGTGGATGGTCCTGTGGGTGGCGGAATACAGGTAAGTCCTCATATGGCATGCATCCCATTGACTGGACTGTGCACATATTGCCACACTCAAGCAATGGAGTAATGGTGCACAAGGCATGTCCCCACATGTCATGCCTGTGTGTACAACAGCACCTGTTTCCTGTACATTTGTACCCACTTGTAGCGACATGTCCGGGGAGCGGAGCACCGCCGAGGATGAGACCTCCACGGTAGCAGCAGATGCATTGTAATAAGGTGGGCTGAGCATTCCCGGCCTTTGTGGTCAGAATCGGCAGCAGTGATCCGACCGGCATCATAATCAGGCCCCAAGTAAGAAAATCTTATATTTAAGCTAAAACGTACTTGTTAATAAATTTAAAAATGTAACATAAATAATTAATAAAACACTCTCAAACTTCTATCTCTTTACATAGACTTTCTAAAAGTCAAAACATAGGAGCTCATTTGTATAGCGGTTGGACCGCCGACAGACCCTCGGTCCTACAGCTAGATTACAGTACTGGCGGTCGGATCCACAGCAGTGAGGGGGAAGACCGCTGCCTCTGGCAGGAACAGTGATCCAGACAAGGCGGCGGTCAGAATTGTAGTCCTGAATGGAGGTGGTGCTGAGGAAGGCACTGCCGTCGGGACTATGATATCCCTTTCCGACAGCCTTTTTATGTTGGAAAGACCACCATAAAAAGGCTGTCGGAAATTGAATTTGGGGCCCGTCCATTGTGGGCCGCTGTAAAGTGACTCAGGGGGCACAGGAGTGCCCCCAAACACCTCCATGCACCAGATGGTGCATGGCACACGGTGCAAGGATGTGCAGGAAGTGTTCCTTTTCACAGCAGCTTGTCCTGTGGCCCTTTTCCTGGGCTGCAGCACAAGCCACCATGAAAAGGAGAACTTTGCGACCACCAGCCCAGCCTGCTTGTCGGTCGGTCTCCTGACTGACGCAATAGCGGGGAGTGGCCCAACCACCCACTATCATAATGAGGGCCTAAGACTTTAAAAGGCAACTGCCAGAAATCAGCAAAAATATATAAGAAAGTAAGTATACATAAATTATTTAAAAAACTATAAACTCACCTAAATAGCGAATAAAAATAAACCTAATGACCTCAACCTCTACAAACTACCAACAAATTAAGATTTGAAATGAAACTAATGTTTTTCTTTTCATCAAAAAGAAAATAAATCACCTGCTCCACATTAGAACCCCCACATCAGAAGAGCTGTGAAACTTTATGAAACATATAAATATAACATAAATTTAAGTATACAAAATAGAAGTAGTTGCATAATTCTACCTGTAAATAACAAATGGACAAGCTTTAAAATATTGTATATATTTATACTATCACACTACGTTCAGATACAATGACAGATCCAGAAAAGTATATAACTTTGCAAAAAGAAAAGCATGTACTAAATCACATGGGCTATACCTACAGCCAAGAAAGTGCATCAAAAGAAAATATAAATTGGAAATGTACCAAATATTATTCTAATGCATGCTATGGGAGGGCACCTACGAAAGAGGATGTCATTCATGTGGGAGAGTACAGCCACCCCCAAATGTGATTGTAATAGAAGTAAGGGAGATATTGCAGGATATAAGAGAGGCAACACTAGCTCCCAGGAACTCACACCCAAAATCCTTAAAGATATACTGCCTAAAGTCCCCGAACACAGACAAAGCCAACCACCACCTATACCAACTTTTAAGTGCATGAACTAAAAGAGCCACCAGAGATAATCCTCCTGCCCGTAGAAGATTCCGAGACATAAAAATACCTGAACATTTAAGATTGACACATAATGAAGAACCTTTCCTTTTACATGAAAACCTAAATAATGAGAAACAAATCTCAATATTCTCTATAGGAAATAGCTTCCTAAAGCTTAGCCAATGTCAAATGAGGATGATGGATGGGACCTTCGAAATGTGTCTCAAACCATTATCTCACATATACACCATACGTAGTGAATATCAAAATACAAATATCCCTTTTATATATGCCCTACTACCAAATTAACAAAGTACCACTTACTACGACCTCTTAAACCACATTAAACATAAAACAAATAACTACTACCCCCAAAAAATAATTGTAGACTTTGAGCAAGCCATGATTCAAATCATTTAAAAAATGTACCCCCACACAGCCATAAAAGGCTGTTACTATCATTTCAATCAAAGCATATAGAGATATCGCCAACAATCTGCACTAAATTTAGAATATTCTACAAACAGTCAATTTGTATTTGAAAGAAAAAACTGATAGCACTAGCATATGTCCCTATCACAGAGGTAGCTAACCACTGCAGTTTACTAATACTAATAGAAAGCCCTTTCTACCAACAAAATGACTAAGTCCCCTAATGGGTTATTCTAAAGGCACTTTGGTTGGCAGACTGCATCGCTCCAGGTACAGTTGCCAACCCAAATTCCATATACCATGGTGGAATGTCAATGACAGCACCTTGACACAAGTGCCAAAACAAACAACACAGTGGAAGGATGGCACAATGCCTTCCAAGCCGCACTAGGCAGAACTCAACCTACACTCTATACATTTATAGAAGCATTACAAAAAGAGCAACACTACTAACAACTATCAATGGAGCAATCTGCTAGCCAAATTGCCCCTAAACTTAGCAAACAAACCACAAGAATGTACGACATACTACAATTTAAAGTCAAACACTTATAAATAACAAAGGAGTATATTACTTAGAAAAGATATCCAAAAGCATATCATAAATTAAATATTAGTCTACCACAGTCCTAAAAGTTATCACAAAATCTAAACCAACATAACAAATCATTTTTTAAATAAATAATGAATATAATATTTTATTACATCAGTCAGAAAATTAAATACATTTCCAATGTTAATGAAGATTAAGATAATAAATTTATATATAAATTATGAAACTCAATCCATCACATAAATTAATGGCAACACATAAACCACACAATTTCAA
This sequence comes from Calotriton arnoldi, assembly GCA_963921515.1. Taxonomy (NCBI): domain Eukaryota; kingdom Metazoa; phylum Chordata; class Amphibia; order Caudata; family Salamandridae; genus Calotriton; species Calotriton arnoldi. The sequence goes on along the minus strand of CAWUFW010005464.1, from coordinate 71,682 downwards.
ATAATCACATAATATTTACACAAACAACAAAATGCCACATTTCTCACCCAAAAGAAATGAAATAAATAACACTTGCTATTCTGTAGTTGCAGAGCTTCCTCTGTATCCACATAGTCAAAAATGGTAATCCACCAAAAATGGGAAAACTATTGTCCAAAAACCCCAAAATATGCAAAAATAAAAGGAATCCAATAGAGATCCCTCAAAGCAATCCAAAGTATGTAGAAACCATAAAAAACAGAAAAAGTGTTTTAAAAAACAGAAACATTGCAGAAAACCTGAAAGAAAAGGAAATCAAAGTAAAAAGTATTGGTTTATTATGAACCAAAATTGATTTCCTTAAAAAAAAAAAAAAAAAAGGAAGCGCTCAATGCCCATAGAACACGTTCGTAGGCAAAAACCTGTAAAATAAATTAGAAAAGCCATCTGCAAAACACATTACATTTCCAAAAATCCATATTCATTACACCTAGGGCTCAATATTGAATCTGTCAGTCCACGGACTGCCAGACTCATGGAGGCACAGAGTTGGTGGTCTCCCGACCGCCCTATTACAATTAGGGCGGCCAGACATCCATTGCCCCACCGCAGTCACCAGGAAACCGCCATTCCCTGGCGGAGTTGCGGCGATCAGGAGGCATCAATGTGCTTGGCAGGACTGCAGCTGTCTCACCAAGCATATTATGAGTTTCCTCTCCACCATGGTTTTCATGGCAGTTCCTCCCCCATGAAAACCCCAGCAGAGAGGAAATGCCCCTTTGTGCCTCCTCACCACATGTGCCCCCCTCTGTGCATGCACCCCAGTTCCTGCATAGCATGGCATGCAGGAACTGTTTTTGGCGTTCCCATTGCAGTGCCCAGTTTTAGAGGCACCAGCACGGGATTGGCAAAAAAAGGCGACCAGACAGGATGAAATTCCTAATCTGGCGGGCGGCCCTACCATGGCTTTGGCAGACCCGCGGCAGGGTGGACCTGGCACCGCACCGCCAAAATTGAAATCAGGCCCTAAACATCAAAATATAAGTAACTTAACACAATTTAGCATAACGTAACAATGCATTACTAAAATAATGTACGAAACCCCAAAGCTACAATCTAGTGAAAAACACTACTACTATTAATACATCTTAATACACCACAAAGCCACACAAAAAACTATAACTAAGTTGTAGACCACCATTCTAGACCTCCCCTTCCCTCAAAACCTTTAAATAATCCTTAAAAAAGGACTTACCTGTTCCGATGAAGAGCAGCACCTTAGGCAGCCTGGTTCAAGGAAAATAGACTAAAAATAACACAAATAGATTACAGAATAGAAGGCACCTGTAAAAAAATGGCTGCTAAATGAAACAAAAAAAGACTATCTCCCCATATAAATGAATAGGAAATAATATAAAAATGTTGAATACATGTATGAAAAAATGTAAAAAATTATTAAATATGTAAAACATGTAAAAAACGTTTGCTGAAAATGTTTACAAAATTGTGAAGTATAAACTGAATGATATTATTATATATATACAATTTATTAAATAGTGAAAATATATGTATAGAAAGCACGGTAAGAAATGTTATAAAACTGTAAAAAATTGAAAATATTTTTTGGGGGGGGAAAATCGTTTTTATTTGCATTTCATTGTATAACACAGTACATAGGTATCAATTATCACAGGAAGTAAACATCTTATTAATTACAGATCATGGTAACATTTATAGCCATATCCCAGTTCATATCCCATCTGTTAGTGCAGTGGACAGTATCATCGATATGGGAAGGTACATGGGTGTAAAAACATGTGTCCATGAGAGATGGTCTGTGATCTGCAATGATGCTCGGGCGTAAGCTCTCAACATCAGCCCTGTGAGTGATTCGCTGCTGTGCGTGCAAATAACGATCAGAACTCATTAAACCTGGGAATGGAACAGAGGTACACTGTGTCTGAACTAGTATCTCGTCATCAGGGCCAACGGGTAAAAACGTCCGGGTTAAACTGCTGGACGCACGGCGCTGCGGAGGGGGGGGCGGGGACCCCGAGGAACGGGAACGTCATGTGGATTGTATGTCCCCGGCTACTGTCACCGGCCCATTAAGTGTCTATACTACAGCGAGACTGCAGCGGTTGACTCGGCATGTGTGTGCACCGTGGGGGAGCAAGCGCTCTGGGGAGGTGGTTCGTCCGCCGCCTCCTGTTTAAAGGAGTGTAACATGATGGCCCATGCCATAGATATGGGGTGTTTACGGGTACCCTTAAGCTCCGCCGATCGTAACACCTCCTCCTCTGCGGCACCCCATTTGTTGACCGCCCCCTGCCAAGCCGCCGACGGGGGACCCTTCGGGTCCCTCCAGTACATTGCAATACAGCGTTTAGCCAACAGCAGCGCCTGAGACGCAAACCGCGTCTCCGCTTTCATCGACTTACGGCGCTTGTGTATGCCCAGTGCGCAGGACTCCCATGTGTGAATGTCAGTAAGTCCCGTGACTGTGAGAAGGGTGGCATGAACTCCAGACCAATAAGCGGGGAGTGCCGGACAGTCCCAGAACATGTGGTGAAAGGATGCGCGGGCATGGGACACCTGGGGCACGTAAATGGCGTGTCTGGGTAATACTGTTGGAGCTTCTTGGGTGTCAAATAGGCGTGATGTAGTATGTGAAGTTGGATGCTTTTAAAACGATAGTTACGGGACACTTTTTTGGGGAATTCTAACGCCCGGTCCCATTCCCTATCATGGAGGGGTCTCTGGAATTCAGCTTCCCATTTTTCCCTAAGGGGTGTGAGGGTAATTGGGTTCAGAGCCCGCACCGCTTTGTAGATCCAAGTGACCCATCTGCAGTAATGTATGTATCACCGGGTGTGTGGGGGGCTCAGTGTCTATTGTGTGCCACAGGGTATGACAGTCTGCTAGCAATTGACGATGCAATAGAAATTGTCCCCTGGGGATCTCCATATCTGCTGCCGGTTCCGCGAATGTCTGCAGCTGTCCATTCGAGTAGAGACTGCCTACCTCTGTAACCTTGTGCGGTGTCCAAACGTGGAGCATCCGCTCAGTATAATGTGCCCGGCCTCTGGGGAACCCCACCAACGGCAGGACAGGAGAGTACATGGGTGCCTCGCGGTTCAGTCGATGTATGCGTGACAGACAGGCTCGGGCTACCGCCATCTGGAGGGGCCGGTCTCGTAGAGGCTCTGCTCCATGCAGCAGCATGTGGATTATGGATGGGGTGGAAGTGGGCCCAGTGGTCGTGACCGTTTCCCCCAGCGCTTGGCCCGCCGTCCATCTCGAGACCCATTGAAGCTGGGCTGCCAGGAAGTAGGCCTCGAAGGAGGGAACGCCTAGCCCACCCTGAGTCAGGGGCAGCTGAAGCTTAGCAAGGGCAATTCTCCTGCGGCCCGAGCCCCAGATGAGAGTGCCAAGGAGGACGTCCAATTCGCAGAAGAGGGAGCGCGGAGGAACCACCGGAAGGTTTGTGAAATAGTAGAGCAATCGCGGGACCAATATCATTTTGGCCACTGCGATTTTGCCAATGACGGCAAGGGGAAGATCTTTCCAAAACTGCACGGAAGACCTGATACCGGCCACAACCCTGCGATAGTTTCCCTCATAGAGGTCTTGCGGTGTGTGGTATAAACGAATACCCAAGTACCGTACTGCCTGAGGGCTCCAGGAGATATTAATGCCACCCAATCGTAATGGACGGGGAGAGAGAGCATCAACAAGAGGATACACTGTTGATTTAGACCAATTCACCTTCAGACCCGCCACTGCTTCAAATTCTTGCAGTAAGTGAATAATGGGGGTAAGATCTGACGTGACATCGCGGATATAGATAAGCACGTCATCCGCGTAGAGGGAAACCGCATGAGTGATGTCCGCTATGGGGATATCCCAGCAGCCGCTCTCCCCGCGAAGGTGGACTGCTAGCGGCTCTATCGCCATGGCGAAGAGCAATGGAGAAAGCAGGCAACCCTGGCATGTACCCCTGAGCACAGGAAATGACAGCAATATGAGGGGCCCGAGCCTCCCCCTAGAGGTCGGTGTGGAGTAAATGAGCTTGGTGTAGGCCAGTAGACAGGGTCCCACTCCCATCCGATGTAGCACCCAGAAGAGATAAGGCCATAAAAGAGTGTCAAAGGCCTTTTCCAGGTCCAGGACCAGGCACGCTGCGTGAGGAAAGCGGTCTCAGATCTGGTCCTGAACGTGAAACAGGCGCTGGATATTGTAAGAGGTGTTCTGACCCGGAACAAACCCACACTGGTCCGGGTGAATCAGTTGCGGGAGGTCTGTGGTGTATCTGTCAGCCAGTATCTTCCCGAAGATTTTATAATCCGCCGGTAGGAGAGCGATGGGCCGATAGGAGCCCATTTGATGCAGGTCTCTGTCCAGCTTGAGGAGGGAGACTATAACCGATTCGTACATGGATTGCGGCAGCTGGCCTACATCTACCGCCGCCTGAAACTGCGCTACCAGTTGTGGGACTAGCTGCGTTGCAAATGGTCGGTAAAATTCCAACGGGAGGCCATCTAGACCCGGAGCCTTACAGGTAGCTAATGCGTGGAGCGCCTGTTTAACCTCAGCTGTGGCTATGGGCTCGTCCAGGCCTGCTCTGTCGCTGCGCGCAATGCGGGACAATGGGTATTTGGTCAGGAAGCGAACAAGGCGCTCCTCCTCCACCGGGGGTGGAGCTGCATATAACTGTGTGTAATGCCGCCTGAATGCATCTAGGATAGAGGCCTGCGTATGTATTAGGGTGTCACCCTCAGTGCGAATCGTTGTGATCGGTGGAAGGGTCGTATCCTGTTTCACCAACCACGCCAACAGAGCACCTGCTCTATCACCTTCTCTATGTACTCGCGCTGCGTAGGCCCTAAAATTATAACGGCGGAGATCAGCTAGTGCTTCAGCATATGCAGTTTTAGCTTCCGCTACTTGTGCGGGTGTGGCTGCATTGGTGTCAGCTGCGCGTGTGAGTGTGGCCAACGCGTGTTCGGTATCATGTATGCGGCGCTCAAGGAAATGGCGTGCCCCTGTGATGTGCTGAATGCATGTGCCCCTAATGACCACTTTAAATGCGTTCCATTCCGCGGCTCGAGTGGTAGCAGTGCGCGTGTTCTCATGGAAATAATACTGTATGTGTTCTGCCTGCGTCTGCCAGAAGATAGGGTCCTCCAGGCAGTCCCTGGGTAAACGCCAGGTAGGCACCGGTGAGCGAGGTGGGCGCCACGCAAGGGTAATAGTGTGAGCGTCATGGTCGGACAGGACCCTTCCCAGATAGTCAGCTTCTAAGATGGTGGGGAGGATGGGGGTAGAGCACAGGAAGCTGTCAAGCTGAACCTTAAGATTGTGTGGTATGGAATGAAATGAATAAAGTCTTGCAGTCGGATGTTTTGAGTGCCAAGCATCCGTCAAAGACCAGTGGGCTACCCACGCTGCAAAGCGTTTGGCTTGCACTACTATCGGGGAGGTGGGGTGTGGAGGGTAAGACCTGTCCAGTGTCGTATTTTGCACACAGTTATAGTCCCCTCCCAGGATCCAAGGCGCTTGGGTATAAGAGCAGAGTGGCAGTGAAAGCGCATCCCAGAATTTACTCTGGTCTACATTAGGCGCATAGACGCTCCCCAACACCACCGGTTGGCCATCCAGGAGTCCCTGTAGAAGAGCATACCACCCGTCCGGGTCAATCGTTCTAAGCTGCTCCTGGAATGGGACCCCTGGGCGAATCCAGATAAGGGTCCCTCGCGCGTAGGCGGAATATGTGGTAGTGCAGAGGACCCCGCACCAGCGCTTATGCAGTTTCGCCACCTCTCCGCAGTCAGGTGAGTCTCCTGTAGCAGCGTGATCTGCGCCTTCTGGCGCTTTATGTAAGCATAGACTGAGTATTGCTTGCGTGCAGTGTGCATACCACGCACATTAAGCGTGAGTTTGGTAATGGTGCCGTGGTGTGCCATTGGAAGCTAGAAGGGTTCGGGGGGAGGGGGACTGTAGCTGCCAGCCCCGTGCCGCGGCCCATCCTGTCCCCCCCAAACGCCCACACCGAGTGAGTGTTGCCATGGCCTGTTGGAGATGTGGAGTTGGGGACACAGTGTAAGAGGGTAAAGGAACATGGGGGGAGCAACTGGGGTAGGGGAACACCCCCAATACTGGGGACCTACCGCCGGGGGCAGTACGTCCAAACTTATTCTCATGCGAAAAGAGAGCTCGAAAACTTATATGGGGGTGGCGTTACATGTCTGCGAGGTGGTTCTCCGTAGGGCAGTAATGTAATTATTGCATGTCAACTGGCCTATGAGAATGACTGTGGTCGCTATGCATGAACATTCCTACCATGAGTTGTATCTTATTGCTGCTGGCAAGGAAGCCTCGCTTCCAGAGGCTACTAGTGTCCAGGTCAAATCATGGTGTCGGCGGTCTGAGGGGTGACCAGGGGTGGAATGATCGAGTCTACCCTGGACTGTGTTCCCTCACTGTCATCCTCACCATCCGAGGAAAAGAGATGAGGGGCCCGATCCAGGTCCTTCACGGGGGAAGAAGACTGGAGATCCGCCACGGCTTGAATGGCTTTCCGTCGTTCACGGATGATTTGTTCCAGGTCGGGTGATTCCAGGAGGTGGGGCTGCGTTGTAAGGTCTTTCCCGCTGCGTTGCTGTCGCGAGCGACGCCTTTTGGGTCGCGGCGCCTTCAGTCTTCGGGCACGTGTGGCCTATTCAACCGAATGCTGCGCACAGTTCTGATCTGCCCAGTCATGGGCCTCTTCAACGTCTTCGAAAAAGAGAGTGGAGCCATTGTGGATAATTTTGAGTCGTGCCGGGAATAGCAGGGAGTATTGCATGTTTTCCGCATGCAGTCGACGCTTCATCTCCAAGAAAGATGATCTTTGCCGCTGTACAGCTCGGGAGTAGTCTGGAAACAGCATTATCTGCTTGTTTTCAATACGGATGGGGCCTGCTTGCCGGGCTACCCTCAGTACCGCGTCACGGTCTCGAAAATGGAGGTATTTTGCAAGCATCGGCCGAGGCGGGGCACCAGGCGGGGGTCTGCGCGCTGGGACCCGATGGGCTCTTTCAATGGAGAAAAAAGCAGTGCGGTCCGTACTTGGAGTGAAGGATTTCGTCCACATTTCCATATACTCCACCGGATTAGTGCCTTCGATACCTTCCGGAAGCCCCAGCAGGCGAATATTACAGCGCCTTGAGCGCCCTTCAAGATCATCAACTCGCTCCTCCATGGTAGTCATACGGCCTAAGAGGGTTTGCAAAGTCTCGTGGTGCGCCTTGACTGTGGGCTGTACAGCAGCCATCACCTTCTCTTCGTCTGCGAATTTGTCGGCCAGTTTGCAATGATCGTCGCCTAGGAGGCTGATGTCAGTACCCAGGGTGCCTAGCCTTTCCTCCATGGACACCCGGGAGTGTTCGATGGCCGCCAGTACTTGATCCAGTTTGTCCGACAGGGACTGGTCCGGCGATGGTGTTGTCGCCTTAGATGAGGGTCGGGTGCTCGGGAAATTTTCTGGCGCGGTCTCCAGCACCGTCGCGCTCTACAGGGCTCTCGGCTTCCCCATTGTGGTATTTGCGAGACTGGTCTGTATACTGGGCATCTCACGTATCTGGATTGAGCGCGGCAACTACACCAATTTCCGGGCTGCGCCCTCAACAATCCAGGTGACCCCAAGTGGACGGCCGCTACCTGCAGAAATGCGCCACGGGGAGAGGGGGGGGCAAAGGAGGCAATGTCAATGGGAGAGCGCGGAGGCTGTCACAGGCGGTCCCAATGTTTGCTCTTCCACGCCCGGCCACCCTCCCGAGGCAGCGCGGTGGCAAATGTGGGGACGGGGGGGGGTAAACGCCAGCGACCAGGAGCTGGGCTCGCAGATCACCCACAAACCGCACCCGATCTAATCAGGCCGCTTCCGCAGGCTCACCGGGCACACTCTCGGCGGGCACCCCTAGCGGTACCCGCGCTCCTCGCGCTTACGCTCACCGCCTCCCGTCACGTATGTCGTGAAGTGATCCGGGTTGCTGCCGGCTCCCTCTCAGGACCTCTCTCGTGTGTCGTGTCGCGCCTCACACTAGGGGGTCAGGTCCGCAAGGGTGGACAGGGGGGGACCAGCCGTGACACACCTCTCCCCTCCTCATGGTATCCTCCATCCCTCAGTCCTTGCCGAGTCAAGTATGGTCCGGGGGATCCTGGGTGCATGCTAGTTGGTGCCGGGGGGGAAGTTTCTAGGACTCGAGTCCAATACAGGCGTTCAAGCCGCTACGGCCGCCATGTTAAAGTCAGGCGGGCCTTGAGGCAAAGTCAGTAGTCCGGCATGGCTGATGGTGCGTTAGCCTCCCTTCCTCGGCAGCAGTCTACACAGGGTGCAGCGGCCTACCTCCATGCGATGGACGATGACGCTTGGATCCAGGGCCACAGTGTTCTCCTCACCTCGCAACAGCCGCTAGGACCGTTGGGTGCCATTTTGGAGTCAGGCATCTCCTACTGAAGATGGGTGCCAGGAATTGTGGTGGGATCGCATAAATTGGAGAGTCCCCTGCCCGCCGAATTCAGGTAGGGAACAACGGATCACTCCTCACTTCTATGGTGGCAGGTGGCGCGAGTCGGGCCCCCCGGCTGTGTCAAGATCCTACCAACGGAAAGAAGGGGCAGCCCCCTGCCGCCGATCCGGCTCCCAGCGCCTCCCGCAGGGTACCTCTGTAGTCTCCGCCTGTATTAGCAGGAAGCGTGCCCTCCAGCCACCTCTCCCAGGCTGTGCTGCGCCCTGTGATCGAGTTATAGGGGTCTGTGGCCAGCCACGGGCTCATCCGATTGGGTGGAAGCCCCGGGGGAGGACGGTTGCCATCTTGTGTCCAAGGCCAGTGCCGAACGAGGTCATTTCTCTCAGGAATCCCACATTAAAGCAGTGTGCAGCCTCCGGAATCACATATCTCTCGCTTTCATGCAGTAGGGTGCCGATTTTAGGCGAGTTGCGATGCGGTATAACGGGCGAGTTTCAAGCCCGAGAGCGGAGCCTCAGCAGAGCATGTCCGCCATCGTAGCCCGCTTGGCCACGCCCCCCGTAACAAATTGAAAATATAAGTGGAAGATATATAGCATACTATAGTAATTATGTATAATTAATTATTTTAATAAAAAAATCAAAAAACTTTTTATTTACCTTTTTTAAAGCTTTATCTCAGGTTTTTCAAAAATAAAGAGTAGAAATGGAGGTAGCAGGAGAGAGGAAGAGGCAGGGTCCAAAAAAAAACCACAATATAGGCTGTACACATGAGATAGTTTAACAATGGCATAACATTTTGCATTATACATTCTGTTACAAAAGATGAAGGGGAACAGTCGCTGGCAGGGATATCGCCTGGTTGAATATTGGACCACTAGAGAGGAAAGTGTTCTCCCGGTCTGCGCGGGATTAAGAGGCAGTGAGCTGGCTGGAGGGATGAGGGGCAAGAGCATCGTTGGATGAGTGTGGGGACAGCGACGCAAGGTCGGTGTCCAAGGCAAGCAGATAAATGCAAAGGGGTTGCCAGATGTCTTTTGGTCGAGCAGTGGGGGGTAGCAGTGTAAAGTACACTTCACTCATCAAATCGCAATAAGTCATACTACGAAGCCAAGTGGTCATGTTGGGATGCACTCTGCTACCCCAGTGCATTACAATCTCTCTCTACGCCAATAATAGAGCAATGGCTGCATACCTGCGGTAGCACACCGGATTGGACATTGCCCAAAAGTGCCAATATGGGAGAGGGATTCAAAGCTATGGGAATCATCTGTCAGAGAATGTTGAAAACTGCTGTCCACTATGTGGCAATGATAGGGCAGGTCCAGGTCAGGTGAGCAAAGCCTGCCTCTGGGAAGCAACATTTAGGACAGTGTGAGGGTCTGGTGGGGTCAATCCTGGCAAGCCGAGAGGAATAGTATAAGAGCGGTGCAGAAAGCGGAAATTGAGAAGGTTATGACTGTGGTTGGGGGACACAAGCTTAGTTTGTGTACAGCTGAAAGCTTGTCTGAGATCGGATGACCCAGGTCCTCCTCCCAGTGTAGTCGGACCCCACTGTCATGTGTGTGTTTCAGAGCTATACATGCGTAGTAGAGTTTGGTGATCAGATGGGAGCCCTCCGAATCTGGGATTAAAAATGTAAGTAGGAGGAAGTCTTCAGGGGCGAGGAGATAGGAGGGTATGCAGGACCGCAGCATACTGTGCAGTCTGTTGAGGACAAACCTATCCATATATGAGGTCGTCTCATCCTGGGCAACTGTGGTGAGTGTTCGGACATGAAACACACAAGATGATGGACGGAATGTTGCACATTGGCAAAACATTCACCCCAAGTCACAGATCTGGGTTTAATCCATCGTTATTTTGCTCACCACGCCACCCCAGTTCAGACATGGCCATATGCAAATCAGTCTTGACCCTGTGCCTCATGGGAACAGTCCAGCCCGAACTGCCAAGCCATGTCTTCCCTGGACCGGAATCAAGCATCCTAGGACCGGTTTCTGGCTATCAGCCGTCATCAGCCAGGATAGCTTGACTCCAGTGGCGTAGTGAGCACGGGACCCACGTCTGGGCATACCCTTCCCACATAGGGCGAACAACAAAACACACAAGATGATGGACGGAATGTTGCACATTGGCAAAACATTCACCCCCAGTCACAGATCTGGGTTTAATCCATCGTTATTTTGCTCACCACTCCACCCCAGTTCAGACATGGCCATATGCAAATCAGTCTTGACCCTGTGCCTCATGGGAACAGTCCAGCCCGAACTGCCAAGCCATGTCTTCCCTGGACTGGAATCAAGCATCCTAGGACCGGTTTCTGGCTATCAGCCGTCATCAGCCAGGATAGCTTGACTCCAGTGGCGTAGTGAGCACGGGACCCACGTCTGGGCATACCCTTCCCACATAGGGCGAACAACAAAACACACAAGATGATGGACGGAATGTTGCACATTGGCAAAACATTCACCCCCAGTCACAGATCTGGGTTTAATCCATCGTTATTTTGCTCACCACGCCACCCCAGTTCAGACATGGCCATATGCAAATCAGTCTTGACCCTGTGCCTCATGGGAACAGTCCAGCCCGAACTGCCAAGCCATGTCTTCCCTGGACCGGAATCAAGCATCCTAGGACCGGTTTCTGGCTATCAGCCGTCATCAGCCAGGATAGCTTGACTCCAGTGGCGTAGTGAGCACGGGACCCACGTCTGGGCATACCCTTCCCACATAGGGCGAACAACAAAACACACAAGATGATGGACGGAATGTTGCACATTGGCAAAACATTCACCCCCAGTCACAGATCTGGGTTTAATCCATCGTTATTTTGCTCACCACGCCACCCCAGTTCAGACATGGCCATATGCAAATCAGTCTTGACCCTGTGCCTCATGGGAACAGTCCAGCCCGAACTGCCAAGCCATGTCTTCCCTGGACCGGAATCAAGCATCCTAGGACCGGTTTCTGGCTATCAGCCGTCATCAGCCAGGATAGCTTGACTCCAGTGGCGTAGTGAGCACGGGACCCACGTCTGGGCATACCCTTCCCACATAGGGCGAACAACAAAACACACAAGATGATGGACGGAATGTTGCACATTGGCAAAACATTCACCCCCAGTCACAGATCTGGGTTTAATCCATCGTTATTTTGCTCACCACGCCACCCCAGTTCAGACATGGCCATATGCAAATCAGTCTTGACCCTGTGCCTCATGGGAACAGTCCAGCCCGAACTGCCAAGCCATGTCTTCCCTGGACCGGAATCAAGCATCCTAGGACCGGTTTCTGGCTATCAGCCGTCATCAGCCAGGATAGCTTGACTCCAGTGGCGTAGTGAGCACGGGACGGGACCCACGTCTGGGCATACCCTTCCCACATAGGGCGAACAACAAAACACACAAGATGATGGACGGAATGTTGCACATTGGCAAAACATTCACCCCCAGTCACAGATCTGGGTTTAATCCATCGTTATTTTGCTCACCACGCCACCCCAGTTCAGACATGGCCATATGCAAATCAGTCTTGACCCTGTGGGCATATGTTATGGTCAACATGTTTCGCGCTTCAGTGGTCTCAGGGGGAGATCCAGGGCGCTTCGTCAGGACCAAATAAGAAATTTATATCTACAGTGGCCCGAAAATTTCGGTGCCCCCGGATAAATGAAAGGAGTAGAGATTCCCTTAGTAGGTAGGGTATGGATCTCCCCCTGAGACCACTGAAGCGTGAAACATGTTGACCATAACATATGCCCACTAGGGACATATAATCACCCAGCTACCAAGGGACATAATACCCCTTAAAGCAGCTCCATACACTTTGTTTTAATAATGACAGAGGGATCACTTTATTAAAAATTAATCACTCTCCCTCCAGCCATTTTTTAATACACTTTCTAGGACTTCACTGCCACTTACACCCACGCACCCATACGGCTTCATCAAAAGATCTCCAAAAAAGAGACCCTTCGGGGGACACGTAGGGCATTTCAGCGCCGGCCCGACGAGGAGCAAATGCCCAATGATGAAGCATGACATCCTTCGGGGTGTGTGAGGGCATCAAGATGAGGACACCCTGCCTCCCACAAGCAGAGTAGCACACGACAAGAGTACCCCCTACTTCCCTCCTCTCCATCTCCACTCAGGAACGGTGACTCCCTTTGGTATAAGTTTAATTGTGATAGCCTGTTGGCCATCACCCAGGCTAGTATTTTATTATCGAAATTAAGAAGGGATATGGTCCTGCAGGAGGTGCATTGGGTGGCGTCCTTACCGGGTCTAAGCAGCAAGGAGATTGCCACTTTCCTCATCGTGGGGGAAGGACCCCATTGTTTAGGAATTCAGAGTAGACTTCTAATAGGTGCAGTACCAGGATGGGCCTGTACGCTTTATAAAAAGCACCAGAGAGGCCATCAAGGCCTGGGACCTTCATGCCATCTAGAGAATCAATTGCCTGGTTGATCTCCTCCGACGAGCATGGCTTACTCAGGAACTGGGACTGTCCGGTAGTGAGCCAGACCATTGCTACCTCTGTGAGGTAGGCCATGCGGGCCGTTGCATCCAAAGACAACTGGGAAGTATATAAGTATGTGTAATATGAGACAACCTCGTGGATTATGCCAACGTTGCCCGACACATGAGTGCCATCTCCTATGTGGAGATCTGCGATATGTCCGTCTCCACGAGGGGAGCTTAGGAGGCACGCCAATGTGAGTACTGGGCGCTCCCCCTCACAATATCTATGCACCTTTGCATGTTTGCCCAGTAGGGTAGCTTCTCTGCCCGCCAGCTCATTGAATTCCTCCCGAAAGTCTGAGGGGTTGTGGAGGGAGGACAAGGAGGAACATTGCCTCCGCATCGATGGCCGCCAGCTAGCGCTCCATCCATGGCAAACTGTTGCGGAGGTCACGCAACACTCCGGCTAGCTTCGAGATGCAAACGCCAGGGATATATGCCTTGAAGGTGTCCCTCAGGGTGGAATTTTGACTCACTAGTCCCAAATTAATCTCAAAGTATTCCAGTATGGCGCTGCAGAGCTCCGAGCGGAACACTTCATCCAGCAAGGCAGTCATGGGAAAGGACCAGCGACGCTCCCAGCCCAAGCCATATGGGAGCGTGAGCTGTAAACGAACCGAAGTTTGATCTGAGAGTGTGCTTAGAAGTACCTGTACATCCTGAATACATGGGCAAGAGACTGCAGAGAGGAACCAGTAGTCCAGGCGGGACCATACCAAGTGTGGGGCTGAGTAAAAAATATAGCCTGGGTCATTGGGGTTACGCAGGTGCCAGGTATCCTTGAGTATATGCGTGTCAATCATGTCCCGGAAAACATGTAAGGAGTGCGGTTTGCCCCCTGGGCAAGAGCTTGAAGTTTCTAGAGTGTGGGCAGATAATAAGTTTAAGTCACCTCCCAGCAGTATGGTATCGGAGTCAAACCTGTCCAAAAGGACGGAGATGCTGTGAAAAAAGTGGGGGTCATCTGTGTTAGGGGCATACATGTTTAGAAACAGATGTTTCCTTCCCGGCATTGTCCCTGTCACCAGCAGGTAATGGCCCTGTTCATCTGCCACAGTAGTATGGTGCACAAAGGGGAGGCTTCTGTAATACAAACCCCTCTGGAATAGGAGCTGGACTTGGCAAAATATCTATGTGGTCCCCAGGAAGCTGCGAAAGGGGTGTTGCACATGGAGCGAGATGTGTTTCTTGCAAAAATGCAATCTTAATCCAGTGGCGATTAAGATAGGATAACACCAATTTGCCTTTCCGTGGGTTGTTCAGACCGCGGACATCCCAAGTAAGAAATGTCAAATCCACAGCCCGTCTAGGGACCCCCATCATAGAAACAATGCAGCATGCAATCCTTGCTCCAGCCCAAATACCCGTGTATAATTGGCCTCACCTTATGCAAGAAAGCGGGAACATTAAAGAAAAAGAAAAGACAGAGATGAGGTAAAATCTCAACTGAACCACAATAATCCCACCTCCCATCCACACCAGGTAAAGGAAACCCAGTGAATCCCCAGAACTTCAGTCCCATGAACAAAGAACCCAACAAAACATGACACAGAGTCACCCGTGGGGGGCGAGCAATGCTTAGACCTCGGCGGTGATCCTGTGTAATGGGAATTAACGCTGTGAATCTGTGAGGGTAGGTACATGGAGTCATGGCTAAGAGGATGTTCAGAGCAAGGTCACAACAGTACTGCAGTGAAACAAGGACAAGTGGGGAAGAGTGAAGGATATGTGAGTGAGGAAGCAAGCCAGCTGGGAGGGAAAAGTTTGGCGCTAGCTGCAATATTCAAGTCCGGGGAAGAGCGGCCTGGGGAGGTGTGAGGAGAATGGTGTTTGGGATTGCCCAGCTGCTCGCAGAAGGTAGAACATCCACCGGAGTATCAAAGAACCTTGGTTTATCATTTACTGTCTGGCTGGGTACAGCATATCATATTTCAGTCCTTGTTTTCTAAGCTGTGCTTTTCCATCCGTGAACTTCTGCTGTGCCTCCTGCACTGCAAGCGTGAAGTCGGGGTAGATCAAGACCATGGAGCCCTGTTACTGCAGCGGTGAATTTTCCCAGGCCAGTCGAAGTACTGTGTCATGGTCCCTGTAGTTTAAAATGCGGGCCACAATTGGGCATGGCGGCGTCCCCGGTGGGGGGCGCGGCCCCAAGGACCTGTGGGCCCTTTCAACTATGAAGGTGGAAGAGAAGTGTTGGGCTCCCAGGAGATCAGTGAGCAAAGTTTCGCCGAAGTGTTCAGGGCGCCCTTATATTGCTGGATTCCACAAGCCCAATGATGCAAATATTGTTCCAGCAGGATCGCGCATCTAGGTCCTTATTCTTAATGACCACCGCCTTCAACAGGCGTTCTGTCCACTCCTGACGGTGGGTAACTGTGGAATTATTGTCCTCCTGAGTCGATACCCGCTCCTCTATGGCATCAAGCTGCATGCCATGCCTGTCCAGGCGCTCTCCCAGGCAGTCCAGGTGGGATGTCAAAATGGGCGTCAATATCACAAAAACCAGCCCACAGTTCGGACATGATGGCAGAGATGCCACCGGAGGGGCCCAAGAAGTCCAGTGCATTGAGGATGTCATCAACATCTCATGAGAGGCCCGGCTGGTCCATAGATTTTGGCTTGTCGAATGTGAGTCTCCGCTGCTCGGGGTCACTGCGACCCATGGTAGGAGGATGTCCGTGATAGGGCCGCAGTCTGGAAGTAGAGAGGGGTGCCAGAAGAGGGACACCAGTCTGTGGGGACCAGGAG
Source organism: Calotriton arnoldi (assembly GCA_963921515.1). Taxonomy (NCBI): domain Eukaryota; kingdom Metazoa; phylum Chordata; class Amphibia; order Caudata; family Salamandridae; genus Calotriton; species Calotriton arnoldi. The sequence goes on along the minus strand of CAWUFW010005464.1, from coordinate 55,922 downwards.
ACTCCACACCGCTGAAAGTGTCCTGTGATCTCGACACAGTACAGAATGTTCCTATATAGGCCCCGGCCAAGGCGCCACCGCAGTGGTGGAGGAGCTGGAGGAAGAGCCTCAACGGGGCCCACTCCTAATGGAGGTTCTCAGAAGGCCCAAGGCATCAGATCTGAGCGAGGGGGGGATGGGGGTGCCGCTAGCATGCACTCACTGTTGGCTGGTATGTTCCAAGGTAGGTTATAGCAGACCCCGATGGTCAGCCTGATCCAGTGCCCACAACGGAGGCCTCCACCCAGCTGAAGCCCCTCAGAGCGTGGCCCACAGCAGGGCCACACAATTGCAGAACAACATGCTCCCATATGGGCCCTGGTCAAGGCGTCGATGCAGCAGCAAGGGGGCCAGAGGTAGAGTTGCAGTGGGAAGGTGCCCCACCCCATAATGGAAGGAAATGGAGTGTTTGAGGCCCCAAAATTGAGTGTGGGGAGGTGGGGATGCCGCTGGTGTACACTCACTGTAGACTGGAGTGAATCGCAGAGGGCAGAAGCAATCCAAAGGCGGCGCTACCCCAGGCCGCAATGATTGGCCGGATCCAATGCTGGCAGTTGTTCAGGGTGTAGCCCGCAATGAAGGAGGGCCAGGCACCTGACGGCCACGGCACAACACACCGGGTACCAGCAGGAGGTGCTCCGCACCATGGAGGGAGGAACAGTGGCTGCTGGCCCAGTGACAAGCAATGGAGGCCCCTAGTGAGTCCCAGCCAGGCCCTGGCAAGCGCCACGGTCCCAGGCCTTGCCCACAGCGCCAACCACCACTGGGATCTCTGAGGTGGGCCGGCACAGCCCTCCAGCCGGGTCACAAAATGGATCATGTGGAGGGGGGCCAGCAGGGCTCAGAAGCTCCGGCCTCAGTCTCACTGGGTCGCACCTCCCCTCAGCAGCTCACAGCCACCGGCAACAGGAGCGGGAGCCTGGCAATGGGTCACTGTATCTCCCGGAGAAGTAAACGGGTGGCGAATCACCATTCTGGTGTATGGAGGAAGCAAGGATGGAGTCCGCGACCCTCTTCATGCGGGCGGATGGTTCCGGAGCTTCATCGCCGTGCGGCCATGTTGGTCGGCGGCTCAGCCACGCCCAACTTTTTTGTTTGCTGAATGTTATATAAATGTTTATTTTTAATTTGATATATATATATATATCCACACAAGTCCAATGCAAATAGGATATAAGAAAACACTGGAGCCGCGGCCACTATTCCAAACGTGTTTATTGCAACAATAGGTCCCGACGCGTTTCAGAGTTGCGTCACTCCTTTCTCACGGGCCAAAGAGAAAGGAGTGACGCAACTCCGAAACGCGGCTCCAGTGTTTTCTTATATCCTATTTGCATTGGACTTGTGTGGATATTAGGGGTTGGCTTCCCCTGCCGTGTTGCCCGCCGTGATTAAGAGGCTTGGGTTGAGCCGAACTGCGTTCATGGATATATATATATATATATATATATATATATATATATATATATATATATATATATATATATATTTCCAATACGAGTGCACAGAACTTGAGGGTGCACTCGAGAAACCGCAATCTGTTATTTAGGGCAATGCCAGCACTTCAACCTCTGAGTTTAGCCTGACGCGTTTCGGATGGTTCCTTACTCATAGGCTCACTCCATGATTTGCATAGCAGCTGACACTTTATTTAAAATTCTCCAATGAGCTTCTTGCTGGCTTGCCCCAACACTTGCTGGGACTTGTAGTGTCACGCCGCTGCCTCTTACCCAAATGGGATGAGGTAAGTAAATGTTCCTTCAGCGTTGAATGCGCCGTGATGTGCCGCTTTCTGCCCATCTTAAATTCAGTCTCCCCACAAACAGCGACGACTGCATTGCGCGCCGTGGCCCCCTTTGGCAATCCTGGGGTGGTGCTACCCTCCTACGCCTTGAGCGGGCGCAGCAATATTTCCAATACGAGTGCTCAGCACTTGAGGGTGCTCTCGAGAAACCGCAATCTGTTATTTAGGGCAATGCCAGCACTTCAACCTCTGAGTTTAGCCTGACGCGTTTCGGATGGTTCCTTACTCATAGGCTCACTCCATGATTTGCATAGCAGCTGACACTTTATTTAAAATTCTCCAATGAGCTTCTTGCTTGTTTACCCCAACACTTGCTGGGACTTGTAGTGTCACGCCGCCGCCTCTTACCCAAATGGGATGAGGTAAGTAAATGTTCCTTCAGCGTTGAATGCGCCGTGATGTGCCGCTTTCTGCCCATCTTAAATTCAGTCTCCCCACAAACAGCGACGACATGCATTGCGCGCCGTGGCCCCCTTTGGCAATCCTGGGGTGGTGCTACCCTCCTACGCCTTGAGCGGGCGCGGCAATATTTCCAATACGAGTGCTCAGCACTTGAGGGTGCACTCGAGAAACCGCAATCTGTTATTTAGGGCAATGCCAGCACTTCAACCTCTGAGTTTAGCCTGACGCGTTTCGGATGGTTCCTTACTCATAGGCTCACTCCATGATTTGCATAGCAGCTGACACTTTATTTAAAATTCTCCAATGAGCTTCTTGCTGGCTTGCCCCAAAACTTGCTGGGACTTGTAGTGTCACGCCGCCGCCTCTTACCCAAATGGGATGAGGTAAGTAAATGTTCCTTCAGCGTTGAATGCGCCGTGATGTGCCGCTTTCTGCCCATCTTAAATTCAGTCTCCCCACAAACAGCGACGACATGCATTGCGCGCCGTGGCCCCCTTTGGCAATCCTGGGGTGGTGCTACCCTCCTACGCCTTGAGCGGGCGCGGCAATATTTCCAATACGAGTGCTCAGCACTTGAGGGTGCACTCGAGAAACCGCAATCTGTTATTTAGGGCAATGCCAGCACTTCAACCTCTGAGTTAGGCTGACGCGTTTCGGATGGTTCCTTACTCATAGGCTCACTCCATGATTTGAATATCAGCTGACACTTTATTTAAAATTCTCCAATGAGCTTCTTGCTGGCTTGCCCAACACTTGCTGGGACTTGTAGTGTCACGCCGCCGCCTCTTACGCAAATGGGATGAGGTAAGTAAATGTTCCTTCAGCGTTGAATGCGCCGTGATGTGCCGCTTTGTGCCCATCTTAAATTCAGTCTCCCCACAAACAGCGACGACATGCATTGCGCGCCGTGGCCCCCTTTGGCAATATATATATATTCCATCTTACATGATTCACTTGCACCCAAGCCGCTTTTAACGGTGAGCCACGCGGCAGGGTAGCGAACCCCAAAACATCCATCAAAATCCTGTTAATACGCCTGGACCCTCGTATCATCCAGCCAAGAAAAACAGTACCGCGGCTCCAATGTGAACACAGCGTGTTTATTCCAAAAACACCAGCAACAAGGTCCCAACGGGTTTCAGAGCCTTCCGCTCCTTGATCACGGGTTAGGTTGTTAGCAACTTCCGTTTCTATTTAAAGAAACCACCACATGTGGTACGTGCACATAATAAACATAAAAGAAAGATCTTTGTCAGTTTAGATCTGAATGCATAAAGAATCACTTATGCATTGAGAGAATCAGAAAAATAAGAAACATAATTCATAAATCGGTTAACTGTTAGTGGAGGTTCTGACATGATTTGGGGAATCATATTTCTTGATAAATTGAGCCTTCTCATAAATTCAAATTTCGCTGATTTTTCGGCACAAACAAAAGCACAATTCTGCCCTAGTGGGCAATTCATCATTGCTACCAATATCAAAGGCTCTTACTCCATACACCGGCCCAACCTCAATAAAATTGATAACAGCACAATTTTGCCCTAGTGGGCATAGACCTAAGTCCAAACCTATTACCTTTCACCGATTGTTCGGCACAAAAGCACAATTCTGCCCCAATGGGCAATTCTAGACTTAAGTCAAAACAGATAAAATAAAAAACAACATTCCTACTGTGCAACAGTAGCAAGATAAGAAAGCTCTCGTGCACTTTGAATATCTTCTCATCTGTAACAAAACAAACAAAAACCAATGGTAAAATCTTATTCACGAAAACATGTTACAATTAAAAGACATCAATCAAAGATCAATGTACGTCAGGGGGACTTAATTATTCAAAAAACCTGCTGCTAGTAGTAAATTATCCAAGGTGCACTGCCAGTTCCTCATCCAGGTTGAGACCTATTGGATGAAGGGTATTATACCTAATAATCAGTTTAGATTCTAGTCTTCTAAGTTCTAGAACTCTGTTTCCACCTCGTTCGCGGTTTGGAATCTTGTCGAGGACATAGAATTTCAGTAAGTTACAGTTCTGATTGTGGCTGGCTTTGAAATGTCGGGCAATGGGGTATTGCTTATCTCATATGCTCAAGCACCCGTTTTTTGGCTTTATGTATGGTGCTTCCTATATAAAATTTATTACACGGACACCTGAGAGCATAGACTACATATTCAGTATTACATGTGAGGTGTTTAGAGATCTTGTAGGCTTGTTGGTTTTCAGCTAATTTAATTGTTTTTCAACTATCACTATACCTGCAAACTTTGCAGTTATTACAGGTAAAGAATCCTTTAATGTTATTCTTGTCACTTTCAGTGTTCACCAAGCAATAGCTTAAAGTATCTTTTAGAGAACTTGCTTTTCTAAAAGTTACCGCCAGATTGTTTCCTACTGGTTTCACTAAGTCTGGGTCAGTTTTAAGGACTTCCCAGTATTTCCTTAAACTTCTTTTTACCTCCCAGGCTTGATTGTGATAGGATGTGATAAACCTCATCTGTTGTTCCTCATTATCAATAGGTTGTTTTGGTATAAGTAATTTTTTACGTTTGAGCTTCTCAACTTTGTCAATTGCTTGCTTGATTATCTTTTGCTGTACCCTCTCTCAATGCGTAAGTAATTCTTTATGCATTTAGATCGAAACTGACAAAGATCTTTCTTTTATGTTTATTATATGCACGCACCACATGTGGTGGGTTCTTTAAATAGAAACAGAAGTTGCTAACAACCTAACGCGTGATCAAGGAGTGGAAGGCTCTGAAACGCATTGGGACCTTGTTGCTGGTGTTTTTTGGAATAAACACGCTGTGTTCACATTGGAGCCATGGTTCTGTTTTTCTTGGCTGGATGATACCAGGGAACAGCCGTATTAACAGGATTTTGATATATATGGTATGATTTTTCAGTATATATATATATATATAAATATATATATATATATGAAGCAACCACACTCCTGGTTCACCTCGTATACAGCAGGACAAACAGGTACGGACCACAGCGTGTTCTCAATTCGATTGCAGTGTTTTATTGCATAGTTGAATCAAATCAGCATCACCAAAAATTCACAGACAAGTGTCCAGCCTGACGCGTTTCGACCGCGTTTCCGCGGTCTTGATCACATGACACGCTGGACCAATGACATATTACTTATAGTGTGCACATCCTAAAATCACCTCCCCCTGAGCCATAGCATTGGTAAAAAGACTTGGTGGTACATAAAAATGCCCGCATTGAATATACATGTATCATAATAATTATCCGCTCAATGCCTACAAATATGAATACAAGGATAAATATAGATAAATATAGATAAATACAAGACTAATAAAAGGTGGTAGAAAAAAGATTTTAAAACTGTAAAAACAGGATAAAAGCATGGATTAAATACTGATTGCATTTCTAATCAAACCAATAATGGTGAACATGCCGCATCCTGAATAAAATACAGTTCTATCAGTCCTAATGCATATTTGGGGTATCAAAACATAACCAAGTAAAAAACTTTCACCATTATTGCATGCTCCCCATAAAGTGCATGAACCTAAAGTGCAAGTGCAAATCAGTGCAAATTCGCTAAAAAATGTGCAAAAATAACATTTACTGTTGGCCAAAATATCGAGATCCGTCTGAGTCTCTGAATGTTAAAGTGCAAGTGCACGGTAAACATGTTGACTTAGTGCAAAGAGGCAATAAATAGCAGATGTTGCATAACTACCAACAACGATGTAAATAAATATCAGAGTGAAAAACATAGATTACAGCACAATGGATACAAGGACGGAGTGATAAAAAATCCTGCAGAACTGGAGAAACTTGTGAATACAGGGGGCACCAGACTAACCGGTCATGGACCCTTCACAAAAAATTATGAAGGTCCTCACCTGTGTTGAGACCATTAGGCATACGAGTGTCTAATAATACAATAAAATGAGATTCAAGCTGGCGCAAAAGTTTCTCCCTGTTGCCACCACGAACTGACTTCGGTACAGACCCAATTACATAGTACCTCAGATCATTGAGATTGTTGTTGTGAACATGTTTTAAGTGCCTGGCCACTGGATAGTTTGGATCAGAGTTCACCACAGCACGAAGATGTTGGAGAATACGGTTAAAAACCTGGATCTTAGTACTCCCAACGTACTTGAGTTGGCAAGTACACTCCAATATATACACTGCGAACTCTGTTCGACATGTGAAATTACCCTGGATTTTAATAGGGTTATCATCAAATGCTGTGGTGTACACTGTGATGTTTTTTCCAAACTTACAAGCTCTACATGAGCTACACTTAAAAAAGCCTGTCCTAGGTGACAACCAGGTATCAGAGACATTCACCTCAGGGCTGCTTTTGACAAGCGCGTCCCTCATCAAGGGAGCACGTCTAAATGTGAGAGTAGGAAGTTTAGGCACAATTTGCGATAGTGTCAGATCTGATAATACTATTGGCCAATGTTTGTAAATTATCTTCCTAATTTGTCTCTCTTGGCAGCTATAAGAGGTTATTAGTCTTACTGGATCTGCGGTACTGGTCGACTGGACAGCAGTTACAGAGGTAACATTGGTGGTGGCAATTTGTCCCTGTAAAAATTCCTCCCTGTTGTGCTTGTTGCCCCTGTTTAATGCCTGTTTTAACTCGATAGGTTTGTAACCCCTGGCTAGAAATCTCTGAAACGCTTCTGCCTGGCATTGATTAAGGTCTACTTCTGAGCTACGTATCCTCCTAATACGCAGAAATTCTCTGTAGGGAATGCTACGGATTAGGTGGGGTGGGTGAGCACTGCTGGCGTGTAGCACTGAATTGCCCGCAGTGCTTTTCCTGTGAAGTTTGGTCTGAATGATGCTGTCCTCTATATACAACTCAACATCTAAGAATTGTACACAACTGCTGTTGATGTGAGCAGTAAAGATCAAATTCAGATTGTTAACATTGATATTGCGGACAAATTGGTATGCAGATTCCTCAGACCCCTTCGATATGACGCACACGTCGTCAATAAACCTCCACCAGTGGAGGACGTGCGAGTCATAGGTAACTTTGTGGTCAACCTTGAGGACATGTTCCTCCCACCAGCCAACGTGTATATATATATATACACACACACACACACACACAGACATATATATGCGGTTAAAGCTGGCGGGGGCCAGCTTTAACCAACGGGGTACTGACCCCTATGCAACCAATGGCACCCTTAAAGAGAAAATGAAAAGCCTGGAGAAATTAATGCGTGCCGAACAGGGGAAGTGGTGGGAACATAAGTCCCTTCAAAGATATTTGGACGTGGGGAGAATCCCCAGGGGCTTAAGGATTCTCACGGCACCTAGTTATGAGCAACCAAACCCCCAAATGCTGAAAGAATTGGCGCAATGCAATATTGACTCCTCACGGAGATTAGTTGAGATACTTGTGAAATACGCTGAAATTGACAGAGTGGCATTGCAGGCAAAAATAGAGGCACTTAATCTGGAAATCAACGGTATGGGCAAGGATGAGGAAATAGTCAAGCTAAAGGAAGAAATGGCCATCAGATTGCGGAAAGAAGAGGATAAAGTGATGGAACGCAAGGTGTTCAAGTTTCATCGAGACCGAGTGGACTACGAAACAGGGCGCATTTTTACATTTTCAAAAAAATACAATGCGATGAAAACCAACAGATTTAAATCCAAAGGCAACCAAGCTTTGGGAGATCGGGGCAATAAGGAAGGTCAGATCAATACATCCAACTCTGACATGAGTTCCGCCATGGAGAGTGAGGTAGAAAATGAGACAGTTCAGGCATCTACAAGTGGAGCACTTTCAAAGTTATCGCCAGCGCAGGAGTTGGATTTTTTATCAGAGGAGAGGAGATTAACTCTCCGCCCCAGAACTCAAAAGAAAGCAGCAGGACGAGGAGAAATCACCGTCACAGGCAGAGGCGAAAGACAAGAGAAAAAACCCACCCCCAACAAGAGACGAGGGAGGGGTTGGTGGAATCACAAATGAGTATGGAAGATGAATGGGAAAGAACCATTATAAATTTGACAGATATAGACCTGAACAAAGCGGAGAAGCAAATTTTAGCATTGGGTCTATCCTTTTGTCCTGAGTCCAACTTCGACTATGCCAATACCCGGATGGACATTCATAAATTTGTCCGCAAATTGAAATTAAAAAAGCATCATGAGCTATTGGAACTACAACAAAAACCCACCAGGAGCAACAACACAAACGCAACTCCTGGCCAAGCAACAGTTACTTCTGAACAATCCTTGTTAGACACCCTGATATCACTACAGGAGGAAACAGGATATATCGATAGTCCAACAACCTGTGTTTCAGGGGACCCTGAAGTCATATTTAGTCCAAAACGGAAGGGGACTGGATTCAAGGGCAAATCGACTTTTACTCCTATCATGATGAGAGATGGAATAGATATCTTCAATGAAAATGTAACAAATGAAATAAAAAAATTGAATGTTAAAACACAGAATATTAAAAGAAAAATCAGCAACTGAAATCGTCAGTATTTTCAGTTGATTTCGAAGTTACAAAAGAATAATAACATTGTGGTGAGAAACTCAGATAAGGGGGCAATGTTGTGTTATGGTCCAAGAAGCAATATGTGGAGGAAGCATTATCTCAATTAAATGACAGGGAATGTTACCATATCAGCAATGCATTAGCATTAAAAGGTATACATAATGACTTTCAGGGTAAATTGGTGGCTTGGAAGAGTGCAGGCCTTTTAACAACGGATAAGTTAATCAAAAAGATAATCCCAAGGTACCCCATATGTATTTCATTCCCAAAATCCACAAAAGCGTACACAAGTCACCAGGGAGTCCGATTATATCAGCACAGAATAGTCTCCTAGAAAACGCTTCAAAATATGTGGATTTCTTCCTTCAAGATTTGGTACAACAATTGCCCACATATATAAGAGATACGAGTGACTTTGTTTTGAAACTGAAAGATTTCTGTTGGAAACCTAACTACCTATTAATGACTCTTGATGTTGTGTCCCTTTATACATGTATCAATCACAAAGATGGAATGCGGGCTCTTGAATATCATTTAGGGACCAACAGATCTGCATTATCCCAACACAGTATAATGCTAATGCATATGACCAGTTTCTGCTTACATAACAATGTATATATGTTTGATAAAACTTATTATCAGCAGATGCGTGAGGTGGCAATGGGGGCCAGCTTCTCCCCCAGCTACGCCTGTTTGTTCATGGGCTGGTGGGAGAAGTTGGTCCTCGGCGTCACCCACAAACATTATTTGGAGAACAATGTCAAGATGTTATATCGTTTCATTGACAACTTATTTCTTGTGTGGGAAGGATCAGTGGCAGAAGCTACAAGATTTGTGGCAGATATCGATAGAAATGATATTAACTTAAGATTTACCTCCTGCATTAGTGACACAAGCATTCATTTTTTGGATGTTGAAATATACACGAATAACAATAAGGTGGAAACAAAAGTGCATAGGAAGGAAACTGCTGGAAATTCAGTTTTACACTCCACCAGTTTTCACCCTAGGCACCTTGTTGAGAGTATCCCTTACGGGGAAATGCTGCGACTGAAACGAATTTGCAGCAACCCCACAGATTTAGCTGCAGCTCAACAAGAGAGCAAGAAAAGATTTCTAGCACGAGGGTATTCAAAAAAGACCATAGAAATGGCTATTGCTAAATCTCAAAGTCAGGATAGATCCTTTTTGCTCCAAAGCAAAAAGGTGAGGAACCCCATTGAGCCAACACAAGCAATGGAAGCAAGGTTAATCATAGCGTACAATGCCCAGCAGAGAGAGATCAAAAAGATTATACAGCGGAATTGGCCCATAGTGCGGAGTGACCCGATCATAGGGGTCAAACTGCCACCCAGACTAGGGATCACCTACAGAAGGGCTCCATCAATGTATAACAGTTTAGGGGCCGATTCCGATCTCGGTCGGAGGCGCACCCAATACCATTTGGTCGGGAAAAAAGCCATGCGAAAGCCTGTTTCCCGACCGATCCGTACAGCACACCGAACGAGCAAGTACGATGCGCACAACAGCAAAGAATCCGGCCGAGCCGTACTCACCCAAACCAGGTCCTGTTCTCTGACCGAGGCGAATCCGGAAACGCCGAATCGAGTCGCACGGAAGGAAAAATGCAGCCCCGTCCGGCCGGACAAGTACGATGCGCTTTCCGTACGCGCCGAACCCGTCGCTAAGCACGGCACGTCAAAGCATCCGGGAGAGGCGCACATAAGCTCCGATTCGCGCCACAACACGATCCACGGCTCCGAGACGAACACGGCAGCGACGAGGACGACGCGAAGCGACGAGGACGAGGCGAAGCGACGAGGACGAGGCGAAGCGACGAGGACGACGCGAAGCAACGAGAAGGACGAACGACACAAACCAACCATGAATTCCTTCGTCCCGATCATACCAATATTCTACATTTACTACCGGAACAGGCACGGACGCGTACGGCGCAGAAGGTAAGCCAGACACCAACCACGAAACACATACAACACGTACACGACACATCACACACACACACAGGGATGCAGAATATACTTACACCAGCAACAGCAGCACCATAGGGGCGGGATGCCCATCACCAATGCCACATATGCACACAGGGGCCTGAATGCGCACCACCACCCCTACCCAGGGGTGGCATGATGCCTACCACCACTACCACCCTCACCCAGGGGGGCAGGATGCCTACCACTACTACCACCCACACCCAGGGGGCAGGATGCCCACCACTACTACCACCCTCACCCAGGGGGGCAGGATGCCTACCACTACTACCACCCTTAGCCAGGGGGCAGGATGCTTACCACCACTACCACCCTCACCCAGGGGGCAGGATGCCTACCACTACTACCACCCTTAGCCAGGGGGGCAGGATGCCTACCACTACTACCACCCTTACCCAGGGGGGCAGGATGCCTACCACTACTACCACCCTCACCCAGGGGGGCAGGATGCCTACCACTACTACCACCCTCACCCAGGGGGGCAGGATGCCTACCACTACTACCACCCTTACCCAGGGGGGCAGGATGCCTACCACTACTACCACCCTCACCCAGGGGGGCAGGATGCCTACCACTACTACCACCCTTAGCCAGGGGGCAGGATGCTTACCACTACTACCACCCTCACCCAGGGGGGCAGGATGCCTACCACTACTACCACCCTTACCCAGGGGGCAGGATGCCTACCACTACTACCACCCTCACCCAGGGGGCAGGATGCCCACCACTACTACCACCCTCACCCAGGGGGGCAGGATGCCTACCACTACTACCACCCTCACCCAGGGGGGCAGGATGCCTACCACTACTACCACCCTTAGCCAGGGGGGCAGGATGCCTACCACTACTACCACCCTTACCCAGGGGGGGCAGGATGCCTACCACTACTACCACCCTTACCCAGGGGGGGCTGGATGCCTACCACTACTACCACCCCCACTCATAGGATGGACAATGCATGACACAACCAGCACACCACAACCTAGGGAATGCAAGAAGAAGACATCCCCCAACACCATGACAAGCGTGTGTAGACTGTGTCAAATGCCTACAACACCGAACATGACTTTGAACATACAATGTGACCCCCTAGCACATGTGCCACACATATATGTGTGTGGCACCCACAATGCAAGCAGGCCATGACCATTGTGGCAATGGGGTCCAAACCCCCATCATCACAGTGACCAAAAGGTAAGTGTGGGGTCCATAGCTGAAGCACATTTCGAACATTGTGGCAATGGGGTCCAAACCCCCATCATCACAGTGACCAAAATGTAAGTGTGGGGTCCTTAGCTGCAGCACATCTTGAACATTGTGGCAATGGGGTCCAAACCCCCATCATCACAGTGACCAAAATGTAAGTGTGGGGTCCATAGCTGCAGCACATCTTGAACATTGTGGCAATGGGGTCCAAACCCCATCATCACAGTGACCAAAATGTAAGTGTGGGGTCCATAGCTGCAGCACATCTTTAACATTGTGGCAATGGGGTCCAAACCCCCATCATCACAGTGACCAAAAGGCAAGTGTGGGGTCCATAGCTGCAGCACATCTTGAACATTGTGGCAATGGGGTCCAAACCCCCATCATCACAGTGACCAAAAGGCAAGTGTTGACAAAGTAAGAGGTGCAACTGCCAAACTGCATGGATGATTCCTGGTCACAGAACAACAAACACATCAGTGGCAAAGTAGTGTATGTGTCCCATTGCAACATAAATTGGGGGAGCCAAATCCTGCAGTGCAAATAAGACATAACTTTGGCCATGTGCAGACAAACAACACCCATGGGGGCTGACACCGTCAACAATCATCAATGACACAATGACAGAAGTGACCATCCGAATGCAGACCCACATATTTGCACCAATGGGCACACACATGCAGATACCCTGTGGAGACTGCAGATGTGAGGCGAACAGATACCATACCATGGCAGCAATGGGACACACACAATCAACAATTAGCAACAAATGAGGGCTCCCGTCCCATCAGCCTGGTCATGGAAGTGCCAACGGAATCATCAGCACAGATCCAACACACTTGTATAGCAATGTTGCACTGACAACACAGATGAGTCCTTCCCCATTGATGCACAAACCTGCATGTTCACTGGAGATGGCCACACGGTCAGGGAAGTAGACGAATAGAACAATGGCAGGCACAACAGATGTGCAGGGGTGGAAGCCACAGATGTGAAGTTGCCAATCTAAGTAGGAAATCTCATTGCCAAATACTGAACACATGACACCCTCAGATGCTGCTATGGATGACATGGATACACCACAGGATAGGACACATAACCCCTGGACCACATGGGTTCCTGCACAGTAACACTTCATTATCATGAGACCAAATATCACCATCACTGCAGCAAGGGCATGGTTAGCATCATCAACATCATGTACATCAGAAGCAAAAGCACTAGAGAACAGAAAGTTGCTTTATTCAGCATATGTGGCATTAAAAGTAGAAGTCCGGTAGAACATAAACAAAGGCCAATGGCCAGTCCATCAACAAAGTCACAAGTGGGTGACAGTGGCAGATGCCACCCTACACATGCCTGCACAAAACCAGGGACAATCCACTAGGAGGGGCAACCGGGGGGTAGGCCAGGCACCGCAGGGACAGGATCAGGGCTCACCAGGAGGAAGCAGGGAAGGGGTGGTGGGTGCTGGAGAGCCACTGACAACTGCAGTGGAGGTGTCTGACATGGTGTGTGCCGGCACAACTGGGGGGCATGGCTCAGATGTTGTGGGTGCCGGCACGACTGCAGTGGACCCTGCAGATGGAGTGGACAGGTCCGCCACTGCAGTGCCCAAGTCAGACAGGGTGGTAGTGGACTCCACTGCAGTGCCTACCACCAGGGGAGGAGAATGGGGAACAGGCAAGGTGGGTTGGACAGAGGGGGAGGACACCCTCACCACATCAGTGGCACAGACAAGCGCAGCGGGGGGTGTGGTGCCAGGAGAGCAAGTGGCAGGGGGAAAAGGCTGGAGCCTCTTGGGGATGGTATATCTGTGGGTGGGGGAACCTGGGGCAGGGTGTGGTGGGGGCACCTGTGGAGTGGGGGCCTGAGGGATGGAGGAAGGTGACCTGGTGCTTGAGCTGCAGGGCGGCGGCGGGGTCTTGCTCTTACCACTCCGGGGGAACTTGCGGGTGGGGGCCTCAGTCTGTCTGCGCCTGGGGGAGGGTGTCCGGGGGCAAGGGGCACTCTGCTCCATGTGGGGGCTTCCTCTTCCCCCTGGATGCTGGGGCAGCTGGATCAGAGGGGAAGAGGCCGAGGTCACTGAGGAAGAGGCGCTGGGTCTTTGGGGTTGCAGGTGAGGCAAGGGAGGGTGCTTTGGAGGGAGAGGCAACTGAGGACTGCGCAGTGCCCGTGGATGCGTGTGTGTGTACCAGGGCCCCATCCCCTGTGAGTCTGGTTTCAGTCCCCTGACTGTGCGTGCGTGTGCGTTTAGTTTGTGGCGTGTGTGTCTGTGTGCTGGATGTGTGTGTGCTGGTGTGTGCCTGTGCCGGTGTGTGTGTGCTTGGGACGGGCAAGGTGCTGGGGAGTGTGGATGGAGCAGAGGCAGGAGGGGTGAGGGACTGTCTGAGGAGGGACACTGCTGCCGTCAGGGAGGAGTCCATGGACCTGTTGCCCCTCTGTAGGTCAGACATGCCCGATGAGTTGCCCTCCATGAACAACACCAGCTGAGTCAACAGTGCGGTGTGCGCATGGAGGACACTCAGCATGGCTGTCTGCCCTACATGGAGCTGGCGAAGGAGGTACACAGACTCCTCACTCAGGGCAGCAGGGGACACAGGGGCAGGGGGTGCGGTGCCTGGGCCAAAGGAGATACGCTCCCGAACATGGGAGCCTCCACGGACCTTGGGAATGGGAGCCGATGGGAGGGCGGTGGTGGTGCTGGTGGTGGCGGGGACAGCAACACTAGCTGGGGTGTGGTGGCTGCTGACACCCGCCTTCACAAGGGAGTCATCCTCCGAGTTGCTCTGGTCCTCAGCTGAGGTGGATGGTGCTGAGGATTCCTCGGTGTGGCTCCCTCGCCCTCCGTGCCACTGGGTCCCTCCGACCACTCCTCGGCTGCTGACCCAGTCTGGCTCTCTGGCTCCTCCTGGTCCGTGGAGCTGTCCCCTTTCGTGGCCGTGGATGTATCTGCAAACAATGGGGAAACAGACAGACATCAGTCACCTGCACAAAACGCACACACCACTGTGAGCACAGCACATCACAGAGCAAGCCCTGGCATCATTAGTTGTACATTGCTAAATGTGCCCTAACTGAACAGGAGAAGCCAATTGTCAGTCTGATGCCAAGCATGGCACTCACATCCCACATGGCCTTGCACCCATCTGTCTGGTGTCTGTTGGATTGCAACACCCCAGTGTGGACACATGCACCAAGTACACAGTAGTTGGACAGTGCAGAGGACACGGTGTGGACACATCACAGCTCTTGCCACTGAGTCAGTACAGGTTTCCGGATGAAAGGGATGCCCAGAGTCAAATAGGAAATGCATGTGATGCATACCAGCGACAGACACCATGATGCACCCATGTCCTGATAGCCAGCGCCACTATGGTGTGCATGTAGCACATGTCACTCCCCTGCAGGACCACAAATAAGTTGACACATGCCATGGCAGAGGCATGACTGTTAAGTCATACATCACTGTCTCAGTGATGTATGACTTGGCAGCCAGACAACAACACTATGCACTGTGTCACAATAGTAGGTCATGGGGAATGCAAGTCCTGGAGCTGCACAAGTGCACATGTACATCCCCCACACAACACATCATCTCAACCCTCATCTGTCCAGGTCACACCTATTGGACATATGGGAGACCTGTGACACTACCCTCTAAACCTGAGCCCCTCACAATTTGCTGTGAATGGGGAACAGCTGCCTGAACATCACATTCGCATACCCCAGTCTGCACGGGCAGCTGATCAAACACCTATGTGACACACAAGTATCGTCTCCTATGGTCACATCTCCAGGGGCATGCTGAGCCCCTACCAAGAAACACCCCAGCAGTCCTGGCAACTAATCCACAGCACACTGACACAGAGGCAGACACCGGAGGGGTCAAATCACTGTGCACAATGTGTCAGCTGATACACGGGAGTGGGAGTACAGAGTGCATTGCATGGCCTGGAGTAGGCATGACTGTCCTGCTCCACATGAATGAGGGATGTGCCCTGGACAGTGGATAGCTGGCTATGTATGTGTGACACACGTAATCTGCACACTCCTGGGGCACAAACATTGTTCCCACCCGCTGCATGGGCGTGTGCCACATACCCCAGGCACATGTGGTGGCTCAGCTCAGCAAGTGGACCGCATATCAAAGCAACACGCAGATCACATGTCCAAACCCAGGCGTTGTGTGAACAATGGACCCACCCATGATACCCACAACAGAGTTAGGGAAACAGATGCTGTCCCCCACCTTTAGTGAAGCAAACTGCAAGGACACAGTCCCAAGTGACACAATTCCCTGACTGTAAGGGCCACACCTGGGTATCAGATGAGCAGTGGGCAGTGCACAATAGAGGGACATGGCTCCTGGACAACATGACTGCTGCACTGTGGCAGTTGAACCAGGCCAGAGGAGGGCACAAAGCATGTAATACAGAGTTCACAGTGCAGTCTTTGACTCACCCCTCCTTGCTGCTGTCTGGCCTTCAGCTGCCCATCCAGGTCTGGAAAGACCACCGCCAGGATCTGGAGCATGTGGGGGGTCAGGGTCCGTGTTCCGCCCCTCCTGCGAGGAGGCGACAGCTTCAGCTGGACCCGTGCAATCCTCCGGGTCCAGCCCCGAAGGTCCTGCCACCTCTTCTGGCAGTTGCGGATCCGGCGCTTGTAGACCCCCACGGACCGGACAGCCCGGACGATGTCCTTCCAGATTTCCTGCTTCCGATGGGCATTAACCTGTGAGGATGACAAAGTGAAAAGGCCATTACCACACATGCAACATATCCGTGCATGACACAGTTGTATATACATGTCTCAATCACAGGGGCACATGATGTACACAGGCAGTGCAAAGCTGACCATGGACAGTTTGCCAGACGTCACTACATGGTATCATTGCATGGGAAGTAAAAGCATGTTCAAATGCACTGTCACTGCACCATACCTGTCCAGTGCAAGTCACTACACACTATGGGGGGTGACAACTACTCAGTGAGCCTGCTAGCCAGTGGCGTGCAGACTCTCAGCCTTGCTAGTCAGACGAAATGCACATTCAGAAAGGCAGTGCACAGAACACTCACCTGCTCCCCTGGTGTCCCATACAGCTTGCTGTACTGTGGAAGTAGGCTGTCCAGCAGGGCCTGGTTCTCTTCAAGGCTGAAGGCTGGGGCTCTCTCCACAGTACGTGCCATTGCAGGGTCCAGAGGGGCAGAGACAGCAGCAGTGCAGTGGCAGATGTCGTCTTGGAGCATGTAGTGCAGGCAAGTGGGCTCTCAGGGGAACAGCCAGCAATATATATGTGCTGGAGAGGCAGATACTGTCCCTTGTGTCCAAAGTGATAGGTCCAAGTCGTTTGCATCTTCTGAATCTGGCCAATCCATGGAATAGCAGCACCAAAACACGCCCACAGCATCCTTCAAATCTTCAACTTCATGACATACATTATTTTGCAACATTGTTGTGGGTGACCAACTGATTTTCCAGCAACCGACTCGTTCGAAATTCGAAAACGCGTCCGTTGCCAGGCAAGCCCATTGTCAATGGGTGCGCACCGATTGGTCCATTGCGGTACAACGCGCACAGGGGTACAACGCGTACCCGCACACATTGAAAGCAATGGGCCGGCCGGAGGCACCGATCGGTCCATTGCTGTTCAACGCGCACAGGGGTACAACGCGTACCCGCACACATTGAAAGCAATGGGCCGGCCGGAGGCACCGATCGGTCCATTGCGGTATCAACGCGCACAGGGGTACAACGCGTACCCGCACACATTGAAAGCAATGGGCCGGCCGGAGGCACCGATCGGTCCATTGCGGTACAACGCGCACAGGGGTACAACGCGTACCCGCACACATTGAAAGCAATGGGCCGGCCGGAGGCACCGATCGGTCCATTGCTGTTCAACGCGCACAGGGGTACAACGCGTACCCGCACACATTGAAAGCAATGGGCCGGCCGGAGGCACCGATCGGTCCATTGCGGTACAATGCGCACAGGGGTACAACGCGTACCCGCACACATTGAAAGCAATGGCCGGCCGGAGGCACCGATCGGTCCATTGCTGTTCAACACGCACAGGGGTACAACGCGTACCCGCACACATTGAAAGCAATGGGCCGGCCGGAGGCACCGATCGGTCCATTGCTGTTCAACGCATCACTGTACATGTGACTGGCATATGTCAGCATGCCTGTCTCAGATGGACACATGCCAGCCACAGATAGCTCCCAGGGAGTGAGGGGCACACCTACATCACGACAGCCTGTCCAAACTTTATCATAAGGCATGTAAGGCTGCATTTCCTATTGTGTGTATGTTGGTGTACATGTTGTCCTGTGGGTGTCACCTGTGGGCAGCCACCCCCAGGCTGTGCACGTGTTCATGGGGACAGGATCCTGGGTGTTACGTGTACGTGACCACTGTGATGTGCAACTGTTCATATCTGTGCATGTGCCATGGTCACATTTCACAGTGGTGTATGTGTATGTCATGTCACATACCCCGTGAGTCCCATGTGGGACGGTATGTTTGAGCCAGGGTGTCCCAGTGGCACAATAGTGATGGTCCTCCACAGTCTTTGTGCATGTGGTGTTTACAATGTCTCTGATTTCATGTGCACAATGGGAGACAGTCTCCACATCCACGTTGTGTGTGCATGGACTCTGATGTTGTGCATGTGTGTCACAGACATCCATGTCTGTCCTGCCGTGGCAAGTGGGGCCACTACCTGTGGGGGTCATGGTTGTTTTGCTGTGGTGTATACATGATACTCCATGTAATGCCAGTGTCCATGTGGCATTACAGGGTCCCTGGGAATGTACCTGTCGTTGAGCTGTGGTGCCTGGGGCACATCTGTCCTCACATGTCCCTGTGGGGGTTATTGTGACACGGCAGCAGGAGATGGGAACTGTGACACGGCCTCATGATATCCAATGGGCCAACCTGGGACTAATTGATGCCACCTGTTGGACCGTGTTGACAGATGTTGGCCATGTATGTACCATACATGTCCTTCCGGTACTGCACACTTCATGTAGTTGTGCCTCATAATGATGTATGTTGGGATCTTGAGTGTGTTCAATGCCGCATATGTGGGGTGACTGACAATCTTGCTTACTTCTCCTCTGCACTGCAGGGCTCCTGCTGTCCATCGGCCATTCCCAGACCTGGCAACGATGGTGGAACGGGACAGCATCCGACGGTACCGCTTCACCAGGCAGCTGATTGAGGATTTGGCAGTGCAGTTGTCCCCACATTTGCAGCCTGGCCGGCCGTATCCTACAGCGCTGACCCCCAAGGTGAAGGTGATGGCAGCCCTACACTTCTTTGCCACTGGTACCTTCCAACATACTGTGGCGACTGCTGGTGGGATGTCACAGACCATGTTCAGCCGTGTGCTCCGCGATGTTTTGGCGGCAATGTTGCTCTTCCTGAACCGGTACATCTATTTCCCTAGACTGCGACGACTCACTGACGTGAAGAGTGACTTTTATGCCCTGGGGAGGATGCCGCATGTAATTGGCTCCATTGATGGGACACATGTGGCTTTGGTACCACCACAGGCCCAGGAGCAGGCCTACAGGAACCGCAAGCACTACCACTCGGTCAATGCACTGGTGGTGTGTCTTGCAGATATGACCATCTCACACGTGTGTGCCCGTTTCCCTGGTTCAGCACACGATGCCTTTGTGATGAGGAGTAGTCGCATCCCCAGGATGATGGCACAGATGCAGAACCAGCGTGCCTGGCATGTCGGTGTGTACTGACTTTGTGCCATTGTGTGTGATCTGATCTGTAGTATTCCGCCCACTTTTCCAAGTCAGCTAATGTGCACTTGTCTGTCCGTAGGTGACTCGGGATACCCCAACATGCCGTGGTTGCTGACACCCCTCAGGAACCCTGTGACACCTGCCCAGATGCGCTACAATGAGGCACATGGTCGGACCAGGAGAGTGATTGAGCGGACCTTTGGTCTCCTGAAGAGCCGCTTCCGCTGCCTGGACAAGACCGGAGGGTCCCTCCCATATGCCCCTGCGAAAGTGTGCAAGATTATCATCGTCTGCTGCATGCTCCACAACCTGGCAGTGCGGAAGGAGTTGCCTCTCATCCAGGATGACAATGACCAACATCCGCCACCTGTGGAGGATCATGGCCTGGACCACGATGCCAGTGACGACGATGATGATGATGGTGATGGTGATGTCCGCACACAGCTCATCACCAACTTCTTTAGCTGAATGTGAGTATCCTGAGGTGTCATGTCAATGATGTGAGTTGGCATGATGTGTGGGTGGTGCTCTGGTGCTGTGGGAGTGTGTCCATGGGCCACTTGACTGGATGTGTGTTGCGATGTGTGGTGACAGGTGGGCTGTACTCCCCAACAGTGTTGACATGCTAACTTGGTTCTGGGTGGGTATCTTGTAACATGTATTGTGCATGTGTTTTGCTGTTCTGTCCTGTACTCCATTGCTTTTGACTGTGTGTCATTTCTGTCCTTCACAGGGTACTTTCAGATTCGTTTGGTCAACTGTGTCCACCGACGACGTGATTGCACATCCAGGCTGGTAGCTGTTGTGTCCCTACAGGTGATGTGCGCCACACCCATGGACTACCTTCCGTCTACAGTTGTTGACTGTGTGCCCGCTGCCAGGTGGGGTTACCTTGCATCTGTAGTGGTTACGGCATGTTGCAACTGTGTAATAAACCTGTGCTTCACTTTGTGATGTGCGTTGTCTGTGGTCACACATTTGACTGCCATTTGCTTACTGCACCTGTGGGCTACTTGACTACAACTGGGAATGGGTGTGGTGTCTGTGCATTGCACCGTCTTCCCTGGCAACATCAGTGTAGGCAATGAGTCAGATGGCCTAGGTGTGTATGTGTCGTGTAGCCCTGGTGGTGTGTCTCCCTCATGTGTGTCACGTTTCCTGTACTCACATGCCTGTGTTGTCCTTGCTGTTGCAGTTCGCATACACAGTGTAATTTTGCAGTACATCATCCCCATAACAGCACCCACGTTGGAATCACGACAGAGGCAAGTATGGTGTATTAGTGTGTTTATTGTGATACATTTGTGTTAATAGTGCATAGGATGGGTTGTGCTGTACATGAATCTTGCAATCCCAAGTTCCTAGGTGAATTGAAAGTCCGGGTAGACAAGATCCCCAGTATCGGGGCCACAGTTGTCTGACACATTGGTCCAACTTGTACTCCCCATGCAATGTGTGGGAGTAGTGTTGCCGTCAACAGGGTGAACAGTCTGTGCACAAAGGCGAACATCCAGAACAGGTTCAGGCTTCCTGGGAGTTGCGCTTGGCCATCGGCCTCTCACTTTTCCCTCCTCGGACGACCCCTGTTCTTGGGGGGCCCTCAAGTGCAGGCTGCTGCGGTGCAGGGGACTCTCCGCCAGAGTCCTCCTCCCTCCCTGTGGCAGTTGCAGTTTGTTCGGCACCAGATGTTGTTGGCACACAGGGAGGTGTGGACTGATTGCTGTTCATCTGGCGGAGGCATTGTAAAATGTCCCTGTGCACCGCCGTCATCTCATGCAGTGCATCCCACTTGGACTCCACGCGGGACATGTGTGAGTCCACACGGGACATGTGTGACTCCACGTGGGACATGTGGGAGTCCAAGCGGGCATGATGGGCAGCCTGCTGCTGTTTAATGTCTCTGAGGAGCCCCACTACCTGGCTGAGCTCTCCGGTGCTGGACTGGTACGCATCAGCTATGCGTACCAGTTGTGGGTCATCATGCACACCAGCAACGTCTGCAAGCAGCGACCTCTGTCTCCCACCCCTCCCACCACCCCTGCTGACATGTGCAGTGTGTGCAGTGGCATGCACAGATAACCCTGGTCCACCTTGGGGGTTGGTGGTGGTGGTGGTGGTGTCCATGGCCCCAGGTTGGTCCAGGGTCACTGTGCTGGTGTTGCTCCTTATTCTGTCCATGTCAGCAGGGATGGTATTCGTGGTGACAGTCGTTGTAGGGGTGGGTGCAGGGGGTGCAGCTGGTGGTCCTGCTGGTGCTGCAGCTGGTGGTCCTGCTGGTGCTGCATGTTGACTTGCACCAGATGTGCCAGGTTGTTCTTCATCGTCCGAGGAGGACAGAGGCTGTACGACGCCAGTGAGCTCGGCATCCTCTTGAGCCTGGGACTGGGACTCCTCAGCATCTGCTGCTGTGTCCCCATCATCACCTGTTTTTGGGAGACACAAACAATGTATGTCATGTTTCTGCAGGCATCAATGGTTGACACACATGACAGTTGTGACTGTGCCTCTGGGTGCGGGCCTGTACATTGCATTGTCCTGAGTCGTCACAGTCAGGGGTTGATATTGGTGTGGCACATTGTCCTGCATTATTTGGGCATTTCTATGTATTTTCTGGGGTGTGAACATGGTCTGCATTGGTTGTGTTTGGTTGGCAGCCGGACCTCCTTCCCACCCACCCAGCCAGTCAGTTATCCCACCATGGAACGTGCTTGCGTTGCAGGGAGTGTAAGTTGTCTCTCAGGATGTCAGTCAGTGGTGTCCTGCTGTTTGTTGGTGCACAGTTGGCAGCAGGGCCTTGTGCTCCCCACAGCAGTAGCCAGTGTCAGCCATCTTGTGAGTCCTTCTCCACTCCCTGTGATGTGAGCATGGTTCAGGGTGGTGTTGATGGGACAGTTGTGAGGGTGAGCTATGTCTGTGACTACGACTCCCATCATGCCATTGCCTCCACCCCACTTCCCAGCATTCCCATACTTACTTGCTTTTGTGTGGAGTTCAGTGTGTGTGGGTGTGAGAGCAATGGCAAGATGGCTGACAGTGGTGTCCTGCTGTTGGTTGGTGTGCAGTACCCAGCATGCCCTTGTGCTCCCCACGACACAGCAACAGTTTCAGACATCTTTGATGGGCCTTTCCACTCTCTGTGGGATGTGCATGCGTGAGTGTGAGCTTGCTGGGCCATGTGGTGGGGGATGTAGAGCTGTGACTATGACTCCCATCATGCTATTGCCTCCTCCCCCTTCCCAGCATGCCCATGCTTCCTTCCTTTTGACTCTGCTTCCCTGTGGGGTGGGCTGGCTGTGCTGACAGGATGGCTGGGAGTGTTGTCCTGGCAGTTGTTTGGCTAAAAGTCCCAATAGTGTCCCTGTGCTTCACACAACATAACCCAGGGTGGTGGTTCTTTGTGGGATCTTGTGTTAGGATGGGGGGCATTGCATTCTACCAGGTGGGTTCTGTGGAGTTTGTGTTGGGGTGTGTGTGAGGGGAGGTGCTTGTGACTATGGTCAGTGCTGCAAGTCCCCCTTCCCACCCAGCTAGCCAGATATCCCACCATGGAACGTGCTTGCATTGCAGGGAGTGTAAGTTGTCTCTCAGGATGTCAGTCAGTGGTGTCCTGCTGTTTGTTGGTGCACAGTTGCCAGCAGGGCCTTGTGCTCCCCACAGCAGTAGCCAGTGTCAGCCATCTTGTGAGTCCTCCACTTCCTGTGATGTGAGCATGGTTCAGGGTGGTGTTGATGGGACAGTTGTGGGGGTGACCAATATCAGTGACTACGACTCCCATCATGCTATTGCCTCCACCCCCCTTCCCAGCATGCCCATGCTTCCTTCCTTTTGACTCTGCTTCCCTGTGGGGTGGGCTGGCTGTGCTGACAGGATGGCTGGGAGTGTTGTCCTGGCAGTTGTTTGGCTAACAGTCCCAAGAGTGTCCCTGTGCTTCACACAACATAACCCAGGGTGGTGGTTCTTTGTGGGATCTTGAGTTAGGATGGGAGGTATTGCATTCTACCAGGTGGGTTCTGTGGAGTTTGTGTTGAGGGGGGGTGTGAGGGGAGGTGCTTGTGACTATGGTCAGTGCTGCAAGACCTCCTTCCCACCCACCCAGCCAGTCAGTTATCCCACCATGGACTGTGCTTGCATTGCAGGGAGTGGAAGTTGTCTCTCAGGATGTCAGTCAGTGGTGTCCTGCTGTTTGTTGGTGCACAGTTGCCAGCAGGGCCTTGTGCTCCCCACAGCAGTTGCCAGTGTCAGCCATCTTGTGAGTCCTTCTCCACTCCCTGTGATGTGCGCATGGTTCATGGTGGTGTGGATGGGACAGTTGTGGGGGGGGCAATATGTGTGACTGCGACTCCCCTGATGCTATTGGATACACTGACTTGGCCAGCATTCACAGAATTCCTTCCTTTGAGTGGTCTTCACTGTGTGTTGGTGTTGTTGTGGTGGCTACATGTCTGGATGTGTTTGTTAGTTCTATTTGTGCCACTGCCTAGCTGTAGTTGTAGTTGTGTTTGTACATGTGATGGCACAGTTGGATGTGACTTTTTTGATGGCATGTGTTGTGTTTATCTGACTGACATACACATTTTGGGATGATTCTGTTCTGGTTGCTGTGTAATTGCTATGAGTGCATGGTTTGACTCTCCCTTGACAGTGATGTGTGTGTGTTTTGTGGCAGTATATTGTGTACATTTGTTGTGTACTCACCAGGCTCTGGGATGTCCTCTAGTCCATATACGCTCACTGGCGGAAGGATGGCCCGCACCTTCTCCTCCCAGGGCCTGAGGTATATTGGCTTGGCAGGAGGGCCACTGCCGGTGTGTTGGCTGTTGATGTAGTCTTGCTTCAGCATTTTCCGTACCCTCCTGCGCACGTCATACCACCTGTTCTGGATGTCTGTCTTTGTGCGCCGACATGGTGATTGGGCGTTCACCCTGTTGATAATCCTCTCCCACATCTTGGTTTTCTGCGACATGGGGGTCTGTTGGACCAATGTGCCAAACAGCTGTGGCTCCACCCTGAGGATCTCGTCTACCATGACTTCCAATTCACTATCTAGGAACTTGGGATTCTTCTTGGGGGGCATGGTGATGGTTGGTGATGGTGGGTGATGTGTGTGTTGGTGTGCAGGTGAGGGTGTGTGAGTGTGTGTTTTGCTGGGTGTATGTGAGGTAGGTATTTGTTGGTGTGCTGATGGTGTGTGGCTTGTGTGAGGGATGAGCTGTGGGTGTGTGGTTGCTTTCTCTTGGGTGCTGGCAGTGGAATGGCATTTGCAAGGGCTCATGGTAGTGATTTGTGTCCTTTATATAGGTGGAGTTGTGGGTGTGTCTTTGTTCTCTGTCCCCACCCCCCAGTATTTATTGGCTTGGTAATTGCTTGTTTGGCCTTTTTTTGGGTGATTTTTCCTTTGTGCTGTTTGTGTATGTTGGAAACGTTCTTGTGACCGAGTCGGACCCTGCATTGGTCTCGTACGGTGTTCTCCGTTTCGTTCACGCTGTGTTTGTGCAGTTTTCTATGCTGCGTACGCGTCGGTCGCGGTGTATTGTGTTGCTTCGGCTCGGTTTTGTATGCGTGTCGGTCGTACGGCTTGGCCTCCGTCCGACTCGGTCGTGGTTTTCGCGCCTTGCATCGTACTTTGCGGTTTGGAGTTCGCGTGTACGTTTCGGTCGGATTTGTTCCGGGTGCGTGTCGGTCGGTTGGATTCGCGTGTTTTTCCGGCCGGATTGCTGCTTTCCGTGCGGCTCGGTCGGTCGACTTTGTTTCGGTACGTGTCGGTCGGATTTTTCGCGCCTTGCATCGTACTTGGCGTGTCGTGCGCCACGGGTACGTGTCGGTCGGTATTTTTTCCGGATCCGAGTCGGTCGGTGCTTTTTCCGGCCCGAATCGGAATCGACCCCTTAGTAAGTAGCAACCCGGAAACTAAAGATCAAAGGAAATGGTGGGAACAAAATGGATTCAGAAAGTGCAAGAACTGTAAGGCATGCCAATATGGCATAAACAAGACCACATATAGGACAGCTTTCAGTGAAAAAGAATTCTTGATCAATAAATCACTTAATTGTGAAACTGAATACACTGTATATGTCTTGGAATGTATGTGTAACCTTAAGTATGTGGGAAGTACAAAGCTCCCCGCGCACAAAAGAATTCTGCAGCACATTAGGGCCATCAATAACTGTGACCAAACATATCCGGTGGCGAGGCATTTCAAGGAGGTACATGATGGCAATTTGAAAGATCTATCGTATTACCTAATTGATACTGTCCCCTTCAATAGAAAAGGAGGTGACAGAGAGGGGCAGTTTAGGAAATTGGAAACAAGATACATCCTCAATTTCGATACTAAGGCCCCAGGAGGCTTGAATACGACTGAGGATTTATACACCTGCCTGTAGTAGAAATCAAGAAATATTATAATCCATCAATGGCTCCGACAGAAACTACGACACGCTGTCCAATAAAATAAGTCTATCTGGTACAGAGGAAAATTATTTCTTTAAGCAAGTATTGGATTTAAAATGGGGTAAAAGTCGTGGCCGAATAAGAGAATAAGTTAAAATCAGCAAAAATTACTAACACTGGCCGCCGAACCAACCCCAACCACAAAAATAGTGGTTTTTTAAATTGGCACTTTTTAATACTTATTTTTAAAATATTTGTGTGCTGGTGGGGAACTGGCACACAAAAATTTCTTCTTCACCAAATTTGGGAGCACTGGCACTTTAAGGAACACTCAAACCTTTGGGGTTAAAATAGTAGGAATTGGTAGGAACCCATGGAAAAGATAAGGCTGTACCTGAACAACCAAAATCAGGAAGTTGGGTATCGTAAAACACACATGCATTTAAGCAAGGATATCTAAATTAATATTTATTTATTTATTTATTTATTTATGTGTCGAAGGAGTAATTAGCTATAATATATATTATATATCATATGTGGATATTTTATAATAATTCCTTTTAACATTTGTATATTTGATACAGACTTTTTAGCCAACTTTTAAGAATGAAACATGGAAAACTACAGACAAATGATGAAATTTAGTTTTTTCCTAGGTCTTATACTGTTTTTAACTAACAAAGTTTTTATATGGACGAGCAATGTCCAAATGAAAACAGATCAGAAATATGTATTAGACAGGAATGTTATCAGTATGTCTTCTATGTCAATTACTCGTCATGAGCACTAGTCTCTTTAAAAGGTGTAAAAAAGACCACAAGCGTTGTCATGTGATCAAGGTCTGAAAGGACTGAAACGCGTAATGGCCAACACTCAATAAATCAAAAAATACTGGCACTTACTTTGTGGTCCGCGACTGCTTTGGCGAATGCATGCTGTTGGAGAAGGCGGTGAATTAAAAAAAAAAAAAATAATATATATATATATATATATATACAAAAACTGAAAAAGTATACCATAAATAAAGTTTGAAAAAATAAAATAAGAAAACATTTCTTTTCTGTATAACAGTGCAATTAATGATACTGTTGCCAAAACAAAAACAGCTAGCCATTATTTTATTATATTTCTAAAAACGAGCAATACTAATAAAGTAACACACACTATTCTTACTGAATACAAATATAATTAAAATAAAGGGTTTCAGACTAAAATTGTAAAATTAAATAACCACAATTCAACATATTTAAAAAAAATACTGTTAGACACTAAAAGGGTGTCTTTCACTATTCCCAATCCAATATAAATAAATTTGGTGAAAGTGTTGGACACTAAAGGAGTGAGATGTACTATTCCCACTCCAATCTAAACCAATTTGGGGAAGGCATTGGACACTAAAATGGTGTCATTCACTATTCCCTCTCCAACCAACCCATATTGGAGGAAGGTGTTGGACATTACAGGGGGGGCATTTACTATTCCAACTCCTATCTAATCATACTGGGGAAGGTGTTGGACATTAAAGGGGTAACATTTACTATTCCTGTTCCAATCTAACCATATTGGGCGAAGGTATTGGACGCTAAAGGTGTGACATTTACTATTCCCACTCCAATCTAACCAATTTGTGGAAGGCATTGGACACTAAAGGGATGACATTTACTATTCCCACTTCAGTCTGAACATATTGGGGAAAGTGTTGGACACTAAAGGTCTGACATTTACTATTCTTTAGTGTCTAACACCTTCCCCCAATATGGTTAGATTGGAGTGGTAATAGTAAATAACTCCCATTTACTATTCCCACTCAAATCTAAACCAATTTGCGGGAGGCGTTAGACACTAAAGGGGTGACATTTACAATTCCCACTCCTTTCTAACCATATTGGGGGAAGATGTTAGACACTAAAGGGGTGTTATTTACTATTCCCACTCCAATCTAACCATATTGGGGGAATGTGTTAGACACTAAAAGGGTTAGATTTACTTTCCCCACTACAATTTAACCATATTGGGGGAAGATGTTGCACACTCGAGGTGTTACATTTACTATTCTCACTCAAATCTAAGCCAATTTGAAGAAGACGTTAGATGCTAGAGAGGTGACATTTACTATATACACTTCAATCTAAAAGAAGGTAAAACAAATTAAACATGTTCTATACCAAATCAATACTCCATACTCACAGAAAATTTGTTAACTATGAAATACAATAAAATTTAATTTAAAAACACACTATCCAAAACTGCAAACCAATATATACATACATATTTAAACATAAAAATATAAAACAAAATCATGACAATAAATATTTAATATAATTATAAGAATATGTACTACAATTCCTGAACTTTATACCATAAAATAAAAAATACAATCATAATCCAAAACTAGCAATCATATATTTTAAATAAACATAAAAAAGAGAATAAATTAAAATGAATAAACACTAATTTCATATTATGAAATAAATGAAAACATAAAAAACAAAAATGTACTTCCCTCCCTACTACCCAAAAAACAACAATCATCTTTTGTAAACTAAATATTATTGATGGAAGAATTCATTATTAAATAAATAATTAAAATCAAAGCGAATAAATATTTTAATTAAACTGATCAACTAATTAATTAAAGTAAATAACAGCAAAAATGTTAATAGCAATTAATAAAATTAATACAATTATTTCCATAATTATCAATAACAAATTTAATTAACATTAAAATTGAATGAAAATAAACAACAAGTTATATTTTAAATACCTTTTCCACCTTAATGCCTTACAAACCCAACAGCCCACTACAAAATTAAAAATTGCTGATTACTTTTTTAAAATTCACATTAAAAAGTACAGACTACACTAAAAAATAAAAAACAAATATTATCACAAGAGTAAGGGCCTGATTACGAGTTTGGCGGACTTACCACCATACTGACGCAGCGCTGGTCCTTAGAGACCGCCACGGCGTGGGTCTCCTGCCCGCAGTATTAGAATGTCACCACTGGGCCAGCGGCGGTGTTTCTGATGGCGGGGAATATTTTTTCATAGGTGCATATTTTTAATGCACAAGTGTTAAAAGTACATATGTGCATGACACGTGTAAAAATACCTTTCTACCAGTACTTTCCTGTTGCTGGAGTCTGGACCATATGTGCCCAGTCCAGTCAATGGGTAAATACTGCAAAACAGACTTACCTGGATTTCGTTGCCAACCGGGTCGTTTTCTTCAGGGTTAAGATGCTGCTGTGAAGGGGGGCCCTGAAGGAAGGGATCCACGTGGGAGACCGAAAGGAAATGGGTGAGTATGCACCCCAAATCCTTTGTTTCTGATGACTCAAAGCAGGCTCGATGGAAAGCGAACTCGTAATTACGACAGTGGTGAACTTGTCTGAGCCACCCTCTGACAGCTGCATTCCCCCTACCGCCATTGAGGCAGTCGGTGGGTGGCTGGTGGTGGTGCTCGGGTGGTCTTTCACCAAATGCCCAAACTGAACTACTGGGTAAAGTATCATCTAAATGGCATCACAAGCGACCCCAGACTCGGTTCTGAGGCCCAGCAGGCACCTCACAGCAGCAACATAAGCAACCCTAGTTTCAGTCTTATTGGTCATAATCGGTGAGTTGCAGCTTGAGCCCTGTACCTGAGGGAGCTCAAGACCTACTTCTGGGCATGCTCTTCCTACTTAGAGATACCCTCAGAGGGCACGAAACGTGATGGGTGGAATATTTGAATTGGTAATTATCAGTTATTAATGGTTGAATTATGGATAATTACTCTGTGACACGTTTCAGTGTGTCATCATATGTGCCGGATGTGCCATTACAAACAAGGGATAATCACATGCAAAATATTATTTCACCGTTCCTCATAAGGATGGTCCCATCCAAACGTTCAGGCCATAGCCCTGAATGGGAACACAAGCAACTCTAGACTGGTTTCACCCTTGCTTGGCCTCATTGGTAAACCTTGTGCCCTATCATTAGGATGCACTTAGAGTTGTAGTTTATATATTGAAGTTGTAGGTAGTAGTAGTAGTGTGCAGTTTTTGTAACTGTTGTTCTGAAGTTGCTGCATTTGAAGTTCTGCAGTTGTAAGTTGCTGCATTATTGTAGTTGTACCACTGCAGTATTATAGTGTTGATGAAGTTGTGCAGTGTTGTAGTTTTCATGTACTGCTATGTGGTATTGGTTTAGTTGTAGTGTCATAATTAACTTTTTTTGTTTGTAGCATTCTGATTGGACTTACAGTTTTGTTTTGTACGTTCACCTGTAGTGTTGCAGTTCCCTAGCTGCAACTATGGCATTTTAATGTTACAGTTTTACTTGTAGGGTAGTAGTATGAGGGTGTTTGAAGTGCTGTAGTTGTCTAGTGTTATTATTTAGTTTTGTATTTTTTATTGTGTTGTTTAGTAATGATGTAGTTTTGTTGTTGTACAAAAGTGGCTTAAAAAGTAGTAATATATTATCTTTGTCATGGTAGTTTTGCAGTAATTTTGCCATTTTGTTGTGATTAATATAGCAGGTTTGTGTTTGTAGATTGATGGGTGTGAAATTGAAGGTGTTAAAGTGCGCATTTGCAGGCCTGTGTAGTTTTACAGCTGCAGTTGTACCATCAGTGCAATGAAAGACATCTATAAGTTGGTTGGAGATATTACTTATGTTATTCCTGCAAATTCCCCCTTTTTATAAACAATAAATCCACCATCCCAGTATTGATATTGTGGCCATGCTACAATGAATCACTCTTCCCCCAAAACTGGCTCTCTCCATCTAATAGGGAGCCGTTTTTGTGGAAAGACGTCTTCAGTGCAGGTGTAAATGTGCAAATTAGATTACCAGGCCAATGCTGGTGTGCTGCTTCCGCCATAAGAGCAGCGCGGCGGCCAGATGGGCTACTTTTAAATAAGGCCCATATTGTTGTGTGGATGGGTCTGTTGTTGGGATACTCACTCGCGGCGGCATGATTGTGTGTCACTGAGCTGTAATCGCTGGGGGCTGATTTTCTTTTTATGGTTATAGCTTGTACCTTACGCAGGCTTTATAATAAGACTCTTTGATACATTCTATCACAGCAGCTTTTAGACTTGTTTCTATTTTGTAAAGTTCATCTTTGCGATCTCCATGTGATCTGGAACCTGATTTCATTATTTGTGTGATTGGACCCTTTGTATCTAGAGACGAAAAGAGAAATCTAGTGTGTGTGTAATCTCCATTATAGAATCTACTGTACAAGCCACTGGAGGATAGGGGTTTCTTTCATCTTTCATTACAGACTAGACAAATTACCCTTCAGCTAACAATGATGGATTAACCTGAAATGGTCATGCAACATCCTGCAAGGCAATGTCGCACAATATAACAGATTGCCAAAAATAGTCAAATTCAGCCATCTTTATACTATATGGTCTAGTTTATATAGTTTAGTTTTAATTTGTTATCACATCCTACTATGGTTAATTTAGATTACGGATTCAGCAGTGTTACCTGTGCGAGGAATGCCCAAACAAATTGGACAGCTTGAACCAGATGGTGAAAAGGAGTCGTTTTAGGAGGAAATTGATTATTTATGCATCAACACACAGACGACTTCTGTATCAATTAACGTCTAAGCCTGAGAGCCTTAAAGTGAATGCACCTTTGATTAAAAAAAGACGTACAATATTTATTTTAATTAAACCCTATCTAACAAAATCGAATTCAACTGCAATGTGCCCAGAGCTAGCATACAGCTGAGCGGATTATTCAGTCCTTATTTTCAAGCTACAAACATGAAATCCGTGCAGCTTTGCTACTCTTAGTACTGTCGATCTGAAATGAGCATTTAGCCAGATGCTCTCATAAAATATATAATAAATAGTCATAACGTAAGAAACACATCTTCGCAGCTGCCCGAGATAAGGCTATAAAAGCTTAATAGACTCTAGTTACATTGTAAAGCAGAGAAGTGCAGGTTTAGGGCTTTCTGCTACAATCAGATCACCAGTGAGCATTGCAGCTTTAACATCCACTGCTAAAAAGTTTGTAGAGATTAAGGGGCCGATTCCGATTCGGGCTGGAAATCTCTCCGACCGAGCCGGACCCGGAGAGATTTCCGACCGAATCGGACCCGTGCAGCCCGACCGAACGAGTACAATGCGTCCGTATGCTATCGTACTCGAGTCGGTCGGACTCCCATTGAAGTCAATGGGAGCCGGTCGTACAACGCGTACGCGGGCTCCCATTGCCGGGTACGCGGCGAAGCGACTCGCGCCGTACACGCACAGGTAGGGGGGACCCATGGGTCCCCCCTGTGTGCGACTCGCACGGCTACGCGTACAGGGGGGTCCGACACGGACCCCCGAAGTACGGCTCCGACTGCTCTTTCGAGCCGGACGGCGCGTGTCGGTCGGACTGCTCGTGGCGCGCATCGTACTTACCCGGCCGGGGAACATCTCCATTGTGCGGTGCGAGTCATGTCCGAGCGAGTCGGTCGGTGCGGTTAGACCCGGGAACGAGTCGGTCGGAGCGGTTGGGACGCCCGAACGAGTCGGTCGGCGAATTCGCATCGTACTAGCTTGTCCGGACGCGCGTACGAATCGGTCGGGAAATAGGGCTCCGAATCGGATCCGGTTATGCCGAATCCGATTCGGAGCCCTACCGGCCGAGATCGGAATCGGCCCCTAAGTGTAGTTTACTTAAAATAAAGGAACACATAAAAGTACGTAACAATAACCCACTGTGCATTTTCTCTCTATTCTTCCTACCTTTTTCCTCATACTCTACACTGTTTTATTTGCTTTCTTCCTTTCTTTCTTTCTTTCTTTCTTTCTTTCTTTCTTTCTTTCTTTCTTTCTTAAGCACAAGTTTGGTGGTTATGACAGAACATCAGTGCTTTTACCTTGTGCTTAGGTATCAAGAGTTTGCACTACCAAAAGTCATGGGTTTTTGTCTCAAACTATGAAAAGCCGGCAAGAATTCTTTGACAGTCATTGGAATGGGCTCCTACTCTTGCACATACCTTGTTGCCACTTGTTGTCTTATCTTCCATCCGCATGGTGGCACTGTGAGCACAGGATCCCTGCTATTCATGCACCCCAAAATTTAACTCAGCAAAACTCCCAAAGATTTATGAATTGGAGACAATGTTAAACTTCAATTTCAAAAGGCAATATGTCCTGAGGTAAAGATCATCCCAATACATCAAAATATCAGAAAACAGTCAATTAAGTGAAGGGCCCACTCAATAACTGAGTTATGGATCAATGGGATAGATTTAAGGGTTTTATTACAACATTTAAAAGGTGCAGTACAGAATAAATGCAATAAAGGCTCTCAGCAAATAGAGAATTACTGAGTAGTGCAAAATCAATAATTATTCTAAGTCCCAAATGGGCAGCAAAATTAATAAAGAATGTATACATGTGTAGTCAAGAGTAAGGTCGTCATTATGATGGCGGGCGGACCACCCGCCATCTAGGGCATTGGTTTGACTGCTCCATTACAATGCAGCCAGTCAGACCGCAGAGGTGGGGGTAGGACTGCCGCCACCGACAGGATCAAAGATCCCGTCGGGACAGCGGTTGAATTCCTAATCCCTACACTGGGGCAGTGCCTGCACAGTCACTGCCATAAGGATTAGAATATCCCTTTCCGACTGCCTGTTAATGGCGGTCCCACAGCCATGAACAGGCAGCTGGAAAGGGACTTTGGGCGTCCCAAGCAGGGCCCCTGCCCCCTGTGGGTAACTGGAATGTGGCCAGGGGGGCACATGTTGTGTCCCCACAAACATCCATGCACTGTGTGCCAGGCACCAAATGGTGTCTGGCACACGGTGCATGGATGTTTAAAAAATCCCTTTTGCAATTGTGGCTTGTGCTACAGCCATTTTCCGAGCTGCAGCAGAAGCCACAATTGAAAATGAGATGTTTCCAACTGCCTACATGGCAGGCGCATCCTAATCTGGCAGGTGGGACTGCCGACTACTTGCTAGCACAAACATACAGACAAAAATGATCACATTGATGTATTCAGAGAACAATCATTTCAGGTATGGCTCTTGGGGATCTGTATCATATCTGTCTGTATGTTTGTGACATCATTTGTATTTTTGTTAAATAATTTCTCATATATCAATGAATGACACTGTGTATATTATACATCTTGTTTGGTCAAAGTATGAATTTCTTATTTGCCATCTGACCTCTTATACTCAGTGTATATTTACATACAGAGAATTATTAATTTTATCTTTGTTTGTGTATTAAGTTCATATTATTTACATATAAAATATAATAATAAAAAATATTTTTGATATTACTGAACGGAGGTTGCATGTACATGTTTTTTATATTGTTTAGGTCCATAATTATTTCCATTGTTCCTAAAATTGTGATATATACATACTGGTTATTTTTCCCTGATTTAGGAACTTGTGTCAGGGGTACCCCTTTCTTTACACATAACAATCCTTTGCCGAACCATCAATGCAAAACCATTTCAAAGTTAATGTATCACATGCACTTTTTTCTAGTGGTAACTGGTTGTCCTGTTTCTATAAAATGCAAATCATTTACCCAAGAACATATTCCTCAATTTTTCACAATTATCAACAATTTTATTTATCAGTTTAGGTCTTGCCTACCTGACAGTACAAGCTTTCTGTTAGTGAAAGACCTACTTTCAGCTTACATTAGGGCTGTAGCCTACCCATTGCATACTATTGTCCAACATTATTGTCACTCTGGCTTGCTTACTTTCTGTTCATTAGCATGTGTTGGCTTCCCTTTCTCTTCTTTTGTTTGTCCCTCTCCTGAAGCACAGCCTCATTACATGTGTTTCTCCACTGCTTACAATTCAGGCTCTACTTTCTTCTTTTTGGTCAACCCTTTATGAGAGTGCATGTGTTGTCCAGCTATTTCCTTCACATACTTCTCTCCCTCCCCATCACCATGCTTTGTGTTGCCGTCTCTTGCTTCTGTTCTTCTTAGGCAACACAGAGGGTTATAGTTACAATGAAGTGGCGAAGCATGTCGTTATGCCAAGAAGGCTAACGACACGCTTTGTCACTTTATTAATGCAGGGCTGCACCATATTTACTAGAATATGGTGCAACCCTGCTTTACCCCCTGCGCTGGTCATAACTTTAGCTTCCTAGCGCCAATGCAGGCACCCTTGCACCATAGTGCAAGGTTGCCTGTGTTGAGGGGAATATTGTTTATGTGCAGGAAGGTCCCCATTCCTGCACAAAAACAATCTTAAAATGTTGTTTTGTAACTTCTATGTGTGCTGCTTAATGCAGCACACATAGAAGTTGCAAAACAGCATTTAAAAAAAAAAATGATTGTTTATGTGCAGGAAGGGGGACCTTCCTGCACTTAAACAATAATAGCATAGGCAGTTTGCTGTTTCTATGTGTGCTGCACAAGGCAGCATACTTGGAAACAGCAAATATAAGAGGAGAAATAAAGCATTTCCCCTCGTTTCGCCTGTTTAAGACTAGGTTTTCCCTGGTCTTAATTTTGACGCTGCCTCCTATTTACACTGCCCTTGCAAATAGGAGGCAGCGTCAAAATCAATGGGTGTTGCGGTGGAATGTCCACCACAACACCCATTGCCCTCCCCTTTCACGCTAAATACAGCATGAAAGGGTGCCTTATTTACAAGGCAGCGTTAAGCCACTTTAAGTGGCTTAACGCTGCCTTGTAAATAAGGTTAGGCCCCTATTGCCATCACAACGTCACTGAAAGGGGCTTGTAAATATGCCCCAGAGTCTCTGTCCCCCCCTCAGTGTTACATGTACTCTCATGTGCTTCTCCCCCCTTCTTGTTGCCCGCGCCCTCATGTGGTTCCTCTCTTGTGCCCTCGAATCCTGCTTTCTCCTCATACCCACCTGGCTTCCCCTCCTACCTGCCCAACTTGCTGCTCCCCCAAAAGCAGTCTTTATTTAATATACTTATTTTTGGCAGCGGGACAGGCAGCAATTTCCTGCCTACCCTTAAAAGCACTTTTGTGCTACTTCTATTTCTATTATTTTGTTTCATTTTCCATCTTCCAATGGTAAATTTACAACATGGCAACCATGTTATTTTGTGAGTGCAGAGGGAAGGAATTTACCTAGATGATAACTAATTAGTCCAGAACTCAACATGAAATAACCATTCCAATAAGAACCCTGGCCCAGAATATAAGATTCCTTTACCCAATGACAGTACAAACTGAAGGAACACAGAGATCAATCTTACTAAAGAGGTCATCCCACAGCAGAGGTCAAAACATCTCGGGGCATATTCTCAAGGACTTATCGCCGAGTTATCGGCACTTTAGCGCAGCAAAAGTGGCGAAAGAATTATCGCCCCATTCTCAAGCTGGTGCAAACAGCCCATATCGCCAGTTTTCCAGCGATAGCTGCTGCAAAAAACATCGCCACGGATGAGAGAGACAACTAACGCTAATGATATGCAGAGTAGGCGTTCCCGTGCAAAAACACACGAAAACACTACTTCGCGATATTCTCAACAACCAGCCAGATCTGCGATGCGACCCAAAAACAGGCGATAAGGCGCGTTAGCAGCAGGCTTTTAACACCTGCCTTTTACTGGTGTTAAGCAGGACAACTACCTGCAGTATGAAAGGGAGCCCAGCCCAGAGCCACACCCGAAGACCAACACATGTCATGGAGACACTGATCGTGCAGCTCGGAGACCCGAGAGGGCCACAACACCCACCGCCGCCCCCCCCCGCCCCCCCCCCGGACCACCCCCCCCCGACTACCACCGAGGCAGCGCAGAACA
Source organism: Calotriton arnoldi (assembly GCA_963921515.1). NCBI lineage: Eukaryota > Metazoa > Chordata > Amphibia > Caudata > Salamandridae > Calotriton > Calotriton arnoldi. The sequence goes on along the minus strand of CAWUFW010005464.1, from coordinate 19,010 downwards.
GGACAGCGAATGTTCCCAAAACGCACCAGTCTCAGAGACTCAACGCCAGAGGAAGTCATTGCCCACTACAGGCACAAAAGGACAACCATCCTCCGCATCCTGACCCACATTGCCCACAGGCTGACGGTACCAACACAGCGTACAACCAACATCCCTCCGCAGACAAAGCTGCTGGCTGTGCTGCACCTGTTGGCCCCTGGTACCTCCCAAACAACAACTGCCAGAGTCGGAGGAGTCTCACGGCCAGCCCTATCAAACTTCCTCACCCATGTCATGGATGCATGTCCACAATAGCAACGGCAGGCCCCTGTATCCGCACCACACGACAGTTCCAATTCGTAGTGTTCCTGCGCAACCAACCCCAACGCAAGCCATTGCCAGATGCCACTGTGCCCCAGACCCAATACTGTTGTAACTGAAATGGGGGTGCGCACTGTCATGAAGTCCAGTAGTCAACAGTAGTGTAAAAACAGTCCTTTATTACAAATACACCAAAAAACAATATGAAAAGCACAGCCAACGCCCAACGGGGAACTTCATCAGGGCAACGTGTGGATTCATGTAACTGCATATGCTGCGGGAACTCCCCAATACCATTCCATACTCCGGAAGTCAGTATCCAGAAACGTGTTGGACAAATGGTGACAATGGTCAAGCGTCCGTATAGTCACAAACCTAATGTGGTACAGTGTATAGCACTTGGACAAACCGGAATGCTCACAGGAAAGACAAATCCTGCACAAAAAGACCGTAACAGAAGTATGTGTGGTCATAACCTACGTAGGATAGAAAAGGAAGGTTACGGTCACACTAACTTCTGTTACGGTCTCATGATGCAGGATTACTCATACCTGTAAGCATCACGGTTTGTATCAGCTTGATACCCCTGCACCTTCACTCCCCCCACCCAGCCACGCGGGCGCCACCGTGACCGGTGGTGCCTACGCGATCCTGTGCGCCTGCTGCACCCCAGCCCTGGTCCCTAGACCAGTCCGCCAACCAGCGATGAGTGCCCGCCCCTGCGCACCCAGACCTCAATGCTCACCTGCCGCCACCAGCGTGTCCCCAAGAGGGCCCACCACGTGCCGGTGCAACCTCCTCAGCCGATCACTGGATTCCGCGCCACAGGCCCCCAGCGCACCCCGCAGCACCGCGCCGCGGAGTCATGTCTGTGCAGCCTGCTGCCCTCGGCGTACACTGTGGTCCAGCTGGGATCACAATTCAAATCAAATCTTGATTGGCAGGACGGCGTTTTGAGGCCTACGCATCATCGCAGGCTGCACACCTGCTCAGCTCTGGTGCCACTAACTCAGTGCACTGCAAGTCACCGTCCCGTGGCGGTAGGCCCGTGCCGGCCAAAGTGCCATGGATGCCACCAACTCTGTGCACCTCAAGTCACTGTCCCGTGGCGGTAGGCCTGTGCCGGCCAAAGTGCCACGGATGCCACCAACTCTGTGCACCTCAAGTCATCGCCCCGTGGCGGTAGACCTGTGCCGGCTAAAGTGCCTCGGATGCCACCAACTCTGTGCACCTCAAGTCATGGGCCCTTTAAGATAGAGTCTCGTGGAGCAGACGCTATCATGTCACCTCCGGCAGTGGGGAATGTGATGTGGTAGGGCCCTAGGCCCTCATGCATAAATAATGACCACACGGACACACTCAGTTAGATAGTGGAAATGGCCTTGGGCACATGCGCCCGGCCCCTTTTATTGGCAGTGTCACATGTCCTGTGACGCCTGTGCTGGATGGGTGTGGTGTGGGTGTGAACCAGCCCTCAGGGAGTGGCTGTGGCATGCTGACAACTAGACCTGTGATCAGCATATCATTGCACGGAAGACCTGGGACATGTAGCGTTGTCGTCCCCCCCTGTAAGCGTAAGCAGAGTGGGCTGGCCTGGTGTATGCCAGTCCAGCGTAGGGGTGTGAACGATGACCCCAGCGCTCTGGGCGTGGTTCCGTTCTGGGCTGGACAAGAAGGTAACTAATGCGTGTGTCTCTGATGTGGTGTCGGCGCAACCCGGTCCGCAATCGGTAATGTTGCACCCTGTGACTCAAGTCCCACAACATGTGCAACATGGACGTATGGGGGAATCACTGACCCTACATTCATCCATACTTCCATACTTGAATGATCATAGACATGACACATCCGTGTGAATTTGATTGTTTAATGCACATTCAGTGGAGTGTTGTGGCTGGAGCAGTACAGGGCCATGCAAACCCCACTTTACATTGTTGGCCCGTGGAGGGCCAGCCAGAGTCCCTCAGGGAATGACAAGTACATCGGAAGAGGAAGAGTTCAGTCCGCAGTCTGATAGCTGTGTCATTGGTGACCAAACAGAATATGGCAGTCCATGTCGAGGTCCAAGGTGAGTGTCGCAGAGTGCATCGGGGGACAGTGGAAGGTGATGATGCATAGGGCAAGCAGAAACAGGCCATATGGCGGAGAAGAATGCTACCGCTTCCTTACTACCAGTAAGGCAGATTCATCCGCATCTTTGTCCTCTGATGTCTCATGTGCCTCACATGTGGGTGGTGGTGTTTTCTCTGCAGCACTGTGTGGCACTGACACATCAGGGGCCGGAGGTGGATTGGCTGCCACACTGTGAGGCACTGACACATCAGGGGCGGATATGTGGATGTCGAAGCAGCAGCAGCATTCATCTGCGCCAGGCCTTGTGGCAGCAATGCCATGATGAGGATCTGCAGGCCATGGTAGATCCCAGCTACATCACGCTGGTGTGCAGCCGTGGCAGCCATTCTTTCCGCCTGCATCAGCTCCCTGTTCTCCATGATCCTCCGCATGTGTCCCAACTACCGGCTGACATCGCTGGAGCCACTCTGACTAGACAGTTGTCCCTGTCTCAGAGTCAGGACTCCAGCAAAGTAAGCCATGGATCGTTGGAGAGCATGGAGCGGACTGTGGGTGTCCGTTAGGGACTGTAAGTGGTCCCTGATGGGACTTAGACACCCACGTATGGCATTGAGTTTGGCTGCCATGAGGTCAAACCCCAGCCGCACCTGATCAGCCATCTTCTCCTGGCACCCTAACACACGGCGTTGGAAGGCCATGTGTTGTTCGTGGGGGTCCTGGGAGACAGCTGTGGTGGTGGGTGCTTCCTGCTGTGTGGTCTGTGCAGGGGGTGGGGTTTCCTCGATGCAGCTGGGCTACCCTGCTCCTGGAGGTGGGGTGCCGAAGCTGTCCATGAGCCATTGGAGGGCGTCGGTGTTGATGGAGGGGAGGTCCTCTTCATCATCAGTGAAGAGGTGTACCGTCTGCTCGGCAGGAGGTGTTGATTCACCCTCTGCAATGTAAAGGGGAGATGCAGTTTAACATTGTTTTCACATGTATGTTGACGCATTGTACAGGTTTACATGCAAACTGCATGACAATGTACATTGTGACTGTTTGGGAAGAGCTGCCTATTTGATGTGGGACAGTGGACATTTCGACAACATCACGGATGTGTGTTTGCACTTGTGCATGGGTTTCTTGTGAGATTAGTGATGTGTGGGGAGGGCCCCCTCTGGGCACATAGTCGACGGGGGCCTACTTGCTGTTTCTAGGTGTGCTGCAATGTGCCAAGGGGATCAGGGACATGATCCAGAGTCATTGTGGGTGTGCACTGTGCTATACTTAATTGTGCATGTGTGCCATTGTGCCCATCTCTCCCTGTCCCCCAGTCCCTGGTCGTTACTCACCCTGTTGCTGTTGTGTCAGGTCATGTTGAGCAGTGTCCGGTCCCCCAACTCCTGCCACCGTCTCCACACTGATGACTGTGGACACCATTTCCTCCATCTCGTCCAGCTCCTCCTGTGGCGCTGGACTCCCACCTCCAGTCTGCATTGCTGCCTTCTGGTTGTTGCAGAGTTTCTGCTTGGTTTTGCGCTTCACATCATTCCAGCGCCTCTTGACCTCTTCCTTCTTCCTCCTCAGCACTCCGATTGCATTCACCTTGGCCACGATGGACTGCCATATTCCATTTTTTGTCGCCAATGACACATTGGAGGTGACAAACAGTTGTTGATGGTATTTCATCACCTCCGTTATCAGGATCCTGTTTTCCTGCGGACTGAACCGCGTCTTCCTCTTCTTCCTGTCCTTGCCCTTCCCTGGCCCCGAGGTCCCGGCCTGGTCCTCCGAGGGGCTTGTGGGGTTCTGCTCGTCTCTGTTCCTGCTCCGGCTACCTCCATTGTGCTTCGCAGTTGTTCGTTTTTGTTTGTGTTTTTTTTTCTGCTTTTGCAGTGATTTTTCCCGCCTGACGTGTGTGAATTGCAGGCCTGGCGCTACTTATCGCTGATTTTTGTATCGCGGTTGGGCCCATTGCGACTTTTTTCGCGTTTGGGTTTGGATTTTTATCGCTGTCCTGGTAATGTTATCGCGGACATTTGACGCGTTCTTGGGAGACTATCGCATGTTACCGCCGTGTTGAGAATACGACGTTAACACAGAGTTATTTTCCCGCGATAGACGGCGATATGAAAACGTGTGTTAGCCTTTCCGTTCTTGAGAATATCCCCCCTCAAGTATAGACTGAGGAGAGTATTGAAAAGAGGCTCAAAAATCTCATGGTCGCGATTTTCTCTAGGAAAGGACCATGTAAAGAGAAAACATATTTTTCTATTCAACCAGATCCAGGTGTACAAAGTGGTCTCTTAATATCACGTTTATTCAAAGAATTTCAGTTATGTAACATAGTGATGTTTTGTAATAGCATTTCCACAAGAAATATAAAATCAGATAAAAAATGTTGACGGTTGTGAAAAATGTAGGGAAATGTTCTTGTTTGAATGCTTTGAATTTCATAAAATAAGAAGAACCTGTTACCACTAGATCAATGTCCAAGTGGTATCTAGACATTGGAATGGTTTTACATTGATGGTTGAGCAAAGGATTATTCACACTGATCACTACATTAAAACTATTCTTCTGCCTGTCCTTAAAGGGCTCTGCCTTTTACCTTATAATGAAAAGTGTGATACCAAAATAAAAAATAAAAAGAATCCTGTGAACTGACTTTCATTCTATTTTCAGAAAAACTTTTCAAGAAAAACAACACCTTCTTAATCGAATTACTGGACTCCTAGTTGCTCTGCCAGTAAACCTTAGCCGAGAGCATTAAAAATGATGATCAGCCAATACCATGGCAAAATTATTAATTTGAAGTAAAGCTTGGAGAGTACCTGGAGTTTTAAAAGATATTTTTACGATACAAAAGGATGCCACTCAACTAAATGTTGGAACCTTTTGCCACCTTCATTACTTGATTGCTAGAGGTACATTGATCACAATTCCTCATCCAACTCTCCACTTAAGCATCATAACAAACATCACTGTTGATCTCTGTTATTTGGTACACCAAGTAAAGTTTTTAAAATGTTTAACAGCCCATGTGTACAATAAAAAAAAATCAGAGCACAGTCACTTTCATGTAGATTGTCATATATTCTCTCCCCTTGGCGACATCAATCATTATAACAATATTTTCAGGAATTCTTTTTAATATAAAAGCACTGACATTGAATCCTTATTTTTCATAATTGCATTACCTTGCTGCAGAGTTAATTTATACTCAACCGCTGCTGGTCTTTCTCAGCAAAACATTTCACAGACTTACTGTAATCACCCACAAAATGGCAAAAATGTATGGTTGGAATCTCGCTAAGCAGTGTTCAATATTGAATCCCCTAAAGACCCATGGCCATTTTTGAAACTGCATTGCCCAAATTATCTACATAATACTTAAACATTGTACACTTCACAGCACCAACTCTTTTGTGCAATGGCTGGCACATCTCATACAATGTTTCCCTGTGAAAGGTTTGGCATTTGCAGTGTGATGAAATCATCAAAGGTCTTGTCGTGGACAAAACTTGATACGGTGCTAAGCCACTATTAAGCCAAAAGTCGAATACATGTCTGCACATCCTTACATGCTTATAAGCTCTGCTGTTTTGTGATAGGGATTGAGTCAACAAGGTTTACATTTAATTTTTAAAGTCTATGTATAAATATAAAGTTCAACCCTCCTTTCTATCCAAAAACTTTGGGGACACCCACTGATACAATTCTATATCTCTGATAAAATTGTATTGAACCATCTCTTCCACCATACATAGTTACGTTCATTATCCTGTCTCTAACTACAACATTTCTTTAAAATGTATTTTATGACTATGATTGAGTAACTTACTAAAGTATTATCCACAACTTGTGAAAATTCCCCAAGACATTGTTAGCAACTAGCATACAGCACCAATGCATATTTCAAAAACATGGATTCAGTTTTAACTGATGCTAGATTTGAACACATTAATCCAACACTGACACGTCCTTCTGAATCACACATACCATCATCATTGCCAATCTGGTTTGGTCTGTCTTGTGCCTATTTAAGGTAACATCTGCTTCTTGATATAGAGTCCCTTCCAAATAATCACCACACACATTCAAGCATGCCGTAGACTATCAGTCATCTTGCTGTCTCTCTCTACCAACGCCAAATATTCTCTGCAACAGTGTCTTCCTTGATTAGAACATCTACTCACATAAACCTCCCTAAATTTGGACACCTTCTTGACAACTGCACCCTGTGTTCATGACATCACCTTAATAATGCACCCTTTGTGATTATATTCAATGCACTCATTTTGGTGAAGGACTTTTTCATTGCCTGAAGAAAGAGTGACTGTTCCTAGTGGCCACAGTACCACCCTGCACTTAACATACACATGCATCTCGAAGATGCAGAGAATGCCATTATGGTATTCCTAGTCTGTAAATCATTTCCCCCTAAAATCTTAACTCTGTGTGAGGAACATTTTAGGAGAAAAATGTGTTTTGGGGAAATATTTATTCAGGAAGCCATTTATTTACCTTCTGGAATCTTCCACATTGCTTCTTCTGGCAGAGGAAAAGGCAGAGCGAGATTATGTTATCATTCCCAATCCAAGTTGGTTGTCGCAGTGGATTCTAATGGCTGCTTCCTAGGCTAAACTGACTCTTGAATGTCTTTGGATGCCACTTCTTGTTTTCTGGAATCTTCCATGTCCCATAGTTCGCCAGGGAGAGGTGAAGCTGAGCTATATCATCATTCTCAATACAAGATGGTGAGTGCAGAGGATTGCTATGGCTGCTTTGCAGTCCAAGGTGGCTTCTATACTTCCAGTCATGTCCGTTCCTGTTTCTTTATTATAAAATGCTGATGAATTTAGGAGGTGTGCTGCAAAACAAGCAACAGTATTTTTATCTCGTTCTTTATCTCTTGTTCTAGATTTTTGTATCAGTATTTTTCGTCAGGATTTTCCTTGGATTAAACAATCTTCTGCAAGTCTCCTTGGCAAGTCTTCTGCTTTCTGAGTTCATCCCTATTCAGACCTGGGTAATTTAGCATCCTGATTATAGTCTTCATATCAACTCCTGATCTTTTTCTCCAAACAACTTCTTCCATCTGCCTCTGGAGGTTTTTTCCTTCTGGGCTTTTCCTCCCCTGTGGCCTTTCTTTAGGGCCCCTCCTTACATGCATTGTTGCTTTGTGTAGCTAGCATCATGGCTACAGGAAGGAATCATGCTAGTGTAAGGCAGTGCTAAAGAAAACAAGAACCCTCAGACCAGTCCAGAACCTGACAACACATGAGAATGTCTTGTGTTTCCTTAAGAGTGTCCCAGTTAGGAGGAAAAGCCACAAATGACAGGAAGAGCCTCCTTGGGACTATTGATAGTTTTTGATTGAAGATGAAGAGTTCTACCAGAGCTGGGAAGCAATACTCCAAAACTACTCAGAGTCAGAATTAAGATGGAGCCTAGCATACCCTTCTAGGTTGAAAATCCCAACAGGGAAATACAGCTGTAGAAAAAAGAAGCAAAATATCAGGGGTGAAAAAAGACTAAAGGGGAGCAATAACGTTTTGAAAAATAGGGAATCTAAATCATACGCTTCATCCTTCTCAGATTTACGTTCCTTTGTGTAGAATAGAATAGGAATCAACTTCACAGGAAAAGGTTAGGCACCATCTAGGACAGGGAATGTCTAGTAGCACAATTCGAAATATGACCATATTAGTTAAGAATGAATTTCTCCCTTACCATAACCATTGCCGAAAGAAAGGGAATTGTGCTTTTGTGGCAGACAGAGACTCAATGCCTGACAACCTGGCCTTGATTCATTTTGTGTCTTTGATCCACAATGCCACCTTATTGCCAACTCTGGACCCTCACTGACTAGACAATGTGCAGAAAAACCCACTGCCTGTGGAATTTTTCAGAGCTTTAGTGGATGTAAGCACGACAAGGCTAGCTGCAGTCCTGGGCAAAGCAGATCGGAAACTGTTCCTGCATGCTCGGCATGCCGCGTCCACACAGTCAAGGCCTCTCAATGAGTTCTGCCCGCAGATGTAACAATTACTAATAGGAGAAAGACATTTAAATCATGCTAGATGGAAAACACTCCCACAATCATTACACAAAGGGGTCGATTCCGATTCGGGCCGGAAAAAGCACCGACCGACTCGGATCCGGAAAAAATACCGACCGACACGTACCAGTGGCGCCCGACACGCCAAGTACGATGCAAGCCGCGATAAATCCGACCGACACGTCAGGAAACCAAGCCGACCGACCGAGCCGCTCGGAAAATTGCAATCCGGCCGGAAAAACACGCGAATCCAACCGACCGACACGCACCCGGAACAAATCCGACCGAATCGTACCCGCCAACTCCAACCCGCAAAGTACGATGCAAGGCGCGAAAAACACGACCGAGTCGGACGGAGGACAAGCCGTACGACCGACACGCATACAAAACCGAGCCGAAGCAACACAATACACCGCGACCGACGCGTGCACGCAGCATACAAAACTGCACAAACACAGCGTGAACGAAACGGAAAACACCGTACGAGACCAATGCAGGGACCGACTCGGTCACAAGAACGTTTCCAACATACACAAACAGCACAAAGGAAAAATCAACCAAAAAAGGCCAAACAAGCAATTACCAAGCCAATAAATACTGGGGGGTGGGGACAGAGAACAAAGACACACCCACAACTCCACCTATATAAAGGACACAAATCACTACCATGAGCCTTTGCAAATGCCATTCCACTGCCAGCCACCCAAGAGAAAGCAACCACACACCCACAGCTCATCCCTCACACAAGCCACACACCAGCAGCACACCAACAAATACCTACCTCACATACACCCAGCACAACACACACCCACACACCCTCACCTGCACACCAACACACACATCACCCACCATCACCACCCATCACCATGCCCCCCAAGAAGAATCACAAGTTCCTAGATTGTGAATTGGAAGTCCTGGTAGACGAGATCCTCAGGGTAGAGCCACAGCTGTTTGGCACATTGGTCCAACAGACCCCCATGTCGCAGAAAACCAAGATGTGGGAGAGGATCATCAACAGGGTGAACGCACAATCACCATGTCGGCGCACAAAGAGCGACATCCAGAACAGGTGGTATGACGTGCGCAGGAGGGTACGGAAACTGCTGAAGCAAGATTACATCAACAGCCAACACACCGGCAGTGGCCCTCCTGCCAAGCCAATATACCTCAGGCCCTGGGAGGAGAAGGTGCGGGCCATCCTACCGCCAGTGAGCATATATGGACTAGAGGACATCCCAGAGCCTGGTGAGTACACAACAAATGTACACAATAAACTGCCACAAAACACACACATCACTGTCAAGGGGAGAGTCAAACCATGCACACATAGCAATTACACAGCAACTAGAACAGAATCATCCCAAAATGTGTATGTCAGTCAGATAAACACAACACATGCCATCAAAAAAGTCACATCCAACTGTGCCAACACATGTACAAACACAACCACAACTACAGCTAGGCAGTGGCACAAATAGAACTAACACACACATCCACACATGTAGCCACCACAACAACACCAACACACAGTGAAGACCACTCAAAGGAAGGAATTCTGTGTATGCTGGCCAAGTCAGTGTAGCCAATAGCATCATGGGAGTCGGAGTCACACATATTGCCCCCCCACAACTGTCCCATCAACACCACCCTGAACCATGCTCACATCACAGGGAGTGGAGAAGGACTCACAAGATGGCTGACACTGGCTACTGCTGTGGGGAGCACAAGGCCCTGCTGGCAACTGTGCACCAACAAACAGCAGGACACCACTGACTGACATCCTGAGAGACAACTTACACTCCCTGCAATGCAAGCACGTTCCATGGTGGGATATCTGGCTGGCTGGGTGGGAAGGGGGACTTGCAGCACTGACTATAGTCACCAGCACCTCCCCTCACCCCCCCCCAACACAAACTCCACAGTACCCACCTGGTAGAATGCAATGCCCTCCATCCTAACACAAGATCCCACAAAGCACCACCACCCTGGGTTATGTTGTGTGAAGCACAGGGACACTCTTGGGACTCTTAGCCAAACAACTGCCAGGACAACACTCCCAGCCATCCTGTCAGCACAGCCAGCCCACCCCACAGGGAAGCAGAGTCAAAAGGAAGGAAGCATGGGCATGCTGGGAAGGGGGTGGAGGCAATAGCATGATGGGAGTCGTAGTCACAGACATAGCTCACCCCCACAACTGTCCCATCAACACCACCCTGAACCATGCTCACATCACAGGGAGTGGAGAAGGACTCACAAGATGGCTGACACTGGCTACTGCTGTGGGGAGCACAAGGCCCTGCTGGCAACTGTGCACCAACAAACAGCAGGACACCACTGACTGACATCCTGAGAGACAACTTACACTCCCTGCAATGCAAGCACGTTCCATGGTGGGATATCTGGCTGGCTGGGTGGGAAGGGGGACTTGCAGCACTGACTATAGTCACCAGCACCTCCCCTCACCCCCCCCAACACAAACTCCACAGTACCCACCTGGTAGAATGCAATGCCCTCCATCCTAACACAAGATCCCACAAAGCACCACCACCCTGGGTTATGTTGTGTGAAGCACAGGGACACTCTTGGGACTCTTAGCCAAACGACTGCCAGGACAACACTCCCAGCCATCCTGTCAGCACAGCCAGCCCACCCCACAGGGAAGCAGAGTCAAAAGGAAGGAAGCATGGGCATGCTGGGAAGGGGGTGGAGGCAATAGCATGATGGGAGTCGTAGTCACAGACATTGCTCACCCCCACAACTGTCCCATCAACACCACCCTGAACCATGCTCACATCACAGGGAGTGGAGAAGGACTCACAAGATGGCTGACACTGGCTACTGCTGTGGGGAGCACAAGGCCCTGCTGGCAACTGTGCACCAACAAACAGCAGGACACCACTGACTGACATCCTGAGAGACAACTTACACTCCCTGCAATGCAAGCACGTTCCATGGTGGGATATCTGGCTGGCTGGGTGGGAAGGGGGACTTGCAGCACTGACTATAGTCACCAGCACCTCCCCTCACCCCCCCCAACACAAACTCCACAGTACCCACCTGGTAGAATGCAATGCCCTCCATCCTAACACAAGATCCCACAAAGCACCACCACCCTGGGTTATGTTGTGTGAAGCACAGGGACACTCTTGGGACTCTTAGCCAAACGACTGCCAGGACAACACTCCCAGCCATCCTGTCAGCACAGCCAGCCCACCCCACAGGGAAGCAGAGTCAAAAGGAAGGAAGCATGGGCATGCTGGGAAGGGGGTGGAGGCAATAGCATGATGGGAGTCGTAGTCACAGACATTGCTCACCCCCACAACTGTCCCATCAACACCACCCTGAACCATGCTCACATCACAGGGAGTGGAGAAGGACTCACAAGATGGCTGACACTGGCTACTGCTGTGGGGAGCACAAGGCCCTGCTGGCAACTGTGCACCAACAAACAGCAGGACACCACTGACTGACATCCTGAGAGACAACTTACACTCCCTGCAATGCAAGCACGTTCCATGGTGGGATATCTGGCTGGCTGGGTGGGAAGGGGGACTTGCAGCACTGACTATAGTCACCAGCACCTCCCCTCACCCCCCCCCAACACAAACTCCACAGTACCCACCTGGTAGAATGCAATGCCCTCCATCCTAACACAAGATCCCACAAAGCACCACCACCCTGGGTTATGTTGTGTGAAGCACAGGGACACTCTTGGGACTCTTAGCCAAACAACTGCCAGGACAACACTCCCAGCCATCCTGTCAGCACAGCCAGCCCACCCCACAGGGAAGCAGAGTCAAAAGGAAGGAAGCATGGGCATGCTGGGAAGGGGGGTGGAGGCAATAGAATGATGGGAGTCGTAGTCACAGACATAGCTCACCCCCACAACTGTCCCATCAACACCACCCTGAACCATGCTCACATCACAGGGAGTGGAGAAGGACTCACAAGATGGCTGACACTGGCTACTGCTGTGGGGAGCACAAGGCCCTGCTGGCAACTGTGCACCAACAAACAGCAGGACACCACTGACTGACATCCTGAGAGACAACTTACACTCCCTGCAATGCAAGCACGTTCCATGGTGGGATAACTGACTGGGTGGGTGGGTGGGTGGGAAGGAGGTCTGGCTGACAACCAAACACAATCAATGCAGACCATGTTCACACCCCAGAGAATACATAGAAATGCCCAAATAATGCAGGACAATGTGCCACACCAATATCAACCCCTGACTGTGACGACTTAGGACAATACAATGTACAGGCCCGCACCCCGAGGCACAGTCACAACTGTCAGGTGTGTCAACCACTGATGCCTGCAGAAACATGACATACATTGTTTGTGTCTCCCAAAAACAGGTGATGATAGGGACACAGCAGCAGACGCTGAGGAGTCCCAGTCCCAGGCTCAAGAGGATGCCGAGCTCACTGGCGTCGTGACAGCCTCTGTCCTCCTCGGACGATGAAGAACAACCTGGCACATCCGGTGCAAGTCAACATGCTGCACCAGCAGGACCACCAGCTGCAGCACCAGCAGGTCCACCAGCTGCACCCCCTGCACCCACCCCTCCAACGACTGTCACCACGAATACCATCCCTGCCGACATGGACAGAATAAGGAACAACACCAGCGCAGTGACCCTGGACCAACCTGGGGCCATGGACACCACCACCACCACCAACCCCCAAGGTGGACCAGGGTTATCTGTGCGTGCAACTGCACACACTGCACATGTCAGCAGGGGTGGTGGGAGGGGTGGGAGACAGAGGTCGCTGCTTGCAGACGTTGCTGGTGTGCATGAAGACCCACAACTGGTACGCATAGCTGATGCGTACCAGTCCAGCACCGGAGAGCTCAGCCAGGTAGTGGGGCTCCTCAGAGACATCAAACAGCAGCAGGCTGCCCATCATGCCCGCTTGGACTCCCACATGTCCCAAGTGGAGTCACACATGTCACGTGTGGACTCCCACATGTCACGTGTGGACTCCCACATGACCCGCGTGGAGTCCAAGTGGGATGTACTACATGAGATGACGGCGGTGCACAGGGACATTTTACAATGCCTCCGCCAGATGAACAGCAACCAGTCCACACCTCCCTGTGTGCCAACAACATCTGGTACCGAACAAACTGCAACTGCCACAGGGAGGGAGGAGGACTCTGGCGGAGAGTCCCCTGCACCGCAGCAGCCTGCACTTGAGGGCCCCCCCCAAGAAGAGGGGTCGTCCGAGGAGGGGAAAGTGAGAGGCTGATGGCCAAGCGCAACTCCCAGGAAGCCTGAACCTGTTCTGGATTTTCGCCTTTGTGCACAGACTGTTCACCCTGTTGATGGCAACACTACTCCCACACATAGCATGGGGAGTACAAGTTGGAACAATGTGTCAGACAACTGTGGCCCCGATACTGGGGATCCTGTCTACCTGGACTTTCTATTCATCTAGGAACTTGGGATTGCAAGATTCATGTACAGCACAATCCATCCTATGCACTATTATCACAATAAACACACTAATACACCATACTTGCCTCTGTCGTGATTCCAACGTGGGTGCTGTTATGGGGATGATGAACTGCAAAATTACACAGTGTATGCGAACTGCAACAGCAAGGACAACACAGGCATGTGAGTACAGGCAACGTGACACATATGAGGGAGACACACCACCAGGGCTACACAACACATACACACCTAGGCCATCTGACTCATTGCCTACACTGATGTTGCCAGGGAAGACGGTGCAATGCACAGACACCACACCCATTCCCAGTTGTAGTCAAGTAGCCCACAGCTGCAGTAAGCAAATGGCAGTCAAATGTGTGACCACAGACAACGCACATCACTAAGTGAAGCACAGGTTTATTACACAGTAGCAACATGCCGTAACCACTACAGATGCAAGGTAACCCCACCTGGTAGCGGGCACACAGTCAACAACTGTAGACAGAAGGAAGTCCATGGGTGTGGTGCACATCACCTGTAGGGACACAACAGCTACCAGCCTGGATGTGCAATCACGTTGTCGGTGGACACAGTTGACCAAACGAATCTGAAAGTACCCTGTGAAGGACAGAAATGACACACAGTCAAAAGCAATGGAGTACAGGACAGAACAGCAAAACTCATGCACAATACATGTTACAAGATACCCACCCAGAACCAAGTTAGCATGTCAACACTGTTGGGGAGTACAGCCCACCTGTAAGCACACATCGCAACACACATCCAGTCAAGTAGCCCATGGACACACTCCAACAGCACCAGAGCACCACCCACACATCATGCCAACTCACATCATTCACATGACACCTCAGGATACTCACATTCAGCTAAAGAAGTTGGTGATGAGCTGTGTGCGGACATCACCATCACCATCATCATCATCATCGTCACTGGCATCGTGGTCCAGGCCAGGATCCTCCACAGGTGGCGGATGTTGGTCATCGTCATCCTGGATGAGAGGCAACTCCTTCCGCACTGCCAGGTTGTGGAGCATGCAGCAGACGATGATAATCTTGCACACTTTCGCAGGGGCATATGGGAGGGACCCTCCGGTCTTGTCCAGGCAGCGGAAGCGGCTCTTCAGGAGACCAAAGGTCCGCTCAATCACTCTCCTGGTCCGACCATGTGCCTCATTGTAGCGCATCTGGGCAGGTGTCACAGGGTTCCTGAGGGGTGTCAGCAACCACGGCATGTTGGGGTATCCCGAGTCACCTACGGACAGACAAGTGCACATCAGCTGACTTGGAAAAGTGGGCGGAATACTACAGATCAGATCACACACAATGGCACAAAGTCAGTACACACCGACAAGCCAGGCACGCTGGTTCTGCATCTGTGCCATCAACCTGGGGATGCGACTACTCCTCATCACAAAGGCATCGTGTGCTGAACCAGGGAAACGGGCACACACGTGTGTGATGGTCATGTCTGCAAGACACACCACCAGTGCATTGACCGAGTGGTAGTGCTTGCGGTTCCTGTAGGCCTGCTCCTGGGCCTGTGGTGGTACCAAAGCCACATGTGTCCCATCAATGGAGCCAATGACATGCGGCATCCTCCCCAGGGCATAAAAGTCACTCTTCACGTCAGTGAGTCGTCGCAGTCTAGGGAAATAGATGTACCGGTTCAGGAAGAGCAACATTGCCGCCAAGAAATCGCGGAGCACACGGCTGAACATGGTCTGTGACATCCCACCAGCAGACGCCACAGTATGTTGGAAGGTACCGGTGGCAAAGAAGTGTAGGGCTGCCATCACCTTCACCTTGGGGGTCAGCGCTGTAGGATACGGCCGGCCAGGCTGCAAATGTGGGGACAACTGCACTGCCAAATCCTCAATCAGCTGCCTGGTGAAGCGGTACCGTCGGATGCTGTCCCGTTCCACCATCGTTGCCAGGTCTGGGAATGGCCGATGGACAGCAGGAGCCCTGCAGTGCAGAGGAGAAGTAAGCAAGATCGTCAGTCACCCCACATATGCGGCATTGAACACACTCAAGATCCCAACATACATCATCATGAGGCACAACTACATGAAGTGTGCAGTACCGGAACGACATGTATGGTACATACATGGCCAACATCTGTCAACACGGTCCTACAGGTGGCATCAATTTGTCCCAGGTTGGCCCATTGGATATCATGATGCTGTGTCACAGTCACCCCCCAGTGACATGTGAGGACAGATGTGCCCCAGGCACCACAGCTCAACGACAGGCACATTCCCAGGGACCCTGTAATGCCACATGGACACTGGCATCACCTGGAGTATCATGTGTACACCACAACAAAACAAACATGACCCCCACAGGTAGTGGCCACACTTGCCATGGCAGGAGAGCCATGGACGTCTGTGACACACACGCACAACATCAGAGTCCATGCACACACAACGTGGATGTGGAGACTGTCTCCCATTGTGCACATGAAATCAGAGACATTGTAAACACTACATGCACAAAGACTGTGGAGGGCCATCACTATTGTGCCACTGGGACACCCTGGCTCAAACATACCGTCCCACATGGGACTCACGGGGTATGTGACATGACATACACAAACACCACTGTGAAATGTGACCATGGCACATGCACAGATATGAACAGTTGCACATCACAGTGGTCACGTACACGTAACACCCAGGATCCTGTCCCCATTAACACGTGCACAGCCTGGGGGTGGCTGCCCACAGGTGACACCCACAGGACAACATGTACACCAACATACACACAATAGGAAATGCAGCCTTACATGCCTTATGATAAGGTTTGGACAGGCTGTCGTGATGTAGGTGTGCCCCTCACTCCCTGGGAGCTATCTGTGGCTGGCATATGTCCATCTGAGACAGGCATGCTGACATATGCCAGTCACATATACAGTGATGCGTTGTACTGCAATGGACCGATCGGTGCCTCCGGCCGGCCCATTGCATTCAATGTGTGCGGGTACGCGTTGTACCCCTGTGCGCGTTGTACCTCAATGGACCGATCGGTGCCTCCGGCCGGCCCATTGCATTCAATGTGTGCGGGTACGCGTTGTACCCCTGTGCGCGTTGTACCTCAATGGACCGATCGGTGCCTCCGGCCGGCCCATTGCATTCAATGTGTGCGGGTACGCGTTGTACCCCTGTGCGCGTTGAACAGCAATGGACCGATCCGGTGCCTTGCCGCGGCCTGTGCCCATTGCATTTCAATGCTGTGCGGGTACGCGTTGTACCCCTGTGCTGCGCGTTGTACCTGCAATGGACCGATCGGTGCCTCCGGCCGGCCCATTGCATTCAATGTGTCGCCAGTGCAGCGTTGTACCCCTGTGCGCGTTGAACAGCAATGGACCGATCGGTGCCTCCGGCCGGCCCATTGCATTCAATGTGTGCGCGGTGCAGCGTTGTACCCCTGTGCAGCGTTGTACCTCAATGGACCGATCGGTGCCTCCGGCCGGCCCATTGCATTCAATGTGTGCGGAGTACCGCGTTGTACCCCTGATGCGCGTTGTACATGCAATGGACCGATCGGTGCCTCCGGCCGGCCCATTGCTTTCAATGTGTGCGGGCACGCGTTGTACCCCTGTGCGCGTTGAACATGCAATGGACCGATCGGTGCCTCCGGCCGACCCATTGCATTCAATGTGTGCGGTACGCGTTGTACCCCTGTGCGCGTTGTACCTCAATGGACCGATCGGTGCCTCCGGCCGGCCCATTGCATTCAATGTGTGCGGGTACGCGTTGTACCCCTGTGCGCGTTGTACTGCAATGGACCGATCGGTGCCTCCGGCCGGCCCATTGCATTCAATGTGTGCGGGTACGCGTTGTACCCCTGTGCGCGTTGTACCTCAATGGACCGATCGGTGCGCACCCATTGACAATGGGCTTGCCTGGCAACGGACGCGTTTTCGAATATTCGAACGAGTCGGTTGCTGGAAAATCAGTTGGTCACCCACAACAATGTTGCAAAATCATGTATGTCATGAAGTTGAAGATTTGAAGGATGCTGTGGGCGTGTTTTGGTGCTGCTATTCCATGGATTGGCCAGATTCAGAAGATGCAAACGACTTGGACCTATCACTTTGGACACAAGGGACAGTATCTGCCTCTCCAGCACATATATATTGCTGCATGTTCCCCTGAGAGCCCACTTGCCTGCACTACATGCTCCAGGACGACATCTGCCACTGCACTGCTGCTGTCTCTGCCCCTCTGGACCCTGCAATGGCACGTACTGTGGAGAGAGCCCCAGCCTTCAGCCTTGAAGAGAACCAGGCCCTGCTGGACAGCCTACTTCCACAGTACAGCAAGCTGTATGGGACACCAGGGGAGCAGGTGAGTGTTCTGTGCACTGCCTTTCTGAATGTGCATTTTGTCTGACTAGCAAGGCTGAGAGTCAGCACACCACTGGCTAGCAGGCTCACTGAGTAGTTGTCACCCCCATAGTGTGTAGTGACTTGCACTGGACAGGTATGGTGCAGTGACAGTGCTTCTGAACAGGGTTTTACTCCCCATGCTATGATACCATGTAGTGACTTCTGGAAAACTGTCCATGGGCAGCCGTGCACTGCCTGGGTACACCATGTGCCCCTGTGATTGCGACATGTATATGCAACTGTGTCATGCACGGATATGTTGCATGTGTAGTAATGTCCTTATCACTTTGTCATCCTGACAGGCTTCTGCCCATCGGAAGCATGAGATCTGGAAGGACATCGTCCGGGCTGTCCGGTCCGTGGGGGTCTACAAGCGCCGGATCCGCAACTGCCAAAAGAGGTGGCAGGACCTTCGGGGCTGGACCCGGAGGATTGCACGGGTCCAGCTGAAGCTGTCGCCTCCTCGCAGGAGGGGCGGAACACGGACCCTGACCCCCCACATGCTCAGGATCCTGGCGGTGGTCTTTCCAGACCTGGATGGGCAGCTGAAGGCCAGAGAGCAGCAAGGAGGGGGTGAGTCAAAGACTGCACTGTGTACTCTGTCTAACATGTTATGTGCCCTCCTCGGGCCAGGTTGAACTGCCACAGTACAGCAGTCATGTTGTCCAGGAGCCATGTCCCTCTATTGTGCACTGCCCACTCCTCATCTGATACCCAGGTGTGGCCCTTACATGCAGGGAATTC